>JAUNZM010000575.1:0-1337500 GCA_033459285.1 Clamator glandarius | reverse complement strand
CATGCATACCTTTTCCATCATATGTAATTAGACTGCAAGCCAACCACTTTATTCCATAAATATCACAACCTAAATGAGTCTTTGAGTCCTTCTTGCTAGGCAACATGGTTGCATGGCAGTCATCTCTGTTGGCACATCTCTAAAGGTTACTTGTTGAAGCAGAGAGAACTTAAACCAAACAGCAGACCTTTAGTAAGAGATGGATATTATCTATAAACCTGTAGTATGGTAACTTTGATTGGATGTTGAATTGATTATGATGAAACATTACTAAGCCATGTAACTACTCAATATTAATTATTATAAATTTTGTACATGTAATCCTTTAGATTATATTATACTATTGATCAAGTCTGTGATTATGTCTGGATCCAGCCACACCTAGTCTAGGAGTTTAGAACACAAGAGAGTCCACTCTGAACCTCTTAACTCCACAGGACCATTTAACTTGCTCTTTGTATTTCTTGAATTAAACACAAACGGTTGTCCAAGTATGAGCCTAAGACTGGACCTAGCTGCACTTAGAATCCAACAAGACTTTAGAAAGTAAGAGGGTCTGTTCTGAACCTTATGACTCAATCATAGAATCATAAAGATGGAAAAGACCTTGTATATCATCGACTCCAACCATATCTGTCTACTGCTAAATCATGTCCCCAAGCACCTCACCTATCCACCTATTAACCACCTCCAGGGATGGTGACTCAACCACCTCCCTGGGCAGCCTCTGCCAGTGCCTAAGAACCCTTTCACTGAAGAAATTTTTCCTAATGTCCAATCTAAACTTCCCCTGATACAGCTTGGTGCCATTCCCTTTTTCTATCACCTATCACTTGGGAGAAGAGACCAACACTCACCTCTCTGCAGCCTCCTTGGAGGTAGTTGTAGAGAGCAATTAGGTCTCCCCTAAGCCTCCTCTTCTCCAGGTTAAACAACCCCAGTTCCCTCAGCTGCTCCTCATAGGACCTGCTTTCCAGCCCCTTCACTAGCCTCTTTGCTCTTCTCTGGATACACTCCAGAACCGCAATATCTTTCTTACAGTGAGGGGCCCAAAACTGGACACAGGCTTCGAGACGCGGCCTCAGCAGTGCAGAGCACAGGGGAAGAATGACTTTCCTGGCTGTGCTGGCCACACCATTTCTGATGCAAAGGATCTTCCCCAATGAGAAGTTCTTCCTTACTGTTTTGTTTTTTTTATTGTCTCTGTAAATTATTCAAACTTGATTCGAACACAATTTTCCTTTGTATGCTTCTTCCATGCATTAACTAATAAAGTGAATCTTGCCATCAAACTTACTGAACCTTTGTAAAACCCTGTTAAACTTTGTTAAATTCTATTTAATTCATTGAACTCTGTCAAATTATTATTTTACCTCAATAAGACATATTGCTGCTTCTCTCTTTCAAGTGAGGTGTGTTTCACTCATCTGCAGCATACTGATACACACAGAATTTCCAGTTTCAAGACAATAATGATTACTGGGTTTCAACCTCATTGTTAGCAACTTGAAAGATGCAAGAATGTGCAGAATTTGAATTCCCATTCTCCTTCTCTAAAAAAAAATTCTCTTCATTTTGTTTCAAACGTACTCTCTGCCCTGAACATGAAGAGTAAGCCTGAAAATGAAAAAAATGCTCAGTTTGCTTGCTTTTAAAGGTTTGATGTTAGGAAAATCTTGCTGACAAAAGTTTTCCTCTCCAAGTATTTGAGATGAGTGTCACTTGCGATGCTAGAAAATAGTGCTTGGAAAGCTTTATAAGCCATATAAAAGATTGTTTCCTGGTGCTGCAGAATGAGGCTTTTTAGCTTTCTGAAGGGCCATGCATACCAGCGTTTGACCTTCCTGAAACAAATGGCTGTCTGTGTCCTTTGATGCAATCTTGTTGGACAAAAGATAGCTCAGCTGTGCCTAGAGATCCTTGGTGTCAACAGAAATGGCCAATTTGCTTTCCCATATGCCCCGAAGCTGCAGTTTTCTCCCCTCTCCCTATCTGAAAAATGTAACTGAGTGACTGAAATACAAGAAAACTGTGGTTCACACACACACATATACACATATACATGAAAATATATATATAGGTGTGTATATCAAGGCATCAAGTGCTCCCTTAGCAAGTTTGCAGATGACACTAAGCTGAGTGGAGGTGTGGATCTGCTGGAGGGTCGGGAGGCTCTGCAAAGGGATCTGAACAGGCTGGACCGCTGGGCTGAGACCAACGGCAGGAGGTTTAACAAGGCCAAATGCCGGGTCCTGCACTTGGGGCACAACAACCCTATGCAGCTACAGACTAGGAGAAGTCTGGTTAGAAAGCTGCCAGGAGGAGAAGGACCTGGGGGTGCTGGTTGACAACCGACTGAACATGAGCCAGCAGTGGCCCAGGTGGCCAAGAAGGCCAATGGCATCTTGGCTTGTATCAGGAACGGTGTGACCAGCAGGTCCAGGGAGGTTATTCTCCCTCTGTACTCGGCACTGGTGAGACCGCACCTCGAGTACTGTGTTCAGTTCTGGGCCCCTCACCACAAGAAGGATGTTGTGGCTCTAGAGAGAGTCCAGAGAAGAGCAACAAAGCTGGTGAAGGGGCTGGAGAACAAATCGTGTGAGGAGCGGCTGAGAGAGCTGGGATCTTGTGCCATCCCAAAATGTTCTTCCCCAGAATCCCATGTGGTCCTTTACCCACCCCGTACACAGTGAGCCCCCTCAGTCCAAAAAGTGCTCTGGAAAATCTCTCCCTTTGGGTGTTTCCCAGCCCCTGGGGCTGAGGGTCCAGTGTTACAGCCCAGGAAGGCTGGAAGATGCTATTGTCTCCCAGTGTGTTACTGGGACTCCTTGTCCTGCCAAATGCCCAATAACACTCTAGTATAGTTGCATATCTCTGAGTGTATCTGGATTTCATATACGCTGCTGCCTCCATGCAGCGAGGAGAGAGAGTTCTAGTGTCAGAAGACCTGAGTGAATTTTGTAGTGAGGGAAGTCAGCACACTCTGATGTTCAGTCCCTTCAGGAGCTTACCTAAACCAAATCCCTGAGAGTTTTCAAGTAGTTCTGTGATATCAAATAAACCTAAGCAATGGCAAACTCATCATTACTTTGCTTCACTTACCTTCATGGTGTCCTTACCTTCTTTTCTAAAGTAAACTTTTAGTGTTAATTAACAAAGTGACCCTTGTGAGGTTGGTTAATATCTCCACGATCCTATCCCCCCTTTTGTACAATTAGACAATAAAACAATGCACCCACATGGGTATTGTGAAGCTTAATTAACTGGTGTGTGCAGGACACTGAGATTCTGCAAAGGAGAGCACGATCAGCATAAATAATTAATGTCAGGATTAATATTACACAGTAACCTGACACTGCACCTGTAAGTGAACAATTTTATAAAAAAAACCAACCTCTCCTCAGCCCAGACTTCCCAATGCACTGAATTAAGTTTTGCAGCGGTGCCTTCAGATTCAGCGTTCACTGGCCAGAAGCATAAAAGAGGGAGCAGTTCATAGTCCCAGGTTAGTTGCTTAATTAAATACTATTGTTTATGGTGGGAGTCAATGATCTTAAGAGTCCTTTCCAACCTAAAAGATTCTATGATTTGCCGAACATAGTTTTCACCCAGCTAAATACCAGTGTCCTGTACTCTATTGTATATCCATTGCAATCTTCACTCTTCTCAGCACTGACATAAGATTAGCAGGTACAAACTATCTGAAAAAATCTGCCCAAAATGGAGCATCATGCAGTCTGTAAAATTCTTTTAACCCAGTTTCTGTTATAAATCTGGTCAAGGTTCATCTGATTCTCTAGGTATACTTGCCAGATTTCCATTTCAGGCATACTGGACCACAGCTTCTGTCAATGCATTTTGTTTTCAGGTTGTAGTCTCATGCAAAGCTTGGGTGAGGCTCAGGAGGTGCAGATATTAAGAAAGATATTAAGAAAGATATTAAAGACAATACCTACACCACCCAAAGAAAGAAAAAAACTGTAGAATGCCACATAATAGCAGCAGAAATTGTGTGATATTTCTATACTTTAAAACAAGTTTGTTTTTTCAGTTCACACAATATTTTAAATTACTTCACCATAAGCATTCATAAGCATCTCAGCTGTGTAGCTGAATAAGCTCCCTGATTATGACAAAAAATCAGAATAAACAAGCCATGAAGTTCTGCTTTTTAATATAAGACATAGCAGATGCCAGGTTTCCTAGTGCTGCCACAGTCCTTAGAAGCCAGGTGATGCGCAGTTAATTTTTAGACAGTTACCAGGCAACAGTTGGAACTAACAGAAGGCCACAAACAACTCCTTAATTTTCTTTCCTGAACCTGAGCTGCTGGATTTAGTTTTCCGGCAGAGGTCTTAGCTGTGGAAAAAGGATCATACAGTATATTGGTTAGATTAGATAAGTGATTTTCTTTAGCAGACCTAAGTATGCAATAAATCTATTCCTTTGTAAATATAATATTAAATTACTCTTTCAGTTTTTCATGTGATAGTATCTAAGAAATTCTACCTGCAAAAAGAAGTTGAGCAAAAATCTCACAGTCATTCTGTGGTATTGTAAAAAAATACAAGCCTATGATTTTTGCTTTTTGTTTAGATTTTCTTTTATCTGTCATTTCTGTTTTAACATGTTTTCCAGACTCCTGTTACCAACATTGTAATCATTAGCATTAAATTATGAATGATGGTTTAATGAACAATGGAACATTCAGCTACACTACTGTTTTTTCTATTTCTCCCCCCTACCTTCACCAACAAACAGATCAAGCTTGATATGCTTACAAAAGAGAGAAAATGACATGTCTGCCTGCAAAAAGAGGGATCTGGACTTGAAGATCGAGATGTACTTTCCTGTCTTATTGTTCTATGGTAACGTCAGTTTGTCATACATGCCAATAGTCATTCTACCTTAACATTCCAAGCTACCTGAAGTCTGAGCTAAACACGAAGAAAACAAATTAAATAGGAACAAATGGAAGTTGCCTTTAATTACAGCATTCCATGTGATTTTAATCTGAATGAGGGGAGATTTAGATTAGATAGTAGGAAGAATATTTTAATGTGAAGGCATCAAGGCAAGGAACGTGTTGCCCAGAGAAGCTGTGGATGTCCCATCCACTGAAGTGTTCAAGACCAGTTTGGATGAGGCTTTGAGCATCCTGATCCAGTGGGAGATGTCCTTGCTTATGGCAAGGGGGTGGAACTAGATGATCTTTAAGGTCCCTTCCAACTCTAACCATTCTATAACTGTATGTTTCTATGTAGTCTAATCACTCTCATACTTCTAGTATCATCACAATACCTCTCTCACAGCATAGTCAACAACTGCAGCATTGAATCATTGCCACAGAAAAATGTGAGCCCAGTGTTTCATGTGTAAAACACAAAAATCCATGTAACTTTTGCCCCTCAGAGGGAGATGGAAGATAGGGGAAGTGCTCTAATTTCCCTACTTCACATACTATGTATTACCACATTGCAATGTGTCATTGTCTGCTGGTGTTAGGAGCTTGAGTTTATTTTTACTATTATTTATGATTGTTACTGCACTAGCTTCTACACAGAAGTTATGCTGTTCAATTACAGAACCATTGTGCTGAGCACTCCAGGAACACAAAAAAGCAGATTGTAAACTTGGGAGGAGGGGGGAGGGCAAGTCACTGCAAAAGAGTTTAAGAGCATGCAGCTACCTCCCAGGGGTTTTTTGGAATATTTCTGACATTAGCATCATTACAAAGTAAAACCTGTCACACAATGAGTGGGTTGCTTGAAAAGCATAAGTGGTACAAAACACAGGAATTTGATGCCTTGCTAGGTGTTTTGTTCAAAGATAAACCGAGATGATACATCTTACTCCAGATTTCTGTAGCATCTGGCATTTTCACAAACGTTGATCACCTATGCCTGAAATTTCCCTTTCATAGGGAAGTGTTAGTAATCCTGCAATGTGTGCAACAAAACTGAAATATGCGGTAGTTGAGGAAGATATTTGCACGTTTGGAAGTCGGTTGCCACATTGTGTCCATGGAGCTGACCGTGGGCACCTGAAGATCCAGCTTCTGCTTCATTACTCATTTGACCTGACCTAGGTGTGAGCTGTTATATAAAAGTTTAGTTCTACACCCTGCTCTCTGTTCCCAGCCATGTTCCCTCCCTTGTAGCAGCACAAGGTGGTGTTTGGATGTACAGTGGGTCAGATCAGAGAACTGATCTATCTGAAAGCCTGGGATAAAAAAAACAACTGAGCAGATGGCTCAGTCATACCAAATGGACTACGAAACTGCACCCTGAGGTTCAGCAACTCTGGAATGTGCTTTGGAAGAACTGTGTTTGAGGTAGCTAGGGGAGAAATGAATGAACGAAGTTGTGGTCATGCTGTGCCTGTTCAATACAGGCTAGTTAAGCAGAGGACTTACTATGCACAGATATTTTAGGCTCTCTCCTGCCAGACTGACCCAGAGCCTTCAGTCCGCGATGGAGTGTGTCTTTGTACACAATCAGAAGGAACACAGGCTTGACTGAGCACCAGTAGCATGCTGAAGCCGGGGAGAGGTTTGGGGGTTGGTATCCCTCTGTCTTGGAGGTAACTGTAAAGATCTCCTGCTCTGCTCTCCCTCTTACCCCTTTAGGTGGGATGGTGCTATGTTATCAATCCTCTCTCTGCTTCAATCTAGCAACGCTACTGTCCCATGCTTTGCCCTCCCTTCATGAGTAATCCCTTACTTTCCATCACTTGCCATCTTCCTTTCTCTTGTATAAGGTGTTCTCCTTTACCAGAAATGTCTCTAAAGTTTCCATGTCCTCACCCCTTCTCCTCCAGAACCTACAAGCTTCTGTGCTTGGCATTACTCAGCATTGTCCAGCTTCAGACCGCACTGATCAACAGCCAAAATCAGTTAGGGCAAATCCAGAGCACCCCCCAAATTCTGCTCTGTGTTGACTTGAACACACTCAAAGCACTTAACAGTATTTAACGCTACACCATGAAGACTTGAGGAGCTCCTTCAGCTCACTCTGGTCAGTCCCAAGGAAAGATGTCAACTAGATTAAAACCTCTTTTAAAATAATCATTTTCTCCTGTTCAAGCAGATTTCAACTAATTGGAAGAAATGCATTTAAAAAAAAAACTTGAACCAAAAATTTCCCCTTTGGCTATTTTTATCATTGAAACACAGCCATTTTATGAAATAAAAAGCCAGCATTGGGTCTGCTTTACAGCCAATGTGCTGAAGGCTTCAGAAACAGTTTTATCATCACTTAAATCAATTAACAGTGCTGATCTTTTTAAGAAAACAGAGGGGAAGCCATGTAGGATCCTTGCAGTAGTTGAGTGCTCCAACCAGTTCACATTTTTTTAATGGCCAAGTGAATCTGAACTAGTTTGCTGTTTCCCTTTGTCTTATAACTAGGGAAGAACGAAATCTTGAGGGGAGAGGGTGTTATAAGTCTTCATCTTTTCCTCTCTTACTTGTAAAGAATGACTATAAGTATGTTTCATGTTTATTGGTCTTTTACATTGGGTTGTGATAAGAAACTTCTATTTTTTGGAAGTGATTATCTGTCATTCTGGTGTGCAGAGATCCAAAGCAACCCTTTTACGGCAGGGCGCAAACTCATCTCACCTAAATCTTGGCATTTATCTATACTATCTCCATTCTGAGGCTAAATTGTTGTTCTGGTTGTTATCTCCTTCCACTGACAAAACTTAGGTCAAAAGCAATCCAAACAGACATCTCACTGCAGCACTTCCTTAGGGAGTTTGCACCAATGCCTCTGGGTAGTCTTTTCAAGCACAATGGTATTGTTTTTATGTGCTTGTGTTAGGTAGACTAGATCTTGCAACTTGGCAATAGAAAGAAAAAACTGAGGTGGGAGAAGTACAAGACCCTGAGGAGACTGAGAAACTGTTTTCTGGTGAAAAATCCATTTTAAAATGTGCTTGATGTTTAGTCATCTGCAAAAACCTTGACAGGTAGTTAGCAACACCTACACATTGGGACTGAGAGACCAGGATGTTATTCTTTTAGTCTCACTTCCAGCACTGATCATTTGTGTGACCTGAGATGGATGATTTTCCAGTTCCAACTCCTCTCTCCACGCACCTTTCGTGTCTTCTGTCTGCTTAGATTATGACATTTCTGCTACAAAGACTTTGTTTTTACACAATAACCAGATGTGACAAAATCTATGCCCTAAGGACCATGACTCTTCAGAAGAATTGCCTTTTCCCAATGTTCTTCCACTAGAGGATGCAGACAAAGAGGGCTATTTGGAAAAGTTCTTGGTAGTAACAGAGCAATAGAAGGAACTCAGGATTGAAAGCTCTCCATGACCTGAAGATATCTTGGAGGCGAGACCAGTTCAGCAAAGGTACTGCGGAGATTTAGGGGCTTTTATAGCACAGCATTTTGTACAGTCCCAATGGAACCTGTAAGTATGATCAGATGGTCATCGAATCCCAGTGATCTGCAGAAAAAAAGTCAAGAAATGGGTGACTTGTGAAGAGTGGCTGTACTAAGTCTTCAGATTCAATTAAAGCTTCAGGAGCCTACCATGGGACATCTTAAGAACCACACACACACACACACTCTGTCTATGGTGCACAGACTGAACTATCACACCTGATCAGAGAAATTACATTTACGTTAAGCATCTGTACACCTCTGGCATCACCCTTTTAAGGAACAAATCTACTCTTCAGTTCCCTGAAATCCGCAGTCTTAATGTAAATTGCTGTAGAGATCTCAAGTCTTCTTCCCAAACCTGCAGCCACACCTCCTATCTACAAGCATGAGATGATGTGACCAGTTTGCCTTCCAGTCCAAAGCCATGCAAGATCCACACCACTTTTGAGGTGGTCTAGACTTCAGACATTCAGGAACTGAAGTGAGAAATAACCTCTCAATCCCCTCAGGGTGGCAGAAACCTCCACTGACTTCAGAACTACCATAGGAAGGACTTCTGGCTGTATCAACCAGCTCTGACAAGAACCTGTAGCACTTTACCTCTCAAATTGGTTTCAGCTCCCCAGGGACATTTCTGTCAAAGCTGAGTGCCACTTGCAAATAGGAACTGCTGTGTTGTCCTTGGAAAAGGCACATAAAAATATACTTCAAGCTTTTATAAAGCCCTGCTGTTTGCTCATCTTAATTATTGAAGGATTTGTACACGATATTAAAATGACCAAGTGTGATTATTTATGATTAGCAATTAATGAATTACTCATCAGCGAAAGAGAGGTTCCTCATTTTGATAAAGCAGGAAGGGGCTTGCAGGTGTAATGACCTGATGATATTTTTTCCAGACTTATTTTCTCTTATTCCACAGTTAAACCTCTTTATAACATATGGAAAATCTATGCAAACAGAAAAGATCTATGAACGATTGCCCTCATTGTAGTTCTCTTTTTAAAACACTTTTTTTTTGAGTCTGAAACAAATTCCTTTGTTTATCATTCAAATCTTAAGTTGGTAGTTAAAGTGCCATAATCTTACAGCTTGTTATCATAAATACATTCATTTTATGACCATCAAGAAGAATATCTTCATTAACATTGTACCGAAATGCTGTGGTTCAAGTTCTTCTTCTTTAGCATTGGTTTTCCTGTAAAAATTATATAAAAACAATCTTGCATGTGTTTCCTCAATTAGAAGCCCACAACTCAAAAAAAAAAAAAAAAGATGACAATACAAAGTATTTGAACTTTTAAAACTATTTTAATAGAAATGCATGATGTTTCTTGTTAATATTCTATGTTCCTAACTACCCAGGGAGGTGCTTTAGTCACCTTCCCTGGAGGTGTTTAAGGCACGGGTGGACAAAGTGCTGAGGGACATGGTTTAGTGTTTGATAGGGATGGTTGGACTCAATGATCAGGTGGGTCTCTTCCAACCTAGTTATTCTATGATTCTGTGATTGCATGGTAAATTAGGAAGAAAACATCTCAGTACATTGGATCCTTTGAAATGAGCAGATTATTTTGGCATGCTCGAATTCTACATGATGCACTTAAGAGCTGATTTGTAAGAAGCTTTCTGTTCAGTGTTCAGGGAAACAGAAAAATTGTCATCAAAATTAGAGTAAAACAGTAGTATTTAGCTTTATGTAAGAAACTTATCTAAGTGGAAATCTGGTTGGATGTCTGGGCCCGGAGAGGGGTGGTAAATGGAGTTAACTCCAGCTGGAGGCAAGTTACAAGTGGGGTTCCCCAGGGTTCAGTGCTGGGTCCAGTCCTGTTCAACATCTTTATTAATGACCTGGATCAAGGCATTAAGTGCTCCCTTAGCACGTTTGTGGATGACACTAAGCTGGGTATTCAATGTAATATTTCCCTCTTAGTGCTAGATCTTCTAGCATCTACCATGCAAGTCAAGACAGAGTTATCTGGCAAGCGTTATATTTCACAAGCCCAGTAGTTTGAAGCATCCTTCTGTACCTGCTCAGCTGCACTCTTTACACGTAGATGTCACCTCAGAGGCATTCAGCTAGCAAAGCAATCAGATCCATATCATTTTGTAGATTAAAGAACCTTTATTCATATTTCTGGATCCAGGTGAAAAAGAAGAATATTGGGCTGGCTTATTAAGCCCCATCCCCCGCAACCCCAGATAACCACTAAGTAATTACCCAGATTAAAATGGTGTGCCAAATTCCTCCCTGTGTCACAGGCCACTGAATACTCCCTGTCACTTTAAATCAACCTTAAGCTACAGTTACACATGAGAGCAAGTGTATTACCAGTGAAACAGAATAATGGATAAAAAAGAAGACTTAAAAGTGGTTGAATAAAACTACATACCAAGTTTTAACAGTTATGCAGAATAGGACAAGGACAATTCTGACAATATGATCATCTCATCTACAGAAGAATTCCCCTCTAACCCTAACTTGGTAATCAGTTTATTCATGAGTGCAGGACACAGCATACCTAAAGTATCCACAGTTGATCAGTTCCCTTTGGTCTTAAATCCTATTTATAGGGATGGTAAATGTCAAATGCATTAGAGAATGACAAAAAGACCAAACAAAAAACCAAATATTCCTCAAAGAAGAAACTCCGTGTTCCTTACAGAGTGCAGATGAGCATTAGAAACCCTAACATGGACTCATACAGCAGTAACGTACCCCAAACAGAGCCCATCAGGCCTGTTTCAGATCTCCTGTGTGATGCGACATTATCAGAATAATACTTCCAGCAACCTCTCCCAAACCTGAAGCTTCCCTCATTTTTTTACGTCGTATCTGCCTTCTAGAGCTGTACTAATACCTGTCTTCTCCACCTCATGGTTCCAACAGTCCATTGCTTCACTTCCATACAGGTAGATAAAGTTCTCTCTGTTCTAGCTATCTAACGTAATCATTGTTCCTCAGAAGAAGCAGAACTAAAAAGAGCAGGATTCTTCCGCAAACAATAAAATACTGCTTGAAATTCCATTTCAAGTGAGAAAATATTAGATCAATCCAGGCGAAATAAGGAATAATCATTAAAAAAAAAAAAAAGCAAGCTGAGAGAGACCCATTCCAGCATGTTCTTAAACATAATACTTATTTTTCTTGCTGGAGGGTTAAAATTGCAATACACTGAGGAAGGATTTGAGCTTAGCTCTCCAACATCTGAGGATTCTCTTCCAATATGCAAGGCTGATGGATTTCATAGAAGATCCCTCCAACATCTGTTGAGAAACTCAAGCCTGTAGGTCCCAGGCATAGACAGTCATCCACCTCTTAAGTCCCTAAGGATTTCAAATCAAGGATTTAACTTGGGTTAAATACTTGATTTTACCCAGCTTTAAAACCTTCTTAGTATTTGCAGCTAGGTAGCTTGGGAAATCTCATGCAGCCCAATGGCTTTTACAGCACATCTCATCATTCTGCTCAGTACCAGAACTCAAGGGTTTAATGGCATTAGTCCTCTGCAGCTCATTCAAGATCAGGTCAATAGTGGATGCAGATGACTTGTTGGTAGGAAAGTCTCAGAGATGAAATCTATAATCCCAAACTGGCTTAAGATCTGCTCAAGATCTTAATGACTTCTTTAGTCACACAAATGGGTGTCCTTGTATGAAACCAGATGTGCTGGCAGCTTGTTTCCACATAGCAGCTAGAAGCTGCAGCAGACGGATGAGCTGACTGGAGACTGTTCAGTTTCCTGAGCTATGAGTGTATCACCTGCCTCCAGACCACAAAAATTGTGCAATTAAGTGGTTTACAGACCAACATCACCATTACTGTGTGCCTTGGAGGGCCACGTACTGCATGCTTCTACATCCAAGTACAGATAGTTTTGCCACTGCCGGCAAACACAGCAAAATAGACAGCTTGTGAACTGTGTTATTTATGAGTACTGACAGAAATTGAGGTCACTTTCATTATAGAAAGGAACCTTTAAAAGAGCACATCACTGTCCCATGGAAGATGATATTTATGTTTTGCAGTTTTCAGTGAGCAGAAAATATCACCTGTAGTGGTAATATTACAATGGAAATACAAAGTGACAGGAAAAGCCAGGACAATGCAACGTCATCCGTGAGTTTCATGCTCAATAAATCCACTGGAAATTAAACTCAGCTGACAGCATTTCAACAAGTGTTCTAATTTCCCACATTAACAACCCACTATATACATTTTCAATGGCTTCAGCTTCTCAGCCTTGCATATCAGAACAATTCAACACATCTGGGACTGAATTAATGTCACAAACAATTCCATACACTTAAAATGATCTTCTCACTTTCCGTTACATAGAAGAAAGTCCTCAGTGCAAACACTATTAAAACACCCACCACTTGCTTAAGCCACCCTTGGAACTGAGCTGTTGTTAATTAGTGGCACATCCTCTGTGTTTACACAGCATCGTTTTTATGCCTGGTATATGTGAACAAAGTCACTACCCTAAGGAGCTTATAGTTTAAATTATACAGATAGCTAACCTTGTCATTATAAACTTGTTATAGATTTGAATCTAAAAAGGAGGCAGAGCAAGACAAAACCATGGGGAGTGAATACATTTGTTTTGCAAGGGAATCTGAGCTGGGATATGAGGTTACACAAGGATACAAGCTAATCTTTTAATAATGGTATCCACTATAATATAGAATTGAGTGGGAGTGGAGACTGTTTTGACTAGATCAGACGCTGGGGAGATTTTAAAATCTGCGTCAAATAAAAGGCCTTGACACTGCAACTTTTGGGTTTTATCCCCTATTGTATTAACAGGGCCACATCCAACAAAGGATTTATGTGACTAAAGCAGGCAATGGTCCCAAAGGCACATCTAAATTCCCACATCTGGTTGCTGCTTAACCCTGGATGTGCATTAAGAATCAAGCTGATGTGCTGCTATGTTTCCCAAGTACCCAGTCTTAGCTGGTCCTTCTGCCCACAGCCATGAGAGGTTATTGGTGGCTTAGAGACACCATCAGGAAAAATGAAGTTTGGAAGATATTTCCTACGTATATTTTGTTTTCATTCTTCATTTCATATCTTCCTTTTCACTGACAACTACATCCCCACTGCACAAAGGCTTTGAGTCTTTCAGTAATTTCTTTCTTCCAGTATGCACAGCTCTACAGCTCTTTGAATCTCACTTGCATCACTCAGGAGTTAACAAGTAATTTCTGCATCCATCCATGAGGTTAGCTGATGCAGCAAAAATCTTGAGAGGACTTAAGCCTTTCTTCAGACTACTGGATTTTGTTCCCATGAAAGTACTAACAAGCCCACTTTTATAGGATAGCTGGCTATTTTCTTCCAGTATGATGCTGGGTGATATCTTTTTCTCTTTGTACAACGATCATGATGCAAAGAAAGAACAACCAGGATAAAAACTTTGCAAACAAACTTCAAACATGGCTGTGTAAATATGCATCCTACTGCTCTGGATGATTTTCAGGACCACACAAAGAGAGCCACTAGAGAACTTTTTAGAGGACTACTATCCTCCTCCTACTAAATAAAATGTAAAGTTTGATTTCTGCTCTATAGAAATGTTGATTGTGAATCCCACAATACTTTCAATTTATGACCAGCCCTAATTATAGTTGAAAACCCTGAGTTAATCTAGAGGTATTCTCTTTTCCCAAATTGCCTTCTTTACATATTTTTTAACCCTTCAGTTCATCTCTTGAAATGATATGTGTAGGAGAGGAGACTGGAGTATTGTTTGAGCTAGCCTTTACCATTATGCACCTCACAGTGTTAGTCAATGTGTATGGGGAGTGCTTTATAGATTGAATGTTTCATGCAGTAGTGAAGGTTTGCTATGAAAAAGTACTGAAACCCTGACCTTTGGGAAATTCTAGCCTTGTAACAAAAATACATGTGTCAAAAATATGGAAATTCTTTTTTTAATTGTAAGTTTCTATGCCATTTTCTGCAAAAATATTACTGTCCTTTATACAAAATGTCTATTTTATGGTGAAAAATATATTTTGTGGATCAATAGATTAAAGGCTAAAGGAAAGTGACATAATCACTTTGTTCAATCTCCTGTAGACATCCATCTGAGAAATATAATTACCAAAAAATCGTTGTAGCAACCTTGTACTGTCTTTAGAAGTGATGACATTTTAGAATAACGTTTGGATTTAAACCATTCAAATGATAAGAATCTACCATAGCCAATTCATTATCTCTGCTATTGAAAATATTCTCCATATTGTACAGCATAAACTTCTGCACTTTGTGAGACATTAGTATATTTTATTCTATTTTATTCTAACCAATTACTCCCCATGAAAATTATCTTTCCCATCTAGGACTTTGTTCAAGTCACCTTTCAGCTTTTCTTGAGTAAGCAGAGCATACCAAGGGTTTTTTTAGGTTCTCACCAGAAGGCACGTTTCCTGCACTATCCCGTGGTTGTTCTCCAAATTATTTATTATTTAAAAGTAAAATACCAGTTTGCTTCAGTACATTGGCTCAGTTCTTTCTGGATACCCTAGGAAATATTCACTGATAAGCATGAATGCTATTCTCTTTCTTTTAGGACAACCCAAAATGAAGATTATTTCTCATCTTAGGCTGGAAGATAATTGCTTTGATTCCACTGCTTATACTCTTGTAAATAACCAGAAGTTTCAATAACCGAAAAATCTTTTCTGAGGACACAATAAAAAAAGAGTTAAAAAAGAATGAGTAACACCAAACATTTCTGAAAATCTCATTAACTTGAAAGTGTAATCTTGGGCCCCAAGAGGATTCATCAGACCAAAATCTGTGTTTGAGAATTTATGTATATACAAGTATATGGATGATACACATACATAGAAATATGTATATCATACATACCTATTTTATTTTTATATACATATATATTCATATAATCACAAAAATTTGTGGACCATATGTGTCCCTGCCCATGGCAGGCGGGTTGGAACTGAATGATCTTTAATGTCCCTTCCAACCCAAACCATTCTATGATTCTGTGATTCTATAATTTGTTTCTCCTCTACAGTTACAGATCCCTGTAATTTTAGCCTACAATGGGCCATAAATGGCAGGCTTAAACCTAATTTTAAGAAAAAAAAATTAAGAAATGTCCTTAAGTATTATTTGGAAATTAAACTTTCATAATCTGAAGACAAAATAAGTTTTATATACTTAACTCTAAAAAAAGATTTGAATTTACAAAAATGGCAAGCACACTAGACCCTACAACACATGAGATACACACCAGGGATATTATTGATGCAATCCAAATCTCATCAGAATGGTTGTAAGATTCCCATTAACTTCAGCAGGGTTTTAGTCCAGCCCTTGATCCATTTAATGCAGTGTCAGGTCAAAAAAATAAAAGCTCAGCCTGCTTTGGTGTTAATGATGAGCAGAGAAATATTTGTACATTCAGCACAAGATACCTTTGCTAAAGAAACATGGGATAAGGGGGAAACAATGAAGGTGCAGAAGGGTAAATCTATAAAACCATTTTCTTTTGCAAGGCAAAATTCCACAGTGACCACAAACATCTCATTTATTTCAACTGACATCTCCTGAGTAGGTACATGGTTGCATATGTAACATTTTCCCATATTTTTCCCCTGGGACACAGTTTTGTTTACATTCCCAGTGCTGTGAATTTATAACAGCTGAGGCACTGTTTTGGTTATTACATGTAATAGGAACTGTGTTTTCACGGATGGCTTACCTTCTTTGCCAGATGTCTGTTTTTGAAGTGTCCTAATAACTACCGCATGTGCTAACCTCAATCCATATATTGAAAAATATTGCCTTGAAGGTATGAACCCTCTATTTTTAGGCTACTTCTGAAACAATTTATGAACATATGAACTGGGTCCACCAGCACGTGCAAGCTGGAAATCAGCTACAACTTTCTTTCTAAAAAAATCAATGCTTCTGTGCCACTGGACCTACCAGGCAGGAGAGGTCAATTACTGGATTAAAATCCCATTTGTGACAGACTGTAGATCATTTTGTAGCTATATACCTCCAGATCCCTTTTTAGCCTTAGAAATCTATGATTCACCTTCTGAACAGGCTTCACAAAGCCATCACAATAATCAAACAAATCCCTAATTTCTTGTTTCAAAATTTACAGTCTGGAAAACTGAAGGAAGGAGACAACACCTGGGGGTTGAAGAAAGAGAATATATACAGCACAGATGGGCTTCAAAGATATTGTTGAGCAGCACTGCCAAATCCAAACATTTCAAAACTATGAGTAAGACACCAGAAAATCTTGAAATTTACTTACAATTCGTGAGACGTGAAAAATAACTTATTTCAATAATGCCTGCAATATCGTGCGGGCACATTAACTGCCCTACTGCCTGTCAGCTGTCCTCTCGCAAGAGATTTTCCATCCACTGGATAATTTCAGCTATGTTTGATGGAAGAGCAGAGAGCTGAATGGTGTTGACTCCTTATGAGATCTGTGGGTGGCTGGGTTGAGGACGAAACTCATGCTGGTGGCTGCGTGGGGAGGAAGGCAGGGATAACTGGAGCCTCGTGTGCGTTGATCAGTTCATACCATATGTAAGTCACCTGGGTCAGGAGTGGAAGCTGCATGGGGCTGGAGACACAGAGGAGTGGATGGATATTCATTTATAAAAGATATTGCACCCAGATCTCATAACAAAGGAGTTGTGTGGTACTGTCATGTTTTCCCAGCTTGCAAGTCTAACTGCCTAAGGAATCTACCCTTATCCCTGCAATGTGGCTACAGCACTATATAAATAGTAATACTAAAACCCATCTGTCACATTTCAGCTACCTTCTCCACTCCACTGCTACGTTCATCATCATCCCTTTACCCCAGGAGGAACTGCTTTAGAAAAGCTGTCAGATAGGTAATGGTCCATACAGTCAGCTCCATTCTAGAGGTCTATAAATCCAGAATAATTCAAGTGATGAGCAGAGATGTCTTGAATTTGCTTCTATGTAGATAGGTAAAAAGTCATGGCTGTCTCAAGTTTTAGAAGTTTCTTGATTTCTATTCTAATGCAGTCATTGCTTACAGATTTTATAGTGACCTCATATGATCAGCTAGGCGGTTGTCTTTCTTTACACTTGACCATTGCCAGACTGAACAAGCTCTAACATGTGCTGAAACTGAAGGCTCCTCTGTGCTGTTGCTGAGGTGTGTCAGAAGGATGGTTTAATAGAATTTGTATACCTATAATGAAAACCAATAAACTTTAAGTAGTTCTGCTGGAGTTCATAGAGAAGCAGAGATTCATTGACTGATTTTTCTAGCTGAGCAACAAAGTAAAAGCATGCATCTAATAGCATTCAAGACCATGCATTCAAGTCACAGCAACCAGAAGTCCCTGGTGACTGGAAGAAGGGTAACATAACCTCCATTTTTAAAAAGAGTAGAAAAGATGACCCCAGGAACTACAGACCTGTCAGCATCACCAGTGTGCCAGGGAAGATCATGGAACAGATCCTCCTAGAAGCTATGCTAAAGCACATGGAGGATGGGGAGGTGATTAATGTCAACCAGCACGGCTTTACCACAGGCAACTCCTGTATGATCAACCGGGTGTCTTTCTGTAATTGGGTAACCACAGTAGTGGACACAGAAAAATGAACAGTTGGGATCTATCTGGACTTCTGTAAAGCCTTTGACATGGTTTCCACAACATTCTTCTCTCTAAACTGGAGAGATATGTGTTTGATGAGTGGACCGATTGGTGGATAAGAAATTCTTTGGATGTAATATTCAAAGAGTAGAGGTCAATGCTTTGATGTCCAGTGCAGTTTAATAGCTTCATCAATAATACAGACAGTGATATTAAGAGCACCCTCACTAAGTCTGCAGATGACACCAAGCTGAGTGGTGCTGTTGCCACACCAGAAGGACAGGATGTCATCCAGTGGGACCTGGACAGGCTGGAGAAGTGGGGCTGTGAGAACCTCATGAGGTTCAACAGAGCCAAGTGCAAGGTCCTGCACCTGAGTCGGGGCAATCCCCAATTTTAGTACACAATGGGAGATGACGTGAAGGAAAGCAGCCCTGCAGAGAAGGACTTGGGGGTGCTGGTCAATGAGAAGCTCGACATGAGCCAGCAGTGTGCGCTTGCAGCCCAGAAGGCCAACTGTGTCCTGGGCTGCATCAAAAGAAGCATGGCCAGCAGGTCAAGGGAAAGTGATTCTTCCCCTCTATTCCTCTCTTGCGAGACCTCATCTGGAGTATTGTAATCAGTTCTGGAATCCTCAACGTAAGAAGGAGATAGAGCTGTTGGAATGGGTCCAGGGAAGGGCTACAAAGATGGTTAGAGAGCTGGAACACCTCCCATACAAGGACAGGCTGAAAGAGTTGGGCTTCTCCAGCCTGGAGAAGAAAATCTCTGTGGAGATCTTATAGTGACCTTCCAGTACCTGAAGAGGGACTACAAGAAAGCTGGGGAGGGCCTTTTTACAAAGGCCTGTAGTGGTAGGACTAGGAGCAATGGGTATAAACTGAAGAGGGGTAGATTTAGACTAGACATAAGGATGAGAGTGGTGAAGTGTTGGCACAGGTTGCCCAGGGAAGTTGTGGCTGCCCCTTTCATGGACGTGTTCAGGGCCAAGTTGGATGGAGCCTTGAGCAGCCTGGTCTGGTGGGAGGTGTCCCTGCCCATGGCAGGAGGTTGGAACTGGATGACCTTTAAGGTCCCTTCTAACCCAAAACATTCTATGATTCTATGATAATATGATTTAAAATTAGAATATGTGGACTGAGTTGTCAGTCATTAATAGCAATTCAGTTGATCTTGTCTGTCTCAAAGTTTTTACATATAAATTTCCATATTAATATCTATATTATCACTGTATCGTCTCATTTATTTAATCTCCCCTCTGCAAGTGATATTTCTCCTTACAGTGCTGTATTTGATATAAAAGAGTGGTGATTTCTCAGCAGTTTCAGCCTGTGGTCTAGGGCTAGCAGCTTAATCAGGAAATGTGTTGTTGTTCCAGAGCCAATGGACCATGTTGGGAAGTATGCCGGGAGTTCTGAGACTGTTTGAAGTCTAGCACTTTCACAAAAGCTTCTGCCATATTGCAGAAATTTTGATACTATATAGTATCAGTATATAGTGGTTGGACTATGGGTAAATGGGTGACAATACTGAAGAGAAATGAGGGGAAGGTCCTAAAGTATCTTTGTAGAAACCAAACCAACTGATCACCTAAAGAGAGTAATTTTCTAATGTCAGAGGCAGTCTAAAGTTAACCATTGGAAGTAAGAAACAAGCCTGGCCAACGTAGCCCATCCTATGGAAGGACTAACCAAAGAGGCTCTCTAACGGGGAGTCAGATTCACAGACAATAGCAGAACACAATGAAAGCTGTTTATACCTACTCCCTCTCATCCTATCACTACAAGCCTTTGTGAACAGCCCCTCCCCAGCTTTCTTGCAGGCCCCTTTCAGGTATTGGAAGGTTGTTTTCCTATATTCTTACTGCCTTAGTCAGGACTCTGCTCAAAGATACATCAAACTTGTTTTCTGCGCTGAAATAAAAAAAGAAAAATAAAAAAAAATTTTAAAAAGTAGTACGAGTGATGAAATGGTAAAACAAACCATAGTTGTCTTGGATTTCCTTCATAATACATATTCCACTTCAACTTGAAAATTAATTTGAGCCTCTCAGTGTGACTGTACAAGCATCTTTCCCAGCCATCCGTCTTCCAGTTGTGCACTGCACCACTTGGAGGCCACTGCCAAATGTAAGCACTTCAATAATGAAACCCAGGTCATTAGCATAGACTCTTCTAATTCATATTATGGTATCATTATTTTTTAATGTGTATTATGCTTAATTTATTTATTTCAGGGGTCTGTATTTGCAAATTCCATGTCTTTTTTTAATAGATAAGTTATATATCACTTACTACATAAATAGCTCTGAAGCTGAGAGCCTCTCAACGTGTGAGTGACAGAGCCAGGAATAAAATGTAAAGGTGCTCATTTACAATCATGAATTCATCCTCCAGCACATGCTGCTTTTATTGTATTATAGAGCTAATATTTTCTCCTTCTAATCTTCTGTACTTATCTCTTATTTACAGTACTCATAACCTCCTGGGATACTTTATTATTTTTTGACTACAAGATGTTTGAAAAGTTTTAACCTGTACTTTGTCATTGGCTGTGTGGTAAACAAAGATAAAACTGTAAAAAAAAAAAAAAGCTATCTTCTTGTAACATGTGAGTTCTTTCGGAAGATTTGAGGTAAAAATTTTGCTTGATTGGAGGGAGTCTGAAAACCAGAGCACAAAGAATTATTGTGATACCAACAAAACCCACAAGATTTTGTTCTGATGTACAATGTGAAATCTTTCCCTGCTTGTGTGTGCGTGTTTTACAATGTTTCCTTCAAATTCTTTGTCCTCTACATAAAAGTAAAATAATGAACAGATTATATTGCTCCATTTCAAGAAACAAATCAACAAAGAAAAGCCAACTGGAACATTGGAACATACAAATAAAGGCAATTTTTGCTCACTGTGTTCTGATCCAAATATTTATTTATTTCCTAACTCATACAAAATTGATGCTTGTGGAGATATTGGGTTAAAAGGGTTAGAAAATGAATTCTTCTAGTTATCCACAGAGAACATATAGTACCAATGAAGCACTGAAAACTTTGATTTGAATGAGAAATATATTACATATAATTTACAAAAATGAGATCTAGTGTCATATAGAAAATGATGGTTTAGAGTAACATTATCAGGAAGGAGGCTGCTACTTTTCTCTGCTGCGTCTGGAATGAGTTGCCCTTCATTCGCGTTCAGCCAGCGGATAGGGAGGCTTCACCTCCACAACTCCAGCTGGGAAAGGTAACTATCACCATTGTCAGGCATTTCACCTGTCTGTGTGTCAGACAGTCATCCAGACTCACACAGCATCCAGCTCTTGCAAATTCATAACACATTTTCTACGCTATTGAGTTTGGCTGGATTCAGACCAGAGACCTACATGTAAAAGAGTAAAAACAGAAGGAGGCTCTGTTCTACCAGAAATTTATTTAGCGATCAGATGGAAAATCTGCCTTCAGGGGAAAAAATAAAAAAAGGAAAAAAAGAGTTAGATACCAGAAAGAGATGAGAAAGTCACACCTGGATAAAAGTAGTTCTGACTTGTAACATGAATTAAAGCATTATTAAAGGTTTGTATGAGTCATGCCAACGTCTAGAAAGATGAGAGATGCAATGAAATGGTAACTAAGTCATTATAAATTTTGCTATTTACACAAATGAGGAAAAAAGAATGTTTCCTACTTCATTTTTCATGTTTTCCTTCATATCTTGCATACTTATTAAAATGTAGGGTTTCAAGTACCCGTAGAAAAAATACAAACGTGCAGAGAGTATAACCACTAGAAAGAAAAAAAAAAGCAACCAAGTCTTATAACTGGATTTAAAATAATTCAGTCTTGTCTAAAGACTCAAATCATATTCTTTTTCTCCCTAACTAAAAGTTGCACTTATATTCATAACAATAGAGGAAGAAAAGCACAGTTGCTTCAAAACACTGGACATAGCCTCCCAGAAACAAGACAGCAAATACTCAGAAATGCCATGGAAAACATTAGTCACAGAGTAAATTGTTATTTACATTAAAGATAGTAGCCTTTAAAATTAATTAAAAATAAAAGCAAAAAAGAAACCCCAGTTTTTAGTCATAGGACAGTTTTGTCTGTAATGTGGAGTCTGTTCTTTGCTTTTTGTCCAGCATTTCTTTTGAGATATATATCTACATACACAGATACATGTCTGAGAGAGATGTATCAAAAGCTAAAACGTGTTGATGGAGAGCCTGCAAATTTCATCCAAGAGTACATTTGCAGTAGAGAAACACCCACAGGAAAAAAAAAATGCTGGAATGACACATTTAAATGAAATGACAATCCCTGTCCATGATCCGCATGGGATCTATGTAGAAACCGAAAATCTTCAGTCCACAGAAGTGGAGCTGACGGCAGCAGCATGAGTTCCCCGGTGCTGCCAGGCTGAAGTATCCCAGCCTTCGTGGGATGAAGTGGTTTCCATCCCCGTGGAGGCTGCAGGGAGGGGTACAGAGCAGGGCCAGTGATGGTGATGTTGAGAGTAGTCACCCTCCATGGGTACTACAGATGGGATTCACGTCCTTTGACAGTCAGTGGAAGCCACGCCGACAGGAGCTGGACAAAGCCCTGGGTAGCAGCAGGCTCTGAGGATGGGAACACAGGACGAGGCATCGCCGACTCTCTGATCCAGCTGCAGCACTGCCACCGTGTCACCCGGCAGGGTCTCAGTTCTCACTATGATCTACAAAACAAAAAGTCACTGCAGTCATGCTTCTTCCGTGGGACGATGGTTGGACCAGACAGGAACTGTTGAGCACCACAGCACTTCTTATTCTTACACATGCAGGACGTTTGGTGGGAACCTGGCTCCATCCAACTCAGAACCAGGAAAATCCAGCCAGAGGATATGCCCCTTAATAGAAGAAAGGCTGTCTATGCTTCCAGCAGTCAGCACTCAGCTGCCCAGTCTCCATCATAACTTGTCGAAACCAGTGCAAATTCAAAGGAAAAAGAATGTCCACATTGAGAGGGTATAAATCCTTCCTTACATACGAGAATGGTACAAGCAGTTACCTGGCATCTCTATCAAATATCGTAGAAAAGGTTACACAAAAATATTTAAATATATGGATACAGATACATAGATATTACATTTGCATAAAATATGTATATTCAAAACCCTTTGGGCAGTTTCACAGTTAGCTGAAAATGTATGCTTTAGAAATATGAACAATTTCCTACACTTTTCTAGTTTAAGTAGGAGGGGGGAGAGGAAAGAAGCATCAGCCTTATTAATACTGAATGCTAAGTGCAGAAGTTTAGCTGTAGCTGTAGGGTTTTGAAGCAATTGATTTGACAGAACCTCCAAGCATAAACTCTCTTTCTAAAATCCACATTTATTCCCTAGATTGCTTATTGTTTCATGAAAATGAAAACCTACATGTCCTGCTTGTATCAGCTAGATCTCCTGAGACCATTCAATTAAACCTCTTGAGCTTGAAAGACTTTAAGATAGGATTGTATACTGGGAGTGTGCGTGAACCTTATTGAAGTATTTTGCTGTGATATTAGGAATTTATAACTTCTCATATCTTGTATAATTTAACTTTAGAAATGCAAAACCTTAAATGACACCACAAGAAGCTCACAGTTCTGGGAAAATTAAAGTCAGTATGAAATTTTACTTATAGACTACATAATTTACACAGTTTAACATAAATACAGAGATATTAAAATATTAAATCAAAGCTAATTAACAGAGGATAGAGTTTTACATAACATATTTTAGCTCATTACATTTTTGCAACCACTTTTAGTGCCATGAGATTATATAAATAATATATATACCTAAATATCTATAATATATATAAAGATATATATATCTCTCTCTATCTCTCCGTCCTTCTTTTTTTTCTTCAAAAATAGGGCAATTTTATAACTGCAATGAGATGTGACAAGCAGTACACTTCTGGGGAATTATTGCATGCCTTGAGTGCATAAGGCAGAAGGAAGAGTATCTGACTTCAGACACTAAAGAAGTGGAATCATCAACCAGAAATGCACTGGAGTGATTTGGAACATCTTATTGCTTTTATAAAACTTGAAATTACACGCTGTTGGGTTTGTTTGTTTTTTTTTTTTAAAGGCACAAAATAAAGGGGAAAGTAATATCTCTCTATTTAGTGAAGATCAACAATGGGGAAGCTCCATAACTGTTCACTGCACATTTTTCATTGTCCTAAATCTATTCCCTGTGGTGCAATACTGTGCTGCAGTTGCATAAGGAGGTTAAACACTAAAAGTTCATGCATCCATTATTAGGGGAAACGAAATATAGCCAATTTCCTTGCACAGCAACAATGAAGGAGTCATTAGCATCTGATCATAACCAGTGGCGAGAGTCAGACAGTGCTCTCATCAAACTGCAATGTGCAAAACACCATTTGGTCACAGGTACGCTTGCCACACTAACCTCAGTGGTGGAGCAGCTCCTTGAACTGGATGACGCAGTACTTGCCTAAAACACTGGAGGCACGGATCCAAACTCAACAGCAATTTCCCATCAGGCCAGGCAAGATTGGAAAGGGGTAAAACTGGGTAACAAAAATACTGCTCCAAAACCTTTGCATTTTGGTGTTGTCAGAGGACTACGGAGCACTTCTGCCACTCTGTTTCCTTGTTTTAAATTCCTTCGCAGGATGCACTTCCCAGACCTCCCTTTTTCTAACCTAGCAGCCACCCTGGGAGGCAGAGTATAGCAGATAGGGAATGAGCGGATATAAAGTATTAAAAACTATGGACTATTACTATCTCCTTAGATCACTTAAAATGCCAGGAAAGAAAGAAAGATAAAAGAAATCCCCGGGGAGCACTTTTTCTTTGCTTTATTTTTTACATGTTAATATGCGCAGTAGAGGGCTGCCTCTGCCAAGACGTTTCAAAGTTTGGATACGGCACTCTGTTAAGGCACCTTCAAGTAATGATCATTGATCAATCACTAAGCAAAGCTGCATTTTCTGTACCTGACATGGCTTTCTCCAACACAGACAGTACTAGCAGTCACTCTCACCTGCCTTCCACTGACAAAAAAACTTCTGGTGCTTGTTATGGAGAAACTACACCAGTCACTCCTGAAATAAATATTTGCCAGAATTTAAGAGCAGACATTTTGCACAAGTGTGTTGTTCATTCCCCAGAACAGAAAAGGGGAGAAAATTAAGTGCTGTCTATTAGATTAGGGCAGTTAAAAATATCTATCAGCCTAAAAAAGTAGAAGCCAGCTCTGTACTGCTGCAGGATTCCTTGCTGGGAGGTGAAGCTGTAAATGCAGGCATTCAGTGCGAGGTGCCTGGTGCAGAACTGGATTTGTTTCAGGACCAACAGGAGATACAAGGACACCCTCTCTGAGGAGAGGACCGGGAAGTTACTGCACATCACCTCATCCTGCAACACAAAGTGGTACCAGGTAGGGACTTCAGGTTTCACGTCAAGTGGATGGGGTGGGAATGATGGGGGCAGGGCGTGTGCCTTTGAAGATGCAGGGAGCTGAGGGGAGAGGAAAGCTCAGGCATCTCTCTGTGCAGAAAACTGGCTCCATCACTCCAGACAATGGGATGCTCAGTGCTGCAGGTGGGGGGCACAGGGCTGTGGGGCCAGAGGGTGCTCCCTGTTAAGCCCAACTAGGGGTGGCCATTTCTACACAAACCAATATACAGTCTTGGAAAGGAGCGAGAGGGGTGGGACAGGGATACAGGTCCTAGCACAGAAGGAGAGACCAGGGCTTACTGTCGCCCTGCTCTGAGGAGACAAGGGGTCCCAAGACACCTGCCAGACCCTCCTGTCTCCCAGTGCCACTCACCCACACCCCAACCCACGCCATGCAATGGTGATGGGGTGCAGCAGGAATCCCAAGAGAGTGGTATTGCCCTGGTTCTCAGGGTAGTGACATCCAGGGAAAAGGGACCCCTCCTCCCTTGACCCTCTCCTCCAGGTGAGTGACTTGATATTTGGTAGCTGCATGCAGCTCCTTCTTCGGTAAAAAGATGTATCCTTTCCTTGCACAGTCAATGAGAAACGCAATGTGATCTGTCATGCGCTTGGATTGTGGGCTTGTTGGTTCATTTGAATTAGCAATGTTTTCTTCTTCTTTAGGGACTAGAATAATCACTCAGGTATTTACAAACACCAACCAGCGCCTTTGTGAGGTCTCCCCCAAACCATCATGACAAAATCACTGTTTGCAAGAGCCCCGCACCCGCTGTGTCCAAACAAGCCCGCGCTTGCTGGGAGCTCCGGGCTGCTGAGGGAGAGGGACGCTGGATCTCCGAGTCCTGGGGAGGTCTTCCCAGCTGGATGTCTCTTCCTTGGGGTGCCTCTCCCTGCATCCCCACCCCAGGGTGCTGGCTGCTGCTATTGCTGCTGCGGGTGCAGTGGTCCCGTTCGTATTCCTCCTGAGCCTTTTGCATTTTCCGCTTCTTCATCTTCCTCTTGTGGATGTGGAAGGTGGTGAGAGAGAGGAGGATCAGGCAGAAGATGAGGGTGACCAGAACAATTAAAACCAGGGTGGATGAGAAGGACTGGAAGAGTTGACCCACTTGCGTGATGCAGGTGCTGCTGGCGTTTAAAGTGGCAGACGTCTTGTTCAGGAGACAAGGTGGCAGGGACAGCCTCAACTCCTTGGAGAGCTTGGCACTCATTGAGGAGGCTTCGGAAGACGAGGATCTTCCTCCCCTCTCTGAAGACGCTTAAACCTCAACCAGTCCCCGGCTGCTGACGGGCGCTCCCTGGAAATGCCCGGGATGCTGCCGGCTCAGCTCTAAAGTGACAAGAGCAGCCTGCAAAGGGAGCCGGACACATCAGCGCTTCGAGGCACCCACCCTGCGCAGCTCCCCCCTCCCCAAAACACGGAGCTGCCAGCGGCTCCTCCTGCAGGTGGAGGCACCGGGACGGGGCACCGACTTCGCAAACCACTCAGCATCCCAGGCAGCACCGCCCGCCAGCTCAGCCCAACTAGTTGAGGCGGGGAAGGGAGGGAGAGGCGAAGGGAGCGGCATCCCGGCTGATGGGTTCCCCGCATCCTGCTGCCGGATCCCCACATCCCGGCGGGTGGGTCCCTGCGTCCCATCTGCCCGATCCCTGCATCCCAGTTGATGGAACCCCGCATCCAAGCTGATGGATCGCAGCATCCCGGCCGATGGGTCCCAGCATCCCGGCTGCCGGGTCCCAGCATCCCGGCTGATGGGTCCCAGCATCCCGGCTGCCCCATCCCCACATCCAGGCTGCCCCATCCCCGCATCCCGGTGCGGACAAGCTGCCGAAGCCGTTGCCGGGGCTTGGGGAAGAGGGTGGAAGCTGCCCCGCGGTGGCGTTTCCCCTCCCCGCAGCCCTTTTACCTGTGCCGGCCGGAGGCAGCGAGGGAGCGCCCGGGCGCCGCGGGCGCTGGGGGCTGCGGCAGCGCGGAGCGAGCGCGGAGAGCGGAGCCGCCGCCGCTTCGGGGAGCGCCGCCCGCAGCCTATAGCCGCCCCGGCCGGTGACGTCAGGCCCGCTCGCCACCGCCCCGCACTGCCCCGCGGCACCGGAGGGGGCGGCGGACCCGCCCGGGACGCGTGGGCATCGCTGCCCCCCGCGCCACCGGCAGCATCCTCGGTGCCTCCCGCACCACTGACAGCATCCTCGGTGCCCTCGACTCCATTGCCTGCATCCTTAGTGCCCCCCGCACCACTGCCTGCATCCTCCGTGCCCCCCGCACCACTGACAGCATCCACGGTGCCCTCGACTCCATTGCCTGCATCCTTAGTGCCCTCCGCACCACTGCCTGCATCCTCGGTGCCCCCCGCACCACTGACAGCATCCACGGTGCCCTCTACTCCATTCCCTACATCCTTAGTGCCCCCCACACCACTGCCTACATCCTCGGTGCCCCCCGTGCCCCCGACAGCATCCTCTGTGCCCCTCACTCCACTGCCCACATCCTCAGTGCCTCTCGCACCACTGACAGCATCTTCAGTACCCCCTCGTGCCACTGTCTGCGTCCTCGCTGCCCCCCGTGCCAGCGACAGCATCCTCAGTGCCCCTCAAGCCACTGCCGACATCTTCAGTGCCTGTCATGCAACTGACAGCATCCTCGGTGCCCCCCGTGCTATCAGCCAGATCCTCAGTGCCCCCTATGCCACTGACAGCATCTTCAGTGCCCCCCGGGCCACCACCTGCATCCTCAGTGCCCCCCACGCCACCATCTGCATCCTCAGTGCCCCCCGTACCACTGACAGCATCTTCGGTGCCCCCCACACCACTGCCCACATCTTCGGTGTCTCCCATGCCACCGTCCACATCCTTGGTGCCCCCCAAGCCACTGTCCACATCCTCAGTGCCCATCATACAACTGACAGCATCCTCTATGCCCCCTCAAGAGACTGACAGCATCCTTGATGCCTCCCGTACCTCCGACAGCATCCTTGGTGCCTCCTGCACCACTGCCCACATACTTGGTGCCCTTCGTGTCACTGCCTGCGTCCTCAGTGCCCCCCACACCACCTCCAGCATCCTTGGTGCTCCCCGTGCCACTGGCAGTGCCCTCCCACGTTTCTCCTGACACCACAGTGGTCCAACACGCCCACCTCTCCCCAATATGTTCTCTGCATCCCCAGATGCTGAGGCTGATCCGTGCCATGACCCATGGCAGGGAGTATGGAACCAGATGATCTTTAAGGTCCCGTCCAACACAAATCATTCTATGATTCGAAAAATCTACAATTCTACAATTCTACGCTGACCTGGAGCGTATCCACAGAAGAGCAACAAAGCTGGTGAAGGGGCTGCAGAACAAGGGTTATGAGGAACCACTGAGGGAACTGGGGTTGTCTAGCCTGGAGAAGAGGAGGTTGATGGGAGACCTTATCATTGTCTACAACTGCCTGAAAAGAGGTTGTAGTGAGGTGGGTGCCAGTCTCTTCTCCCACGTGACAGGCTGAGAGAGTTGGAGTTATTTAGCCTGGAGAAGAGAAGGCTCCGAGGAGATCTTATAGCAACCTATAAATCTATGATCTCGCCACCCACAGCTACCCCCAGTGCCTTCATCTCCCACCTGCTCTGTACACATTCACATCCATACCATGCTCTTCTGGGTGCCAGGTTCCCATACAGCATCCAAATCCCCCATGGCGAGGGGATTGCCTGTCGCTCCTCATGACCAGCACACCCATCTCTTTCCTGTCAGGCCTATGGGAATCTGTGGGATCTAAGGAATGCTAAGGACTCTTGCACCAAATTGTAACAGATATCACAGGCCCAGGGAATATTTGTAAAAACTTACCAAGGCTATACCCAAGTATTCCAGGTGGTTTCTTCAAGAACACATGGATATGAACTGCCTGTTAGTACATATAAGCCAAAAATCAGGTGATTTCTAAACATAAGAGAATTGATGATTTGAAAAATCTTCCAGTATAGATAAGCACGCAAAAAACCCAATTACAAATAAAATGGAGCTCTTCACATTTCCGAAGTAGCGAAGTTATGTGGTTGTATACAGTAACATGGTATAAGATCTGGCAGCCAGGGAGATTCCATCAGTCCCATGCTGTGTTCTCTACACTAACTCTGGGTCCTGGGAACAGTTACTGCAAAGCCCTAGAGTAAGTAACAGGACTTTAAGGAAAACTAGAAAGTGTCAGTCTTATCTGTTGGCCTGAAGCCACCTGAACAGCCTGGAGGTAAATCTGTACAAGATGAGCTCTGACATGAGTTGGAAAAATCTTCATTCAAATACAAATATTGGTTAGATCTGTTGACCCTGATAGCCAAGAATTTGTCTCAGAGGTGGGTAGGAGCTGGTAAGCTCTTGTTTCAAGACTGATTTCTTTTGTACTGCTTTGGTCTTTGATATTTGGCTGGTCAGTATTAACTCTTGCACTGTTTCAGAGAAGAACTGTATTCAGCACTGTTGGGATAGTTCCAATCATTTGCAAAGGGACTACAACTTACAGCTTTCTTTAAAACCAGAGGAGTGGATGTTCTTATTACTCCTTCCCCTCCCCAGAATGATATGGTCTGATACTTTAAAGGGATGCTGCAAAGGCTGCACAGAGAGGAAAGAAGTTCAGTCCAGAATTGAAAGGCAAGCCTCTGCCCATGTTTGCCCTCTGCTCCATTCACTGATGTTCCTCAAGTGCCTACCCAGTGTCATTGCCAGAAACACAACTCCCCCCTGCATTCTCAGCCTGGCATTCCTTGCACACAGGCACACCCAGTCTTGCACACCAGCCACTCTCCATTCCCTCGCTGACATTACAGCTGTACCTCTTTCTTCCTCCACACCTTTCTCCCACATGCACATCTGAGGTGTGCATTAGTGATGCTCTGTGCTCCCTGCTCACTGTGTTAGGGGCAAAAATAACCACCGCTGGCTAAAAAAGCAAAGAAACCTTCAGGTCATTCCTTCTTTCCTCCAACTATTTTCTGCAAAGCAGCAGCTGAGTCAAAGGGAGCTGAAGCACAGGGTCGGGGGCATGAGAGACACTCATCGTGGCCTGTGCCACTGAAGAAATACTCTGATCCCACTGAGAAGCAGCCAAGGGTGTTTGATGAACAGGTAGCACTGCACTCCTTGACAAGGCTCTGCTGAATCCTTTAGCTAAAACTGAAGGTGTGACAAAGATACCACTTAACTTCAAAAGCATGAGTGTGTTTGTGGAGTTGTAGAAGTTGATCTACCATTCAAAAGTTACCAGAGAAATGATTAGAATATCATTTTCAGGAAAAAAACCCCAATGTAGGAACGGCATTGTCAGCTATAATATGGATATAAAGATATCTTGGGATGCTAGTCCTGTACAGCAGATATAACCCAACTGTAGATGGAATAAACTTCAAAGTCAGAGCATTTACTGATTCTTGATGTGATTATTGCAGAAGTTAAGATAGGACTATTCAGTTATTGCACTAGAATATCTGACTATGTCTACAAGTTTTACTTATCAGAAGAGGCAACACAAAGCTACTGAAAGTTAAATTGCTTTAATTAAATTTAAAACAATTTGTGTATTCTTTTCATCTTTCTTTTGCCATCTGGCCATTTGCCTTCCTCTTGTCCCAAGTTGCCTCTTCCTGTCTCTCCTGCCCCAGTCTGGACTTAACCACTTTCACCCAGCCCAGTGCTCTGAAATGTCCAGAATGATGCATAGAATCATAGAATCATAGAATCACTAGGTTGGAAGAGACCCACCGGATCATTGAGTCCAACTATTTCTACCAATCCCTAAACCATGCCCCTAAGCACCTCATCCACCCTCACCTTAAACACCTCCAGGGACAGGGAGTCAACCACCTCCCTGGGCAGACTGTTCCAATGCCTAACGACCCTTTCCATGAAAATTTTTTTCCTTATCTCAAGCCTGAATCTCCCCTGGCGAAGCTTGAGGCCATTCCCTCTCGTCCTGTCCCCTGTCACTTGGGAGAAGAGAACAGCTCCCTCCTCTTCACAACCTCCCTTCAGGTAGTTGTAGAGAGCAATGAGGTCTCCCCTCAGCCTCCTCTTCTCCAGGCTGAACACCCCCAGCTCTCTCAGTCGCTCCTCTTAAGGCCTGTTCTCCAGCCCTTTCACCAGCTTTGTTGCTCTTCTCTGGACTCGCTCCAGAGCCACAACACCCTTCGTGTAGTGAGGAGCCCAGAACTGAACACAGTACTCGAGGTGCGGTCTCACCAGTGCTGAGTACAGAGGGAGAATAACCTCCCAGGACCTGCTGGTCACGCCGTTCCTGATACAAGCCAAGATGCCATTGGCCTTCTTGGCCACCTGGGCACACTGCTGGCTCATGTTCAGTTGGTTGTCAACCAGCACGCCCAGGTCTTTCTCCTCCTGGTAGCTTTCCAGCCAGGCTTCTCCTAGTCTGTAGCTCTGCATAGGGTTGTTGTGACCCAAGTGCATATATGCTTTACTTATTACCTTCAAAATTCTACTCATGTTATTCCTTGCATTTAGAACAAGCAAATAGAAAATGTGTCTTCTGTATTAGTATGATAATTATTCCAAGTATAAGGTTTTTCCTAAACTGCAGGGTGTGAAAGATGAGTTCAGGGAGTGGAGAAAGGCAGAGTTAAACCTCAGCAAATGTTTAACTATTTCCTTGCTGTCTCAATCCCTTTTCTATCTGTATTCATGTACAGTTTTGGAATATTTTTGCTCTAGTTAAAAGAAATTAAAATTAGAAGTAGCTCTTGCTCATGCTGGCAACTAATTTTTTACAATTTTTAATGAGAGAGAGTCAGAAGAGAAGCATTGTGGTGGAGAGGGCAAATAACTATACTGTAATTATATTCACCTTGGCATTTTGATTAATGCTGGCTGCCAGCCAAAGTATATATATATTCAAATACCCATGATCAGAATACAGGGAGTTTAAGAGATTGAGAGAAAAAAAATCAGTATCATTATGGGCAAGTAGCTGTGCAGTATTTCTTTGTGCTGATCAACAGGTTTAATAAGATTTTAATAGAAAAATAAAAAAAAAGACATATATCTCTAATAGATAATGTGGTCGTGAAAATCTCTTCCTTTGTTTAACATGAAAATAAATATGATATTGTGAATAATGCCCTCTTTCAAGAATAAACAGCTCATTAGTTATAGTGAATTTCTCCATAGTACATAGGCAGTATGACATTTATGGAGATTAGGTCTCCTGCTCAAGTAGGATCGGCTACTGTGCAGTAGAGGATATTAAGGGGATAGGTTTTGTATTTTACAACAATGTTTGTACTCATTAGAGCCTTGATAACTCCCAATTTACTCTGGATTCACATTGTTAAGAAGCAGAGAGTATATATATTTGCAAATCCTCCAAGTGGACTTTTGTACATGGATTTTTTTTAATCTATTAATTAGAGAAGTTGTTCCTTCAGATGCTAATTCCTCAAACCCTGTACTACAATGCCCTTTTTCATCAAGGCAGTTGCCTAATGAGGTAACCTGGATGAGCAAGGACGGTTCATGTAAGGCTTTGATGGTTCAGCCCTTGGCTATTAATGACCCTTCTTAAAAAAAAAATTATTGCCCCACCACTATTTAAATTTAGCAGTTGATTGCATATAGAATAATGCATGATCCCTTTTGCACCAAGATGGATGTCATCATTTGCCAGACAGATCAAATACTCAGTGAATGCCAATGACCCTCGTACTAATTTGCAGACTCCCCATGGGATTAAGGCCATCTGTATAGAGCTCTTTTAGGACTCTACATGCTCCCACCACTATAGCTGAAGCCCAGTGATTTAAACATGGCCAGTAAACCTAGCACTGTAAATTAATGAATTTTTAAAATAAATTAGAATACATTTGTATTTCATATGCACTGCTAGGTCAGCGAAGATCCAGCACAATTCAACATTTGTCTTGCAAAAAATACTATAAATGTCCTTGAGAGAAATTTGATTGGAAATAGCTTGATTATGGTTGCTTCCTAGTCTACCCAGCTCTCCTCTCCTCTCCTCTCCTCTCCTCTCCTCTCCTCTCCTCTCCTCTCCTCTCCTCTCCTCTCCTCTCCTCTCCTCTCCTCTCCTCTCCTCTCCTCTCCTCCTCTCCTCTCCTCTCCTCTCCTCTCCTCTCCTCTCCTCTCCTCTCCTCTCCTCTCCTCTCCTCTCCTCTCCTCTCCTCTCCTCTCCTCTCCTCTCCTCTCCTCTCCTCTCCTCTCCTCTCCTCTCCTCTCCTCTCCTCTCCTCTCCTCTCCTCTCCTCTCCTCTCCTCTCCTCTCCTCTCCTCTCCTCTCCTCTCCTCTCCTCTCCTCTCCTCTCCTCTCCTCTCCTCTCCTCTCCTCTCCTCTCCTCTCCTCTCCTCTCCTCTCCTCTCTCCTCTCCTCTCCTCTCCTCTCCTCTCCTCTCCTCTCCTCTCCTCTCCTCTCCTCTCCTCTCCTCTCCTCTCCTCTCCTCTCCTCTCCTCTCCTCTCCTCTCCTCTCCTCTCCTCTCCTCTCCTCTCCTCTCCTCTCCTCTCCTCTCTCCTCTCCTCTCCTCTCCTCTCCTCTCCTCTCCTCTCCTCTCCTCTCCTCTCCTCTCCTCTCCTCTCCTCTCCTCTCCTCTCCTCTCCTCTCCTCTCCTCTCCTCTCCTCTCCTCTCCTCTCCTCTCCTCTCCTCTCCTCTCCTCTCCTCTCCTCTCCTCTCCTCTCCTCTCCTCTCCTCTCCTCTCCTCTCCTCTCCTCTCCTCTCCTCTCCTCTCCTCTCCTCTCCTCTCCTCTCCTCTCCTCTCCTCCCCTCCCCTCCCCTCCCCTCCCCTCCCCTCCCCTCCCCTCCCCTCCCCTCCCCTCCCCTCCCCTCCCCTCCCCTCCCCTCCCCTCCCCTCCCCTCCCCTCCCCTCCCCTCTCCTCATCTCTTTGTCTTTGTCTCTCTCTTTCTCTCCTCATCTCTTTGTCTTTGTCTCTCTCTTTCTCTCCCCTGCATCTTCTAGAAGACAGTAGTCTGGGGTGTTGTGAGCTCACAATTAATTCTTCTTAGGAGATGATTCCTTATGAAGCTTTAGGACCATTTTGCATATTCTATTTCTATTCTTACTTTAGAAAACTATTCTTATGCTGATAACTGAGAAGCCTACCACATGGAATGGCAAGAAGGAAAAAAAGGAGGGGGGAATTCATGTGATGCTGACTGAAGAAGGTCACTAAGCTTTTGATGAATTCAATAGATTATTAAATAGCACCATGAGTAGAATATGAGTCCAGACTACGAAGAAATAAACAGACAATATGGGACATACCTGGTTGAATATACAGATCTTCAGTTTAATTATAACAACAGAATTCTAAAGCTACAACATATGTACACCTACTAATGAGTAGCAGATCTGAGTAAAATTAATACAAAGGGGGAAAGAAGAGCAGGATTTAGTCTGTAATTGTAGATTAAAAATACTACTTTTTTTTTCATTAGACAACACATTTTAGAGAGGCAGATTCAGAGTAATGACCTTTCAGAGTTTACAGAGTTTTCAGAGAATTCAGAGGAGTAGACTTTAATTATGCTTTTTAAATAGAAAACATGGCTGGTTGTTGGCAAAACATAAACTATACCGGTGGATATCACTGAGAGAGAAAGTAGAACCTTGTATAGCTTAGTTAGGCTGGAGAGAGGTTTAAGCATAATGAACCACAATTTAAAACTGATTTCATGTTAATAGAGCCTCACTCACTTCTCCTAACAATTTGAATGCATTTCAGAGCTAATTCAATGTATCGTTCAGTCTAGATTTTAATATGGGATAAAGCACATGTTTAATCAGATTCCTTTTGCAACAGGGTCAGATCCAGCCCCAGAGGACAGTGGGCTTGTGCAGCCTCAAGGTTGCGTTGTGTGATCCAGCTCACATTTCCATCCCAGCAGTGGGCCATAAGGGGGAAAATTCCAAGGGAGAGAAAGAAACAGACACAACTTCCATCAGTTATCCCAAGGGCCAGAAAGAGAGCAGTCCTTACAGATGCTCATATGATCCATCTGGATATTTAAACAAACTGGAACAGCAACAATGTGAAAGGGACACACAGGATAATAGTCCGGTAGCTGTTACAAGGAAGCTGAGAGAGAGGGGACTTGAATTTGTTTTTTTCATCTCCAGGCAGCCTGTGGCTCAGCCTGATACAGGAGATTTTCTTGTTCATTCCACATACATAACAACCCTCCCGTTCCCCATAGAGTCCTGGCTTTGTTCCAGGGAGGAAATCTAAGAAAGTTGGGAAAGTATAATGGATGACAAAGCCGTTTACCTTTAACTCTACCAGAAAAAATATCCATGCTCAGTCAACTCAAGCTCACTGTGCTGTTCATCAGTGAAGTACATAGCCCAAATTTTGCCCAGGGCCTTTTATAATCTTTTTTTTTTTTTTTAATCAACTACTCTGTGTAGAAGGAAGTAAGTAGCACTCATTATTATTCTCTTCTGCTCTTAACCTTCTGGGCCTTATGCACCCAAGAGAACTCTAGTAAATGAAATATCGCAATCGTAAAGGAAATCCCGATGGCAACTGCTGGAAGTACCTTTTTCTCAAGTTGTTGCATAAGTGAAAGCCTTTGTGGAAGGTGCTGTTCTTTTGGCTTGTCTGTTACTCTGCTTATAGCAAGAATATTAACAAGTGACCATCTTCTGTACTGCTCCTCTTACAGAAATTTGAATTCATTTCAGAACTGATTTTTACTACATTTGCACTACCTCAGCTTTTTTCTTCTGAGGGTGTAATTCAGAAGGGGGGGGGGGGGAATAATATTAATTTTTAATTGCAGGGTCATCCCCAGACTTCATAAGCACAGAATTTCTTTATGCTCATATTTTCTAAACTAGGTCCAGAAATGTGATGGTCTTATTCTGTGAGATGCCATGCCCTGTAGCCAAATCCAACCCAGATACAAACACCTGCCTACAGCATAGGTAAAACTAAGTATGTCACTAATTGCTTGTTGGGTTGGATCAACACCTTTCAGCAACAGTCCTATCATGGTTTAACTCCAGTGAGCAACTAAACACCACACAACTGCTTGCTCACTCCCTTGTGGTGGGATGGGGAAAAGAATCAGAAGGGTAAAAGTGATAAAACTTGTGAGTTCAGATAAAAATGGTTTAACAGGTAAAGCAAAAACTGTACATGCAAGCAAAGAAAAACAAGGAATTGATTCACTACTTATTGGTAGATGGGTGTTCAGCTGTCTCCATGAAAGAAGGAATCCATTGTGCATACCTGTTGCTTGGAAGACAAATGCTGTCACTCTGAATGTGCCCCCATTCCTTTTCCCCCCCCAGCTCTATATGCTGAGCATGACATCATACGGTATGGGATATCCCTAACATCAGTTTGGCTCAGCTTTGCCAACTGCATTCCCTCCCCTCTAGGCTTCTTGTGTAACCCCAGTTTACTTATTGGAGTGTTGGTGTGAGAAGCAGAAAAGGCCTTGACTCTGCGTAAGCACTGCTCAGCGATAGATAAAACATCTCTGTAATATGAACACTGATTCCAGCACAGTCCAAAATATAGCTTCGTACTAGGTACTATGAAGAAAATTTACTCCATAGCAATCAAAACTTGCAAAAGCCTCATACAGGGATTTCTTCCCCACTTTTCCAAAAACCCACGTGGCAAATGGAGCTGCTCCAGCTGCAAAGGGGATGGTCTGTTCTCAGGCGAGGTGCCTCTACCTTATGAGGAGTTATGTGGTCAGCTTTGAAAAGAGAAAAGGGTCTGAAAGGCAAATGAGCTCAAGGTTTTCATTTTGTTATTCTTGGCATTTGCCTGATATTGTGTAGGATGTGCTTGCGAATAATCCATTTATACAAAAACTAGATCATTAATATTAGAAGCACTTATTTTCCTAGTAATATCAGCAAGAAAGCAGCTGGTTAATGTGTTTTCATTTTAAACTTTCTTCACCACAGCGTGTACTCGACTCTACTGGAGAACCATGTAATCACTTAGAACCACAGAATCATAGAATAACCAGGTTGGAAGAGACCCACTGGATCATAGAGACCAACCATTCCTATCAAACACTAAACCATGCCCCTCAGCACATCATCCACCCGTACCTTAGTCAGCTCCAGGGAAGGTGAATCAATCACCTCCCTGGGCAGCCTATTACAGTGTCCAATGACCCTTTCTGTGGAAAATTTTCTCCTAATGTCCAGTCTAAACCTCCCCTGGGAGAGCTTGAGGCCATTCCCTCTCGTCCTGTCCCCTGTCACTTGGGAGAAGAGGCCAGCACCCTCCTTTCCACAACCTCCTTTCAGGTAGTTGTAGAGAGCAATGAGGTCTCCCCTCAGCCTCCTCTTCTCCAGGCTAAACACCCCCAGCTCTCTCAGCCGTTCCTCATAAGGCCTGTTCTCCAGCCCCTTCACCAGCTTTGTTGCTCTTCTCTGGACTCGCTCCAGAGCCTCAACATCCTTCTTGTGGTGAGGGGCCCAGAACTGAACACAGGATTCAAACACAGTTATTACTGAACTCTGGTTTTGTCTCTCTGGCTCTTTCTGTTAAGTTTTGTTATGTTCTTTGCCATGCCATTTCTGAAATTAGACAAAAAACACTTTGGGAAACAACCAAATTATCTGATTTTTATCAGAAGATTCTCTGAGAGAATATAAAACTCTCTCAAAAATAAAATGAAAACAACTGCAACAGCAGTTGGAAATAAGGACAAAATATCAATGCATTAAACTCTCAGTAAGAATGACCTTTTTTTTAAACACCTACAAGAACATACTCAGATGTGTCAATGTTCTTACATGATACAGGAGGCACTTCAGCTATTTTGCACATCCTTGAAGAATGTATTGAGACCATAACTTTTGCCTGTATACTTATCTAAGACATGCCTGTAGCTTATAGAACTGGGAGGAATCCTAGGTCTAGCCTTTGCTTCCTGTTAGCACTTCTTCCTACTTCTGACCTTCATAACTCAGAAATACAAATTAGGTCTCTAAATCATTGCTATGGTAAAAATGTTTTTGCTTGCCATGAGGGCCCCAGAAGTACAGTCCAGCTAACCCACTTCTCACCACCTTTGTGGGTCACACTACAGTAACATCAATGTGGAAGAGAAAAGCTTGGAAATCAAAGGGAAGACTGAATCTACAGAACAAAACCCAAAAGAACAGGCAAAAATGAACCTGAGAATGCATTTTTTAGAATAAAGAAGAGCAAATGGAACACACGAGAGGCAGTGTAGATGTGGCAGTTGTAAATAGCTGTTATTTGGGGAGCAGCACATAACAGTGAGATGAGAGATTAAAAGAAATTGGAATTACATAACTTGGAATTATACAACATAAAAATACGATTTGTCATTTCAATCACTGGTGTGTAAGGTCCTACTAACTAAATGCAGTTTCAGGTGCTCTAGTTAGAGAGATATGTAATAAACCTTATAAAAATGGACATTCAAAAATTCTCTTAACTATGATAGCATGAAAAAAATGTGAAATGCTATACTATTTCTCATATATGTATATAAGAAATATATATATATGAAATATATATAGTTCTCATATATATCACTTGCCACTTTCAAATCTGTGAAGTCCTTTCCAGCCTGTTATATTTACTCCACAAGTCTGAGAAAGAGTTGGACATTTACCACTAAGTGTGTTTTAAAGTATGTTATAAATTCTTGGTGAAGGTATGAGGAGAAGAGGATGTCTTCTTAATGACAGGGAATGTAGAAACACAACTGAGATAGAATAAGAAGGTGTATTGCATTTAGTCTTTCCTATGAGAAGAAGAATACAGAGGGAAAGGAAAGAAATGAAACAAAAGAAAGGGAAGAAATGAAAGGAGAGAGAGGGAAAGAAGAAGGAAAGTAAGTAAGGGAGGAAGAGAGAGAGGAAGGAAGGAATACGCTATAACTTCGGTAATAAAACAGTTAGGAAGCCTGGAGGTCTGGTTTATAAGCAAATGTATAGGTCATTAAAGAAGAATGAATCAGCCTGTAAAGTGCCAACATGGCACAGAATACATGTTGTGAATTGCAACCTTGTTGGTACAGAAAATGAATGAGAGGAACTGCACAACTAGGATTTTTTCTCCACAGTTGTCAGAGGTATGATGATTGTGTGTATGGCTGCTGTATCCACAAAACAGAATTGAAAACTCATCTTGAAGGTGATCTTGTTTGTTGAAAGCATCAATTATTTTTTGTTTTATAATTGGGGCAAGTAGAAAGTAGGAAAGGGGGCTTTTTACATTTATTTGGGGAATCTATTGCCTTGGAAGGATGGACTTCTAAGAGAGTATGAATTTCTACAACAGTTGGCAAAGAATGGAATTTTGTATATGTAGGCATGCAGACCACTAGTTAAAGGAATGACAAAGGTATCCAGAAACTTGTTATTTAAAAGAAGAAGAAGGTAGGAAAGGAAGAAGAGAAGAAGAAAAGAAGGAAAAGGGAAATGCACTGTTTCTAAACTTGATTGGAATATAACTACTTTGCTTCACTTAAATTAGTATTTCAGAGTCACTACTCTGAAGTCTTTTATGTGTGTTTGTATAGTGTTGGTATATAAATATGAGCTGTTACTGACTGACAAAGAAATTATTAAAAAATATTAAACAAAATATTATCTTAAAAGTTAATAGAACTTCTTTCTATCCATAAGTTTAAGGTCTAACAAATGGGAAGATGTGTGAACATTTTGAGTCTGTCTGGGTATGGAACACTGGAAAATGATTAAGTTACTGGATTACACAGCAAAGATGAAGAATATGCTTAAAATTAGGATGTCTCACTGTGCAACAGCTATTTGGCAGAAGTATGAGGACCACTGTTCATCAGAAAACCTTGAAGTATGTGTTTATTGTAACGGCTCAGATAGATACCTACCAATATTTCTGCAGCACTAACTAAAAACAAGCTGGCTGTCAAAGCAAAGGTCTTGACTCTGCAGTGGACTGAGCTTTCTATCTTTCAGATACTTAATCCCTTGAACAGAACCGCAGCAGATGGCATTAACTGTTAACACCCTTCGTACAATGACTTGGAAAACAAAGTGCTATAAAAACACTAAAGAAGCCAAGTACACAGTATAGGAAATTTGCCAAGAAATATCTTTCTTTAGCTTGACTGTTTAGGGCCTCACCCTGATTATAAAATCTGGCTTCTGATCCAGAATGGCCATTTATGTATTATATGTTAAATAGTTCTTGGATGAAAAATACACAAAGAGTCCAAGAGGACTGGAGAAAAAAAGAAAACCTGACACACTGCTCCTGCTTGAAGCCTTGTCTGGGAGATTGATGGTTGAGGGAAGAGATGCTGGAGATTAGAATTTAGTTTGCAAGATCATTAAGGTCCAAAAGTCAGAGTAGCATGGTACTTTTTGAAAAGGTCAGCTGCAATCCATTCTGGATGTACATCTACTTATTGAAACATTTGACAGGGACAGGATATGGTCTTGAGTGTCTGTGCAGCTTCATTGCTAGCATGACTTGTAGGACAGTTAAGGTCTGTGGTGACTGCCATTATCACAAACAATGTGCCACCACAGTGTTGAGGAAAAAGACTGTTCCCAGCAAACGATAGGGACAAGATGCGTTGGAGAGGAGGATATGGAAAGAGCTTGATTATACAAGACCAGTAGTGCTCACTAGTACTAGTCTAGCATGTGATATTAAATGTCCTTTGCTAGTAGTGGCCTTAACTGGAGTCTATACAATCACGATGTCTTATTGAGTGACTTACAGTTCTTTACAGGAGGACAAAGCTTCCAGTTCTCAGGGCATCTTCAGTGCATCAGAGGACTGTCCCTTGAGGTTTTCTGAGTAACTTCTCATGACAGCTTTTATTTCTTATTCTACTGTTAGTCATGGAAGGAGAGATAGAGTGTTGCCCTTCACACTGAAAAGAGGAGCAGCAATATGTTTGTTGATATAAAGCAGAGATTCAACAAAGTTTGGTAATAAATTCAACAGTGATTTACAAGGTTCAATGACGAGGTACGCTTGATTATACACTGCACAGAAGACAGGGTCAAACAAGTTCTCAAGAAGACCTTCCATTTGAGTCATGAGGTTCAGAGAAGACCCCCTTGCATCCTAAACCCCTCCTCAGAAAGAGTCTAGGTGTGACTGGATCCAGTCGTAGTCTCAGACTTAGTCAACAGTTTATGTCTAAAGGATTATATATGTCATTGATTCCTTTATACCTTTTAGGTAAGGTCACAACATTGCAGTGCACGCATTCTCAATTCACTTACCAATTGTATGTTGTGGTAAGGATTCTCTCTCAGCCTCAAGGACTAACCTTGAGAACTGTCCCATTCAAGAAGAGATCCCAATGGTAGCCTTCCTGAGTCTTCCCTCAGCCCTCCTCCAGGCTAAATAACCCCAGCTCCCTCAACTGCTCCTTGTAAGACTCATTCTCCAGACCCTTCACCAGCTGGCCTCCAGCTGGAATTAACTTCATTCACCACCACGCTCTGGGCCCGGCCATCCAACTAGTTTTCCACTTTGGAGAGTGTTCGCCTGTCCAGACCAGAGGCTAGCAGTTTCCGAAGCAGAATGCTTTAACTCAATTTAGTCATCACATAAGGTATTTTCAAATTTAAAAAAGACTAATTAATAACAGTTGTCATTTAAAGAGCAGCTACTTTACAAAAGTACATTTCTCCATGGATTTCCATAATGATTTTTACTATTATTACACTAGAATGCAACCTAAATACCTAAATATTTCACTGCTTGATAGACTAAGCTTCATTTGAGCTGTTCCAGTCTATTATGCAAATTGTATCATATTAAACAAAATCTATTGATACTTACTTACTGGAAGATGACAACATCTCTTATTAGCTACTTAAAACCAGACTAACAGTTGAAAAATATTAGTTTGAAAGCTATACAAACAAAAATCTTGCAAATCAAAAGAATCCTGCTTAGTTGTAGAGATTTTACACTGAACTTCAACACACAAATAACAATCATGTTTGTGTAATTAATGCAACAGACAAAATCAGGATGACAATATTCTATTCCCGATTCAGCTACTGACTCACAGTGTGATTTTGCTCATTTACCACATATAAAATGGAAAATGTGATAATGATAATGACAAGGATAATAATACCTACAGGAAAGAAGTGCAAGGAGTCTTAATGTTTGAAGAGAGCTTTGAGCTAAAGCTGCTATATAAACACAGAGTATAATTAACAAAGGACTACAAGCTTGCACAATTTGTACAGTCTTTGGGCTTTTAAAATTAAAGACAGGTGAACTCTGTATAGCTGAGAGGCTGCAACTCCTCTGTTTTAAGAGCGTTATTGGTAAATCATTATGTTTCACAGTTGCCACTACATTCTATTGGACTCAGGCTTTTAAGACCTAACTATTTGCCTGTCATTAACATGAAAAACTTTAAAGGTAGTTAAGAATAATCTTGTCACTGTAACCACTGGCTACGGCTTGTCTCCTTTTATTCACTTATTTGTAGATATGTGTAACAATGCATTTATATGAAAGGCAGGAGAACATGAGCATGTGATCAAGGAGAAGTTGTTCAGTGCTTTAGTGAAAGCTGAATTCCTAAGGCATTGGTGAACTTTTGCATCTTCTTCTATTATAAACGGACCCAGACAAAGCCTCTAAATATGGTCATGTAAAACCTAAACAGTCATTTCTCTGACCGGTTCAGATGTATACTCTGATTACAGTGATACTCTTCTTGTTGAAAACCTTCAAAAATAATGGATTGCATTAGAACAGAAAACTAGTAAAAAAAACAGACAAGATACGTTGGAAAGATGAAGTATTGTTTGCTGAAAGGCAAATGAAACAGTAGCTTTGGGAAAGTAATATAAGCAAACAAGGTTAGAATAAGAATGAAAAAACAAATGTATAGATTACAGAACTCTGGAGACCACAGCACAATATTGCTCTGTGAAACAGGTCAAAGGCATCAGCAAAGGTCCAACAGTTTCTCTCTTCTATATAATCAAATATATTTTTAACAAATTAAATCAGCTTAATAAAAAGAACAGTCTGTAAGTAATCTTTGTGTGCAAACAAATGATTAGTGCACAGGAGCAGCAAAACCATCATCTATTAATAGCTTGTTTTGTAGGAAAAATTAGACAGGACTAGATTTGTGTAAAACTGGCAGACTACAGGAGCATGAAAAGTGAAGCGATATTAAAAACACTTGTGTAAGCTTACATGAGTCTGAAAGCTTAGCCAGAGCGTGACATTACAAATCCATCTCTGTTTTTCTCAGGCGCGTAGCAAACTCACAGACCATCATGGAATAGAAAAGGTTTTAAGGGGCAGAAGAAACCTGCTTGATTCTTCTAAGCTAGTTACGTTTCATTATTATTAATTGCGTTACAACATTTAAGTCCCCATCAAGTCAACATCGTGATGCTAGCACATTAAAGAGGGATCACACTCTGCAAGTGCACAATTCAATTAAAGAACCAGTGAGGTAAAGCAATTTAGTTAAGGCCACAGAAAAGGTCAGTGGCAGAAGAAGAGCAGTCCCTGGATTACAGCATCTGTGATACAAACAGAGCATAAAGACAATACTTAACAGCATAAACTGGAAGGCCACCCCAAACCTAAAAGAGGCTATAAAGCTGTGAATGTTTTGTGACCATCCTTGCTGTCCTGGTGTCTTAGCCCCCATTGCCCAGCTCATCTCTGGATAGTAAGGTTGCTGGAGTGGCATCCTTCTCATTTCACAGCTGGCAGAGCTATTCCCACAAAGAAACACCTCCATGTTGTTATATAATGTCTCAGAGATGGAGAACAGTTAGCTGGTGACAGGGAATAAATACACAGGATCCCAAGGAGAGATAGAGTGAGGGAAGAACAGGGCAGGCAGTAAGCATAGCACTCAGTGTTGCAAGATTTCTCCCTGCTGAAATATTTCATTTTGTGGCAGAGAGTCCCCAAAACAGCTCACATTCCTGTAGAAAGGGACACACATAGACTGTTGCAGCTTTCCTCTTTAAAAAAAAATAAATCCAAATGCTATTGGATAATTATCACTAAATAACAAAGATCAGGAGAAAGCGTATTTTATGGAGACATTATTCTTCAGCTGCCTGTTGTAGTCTTCTTGAACACCCGTATGAGCTGCTCAGCACCAGTTTTAGCATCAGGCTACATAATGCATGGACTACGGGTGTTTTTCTGTTCTTAATTGAGCAGAAAGTACTGCATGTCTCTGATTTGTTACTGACATTACTGAAGAGTAGGATCTTAGGAGAGCTTTCTGAGGACAGCAAACGGGATAAGCCCAGAGAGAACTGATGTAAAACATAAAATATAAAACCACATAACTTTTGTAAAAGAAAGAGACATTTTTGATGTTGTCCTAAACACAACGTTTGACAGTATTTTTGCCCGTGGATCAATAAGGACTATGGGAACACATGAGGGCTCCCAATCCACCATGTTAAGAACAGCAATTCCCTTATTTGTATCTGAGATATGAGTTCATGCTGTTTGCTCCTCAGAAACCCTTTGCCACTTTTTGGTTTTGTGCATTGAAGTCACTTCAGTGTGTATTACTCATAACAACAAAGAAACCATTTCTCTGTTTCCAGAGAAGATCCAGAAACACAGAGAAAGGTTGCAATGAAAGCTACAGACAAAGCTGTTACGGTGCATCAGATGATTGTTTCATGGTATATTGATCTTGGCACTGCTTCAGCTCAGAAAATGGGAGATTTCTTTTTCTCAGCATCACTTCTCCATGACCCTTCTTGTCTTAGAAAAGCTGAGTAGGAGGCACAAAAGTATCAGTGTCAATGGAGCACATTTGTTTGTGAGGATGGCTGGGCAGCATCCAAATGAACATAGTCAATATTTTACAATAAAAAGCCTTACACAAGATTCACTACCCCTTCCTTCTATCCAGGCTGATGCTCTCCTTTTACTTCATCACAGATAAGTTATTTTGCTCTTCTTGCTGCAAGCCTCATTCACCTTCTTCCTACAGTCTTCAGCAGGCGGCTGCCTTGACTGCTCCCATCAGAGCCACTGTTGAGTCTTCCCAGGAGTTTCCAGGTCCTGTGTCTAAGCTCAGATCCCTGGAATGTGAATGGAAGAGCTATGTAGACTGGATGGGTCTTGTGCCCATGACTGGATCTCATCACTTCAGTGATAAACCTTCCACTCTGGAAGTTTTGCCTCTGAAGCCTCGGATGTATTTCAGATTTGTTGAGCTGTAGAGGAATAAGGTTTGTGCTTTCAAGACACTGGAGTAAGACAGATTAAATTACACTGGGCACATACAATTCATGCAAATAGCATGTATGTACTTAAGGGAATATTAACTGATTTTGCAGCTAAACCATGCATACACAGTATTTTATTTGTCGCCTGAAAACTTCCTAAAATGCTGACAACCAAATAAAGCATTGAAAGCATTAGCTACCTGATTTCAGATTCCCTTCATGGCCTGCTGAAATGCTTTATTAGCTTCTTGTCAGGTATTGAAGCCAGGTACCTAGGGGTCTGCTTAGCCTCCAGTGCAGTGCTGCTCTTGCACTTTTAATTACCATCGCCACTATGGAAATACCACTTGGCATAATTCTGCATAAGTAACTAAGGACTCCAAGGATGTTCACTTACTTGCTCTTCAACTCTAACAACTTACTTCATTTTTTGAAAACTATTTAACCTCTTTTTAGCTCTTTGCAAGTGTATCCTGATGATCTGTTTAGACTTGGGCTTTCATTCTTCAGTGTACCTACTGACTGACCCCTCTGGTTTCTGAGCCAGTTCCTTGCTACAGGATTAAAATTAAAATGAGCAAATGAACAAGGTTAGCACTACCGTATTCTGGTCTCTCCATCTTGCTTTGTCCTGGCTGCTCATCCCTCATATCCTAAACATAAGGCAGATTTCTCAGCATCTTCGACTTACTTCCTTTACAGATGATATTTCTCAAGTTGTCAGTTCCACATCATCTCCAAAACTGAACATCTTGTTCTACATTTCCTTCTGTAAGATATCTGCTATCTCCTATATATAGCAGAAACAGAACAGGCTCAACATATTCCCACTTATCACTCTTATCCCGCTGTCTTTCTCTAGCCCTCTGCCCCATTTACCATCTCTGATTTCTGCTATCAAATCAACACAGTATTTCAACATCAATGTTTGTTACTCTTACAAGAGGCTCTCTCGGTGGGCATGATATCTATCCAGAAGCCTTTGTGAAGGATGCGACATCTATCCAGAAGCCTTTGTGAAGGAGGCCCAAACATTCATCGTGTTCCATTCTCACTTTCCTTACCCGGGAGAGATTAATCAAGAACAACTTTTATCTGCCTGTGTTGAAAGTTGCTAACTAATCTTTGTCTGTCCAAGTCTTAACTATTTGTCCCTCTCCATCTTTCCCAAGTCTTAGAATGAAAGCCAGAAAAAGAGTCTGCAGTCACCACTTCTCTTGGTTTTTTTTCTTTTTTATTTGAGAAGCTAAAGTAGATATCTCCGTTCTCTAAGTTCAGTAGACTCAATCTTCAGCTGGCATCAGATCAATAAAGCTGCACTGCTTTTAGCCCAGTGAAAGTTTTCTGTGTCTTCAGCTTCTAGTACACCTATCACTGTATAATCTGAGATCTGCGAATAGCTCATAGCACTTTTGTCAAGGTACCATTTGTTACTGAGTGTACACCTGCTCCTTGCTGAACTGAAAACTGACATGTACTAGCTTCAATTCTGTGCAAGTAGCTTAAGTTAACACATTTTTTATCTTACAGACAGGAAGGGCTAAGAGCATGCACAGACAGGCTTATGAAGGCTCAGAAGATGAATAGTAATTTATTAAGTGGCAGGACTCAATTACATTCACTTAGTGCCTGTGCTTTATAAGCAAAGTACTCTGTCTGTTCTGTTTCCATTGGGAAATTTAAGTCCTGTAGCAAAGTGCCCTCTTGGAGTTCTGGTTGTCTCTGGCTGCTTTTCTAATCCTTCACTCTTCCTAGATTTTAACCACTGCAAGCTTCTTGAAGTGCATGTGGCAGACAGCACGAATCCTCTGTTTTGCTTTATTTTTAATATATTTTTCTCATACAGTTTTCTTAGTAAAATCTTTTACCTTTTGGTACTATAAGATACAAATGAATACTCTGTCTGAAGTGCTAAAGTCTACGCTTGACTCTGATGCAGAGGTGGAGGGAACATGGCAGGCACCTTAGCTTCCTTTTCTGTCTACAAATGTCAAAAATCCACAAATTGTTTGCAATGGAATTAAAAAATATGTTCACTGTGCATTAATTATCACATGCACTTAGATTATGAGGTTTTTTCCTATTGTAGATGAGACCTTATTTTTCTCTAGAGTGCTCCAGATAGTATAACAACCCTTCATCTCTGCACCTGCTCCTCCCAAGCGCAGGCCAAAGGAAATTGCTTGGAAAACGTACATGGTGATACTTTGGATGCCCACAGAATATACTGTAAACCTGGTCTTCTTCATAGTAGGAATGCAAGTTGGATGATACCCCATGGGCAGAGTGAGGAAGAGGGACATTTTTTTGGCCTCTTCAAATCTGACCTTGCTGGAGACAAGCTCAGTTTCAGGCATCCTAGAGAGGGACCAGCTACTCAAAGCAGAGCCTGGGCATCACCTCTGGCTACACCAAAGGGACAAATGGTTGAACAACTGCTAGCTCAGCTCATACTAGCACTTCCAAGAATTTTAAGCCATGGACAATTTACCATGTACCAGGCTACAGAATTTTCACTTTCCTTGTTCTGGGAGCAACATTAACTCTCTTGGCAATGCTCAGATCCTCTTTCTGATTGTAATTTTTCCAGAAATGCTTTTTCTTTGTTTCAGTCTCTGGCCTCTATTAAATTTCAGAGGTTTGATGGGATTTAATAGGAAATATAATCCTGTCAGGAAACCATGCTGCCTGTTAGTTACCCCTGAAGAATTTGGGAGTGGGGGCTGTCTCCCTCTACAAATGTGCATGTGTGATTTCAGTTATTTGCATTTAAAACAACTTCTGGAGGCTCTTCATTTACTCACAATCCTCTAGCTGTTTTCTCAATTGATTGGATCAGTGTTCTGTGGAGCCTAAAATATTCTTACCACTTTAGTTTCCACTTCAGAAGATAATTTGGAAGTTACTTCCAAATGTTCACTTTATAAGCTGCTGTTATATATCTTAGGATATATCTTGGTTTATGCATTGTTTTTTATAACCTCCTTGGAAGCTTAAGCTTCAAGATATTTGCTGACCAGAATGCATTTCTTCTTGATTATAAAATATATATTGTTTTATGATGCTAGTATTACTTACACCTGTTGGGCTCTAAGCAACTTACCAAGATTAAAGGAGGAACCAGATTTTTCTTTGCATAAAAAGTACAGCCAGGACTATAACAGTTAATGCTAACAACACTAGTGAGGGGGTAGGGGGGAATGTTAAATGTCATGTCTTAAAGCAATCATGCTTTCAGAGATTAGAATAATATCAAATGTGTGGGCTATATGATCTGCCTACTACGTAGTTCGTAACGTTAACATCTGAATCACCTTGTACCACTGACTGCAGAAGACTGACAATGGTTCTGATCCTTGATCTCAGAGTGTTTTAGGGTCCGACTACCTATCTGGAGAAAGCGACATATGCAAAAGAGAAGCAGTGCAAGCACCTTCTGCATTTTCCCCCCATCTTGCTGTACAATTCATGTGTTTGGAAGTTCACTGACACAAATGGGTCAGAAAAACTCCCAAGCAGATTGTGAGACTAAATCAAGGTCTAGTATGACTCCTTGTTTCTGCCTGTAAGAGTATTTTGCAAGGATGCTGGTGGTTAATATGCTTTACAGTAGCATAGCTACAGGATGCTGGTGGTTAATATGCTTTACAGTAGCATAGCTTTCTGATTTGGGAGAAGACCTTTGAACTGCCAATTGATAATGCAAAGGAAATGTTGCAGCCAGTTAGTTAACTTCCTTTGACCTCGGTTTCAACACAGAGGAAAATATCTGGGTCTGATCAGCCAAAAATTACACAGCCTGAACTCAGGTCCTGCTTTGATCTTCCTTCGATCATACATTCGCCAGGAAAAACGAACTCAGTTATATTTAGGGTTTGATGGCAGAACAGAGAAACAGACACAATGATCTAGAGGTGGACAATACATTGTATCATTTCTAATTAATAAGCAGTTAAATTCAGATAAATATATAGAGATATCCATAGGTGTAAATGGAAATGAACATAAGTAATTTAAAAGACCATGACACAAAAAATATTTTCTAATATTTTTGAAAACCAAGGCTTTAGTCTGTGTTGATTGACTGTCAGTCATTTACTTACTTAGTATTGCTGCAGTGGGTACTTTCCTCAGTTCTGTATTGTGTCCTTCTCACATCAGGGTACAACTGAATAAATCCGCTTTTGAATGATCAAACATTGTTACGCAAAGTAAAGCCATCACTTTTCTATTCTAGCCAAAGCCACTGTTAAATGTGGCTTCTCACTCTGAGATTATCAGTGAGCTCAGGAGGGGCTGAGTGATTTTTCTTTTTTTTTTTTTTGCTGTTACCACTCTTATTATTTGGGACACTAGAAAGGAAAAATTATTTAGTAACGTTAGTAGGTTTTCCTGGATGGATGATGAGATAAATGTGAAGTCATCACTCAGAGAATGTCTATCATGTCTAGAAGCCACAAACCCTAAGCAAAGCATGGCATATTGACAGGCTGAGAGAGCTGGGGTTGTCCAGCCTGGAGAAGAGAAGACTCCAAGGGGACCTTATAGCGACCTTCCAGTAAGGGAAAGGGGGGTACAGGAAAGCTAGGGAGGGACTGTATACAAAGGCTTGTAGTGATAAGACGAGGGACAATGGGTATAAACTGGAGAGGGGCAGATTTAGACTAGACATAAGGAGGAATTTCTTCACAATGAGGGTGGTGAGGCACTGGAACAGGTTGACCAGTGAAGTTGTGTCTGCCTCATCCCTGGAGGTGTTCAAGGCCAGATTGGATGGGGCTTTGGGCAGCCTGGTCTGGTGGGAGGTGTCCCTGCCCATTGCAGGGTGGTTGGAATTAGATGATCTTTAAGGTGCCTTCCAAATCAAACGGTTCTATGATTCTGTAATATTCACAAATACAGAAATTCAATAAAACATAAGCCCTTTTCTTTCCCAGCTGTAGCTTGCACAGCTGTAAACACCAGTGCAAAGGTCTGCTCAGAAGCACCAACTAAGAGCAACAGCAAAGTAGATGGCTAGATTACTTACAACAAATATATTTTGGGAAGTAAATCTAGTTTTCTAAAGTAAACATCCATAACACATCAGAAAAGGATTCTAGGGCATGTAGATGTGTATAAGCTAGCTCTTAAGGCCTTCTAATGTTTCTTTTATGAGAGAAGAGATGTGTTCTTCTAAATGCATTGAGGTGCACAGTAGTCCAAAGCAGTCCAGGGAGTCAACTGTGCCTCATAGAAACCTTCACTTCCCTACCTCACAGCAATATTATTTTAATTTCTAAATGGCTTGGCTAAGATCTTACACTGAAAATGAGGTTGTATTTGCTGACATCTGCTTGTGGCCAAATGTACAGTGTAGCAGAGGAACTGAAAAATCAGTAGTATTACTCATTTGGTAATAAGATTCAAAGTAATGTCGGAAGCATTGCTTAATTTACTTTTCAAACTTGGATGACACTGTAGAATGTCAGGAAGAAATCATGAGGTAATTCTAGGAGTGTTTAAACCAAACATATCCTGATCATTTATATCTGCATGTTCAGCTATAGGCACAGAGGCACACGACATTCATGCTCTAGTAGCACATCTTTGGGGGACCTTTGGCGCTTCAGCTGGCGAAAACCAATTGATCATCACAAACTAGAACCAGAGGCACTAAGAAAACCCACATGATACAACTCATTCTTCCTGGATTCTCTGGAAGTTGCTATAAGATTCAACATAAATTATTTTGCAAAGTCTTGAGATTTAGACGCAGAAGTGATGGCCAGACAGTACCATATCTGCTGCACCATCACGTGGTCGGAATACCACACCACACATGGAGGTACTAAAGAAAGGAAGCAGACAACTACTCCTTTATCTGCTCTTCTTCACCTAACACTGAAAAGAAAAGCAAATGTTGCTCTGTTGCAGCATTCATAAAAAGAAGAAGAAAGGTCTTACTGATTACAATGCCTTACATTAAGCTTTGCACCCTGGCAAAAATGATAGAAGAAGTCTTAAGAAATAGTGACCTCATTTGCAGAGAATAATGCAATGATGATGCATAACAGGCAAGACTTATAAAGAATAGATCTTCTCTGACAGAGTTAACACTTTTTTTTATGGAATTACTGAATTAATGGATGAATGGAACAGACTATATGTAATACTCTTGGATTTAAGCCATATTTTTTGAACAACTGATCTGATCATCCTCTCCCTCAAAGCCAAGCAGCTATACTGACATAAAACCAGAGAGCATGAGAATAGAAGGCTGCTTTAAGCTGCTTTCAATGTTTCACAAGAACATCCTCAAAAAGCTCAACAAAACCTGCTTCTGCAGAAATAAATATGTCATTTGGTGTGAAGTCTCGAGTGAAGGACCAAAACAAATTTTACAAACACAAATACATAATAGAATATCAATTTATGGGGAGGACATATAAATAGTTAAAGACCAGTCTGAGGTCTTATTTTATTTTATACCTCCAGTAATTAGCTAGAAAGAGGATTAAACAACAATAATGAAATTCACAGGTGATACTATATTGAGAAGAGACAAGAAAAAAAGCTAGGCCAGAGATATAGGAAAGAGGGATTAGAGTAATTAGTAACACAGGCCAAAAATTATAAAAACAGGAATCACCTTGGAAAAACACAGTAAAGGGCATCTGCACAAGGGAAAGGAAAATTAGTGCGAAAGATGGTTTATGTAAGCAGAAGGTTCTTGGATGACAGAAACTTGATAAGAACTAAGAGGACAAAACCTAGCAAGTAGCTTTCAGGTTTCTGAGATATATGGTGGTAGAAAAGGGCAATGTAATTTGTATGTGTATGTGTAAAGATGCAGCAACACAGAGCAGCAAGTAGTGCTCTCTGCAAGACCAACGCATAATGCACGGGGGATAATGCTTCATTCCTAGTGAGGTTTTCACAGACTAAAGGGGAGCTCGAAGAGCCGGAGCACAAATAAAAGAACTAGAGGAGCTGGTGCCAAAGCAGAAATGAAATTAGAAATGCATAGAATGAGCAGTGACCAAGAATGTGACACAAACATTGAGAAGGTGCAATCATCAAGCAAGAAAAAATGGAAATAGAGACAGGAATAGGAATAAAAGTCATCAAGAAAATGGTTGTGAGAGGGATCCAGAAGACTTCTTTTATTTCTGGACCAATCTTACAGCTCGGACTTGGCTGAACATCCATGTCAGTCTTGGGTTGCTGAGTCTTTCTATTTCCCTCACTCTTTTGGTTGTACCTTGGGCTCGATTCTTAGTGTCCTAGCTTTTCCTCCAATTTCCCTGGCCTTGTTCTCAAACAGCTCTCTTGGCTTTGAGCCAGCTATACATGTTCTTTGTTTGAAATACTATCCTATAGCATGGAGGTCAAACCTCATTCCCATCAGGACTTATTTCTGCAGGACCTGTTCACTTCCTAGCAACACAGCACTTACAGCAATTTCTGCACTGGAATTATTTCAAACTCCCAAGAGATTTTCCTTGATATTTCGACTTCACTGACATTCTCTCCAAACCTACTGACAGCATGAAAGAAGATGCAGAATTTGCAGATAAGGTTGTGTTCTTGATGAAATAAGGAACCGGAAAAAATAGTGAAAATAAATGGATGAAAGTTCTAAGATATTAAAGTCTGTCAGAGAATGTGCTAGAGAAAAGGGTAATTATGCTTAAAGAGGAAACCTGTGGAGTGTTTGGCATAAGTCAGTAAACATAAGGACTGGCACAGTAGAAAAGGTAACCAGAGGATGGAGATGGAGGTCAAAGCAGACATGGAGAATTTTCTAAAGTATTAGGAATGACATTGGTGGGTAAGTTAAGAAAATGTTCTCTGTTCATCCTAAAATGCTCATACATTATTGTATCTTACCTATTTTCTCTTGAGAGATAGCCTTTACGGTCACAGTACACATGAAGGGTCACATTTCATCTGCTGCAGAAAACACAAGAAGCTTCCTTCTAATATTTTCTCAACTGGAAAATGCTCCCTACATTCACAGTACTCCTTTTATAGAATGAATTTTAATAAGTATCCTTTCTTTCTACTGTTCCCCCTGATTGCTTCAATTTTATTGTGGCTTTCCTTTTGTTTTCATTTTCATGTTCTTTCCATTCTACTGCATTATGAATTCTCATTTTACGTGATGAAAGTTAGAGCTACTGTACATATATTTAGAATACATGGGGGTGTATGTGGATACAGATATTAATAGATACATGAGCATCACATAGCTCTCATTACTGTTCCAATATTATCAATTTTATTCACCATATGTCATACTACACAGTTCTCACCTTCACTAACTTTAGACTCTGTTTGTATGTGGTCCATTAAGAAATGACATACAAACATCCAGCATTTCAGTATCCATGATACTTCTTGATTATGTTTGTTGGCTCAAATGTGACACAAGGAACTTGGCAATAGAAGAATATCAAACTAATCTGACTGAGTTTACTTTTAAGAGGAAATTTTATGATAACCAAAACAATATCAGCCTACAGTTGTTTTGTCACATTTATACATCAGACAAAGACATTAGCATGGACAATCTTAAAGTCACATTCTGATAATCAGAGAGAATTCATGTTCATTATCATTCTGCAATATTTGTCCTTATTTGTACATCTTAACACCAAGAAAAAAAAACAAACAAAACAAAAACTCTCTACTGTCATCCAATTGTAAATCATAGGATTTGAATATTTTGTTCCGTATGAATGATTGATGTCCATAAAATTAACGTCTTGTATTTTAAAACTTCATTTTACATTAAAACACTGAGCAAAACACAACGTACTGACATAGTTAGCAGGAAATAAAGTTTCCAGAATTCAGCTCCATAGGTAAAAAGAAGAAAGTTAAAAGGCAGGAATAAATTCCCATTTTGATACCGTTCAAAATCTCACAGCCAGATGCCGTGTTTCATTTTGATCTCTGTGCACTGCACTTACAGCTCCATTTCCTGGTATTATTATCATTCATCCATTAATATTTCTCATCACTTTCTAAACCTCACACCAGATAATATCAGCCCTCGAGGAACATCTCCAGAAAAGGGGATATGGTGAATGCATAGAGCAAATAGGGTTCCCCATACCACCATGCATATTCATAAAAGGAAAGAGGGACCAGCAGGATAACCTGTATCCTCCACGAGCAGCATATACGTACCCTTGCTCCGCAGGATGCAATCGCATTCATGTATCACCCCCATTAAGATCCAGGCTGCCTATCTCTGATTGTCATGGAGACTATTTCAAAGTCTTGCTGTGCTTCAGCAGCAGCAGCAAAGAGGACAGTAGTCCTAGGTCTTAAATGGCTGAAAAGAAAGCAACAAAGCACAGTGGGAAAGGGAAGGAGCTGTAACTGAAAGGAATAAGAGTACAGCAAGACACACTTCAAACTATTGCAGGGGGCTAGAGGTGTAAGAGCAACCTTCCAGCTGCTCCAATACTATTATGCCCTTGTATTTTTGCATAGTTTCAAATAATTGTGCCTTCAAGATAAACACAGGAAGAGCATTTTCAAGGATAGTACATTTCTCCTTTCTCCCCTCCAAGCTGAGATATTGGAATGTTTTAGACTAAACATGTTAATTAGGAAACTATTTGGTTTATGATGTTTTATCTGATTTTCCATTCCTGTGGGAATTATAAACATACAGAGTATTGGAGCAAGTGATATACAGTGACTTGCAACAAGAAGCAGGCAGAGACCCAGGTAAGTGGAAGGCATTAGTAGAAGCATTGATTCTTCTGCAAGACTTCCAGTAAATAAGTGATTTGTAGAAGAATGAGGAGACGGTGTTTTGTCAAATAGAAAATTTGCTAAGAACTGCAATGTACAGATGTCCATAAGCCATTCTCAAGCCAGGTCACTTCTCACAGGAAATAGGATTAAAAGGTAGAACTGAGCAACATAAAATACAAAATAGTACAAACCAACTGGTTTTAATCATATCTCAGAAAAAGGAGTCATCAGACCAGACTTTCACTGTAAGTGCAGTTAATAAAATAGTTAGAAGTATAAACATCTGAAAAAAATTGTTCAGTGGCCTGCCTGTCAAGATTTGTGCTTATACTACCACAACAATCACAGCACCTCTCCAAGGACTGAGTAAAAACATTGTGAATGATGTCAAGGTTTAGATCTGCATCAGTACAAAGGACACCATCATTCTCTAAATGGATGTAAAAAGTTACAATGAAATTGAAGAAATAGTAGAGCAAAAGATACTTCCACAAGATTGTTCTAGATCATTTGGAGCAAACTTGCTGTAGGAAGGAGCTCCTCCGTGGAACAGACCAACACGCTGGAAAAGTAAAACTGAAATCCTTTCCTTTGCAAATGAGGAGAGAGTCATTGATGAGCACATATGCAGCCTCCTGGTAACCTGTGACCTGGAAAAACACTTGACTGTGGGCAAAACAAAAGGGAAACAATTGCAAAGAAAATCATTTTCAATACTGTTTAGGAAACTAAGAGCCATATGAATTTAGGAGCCTCTCAGTTTGGGATGCTGAAACAGCTTGGAGAGAGCACTGTTAGTATTCCCAGTGACCACCAGGACCAGCAGGCCACCACGCCCACAAGCACAAGCACCAGGTGACGCTGTACAGTGCCTTTACTTACGTGCAATACTGAATTCAGCCAAGAGAGTAAATTCCACCTAATGAACAGACAGCTCATGATAAGATCTACTGCCCTGAGTAGAAATGCTCTGGTTGATATCTGCAGACTTCTGCTATTTGCAGGACAGGCATATTTTATTTGCACACAGGTAAAGAGTGAGAAAAAGTAAGTAAGAAGCAGTTCTAGGATGCTGGATTTTGTTCCATTCTCTGTGCTGGGCTAAGCAGCTGAAAGTATGTTGTCACGTTTGAAAATTCAAAAGCTTGTTTATTTAACACTTTGCTGTGCTGTTTTCCATCCCTGGGAGTGCTGCCTTTGAAGACGCTCAGATCACAGAGTACAGTGGGGCAGAAAATAAACAGTTTAAGTGAGAGGGTCAAATTTTCCATGTGAGATACTTCATTTAATTCTGAGACAGATTTCACTCTGTAAGCCTCTTCCCAAGAGGCTATTTTCTATAGAAAATAGATTACAGATCACTCTAGTTTCTCTCATATACACAAGATACCCAGAAAAACAAATAACTGATTTATTCTTATGAGTCAAATCACTGTGTTACAAATTACATAGCAAATTCCTTTCACTAAATTGTGTACAATTTTTTTTTTATCCAGTCAATTACCTGGCTTCATGTAGAGAAAATCATTAGCAGCATAATTTCATCTGTCTCTCATGGGCAGAATTACACTATTTATTTAATGTCAGAGACCTGTGTGGTGGATAATGCCCAGGAATGCTGTGAAGCTTTTGATGCCTGCACACTTACCTGTCTTTTCACAAGCTTTTTGACCCAAGCACAGAGGCTGCAGCCATTTCCTTCTCAAACATCACTGCAGCTTGTCAGACTGATGATGCATCTCCCATGTGGGAGGGGAGAGGGCTGATTACAGCTTTCATTAATATAAAATAAAAGCTGCTTTAAGACCAAAAATATAAACTTCATTCTCCCTATTCATAAAATACAACAGTTCAGACAGGAGGTGATTGTGTTAATAAACATTTTTGGCATACCTAATGTCATGGTGATAAAGTCATTCTTGCTAGGAAAAGCTCACAAGGCTTGACAGCTCAACAAATGACCTCCTCATGCCAGCCTGTAGCTAACATCTGCTGCGAGGACAGGTCCAATAGATATACGACATACAAAAATCAGTGCTGACCTGTCTACATATACATATGTCCCACAGTTCTGTTAAGACCTCAGAAACTTCATTACAGGCGTTTAATTTCAAGATCATTCTGTGAAATAAAATCTCTGAAGGACAACCCAAGGCTGCTAGAGCCAAGGTAAATCCATGTATATCATGGTGTCAGCAGCGAGACAGTGAAAATGACAACATAAAGCAGATCAAAATGAGATTTATCCGAGTAATGTAAGAAACATCTTGCCACTGATTACATACACAAAATACTGAGAATTTTATGGGATTTGCCTTGAGTTTTCCTGTGAAAAATCAGTCATCAAAAAAAATCAGTTATCTTATGCATCAAAACCCCTACCTTTACAGGCATGACAGAGTTCAAGTCCCACTTGGCTCTGAGATTTCCTCAGTCAAAGATAGCACATTTCCCTCCCTCGGTCAAATTTTGTAAGAAAAAAAAAAATCTTAGCGTTATCCCAAAAGTGAGCAGTTTTGAGTAAGTTCTGCTCAGGTGTTTACACAGCCTGGAGGTGCCCCCTACAGTCTGTGCCAGATGAGGTCTGCCCGGTCTGTATGTACTTTTCTGCATACAGTTATATGCACACACATTCCGGGAAAGAGAGCTGACTGAATCAAGTGACAGGGATGCATTAATCATCAGCCTGGAGAGATACACAGGCCATTGTTCCCCAAAATGGAAAAGCTTTTAGAAGATTTTTTGCGCTGAAGGCAACAGTAATTACATTCCTACCTCCAGCATAGTTTGGAAAGGAACTGACTCACTTCTGTAATGCCTTGGGGTAACAAAACAAAAGCAAATAAACTTGAAGAATCCTGATTTTCCTCTTCAGCATGGGCCACGCACACTGGCTGCTCAGAACCTGGCACAACTCCTTTCAAAACCAGTAGAAGGTCTACTGACTGACTTAGGAAGGACAAGGATCGGTGTTTTATTTCAACAAAATATCCATAGCAGGTGAATTCACTGCCTGTGCTCAGGCAAATGGGAGATGAGCCAGGCGAAGGCTGGCATAGTCCCACTGTACTCAACAAGGCTCAAGGAGGAAAGAAAAACCCTCTCGAGTCTGGTCAACCTGGGGATTGGCACCCAGGGTGGGGGACCAACGCAACCTCTTACTACAGCCAGACGGTCTCTAGCACCTTCACTTTCCTGACCACTATCACTGGGTTTGCACGATGTCTCCTTGGCTCTGACATAGCCAGATGCTTCCGTGGTTTGGATGAGCTCACTGGCAGGAGCTAGACTTTCTGTAGTTTGCACAGCAAACTCTTGAAAGGAAAACTGAAATATTGCTTTGCGAAGTAAGTTTTCTAAGCTACAATAGCTTTTTTTTTTAATCCTCAGCACATTTCTCTTCTCTAACCGTCACAATGTTTTAAAAGAAACAGTGCTTATGTGATTTCACCACACACACTGACTCTTATCTTGTATCCCTAATACACAGATTTATGATGAAATACAGCAGCTGTTAAAATGTTATGCATTATTAGTAGTACTGGAAGCTTGTTTTCTATCATATTTCAAATCAGCTGAGATACGGGACAGGAGAGATTGCTTGGTTGTTAATAGCCTGTCTGCAACATCAGGAAAAAATGCTATTATTACTTCAGGCATACTTTTTTTTATTTGGTTTTGCACTTCTGACCACCAGTGAAAATAACACATACATTTCGCAACCTACATAACCTAACGGCATTAAATAAACCAATGGAGCATCTTTTTATTACGTACTACTTTCAACTCTGGTCAGCTCTAGCTCAAAAATCACATGGAAAGTGAATTGAATGTCAGAAAGACAACAAAAGGATTAGAGATGAAGAAAGGCCTTGTGACTTTTTAATTTCTCTTGAGCAGAGATTAATAGCATCAGGACCTTCTGGGGAAAGCAGCTGCTACAGGCGGCACATGCAAAGAGGCACTGCTGGTAGGCAGCCCCCAGGCCACTTAGGATTTATAGCACAGGTCAAATACTGTAAACACTAGGAAACTAATAGGTAGAGAGCACAGGTCTGTGAAGCGCTGCTGTCTTGGTTTTTATCAGATTAGTTCCTCAGTACGTAGGCTACTTTTTTGAACCCAATTTTCCCTTCAGGTGGAAATGTGAAGACAAAAGTTCAGGCACGGGGAAAAGGCATGCATCCCAGAGCAAAAGACATGGTCACAAGGAGTGAACAGAGCACACATACAGAAATAGAAGCCCCCAGGATCCTCCTTCTGTATGATCAGGCAAGGGACCACGTTATGTCCCAGAGCTGGAGTCCTGCTGTTAGCCAATGGGATCTTGCTCCCCACAACACAGGTGGATGGAGATCCCCAACACATTTCCCAGTGCAAGCCAAACCATAGCCTGGACTAGGGAGGTCCAAAGTACACTTTTTGAGAGGGGTAAAACAGTTTAAAAACAAACCAAATTCCCCTGGTATAGTAGATATCTACCCAAAGTATGAAGCATTTATTTTAATAATTATAATAGAATCATAGAATACCCAGGTTGGAAGAGACTCACTGGATAATCGAGTCCGACTATTCCTATCAATCACTAAACCATGCTGCTCAGCACCTCATCCACCCGTGCCTTAAACACCTCCACGGGAGCTGAATCAACCACTTCCCTGGGCAGCCTGTTCCAGTGCCCAGTGACACTTTCAGTGAAAATTTTTTTCCTAATGTTCAGCCTAAACCTCCCCTGGTGGAGCTTGTGGCCATTCCCTCTCGTCCTGTCCCCTGTCACTTGGGAGAAGAGGCCAGCACCCTCCTCTCCACAACCTCCCCTCAGGTAGTTATAGAGAGTAATAAGGTCTCCTCTCAGCCTCCTCTTCTCCAGGCTGAACATCCCCAGCTCTCTCAGCCGCTCCTCATAAGGCCTGTTCTCCAGCCCCTTCACCAGCTTTGTTGCTCTTCTCTGGACTCGCTCCAGAGCCTCAACATCCTTCTTGTGGTGAGAGGCCAAATTCATATTTCTTCAATTTGTGCTGAAGCCAGAAGGAACTGGCAACATGTGAGGGTGCTTTGACACGTACGATCTCTAGCAGAGGTTTCTGGGGCCCAGTGGCACACTAGGCAGCCAAAACAGCTGGAGTCTCCACCATTACCAGTCATTGGGGCACCATGCTACCACAAGGCCATATGGTTTATGAGCATTTCTTGCATTTTCACATTTGCACTTTAAACCCACTGTGAAGATAATTGATTGAGATTTGAATCAGCCACATAGTTCCCCAGCCTAAATGCATCATCACTTCAGTGAGCATCAGGATTGGACAGTGCCGAGAGAAGGGAAATCCAGTAAAATTCAGATACAAATCTCTGAAGAAAGACCTTGTACTTGAAAGCATTCAACTGAAAATTTCAGTTTTCTTCATCTCTAAGATGTTTTCTCCCATTTCCTCTTTGGAAAAGCTCTCAGTTCATTGAATGTTGACTGGCACTTAATTTATTTCAGTAATTGCTTTGAAGTTCCATTTCCAACATTTGCAGCTATTTGTGGTGATTGTTTGCTGCTGGCTTCTCAGATGATTTTTCTTCTTATTCATTTTTTTGCCCAGTTCCACTTCGTAGTCACAGTCTAATGGCATGATTTGTCTTCTCCAGACTCTGCCTTCACTCCCATCTTGTTTGTTATTATTTCAAACCATCACAAATCCTGCTTTTGCATCTTTCAGGCAATGAGATTGTTATGGATAACTGGCTTCTCTGCTCCACAGACGGAACTTCATTTAGCTGCTCTTTTCTCTTTCTGTTCTGCCATGCAGATGGTGCATCTTTTAAGACTTTCTAGTCTTCATGACTGTGAATAAGAAAAGTCTTGTTAGAGCTTAGGATTACCATGGTGACAGGTTTATTATCTTCCCATTTGGATGCAGGTTATCCTTCTGGCAATTTTTGGTATGTATTAGTCTGTGCTGATGTTAATTGCTTTTTTGTTGAGGTACATTTGGAAGCACAGCATCTGTGGGGAAATGAGGAAAATACTGTCATTCGTTTACCAGCAAAAATGCAGACTGTGATCTAGCTTTTAACAAATGCATTGCAAGGTGGGCAAGGAGAAGCTCTGGATGGACTTGCTGTCTGTTACACAAATTGTATGGACAAGATTTTTATTTGTCTGTGCCTTAAAAAAAAAATAGAGATGGTGCTGGCAGGATTATGATCCAGGTTGCTATTATTATCATACAGAAAATGCAAACAGTATCACACTTCATATCCCATGATATTTTTTTAACTGGGCCTCCCTTATATTCCAACAGCAACAGACCAAATGCTTTTAACCTCTTCCTAGTCAGTCAGTTGGATTCATTTTATTATACAAGAGGCTCAGGTGATATGTTACGCCTTACCTAAACCCAACTTTACACCAGGAATATATAGAAGCTCTGAGCCATGCAATAGGCAGTCTGAGGCTGCAAATAAGCAGGATTTGTGGATCTGTGAAAATGCCCAGCTGATCCTCTGCTGTCTTGCCCCTTGGCACATCTTCTGCACCACTCCCATTCCCTAGCTGATCTTGCTTGTCACTGGGAAGTTCCTGGGGTGACACGGTGGCTCAGAGGCTCTGCTGTCATGTAAATATATATATGGCACATCTTGATCACAAAGCAAATATGAAGAATGCAATGTCTTTGGATCTGCCACAGCAGCCCCAAGAGATCTCAGCTTCTATGTTCGGCTAGGTGGGAAGTTACTGCATCAGGTGAAATGCTGAGCAGCACCTCTTTAGGTTTTTATTGTCAATGTTTTTCTTGGTCAGGTCACTATAGCCTGCGGTTTATGTTCAAATCTATATGGACATCTAAGCAATGGTCCAAGGAATGAGAGTACTACATTATCCTCTTGTGATCCAACAGATTCTGCATCTCTGTGGAGATGAATTATGTTTGCAAGTCCTCACATTGTCTGAAACTGGTCTCAGGCATCTCCCTCTGGCTTGTGCACCTCCTGCTCTATCCACTGCTGGTAAAGTCAGCTAGTTTTCCCTCCTTATGCTGTGCCAGCTGGAGTCACAGTCTACTAGCCTGCATTTACTCCCCAACAAAAAGACATTGGGGAATGTTTTGAATCAGACAAGACTATGCCTTTCCCTAGATGTAATGAATCATCCTGAAGGTATTTATCTTCACCAATTGCCTTTCTGCATTTTGGCCTTAGACTTAGGATGGCAGAAAGAAAAAAATTCTCTGGGGTGAAATGAAAATAAGTTGAAATAGTTTAAGATTTTTCTTTAACAAAATCTTAACAAGATCTTGCTTTTCAACATTTATAAACAGGCTTCCATTATTTGATAATTGCAATTATAGTATGGGAATCGATTAGTTGTAGAAAAATTAATATACACTCAATTAAAGCAAACTGAAAGACTTGAAATGTTGGCACCCATTCCTGCTGTCCCCAACATGAAAAATTAATTTAACCAGGATGGTTATGTTGCCAAAATGTTTGACTTTAGATAAAGAAGTAGATGTCATTTTTTGACATTGCAACAGTGAACTTGAGTGAAAAACTTGGGTGTGGGGTAGTGCTGCCTGGACAAAAGCAACATGTGGGATTTAACTGAAAAAATCAATACTTAAAACCAGAATATGAATTAATAAATGATGGGAAAGGTCTTTTTGTCCTTGATCTTATTTGCATAGCTCAAAGAAGAGTTACTGCTGCTTAAATGTACCAGGGAAAAATGGACCACAGGAAGAAGAAGACTCCTCTTCAGAGCCCAAGAAGAGGAAAGCTTTTTATCAAACATATTGACCCCTCTCCACAGCAGTGGTTTTGTGCTGGTGTAGCTCAGGGCTGGCACTAGAGATCGTAGAATCATAGAATAATAGAATCACCAGGTTGGAAGAGACCCACCGGATCATGGAGTCCAACCATGCGTTATAATTTGAAGAGGAAAAGGGCAGGTTGATCAAAGTAAAGCGTGCAGGGAATTAAAGAGGACAAAGAAATGTCAGTTAGACCACACACTAGCCAACTGCAGCTGCAAACATATCCTGACTGCAGGAGTCCAGGGTCTTAAAAAAAGCCTCTCTAACCCTGTCAAGGACCTTCTGCAAGTTATGTGTCAGATCAAAGGACATGAAAACACAAAGGAAAAAATCCTTAACTCTCTTCCTTCTGATTATTGCCTTCAGTCGCTATAAAGTATGATTCAATTTCATCAATATTCCCTGTTACAGAACACGCCCATGTTGGGGGATAAAGTGTCATGGAGATAGCTTGCCGCACATGTAGACACACAACAGCAATGCAGTTCTACGTTTCTGAGCTACTTGGGCTAAGTGAAAAATACCCACTTTAGAGCTAGTGTCTTTTAAAAGAAATCAGCATGGACTCCATTACTGCGGTGCAATCCAACCACCCGCTATACTCAGAAAAGCAACTTGCAGTCTGACTGCTAGGCAGGAACAGCTCACAAGAAAGCAGTGAAGTAATAAACAGTGCTTGCCTAATGCAAACACAAGCAGCAGGGCTCACACAGAGAACCTAAACTTCTGATGCACACATCCATGTAGAAGCAGCAACAGCATTTTCCCATTCCAGCCTGCAGTTTGCCACACAAAAGATGGTACATTTTTACCAACCACCACTATTTGCTCATGTTCTTACCTGAATAAAACAATAAAGAAAAAAGTCCCAGCTGCAGCTTCCCTTACACACCTCCAACCCTTCTCCAAAATAAATTTTGCATCAAGGCCCCCTTTCTGTTAAGAACCTTGGCAAATCTGGACATAATATCATAGGACTATCTCTCTCACACACACATTCTTCTTCTTCCTTTATCAGCTACAATATCATGCAAAACTCTGTACACCCTAAACTGTTTCAGACTACTAAACTTTAAAGGACTTTCAGAGTAATGAGTGAATTGGTCCCAGTGAATTAGCTAAGCTACATATGCATAAAGAACAACAGTGACCACTGCTCAAAGCACCAGAAAAACAGTTATATAATCACTACTCTGCACTAAAACCAAATGTTGTTTCAGTTTGGGTTTATCAGCCATTAAAATAAATGATTATAGAAAACAAAGAAGTGTTTAAACCTCCGATGTGTTAGTAGCCTTTGATCGATTAATTTTATTAGTTCATCACAAGCACAGTAACACCTGCAAATCAGAACTGCTTATGATTGCAAGATGCTGGCAGAAAAAATCTGCATAGGTACATTAACTTATTAAAGTATATTGTTAAATTTCAAGGAGAATATCATAAAAAGCTTTATTTCATTGCATAACTATATTGGCTGAAAGGCATCAACATGTTAATATTAAGGTTTTATACAAAATTCGTCCTGCAATATAGTGGCTTCACCTCTAAAGCCTCGTATAGCTGTATCCCCCCAGGCAAAGGCTGGAGAACTGCCATTTAACTGTCAGTGCTATAAATTAAAGGAGTGGTTGAGTCAGATGTCATCCAGAGCTGTCAGACCCAGCAGAATGCATAGGAAATGCTGACCAGGTGTATCAGCCTGGTGAGAACTTTCTCAGTGGCTCTCCCAGCACTCCAAACCTAATTAATTCTGCTAATCTTTTACTTGTATTTGCATTTGCACTGTGTATAAATTAAATACAGCTATGTGCACCAAGCTTGGCAAAGCCTGGATAGCTACAAAATGAGAAACGTGAAGCAAAACCAGTGATTCTGTTTTCTTGGCCATTGTTTAGCGCATTATAAGGGGAAACATAAGCCTAATAGCTTACAGAGTGCTACAATTCCCCAAAGTGTTAAGAATTATGTTACAACCCGATGCAGAGAATCATTTCTAGGAAATACTTGAAGACACAATTGCCCAGAACATGAAAGTAAAAATCCTAATTGTCAGAAGAAGCAAAATAAATCAAATTCCCTACCAAAAGCAGAAATCATCCTGGAATGGCAGCCCTGTTCCTGGTGTCTGTAAAGAACAAGAAACAGTGACAAGCTGAAGCTGTTGAGTAGAGCCCATCAGTTCACTCACAGAAATCAGTACATTCATATTCATCTGCCTGCTCCTATGATTTGAGATATTTTCTTGCTTATTTGTACCAACCCCCTCTACGAAAAACTGAAAAAAGCAGAGTTTAGCCACTGCAGCCGCAATTTTGTATTTACAGATTACCATCAGAGTGGCAGAGTTAATAAACACAAAGTTCCCACTGCAGATGCCACCTCACCTTTCCTTTCTCACTTAAAATCTTGTTATAACATAAACTTCTTCCCTTCTATTTCCCAAAATTTATGGTTATAATCTAGTAGGGCCCTCAAACTGCAAGCCTATGGATGGAAAACAAGACTTGCCAGTGGTGAATGATGATTCTTGATTCAGTCATCTGATTTCAAGGCCATTTGTTTAATGACTAAGTCAGATGATATGACAGCACTTAAGTGGGCAACTACAATCACCAAACATTCAGTTACTTTCATTTGTTAGTTATGTGTTTCTGGTGCTAGTGGCCCGCTTCACCAGGAGAGCTATCTTCCAGCAAGGCTAAAAGTTCTCTCAGAACAGGTTATTTTATGCTGAGAGTGTGTCATCAATGAGAGTAATTTAAGCAATTTGCCATTTCTTTCCCAACTGGATAATTACAATTTTATTTCCAAGAGTCAATCAGAAGATTTAAGAGCTTTCTCTCATTCAAGTTCACATAGGCCACTTGCAGAAAACAGCCAGAAATCAACATTTAAAAAAATTTGAATCATTCTGATGAACAGTAACAAATTATATGGAAACACTTGAAATTCAGTGTGAGTGGTATAAAGCTGCCTACACTTCCTACTGGGTTTGTGGGAAATGGATGCAAAATAGAAGCTAACATACAGAGTAACATGGACACAAAAATAACAGCTATAATACAGCCTTCAGCCCCAAACTAGACCAAGACAATTGTGATATTCCCTGTGGGAAATGAGCTCAGTGATTAGGCTGACGGAGACCATGTCTTCTTTGGTCTGAGAGACTCAAACCCTCAGTTCCCCTCACAGAAATGGCTCCAGCCACTGCTCAGCGATAGCCCAGATGGAACTCTATGGCATAAAAGAAATCCAGGATGCCTAAAGCTGTTATTCCATGCCTGGTACATCACTGATCTCACTGGGAAATACACAGGTTTGCAAAAGTGAAAATCAAGGATGTTTTACACAGTCAAGGTTAACAATTATGGCCAGCCTTGCTGATGGGCAGGGTAATATCCTGCTAGCTAGTACATGGCCAGCTCTTAATTTCACCAGTAGTAACACAAAAAAAGACCAAAATATCTCCTAATATCTTCACAATTTTATAAAGCTTGCCAAAGGAGGCTATAATTTGCTGGGCCAACACATCCTAAGCAACCTTCAGTTCACATATGGTGGTATTCTTCACTCTGAATGCTTGTTCAAAAAGTGCAATGGTATAATCAGTACAAACACTTACTGAGAAATATGGGATATTTCTAAATCTGGCAAATTAAATAACTCAATAATTAAAACCAAGATGCAAACAAACATAATAATAGATAGAAGGTAAAGGCTATAGTTTTATTCAGTAATTCAGAAAAAATATACTTCTTTCAGCAAGGCAGCTGAACCAGAGAAACCAGAAAAAGATGAGTGAACCATGTCCTCCTTCATGAAAGTCTGGAAAATCTGCAGTATCTCAAACTACACAAAGGTAGTGAAAAACCTCATTTTTTTGCATAACGACTAGAGGATATGAATGGTGGGAAATCAGTGGTGCAGACAGTAAGAAAATTGAAGTTTTTGCACTGTTGTGAAGACAAAAAATCCTGCATCTCCTAGACAGAAAGGACAATGATTGCTTGTAATAAAAATACCACAGCTACTAGCGTAGAAATGCAGACTGTGTTAGAAATCAGTATGAAAAGATCAACACTTCTTGGTTATATCAATCAAAGACAGAATCTAAGCACTAGAAAACTAGAAGACACTGCGAATGCAGAGATGCCAGAAGAATGTAACAGATGTTAAACAGAGCAGCACACAGTGTGCAGAATCAGCAATGGGAAAAGGCATTTTCTGAAAGTTTAGCTGAGATGTCACTGGTACTTAGTTTTGGGCAAATGGATTTTGAATAGCAAGTGCTGATCTAAATACTGCTGTCTGCTTTCTTGCAAGTTCAGAGCTTGTACATTCACAGGATCATAGAATGTTTTGGGTTGGAAACAAACTTAAAGATGGTCTGGTTCCAAGCCCTATGCCATAACCAGGTACTCTTGATACACTAGATCAGATTGCTGGTCTTGAACACATCCAGGGATGGGGCATCCATGACTTCACTGGGCAACTTGTGCTAGTGTCTCACCACTCTCATAGGTAAAAATTTCTTCCTCCTATCCTCCTATTATGCATCCCTTCCCTCCAATGTGACAATAAGATGCATCCCTTACAGTCCCCTAGCCACCAAAAGCAGGCTTCAGTAGTAAAATCACCAGCATTTCCCATGGCTGTAGACACTCTGGGGTGTCCCAGCAGTGGCCAGCTGCCACTCCTGAAGGCTGTGGCCCTAGCCAAGGCTCCAGGTTACACCTGCTGAGCTCACACAGGTGTTTTGAGCATACAGAAAATTCTTCTAAAGGGCTAGGAACCACCCCCTAAAGCAACATAAACACTTTCTGTAGGCTCTGAAGCAGCCTTGGTACCCCGGTAGATTTGCCCATTAGCAGGAAACAGGCTAACATGTAAAGCCTGCCGTTTGCATCTCAGCTTCATCAGCCCCTCAGAGGCCAAGAGAGAGTAAGAGGGAATCTGAGGGGAGGAGACAGGCCCTGCTCCATTGCCTCTGGCTCTAAACCAGGAGAGCTGGCACCTGAATGCAAAACACCTTTTGTAGCACGAATGTATGTGTGTCTGCAAATGTGCAAGGAGATGGAATTTTGCTTATAGGATGAAATATTTTGGGTTTCCCTTTATGGAGAAGGGTTCTCCTGCACAAAAGACTATTACTGTCCATTTGTTATTCATCATTTACCTATTTAAAAACTTTCCATTCTCTAGTCAGGGAATAGAAACACTGCAGCTTACCAGCTCAGTTACACCATCTGAATAATGGATTGTTGAGGTTCACCAGTCATCAGCAGGTCCCACCAAACAGTCTAGCAACCACTTATAAATACCAGCTGCATTTGCAGAAATCCCTGCTGATTCAAAACCATTTTCAAATAGAATCTGGCATATTCGTCAGATAATGTATTCCCAGGAACTGATTTAGTCAACTCCAGCACCCAACAAACAACAGATGACAGTGCTAAGAAGTCATCAGAAGGGAAAAGAATGGTAAAAAGCTCTTTTTTTTTTTTGGAGAATCACTGGAAATAAGATGAAGCGACAAAAGAGTATTGGGTAGCTGAAAGATATTGTTACTTGCTGAAAGGTATTTCATTAACCAGCAGCAATGATTTGCAATTCTATAGCACTTCTCATGAAAATAACCACTTCCCAGAATTTCAATGAGTTGCTTCTCTGGGCTGACCAGCAAAGAAAAATGATGAACAGCTCAGTGCTGTTATATCAATCAAAAAGAAGGGCCACAGCTGGCAGAAGCATGTTTAATTTCTGATTGAGAGAAATTACAGAGTTGAAACCTGTATTGATGTTTTTACTGTGTTCTACTAGACAGAGTAACTAAAAGACTACATGGCTAAATAAACTCTAGCCGTTCCTCTACCTTTCTTTTTCTCCCTTTCTTCCTCACCCATAAAAGTACAAATCTGAAAGTACAAAGAAAAGTTGCTAGCTTTTGCAATAAAAGTATCCCCAAAAAATCATCACCAAGGAACAGGTTTCAACTGCTGTCCTCGTCAGATGGCAGTGAACATTTTCAGAATTTCCTAGGGACCAAAGAAAATGGAGGTTTAGAGGTCGTCTAGCTCATCACGATGCACAAGGCAGAATCAGCTTTGTCTTTGCCAGCCTGGCATATGCTTGCCTGCTCTTAAAAGCCACCATTTACAAAGGAACCCCAGGCTCCCCAGCAGGCTAGCCCACAGCTCAGGAAGTCTCACTGATAGCAAATGTAGCCTAATGTTCAAGTTAAATCTCCCCTGTTGGAATTTAAGCCAATTACTTCATCTTTCTAATGGGTATGGAGGACATCTGACTGCCTTCTGTGCGTTTCTATTTCATGTATTTGAAGATCGGCAACTTCTCTAATTCCATATGTCCAGCCTGGTTCTTCTGACCTCACTCACTCATATAGCCCCTCTGAGTCCATGGTTTTAGGTTTCAGGCTTTTTTGCACTCCACCCTTGACTTCTTTCCAGCTGATCTGCCTTGAACTTGTAGAATCGTACCTGAAAAGGTCACAGTGCTGCAAATACATCTCAACGAAACTGAGCAAAGGTTTGCTTCATACACCCTGGGGCAATCTTTTCCTGTGTCATAGTTTGGTGTCTGCTGTTTTTTGTAGTTTTAACAGCAACATAATATTTTTGACTCATTTAAATTAAGATGCAGTTAGGGGAGATTTATGTATATGTTTGGGGTTTTATCCATTTGTTTATTGCAAGAATGCAGCTTATCAACTTTCTTCACAGCTTGCTTTTACACATGTGGTCACTCTTGTTTAAGGATAGCAAGACAGATATGTATCTATGCACCTAAGAACATAAACCCCAGCCTCCCTCTCTCAGTGTATACAGGTGACACTGTAGGACTTTCTTATCAGATACAGCTCAACAGATATCATTAGAGGAACTCTTCAAGCACAGGCAATTAGGAGACCTGAAATGTTCGGGTTATTGAGCTTCACTGCATGCATAAACCTTGTACACAAGAGCTCCTGACAAACTGTTCACTGAAAGAACTGGAAGTCTGCTTAAAGAACGGAAGGTTCAGGCTGGCATACAACTGACAATACACTAGTGAGCTAAAAATGGAACAAAAGAAGTACAGGAAATATGATGGTACAACCACATAAAATGGTGAAAGAGTAGAAATGCCTAACTTATCAGTCCAGCTCAGAAATAGCATAAATTGAGGGGTTCCCAAGACCCATTTGAAAATAACCAGTAATTATTTTAAATTTAAAAGAATACATAATCGATGTACATTTCTCCAAATGGAATTTTTCAGATAAGGTAAAACACAAAGCAAGCACACAGAGTACATTACATGGTAGTAAAGTTTTAGCTCAGTCAGCTTATCACAGAGAAAAAAGCATTTGGCAATGCTCTCCCAGTTCTGTCCTGCAGTAAATGCCTTCCTAGAGGAACGTATTAGCAAATTCTCTCACGTAGTCACAGCAAACAATTCTGATCTGAATTTTTTTGCAGAGGTGCCATTACAGTCCTGGGAGTGAGCTGCTGATGCCCTCAAGTGCTGTTTGCTGTGGTGGTGCCAGGGCACTGCAGGAACCGTTTGCGTCTCATTGTTCAGGGTGTAGTGAGTGATGCAGAGTAATGAGACATGACACTGAATAAATTGATGGAATGAGATACAACAGAAAGCGTGGGACTGAGTCCTTCAGAGGAGACCTTTGTGTTGGTTAATCTGAACCTTTAATTTAATTAGATTTACGTGCAATGACAGTAGGTCATGAGGCTTTAATGCACAGTCAATCTCTGAGCTACTTTCTGGGAGATGCAGATCTCCCAAGATGAAATAAAATTACTCTAAAAATGTCTTCTATGTAGGGCATGCTGCAAGTTCTCATATTAGGCTTTTTATTACTATTATATATATTGTTTCTAATGAGTACAGGGCCTCACTATGGGAAGCAGCAGATGACAACCCCCAACCTAGGGACAAGTGAGAATATCGCCTTGGTTTGTCAGAGGCACAGAAATGAAGTGTTGCATTTGATCCAGCCGTTACAGAGCCTAAAATAGACACTGGCATCTGGATTCGGAAAGGTCATGAGCAATTATACCTGTGCACCAGCCAGCATGGCCAGGCCCTGAATCTGTCTTGGAGCAACGGGGACACTTGCTGCCCATGCTTAAACCACAAGCTACCAGCAGCTACCAAAGGCAGCTCTGCCTACAAGGCAGGCTGAAGCACTTGTCTCTGGGTTTAAACTTCAAGCCAGTGGCAGGTACTGAAATGACTCACACGGGGTCACACGGTACATGCCACACCTGGATAGAGGGACAGAAACCAAAAATCTGACTCCTCTCCCCTCCTTTTTTACCCCTGACCTCCCAAAGATGGTCTAACTGCTACCGCGAATCACATTTTAGTTATTTTTTTACTTCTGTTTAAAGAAAGTTTTTTAAAGATGAATGTGAATACAAATATTATACCTTGTGCTTCGTGCATAGCAGCCAGACATCGCTGCTGCACTGGTGGGAACCTGGAGCAGTTTGGAGGCTGTTCCCAGTTGCAGTCACCTGGTACCATCTGGACCTGAACTGCAGCACATGGAAACTGAGTAGACATGGTACCATGTCTCTGGAATGATGGATAAAAGGAGATGCAAATAAACGACAACAGCTAACCACCGTTGCGGTAATGACAGAAGCATCCTGCTTCATTGATTTTGAAACCAAAATCAAAAAATGTGCAATGACACTTTGCTGATACAGCATAGAAAAAGAGATTGCTTCTGTCTTTCTCACCTACTAATGCTCATTTGTGGTCCAGGTCAGGTCTGGGTCTGACCTGGACCTGACCAAAAACTAACTACAGTATATTTCTCTTCTTCTGGGCCGCAGCTTTATCCTCTTATTGAGCTGACCTCAGCCAGCTGGAGGGGTGGAAGAGAACTGGGCTTGTGGAGGCACAGCAGAAAAATATGGGATAAATCCCAACACTGCTCAGTTAGAGAAATTCTAGGACTATAAAGTAAGGGGAAAAATCAAGATCTTTGCCACAACTTGGAAGGTGTTTACATCCCTTGTGTAGTTTCTTTCATTATGATGAAAATGAACTCAAAGTGTAAAAACAAATTAAAATTTTTGTGGGGCTTTTGGATAGGAGTTTTCAGTTTAGTTCTCTTCTTCATTTTCCCCTTACATTGCCCTTGAAACAACTGAGCTGATCCTGACAAGCTGGAATTTGGTGTTGTTGGTGATGCATTTGATCATTCTAGCTCATGCCTTTCAAAACTTCACAGACAAATGTCTCCTGCCCCTCCCAAGATACTTCATATGCAAGGCTTCCAGTGAAGTGTACTTCCTCCGGAGCATTTCAGCAAAACCAGTTTGCAGAAATGTGTCAGCAGGCAAGATTGCACAGTTTTCACATTACCCCGGTAAACTCCTTTTTGAATTCTGACACACATTTCAGATAAACCAAAACATAAGAATACAACAGCCTTGACCTCAGCTCTTCCCATCACAAAGCAAGGCAGGTGACTTTCCTTTTTGATCTTTTTTTTTTTGTCATCACTCTCTACAGGGATCAAGCAGGTTTTCTCCTTCTTTTTTCTTCAATTTATCCAGAGTTTCTTCCCTTGCACATTCCTGACTTTTTTGTAATATGTACTATGTACTATCTCTTAAGTTTTGTTTTAATTTGTTATTCTCTGCTCAAATTTTCAGTAGATCTAGATCACTTTGTAGCATTTATTGTCTGCATTTATTCCCTTGTCTCAATAGCACTGCTATTTCCATTATCATGCAGCCTCCTCCCTCCACAAGATCATTAAGGAAAATATTCAGTGAAATTGGATGAAATAAAATCCCATACAAGCCTCTCAATAACTTAATCTATTTTGACTCATTAGGGCACACATTTTAATTTTCATATTATTCTGTAATCATCATAATAAAGATAATTCAAAGTACTTTTTAACAGCAAAAATGCAGACCATACTGCATGAAATTATTTTAATCCAAGTATATTGCATTTATTGCTCATGTATTCACTAATTTTACAACTGCTTAAAAATAAACTCGATTGTAAGTCTTGTGCATTGTAAATCCAGGTTACTAATTGTTCACAGGTCTATTATTGTCTGAATGTTTCATGAAAGTTAATTAAGTTCCCATTCCGGGTTTCATCGAGAGATCTAATTAGCATAGAGCAAGATGGATTCAATAATTTAGAAAGAATGTCATAACAAATCTGGATCATCCAGATTGTTTCGCCACACCCCTCACCACTGTCTCTGAGCACATCAGTAAAATCATCTGTTCATTTGTGTTTAAATCACAAAATGCAGATATTACAGGGTACTCATTGATGTTAATGTGAGCTTGCAGCTCTGTAAAGAAGAATCACAGAATAAGCAACTGCAGATAAAGTCTCTACACAAGCTGGAATACTTGAGCACATGTACAATAGGGTCATAAAACAACAAGTACATGCTGCAAATGAAAAAAACAAAAAAGGAGAAAAAGAAACAGTTGGAAACCTAATGGCAAACAAAATTAATCAAGAACCAATGTAGCATTCTAGAACATATGGTAGAAGCCTTCATTTCAAGCAAAACTGGAAACATTCAGGCACCTTGAAATACTCTGTAAATGTCAGTGTCAGAGATGTTCTCCATTGCACTTCACAAGTGTCAGCTAAAGCTCTTCTCACTCCAACTTATTGCAGCACCAAAATCACCCCATTTTTTTTACTGTAAGCAGCACCTCCCCACTGCCCCACCAAGGCGTGTTACCTGTTCCAGCAGCATCTCCCCAGCCCTGCTGAGGCAGGAGAAGTGGAGGTGGTAGCAGTGGCAGCTCGTGCTCAGGGCCTGAAAGCCAAGCTGGGGAGAAAGAGAAAAGGAAGAGTTTTGGGTTTGGAGAGGGAGAGATTCTGCTCTGCTTTTCAATGTCACAGACATATCATTTTATCTTGTAATCAATATTTTCTGTTAGCATATTAATATATAATGTTTATATACTATTTTAATATAGTTTGATATCTTTGCTTTAGAAAGGCAATAATATTTTGAATGGCTGTGAGACATGGTCAGATCAGGTTACTCTGTCCTCCCCCAACAGATATCCATCCTTTGTTCTGATCCAGACAGGGAAGAGACATCAAAAACAGTTGTCTTGAGGAGTCACAGACACCCAGGAGTGAGTAAAGTGGACTTCCCACGATCTAAGGAATAGGAGGCATCAGGAAGGGACTGGATATGAATTCAACATTCTCTATTGTCCTGAAGATATTCTTTTCTGGAAGTGCAATGGTCCTAAACAATAAATACAAGGTTTTAAGGACATTATTTGGTCACAGTACGACTCTTGTTGCTCTGGATGGAAAAGAATTGCATATTTAAATGTAAGTTTGACCTACCAAGGTAGTCACAAGTTGACATGCATGAGACTGCAACTCTGGGATGAGCTGAGGAAGGATTGCCTGGCTCCACAGCACAAAGCAAGAGAGCTGGCATTGGTGTGCTAGGCGCTGGCCAGCACGTGCAGTACAATGTCATGTATTTGCCTCTTGCTGAACAGAGAGTTTGCTATTGATCCTACTGTTATAGGCCAGAGGTTCGCTTAGCTTCCCAATAAATTATACCAAAGTGACCTTGTGATGGCCTAAGACATCTGTAGTCTCTTACCTTTACTTCAACTTCAGCAGCCCAGCTCTACAGAAAAAATAAATATAGTTCCAGATCAGTAGAAGCTTGTACGTAGCATTTTCACTACTGCCTGTGCTGTACAGAGACCAAAATACTGTAAAACACATAACCCAGAAAGAGAACCACAGGCAGTGTGTGAACCACACTGGATCACTACGGTTGTAGAGTCTAGTACTGCAGAGAACAAAATTAGCTAAATGTTATCATCAGTAAATAAACAGCCAAAATACCAGTGAAGGGACTTCAGTTTGCTACACGTAGAAATTGCTGCTTCAGAGAAACATCACAGAGTAGTAAGCATAAAAATAACTGAGCATTGTTCTGCTGACCTCACTCACTCATATAGCCCCAACACATCAAAAAAAGAAAAATCTATCTTCAAAGCATTCAACACACTGCACAGAAGCATTTTTACAATAAATTATTTGCTTAGAAATTAACACAGGCATTCCAGCTTCTTAGCTGGATTTAAGTAGCAACATGTGCATTCAAGCACAGTGAATGCATTATGCAACAGCAGGAAAAAGGTTAAACTTACATTTTTTAAAAATTTAGGTAAATGACCAGGTGTTTTTCTGCACTGTCTCAACAAGAGGATACAAAATGGAGAAGAGGTTTGCCAGTTGCCTTTCCATCACCTCTTGAGTCCAGCTGAGACAGAAATAACTTGACTGTATGTTTTCCTTCTCTCTTAGCACACAAAATTCTGTTTGTGCCTAGGCACAAAAATGAAAGCCACCAAGGAAAATCTGTTCATTTTTCTCACCTGTCTGATTACAGAATTCTGGGATGGTGGGATTTATTTTATTTAAAACTATCTTAATCCCTGTAACACCTCTGGTTATTTTTGCAGGAAGATTTAGAGATATATTGCTTATTTCTATTTTTTCTCTCTTCCATAAAAACAAGAGACTCCTTAGTGATCAAAAAGTGCCTTTCCAGATCTCATGTAATAAAGACATCTCTCTTCCAGGAAAGGAAACACTTTTCCATTTTCTCTTATATAAATAGCCTCTATAACATTGACCTTTATTGGGTACTATAAACTCACAGTTGACTCTCTTTTCATGTCTCTCTCTATATTCTGGGCTAGTGTGCTCTCCATAGCTTGGTTGCCATTTCAATTGCTGAGCCCAGTGAGCATGTTATGTCAGTACAGTGATATTTGCAGTCTGCTCTATTTGCATGAGTTTTACAGAACGTTTTGATAACAATTGAAAAAGTTAGGCCTCTGTGCCTTATAAATGTCTTTTTTCTCTGTCTCTCACCAAGTGACATAACCTTTGGATTATAGAATGAACACGTACAGTGATATTTTTGTTATACTACTTGCATTTCATTTCTAGTTGAATAAAAAGGAGAAATGGTGCACTGATGAAAGCACTAAGAAAAGTGGCCTTTTGGAAAACTGAGTTCAGTTCCAGTTTTGCTATAATCATTCTGAGTCTTTATCTGCCCATTCTATTCTGTGTCTTTATCACCCACAATATGCGGTGCAGAGGTCCTTGACTTACTGGTCTGTGACCAAGATAATTCCTTAAATAAACCTCCAGAGCTCGTCCAGTACAACATCATAACTAAACTGACAGGCTGAGAGAGTCGGGGTTGTTGAGCCTGGAGAAGAGGAGGCTGAGGAGAGACCTCATTGCTCTCTACAACTATGTAAAAGGAAGTGTTCTCAAGTGTCTGAGCAGGTTTTCCAGGGAGATTGTGGAGTCTACATCTTTGAAGATATTCAGAAGCTGTCTGGACATGGTCTAGAGCCACTGCCTCTGAGTGGCCCTGCTTGAGCTTGGGCCCCTGCAGAGGTCTCTTCCACTTCATAGAATCATAGGATCATGTATTACCTCTGATTCAATGAGGAGCCATGAGTTATGTACGTTATGGTGAAGACAACCCTGCTTCAGGCTCTATGAATTACATCTCCACCAACTATAACTGGAGCCTAGGTATCTTGAAGGCATGCCAACATCCAAATGTTGTGTTTGAATATGGAGTTGAAATTCACCTCATGTCCCTCAGTTTTGTGTCTGCAAGAGCATGACAATATACTGTGCCTTTCTGACAGAAGTGTTGTTAGAGAAAAGTGATGAGTATTGGAAGAGGCATATAGATACTGCTTCTAAAGAAGTTCATGATAATTACCTTACAATGACTAACAGCTGATCAAGAACCATCATTTCCAACTAATTCTAAACAATTTGGGTGGACAATTTGTCAAATATACGTATGCAAAGTTGCCACAGATGTGTATTTGTATGATGTGGAACAGGCGGTAAACCTACCTCCACAATGTCATTTAGAAGGGGTCAAGAAACTAAGTCTTACATTAAACCAGGTAGGGTCTGACTAAGGTGAATAAGTCACACCTGGCCCTTAGCCAAAGTCAGTGGGAGGCTTCAAGATGCAGTTGCTCTTTCTGAACAGATTTTTAACCTAACCTGACAAGAGCAGTATGCAGCCTCAGCAACCCTTGTGTCAATAATGCTTATAATCTCCTTTTATCTTTTACATCTCACAAAAGACAAGGCTTCTTCAAAGATTAATATTGCTCTGTTAATTAACTAATTTACAAGCAGATGTTAACTGCTTCAGAAGTACCAAACATTTCTGTTGATATTCATTGCAGAGTCAGACGTTTGTAATTTATTTTTCAGAGCAATGAGCGGGGTTTGAAAGCTTAGGGACACAATCGTCACTGGCTTGAACTGCAACTGTGCAGTTAAATCTCCATACCAGACTTCAAAACTTGCCCTCGAAGCAAGGCTGTACTCTGCCACTTCTGTGCATATGAAGAAAGGCTGCAGAGTGCTGCAGGGTACGGCCCTTAGCTAATTAACAATGCCTCATTTATCTCATCTAGCTGAGAAGAGGGACTAGTTCCTGTCACATTTTCAAATGATGTCCAACAGCCACAAGTCATCAATAGAGGACTAAAAACAGTGTTTGAAAGGCCATGTCTGATGTAAGCTGAAGTCCCAAAATCAAATCACAGTTACAGAAAAATGAAAATCTGAAGCTTACTGAACAGATGAAAGGAAGAAAACTTTGCAAGCATCACACTAACAAGGCTGCATTTTGTAAATTGCTGTCAGTTCAGTCTGAAAGGATTAGGGCTGAGTCCTTGCTTTAAGGGATGACAGCACCACAGAGCTCCATTTTGCTGGATGATTTCGGAAAAAAAGTCCTTCCCTCTAATCAAGCACTGCTGTAAACAGCAGTCTCTGACCTACCAATTCCACAGTTTGAATACAAATCTCCACATGCAGATCTGAAGTGTCATGTGACGCTTATCTAATTTCTCATTTCATTATAAAATGTTCTGCACAAAAAAAGCCTATAAAAGCAGGCAAGTACCTAGCACAAAGTGATCTATTACAACCCCCTCACCCCTTTACTTCTATTTGTGCTGCTGAGAAAGGAAACATTAAACATGAGTTTTGATAGGCAACCACCTAGAGAGTCCTACAAAGTTTTTAACTCTAGTGCAGAGAAGCTTTAAAATCAATGCAGGTCCTGCTGCTCTACTCCCACAGGCTGTACTCATTCTGCATGTGATGTGCTAAGTAGCACTGAGTGTATTCAGGTTGAGACTGGCAATTAAAACTCGGTTTCTTTAAGCAGCGCAGAAGTTTTAGCCCTGTGAGATGAGCTATGCCTCTTTCCAAAAGGAGAGACAAAACTGAGGTTCTAATGAAGCTTTTCTCTTTCTTAAAGATGCTCTGTCATTCTGTGATTGTTGCACTGCTCAGATCCCAGAACTATGTGAATTCTGCCTTATAAGGTTTTCTCCTTGGACCTTTGTAAACTGTGCTGCGTGGCTTCTTAAAATTCCAGTTACTACTTCAAGAACTGCCTATGTGCCACTGTTGTCATATCTTTGAAAAACAATTTCAAGTCTTCCAGAGAAAGAAGTTTTAAGTGATACAAGCAAACGTCCAACATGTGATTTGTACATCTGTAACATCATGCAGTACATGATCTGTACAGCCTGCAATAAATACCTATGTGAATAAGGAACATTCCCAGGCTTAAAAACTCATTTGAATACATCTGAGTATAAGGACTTTCCATTTATTCAGTCCTTAGATAAACTCTTCTTGTATTTCTTATCAAGAGAGCCAACCCTCTCTGACCAAGGAGAGAAAAATAAATCATTTTCCAAATATTTTCAGGGCACTGTGATCAACAATTCTATAATCCCTACTACAAAAAAAAAATATATATATATCAGATCACACACAACCAGATGTAATTTTCCAGGGAGCTAAAAATGTAAGGCTGCATCTGACTTTCCTGGCTCACAAACCAGCTGCCAAGTCAAATCCCAGAGGCTAACCCAGATGCAGCACAACAAAGAACGGAAACTAATGGGGGGCCATCAATTCTCAATCAAGATTTTCCCTAATCTGCCATCAATCACAGGCTATCATTGTTATTATCTCAACTGCCAGTATGCTTTGGAACTCCTAAAGCTGTGTCCAGAGATTTTCAAGTGCTTTTTATCCTGCTACACTATTGAGCTTCTGCAATGTATGGAAGATGAATGACCCTTTTTGGCTCCTCCTAATAATGTTTTTCTTCTGACTTATAGCCAGCAAAAGTAAGAACATGCTCACTATAACTTTGTTTTTCCCAATTTATGAATTTGTATTGGGTTTCAGAAATGTAACCCATGTGTTTGAAATGCACAAGCAGTGGTGTTCAGGAAATCTCAGTATAACAGAGTTCAAGATCCCAAGATAGTTTCCCAATTTTTTATGAGGCAAACTTCAAATTAATGAAATCTTGAGAGACATGCTGACTCTCCTAACACACAGAATATAGCCCGTTCTGTCACAAGGCTAAGAAGAGAAAGGCATTTGATAATCAAGATTTTGTAATATCTGTGTTAATAAAAGTTGGGCTTTAACCTAGATTTCCAGGCTTTATGTTATGGTAGAATCTAAATTAATTAGCTACTAATGAAACCCACAAGACAGGTCAGTTCTTACCCTTAAGGCATTAGAAAAGTTTTGTTTTTAAAGAAACTTTGGAATTAATAACTAATAACAACTTGCTGTAGATGAAGGTCCTGGGAATCTGGTGCAGGTGCTGGGGGTGGAGATCATTGTTAGGAGCACAAGGCATTGAGTTGCCCTGTCTGATTATTTCCCAGTGGAAATTAATCTTTAAAGTTCTCTTTTGCCAAACACCTGCACACACAAGTGACCACTTCTGTATCATCTTCCCCTATTCCTTCAACAGCCAGAGCCCCTTCAGCCTTACCCTTCTAAATCCGAGTGGAGCAGGAAATAATCCCTGACAGGAGCACAAAAGCCCAAGTAAGCTTTATGAAAGAATAAAAACAACAGCAACGACAACTTCTGATAGATGCATGAAACAAACTGCAAGAGTAACTGTCCTCACCATTCATTTTTTATATATGACATGTTCCTGAACTTTTGATCCTAGAGAGTTAAATCCAGTCCTGATAAGGCAGCCTGGGTATGAGATTAACTGACATAAGCTTCACGAAGAGCGTTAGTCATATGCCACAAAGACACATTCTGGTTCCACCTCACTGCCTTTAAGACATAGTTCCTCCAGGCCACCCAAATCTTTCTTCACAGAGCCCTCTGGTTCCTATTTCTGCAGGAACTCCCAAGCCCTTCTGAAGTAGCCATTGCTCGTGGTGCTAAGTGCTCCTCTCCTAACCAAGCAGCGCAGCCGAGCCGATGGTGGGATATCACAGACATATCAGCATCCTGAAGTAATTCTCTCTAACTGTTTATCTCATTGCTCAGAGAAAATGGCCAAGAGCCACTGTTCTTGCTCTGGGGAATCTTACTGCTCTTACCCAAAGCTGTCTATTTGTCCAAATGATCTCCACAAATGTCTCAAAGTCAATAAGTAGAAATATCAGCATTTCAGAAAACCTTACCAAGGACTCAAAATCATTGGTTAGTTTTTTTCTGCAAGCTTCACCTAAATCTTTGGAAATGAATCACACCTAAATCTCTGGAAATCAGTCATCACTATTACATTTTTATTAGTCAATTATGCAGGGCCAGGAAATGTTCCAAATCACTAGAACTAAATCACTTGGACAGCTGAACCGCAACCACGGCTCCTGACTTTGTTTTGCTCCATGTCATCTTGGAGCCTCCCAAATATTCCCCAGAAAGGCACAGGAGAGAAGTACAGACAGCAACTGGCCATTCTGTGCTGGAAGGATGAGAATTTAATGCTAAGGACATGGACCAACCTCCACCAATAGCACTCCCAAGCATATTTCATTTCCTAACATGAACATTGCCCTAAGGTCTCCCCCCCCCAAAAAAAAGCCACAGTAAAACAGATGAGATTCAAAAGTAAACATAATCGGAGCCATTCAGGGTAAGGTGAAAAAAGAGAGAAAATTTTGGTCAAGAGTTCCTCACCAAACACACCAGCCCTTCTCCCTCTATTCCTTAAGGCAGTTACCATAGCTCCCACAGCATCAGGGAAAAGGCAGGTTCATCACCAAGATGTAAAGTATTTTGCATTTAAAATCAACAACTTGAACTGCATCCAGAGCTAACCTGAAAGCCAGAAGGCTCGAGAGCATAAATGTTATCAAGTCCCCTGAGGAAATCTTGCCTGTGCTGGGAAGCAGCTGCGTCCTTCCCCAGGCGGAGCATATTGCAGCGGTTGATTCTCCTAGGGAACAGACTGGATCACAGCAGCAATGCTTGCATCAAAAAAAAAGGTCACAGTTTTCTAGCTAAGGACAGGTAGAAAAATGGACAAGGCCTATTCTGTTCTACATCAAGAAATAGCTAAGAACTAGTATCTCCTACATAGTGAATTTGGGTTCAAATGAGAAACTGACTCTCAGTTTCTCCCTCACTTATGTAATATTTTTTCTATTTTTTCCCCCACAGCCATTTTAATTTTACCTTATTCAGGCTGAATATCAGTCTGATCACTCTTTCCTCATTAACACTACAGAATGGCCTCACTTGCTGTTTCATCCCTTTCTTAAGGCAAAGAGAAGTAAGGGTGTGTCTGCACCCAGCTCAGAGGTGCTAGTGCTGGGTGAGTTACTACAACGAAATACTCTGGGCATTGGAGAGGCATAAAAAGTCTGTTTCAGGCTGGCTCCCCACACAAACAAACTCTGTAGCCATGACCTCCTCATCATGCTGAAGTGTAAGCTATGAATCATAACGCACCTCACCTGGCAAGCTTAGTAAGCTAAACCAAAACCTCTTTCTGCAATATTCATGATGACTGTGGAACTCAGTGCCGCAGGACATTGTGGAGGCTGAAGGATTAACAGGTTTGAGAAGAGCTTAGTCAAATTCCAAGGTCAACTATTCCCAGCTATTAAACAGAGTGTAGCTGATGGGACATGTTATCCAGAAATCTCTAGGGAATGATCACTCTCACCTTTTTCAACCAAGCATGCACTTCTGGCTCTTGGTAGAGACAGTGTTCTGGGCAAGATGGACTTTGTCCTGAGGCATTATGGACATTGCTATGGTAACCTCTGAGATAGGACTGTGTACATTGAAAGGGCCCAGTATAAAGAAGGACTGAAATATCCTAGAGCACTAAGGATAGTTGAGCACCATAAAAACATTATTGCACGAGATCTCCCAGATCAGAAAGAGAGCAACCTCTCCTCCTTGATCAAAACATCTAAACAGCAAAATAGTCAATAGGTGAAGCCTAGAAGCAGTTTAGATCTAGTCTTCCTTTTATTGGTGGTTACTGAACATTACTAATGACAAGATGAAATTTGCTCTGTGTTGAGAAGCAAAACACTAGCACTACTGCCAACTTAATCCACTTTCTTGCTTAAATAAGGCTATGAGAATGTGTAGGACTTGAGTTTACTCGGTGAGATCAAACAGCTAGAAGGTGCTTCACAAATGAAACACCCTTTGATTCCACCCTTCTGACTCTTAATCCCCTACAAATATGGTTTGATCAACAGCCTGCTCTGCTGGCTCCCTTGTCTTCTCCCCACAGGACACTGCAGACTACAGCAGCCTCGTGCATGTGAGAGGATCCTTCTGCACCCTGCTCACTCTAGCAACAGCAAACGCGCTTAGCGCATGCTGCAGCTGCCAGAGAGCACAGAGGTCCTATGCCTTCATTAAAGGACACCATTCATACAGTTAATTACGACAAGACAAAAATTTGAGAAAGTAAGGGGTATGCCTTAGCACAGAAGTAAGCTTGATAAGGACCAACGTCCAGTGAAAAATTAAAGATGATTTCCTGTATAATTATTTATTTTAGTAGGGGTATTAAAAGAAGAAAGACCATGTCTAGGTTCAATCTGGAAACTCAGCTGCCTTCATCTAATCTCCTACCTCCAGATCTTTTTCTAGTGCCCTTTTAACCCAAAAGGCATATAATAATATATTTCTCAGAAATACACTACCGAGAGAAATACTTTCTAGTTAACCAAGCTTACTCAGCCTACCTGAGAACTGTGAGAGCGCCTGGATCCAGTACCCACTGAAGTCAATTTACAACCTTTCATTGACTTCACTCAGGCCTCAGGCATAAGATAATGTCTCTGTCTTACTCAAAAAATATGAATGTGCTGGGGAGAAGGAGTGCTATAGAAAAAGCCTTGAAAAGAGAACTGAAAGAGAACCTTGCAGGGCTCTATGAGCTTTGAGGTATGGGATGTTTTCTCTTACATGTAAATGTCTTTTCAAGTGCATTTATCAGAATAAAAAAGCAAAATATCCGAAAGTTCTTGGCACCTCCAAGTCCTAGCTGCTCACAAACAAAAATATAAAAAGGAGGAAAGTAAACAACATGAACAGTCTCCATTGTTCCAACATTACCTTGAAAGAAGCAGAAAATTCATTTTCACCCATGGTACCATCAGCATAAATAAGTTACCAGAGTCAAAACAACACCAAGAATGCCTTGCCAGCTTAATAACCAGAGCAGGAGTTCTGAAAACAGTCTCAGAAAGAAGTTAAATGTGGCAGACAGGCCTCCTTTGTAGTCTGAGAACACAGGAAATAATAGGAGATACAACGGTGCTAGAGGTGATGCAAACAGGAAAGGTTATCTTAGTTAGATTTGACCATCATCCACAAGTCCGGTCAAATTTAACCTCTGGAGAATCCTTGAAGTTTGAGTAACAATCAAATTATTTCGAGAAATGCAACAAGATATGAAAGAAAATTCTCTTTATTTAGGTAACTGCTACTAGATTCCTAATTGAAGGGAAACAGGGACAGCTGGAGGGTAATAGCAATCCTCTAAATGGCAAGAGATAAGGAACATCTGCTAGCTGGGACTTGAGCGAAAAAAGACCTGTCTGTGCACAGATATAAAATATTAATATTCCCATATCTAAGTTCCTCTAGACAATCAAAGAAACAAAGAGCAGACCTTGAACAAACAAGTCTTTTGCAGCAGATCTCTATTCTGTGAAATTTAAAGCCGTATTTCACAGGATGCCACTTGACTATTGCACTTCCCGAGAAGAATGACAACACACAGTATAGGAGGCTCTGGCTGTACCAGTCATGGAGTACAAAGGAATAGACTTTAATGCACTGATTTTCTCTTGGTTCCTTGTTAACTAGTTTTTCTTTTCCTGTGTAATTTGAATTTTGCCTGCAATATTCTTGCAACTTACAATTAATCGATGGGCTCAGCAGAGACCTTTGCAAACTACTGAACACGGTTAAAGAAAGGCTCAGAGACACCTTGCAGTTTTGGTGATTCATGCTTTATGTGCATGCCATGCTTTCTTTATGGTGGCTACCTTTCTTTGGAGATGAAAATAACTGGCATTTAAGAGCAATTTTAACAAACAGATATACAAGAGGAGTAGACTTCCTCATGACAGAGGTTGGCCACTGGTCCTGCAACACATTAAGCCATTTCATAGACACAGTAAGCTCCATTTTAGAAGCAATCACTATGTTTTTGTTAGAAGGCTCGTACAGAATCTCACTGCTGTAGTGATGGTGAGTCATCTTTTCATTTCCAGCCTGAATTTGGTCCTAGTCCTTTTTCTGTATCTTCAGTTCTTGGACCACTTTTGCTATTTTCAGAACATCCCCATTCATCCCATGGCATTTTCACTAATAGAAGCTCTATCCCCTCCAGCCTCCATATAGCTAAGCTAAACAAGAAAATCTCCTATTTTTGGATATGACATGCTCTTCTTTCTCCTGTTCCTCATGACAATCCTTCTGCAGACTTTTTACTGTCTGAATGCAGAGCTATATATGTGATCCCACATAGTGAAAGCAAGCCCTTCCAATAATGCCTGCCTACTTTCTCCCTACTGGAAGTATGGGGATACCCTCTTTTACATACCTGCAGTGCTCCTAGCATCACCTAGGATCAGTCAATACACCAAAGAATTTCATCTAAAAAAGAAGTCCAGTCCCAAGCTCACAAAACCACTGGCTTGGGTGGCTCCACTTCCCTGCAGTACCACTTAGAATCATAGAATCATAGAATACTTTGGGTTGGAAGAGGCCTTAAATATCACCTAGTTCCAACCCCCCTGCAATGGGCAGGGACACCTCCTGCTTGATCCGGCTGTCCAAAGCCCCATCCAACCTGGCCTTGAACACCTCCAGGGATAAGGCAGCCACAACTTCCCTGGACAACCTGTTCAAGCACCTCACCACTCTCATAGTGAAGAAATTTCTCTTTATGTCTAGTCTAAATCTGCCCCTCTCCAATTTATAGCCATTGATCCTAGTCCTATCACTACAAGTCTTTGTAAACAATCCTTCCCCAGCTTTCCTGTAGGTCCCCTCCAGGAATTGTTGAAATAACTCAGGAAGAACGTAGAGCAAAACCATTCCTGAAGAAGGAATTAATATAGCCTGTATTTTAAGACTGTATACTAAGTCCTTCTCCTCAGTAATGGGGAACTCTTAACTTGAATCACTCTGTTCTCAGTCTCTTCTACAAGGTCTGCAGTATCCCAGTATTTCTGGAAAACAAAAGCAAAATGTGGTAGTGAAGTGTCATTGTTGAGATGATAGGTGATCAAGCACCTGGATAGATCCAAGAAGCCAGACTGAGACCCTTTCTCCCTGCAGTATGCAAGTGGGGCCACACCAGCTTGCAGGCCCCTTACAGAATCTGCAGATATTCAGCATCTTTTTGGGTAGTTTACAAAAACTACAGATAATTTTGGTGTGGTCACTGCCACACACGACAAAATTATTACTATTTTTCAATTTAAATCATAGCTGTCAGTCACAAAGCCCAGGCAAGGCAGTACGCTATGTTGTAAAAACATCCAGTTTAATGATCATCCATGTGCACTCATTCTGCATTCCTCTTGCCATCAGAAGACAGAGTATTTTGCACATGAAAATGATTACATGAAAAATTTTGAGTGCTGAAAAGATCTGGTAAGTCAAATCCAACTTTAATTCTTCTCCTTCTATTGCTTTGTAACCATAATAATTTTCAGGCAAAGATAATTGTTTGATATGGTTTCCCATCCATTTAAGTGCAAGCCTCAGACAATTATCAGAGAGATGGACAGAGCAAACAGTGACCACACACAGGCCTCATAGGGCTGGAAACCATCCTCGTCTTGCACTAGGGAGGACAAGGACCCACATATTACATCAGAGAACAAGCACCAGCTACAAGAGCTGCAGGCTGTTTTCCAGGCTGTGTTAATTCTGAAACATTTGGGGACCAATTCCTCTATCATCAAAGGGTTCAGGGCCATGCCAGCAAGCACCTTGTCTAGGAGGAGGACCATGATGAGAAACAGCTTGGCTGCAGGGAGCATAGCCTAGGGTGGTGAGGTGGGAGGATGTGTAGACAACAAGGGAGTTGAAAGGAGCACTGCCAGATTGTGCCCTGGGAGGATGAAGAAGCTGTTGCTTTTAAACGAGGAAGCAAGCTGGTGAGCACTGAGCTGGTCACCAAAGCTTTCCTGGCTTGTTTGATCAAGCTGAAACTCCTACCTGTTTCTCAGTGGTCCTAGATCTTGGCAGGCATTTCATCAGACTGAAGTCCAAACAGATGTGTCAGATGGTTTATTAGATAAATTGAGTGGTAAATCTATTCAGCTACTGGATATCAGGCTTGTGTTATCTACCTGCAGTGAAATCCACATTGCCAAATTTTTCTCAATCTCTATCTATTCACACCTGAGTTTGATTTACGCTGAGACCAGCTGACATTTCTTTCATCATCTCCTTGCCAGAGCTACCGAGCAATTTCTGAAGTACTGACTATGTTGCAGCCATACAGGTAAAGATTTACAGGCATGCATGCTAGGTAAGCTGGAAGATTTGCAGTGCAATGCTTCTGAGACTAGAAAACAAAGCAATGATAAAGCACAGATGTCTGGACAGTGTGCAGGCCTGCAAATATAACTAAGAGACATCAGCATCCTGACTGATGTGAGTTACTGCACATCCACAGCCACTCTTCAGCACTTGCCTGCAAGTTGGCAAAAGCTTTTTGACACCGTGTATGTGTCTCTCCTTTTTGCAGTGTGGTGGAGAACATACTGCAACTCACTGGCAGATATTTGAAACTTCAAAGAAATGGGGAAGACTAATGCTCAACTGCAATGAGAATCAAGTGATTTCCAGACAGGAACACCACCACACCTTGATAAGTCCCTGCAGGGTGAATCATAGAACTGTAGAATCACCATGTTGGAAGAGACCCACCAGATCATCGAGTCCAACCATTCCCACCAATCTCTAAATCATGCCCCTCAGCACCTCATCCACCCGTGCCTTAAACACCTCCAGGGAAGGGGAATCAACCACCTCCCTGGGCAGCCTGTTCCAGTGCCCAGTGACCCTTTCCATGAAAATTTTTTTCCTAATGTTTAGCCTAAACCTCCCCTGGTGGAGCTTGAGGCCATTCCCTCTTGTCCTGTACCCTGTCACTTGGGAGAAGAGCCCAGCTCCCTCCTCTCCACAACCTCCTTTCAGGTAGTTGTAGAGAGCAACAAGGTCTCCCCTCAGCCTCCTCTTCTCCAGGCTAAACACCCCCAGTTCTCTCAGCCGTTCCTCATAAGACCTGTTCTCCAGCCCCCTCATCAGCTTCGTTGCTCTTCTCTGGACTCGCTCCAGAGCCTCAACATCCTTCTTGTGGTGAGGGGCCCAGAACTGAACGCAGTATTCAATGAACTGGAAGGGAAATGAGGCTCAATGTGAGGCATCTCATCAAATTCACTGTGCTGCCAAAACCAGCTGGATATATTGCAGATGTGCAAGGCCCTTCCCTGGTTATTGGAGAGGAGAAAAAAAATACTGTTGCTGCGTCTGGGTTTGGCCAAGGGGTCATCCTGAATGTACCAAAAGGACAGGAAGAGACACTAAGTCCTGGTGTGCCCCAAGCATTCTGAGCTAAAGGACCTGGCATCAAAAGCTTGGCTGCAAAATGCCTGGGACTAAGTTGTACCTGTGTGAGAGTGAGTGAGGAGTGCAGCTATCAGCAGGAGCAGTGAGCCCCTCTCAGCAGCCCTCCAGGAGCTCGGCTTCCCAGGGGCTACAGCAATGCCAAGCCAGTCTCAGCTGACAGAGGGTGTTTTACCAACAGGTACCCAAAAGGCTGTACAGTAGACAGCACTGACATGCTAAGACATTTTCTGGGCATAAAAAGAAAAGTGCACAAGGAACAATACAGGAGCCAAAACCACCTAGTAAAATCAATCAAAGCAATCATGCTCATCAAACATGTCACTGAAAACTATGCAGAAAGGGCTATAATCAACACATCTGCTACCCAAAAACCATGAAGGAGAAGTCCTCAGTGCTTCAGGCTCCCTGTGCATTGCTCTGTACTCAGGCACCTGGGTCTGGAGGATTCTTCTACGTATTTATTTTACAGCTCTACAAAATTTCTCTACAGTGCTTCACTTTGTCTTCTATTTTCCCACAGATGTTTCAATAGAAATTATAGTAATTATCCATTGTGAAGAAATTAATTGGCATTAACAATTGTGTGAAATGTAATTGTCACCAATATAATGGGATTTCTGTCATGTTCAATCGCCCACATAGCTTGAACAATCTGAATGTTGTGGAAGTGCGGATGCATAGGCTATCCTCAAAGGGTGAGTTATCAAAATGCGAGTAAGTCCATTTGACTAAGAGCTTTGGGACTGAACTGAATTTTCTGGAGGAATCAGAAAGAAATGGTGCTAGAAAAATCCTTCCTAGAGCCAGGTAATAGTACAGAGGAATAATAACTGTATCTTACAGCATAGTTCTCACATAGCAGTCATTCAACAGAGCCAAAAAAATCCCATTGTGGAATTCCATCTTTGACAAAAGTAACAGGACAATAAGAATTTTAGCTGGAATTTTCATCCTGAAGACTGGAAGTGCAATTCCCAACACACCTTTCTGAAGCTGAAGTTAAAGACTTTCAGTAAGGCATTTGAAGAAAGAACCTGAAATATTAATCTCCTGTTCTGATGTGTTAAATGAGACTTAAAAGAAAGATAAAAAAGGGTTAGTTTAAAGCAAAATTAATCATGTTGTTTGGTATTTTCAAAGCTGTATCTCTGAGCCTCTCACTCAGTTTATTCGTATTTTGACAGCCATGTTACTGTCTCCATGACTGATTTTGCTGAAGTCTATATAATGGCTTTAAATCACAGCCAGTTTAACTACAGACAACATCCTTACACATCTGGTTTTCTCAATATTTCCAACTTCTGATAATCATTTTTCAGTAATGCCTTACAAATTTGAGTTGCAGAGATCCACAACTGTAATTCTTAGCATTTACTCATTCCTTGAGGAGACAAACTGGAGTTAGCCAGATGACATCTATATAACTGAGTACTCCAAACTGAAGGACTCCCACTTCATTAAGCCATTGTATTGTCACATTCCTTTTCCAACAATTTCCAGAAGCTGTTTAAAAGAATGCAGTTTTTGCTACCTTTTTTTTTTCTTTTCTTTTGGTCCCTGCTGACTGGAAGGCTGTTGGCAAATGTGATTACTCTGACAGCTAAATAACCCCTTTTGACTTCCACTTTCCAGTTATTTATGGCAAGCATAAACTCAGCTGTTATTGTGTGACCATGGCCTTTTGCAGCACGTAGTTGCCATCTCTCTGTGGGGCTTACATCCCCCTCTCCCTACACTCAATATGTTTTTAGACACATTTCAGCCCTCCCAGTAGGATTGACATTCTAGGTCCATTCTCATCCAAGTGACCCACCTCTGTACTCTTTACAGCCTGAATCCATCTCCTATGAATCTCACAAGTACAGGTCAGCTGAGGTGGGAAAGACTTTCTGAAGATCGTCTAGTCCAACCAAACTGAGTAGGTTGCTTAGAACCATGACTGGTTTGGTTTTGAATATCTCCAAGAACGGAGTCTCTATGGTCTTTTTGGGCAACCCGTTTCTGTGCTTAGACACCTTCACAGTAAAATGTTTTTTCTTCCACTTAAACGGAATTTCCTGTGTTCCAGTTTGTGTCCATTGCCTCTTGTCCCATCACTAAACACCACAGAGAAAATCCTGTGTCCATCTTCTCTACTTTCCTCATCAGATGTTATACACACTGTTGAGATACCCCTGAGTCTTCTCACCTTCTGGCTGAATAGTCCCATCTCCCTCAGCCTCTCCTCATATGCCAGACACTCCAAGCCCTTAATCATTTTCATGGCCCTTCTTTGGACTCACTCCAGTATGTCCAGGGCTCTCGTGCACTGGGGAGTCCAGAACTGGACACAAAACTCCAGATGGGTCTTACCAAAGCTGAGCAGGAGACAAGGACCACCTTCCCTGTCCTGCTGGCAACACTTTGTTTAATGCAGCCAGGGATGCTAGTGCTGGAATCAGTTTTTCTAGAATAATGGTATTGATATTGTCCTACTACCACTGCAGACAGCTACCCTAGTTCTACAGTTTTTTCATAAACACATCATTTTGGATACTTAGAGCCACTTTCCGATCCATCAGTGTCTCCAGATCCTCTTCCTTCTCTGTCGTTTACAGCTGCTAAGACCCCAATTTGTAATAAAGGTTTTGTTATTAGTACGTGAGTACCTGACCTTTCGTTTTGTACTGTTAAATTTCACTCCCTTTTGATTACTGCAGTTCTCAAGGTCACCCAGTTCATTTTGAAGATGGTATGAATATTTTACATTTGTCCAATACATAACCTTTTTCATTGGAAGTTCTCATTATCTTTTAAAAGTCTCTCCAGCTGGAAAGTATCTGAAGTATTACATTCCTTATTCATTTAGCTGCCCTTTTCTCAACTTTTATTATATCTGCTTTTCCTTCATCTTATCTGCAGTCATGCACCACAGCAAAGTCCTCCATCTTCCTTTAATATTGAGAGGAATGCTTGGCACCACCCATTAATTTTCTATTAGCGAAGCACAAGTCGTACATATCCTGCAGCAGGAATAATCTGTGTAGGTAGCATAGCTATTTGCAAACTACCAACCTAGACCAAACCAGACTCTTTTCAATCAAGGCTGTTAAACCCACTTAAGAAGTAGTCGATGCTTATGGCGTACTTAGAGTTCAAAATTAGGGCAGGTAGCTGCTCCTTATATCTTGTTATGTCAGTGTAAGATGGAGTGTCTAAGCTACGTGTTGCATTAGCCAGAGATCTTCACTGAGCTACAAATGATGACTGTCGCAGATGCTAGATGTAGATCACTTAAAGAACAGCTTTGTTGTGAATCCTGATTTAGTATCCTGCCAACTATGCCAATTTGTCACAAATTTGTCACAATTTTGATTACTTAGAGAATGAATCTCAAAGGCATCAGCAAAAGTGGGTTTTGCATGATGATGTAGAAGTGCCAGTTTCACAAAGTGATTCAACAGTATTTATTATAATCAAACCAGTGACTTATGTAAAGATTCAAGAATGGCAAGGTTCACATGAGACTTATGGCAAAGTGAAATCAAATCACGCACATGCAGACACACACAGAGATGCATAGATGTAGAGACACACAACAAAGAGATGCATAGATGTCCAGACACAGAGATTAACTATGGCCACAACTTCTCTCCTCTGAAGTTTAGTGAATTCCTCACATTTAATATGTCAACATTCCCCAGTGGGTGATAGTTGAGCCTTTAGAAGCCTGACTTTACCCTTCTCCTTTGTCAGCTTCGTCAGCAGGTGATCTTGAAAAGTCATCAGCTTCGTCAGCAGATAATCTTGAAAAGTCATCAGCTTCGTCAGCAGATGAACTTTAAATCTCTAGAAGGCTGCACCTGAGGAGCATCCCAGCTCAGGGAGAGATGATGGTCACAGCCCACTGTGATCCAGGAGAGCTCAAAGGGTCTCACTTAAGGAGCATTATTTATGGGATTGCATATTTTCCCATTGTGGCCACAGTTTGGGTAGGGTAATTCTGGTATTTTCCACCAGCTGTACAAGTCCAGTACATTCCAGATCATACAGTTCTGGTACCATTCTACTCAGCCTATGATCCAGCAGGTAGCCTGTGTTCCAGGGCTCTTGGTGAGTGACTGATCATCTGCAATCACTACATTTACGAGGTAATAGGACTCCTGGATGTGGTTAGGGAGATACTCTGATTCACTGCACCAGTACAAAGGCAAGGACACAATGGGAATTTTCTCCCATAAAATGCATGGCTTACCCTGAGATCTCAGAGTGGCTCAAAGGGCCTGGGTGGCATCACCTCATAGAGTCCTTTGCAAATGAAGCAGCCCGTGAGCATTAAACACAATCAGCAATTGAGTACACGCAGAGTACACAGGGACCAGCCACCAGAGACCCCCCATTAACTTCTACACTTGTAAAAGTGATTAAATATGCAAGACATGGTGAAATAAGGAGCAGTTAAAGTTGCTCTTGTGGCAGGATATTCTTGTGCTAGGAAGCAATATGCAGCTTTCCCAGGGGACAGTAAAGATTATGCCTTGCCTGCCAACATATCCCAGGGAGGAGGGTGCACAGGACACGGAACTAGAGCTGAAAAGACTGAAGCAAGCAGAGGAAACTAACTGAAGCGAAGGAAGGGTGAAAGGGTGCTCAGAGACCCTCCTGAACCAAGAGAAGACTTCCTTGGAAAGCCTTTGGAAAAAGCCACTTTCAGGAAAACTAACAAACAAATAAACAAGTAAACAAAAAAGCCAAAATAAATGAACTTGCAATTATCTGGTCGCCTCTGTCAACACACCTGCAGTGCCCCAGCACCGGGAACCTTGCAGATAGTCCTTTCCTTACCACTGCTGGCTTATATTGTGTTTGTTTCTTGGGAGAGGAATGGAACAGAAACTCAGGAGCTTGATGAAGAGCTGGCTGGCAGCTATCTGCGGGCGTTGGGATGAAAAAGTGGGAGTGGCAGCACAAGATGTCTTCAAGCTGAGCTGTGAACATACCTAACATATCAGACACCTCTCAGACTTTGTCTGCATGACACAAGGAGAATTATAACTAAAAGAACCAAGTTAACACATGGTATCCAGTCCGGAGGTGGTGCTTTTATGTCCACTCTTGCACTTCAGCAAAGGAGAGGTATCAGATTGGTTGCTGCCACTAAAGGAGGAAAAAAGGGTCTGGCATTCAGCTTGACTTATCATGAGATGAGAACGTGCTTATGGGCTGCTGCCATCCAGCAGCTGACACACACAAATACAAGATCACAAATAATCTGTGACAACCTCATTTTTCAGATATTTTTCTTGGTATACATTACTTCCTAAATGATTGGCTTGTAGAGAAAATCCTACCTGGCCATACAGCTTCCCTACAGAGGCTAAACAAACTGAGAAAGGGAAAGGCAACAGCAGGAGTAAAATTTCAGATGTCCTCTTTATATAACAACTACTTGCCTGAGCCAAAGAGGCAGCAGCTGTTACCAAACAAGCTGTCTGCTCTCTGCAGAGCAGCATCAAGGATTTTTCAAAAGAGTTTGGGAACCTTTGAATTAACATCTTAGCCAGGGGGTCAGAGACGTGGAGAGCTGCAAAAAGAAAGAACAAGAGAACCCTCAGCATTTATTTTCAGATCAAAAGTTTTCACATATGTAAACTAAGACTTTCATGAGTGCATTCGCTCTTTCCTCTAGCAAAGAGTGATTTTATGGTGAACATAAATTTTCTGATCTACAGAAAAAAACCCATAATTTTTCTGAAGACCAAAATTCCTTAGAAATGTGAAGACTATTTCTTACAGTCAATCCTTAATTCTTTATCAAACAGCACTAGAACTTTTGAGCACAGCTCTAAACAGCAACAGGCATAAAGGCCCATTGACGCCCACCTAAGATGTAGAACAAGCAAGTATCTTCAGGCTGCAGTTGATTATTATCATTTCATTTGCCTGGCTGGCCCTTGAAATTTCCCAGCATGTACACTATTACACATTTTCCTTGTACTGATATTGAAGAAATACATTCTCCAGGTGCTCTTCTTGTGTGACAAGCCTCCTAGTCTGACCTTTAGGGCTACCAAAGCACTAAAGACAGGCCAGGTTTCATGTCTCGTGTTGTTATGGCTTAGACTGATGATTACAAATGCAGTTTCAATGGTCTTTATAACTCTCTACCCTTTATGTTTTGATAGGCAGCTTCCCAGTGGACGGCAATGTAGTATATTGAGGGATAAGATAAAAGCTAGCAATTTAGGGAACTTTAATTCTATGGAGAGTTGAACTCAGCCAATAAATTCTGAGTATTTTACTGTGACTTTTTTCCCTGTTTTGAAGTCTAAACGCAATATAAACATTAGATGGATCCACAATATCAGGACAAATTACAGTTAAATTAAAATCAAGAAACTTAAGAGAATGACAGAATGTCTGAGGTTGGAAGGGAGTTCTGGAGATCATCTAGTACCTCCTACTAGTGTTGGTGCTAGTCCGATCCCCCTGCAAGTCAGCGTTAAGTTAATTTTGTACTTACTCAAGTAGTTTTTACAAGACTTTAGGAAAATAACTGCTCTGAGAGACCAGATTACTTGGCTTTTAATGGCAAGAAGGTGTGGTGAGTTGACCTTTGTTGGATGCCAGGTGCCCACCAAATCATTCTATCACTCCTTCTCCTCAGCTTGATAGGGGAAAAAAAATATTAGAAAAGGCATGTGGGCTGAGATAATGAGAAGGAGAGATCATTCACCAGTTACTGAGATAGACAAAAAAGACTCAACTTGAGGATATTGTTTTATTAATAATAAAATCGGAGTAAGGCAATGAGAAAAAAACCTTTAAAACACCTCCCTTTCATCCTTCCCTCCTACCTGGGCTCAACTTTACTCCCAGTTTTCTCTACCTCCTCCCCAGCAAGGGGCAGGGACTGGGAGTTGCGCTCCATCCATCACAGGTTGTCTCTGCCACTCCTCTCTCCTCACATTCTTCCTCTGCTCCAGAGTGGGGTCCTTCCCACAGGAGACAGTCCTCCATGAACTTCTCCAATGTGCATCCTTCTTATAGGTTACAATTCTTCATTTGCCACTCCAGAATGGGTTCCTACCACAGAATGCTGTCCTTCAGGAAAAAACGATTGCAGCATGGGTCCCTCGTGGAGTCACAAGTCCTCCCAGCCAACCTGTTCCAGCATGGGTTTTCTCTCCACAGCTCTACGTGTCCTGCCAGGATCCTACATGGGCTTCCCATTGGGTCACAAACTCCTTTGGCCATCCAACTGCTCTGGTGGGGGGTTATCCATGGGCTGCAGGTGGATATCTGCTCCACTGTTAACCTCCATGGGCTGCAGGGGGACAGCCTGCCTCACCATGGTCTTCACCATGGGTTGCAAGGGAATCTCAGCTCTGGTGCCTGGAGCTCCTCTTCTCTTATCTTCTTCATTGACCTTGGTGGCTGCAGGGCTCTTTCTCTCACATATTTTCACTCCTCTCTTTGGCTACAATTCCAGTTGCAACGCGTTGGGTTTTTTCCCCCCATTCTTAAGTATTTTACCCCAGATGTGCTACCACCATCACTGATTGACTCACCCTGGGCCAACAGAAGGTCTATCATCCCCTTACGAGAAATGAAGGAATACAGTACAAACTAATATTGACAATAGTTAAAAATAACAACTCCCCTCCCCAAAGAACTGAAAGGCAGTGCTGGAATAGCAGTGTCAAATACAAAAGAGGCAGTCGCCCTCACAGCAAATCTACTTTATCACAAAAAGAGCACTTCAGTGACCTGTTTTACAAGGAGCAGCTGGAGCAGAATTACTGCAGGAAGGCATTCCTGTGGGAAAGAAATCTAAACAAAACAAAAAATATGCTCTTATTACACTCAGAACCAAAAAGGAACTAATTTTCTGCAACCCTGCAAGTCAGGGGTTTGATTAAGACATGCAGAGCCTCACAGTAATAATTGCAACAGGTACCAAATCCCTTTGGAATATCCTTAGGAGGTGTCTGAATCTTCTACCAGTGAAACTTCAGTACGTGACCTTACAGTTACAAAACACTAGTAAAAAGGCAAAAAAAAAAGTCTTGTTACAGACCTTTTCTCATGTAGTTCTGAAGAGGAGAGAGACTTGAGAACAGGGACACATAATAAGGTTAGAGTTTTGAGAGCTGCAGACTCTCACAATAATATAGTCATCAAAAGTCATGAGAGAAAGAAGGACTTGTGGTACAAGTGAAACTTCGAAGGAAATACATGTCATCAGACCAGCCTGCACAAAAACAACAAGCTCCCTGCAATATCTATGAATTTTGGGATGGAAAATCAGCTCCCTGTGGATAATGAGAATGTCTAAAACTGATTAATTGACTGCAGTTGACAAGATTGTAATTCCAATAAAGCAATAGACAGACAATATTTATAAGAGGGTTTCTATTAAAAACAAACCAACAAACACACACACACACAAACAAAAGAAAAAACCAAGATGACACACATTTGTTTGGCCCTGCATGAGTACAGAAAACAGAACACATGTTTAAATACTGCTACATTTGTTCAAAATGCTGTAGACAGAAATGCAAGGTGCTGCTGATAATTTGTGACATTCATCAATGAGTCTGGCAGAAACTGCTAACTGATTTATTTGAACACAGGAAAGTTCTGTGTGATTATAGCTGATTATTACTGCCATTTTTCCAAGTAATTCAGATAAGCTTCACATTATCCAGCACAGTAGTGAATGACATAATATAATATTTGCCAAACCCCCAATGAGCTTGTTTCAAATAGAGCACAATAAGCAGGACACTTCCAAGACTGTAGAGGATTATGCTTCATACAGGGAAGCTGCAATCTATTTCAGAAGTTTGTATGACTAACGAAAACCAGATGGAAAAAGCGAAGATTAGTGGTTCTAAAAGTGCCAGCTGTAGTCCTTAAAGTCTCTGTATGTGTTCATTAAAGGGGCTTTTGAACTGTGGTTGTCCTCAGTGGAGCCAGCTGAGCTTGAGGCCATAGTGGCTACAGCACCTTTCAGTTGTCCAAGGACCAAGGCTGTTCATTCAGAGACACTTAAGTGTTAACTACAGTCCTAAATCTCACTTCTACAGAGCCACCAGCCAATGAAGATCCCACAGCCATACTCTTAAGTCAAAAATGGCCTGATCCCTCCTCTCCACACTGACCAGAAATACCTTAATCACAGAAAGCATGTTCTGCTGCCTCCCAGTAACTTAACAGATCAGTGAAAACAACTGCAATGTTAATTGCAAATGGTGCTGTAATGTTAAAACCACGTTGCAGAATAATATTTTAGTTGTGTTATTATGTGATCTCATGGACTCCACTGTTTCTGCTAAGCTCACTCTAGACAAAGTTAGTTTAGGCTCAAAGATCAGGAGTGTTTTCTCTCAAAACTGGACATATAAAGGCCAACATGAAGATGTAACAGCAAGCAGGCATAATGGCCAGCACAGATAGAAGACTCTGCTTATTAGATGAGCATCCGTGCAAGGATTACCCCTTAATCAGGTTTTTCCCACAATTCAGCATTTGAGCATATTAATACACAAGGAAGCATTGTCAAGAGTTCCCTAGCACTAGCAAAATGCTAGCTACTTTCAGTGGGGTTTTTTCTACTTTCTTTAATACAAGAAGTACTAGAAGTAGGTCATTTTCTACCCTGCTTGCTCTACACCAGGTGAGGTGTGCAAATAGTGCAAGCATCTTTTTTTCTTATAATGAACCCAAATAACTTCAGTGGCATTAAAAACCAATCCAGGATCTTTTTTCAAGGGTTACACACTGCAAAGCTGACAGAGAGCTTCAACTACAAGTGAAAGAGAAGTAATACTGAACAGTGATGGCACTGAGCTTCCTTCAGCAGAAGGGCTATACGTGTGTGACAGAAGATTTTGGCTGTTACAGCTGTTGAACATAGAGTAGTTCATTGCTATCTTGCCAGCTGGGAAATCAGGAGCACCACTCACACGGGTTTCATTAACAAAAGGCTTCAATCAGTTACACCAGAGAAGCATCATGTTATTGCCAGGATTACAAATCGTGGCAAAATAAGGACTCAGAATTTGGATCCATGCAGGGAAAGAAAACAGGTTTCTTTTTACTATCACAGAATCAGAGAATGGCCAGGGTTGGAAGGGACCTCTAGAGACCTTCTAGTCCAACCACTCTACTCAAGCAGGTTCACCTAGAGCAGGTTGCACAGAAACACGTCCAGATGGGTTTTAAATATCTCCAGAGAAGGAGACTCCACAACATCCCTGGGCAGCCTGTTCCAGTGCTCGGTCATGTCAATGTTTGTTTTTAAAAACACTGGAATATCCCTGCTTTTCAGAGCTGATAACCGACCCAGCGGTACAAACACGGGCAAGTGTCACACAGCAAGTGGAAGGACAGTAACATGGGACACATCCCATGGAACAGGGACTCTTCTGCAGCTGCTGAAAGGGACAAAAATGCCACTGATGATGAGAAATAGGCATAAAACTTTTAAATAGCAGAGCAAAGAGTACTGAAAAAACAGTCATCAGAAAGACTATGATCTGTTTCAGAAGATGGTGTAGAAACAGTAATAAATTTATATCTCAACTCCCTCTAATTGCAAGGAAGAATTGTATCCATGGCTAAATTTAACACATAGGTACCTTCTCCCTTTAAAGCTGACATAGGCAGAAACTAAAGATACCACTTTTTATGTCTCCTTCTTTCTCTTAAGAACTTATGTGAGCTACAAAGAGGAACAAGTAAGTTCCTGAATGCTTGTTAATTTGATGTGATAATCTTTTGAACTATACTATTCTATTCTAACACAAGCATAGCTTTTACTGTTTTGCTCCTGCTAAGCCACGATGATGCCACCAGGAATTTAAAATATTGGTGGAGAAGAAATAAAAATGAAAAATTATAATCCCAGCAGCTCACAGTCTCCCAGTTCCTGAGGAGAGGGGTATGGAGAGGAATGTACATCCCAGAAGGACAGCTCTCAAATCACAGGAGACATACAGCATAATTGCTATTGGTCTGCATAAAGAATAAAAAATCATGAAGAGCAGTTTTCCTCCATTCTGCAATGGAGAAAGGATGCCCCATGCCCTAGCAGCACTTCTATGTAGGAGCAGTAGGCTGAAGTGGGACACAGAAGCTCAAAACGTGTTTCAAGAGCATTTTTATTCCCTTGTCACCTCACCTCTATGGGAAAGGGGTTTTTCCACTCTGGCAACCTGCATAAAATCACTAGTTCATGCAGCTCCCTAAGTACCAAAGTAACATGACTAGTGGCAACATGCAGACCCTTGGTCATCCCACCAGGGACAGAGCAGACACTGAGAATTCAGGAAGGAAAGTACGACAGCAGGTCAAAAAAAGACATCAGAATTGGTGTTATTGCAAATGTGTGAAAAAAAGAACAGAAAAAATCAAGAAAATAGAAATGAACTATGGGCAAAGGCCAATTCTCAAAGCACCCCAAAGGATACACTATCCCTACACACATTTTTACTACAAACCTCAGTTCATTTGCAGTGAGTTTGTACATCATTGGTATATCATAGAATCATAGAATGGATTGAGTTGTAAGTTCCAGCACCCCCAGTAATGAACAGGGACATCTTCAATCAGATCAAGTTGATCAGAAACCCGTCCAATCTGACCTTCCGTGCTTCCAGGGATGGGGCATCTACCACTTCTCTGGGTAACCTGTGCCAATATTTCACCACCCTCAACTCTCATTATAAAAATTTCTTCACTGTATCTAGTCTGAATCTACCCTCCTTTAGTTCAAAACCATTATCCATTGTCCTGTCACAACAGGCCCTACTAAGAAGACTCTCTCCATCTTTCTCATAAGCTCCTTTAAAGGACTGAAAGGATGCAATAAGGTGTCCCCAGAGCATTCTCCAGGCTGAACAATCCCAAATCATTCAGCCTGCCTTGATAGCAGACACGTTCCATCACCTAATCAGTTTTGCAGCCCCTATCTAGACCTGCTCTGACAGATTCATATTTTTCTTGTACTGAGAACTTCAGGACGGGACACACTACACCAGGTGACGTCTCAGGAGAGCAGAGTGGAGGGGCAGAATCATCTATTTTGACCTGCCAGCCACCCTTCTTTTGATGCAGCCCAGAATATGGTTGGCTTTCTGGATTGTGGGTGCACATTGCTGGCCCATGTCCAGCTTTATCAAGTCACCACTTAAGTACAGACTATCAGGGCAAACCAGCTATCACAAGGATTATGACACTATTTATTACTGAAAGAATAAAACGAAGAAAAAAGAAACAGAATTTACAGAATTTTAGAAAAATACCTACAAATCACTCCAGAGCAGAGGAAAGCTGTCACACAAGCCTTTAAAAGCATCCTCGTGCTCAGTTTCAAATCGTACTCCTGTTTTTTAGCCTACAGGAGTGAGAGCAGAAGAAGAGATATTCAGCGGCCCAAAGATGATGAAGTCCTTGCAGAACTGCCAGCAGGGAGACCATCTCAGAAAGACTCTCCTTCCTGAAGATGAGTTGTGATAAGCACATATATTTATCAGGTTAATCTTCATTTTAATAACTGAGTAGTGGTAGGCACATATTTCATTAAAATGGTAATGCATTCGCCTACCATAAACCAAAAATATAAACATGAATATGAAAGGTCATGAATTATGCGCTCTGCTATCTTTGATCATCAAGTAGAGAAGCGAAGCTGAAAAATGACTTACAGGAATCACCTCAAGTTATCAGAACACCTCAACATCACAAGCATCAAGTAGGAGTTGATCTCATAGTTGATCAAAAGCTGATTCGTTGCCTGCCTTCACAATAAAGATTTACATTTGCACCATATCAAACTGCCTGTATGATGTGCACAGCACATTACCCAGGAATCATGTACAAAGAACAGCTCTTCCTTGCCTGTAGAAAAAAACCTTTAAGCTCCCAAGGAAGTTCGGGCTTAATAATAAAAAAAAAATAGCTTATAGTTACTGACAGAGAAAGAAAGAGATAGGAAGACCACTGTGTGCTGGTAATGGTCTCAGCACAGGAATCCCTCTAATATACCTGAACAGTCATACAAAACCATGGAGTCTCTTGCTTGGGTCCTCCTCTGTAAAACAATGAGCCAGGCTCTCATCTCTTGGCCCAGGCATTGCTCTACCACCACTACATCACTTTTATTGTGCATTTAGCTCAGTCAGCACCAGAAAGCTTCTTCACTTCCCAATGGAAACATATTCTTACACAGAGGTTGCTGGTGGTAAGCATTGATGGATCAGAAAAGGCCAAATATCTTATCATCTTTTACTTTAACACACAGTTCCCTTCTTTAGTCACCCAGGGTTCTTGTCACATGTTCATTGACATTACTACCATGATCCCATAGCCCCAAGAGGGCTTCAGGGCTATAGGCAGGGCTTCACTCTTAACGAAAGCTGATCCGGCACTACTGATATGCAACACAGCAACACTGTTTGGCTCAGGACAGACAGGAATTTCAATATACACTCCCCTTTAGAATGCAAGACCAAGGGCACCATTAACTAAAAAGGTAAATGCAATCTTTCTGCCCTTGACTGACGAAACAGAGCTGTATATAACCCTCGCCAACCACTTAGGTGTTGTCACAGGGAAATTTTAACTCTATTTGTTCCTAAAAAATGTCATCGTGTCTGTTAATTCTTATACCTCCACCGTCGTATTTTCACCTACGCATTGGACTGAACGTCTCTACAATCATGGCACACACCTAATGATGGAAGACTAGTAGATGAGCCAGCCCTCTGTTGAATATAAACTTTAAACAATTACGTTGATCCTGCTAGGCAAATTGGTTTCTTGGGGAAAAATGTGCTTTTGCTGCAAAGAAGCCCTGCAAGGATCAATACCTCAAGGCCTGGAGCTGTTCCAGGGATACACTGCCAGATGTGCCTCTCCCATTAACCATGACATGCAAACAACAGCACTTGCATTGCAGCAGTGCATTCATGTACCAGGAATTTCCTCTGAGCCCACTAAAAAACCAGTCATGTAATGCTGACACATCAGTGAAGGAATAAACTGTAATATCACTGCAAATCCAACTTCATTTAATTCAGTTCCATAGAAAAATTCAAGATGATTCTCAGTATTCATCACAGGCTGAGACAGCGCAATTCAAGGTTCCTAAATAATGGATTGAAAGCAGAAGAGTTAGGTTTCTCTTTTCTTTCTATGGCTTTTTTTTGGTCAAAACTTAACATTACTGATCACAGGCTCTCTCTTTTCATCCATGGCAGGTGTACGGTAAGATTCTTACCCAGTAAGGACTGTATCAGAGTTGTTCTCACGCAGACAGCCATGGCGGTCTGCAAGATACTCCAATGAAACCCTGCAGCAGAGGCACTCAGCCCCCAGTGTAATGTCAGTTTTCCTCTTTGGAACATGAAGGGCTTTTGGCATGATTGGACTTCTTTTGGGCTCAGGACATGTTCCTGCCAAACATATGTCAAGCAGTAACCTCCTTGGGACTAGGCTTCCAAAGCAACTCAGATGGCATTATATGCTTCGATACACCAGCCTTGTAGTTATGTGCAGGTTACAAGCAGGAATAGCTTTTTTTCCCCTGGCCTCAGTCATATCTTATAACATCAAAGCAAAGGTCACTTAGCGTAGTTCTAGTGTCAGCCACCACAGCCTTATCTTTCCTGGTTTTCCTCCTCATTGCTCTTCTTTCTGCTTCAGCTGAACATAAGGAAGAATTCTATATATAAGGAGGAATTTCCTCACCATGAGAGTGGTGAGGCACTGGCACAGGTTGCCCAGGGAAGCTGTGGCTGCCCCGTCCCTGGAGGTGTTTAAGGCCAGGTCAGATGGGGCCTTGGGCAGCCCGATCTAGTCGGAGGTTGGAACTAGATGATGTTTAAGATCCCTTCCAGCCCAAACTATTCTATGATTCAATGAATATGGGCAGGGTAAGTGCAGACCACTGCAGCAACCTGTAAGAAATATCCTTAACCAATCCTTACTCCCAAGGGAAATCATCATCCTACTGGGCTGCTATGACCATTCCTTCATTTCCTTGTGGGAAGTACAGCCAACCCAAACTTCTAATTGTGCAGACACCATGGTCCTTCATCAGTATCATAACCAGAATTTTTCCACCCTGATGATGTCCTCCAGTATATTGGCACTTTTGTTTGAGGAAGTTTAATATCACCAAGCAGTGGTAAAAAAGAGGACATTGGCCAGCACAGGGTCTGGAGTCACAGACGTACAGAGATTACATCAACCTCATCACGACAGTTGCTCTTCTTTCAGAGCAGCAGCTTCTCCCAGGCCAAAGTCACTTCTCATTCTTATTTGTAGTGACTTGCTCAGTCCAGAGGTCCAACTGGCCACCTGGAGTCTCTTGACTGTTTCCAGAGCTTATTATTGGATGCACACCAGAAGTACCATAATCTCCTCAAAAAACCCCAAGATCCAGGATTAATGCATTGTGGGCTTATTTTAGGCACCATTTTTTACTCCAGAAACCTTGACCTGTATGGACATAAATGATGTGGAATTTCTTCTGTTTTTAGTGAGTGTGTGCACGTGCATAGCCAAGTTTTCAGACAAAATCAGCTTAAAAGTTCCTGGGGCAGATTGATTGTTTTCTTGGAAAGTAATTCATCCCTGCATAACAACATTTTCTCAGAGAATGGAGGCAAGTTGCTGCAAACTAGCCTCTGCTGCCTCCAGACTCTCAGCGCTCCTGCACTGCTGCCTCTGCAGGTCTGTGCATCTTGAGTTGTTCTGCAGAGACCTGTAGGAACCAAGAATTTACTGACCTGCAAGTAGCTCAGAAATTCAAATTACAACCTTGGCAATGGAGAAAAAACACCAACTTCTCCTCAGCTTCTGTGCTAAATCAAAACATATAAAATTTAATAAGGAAAAGGTGCCTGTTAAAGTGCATTCCTTTGTATCTATAAGCTTCTGTCCACAGAAACCTGCACTACCTAGGTTTCTTTTCTGTTACATAAATCTATGTAGGGGGAAAAGCCTATCAATAAAAGAGCACATCTGCAGCAGGCAGGATAGAGGATTCATTTGTCAGAAGTTTCCCTACATCCTCTGCAGATCTGGTGGTCAGACAACTCTGAGAAAACGTTGTTTAACCATACAGGTTGACACTACAAACGTGGTACCTGAGCTGTCTCAAGAAACACAAGCTCTGCCTTTCCTTGACGTTCTGCTTTAAACAGAAATACTAGCCAGATGCAGACTCACTACTATTTCAGTGTCCTCTTCATTTCTTGCATACGAATTTCCACATCATATGAATTACACAAACTGTAAAGAGATTTGAATAACATTTGTTAGAATATCTTAGAAACATTATAGTTAGAATAGACCTTTAAGATCATCAGGTCCAATCAGTTTCTGAAGACTTTCCTTGCATTCCTGGAAAGACCTGATGTCATTTCTTATTTTATCAAAGAGGCAATGCCACAAATAACCAAGCAGGACAGATGGGAATGGCCTTGTACTTTGTGGAGGGAGACAGCACAAAACCAACCAACAACAAAACACACACAAGCATTCAAAAAAAGTAAAACCAAACAAACAGGGAGGCTTGTGATAAACTGTCCTCTTTTCATTTCTTATTCGTGAGAATACTTTTCTACCTTCTCAGACCATTCCATGTACCTGAACTGCCCAGATGCCTTTCACTACAGCACCATAGACAACCTAATAAACAAATAATACTCAGCTGCCCTGAGAGCCTGGACATATGTTTAGGATTGTGCTGATCACCATGACCTTGCCTTTCATCCCCTATATTATTTGATCACAAACTTGACCTGATCTTTTCTTTAGAGAGGATATGTTTTAACAGCACTGCGAAATAAGAGTTGTATTTGTCCTGAAGGCTACAAAATAAACAAAATCCAGGAAGATGGCTTGACACAAAAAGTCTATTAAGTTGTCCTATTTGGAACCAGAGTAAAAAAATAAGAAAATAACATCCTTTTACATTAAAATAGTATTTGTTGTCACAGTCTGGTTGCTTCCACCCTTTGTCTTCCCCCTGCCAGAGCTCTTCTAGATAAAGAAGACTTGGGGCCATCATTCTGCTTTCCTTCACAAGAAGAAAACTAGAGGTAACTCAGTGGGAATTTGCCTCTTTTACTTACAGGAACATGCCACTTGACAGGTATCTAGTATGAGCCCATGAATAAGGCCTTGAATCTAGGATAGGACTTGGGATTTTTCTTGTCTGTGAGATGGTATCACGCACCTCACTTTCTAGTGTCTCCGCCCCATCTCTTATCCTTGCTCTGTGTCATAAACATGGAGACTACCCAAAGCAGAGCCTCATTTTATGTCAAAAACAACAAAAAATAGTCAAGCGCTGGGCTTTCAGTTACCTGCCTATGCACTCCTCATGCAGTTTCTGCGCTGCCTTCAATCCTTCCCAGGTCCTTCTGATCTTAGCCTCCACTGCTACCCACACGTCCTGAGGCTCAGCTCCACACACCTCTCTGTCTGTTCCAAAGTCATTTCTTCTAGATCATTCATGAATGTAAATTGTCCATTATAAACCGTCATGGACTTGAAACCAAGGTGGGGACAGAGGGAGAGAAAGAGGGAGAAGGCAAGCAAAGAAAAGCAAGAAGGGGCTACGTGCAAGATCTAAGACTTACCACAACTGTTTCCTGCTCATCTCTGTATGTACATTGCCTCTTCAGAGCATTTGTTCTTTCCAGCTGATGGTTTGGTTTTTGTGCACAAAGTGCAGCACAGTTTTATGGCATCATGGAAATAATAATGAACACTGCAGCTTTTCACCTTCCCACTGGAATAAAATCAATGTTTAATTCAAGAATAATTTTCTTAAACTCCCACTAAAAGACTTCTGTCAGAGAAGAAACGTTTTTTTTTTATTATAATGGTGCTTCCCATTAAAATAAATAAAAGAATAAGTTGGGTTTCTAAATGACCTGGTGGTATTAAAAAACAACTGCAGAGCAAATTACTTGATAAGGCTTGTAATCACAAAAAAAAATAAAAATCAAATTTCCATTTTATAAATTTCCATTTCCTAGGGAGCACACCAGAAACAACTAAGAGCTTTAAGGTCACATTACAGATGAGATTTCTTCTCTCTCTCTAGTGTTTCTTATAACAAAAAGTGTTACTCATCAAAGGATCCCAATTCAGTCCATGCTAAATTAAGTGAGAGTTTCTCCTCAGCCAGTGTTTAACGAGATGCAGTGTCCTCATACTGGTCACAGTGGCTGCAGCTGGATTCCTCCATGGCAAACTTCCAGTACTCTGTTGATGGGATATCTGATTTCTTTTCTCTTCTCTTTTTCTCTTCTCAATAATATAGATTTCCACTGTAAATCTTTATTGGTAAAACTTTCAATTCAGTAAGCAAAGGGCAGTTCGGTCAGATGACTTCCATTTGAATTTATTAAAGCTGGAAACCACAAAGAAGTAGTGATAGAAAGCTGAAAGTAATCAGAGATGTTTAGCACAATTATTTTATAGTATGTTATGATTTTGATAAATTGGAGAAATAGCCTGATATTAATAACAGAAGTTTGATTAGAAAAAATAAAAACTTACTTCAGAAAACATTTCCCCAGATGCAGAAAGACTAATACTATTGAGAGACCTTCAGAAATTTACTGGCAAGCCCTACTGGTAGTGCTCTCATGAGGATGATGGTGAGATAGTAAAGAACAGCTGCATAATCTGATCAGAGTTTTCATAAATTATCCTTTAAAAAAATACCTTAAAGGCTTCCATGAACAGCAGAGGAAGGGCCATTTGCCTGACAGGTTTTCATTCTCCTTTGTCTTGTCCCAAAGCACTATAAAATCCACAGTAATTATATTTAAGTACCTATAATCAGAAATCTTAAAGGAGGATATATGAGAGAGTATAAGCAGCAGTAACTCTGGTGCCATCGCTGTGACAGTCATAGGCAGAAAGGAGCCAGGGAAGAGGGCAGAGATCCACTAGAAGGAAGAGAAAAAATCACAATTACTCCTCCTCTGCATCCCCATCCCTGCAAAGGGACCCCCAATGCCATGGCAAGCTCCAGGGGAATGATGCCAAGAGGAGAGGTCACCAGCATGAACTTTGACTCAGAAAGATGGCTTCTCCTGCAAAAGGACAGAACAACACTTCATCCAGAGTTCTCCAAAAACCTAATACTATCTCCAGATCACTAGGATATCTGCCAAACAACAAACATGTGCAGTGTAACATATCTGCTCTGGACCTAAATCCATCACCAGTCATACATACTTCATCACAAAAAGAGCAGAATAAATCACTTGAAGGTATCATGTGCAGTGAATACTCCAACACTTGGGAATCTGCGTAAGCTCATCACACGAAGCACTCATGGGAAGAGGGTAAAGGTGAGGTATGCTGTTCACCGTAATCTTCTGATTGCCCTTCTGTTGAAGACACAGCTTATGCAATTTTAATGTTCTTGTGCTTTCTTTTAATCCTCAGAAAACCACAGAATCACAGAGTCACCAGGTGTGAAAAGACCCATCGGATCATCGAGTCCAATCATGATAGTTAAACTGTCTACTTGTTGTTTTCCTTCTAAGAAAAAGGTCTTTCATACTCTTGACAGAGCCAAAATATCCTGTCTGTTCAAATACTACATGCAGCCAGGCTAGGACAGGTTTGTTTTGCTCATCATTGGTACAAATCTGTTACGAGACTTCAACAGATATTAACCAGACAGGAGTTGGTAGTCCCTGCCAGGGGCTGATCTCACCTATGACAGAGACCTCTGGATCCCACTAATCACCTGCATTAGATCAGTTCCAATCCCATTGTACTTTGCTTTTGTCCACAAGGTTCTTGCCCCATGAACAGCAGCCACATATCCTCCTACACAGAGCCTGTGTGCGCCACCCAGCACCCCATGGGATGGTGGGGGCTGCCCTGGCTGAGGATGCCCCCATCTCCACAGAACTCCTGAGAGGCCCATGAGATGCTCTCAGATTTTATCTGAGAGCAGCCAAGTTCAAAATTTGTCATAGATGTGGAAGAGGCAAAAAGGGAGGGGATGGGATGGGATGGGATGGGATGGGATGGGATGGGATGGGATGGGATGGGATGGGATGGGATGGGATGGGATGGGAGCACAAATTTTGTCCCTCTAGGAAATGGGGGAGGCTTATTTGGGAGAGGTTAAACATTTCATAAAGTACCCAAGAAATTTAAAATATTACTTTCAAATCATATACACATCAAAGATTTTCAAAAAATATGTAAAAGTACTATTTCCTCAGTGATGACTGTTTCTCTAACAAGTCATAATATAATGTCATGAGTCATTCCAACAGCCTGAAATAATTGTTTTAAAGTGAAAAGTAAAGTCTTTCTCATATTCATTATTACAAAAGCAACAGTATATGCATTCACAGATTCCCAAAAAACAAAAGGACAGCTAATAATGTGTACTCAGTCTGTGTAAAATCAGAATGTAATATAAATTCAAGTGGCAATCTTACTGCATCAATCAAATTTTAGCACCAGAGACCCTCTTTTCCCTGGAGAGCTTGACTCTTCAGATTTGAAAAAGTTACTGAAAAGATCACAGGGATAAATTTGGAAATAAATTTTCAACGGTGGGAGAACATTAATTTAAATTATGATAATGTGACCTATTAAAGAAAAAAATTAAATCTCCCAATTGATTATGTCAAAAGAAATTCAATTCCAAAAGGGGCTGATACACCAGCTATGTCTTAGATTTGAAGAGGCGGAGAGAATACTAGTCTTTAATTGTATGGCTATTTACAGAAATGATCTACTAGCTTCCAGCATCCCCCAGTTTTCAGACCCCTAAAAAACCTACAGCAGATGATCCCATTTAAGAAAACACAAGCCTGCTCACAAGAGGCTTGCTTTACTTGGTTATTTTCACTGATCTGTCAGACGCTTCTTCTGCAGTTAATTGATATGAAGGCAGATTGCTGTCAGCCTTCAGCCTGTCCAAAGAACGATTTGGATTTGGATTTGCAAGGCACAACCAGGCGCAGGTCCAGGCAAGCCCATAGATGGAACAAAAAGCTCAGTTGTGCCCACCTGCAGATGTAGCAAAAGGCTTCACCCATATAATTTCTTAAAAGGAGGATAAGGAGGGAATTTCACTACGTAGGAAAAGGATAAATTATAGAATCATAGAATACTTTGGGTTGGAAGGGACCTTAAAGCTTCTCCAGTTCCATCCCCCCTGTCTTGGGCAGGGACACCTCCCACTAGATCAGGCTGCCTAAGGTTTACTCCCAACCTGGCCTTGAACACCTTGAGGCATGGGAAAGCTACAGCTTCCCTGGGAAACCAGTGCCTCATCCCTCTCATCATGAAGATGTTCTTCCTTATGTCTCGTCTAAATCTGCCACTCTCCAGTTTATAGCTGTTCCCGGTAGTCCTATCACCACAAGCCTTCATAAAAAATGCCCCCCCAAGCTTTCTTGTAGCCCCTTTCAGGTACTGGAAGGTCCCTATAAGGTCTCCTCAGAGGCTTCTCCTCTCCAGGCTGAATAACCCCAACTCTCTCAGCCTGTTCACACAGGGAAGGTGCTCCAGACCTCAGATCATCTTTGTAGCCCTCCTCTGGACCTGTTCCAACAGTTCCATATCTTGCTTATGTTGAGGATTCCAGAAGTGGACACAGTACTCCAGATGAGGTCTCACAAGAGAGGAATAGAGGGGGAAAATCACCTCCCTTGACCTTCCAGCCATGTTTCTTTTGATACTGTTGGCCTTTTGGGCTGCAAGCGCACATTGCCATCTCGTGTTGAGCTTCTCATCAATCCACATCCCAAGTCCTTCTCTGCAGGGCAGGTCTCAATGACATCATCCCCCACTCTGTATTTAAACTGTAGATTGCCCCGATCCAAGTGCGGGACCTTGCACTCAGCCTTGTTGAACCTCATGAGGTTCTCACAGCCCCACTTCTCCAGCTTGTCCAGAACTCTTTGGATGACATCCCGTCCTTCCACTGTGGCAACTGCACCACTCAGCTTGCTGTCATCGGCAGACTTGATGAGGGTGCACTCAGTCTCACTGTCTACATCATTGATGAAGATATTACACAGCACTTGGTCCCAGTACGGACTGCTGAGGAACAACACTTGTCACAGATCTCCATCTGGACATCAAGACATTGACCACTACTCTCTGAATGCAACCATCCAACCAATTCTTTATTCACAGAACAGTCCACTCATCAAATCCATACCTCTTCAAGTTAGAGAGAAAGTTGTTGTGGGGGACTGTGTCAAAGGCTTTACTGAAGTCCAGCTAGATCACATCCGTTGTTTTTTCCATGACCACTGCTGTGATTACCCCATCACAGAAGGATATTTTGTGGCAAAAGGTAAAAAGGAGACTTGGCTTCCTCTAGACCCTCATCCATTTATGTTTGTAATAGCAAGTCCCCATATAACAATACTTCTTTGGAGAGGGAAGTCAGGACCCCCTGTACTTTTTTGATCTGCTGCTGGCAGTTTGGCTCACTGTTGGCACCTCCTCTTTTCCTTTGATTTCTGCCAATGGATGGGACAAGAAGAGCAGAGCCAACAGCACCAGGCAGTCTCTGAATCACACTTGAAAAATTAGTCCCACTTCATATATGCAGTTACTTTACTCTCCCTCGGGTGCAAAGCAGCAAAGCAAGGGAGAGACAAGGGCCTGCCAATACAGAGCGTAGAGTCTTGAGCCCTTCTGTGATCTACTAATGCCAACGTAGGACATGGTCAGTTTTGTCCTTCTTCCAAATTGTTAACTTTTTCAGATGCTGCCTTTCTCCCTTTTTACACAAAGTCTAAATTTCGTTCAGCTTTGAAAATTCAACCACTTCCAAAACCTTCCTAATTTTCACAAATTAGAATTTTTGCTTTCTGGACAGACAAGGTCATTGAGCTTTTTTGCTGCAGGGAATAGAACAAGCAAAGTTACTTCATCGCCATTGTTCTAATCTCTGATACTCGCCTTTCATTTTTTGGATCACCTTATGCATTATAGCAACATAGCACCACTGAGGACAGTACATGCAACATTCATCGATGTGACAGAACATCATGCCAAATATTCTTCATAGAAAGAACAGATAGAAAACTGGAAGAGATATAATTCTCCTATCTTCACTCTCACAGCTTCCTGAAACTTATTATTTATTGTATCTTTAAATGTTATATGATTACCCAAAAACTAGAAGGCCAGAACTTCATATCATACAAATAACAAAGACAATATCCAGTTTATAATTCAGGCTAGTGAAATTTGCCCAAAGTTTTACCCATAACAGAATAAATACTTATACAAGTCATGACTCCGCTGTATTGCTAGAGAAATTCATTTATTTCCACGGCACTGGTATCAACTGTGTTCTGCATCCCCCAAAATTCAAGGAACATATGCACTGGCAAATGACTAGAAATTACAAGACTAAGCCTGTGCCACAGAAAGCAAGAGGGTTGTGTAAAGAATTAGATCAGCATGACTCATCCTGAATACTGGGTTTGAAGAATGTTAATAGTAATATTGAGGTATCAAGCTGGCTGCTACAGTTAAGATTGCACTTGGAATTTCCATTATAAATCTTATTTTCAAGGGTTTATAACTTTGCTGTAGTATAAATTCAATCACAGCTGAAACTCAGCATACAGAGTCTCATCATTGGAAGCAAAACCTTTTTCAAAGCATAATCCTTTCAGTTGGTTGAAGTTGAATGAATGAAAAAAACAGTAGAATAATTACGAGAGAGTTGATACTTTTCTGCCCTCCTGTAAATTACAAGCGACCTCTGGATTTAAACTCAGGATTTCATATGTCGTTCATCTAGAATGGGAATTTCTGTCTCTAGGTTAATGGAAACAAAACTTATTGAAAATACTTGATCTGTTACCCTGAAAGAGCTACTAGAAGGTATATTCAACAACTTCTCCGAAAATACAGTATAATTTTTGAAATCTTCAGCATGAACATAAACCGGAGAGCTTCTATCTGCTTCTGTGTCACTAATGACACCACATTTTAAGCATGGAGTTGCCTTCAAGTATGCTTGGCAAAGTCATCCTATTGGCAGCAGGATGAGCCTTGCAGGGGCAGGCATGCAATCCAAGTTTTAAGTCAATTCAGGTACATTCATGGGGTCAAACTCTGGCAGCACTAGAAACTTTGTGTGCTATCTGTTTAGGTCAAAAAGACCTACACAGGTTGGTAAGCAGCATTTTAGACACAGCCGGCGCCTCCTACACGTGAAAGAGCAGAATATATCCCAATGATGTATCTTGTTTAGTCCACTGTTTACACGAAATTTTGTCCACTCCCCTACTCCCCCATATTCACACAGCTGGTTAATAATGAGCATTTAGACCTTCTCTTAATAATGTATTTTCAGTTCTCGAATCATACAGTTTCTCTACTTTGGTTGAGAAAAGACCACCACCTCCCCCACCCTCCAGAAGATACGCCTGTCAGACTTTGGGCTAAGGCTTTTGTTTCTACACACCTTATGTGCAAGGAAAAGAGCTGGAATCCACTCAATAACAATGATTTTTCGGTAATTCAAATATTCTATATGCCACATGATTACTATGCGCAGACCAACAGTGAGGAAAACCTCTGCCTGCAGGGTGGTATAAAATCAGAGGAGTCACATTTGTATTTTTAAAAGAGGAGTCACAGGAAGTGTCTGAGGCTTCAAGTATTTTTCAGATGATGGGAGGCTTGGGAAGGACAGTGCTAGTGAGGCAGGAAGGGGCCAGTTGTGCTGCAGAACACAGCACTGTGCAGGGAAACCATGGAAGTCATGGAAGAAGCTTCCCATCACCTAGCAGGATCCCAAAAGTCTAAGCAGCTCCAGCCCACAGGCAGGCTCACCCTATCCTGCTAAGAGGGCAAAGCACTGCAATGTGCCACCATATAAATGATCTACATCAGAAAAAAAAATTGTTCACATCAGCCCCTGGCCTATGATTTGTCCTGGATAAGTGGTTTTTGTTTCAGGTCAAGCTGTTTATTCATTCCTAGTCAGATATCTAATGTCAGTAGCAGTGGTTTGGAGGGTTAATAGCACTTTAATGATACAGGTTGCAACTGAATTGGAAGCCTCTAATTGAGTGTTTCGAAATAGGAGGAATTAATTGTCTCCATGAATATTTGATGGGGCTCTTGTCAGGTGTCCATCTATATTGGAAGTATTTCCCCAAAGCTTTTGAGTTAATAAGCTGTTTAATTTTATTGAAGGATAATTTGTTTCATTAACTTCCCTCACCTGTCTGCCTAGACTTGTCAAAACAATTTCACATGAACATCGGGCCACCTCAATGCCTCCCAAACACAGAACTGCTACAAGGACCAAATCGTGGGTCCTTGAGTCAAAATATACGTTTACCTTAAATATTGGCTTTGATCTTCAAATTTGCAATGTTCTTTCTTATTTTTTCCCTTCCTCCTTCACATGAAATATACAGTGGCTAATGAACAATGCCTACTGGTGTCCACAAGAACCACAGAGTTCAGGCAGTGGGAGCAGCCGCTTGGCCCCTTGCAGCGACGTCCCCAGGAGTGGAATTCTTGGCACCCAGCAGGCTTCATCACAGGCCTGAATTTCTCTTTCTGCTTGCACTAAAACCTAACCCCTCAAAACGTTTGGAGTTTTTCTCCTGCATTAAAACAGTGTTAAGATGTATTCGGTAGGTTCCACAACATGTGATGGGTTGCCAGTGCCTCCCATCTCTCTCCTCCTGTTTGGTAAGTGGTTTTTCTTCCCATGCATTACGAAGCAGTGTAATAATGCAGAAGGCTCTAAACCTGCAACATCATAAGAGTCTGTCTGAGGGGAACTTAACGATCCCTTTAAAAAACTGATGAGAATGAAAATATGTGAAGGCTAGGTTATGGGAAAATTGAGGAGTTCACTGCAGAAATTTATATTGCTGGTGGACTGCAGCACTCCCTTCTTGCATATGAGATAATCAATACAGACAAGCAGTAAATATTTTTACTCAGTGTCTGTGCCAGTAAAAGATACCCTGTTAGATGTCTATTTGCTGTAACCTCAAACAACCAGGAGCTGGGACCCTAGCAGTTTTTCTAAATCTCAAAAGAAGCTAAGTCTGTCAAAGCCAACCTTGCTGTGCAACACCATCAACTTCAGAGGAGAGCAAAGAAATGAGGGCAAAGCGCTGCTGCTATGGACAAGCAAGACCTTAAGAGCAGCAAGGGTTGAGTAAATGTCTTAGAAACCCAACTATGTCAGCTGGGTCACAGAATAACCAGGTTGGAAGAGACCCACCGGATCGTCGAGTCCAACCATTCCCACCAATCCCTAAATCATGCCCCCAAGTACCTCATCCACCCTCACCTTAAACACCTCCAGGGACAGTGACTCAACCACCTCCCTGGGCAGACCGTTCCAATGCCTAACCACCCTCTCCGTGAAGAATTTTTTCCTTATCTCAAGCCTAAATCTCCCCTGGCGGAGCTTGAGGCCATTCCCTCTCATCCTGTCCCCTGTCACTTGGCAGAAGAGACCAGCTCCCTCCTCTCCACAACCTCCCTTCAGGTAGTTATAGAGAGCAATGAGGTCTCCCCTCAGCCTCCTCTTCTCCAGGCTAAACAACCCCAGCTCTCTCAGTCGCTCCTCATAAGGCCTGTTCTCCAGCCCCTTCACCAGCTTCACTGCTCTTCTCTGGACTCGCTCCAGAGCCTCAACATCCCTCTTGCGCTGAGGGGCCCAGAACTGAACACAGTACTCGAGGTGCGGTCTCACCAGTGCCGAGTACAGAGGGAGAAGAACCTCCCTGGACCTGCTGGTCACGCCGTTCCTGATACAAGCCAAGATGCCATTGGCCTTCTTGGCCACCTGGGCACACTGCTGGCTCATATTCAGTCGGCTGTCAACCAACACCCCCAGGTCCTTCTCCTCCTGGCAGCTTTCCAGCCAGGCTTCTCCTAGTAAACTTTGGTTTCAACATTCAAGAGAAAACACTGACAGCCACCATGGGGCTAGGGAGGTGGAAGTATTTGGGATGAAAGAGAAACAGGTGAAAAATCTGGGTTTAGCCCAACAGCCAAGTACTCTGTGTAGGAGAAGTACATATACAATCCACAGGTTAGGAATGCAAACATACATCCTCACTCCTGGCCAAAGACTGTCACCAGCATTGCCAGATGGAAAAAGAAAGCCTTCAGTTTAGATCCCTACTTCTCTAAAAACACCTTACTACAGCTGAAGGAGCAGAAGAAGGAAAGAGTAGGTGTCTTTTCACTCTGAAAGGAAATAAGGGTAATAGTAGATGGTGAATTACTCGTAAAAGTGAGACTTTGCAAAGTGACAGCAAAGTTAAGCCACCAGTCATTAGTAAGTAAAGTAGATTTGGGATAAAAACCGTGAGGTGAAATACTTCTGCTTATTTGGGTTCACAGACCATCATTTCCACAAGGGGAAATCAAGCCCTGGCAAAAGCCTCCTACACAACAGTGTTGGCTCATGTAATAGACCTCAAGTAACAGCCCCAGATGTTATGATCAGAGAAGATAACAATTTGCTGAATAAATGTGTTCCCACTTACAGGGTTTCAAGTGGCAGAGCAAAGAGAGCCGTCAAATGCACAGGAGTATGCATATGGGTGTTTAGGAAAAAAAACTGCCTTGTTTGCTTCAAATTAAAACTGGCATAAGCCTACTGGTGGGAGGGAAAGATGAGAGCTCATCTGGACATCTTCCATCTTAAAACAGAAGAGGAAATCTTTAGGAAGCAAACCTACGCGCTGAGCAATGAGGAGAGCTGAGCCTTGGGAATCTCCTGGTGATTTCCCAGACCAGGACAGGTGCAAATAAGCTTCAAAATTAGCCCCAATATGGCACGGAGCCAAGATGTACTGCTATCTGTAAAGGTGCCCAGAGGATGAAGCTGGGAGATGGTGGCCATGTGGAGGAGCAACAGGGAGTGCAGGACATTGTTTTGCAACCTGTTGAGTCAGGGACATCCATAGACATGCTGAACTGATAGACAGAGAAGAGACTTTGCCTAGATAAAAGACTGCTTCAACATCAAAACATTGAAAAGGGAGGGTTGGAATATCATGTTCAGAGCTTTTGGATAGGTACGATGCTTCACCACTTACTCACTGCTCCTTCTCTGCTTGTGATGCTGCATGGTGAAGTACTCAGTAGGGTGAAAGAGTGTCATCTTCTGAACTAGTGTCACACATATGATCCTCCTGAAATTCATTTTGGTGGCAGCACATATGGAGTGGAGTACAATGCCAATCAACATAAATAAGGTTGTCAAAACAAAGGAAAGAATGAATATTGAGTTTTCAACTTATTTTTAAAGAAATCAAGGATTTTTTTCTATTTAAATTCAAATGCTTTAATTGGTTTTGGTGCATTATAAAATTCTTCTTATAAGCTGAATTATTTATTTAAAAAACTAACCAAAAAGTGGTTTTCAAAGGACTTAAAATACATTTCATCATTTTCCTCAAGGTAATTATAAAAAAAATATGATGTAACTGTTAAACCCAAAAGTAGCCAGAAATAATTAAGCTATTTATATGGGTAGTTGAAAACACAATGAATCAAAATTGTACACATTACAGAGAACTCAGAAGTGGTGAATTGATCCATATGAGAAATGCAATGAAAACTGTGTTACACATGAAAAATAAAATAATAAAAATCCACACCAGCTGTGTATTGAACAGCTGCTATAGCACATACACCACTATGTTCCTATAGGCTGCCCCTCAAATACCATCCTCACTGCCCTGCGTGAATGCATGTGATTTAGAAGTGCCATAATACAGAAACATGAAACTTTGTCCATGATTTTTTAATTGCATAAGATTTTTTTTTTTAGATGGAAAACCTCACTATCCTTTTTTAATCTGTGAAGCTATTCCAAACAAGGGAAAGTAAAATTTAATTAAACCTAATTCAAATCTGTTCCCTATCTACCAGTGGAAAAGCCTTATCTACAAGGGCCCAGCTGCAAGGCCTGCCGAACAGGTCGTATTCAGGGTGGTTTATGTCAAGCAGTCATTGTATTAATGTATAAACTGTTCATACAGCTGAGACTCGAACTCAAATCTTCCAAGTAAGAACATGAGGGCCATGGGCATTCACTTGTTAGCTCTCTCATCCCATGATTTTTTTTCATGTAAAGGGCAAAACTTCCCTGTTTGATAATGAAGTGGACTGAATTTCCTCAGGCAAGGAGAAGTTTGGCCTTGGACTTCCACATGACAGAAAGAGCATCTCTCTCATCCTAACTGCTGGATTGTAAAACAAAGGCTTGATCCCTACTCCTTTTTTTGTGGCAGTACTAGCCTTCAGGAACAGCTTCCAACTATAAATTCAGACTGATAAAAGTGCTTCTCTCAGCTCTGAGAAAAGATCTGAGCTCTGGAGAAGAAAAAAATTTGAAACACATCCCCATCTGAAGTGACCTTTGTTAACTGGCACAGCTACTGCCTGTTCAGCATTGTGCCTCCTGCTGCTGTCCTCCATCCGTGCTTGAATCTTTCCCTGCACCTTGCAGAGAGACAGGCCTGTTACCTGGGTCACTGGAGCCTACTGCCAAGACACAGCAACTAAACCCAAACACTCTACATCATGGTTCACAAGTCCCTTTTTGGCCAGCTATTCCTTTTTCACCAATCACATGCACCACATATCAGAGGATCAGTTCCATGAGCCTTATTATGTAGACCAGCACCAAGGTTCTAGGGCACAGGACATCACTCAGCCACTCAAGATGAAAGTCTATGGATGACAACTTGGCTTCTACACTTTGTGGTTCCTCCCCTTGGAATTCAGCTGCTACAGGGTGTTGCACACTGTGCATGATTCCACCTTCTCTCCCTTCCTGCCCAGTTTTCTTAACGGTTATTTTTTCCCCTGTGTTAATTAGCGTAGTTGCCAATTGCTTCACTAGTCTCACAGCCCAAGCTGTTGCCACCATGATTTGCGTTGGTTTCTGCCTCCTATTAACAGTTCGGAAAAAAAACAATGTTACCTTTGTTATCCAGATCATACACAATTAATTGAGTACACACTGGCTGGGCAGAGGCAAACAGGTCTCATCTGCTCAGGAGGTGCCCCAAGGCAGGCTTGCAGCCATGCATGGATCTACTGCATTGATGCTTAGAGACCAGAAGGCTCACCAGACAAACAAGAAATGCACAGTAAAAGACTTTCTGGCTAACACTGATAATCAGAAGGCTGATTCTTCAGGCGAAATATTTTCTGCAAACAGATCAGCATACCTGTCACAATACCAAGAAGTGTCATTGCAAGAATCAAAAGAGGAAAGTTCTTAATTATCTCCCCTCAGTCAGATGCCTTCTCAAAACTCTCTGCATTACACCGAGAATTTAGATTTATAGGACTTTATATATGTAACAGGACAACAGAGCTATTCCTAATTCTCATCACAAGATTTGGCTTCCTTTGTCTTTTTTCCATTGCATGCAATGCTCTCACCCCTCTTCACATATCTGGGTTAGAGTATGTGCTTTCTCGGACAGAGAATAGGTAGATATTGTTTATTTTTTTATTTGCCTTATAAGATGATCAGCATGCTTTTGTTTCTTTATAAATAATCAACAGACAATGAACCTGACCTCATACATCCTAACTTTAATAAAATTCCAGATAACTTTACAAAGACCCTCATGAAAAGTAAGCATTAGGGCATCTGGATTAAAAACAGAGTGAAAATACTGCTTTGATTGCTGATTACTCAGTAAGCTGGAATTTAAGCTGAGTTTGTGGAAGTGTTCATTCAATTTTATTCATTCAATTTATTAAATTCAATCTAGTAAATACATGGTAACGAATCCTTAATTATTTTTTTCTGTAGATTACTTTAGCACTTTCTTCCATTCTAACTCTAGGCATGCTGCAATAATTAAACACTTTCATTAAGAACATTAACAATATGCCCACTGGTTATTTCTAAGGCAGCGCAAGCAGAATTGCTCTCACTGAAAAGCTAGTATAGTTGCTATAAGATGTACTGAAACCATGAATATTTGTATTTATAGAAGAAAAGTAATGATCAATACTCAATACAAATACTGTGAATACAGTTTTGTACCACACAGGAATTTCTACAAATCTGAAGGAAAAATTCCAAATGAGCAGATAATCCCTAATAGGAGCCTTGTGGTTGAAAGAGAGGAGTTCACTAGCACAAAACTCATTAGGTAGATCTTAAACTTAGTTCACATAACATCATTCCAACATTTGAGTGCTTCTCTAGGATCTAACTGGGACAAAAAGCACACGTACATTGACTTTGAGTCTCTCAGTTTCTTTATTTTGCTGCCCATCCACTAGAAACCTCTGTCTCTGAGAGATTTCATGCTCTGTTCACTCACTTGCGTTCAGAGTTGATCTCTGATTTCTCTTCATCCTGCCTGATCTATTCAATGCAATTCAGCTGCAGTCGAGTGTCTGCAGCTGAGGCTATTGCTGGCCTCCCTCAAGAGCTGCAGATGTTCTGTAGATCTTCCTAGAATACTTTGTCTGCCCTGCCAGAAAAATTGAGTAAAGCAGGACTCCCACTGAACAAAAGAACTGATCCTGCCCAGGAACACCACCATTCAACAGTCTCTTGTGGAGGGCACTGACTCAATCCTGTCCAAGGAGCACAATACACTCAGTGATAATATAACCCAGCAGAGTAATATATGCCAGCCAAGCATAAGCAACATAATGGAACTGATTGAAAAGTCTATTTGGGATTTTATGGCGTTTTTGACCCACTTTATTTGTTCAGCCAGAAACTATAGGAAGCCTAAAACAGTTAGAACAAGATGTTCAGGATGCAGGAGAACAAGAGCAATTTATTCCATATCCGAAACAGGAAAATAACTCAGTGTAACATAAAGGAGTAAAGAGAGAGACATTTTTTAAGCAAGCTGGGAATCTCCTGTGCAAAGCACTTTCTTTGCATTTGCTTTGTCTGCTACCAGCATGTCAGGCTTCCTGAGGGAGCAGCTAGATTTGTATTGCCAGTCTGAGTGGCATAGTCACTAACTGATATTTAGCATAGCCACTAACTGAGAGATAGAGATGATCTCCGTTTGCATATGCATTCGATGTACCAAGCAGCTTTCCTGCAGAACCACAGGTGCAGAGGACTTTCAAACAGAATGCAAGGTCCTTGCAACCACAGTAGGAACTGAGAACACAGTCTGCAGGGAGGCAGGAGAACACATGCTTGTGTCTCCTCCTGCGCCAGCAAAGGGCTCTGATAAAAGCAATCACAACTGTGCAACCGATTTCACTAAGAAAGAGTCTGTGCTTTAGTAGAAGAACTTTAGTAGAAGAAACTAGAGGTGAATTTATCTTGCATCTCCTATTCAGCCCTTCAAGATAAGATCCTGCACTTCACTTCACTCTTCTGGTTGTGCACTATTTCTGACTTACTCAAAGGATTTGCCAACCCACAAAACACATTGCACCAAGCAGGAGAAATCCAGTGGGACTTGGAAAGCAGAAAAATGGGATATAAAAAAAACCCCAATTGCTCAAGGGACTAGTCTGTCACTCCTAGTCCCTCAACCGTTTTAAAGTCTCAATGTGACACTGGAACACACCCAAGGCTCCTCTGGTTACAACTGCCTTCATCCTCTTTTACAGCATTTCAATTAAATACAGGTGTATTAAAGTAAAAGGGAGCTTGACACCGTCTTCAAACGGTCCCTAATCTCACAGGAGTTATTGAAATGATATTGATATTTTGAGTCATCTCTTCTTGTTTAACTGCCGAATCAGACAGATACTTTCATTATCTGATTTGTGCCAACATCGACATTGAACTTAAGAGTCAAATCTCATAGCTTCTAATTTTATCACATTAGGGCTCAAATGAGATACAGCAGCACAGACTCTTTCCGAATGGTAACCTGCAGGACTCCTTTATTACGCAGGTTTAAAAAGACCTTTTAGTACTTTCCTAATAGATAGCCTTCATTATTTACAGATTTTAGAATGACAAAACAATTCACTGCAGAGCTAAAGCAAGCTGACACGATACATTCGAGTTTCATCCAATAGACAAGGAGACTTTGCAGTACAATAGACTTTGAATATTATTGCAGCTCTACTTTTCAACCTGGTTTTAATACATGGAGAATTTTCCACCCTCCTCCGCTGGATCTTTGATCATAAGGGTATCTTCTGAGACAATTTCATTCCTGGAGCTCATGTGCTCCATTTAGACTATGTGAGATGTGATTTCACGTAGAGTTGAGGTGGTTTAAAATAATTAAGAAGGGGAGAAAAAAGGCATTTTGTGATAATTTTTGTTCTGATAACTAACAAGGCAAGAACAAAGGAGACTTTGCAGGACTATTTTCTATCAAAACCCAGAGTGTGGCATGTCCAGTTATAATCCAGTGCTCTTTTGATATGATGTAATATGGTATCCAAAGGACTAAGTGCAAATATTGGACCACAGGTTAAAGGACAAAGTTTTTCCTACTTTTTCTTTTTTTCAATAGGAACAGAATAACTGGGGAAGCCAGTGGCTGCTTCTGTGATTCAAAGTGTGATACATTTCTCTGGTCATTAGCTACAATTAACTGTGTAATTATACAGTTTGCTATTTTATGCTTCCTGGAAGGCTAATTTCATTTTATCTGAAGCAGAGGGTGCAATGTGGGGGATTTAATTGCTGAGCCTTTTGTCAAACAACTGTCATCTCTTCCATATGCACAGTCTTTGGGATATTGTAAATCCAGCTAAATGAAGAGGTGACATGTTGCCTCTCCATGTAAGCCAGAGAATAAAAGTAACCACTGCCATCTCTTTTGGTGCATATACAGAAAAATTCAAGCATGTATTGGTAACTGAATGAAGAGGGATCCATACTACCATTAGAGTGTGTGTTGATAACCCAAAGAAGAAGAGGGGTCTGTACTATCTTAACACCTGGCAATCTCAGCCAAAGCATGCACCCCGCACACCACTGAGTGAGGTCCTCATCAAACAAATAAATAAAACCTAACCTAAGTGTTTAAGCATTCATAGCTTAGACAAAGCCTGGGCAGAGAAAAGGGGGAAAACTGGGACCAGAAAGAGAACAGTGTTGCCTATTGTAATGGCGAGACAGAAGATGATCCTTTCAAATTCTGTATTTGGATTATGTTTCCTTCCAATGCTACGATTGTTGTCCTGTTGCATTGATTTCCTGTTCATTAAGCACAAAGGATACACTTTCAAACATATCCCTTTAGCCAAGGTTACTGAGTCCCATTTATAAAGGTGGTTTTCGAAATACATGTGGCAGACAGTTATTTGCCCAATATTTGTCACTGAGATATCTCAGACATTTTTACCCAGATGCTTAATTGATCTAACAAGAAGTGCAGCACCAGCATCGCAGCCATCTCCTGTTTCACCCAAGCACTGGCCCTCAGAGAAGATAACAGGCCAGGCTGAGGAGCCACATGGGCATTCAACAACCCTCCCATGTGCAGTGCCCAGGGAAGGCTGCCACTGGAATTCATCCAAAGCACTGAGTCAATGGTGAGGTGAGACCATCCAAGCCCCAAATGCAGCCTCAGAAACCATCTATTGAACATGACTGGAAATACATTCGCACATGTATAGACACTTCAATAAAACAGAGGTTGGACAGTAAAGCCCAAATCCTGTTTGTATAATTTACAGACACAAACATGCACAGCTACCTACAAAGAAGGGATCACAGCTGAATGGTGTATAATACCTGTTTTTCCCACAAGGGGAGCTCTGAGAGACTTTCCCTAGGCTCAGGGGCACAAGTCCACAAGTATCACCAAAGAAGTCCATGCTCAGAAAATATAAACCACAGAGACAGGCATTCAAGCCCGACCTAGGGCTACGAGGATTGAGGTAACCTGAGGTGTGGAAGTCTGAAGCAAAACCAGAAGTGATGCTCAGGTAGCTCAGGTACTTGTTGGTCTTCCCTTGGCTTACTGGAGCAGGACTTATCTTAACATGAGGCTCTTACCACCTGGGGAGAACACTGCTCTGACAATATTTCTTCTGAAATGGTCTTTGACACTACTTTTCCTAAATTCCTGATTATTTCTGTTTAAACACTCCCACAGTAAAGAGCTATATTAAGTACCAGCAGTACTCATCCCATTGCCTAATATTTTTGGTTAGTGAATATGCTTATGACCTTGCACATCCTTTACTCTTAATGCCTGAAGGCCATCAGAGCAGAGCACCAATACAGAACAAAAAGATCCTAACAGGACAAGCAGAAGCTGACAAGACACAAGTTGAGCATACCAGGGGTCTATTTCTCTGCTTCTCCAAGAAAAAAACCTTCTGCCTCATCCATCCCCTTTGTGCAGCTGTCCAGGCAGCCTGGCTCACCAGAGCAGGTCAAATTTCCACCGTTGTAATAAGTCTCCAAAACCTTGGGCATCACCATGTCCAAGAAGTGGGAAAAAGAAACAGATGAGTCCTTTTGCATAAAACCAGCTATAGGAGGAAATGGTTAGAATCACAGAATCATAGAATAACCAGATTGGAAGAGACCCACCGGATCATCGAGTCCAACCATTCCTATCAAAAATTTTGACAAGAATAGGTTGAGTGAACTACAGTCATCCTGTTGAAGGACAACCAAAGTGAAGTCCAGCAAGAGCACATATATTCCTCAGTGCCATCCCAGTATCAGTTAACATAGTATCCTCAGTGCATAGATTAAAATTAACTAAAATTAAACCGAAGTTGCTAGTGCACAATGAAGATCTACTAAGAAGCGGGCTAAGGGGGCAAGCAGTGGTGGTTCTGAGCACAGAAGTAAGAGCATTTCCAATAACCAGGTGTGGTCCTGGCATCTCTGCTCTGAAGATGCAGAGTGGTGGTTAATGTTGCAAGCAGATATAGTGGGAATGTGTGGATGAAAGTACCTGTAACCTTCAGTACTCATTGCTCCCCATGCCTCAGTCATCCTCAGAGAACTGCCCTCCACTATGCTCTGCAGGATTCAACAAACCCACCGCAATCCTAATCTACGTGCCACAGTTTGGGTCTGGCATGCATCATGTTGTTATCTGTCTCCTTGAAAAGGACAGAGATAACATCCTCTTCCTGCTCATCAGAATGTGTGTTACCAAATAAATTAACTACTACAGCCACTTTTAGTTTTCTCAAAGAAATTAAGTTTTTGTTCTTAAATTAGACTACAGAGAAAATGTGTACAGCACAGGTACAAAGATCACGCGCTTTATTCTCAGGTTGCTTATGGCTGCTCTGCTGCAATGTCATTCCGGGGAATTTTCTCTCAAATTCCAACAACAGGCAGTGATTAGAATCTTGATGTGCCCCAGTTCTCCTCCTGGAGAAGGTCAATAAGTTTCTATCCTAACCTCTTCTACGTAAGAGAGAAGATAATGCTTCACTCCTGTGATGATAAATTGCTCCTACAGACTCATTCAGGGTTTTGATCCTCAGAGTCAGAGACGACGTTAATTTCATCAGATACAGAGCATGACCCTAACCCTTAGTCTTGCAAATATGAGACCTCTGTTTAACAAGAGATGAGATGCAGTGGTTAAATAATTGAAGCTCACTTCTAAATAAGGCTGCTGAAAGTTTAGAAGTTGCCATGCCTTCATGTTAGTTCAACAGCACACAGAAATATTCCTGAATTAAATAGTATTTTGTGTCACTAGGAACAAGATATAGAATCATAGAATAGTATAACTGTAGGATAGTTAGGGTTGGAAAGGACCATAAAGATCATCTAGTTCCAACCCCTCTGCCATGGGCAGGGACAGCTCCCACCAGAACAGGCCCCATCCAGTCTGGCCTTGAACATCTTCAGGGATGGGGCAGCCACAACTTCCCTGGGCAACCGGTTCCAGTGTCTCACCACTCTCATAGTGAAGAAATTCTTCCTAACGTCTAGTCTAAATCTGCCCCTCTCCAGTTTATACCCGTTGCCCTTTGTCCTATCACCACAAGCCTTTATGAATAGTTCCCCTCCAGCTTTCTTGTAGGCACCCTTCAGGTACTGGAAGGTCACTATAAGATCTCCTCAGAGCTTTCTTTTCTCCAGGCTGAACAACCCCAGCTCTCTCAGCCTGTGCTTATAACAGAGGTGCTCCAGCCCTCTGATCATCTTTGTCGCCTGCTTTGGACTCATTCCAACAGCTCAATATCCCTTTTGCTGAGGATTCCAGAACTGGACACAATACTCCTGATGAGGTCTCACAAGAGAGGAATAGAGGGGCAGAATCACCTCCCTCGACCTGCTGGCCACACTCCTTTTGATGCAGCCCAGGATACGAGTGACTTTCTGGCCTACGAGCACACACTGTCTGCTCATGTTGAGCTTCTTGTAGACGAGCACCCCAGGTCCTTCCCTGCAGCACAGCTCTCATTCACATCAACCCCCATCATGTACTGAAATTGGGGATTGCCCTGACCCAGATGTAGGACCTTGCACCCGGCTTTGTTGAACGTCATGAGGTTCTCACAGGCCCACTTCTCCAGCTTGTCCAGGTCCCTCTGGATGACATCCTGTCCTTCTGGTGCAGTAACTATGCCACTCAACTTGATGTCATCTGCAAACTTGCAGAGTGTGCACTCAATCTCGCTGTAAATATCATTGATAAAGATATTAAACAGCACTGGTTCCAGTATAGACCCCTGAGGGTCACCACTTCTCACGGATCTCCATCTAGACTTTGAGCCATTGACCACTACTCTTTGAACATGATCATGCAACCAGTTTCTTATCCACTGAACCATTCACCCATCAAATCCATATTTCTCCAATTCAAAGAGAAAGATGTTGTGGGGAACCATGTCAAAGGCTTTACAGAAGTCTAGATAGATCACATCCATTGATTTACCTGCGTCAACTGCTGTGGTTACCCCATCACAGAAAGCCAGTAAGTTGGTCATACAGGATTTGACCCTGGTGAAGCCATGCTGGTTGCAAAATTTTTCTGGTGACTATTATTCAGTAACTAAGCTGGAGAGCTGAGGTCTCTGCCCAGTACACTGCTGGTCCTGTCCCATTGTTACAAGATGTTTCCTAGCTCTGTCTATGTATGGGTTTGCCTCCTATATTTCCTAGAACAGGTTGCCCAGTGAGGCTCTACATTCTCCATCCTTAGAGATGTCTGAAACTCAATTGGACTGAGCAACCTAACCTAACTGGAACCACTTCAAAAAGGGAGTGGGACTGGATGACCTCCGGAAGTCCCTTCTGACTCAAATTATCCTGTAATTTGGTCACAAGCATATGAAATAAAAGTTAACAGTCCTTTCATTTGTCTTCACTTAGATAGTAGATCATTTATTGACCACAACATCAGGTAGTTACCTTTCCCTGAATCAGTTATGGTTGTAAGAAGAACAAAAAGGCAAATCTAAGAGCTTTTTCAAGAAAGAGTTACTACATGGTATATGAAGCAAACATAAAATACATTTCAATATTATAGACTTGAAATTATAAAGAATAAGGCTCTCAGATGAAAGAAAATTATGAAGTACTATGAAAATGGAGCTCATTGGCCAAAACCAATAAATTTGCTAGACACATTAAACACATCAGTAGACACTGTTCCCAGTTCTGCCAGCAGGCAAAACTTCACCTGAGCCAGAACACTGGGTCAGCATTGTAGAAAGTACCATGGGTCAACAGGTAAATACCAGTCTTCCTCCAGGTGAGTGTTGAGCTAAAAATGATTTAATGTTAAAAGCTCTGGATTATTCCTTCCACCTTTGCACAAATGCCCTGTGAGTCCTTGGCACTCAGACCGATTCAGCTTAGCTAACTTCAGCTATCTAAATCTAGTCACCTGATTGTCCAGGCTCTACCTGTAGGAAACAGAGAGCAAAACTCCTCCAGATTCATCCCCCTTACTTTGGGCAGGTGTCTCAGATTTGCTTAGTTTTCCCCTTGTTGAGTGTCTATCTCTCACCCTTCACCCTTCCTTGTCTTTGAGCTGGATAGCGAATAACATCTGCTCACTTTGCCCGTTCAGACTGCAGTTCCATGTATTGGTTATTTCTTATCCAGTTACTGTCTGACACATAAAGGAGTATTTGCCCTTTGCTGGGGCATCACGGTACTGTCACCTGAAAAAGTAGGCAGACAGCACTGGCATGGCCAGGAGCACCAAACAAACCCACAGCACTTATCAACCAACAACACATACCCCCAAGATAGGTACTAAGAGACCCAGTGTGGGGAGGAGGCACATATCCAGCATCCCTCAGCTGCAGGATCTGCACACTCAGGCAATAAAAGTGTATAGTTAGCTAAACATTTGCTTGTAAAAGCACTGGTCTAATTCTATTTCATGTTAAATTGCTTTGCTTAAAAAAAAAAAAAAAAGAAAAAAAAGAAAAAACAGGGGTAGAAGACATTTTGATGTTCAATGTGAAACAGTGCTTTAGCATAAATTTCCTGCACAGCACTAGAAATGTATGATCTGCACTTTGAATAAATATTTAACACCTAAAACGGACACTCCAACTTTGATCAGAGATCACACTTGGGGATAAATTGTCATTGATGTTTAAATTGCTGCAGTTAAGCTATAGCAGGTTATATACAGCAGTTATATAAAGCTATATACGAGGAACAGTTTCTATGCCACCACACCACGAGCAGAGTATGAGTTATACAACACTTAGACTGAGGCACTCTGTCCAAGGGAAATCATATTCCTCACTCTGAGATTTCATATTGGACATTTATACCCTGCACAAGAAACCGAATTTTCATGGGAATACATAATTATAACTCCTATTCAAATATAGAATTAAAAATGTGCAAAGTGTTTTTGAATCCAAATTAGAATTGAATTGCCTTAAATGTTCAATACCAGGTCTTCTCTCTTCCTCTGAACAAAAACATATCCAAGATACTGTGGTGTTTAAAATGTTCTAATTAATCCGCTGCTGCTCATTGATAATATGCCAAAGTAGCCATAGTGTCTGTGTTTAAAGAGCACTGACAACTGGTAAGCAATACTCACATTGTGCTCGCTGACTCTGGGGCCTTCCATGAAAGTAAGCTCCACAAAAAAGTTACTTTCAAACTCTGTTACATGTTACATATAAGTGAAAATAATCAGTGGGAGGAAGAAAATTATGATCTTAAGGTTACTTTATGCAGCATTACAGAATCACGTAACTACTTCCAACTACCTGGCAAAACCCTGTCAGAAGCACCAGTTCTTTCATCTTTTAGACATCTTGCATACTTACAAAATAAGAATGTATTTCTCTCTCCAGAGCCTTGAGTCATCCCAAAGTGATGTAAAAGAAATGCTACAATAAAGCTAACTTATCTGTAGTAGAAATATTTTCAGTTTCCACTTTCATCCCTCCCATTATGGACAGATTCACAGCACTCCAGAGACCAAATTGTGGAGCTTGTGAGTCTGTCCATAATTCCTATGTCTTCAGCACACGTAATAAATGGAATTATTAGAGGTGATGTCCTATCACTTTAATCAAGACAGCGTGCCTGAAGCCTTTATCAAGTATCACTTTATCAGATATCACTTTATCAGTTTATCAGAAACACTTCCATCCATCCTGACTGAGAAGGTAGGTCCAGATCCAGAAAGATTTTCGGCACCTACCTCTTGCTAAAAGCAACCACCCTTAGGTACCTTTATGCTCCCATGGCTCCAAGCTGCCCGTGCCGTAGCCTGTTTGCCATTAAAATGCAGACCAGGTGAGATGGAGAGCGGCAGATTGAAAATTCATTACTACGCACAGGAATACAGCCTGAACATTAAAGCTTTATCAAGCAAAGTTACTGTATAATGCATTTTACCTGTTGTAAGGTAAGAATGTAAGACTTGCTCTTCTTTGAGGTTTCTACATCAGCTATTTCAGTTCAATGATATCTCATTACCTCCTGCGCAAAGCCAGCCTGGAATGCTCAAAGCTGCTCCCTGACCAGCACCTTCTGCAGGCTTTCAATCACACCAGCAAACCTGCAAGTGTCGAAGCATTTACTCAGGTATTGCCTGCCCACCCCATCATTCATTGCAAGGAGATTTTCATAAATGCTTTTTCTGTACATCAGGCTCTTTGTGTACAGCTCATTTGTAGCCACAGGCATCTACCTGATCCATTAAGCTTTACAGTGCACCAAGCAGACTTTCAACCTTCAGCACACAGTGTCGTTTGATGTTAAGAAGCTCTGGGGCACTAGAAATCCCCCAAGGCACTCCCAGCAAGGGAAACACAGGCACAATTTGGTCACACCAGCCCTGCTAGGGAAAGAGCTCCATGACAACTGCAACCACCTCACAGGGGCTGACTGAGGAACCCTGCTCACCTCCAGGATCTCCTCCACCAAGGCGTCCTGTAAGTCCCACTGCCCACGCAGCATATAAGCCCTTTGGGGAAGCCACTGGTGACATACTCCAGCTCAGGAACTATTGCTAAGAAGACCTCCTTGTCTCAGTGGACTTTGGAAAAGGGTTCTGAGAGCTGTTGCCCCTGTGCTGAGGCTGAGAAGCAGGAAAGCCTGCAGGTTAGCCAGATTGAGAACTAGTCAGTGTTGGAGGTAAATTGTCGCAAGACTCTGCTAACGATAAAATGGGAAGTCACGAGCAAAAGGATGATAATATCAGCTTCATGAAGATTTACCAAAAGAGAGCACTGCCAGGAGAAAACATTAATTAAGTTTCAAAAACAAAATACTTGCCCAGACTAACCGAAACCAATAATTTCTTGATGATTTTTTTGCAGTTGAGCAGAAACATAAAACCTCTCTGTAAAGATCGAGGAGATTCTCTCTCTTCTTGCAGCTGCTCCAAGAATCAAGGGAGATAAGATTACAGCTGAGAACAAGAAGAGGCCAAGTACTAGCAGAAAGTAAGAAGCATTGTTTTGAGAGCTTCATTGGTTTTGAGCTTCTCCCAAGCTGGCCTCTTCTCCCAAGTGACAGGGGACAGGACAAGAGGGAATGGCCTCAAGCTCCACCAGGGGAGGTTCAGGCTTGACATTAGGAAAAGATTTTTCACAGAAAGGGCCATTGGGCACTGGAACAGGCTGCCCAGGGAGGTGGTTGATTCCACTTCCCTGGAGGTGTTTAAGGCATGGGTGGATGAGGTGCTCACGGGCATGGTTTAGTGATTGACAGGAATGGTTGGACTCGACGATCCAGTGGGTCTTTTCCAACCTAGTGATTCTGGGATTCTGTGAGAGGATGCTGCAGCCACCTCCCACAGCAAGGGACCAACGCCAGTGGTCAGTGATGTCCCCTACAGGCGCTCTTTCAGACTCCCTCTCTGACATGATCTCCTGAAGGCACAGCTGGGATTTGATAAAACCAAGAGGGATACAGCAGAGACAACACAAAAATGAAGCCTAGTTCAGCTCATAGGAATCATAGAATCATAGCATCATAGAATAACCAGGTTGGAAGAGACCCACCGGATCACCAAGTCCAATTATTCCTATCAAACACTAAACCATGCCCCTTAGCACCTCGTCCACCCGTGCCTTAAACACCTCCAGGGAAGGGGAATCAACCACCTCCCTGGGCAGCCTGTTACAGTGCCCAATGACCCTTTCCGTGAAAAATCTTTTCCTAATGTCAAGCCTGAACCTCCCCTGGTGGAGCTTGAGGCCATTCCCTCTTGTCCTGTCTCCTGTCACTTGGGAGAAGAGGCCAGCACCCTCCTCTCTACAAACTCCTTTCAGGTAGTTATTATAGAGAGCAATGAGGTCTCCTCTCAGCCTCTTCTTCTCCAGGCTAAACAATCCCAGCTTGCAGGATCTAGTGAACACTTAATTTGGTGCCTGCTCAGCTCTTTAACCAAGATGAGTGACCTTACTACAGTAGTAAGAGAAGCAGAAGACCACTCCGGGGAACTGGAGTAAGCAGGTAAGCAGATTGGAAACACACTCATCTTGTGCCACAGACACTTCACCTGCACCAAGCACACGCCCACCATTTCCCACTCTCAAAGACAAAGCAGTGCAGGAGCAGGACGTGGTACTACAAAATGAATTAAGAAATCCCACCAAGCATCAGTGCAGTTCACAGCACAAGAGGGCCCATGGGAGAACAGGAGGCATGAGCATCAGCCAGGATGCCACAGGCAGGTGCTGGCAGCCAGGCAGAGGCAACTGCTGCAAAGGCAGAGCTCCAAGGGCTGCAGACATTGACAGAGCTCTGCGGAGCGCAAAGCTCAGCTGAAGGCAGGAGGAGAGAAATGAGAACAGGAATCAATTACAGAAAAACAGATAGAGCTCGTACCCGCCACAAATGAAAGAAAATTGAAAAACAGTCACAGCCTTCAATAGTAATAAAAAGAAAATGGTTCAGCCTATAGATGAGAGTCTGAGAGCAGATCCTGCAGAAGCACACAAGGAGAAGGCAGGGTTGCTCGACTTTGTTCTTTGCAGGATAAAAAAATGTGCTGTGGCTAAAGCTTGTCTGCAATTTTCAATGAAACACTTGAAATTTATCATCATGAATACCTCCCCTCTAAAGAAATAAAACAGAAAAATCAAATGTAGTGAACTGATAATGGAGAGAATTCTTTGCTAGAGTCATTCAAAACACCAGAGGACATTTGGAAAAATAATTCTTCATACTAAACTGACAGATAGATGTATAAAAGATCAGACAGCACAAAATTAGTGGTGGGATCCATCTGACAAGATGCAGATGGTTACATCTCATCTAACGACTCCAGGTGCCCTGTATGTTCACCTTAGGATTTTTATGAGGACAGGATCCCTGCGTCATTCCCTATTTCCCCTGTGAGCAGCAGGAAGCACATACACAGGAGACAGGATACATGAGTTATGGGGGAAAAAGTTGTTATATTTTGTAAGGTGAGAAACACGATCCTATCAGAGAAGCTGCACTGCAAGATACCATGTTAAAGTTTCTTGATTCATCTGTACTTATCTGCGTGACCTTATAACCTCTTCTCCAAAGAGTGTCTAGACAAGGCTGCTCATGGCACGCACAGGCACACATGTCTGTGCTGGTTAGAGGGTGATTGACAGTGAATAATTAAAGTGCTGCAACAGTTCTCCAGATATTTCACTGACTGATAGATAGACAGAGATGTGTGCATATGTGACAGAGCACAAAGCAATTATATACATCTAGGTTTTCACTCTTTCTAGTCCTGGCTGCTTGGCAGTTTCCTGAAGTTTTCTATGTCTGTAGCCAAGTTTTAATCACTGTTAAATCACACCGTATGACTTGTGCTTTGGAGCACTTTGTCAACATCAAAAATAAATATTATTCCCACAAGGAATCCAGCTGGCCTCTAATTAGCTTTCAGAATATATCAAGTGGTAATGTGCTGTCCAATGATGAAAGCCGCCATCGCATCAGCTTCTAGAAGATCAATACAAATGTATGATAAGAAATATCCACCAATTTATTTTCCTGGCAAAAGAATCAATATGGCAATTTTAATGGAACTAGTCGTTAAATAAGTGTTATCCATCCTGAAGAAGACCCAAAGCTAAACAAAAACAGCTGTATCCATTCAAGCAACATTTTTTGACAGTTGCAAACTTCTCTCCAGTACTTCTCATTGCAGAGAAATGACACTTGCATAACAGCAGCAGTATCAACCACTGTCCTGAGCTTTAAGCTATGCACTGTGTAGTAAAGTCATGTTTATTTTTCTGAGGAGCTGTCTCCTAGCACTACCTTAGTGCCAAGGAAACCTGTATGCAGTAGTAGAAAAAAACCCTACCAAAAAAATAAGAAAAATATGCATTTTCCCCCAATCCCTCTCCTCTATCGTATTTCTGATAAGAGAGTGGCTATTAATGTTCTCTTATTTAGAGGTTCTATGTATTTTGTGACCATCTGAACAGGATCTGAAACTCCTTGAAATGAGGTTTGCAGCATTTATTCTTCATTATGAGACTCGCTTGGGTCTGTTCCATAAGAACAACCCAAGTTTCACTACACAATGCTATTGAATGCCTGTGCTCCTGGGAGGCAGGTGGGAATTCCAGCACAGAAGAGTCCCGCTCTCAAAGCAACACCACCAAGGACACAAAAATAGGGATCAAATGGGAGGTTGTTAACTCAGGAAAATATCTCACGGAAATGCTTCGACCCACTAAAGGAAAATCCTGGAAGAAAATCGCTCACCAGCCCTAAAAATGGGTCACGAGTCAGCTCAGTTAAACTGACAGAGGTACAAAATGCTGCAGGAGAATCTCGGCTGTGTCAGGGCCTGTTATCACCTGCTATAGAGCACTTGTCAAATCAGAAGAAAAGCTGAGGCAACAGCAAATTTCTCGTATCACTGGTAAGAACACATTTGCATTACTGCTCATAATATATGACCATTAGTATGAAGTGTTTGAATATACACTGAGAAGCAGCAGCAAGCTGACCAGCAAGGCAATAACACCACCAGTCGTCACAAACAAGAGCCCAGTATTCACTACAGGGCAGTTCTTTCTTCACCACGCCCTCCTCCCAGGTGATGCTTATCTGTTTTGATTTCTAGTTCTGTCAACTCCTGCACTGAAGGCTCCAAGTTTTTGCTGGTGTTTCATGTCAATACACTGAGCAGAGAAACCCATGGGCGATCTAAACCAACACAACTCCAATTGGGGTGATGCTGGTAGCCACCAGCTAAAGCTCTGGACAGAGAATGGACAACATAGAACTCTTTGGTCCAGGCAAGCAGGGTTTGTCCCCTTGTACGTCTTTGCAAACAGCCCTTCTTCCCAGGCTACTCCTCAGAAGCTGGAAATATTCCTCTGGGGACATGGCTGTTGGTGCCACTTTCTCAATGCATTTGTTCTAGGTGAAGGATGGGCCCAGAAATAACCTGCCTGGATCCACTTTTTAGGTTTGGCAGACCTTCTCCTCTGCTAAATGAATAATAATTAACATTAGAGCCACTGCAGGGCTTAGGATGGGCTTTTCACATCTGAGCTCAAGTTTTCCAGATGCAAAATCAGTCCCTTGTCTCATTCCAAGAGTTTCTGCATCCTTATCTTGTTAGCCACAAACTTCAATGACAAACTTGTTGTTTGCTTCAGGAGAGAAAGCAAAATGAACTTGTAGTGAGCTCAGGGCCTATGTTCAATGCTAATGCATGTTGTTATTGCCTGCAGTAGCTCCAGAGCAAGGTCCTGCCTGAATACTTTCAAACCACGATCAAATCTACTTCATAGAGAAAGGAATTTTCTGTTTTCTCTCCTGAATGTAAGGTAACTTTGAACAGCTTCTCATTTTTACATCACAATGAATTATAACCCTTTCCTGACTCTGTTATTACTTCTGCAATTGAGTTGCCTACGCATGAAGAGTGAATTCCTGAAAGAATAACAGGTACACAAGTTGTTCCTAAACAAAAGGTACGGGCTGGTAAAACTAAGCAGTCACCTTCATGGTTTCATTTCCATGAATATGGCAGTGGTCACAACGTGGCAGAAAACAGCCAAGTACTTTTCCTTCCTTTAAAAATTGTTTTTCACCAAATGCAGAAAATGACTATGCAAGGCTACCAGTCAAGTGATGAGAAAGCAATCGATGGTGTCCTTGCTAATTTACAGAGGGGTTTCTTTGTCAGTGGCTGATTATTGCTGAATGCCTGCAGTTACAGGACATTTCAGCACATGGCCTAACCTGAGCACACTTACCTTCTAATGCACCCATTTTACGCAGCACAAAGTTTTCTTCCAAGAGCCCTTGTACAGCTCATCACCACCTGGCTTTTGCTGCTGTCTAGATCAACATATTAAACAGAGAAATGTTATCTATGTAGAATTTGGTTTATAACACAGATTATTCTTCATAAGCCATAGAAATAAAACTGCAAGGTGATCTAAAGTGAACAAAAATGGTTTTTCCTGTGTATCAAGCACCACATTTTCTGGAACAGCACCAAAATCACAAAGGATCTGTTGTACAAGAAAACCATCCCAAAATATACTAGCTGTCCACCTCATCATTAATCCAAGCTTACATACATTTTTTGAAGACATATGTATATATATACATATACACATATATACAGCCCCGTCATCACTGTGAGACAGGACAGGCCTCCCCAACATAGCAGTGCCATGCACCTTCCAGCATTGAGGGCAGAGTGGCCTTTACACATCCTTGCAGAGCTCCACCAGTGTTTTTTCATGGCTTTTCAGATCTGAGGGTGCTGCTCATAAATGAGCAGCCTCTACTGGAAAGGTAAGGACTGCCACCATGGCTGTAACAGCCTTAAATGCCCATGACCCTGTCATGAATAACCACTGGTGCTTCTGCATTTGTGTTCTCCAGCAAGATCGGCTGCCTGGAGCAAGTGGGGGAGCAAGGAGACAACCCCAACAATTCCTTGTCCACATGCGAGGGGGAACTTGGTGGTACAACTGCTTTGATGCTGGTGTTGCTGAAGAGACCTGACAGCTTCCTCCCTTCAAGATAGGAAAGGGCTCAGGGCAGGGGAGAAAAAGAATGGGAGTCCATAGGCAAATCAGTAAAGCTACGAGAAACTGGGATTTTTGAAGGACCAAGGCCAATGTGCATTATTTCACTAGAGTGGAGCCTACCTCTTCCATCACCTCAGCTCACCACAAGAGCAGGACATGCTCAGGACTCCTAACTCACCAGGTCACCAGTGAAACACATCTCTTCCCTTCTTCTCCCCTCACAGACCAGGGAATCGAGCACCTTCCCAGCCCCATACTCTGGGACTCTGCTGGGTCTCAATCAGTCCCTTTTTTCTTGGCTGGGTTCACTCTCCTGACTGTGTCTTTGCAAGAAATCTGAGATGAGAAAAAGGCTCTCCTTAAGTCTTGCTACAAATCAATCTTCACTTCTCCCCTTCCATGCAGGGATTACCTACATGGACTTTTTAATAAACCTACACCAGTATTTAAGCAACTTCAGTAGCTGAAATCCTACTTTCCCCTCCATCTGGGCCTCCCCACCATTGCTAGTACAACTGAATCACTGCCCAGAAAACAAAAGCAGCTCCCTAAAGCTGCCCTAGAGACCTTGAATGTTTTTTCACAGCGCTTTGGCTAAATATAGGCCCTTGAACTTAGTGAACTAGAGAACTAGTAAGTGCTGCTCTGCAGGAGCACAGGTGATAGGTCACAAGCTAGGGGACCATTTCTTTGATGATGGGGTCAAAAGCGAGTTTTTTTTTCAGAAACATCAGCCCTGAGGCCACCTCTGCTCTTAACAAATCAGCAGGACTTTCATTGCTGACCTTGAGGCACGGAAAGTGTCAAACATTTCAAAGAGTCAACCCAGTGACTTTCAGATGCTTCAAGCGGTACGTAAAGCACAGTCACAAACACATAGAGATGTCCTCGTTCATCCTGCTGTTTTCAAACAAGGGTTGTAGGCTGATGCCAGCAGTTCTTCAGGGGGAATTAACAGCACACACAGCTTACTGCTTCTCTCTCTTTGGAACAAAAGCCAGAGGCACTTGAAGGGTTTGCACCTCAAAGTCCGTTGCACCAAGATCAAAGTTCTTCTAGCTCTGCCACTGGCTTAGTGCTCACCTGAAACCAACAACCCTGCTCATAAAACAAGTGTAACTTGCTGCAAAACAGGATCCTTAAAACCCTCAGCAGAGACTGTGCACTCCCGTTAGCCACAGCTAAATCCCACACTGGCAAATGGCAGCTAAAATGCCTATTTTTAATTGAAACTAGCCACATTAGGCAGATGTTCATTACTGTTCACACATAATACTAAAGTGGCTCTTCATACCGGTAATCACTCATTAATCTGATCAAGAACATGGTTTTCTTTAATGATGTGGCAACTCATTGCAACATTTTCAGTAAAGTAAGGACTTTTCCTCTCTCTCCCAGCTCATAGTTGTTCATTTCTCTTCACTGTAATATTTCTTACACTATGCATGACATCAGCTTCTTAAGAATTCACATCATTTTCTCAACGCTTGTCCACAAGGCTCAGTACCAGCATAGGGCACCACTTGTCCAGAGAACACTTGCTGCACCAAGGATGCGCTCTGGACTTGCAAAATAAGCTCAGAGTGTTCTCTCCACAGTTCTCACAGTAAACCAGAGACTTCACAAGGACGGTGATCCTGCTGGATGTGACACTGAGTGTCAGGAAGCACATCTGCACTTTCACTCATTAGCCTCTGCTCTACTGAAGCTTACACATTTTTCAGTTGAGGGAGGAGATCTTTACCACGGAGTGCAGTGATAGGATGAGGGCTAATGATTTTAAGCTGAAAGAGGGGAGATTCGGACTAAATACTGGGAAGAAATTTTATCCAATGAGGGTAGTGAGGCACTGGAACAGGTTGCGCAGAGAAGTCATGGATACTTCATCCCTGGGGGTGCTCAAAGCCAGGCTGGAAGAGGCTTTCAGCAAGCTGATCTAGTGGGAAATGTCCCTGCTCAGAGCAGGGAGGGCTAGAACTAGATGATCTTTAAGGTCCCTTCCAACCAAAACAGTTCTGTGAATCTATGACATATATTGGGCAACAATGAGAGCTGGCAGTGCAGGAGTGTGCCCGTGTTCCTCACTTGAAGCTCACATCGGCCATGATGAATCTGTAAAGTTTTATGCAGTAATTAAATGAAAGCACAGATGATGAAAGATACTCTGCACTGAGAGCCGATTAAGAATTTGCAGACGGTCCGTGAGAGCTGCCTGGACACAGGCTCAGACCCTGAATTATGCAAGGACTAACGTGGGGGAAGTTTTGCTTCTGGTGAAAGGAAAGTACCCAACTCTGACTTGGCTACAAAGGGCTACAAAGATGATCAGAGGGCTGGAGCACCTCTGTTATAAGCACAGGCTGAGAGGGTTAGGGTTGTTCAGCCTGGAGAAGAAAAGGCTCTGAGGAGACCTTATAGGGACCTTCCAGGAGCTGAAGGAGGTCTGCAAGAAAGCCAAGAAGGGACTTTTTAAAAAGGCACAGAGTGATAGGACAAGGAGCAAGGGCTATAAATTGGAGAGGGGAAGATTTAGACTAGCCATAAGGAGGAATTTCTTCACAATGAGGATGGTGAGACACTAGCCCAGGTTGCCCAGGGAAGTTGCCCCAATCCTGGAGGTGTTCAAGGCCAGGTTGGATGGGGCCTTGAGCAGCCTGGTCTGGTGGGAGGTGTCCCTGCCCATGGCACTGGAGTTGGAACTGGATGGTCTTTAAGATCCCTTCCAACTCATTTTTCCAGGCTGCTCCAGAGCAGGTATTGCCTGTCAAACAGGCAGCATTTGCTCAGTAACACACAGCAAACTAGGAACACAAGGAGGTAGGGGGATGAGAGCAGGGTTGGGGGGTATTTTAGAAGATTTACCACAGGAGATCAAACACTGAGCTTTATTTCCCCCAATAAAACGCTCAGCACATGATTTTGCGGTGTTACTTGTTCTTCCAGAAACTGTGGCTGCTGCAGCGACATACGTTAACTGAACACAGAGTGGAAGCTAACATTGCTGCAGAGCTAAGTAGACAAGCTCATATTTTCACTTAGTTGAGAAAAACTGCCCCTCTTAATGCTTTATGACTTGACTGACAGAAAGAAAATTCCAGTGTCTGTGCCAGCAGCCAGGAGTAGATGGAGAAAATGACGAATATTTACAATACAGCAGAGAATATTTAGGTGACATATTGAATATTACCCATCAGAAATGTGCTATGAATTGTTGTAAAATGTCTAAGACCCTATATTATCACAAAGAGTCATATTTTGGATGTTCAAAATGATTCTGAGTACCTAATGCAATGAAAGAGCTTATTTTAAGCACACAGTCTTGCAAAATGGTGTAGCTGGCCAATAATATTTGTCAAATAACCAGAGAAAATTCGAGGGTGCATATTCCTGGTGCCCACCCTCAGCAAAGCGATATGACTATCCAGGTGCCTCAGGGGCACCTTTTATTGACAAGTCAGGGCATCAATTTGAAGCACATCAGCAAGTTTCTGAGAGCAACCGAGAGGGTACTGGAATAGATTCACCTCATTACTAATGATTCACATTAGTATCTGCTTAGAGAAGGGGAACATAAAGTACTTTTAAACATAAAAACAAATCCCATTGTTTTTCACAAAGGCCTAGTAACATCTCCAAATAAATAAAAACTGTACTTGGGGCAGTGGCATTAAAAACCTGTAAGCTGCTGAGATGCAATTTGTAAGACATTTGTGATGATTAGCAAGCTTTAATTAGTTCCTACACTACATTCATTAACTTTCACTGAGTTCACAAATAAAACAAAGCTGTATTTCAGTATAATCAAATAAAATTGGTGGGAAGGATCACGAGTATGGCCATTAAATGTAGACTGGAGGAACTATTTGACTTCCATATGAAGAACAGCATAATGCATATATAATGGACTTGCAAATAACCAGAGAAAATTCGATTAAATTTCAGAAAAGACCAAACGACTGTGCTGGCACTGGCTACCACGTAGCCCTGGGACACCGGTGCACATGCCAGGCCCCTATGGTTGCACCCACAGGACAGGAACAACCACTCCAGAGCAGGTAACTGCTGATGGCCAGGAGAGGACACATCCCCACAGCCAAACCCACGCAAAGCACCTTTGTGGGGCCCAGCCAGACTTCAGTAGGCAGAAGACAACGCTGGCTACATCTCACCCCAATATCTCACCCTTTCTGACTTTGCTCTACTTGGTATTTTCTTGCTTCTCAGCCTAAAAAGGGTCTCACCCAGGGCTCAATTTTTTTTCTGTGCAGTTTGTCTCTGCGTAGACCATATACTGGTGCAGACATCACTCCTAGGGGCTTAGGCATCTTCCTGGTGCCCACCCTTAGCAGAGTGATACTACTATCCATGTCCTGCTGGGGTGGAATTGTGGCAGCTGCTCAGCCCCAGGAGGCTTGGGGCAGGCTGAAAGTGGCCAAGTCCTGCACTCCTGCATGTCACTTCTACCATATGAGAGAACAGAAAAGAAATGAGAAACTCAGATGCTTAGCAGGGTAAATTCAATGCGGGGGGGAAAGGAGAGAGCTTAATGTAGAATTTTACACCCCCCGATTTTATTTAGCAAGTTTCTGGAGGAGAGTTGCTCTTTTAGCCAGGCAATTCTGCATCACTAAGAGTTTGATATTGTTTATGCTGAAATTAGGTGCTGAAGAAGCAAATTAGTTTGCAAAAAAATGTATCAGCACCATCAAGAAGAGGCAGAAAGAGTAAATGGGCTTAATTAGGCACTAGACAAGGAACTAGATTAGCGCATTTTAACATATATTTAAGAAATGCAAGCTTTTCATCCTACCCAGTGCACTTGATTCCGTACACAGGAGAACTTGTCTTTCTAAAGACGACTGAACAGCTGTGTGGGTCAAGGACCATCTAGCGCAGCAGCCACAGAGCAGATGCTGGATGAGAGCGTAGCCTGAGGGAAGGCAGCAGTGGAGACTTTCCCCTGCAGGCTGAGTTCCCCACCATGTGCTGATCCCTTGCAATCCCCTCCACTGGCTTTCTGCTAGGTGTAAGATTAGGAAAACAAATTATGGAGTGAAAAAAAAAAAAACCACAAACTTGTCAGTGAGGATGTTGGCTTGAAATGGAACTCCTGGCCAAGCCCCTGACAGCTGTCATCTCCATGTCACCTTGTCACTACCTTACATTGCAGTACAAAGCTCTGCCAAGGGACATCAGCCAGACCTCTGTGCTTCTGCAAGGTAGTTTCTCCCCTGTGACAGGGAACAGAAGGTTTTGGCAAGAGGGTGCCACAACCGAGCTTGGTAGCTCCCTACAAGGCTACCAGGTGTTCTTATTTTCCTCATTCAGGATGGGAGTTTACAAAGGAAAGCTCTAAAAATAGTCAGATAAAGGCAAATATCATTCTTTATCTTTTGGAGGAAGCATGGGGCTCCTATATACTTTGTGCATTTCAACGTTAGAGTGAAATGGGATGTTTGTTGCTCACCAGAACTTTGCTGGTTATTTATTATCATGTTTCTTAACTATGTCCCAGGTCTCCATCACAGAGCCCTCAGAACAGGTCAGGACCACTGAGGGCAGGTTTAGGAGTATCCACATAGGAATTACGCCTTTAACCATGACCTGAGAATTTTGAACAGGACACCCGGTTTCCCTTCAGGGAACAGGATCCATCTGCAAGCTGAACTGCAGTTACTTGAGTGTGTGATAGTGTGGGATGACACCAAATCATTTACTAAATTCCTAGCATTTCTCTGCTTTGTCCACATCCACTAAAGACCATTCCAGCCAAAACTGATCAGGTTAGGGTTGCATAGACACTCTGAGTATTTGTTAAAAGGAAAGAACCTAAATTACTGACAGGTTGGCACAGATTAACACTCCCACGGGTAATCAAATCTCCCAGCTGGATGATAATCTGCTTCCTGGTGGCAGCAAGAGCCTCCCTTGCAAAAGTCCTTGTGGTAGCATCTTCAGCTGGATCAGGAGAGACTCCTCAAACCACTGTTTTGCTCAGTTCTTAGCATCCACTTAGTCGAGGTCCTGTGACCATCCTCACACATGCATAATTCACTGCCATTGATGTACCTTAACTACATACAAAACATCCTTTAAATATCTCAAGTACATACACAAGACTGTCCTGTCCAACCTTTTTTGCAGGAACAACTTCTATTGACTATTAACAGCACACAATGGCCTGGGCAGGTCCTTAGGATGTTTATGAGGCCACACGAAAGGAACTGGACACAGAAGGAGTTGCCTTGAGGAAAATACCTAGCACTGTCCAAAATTCCCAGCTGGATTCAAATACTGAATTGCAGAGGTTTGGTCAATTGTCTCATTTCAAGCTGGCTCCTGGGCTCCAGCCACGTCATCATCTCATCACTGCAGAGCATGGCCTGGGTGTGCCTGGACCATGCAAGGAGCTAACCTCTTCATGCACTGGCTGTGAGTACCAGCACATCTCCAGCACCTAACTTGCTCACCTTTCTTGTCTTATCGTTTAATCCTCGTAATTCATGTCACCTTAGTCAGAAATGGCCCCAGGAAGTGCTTAAGAGGCTTTTTACCACCTCTCACGTTGCTCATAAAGCTACGTACGACAGCACAGGGGTAACTGCCAGGCTTTGGCCGCTGTGTCAGTCTGCCCAGGGCTGGAGGGCAGGGCAGAGCTGGTGCTGGCTCAGCCCCAGTGCAAAGCACACTCACCCACCCATGTGCAGCTCTTTTATTGGCAAGTCAGGGCATCAATTTGAAGCACATCAGCAAGTTTCTGAGAGCAACCGAGAGGGTACTGGAATAGATTCACCTCATTACTAATGATTCACATTAGTATCTGCTTAGAGAAGGGGAACATAAAGTACTTTTAAAAATAAAAACAAATCCCAGTGTTTTTCACAAAGGCCTAGTAACATCTCCAAATAAATAAAAACTGTACTTGGGGCAGTGGCATTAAAAACCTGTAAGCTGCTGAGATGCAATTTGTAAGACATTTGTGATGATTAGCAAGCTTTAATTAGTTCCTACACTACATTCATTAACTTTCACTGAGTTCACAAATAAAACAAAGTTGTATTTCAGTATAATCAAATAAAATTGGTGGGAAGGATCACGAGTATGGCCATTAAATGTAGACTGAAGGAATCATTTGACTTCCATATGAAGTACAGCATAATGCATATATAATGGACTTGCATTTCACCCTAAGTGTGATAAGCTAAAGACATTGACATCAGTAACAGCAAGTTCCATTTACAGCCTGTACTTACAAATGGCTTTTTCACAACAGCTTAGGTTTAGCATCAGAGAGACAAGCTGTGCATGAGAGAGAGGACTTTGCAGCCCCAGAGAGGCCATAGCCAGGAACATGATCTTCCTCCAGGAACCCATATGTGATTAGGAGAACAATGCTCATTAGTTTCCCCTTAATGCATGAAGTCTCAGCACAGCTACTTCTCAATTCCAAAGGATTTCAAAAACTGCTCAACAAAATGAATTTTGTTTAATTAAAGTTATCGATATTTTATAAACAAAACACATCTTGCATGATGTGCAAAACTTCCAGACAGCACCTACCCAAGAGATTCCACTCCTGGGTAAATCTACTAGCTGATATCCCAGTGTAATTTAAGCAATCATTTTACATCACTGAACATGATGAATAGATTTCTTTGCAAAAAAATGGCTTCTGGCCAGACATGGACAAAAATATGCCCAAGGCATTCTAGGAGCAGATTGACTTCTTGCTATTGAGTTAATCATAGTAGTACCTCCTAACAGGCTTGAAAAGAATCTTCTGCATTAGGCATTCTAAGTCGTTGAAGTTCTTGACCGACTCATTTGAAGTTTGGGGAGTACTTAATTATAAAGGTGTTCACTTTCATACAGAGTAAAGCCTTGACAGCAATTTTTATGACTTACAAAGACAACAGTACAAATTTCCAGCATCTAGTTCTACATTTTAAAGACAAACTTGACAAATTCTTCTGAGAATAAAAAAAAAAAACAATCTGAAAGGATGAAACTAAATTCAGAGGAGCTGCAAACCCCAGAGAAGCAATAAAAAAAGAAATCTAATGAAATATGGTCAAAAAGTGAAAGTTATGGTCTTTTCTTACAACCATTATTGATTGGAAATTTTATTTCTCTTGGAGTTAAGATGTGTTCTCGATCTTCCAGCTCGAAGTGTAGTGGGTACAAGGTTTAGCTACACTCAGCTCAAGGTCCCTACCAATTAACAGCAAGATCAGCTGCTGTGTGAGAAAGTCACTGTCCCTCAGCTGCCTGTTACCAGCCTTCTGCCCAGCTAGAAAAACAGATGGTGTATGGACCCTCCTGTTTCAGGACAGAACCTACCAGCTTATTATTAGTTAGAGGGATGTTACAGTTGGGGCAGTGACCTCCAGCATAAAAGCAGCAACATCCTGAACCACAGAGGGAATTTCTGCAGCAGCTTAGATCCCTGCTACAAGACACTCAATCCCTCACAAGAAATAAGCATCAATCACGTCAAACTAGAGAGCAGAATAAGGAGAAATACCCATTTGTGACCTTTACTAACGGACATTTTATTTTTGTGTTTTATATCAGTTTTATCAGACATATCCAGGACTATAGAAACCCACAGGGTCACTTCAGTATCTTCAAATCTTGTACTATTTTTTATAGTCTGTATTTAATGCTGTCTACCATAGCTCTCTCATTTTTAATGTCTTGCTTCAGGCATTTCTCTCTCTTTATGAGTTTGGCCAGACAGCAGGACACGGCAGTCAATGCTCTAGCTGGACTCAGTCAGTTGCAGGAGGAATAAAAATTACTTTTATTTGTATTCATATAATGTTTAAAGGAAAATAACCATTTAAAACGTTAAATATTAATTTACAAGCATTTAGGTTAGATCCTAAATTTCTTATGCTCTTCCCAATTTAATGTGCTGCATCAATAAGGTCTTTACAAAGCAAACACCTAACAGAAATTTCTATGATGCTGAGGCAGAATTTTATATGCTCGTGAAAACAGTGCAAGCTGGACACCTCGGGTAGCTCGTACATTTGATGTCAGGCTGTTTAACTAACCTAAAAAACCCAAACTCTTCAATGCCTCCATGACTTCCACCTGACTTCCAGTTTCTATCCAAAAGAGGCTTCAATCAAATTGTAATAAGTTATCCAATATACAAATGTATCTATTACTTTGTATGCAACAAAGAAAACTTAATTCTGAATAAAAGCCAACTAAATTATACTATTATATAAGTGCCTAATGTATATCTTCAGAATCAGCTGTATGTACCGCATTTAGTCTTAGTGCAATACCAAGGTATAAATCAACACAATGGAACCATTCTAGCAGCAGAAGGAAATCAATCACTATTTCATATAAAGTACAAATGCAAACTAATATGATTAATTCATTATATAGAACAAGATTTCCTCCTGACAATCTTAATATGTCTCCTGTACAATGACCTTGGAAAATACCACCATATTCTGACCTTGCTACATCTCCTACAGGAGTTCACAAAGGCGACTTTACCTCCCCTCTTTGTCGAGGACTCTGTTCTGCAGAGGTGAGAAGCAGCCTGAAACCCATCCCAGGGTGCTCACAGCACCAGGCACTGGAACACCTGAAGGTTAGTGTCCTGCGCAGAAGGCAATTGAAATGCCAAGTGAGAGGATGCTCTTAGAACCATAGAATAGTTTGGGTTGGAAGGAACCTCAAACATCATCCAGTTCCAACCCCCTGGCATGGGCAGGGACATCTCCCACCAGATCAGGCGACTCAAGGTCCCATGCAACCTGGCCTTGAACACCTCCAGGACTGTGGCATCTACAGCTTCCCTGGGCAACCTGTGCCAGTGCTTCACCACCCTCATCGTGAAGAATTTCTTCCTAATCTAAATCTTCCCCCTTTCAATTTAAAACCATTCCCCTTAGTCCTATCACTACATGCCCTTGTAAAAAGTCCCTCCCCAGCTTTCTTGTAGATCCTCTTCAGGTACTTGAAGTCCACTATAAGATCCCCCTGAGCCTTCTCTTCTCCAGGCTGAAGAAGCACAACTCTCTCAGCCTGTCCTCATATGGGAGGTGCTCCAGCCCTCTGATCATCTTCATGGCCCTCCTCTAGACCCATTCCAACAGTTCCATGTGCTTGTGGTGGGGATTCCAGAAGTGGACACAGTACTCCAGGTGGGTTTTCAATGAGACCAGAGAGGGAAAATCACCTCCCTCAACCTGCTGACCATACTTCTTTTGATGCAGCCCAGGAAACAGTTGGCCTACAAGGTGGCAAGTGCACCACCGCGAGTGCACGCTGCTGGTTCATGTCAAGCTTCTCATCAACCAGCATCCCCAAGTCCTTCTCTGTAGGGCTGCTCTCAATCACATCAGCCCCCATCCTATATTGAAACTATGGACTGCCCCAGCCTAGGTGTAGAATCTTGCACTTGGCCTTGTTGAACTTCATGAGGTTCACGCAGGGCCACTTTTTAGTTTTGTAGATTCAACTACACAAAGTAACCAATGAAATCTTTGACTACAGGCAAGCCAAATGATTTCCACACTTCCATTTCTCCTGTGTAAAGCTCGGATTATAAAGCATGTGAAATACAAACTTGCAAAAGCCTGGGATTTGTTCTGATGCTATGGGAGCACATGCCATACCTGAGATCAAGAGAAATGGAGACAATGGGTGGCATTCCAAGTTGGCTCTGCTCCACCTGCCAGTTAGCCCTTGGACACACATGCCAGGTCTTTTGGCAGCAGGCTGAGAGGTCCATGGGTATGAAATACAAACAAGCTCCCTGGAAAACACCCTTCAGGCACGTCAGTCCTTGCATTTCTGAGATTAATATTCCTTTCGTGTGCTTTGCGCTTTTTTTTCCCTCATTCCAGAAGCACAGCTAAATGCAGGGCTTGTGAGGAGCCTCTTAAATCAGACTTATAGCTCACAGGAATGACCACTCAGAACCACAGCCATTGCCCCAAAATGCTGGATGCTGCCTTTTCTTTTTCTGTCACACTCTAGATACACCATCCTCTCATGGGCAGCCACCTATGAAGCAGATGAGCAAATGAGCATTTGACAAACAACGGCTCTGTATCAGAGAACATAAATGAATCAGAATCTTCATTATCTCAAAACACAAAAGAATATTGGAAAAATTATTTTACACAGACAATGAAAGCATCACAAGAATAGAAGAGCAGTGCAATCCTTCCAATATACGCAATTTAATTTTCAGTCTTACTGCTTACTGGGTAATAATACTTCACTCACATCCAGTGTACAAATGAGAACATTCCAGTCAGAAATGGTAAATCTCTTGCTTTATTACTTACTTGCCTCAGCGAACTGTGTTCAACCTCCTCAGAGCAAAGATTTGAGTTGAAAGACATCAGGTGATGTACCAAACAATTGATCACCATGAAGAACACTATGAATATACAATTAACTCTGGATAAGATCTATACCCCACCACACGTATTATCATCTACATCCAGCTCATCTTTGAGTAGCTTTCTCCTTTTAGTGCTCCTTACACTGAAGTTTACTGCTTTCCTCGACAACTGCAGGAGCAGGATATCTGTTACCCCAGTGCAGAGGCATTTACTGACACCATTTTATCACGTTCACTTTAGCCTTTCACATGATGCAACTTAAGCACAGTCACAACATCATCGCAGCAGATCGTTCTTCATTAATAGATTAATCTGCAATACCATTCCCAGATCACAGTGTTTTCCAAGCCTACTGCGGTACTGTAGACTAAACAACACTGTGCATCAGCTGCAAAGCAGGTCCCATCTTTCATGTTTAGCTGGTTGTGAAACTCAGTCATTTCTTCTCATTCCACACTGTCAAGAAGGAGCAGATGGCAGATGTGCTCTGCCTTATAATATTGTTTTGATGATCCCCTGCCTGCTGGCAGAACAGTGGAAGCAACATTTGGAGACAGGAATTTGCTCTATATTTTCAGTTTGGGGTAGCTGAGCTAAAAGATAACATGGGGTACAGGGAGAGGAAGAAAGGCTTGTACTGAATTGGCACTGATCGATTTCTGTAACAAAAAAAATATAAAAGGCTGACATTAGGAAAATAAAAAGGAGTATTTACTTCAATATGATCTTCATATAGGTGACAGGAAGACCAAACAACTTTTTGAGACAATGTATATTTTAAGATTTTCTGAAAGGAAGCAACAGAGCAAGGTCCCCAGGCGTTTGTACCTACTCAGTGTTATACTCTACATTGCCATATAAACTTCACTAAGACAAAAGTCTACTGAAAACAGATCATCATCACTTTACATGCCTGTTCTCTGTCAAAAAAATAGTGTCAGCAAATACTGCTTTTTTTTAGTTTTCTCGCACAGCAGCCTTCTTCTTGCCCTGGTGGTTTCAGAGATGTATAAAACTCCCAGGAATTTTCATCATTCCCCACACTGCCTGCAAGGATTCACCATACTTTTGTCTGAACAAAGTGTCAATATTCTTAAGGGACAGCTTATAGCTTATAAATGAATTAATTCAAATTAATTTGGCTTATAGCTGGCATTTTGTTGCAAGTAAGAGAAGAAAATCTACTTACATAGCTAAGAATTTGGTATTGTATTAATATTTTGGTTTGCTTCAGAAAGAATGCCTGCTTCTTCCATTCCTCAGGACAAGACCGGCACAGCATGTATCTTGCTGCTGTTCGTCAAAGAGCAGTAGCTAGGGGTAAGCACGCACAAACTGTGAGACAGACAACCATGCTTTGATGGGATAAAACCTCAAAACATGCTCAAAAATTATTTTTCTTCATTATATTTGGACACAAGAAAAAAAGTCGCTCGCTTCCAGTTGTAAGTCTGCCACAAAGTCTACCTTGTAACCAATTTTATTAAGCAGTTTTATGCTTTACCTTTTTTTTGTAGCATCCTTGTGTTCTCATGAATGTGTTACCCAAATGCAGGATTCAAAGTTTTAGCTTCTAAAAGTGTTTTTTCTGAATTGCCTAACACTAGTGACAGAATCATAATAGAAACGATAACTGGAGGATAAGTAAATGCTTTCATAACAAAACTGAAAAAGGCACACAAAGTTCACATCAAGGCTTCAGAAATTTTTATTAAAATATTTTTAAAATATGTGCATTATACACAGAAGAAAAAATGCAGTTTAAGTAATATGATTTGAGCTGCCAACAGTATTTCTTCTTCAATAACTTTAGTACACATTTATCTTTTAGAATAACGAACCTGACACAGTCAAGAAAGGAAAATCCTGTTCTTATTTAAAGCAAGATTAAAATTAAAAAAGACAATTGCTTCAAAACTTGGTGATTTTCAATTATGTGCATGTTACTGCAAAATGACATCTGGGGATTTAGGTTGGAAAGTTGGTTTAGAAAGCCTTATAAATCAAACTAAATATTGTCTATAACCTATGAGTCAACCTCAGACAATCCCATTGCATATGCAACTCATTTATCTGTGTCCACCAGTACCCAGATGCCCAGATGCCCAGATGCCAAATTCATTTTGTGTAGACTACTGACAAAATTTTGAAGCTGTCCCAGAAAAAAAAAACCTGCAGAAAAATAATTAGCTCTGACTGTTGAGCAGATGTAGTACAAGCTCTTCATCCTCTGCCAAAGAAAGCCCAGTATCTAATGGCAAATATGGGTCCTCCTCTTGGCTGAGTTTTGCCTTCTTTCTTTTCAGTGGCATTTCTTCTGTTGCGTCACTGTTGCTATAGCTTCTCTTCTTTCTTCCACTCTTCTCCTCAAGTTCACTGCAGAAACAAATCAATTAGTCTTTTTAACAACTGTGGTAATCAATATCATCATATAATCAAACAATTAATTTTAAACAAAGCAAATTTACGTCAAGATAAGAGCAAACAAAATTACAATTCAGAAGGGTGAAGCAATAGAAGCTGATGAACTCAATGTCTAAATTAGAGCTGCTCTCAGGCTGAGGCAGTGGCGAATGTTCTGCTGTATTAATTGATTACAGTACATGAAGATATTGCTTTCAGTCTTATCTAATACTTGCTGCCTTATAGAGTGACAGACAACTTGACAAAACTGATTAAGTGATGCGTCAGTGGACCCTGACATGCATTCAAGATCTTGTCTGAAATAAACATGTGACAAAAATAAAAAAATGAGAACTGTCAATTAACTGATAAATCCTGCGCTTTATACAGTTTTGATTTGTGTCCATCTCATTCAAGTCACCCTTTCCCCTTCTTACAGAAGATTTCCTTGGAGGCAATTCACCTGTTTGCCATAAGAGGAAAATTAAAACCCCAAACCCAGTTATTTTCCCTGGTAAATTCCTATTTCTTCTGTTGCTTTTCTTAAGACTTGAATGAGTAATCTTTTGCAGCCTTCAATCTGGATGAAACGACTGGGTGTCTGTTTTAATACTTTGACTTATATCACATGGTCACATGACTGGAACAGGAGGAAAGCCCAAGCTTTCATAGAATCATAGAATTCATAGAATAACATGGTTAGAAGAGACCCACCGGATCATCGAGTCCAACCATTCCTATCAAACACTAAACTATGTCCCTCAGCACCTCGTCCACCTGTGCCTTAAACACCTCCAGGGAAGGGGAATCAACCACCTCCCTGGGCAGCCTCTGCCAGTGCCCAATGACCCTCTCCATGAAAAATTTTTTCCTAATGTCCAGCCTAAATCTCCCCTGGTGGAGCTTGAGGCCATTCCCTCTCGTCCTGCCCCCTGTCACTTGGGAGAAGAGCCCAGCTCCCTCCTCTCCACAACCTCCTTTCAGGTAGTTGTAGAGAGCAATGAGGTCTCCTCTCAGCCTCCTCTTCTCCAGGCTAAACATCCCCAGCTCTCTCAGTCGCTCGTCATAAGGCCTGTTCTCCAGCCCCTTCACCAGCTTTGTTGCTCTTTTCATAGCATTGAAAATTTGCTATAAATTATCTTATTTAAGAATAAAATAATCTAATTGCACAAAATCTATTCTAGGATATAATATTCATGTACCAGGATATAAAGAGCTGGTTGTCCTATGCTGCAGGGAAGAATTCATACCAAAAAAACCAGATGCAACCCCTGGCATCCCAAACCATGCTCTTCAAACAAGCTAACTGAAAGAAAACTGCCTTCTCAGTTTTTCATTCTTGTATTTTAAAGAATAACACAAAAATTAAAATAGAACTTCTAGAACTTCAAAGACTGAGTTTAGGTTTTTCTAAAATTCATATTTTCAATTAAAAGTTGGCAAATTCAATTTAGAAAATTCAATTTGCTAAAAAAGGTTTCAACAAGATTTTTTTAAATTGCCTTTATTTTTATAAGTGTAAATGTAACGTTTCTGAAATATTCCCTTCAGAAATACTGTTTAGAGAGTTAACAATTAGAAACAGCAGTTATAACAAAAAACTCCAGCTGGGGAATACTGTCCTTCAAACCAATAGCACAGAAATCCAAAGCCTAATTCAAGCCATCTTCAGCTGCTCACCTCATTTTTCCATTAATAGGACTAGTTACCAGTATGTGAAATGCTGGTTTCACCACTCACTGAAAATCAGCCTAACCCAACCATTAACCCCAAAACACGGCAGTTTTCAGTAAGTTCAAGAGGAACTAGCAGCACGCTTTCTCCTCTTCCTAGCTCGTACACAGAGCTTTTTGTCTGACTCTCTATCATCAAGGCAAAGGAATAACATGAGATCTGATGGCCTCGCACTGGACTACAGACGTATGACCTGCCTCCCACTCTCATCCATCCCACCTTTCGTGGAAGAACAATTGGACTCAATGATCCAGTGGGTCTCTTCCAACCTGGTGGTGATTCTATGATTCTATAACTCCTGCCTACTCATTACAGTACAGAGAGAGGAGGGAAATCCTGTGAGAAACACCTTGCATTCCCAAAATTAAAACCTACCTAACATGCTACCTTATATTATCTTTCCCTATCTGTCCAAAAGAAATAGCGTAAAGCAACCTGATCTAGTGAGACGTCCCTGCTCATGGCAGAGGGTTGCACCAGATGATCTTTAAAGGTTCCTCCTAACCCAAACCATTCTATGACTCTGTCAATAGCCGGTGACCGGGCATCAAACACTTCCTAAAACTGGGAAATTTCAAAGGATATAGCAACTTTGTCAACTTTGAACTTTCATTTGCATGGGGATGGCTTTTCAGTGCTTGCTACTATTTATTTTATTCCTTTTCTGGGGAAAGATCTCCCTGTTTCTCTTTGTAGAGCTTAAGATATTCCATAAATGCTGAAGCTATACTGACAATATACAACAATACTCTAAAATACTAAGACTTCTCACTTTTCTAAGTGACCAGTGACAGTTTGGACTGGAGTTTCATGGTGTTTGCTTTGATCAGAGTATGGGGGTTCACTTTAAAAGTGTACAGCTGAAATCTTATTAAGTAAGAGCATTTCAGCTTGTTTGCAAAAAAAGCCAATTACAACATCTGAATAGACTACCAGCATCTGAATGGACTCTGAAGCCCAGTTTGCATTCATAATTGAGTAATGCTTCAGCTAGGACATTAGCTGAAAACATCTTAGCAATTAAAACAATACAGAAATCTCACAAGTTATGAAACAGCAGACTTTAAATACCAAAAGTTATATTAATTTTTGGAGTTTCACAGGCCCACAGGCCGAGATGTGTGTAAGATATAACACTTAAATACAAAACAAATTCAGAAGGAACTGTGAGATTTCTAATTTTTCCCCCAAACAAAAGCAAATAGACACTATTATGACGAATTTTCATCTTAAGCTTTGTGGGAAGATTATGCTGAGTCCAGTTATTTCTTATTATTACTGAGGAATCACAGTGCTCAAACAGTAGCGCACACTATAGATGTATCTACACATCAGCAGGGCTACTTTCACAGTAATTTGACCCCTACTGGGCTGTAAACTGGACAGGTGAATAAGGAGGAATGCATAACACAGGAAGCAGTGGCAGTAAAACCACAGAGTGATGAAGAGATCACAGAATCACAGAATAACCAGGTTGGAAGAAACCCACTGGATCGTCGAGTCCAACCATTCCCACCAATCCCTAAATCATGCTCCTAAGTACCTCATCCACCCTAACCTTAAACACCTCCAGGGACTCAACCACCTCCCTGGGCAGACCGTTCCAATGCCTAACCACCCTCTCCATGAAGAATTTTTTCCTTATCTCAAGCCTAAATCTCCCCTGGCAGAGCTTGAGGCCATTCCCTCTCGTCCTGTCCCCTGTCACTTGGCAGAAGAGGCCAGCTCCCTCCTCTCCACAACCTCCCTTCAGGTAGTTGTAGAGAGTAATAAGGTCTCCCCTCAGCCTCCTCTTCTCCAGGCTGAACAACCCCAGCTCTCTCAGTCGCTTCTCATAAGATTTGTTCTCCAGCCCCTTCACCAGCTTCGTTGCCCTTCTCTGGACTCACTCCAGAGCCTCAACATCCTTCTTGTGGTGAGGGGCCCAGAACTGAACACAGTACTCGAGGTGCGGTCTCACCAGTGCCGAGTACAGAGGGAGAATAACCTCCCTGGACCTGCTGGTCACGCCGTTCCTGATACAAGCCAAGATGCCATTGGCTTTCTTGGCCACCTGGGCACACTGCTGGCTCATGTTCAGTCGGCTGTCAACCAACACCCCCAGGTCCTTCTCCTCCTGGCAGCTTTCCAGCCAGGCTTCTCCTAGTCTGTACCTCTGCTTAACGAGATCTAACGGCTCATTTTTTCATGATGTACAAAAAGTAGAGGCAAAACAGTTTTTGAGTAAGGCAACTAAGGAAGGAAAGCAGAGTCTCGTGTGGAATGTGCAAATAAGCTGTTCGGAACCTTGAGACACAGAGAGAAGACAGACCTTGTCTGTCCATAGAATGGTTTGGGTTGGAAGGGACCTTTAAAGATCAGCTGGTCCAACTCCCAACCCTGTTCCTGCAGGATGGGTTTCTACCAGCAGTGGCTTGGGTGATGTGGAGATGGGCCGCACTATTCCAGAGGAGCAGAGATTAAGATTTTATAAAGGGTGAAAGTGGCAATTTTAAAAGGAAGCTGGAAAATCATAGAATAGTTTGGGTTGGACCTTAAAAATCATCTAGTACCAATGCCCCTTGCCACAGGCAGGGACATGTCCCACTAGATCAGGCTGCCCAAGGCCCCATCCAACCTGGCCTTGAACACCTCCAGGGATGGGGCAGCCACAATCACCAGGATCCCTGGCATGATGTGAAGGGTATCCTGTACTCCATCTGGGTGCACCTCCTCACCTTTTCGACAGAACACTCTTTGGAGGAGATGTAATAGGGGTAAATCTCAGATGCACGTGTAGAAGGGCATCTATATGGGGATCACTTCTGCACTTAACATCAAATAAATTCCTCCCTGGTCTCCATCAACCAAAGGCCTCTCAGTGTACCCTGCAGAGATTATCTCTTTACCACTGGTCACTTTCCATGATTATAAATGGCCCTTACTCCTCACAAACACACAAACTGATGCACTACCAGCTGGCATCCACAAATAGCCAAAACAAAATAAAGTTATTCTAAGGTGAACTATTTTCTAACAGAAAAACGCAGTTAGAAAGCAGCCCCATAATTCAGATTCAAATCAAAGCTAGTGAGTCTCTTCATCTCCTATTAATAACACTTAGAAAGTGGCATGTGCAGCTGGATTACAATTCCTTCCTTTCACCATCTGGTGCAATTTAGCTTTTCAGCTGCCTGAATGACCTGCGCAGTGTGAAGCTGCCTGATGAAAGGATTTACTGGGACAGGCTGTGTTTACACAGGCAAGGAGGTTCTAGCAGCCAACTTATCAACAGGCACAGTAATTTCTGTGGTCACCATTTGCACAGCTGTAACAACAAAGGAAGGTACTATCATTTAATAGATAATATTTATTACTCAAACACTAAAGCAGGACTTATTAATCCCGTCCCTTAAATAAATGCCAGCATATATGAATGACATGTGAGAAACGGGGTGTCTAATTACAACCCTGACAGCTATACACCACGAATCTCTCTTAATTTAACTACTAAAAATAACTGCGCAAGTGTGTTTTGAAGTGATGTCTTTAACAACGACCTGGACGAAGGCACTGAGTCCTCCCTTAGCAAGTTTGCAGATGACATTAAGCTGGGTGGAAGTGTGGATCTGCTGGAGGGTAGGGAGGCTCTGCAAAGGGATCTGAACAGGCTGGACTGCTGGGCTGAGACCAACGGCAGGAGGTTTAACAAGGCCAAATGCCGGGTCCTGCACTTGGGGCACAACAACCCTAAGCAGAGCTACAAACTAGGAGAAACCTAGCTGGAAAGCTGCCAGATGGAGAAGGACCTGGGGGTGTTGGTTGACAGCCGACTGAACATGAGCCAGCAGTGTGCCCAGGTGGCCAAAAAGGCCAGTGGCATCTTGGCTTGTATCAGAAACGGAGTGACCAGCAGGTCCAGGGAGGTTATTCTCCCCCTGTACTCGGCACTGGTGAGACCGCACCTCGAGTACTGTGTTCAGTTCTGGGCCCCTCACCACAAGAGGGATGTTGAGGCTCTGGAGCGAGTCCAGAGAAGAGCAACGAAGCTGGTGAAGGGGCTGGAGAACAAATCTTATGAGAAGCGACTGAGAGAGCTGGGGTTGTTCAGCCTGGAGAAGAGGAGGCTGAGGGGAGACGTTATTGCTCTCTACAACTACCTGAGAGGAGGTTGTGGAGAGGAGGGAGCTGGCCTCTTCTCCCAAGTGACAGGGGACAGGACGAGAGGGAATGGCCTCAAGCTCTGCCAGGGGAGATTTAGGCTTGAGATAAGGAAAAAATTCTTCATGGAGAGGGTGGTTAGGCATTGGAATGGTCTGCCCAGGGAGGTGGTTGACTCACCGTCCCTGGAGGTGTTTAAGGTGAGGGTGGATGAGGTGCTTGGGAGCATGATTTAGGGATTGGTGGGAATGGTTGGACTCGATGATCCAGTGGGTTTATTCCAACCTGGTTATTCTGTGATTCTGTGTGATTCTGTGATACCAGAAAGCTTTTAATTGTTAGTATTTAACTTGCTTTTGGGCTTCAAGGTATGCCTTGACAAGCTGTAAGGTTTTCATTTTAAGTGCTTGAGAGTCGGCCATTTGAAATGTGCATCCATACAGCCAAGTCACTCTTGTTTCAACAACGTGGTACTGCAAGATCTCTAGATGGGCACTGCTTCAGTTAACATTTATCAGAGCTTCCTTTGGAGCCTCGGTTTACCAGCAATGCTCTGGAAACAATCTGCCCTTGCCACTGAACTGCAGTCCATGAGTCAAGTTTCCAGGCTGCAATAATGAATAAATCTGCTAATAAAATACAGTATAAAAAAGTTAGGACTAATTTATCCCATAAGTATTGGCATTTTTCTAATCAAACATGCTGTGCCACAAACTTTTTTTCATGTAATAAATTTTAATTCACAAGGCCATGGTAGCAACCCTAATGAAGATTAATTACTGCAGTCTCTTCCATAAGACCCAGTGCAGCTTCTTTCTTACTTCTTGTCAGAATGCTAGAGAATACAGAAATGGTAATCAAAATATATGGTGGTGTGTTACTTCCCTTACTGCCTATCGTGCTGATGTAAATCAAAATAGCTCTAAAACTAGATTTATAAAAAAAAAATTCAGGAAAAGGGATGAATAATCTGTTTGCAATGAAACACCAGTTTAGCTGTACTAAAAGCAAAAGACAAGTCTGTCTTGAAGATAAGTACCAGATTCTGGAAGAAGAAAACCAAAAACTTAACTAGAAACCAGACCAGCAAGAGAGTATGATTTCTTCCTACTGCAAAGGAAGAAGATTTAATGCGAAAAAGCACTCAAATCAACCATCAACATCTTGCTTCTGCTCTCAGGTCCCCTTTACTTTCCAAAGGCTGTAGTGGACAACTAGCAGTGGATTCAAATCAGATGTAGCAGCACTTCTTCCCCATTCCTCTCGCAGACATGGCTGACCAGAAATCAGCAGTACCTGACCCAGACCTGGACCACTGGAGTTTCTATTCAGTATATGTGGGCTAAGCAATTTTAACTCACCTTTATACACCAGTCAGACAATGGAAATCATTCAGGCATTGATTCTCAAATGGATCAAGTATCACTGCTCTGGGTTAAACCTACTCCAGCTGGCGGTGACCATGGCTTCAATCAAACCATTCTGATTTGCTGAATGTCCTGCTGTCAGAGGCTTAACCTCTGAAATGTGCTGCTGCCTTTGAAGATGCTGCTAACAACATACCTAATCCTTGCATCCAGTCACTCCTCCTCAGCTTCGTCTGACACTCACATTCTTCAAATCTGTTCATCTCCTTTTCTATTTTTGTGACCACTATCACCATCCAATTCTTGATAGTTTATTTCTTAAGTGCAGAGTTTCAGTAACTTCTTATCTTATTTCTCTTTCGTTCATGCATACACTTGATGACGATACACTACTTTTTTCTTTTTTTAAAGGTAATTTCTGTAGCTGACAAATTCACAGATGCCACAGGAAGGATCTGGTCTGACCTGCACAGCATAGGTTACTGATTTCATTACAAAATTCTACTGTCAAGCCCATTTCATACAGTGAGCTACAGCATAACTATTATAAAGACTTACATGGCATGAGAATAACACATCTCATTCAAAAGCAATGTAATGTCTCAATGTCCAGTTTTGCAGCTAAAAAGCACATTCAAGCCCTTAAACAGAGACCTTTTACAAAGTCTGTCTTGCAGTGCTTTTCTGGCCATCATAACATTACGTTCCAGCCTTCACAAAGTCACTGACATGTTAGAGGGAATACCATGAGTTGCAGATGATCATCTCCACAGACAAGGTAACGCCAACTGCACTAAGAACCACATAAATCTTAGCAGGTCAACATCAGCATCCTGGTATACAAAGATGGTATAAAGAACTGCAATTTGCTTACAATTTTCATAAATAAAGCAAAGTACTTAACCAAGCACTACTGACTGATGACTTGCATGCCTGTCAGCTGGTGATCAACCAAAAATTCAAAACCAGAGCAGGTTTCTTCTTTCCCCTGACATCCAAGATCTTTTACATGCTGATCTAAAAGTTAATGTGATCAGTTGGACCTATTAAAGATTTAAGGAAGGCAATGTTGAGGTCAGTCATAACTTTGTTCTTCATCAACATTTTTATTTAGAGAGGTTGAGGGATTAGAAATATCAGAAACTCAATTTGACTGCAAAATGAATATTTAAGAAATCCAGCTGCTTTTCTTCCAGCTTATTCGATACACTTAAATTTTTCACCTCATTAACAATTTCCATTGATAGCCTTAAACCAAATACAATGAATGTTGCTAGATATACAAAAATTAATCTCATATTACATGCTTGCAGTCATTAATTACTCTGCTTGTAGAGGTATGGCTGGAAGGGAATTCTATTCAAAGGCAAATTTAACTCATGATTTGTATAGCTCCCCCAATTAAAAAAAAGTACTGAGAGGGAGGGAGAAAAGACTAAGAACGTTTTTGACCTCTTAAACCATGGGGAGATGGTATGTTTTTAAAGATGGTTGAAGAAAAATACCCTCGGTCTCACATATTTGCTTTGAATTATCCCTTTTAGAAGCACTTTTTTTCTTCTTAAAGCAAGTAGTAGCTAGCATAGACAAATATATTTCTATTTCAATCCAACATTTGCAGCAAAATCTCTGAATTTTGGAAATGTAAACTATAAAAGAGCTGCATCTCCTAATCTCACAAGCCTAATTTTACTGTGTGCTATCGACTGATTTGTTTTTCTTAAAATCTTTAGGTCAGTATTTCCCAGCCCAAAGAGCAACTCATCATACAATCCAGTGACAGCTCAAGGAGAGGTACATGAGGCATGAGTGTTGATTTAACAGAAAATCCTCCTTCCCACTGGCAGAAAGATTTCTTGCCTGGTCTCATATTTATTCTTCTTGACCCACAAGATCTCCATCATCCTCCCTCTGCCTTTCATGCATACATCCCCTACACCTCTTTCCTCCCTCATGCAAAATCAGTAACACTTCTCCATGGCCTTAGGCTCACCATCAGCCTCTCTAGCTACCACTTTCCTTTACCCGCAGGCTTATTGGTCATTCAAAGTCTCCTGCTTTTATCGATTTCCTCTTTTTCCAGTTCTAAACTAATTTCCTGAGCTGCATCTTCCTCTTTCAGTTGTGCCTCTGCTTTCACAAAAGCCATCTAAGGGGTGCTCAGAGCACCTCATAAGTTTCCAGACATACATACACCGAGCCTCAAAGCCAATTTCAGAACTAGAGAACAAATGACAACAGTTTTCACCCACATGCACCTGAAAGAAATGCAGTTTCATCAACACTGCTATTGGGAATGTCCTTGGCCTGTCCAAAATATGGTGGGACATTGCCCAGAAGAGATCTTTTTGGCACCATTTGAAGTCACAGCAGTTGTGGACAATACACACTATCATGCACCAGGGCTTAAGCCTGTTTTCTGGCCAGATCCATTTAGCCTGTAAGGACACGACTGATGTTCCCTAGAAGAGCCCAAGCCAGCACAGGATTAACCACCACATGCTGTGCTCAGCACCGGAGCCATCAATGGCTCTTAATTTTGACACACTCCTTTCAGGCACTCCTAGAAATCTAATTTTATCCTGGACCCTATCATCTTCCAAATTTATCAATCAGCACGTTGTCGCCCACAGTTCTTGCTCTCTTGAGCATCCCACAGCTTTTCTGCCTCCTCTTCCCTTTGCATACCTGTCATAACTGTTCTCCCTACTCACTTCAGTTTAATTACTGCCCTTAGCAATGACTGTCAAATCCACTCCTGGCCTGTCCCCAGCTACCAGATAATATCGGTGTCCCTACTATCTGCCTCTGGAAGTCGCTGCCGATAATAAACTCAAAATTGTGGTCTTCGATATTGCGGGTTTATCTGTAGTACTCTCCTCATCAGAGCAGTGCCTACACTAATGTGGCCTCTACTAGGGAAGCTCTGAAAGTCAGGTCTAGCTAGGCTGATTGAAACTGCTCCTTGGGTACTTTCAAACTTCTGTTCAGCTTAAGTGCTGCAGAAGAACCTGAAGCAAATGGACTCACTTTACAAATTTCTGTCTTCTTGCCTTCCTAAAAAAAAACCCTGAAAACGTCTACTACCCATTGCCCTCACCCTCCAGCAAACACAGACAAGAATGAAAAGCAGGAAAGTATTCAGTCTGATTGTGTAAAGATACAAAAAATGAAAAAAATCCTTTCAGAATCCCCTTGGAGGAAATTAAGGACCTTTCCTGTTATTAAAAAGTATAACAGTATAGTGTCCTGAAGTTGACAGAAGCTGGTTATAAAGCTTCATGTGATCCCAGTTCTTGGGACATGAGTGTTACCCCAAGAATATCTTGCCCCTGGCCAGGGAAAGCACAACCCTCCAAACTGACACCTAAAAAATGACCCAGCCAGATCACACCCCTAGAGCACTAAAAAAGGCAGGACAGATTTACACAAACATTTTATTTAAGGAAGTGAAACCAAATTGCAACTTTGTGGTCATGAAAGGAACGCCAAAAAAAGCCCCAAAACTGTAACAGTCGGCAGGGTTTGCAGGGTAAGAATGAGCTGATATTGCATATAATAATCATAATAAAATTTATATTTTGACAGTTTCTTTGCAAGACCACCTTTTAAAGAACTAAATAATGCTGAGATTTTAAACGATCATTAACAGCATTTTCAGACATATGAAAAGATCTTACATCCATATATATATATATTTATATATATCATCTTAAAAATTTATGTTTTATTTTATGAACCTTGGTTGGCATCTCCTACTAAAATCTGAAATATATGTTCTAGACAAATAGTTCAGAGATCAAATAAAATCAACCTTCCAAATAAATGATCCTTTGCCAGGCTTAAGGAAAAATTCATAATTTAAAAAAAAAGAAAATTTCATTGGAAAAACTCTCCTGCATTTTAGGTTCTATGTCAAATACATGGATACAATGTAGACAGCAGTGTACCATGGAAAACGTTCGGTTGTTGCACTTCATTCTGAAGTCACTTCCAAACATAGTCTAAAAAACATATTTAAAGTACACTTAGTAAATCAAAATCTGACAAGGCTTAATACATGGCAGAAAAAACCCATAACTCAACTCCAGTTGAGTGATATATATATATAGCCTATTTTTTGTGCTGAAAGTTACTCCCTTCAGCACAGATTACATTCAAGACTAATGTCCTTGAGATAACTGGAAAACTGTAGATATCAAAGTTCCCAGAAAACATTCGCTCAAAAAGTAACTCAAATAAGGACAAGTCTAATAACAGGGAAAACCAAAAATGATTAAACTGTGTCTACTTGGTATTAATTTTACATGTGTAAACCTGGCATACTGAAAACAAGAAAAATATTATTTAAAAATCAGTTATCACATGTGATTAGTTGTAGTTTCAAAAGTAATGCCATCTGTCTAGTGGGTGGAGCACTGAAGGGACCCTTTCAGTGCCTGAATTTTACTCCCAGATGTATCACTGCCATGACCTAAAGACAAGTTACTTCGTGAGTCAACATACCTGCCTATAAAAATCACACTGATCTTCTTTGTAAAGTGTTTTGAGATTTGCTGAGGAAACTACTTTGTCAAAAATCATTTCTAAATTCCTGCTTTCCTTTTCTGCATGTTCTTTTCCAGCCTACTTCATAGTAACAGAAAATTAACAAGGTCCTAAACCTTCTTTGAGCCTTAATTCTTCTTGAGAACAAACACACCAACTACAGTGGAGTCGCCACAGATTCCAAATATGCACCGATGACCACTGCCAGTAATCTGCCCTTCTCTGTTAACTTCTATTCTTAAAGCTCAGGTAACTTTTTGTCTTGCTGTCATCCTCTGGGAAAGGATGAATACAAATCGTGGTGTATGAATACATAAAAACCAGACAGAAGTCATGTCCCCTAGTCAGATGGTTACTAAATGAAACTGAAAGTAAACTAGAGAAAACATCCAATTTTAAACTGACTGACCCCATAACTTTTTCAAAATATTTATTAGAATAAAATAGTATAACATAGTTTAGTTTAGCATAGTTTAGGTTGGAAGGGACCTTAAGGATCATCTAGTCCCAACTCTCCTGCGATGGGCGGGGACATGCCCTGCTAGATGAGGCTGCCCAGGGTCCCACCCAATCTGGCATTGAAGCAGTTCTGCAAGGTGAAATAATGCAAAATCTCGGTTAAGAAATGCAGGAAGTCTACAACAATTCAGTAGTAATTAGGAAACGCCTGAGACAATTAAATGTTTAATAGGTGATGTTGTGACACTAGGTTTCCTATTCTTGGTTGCTGGCAACTCCCTTCCTACCAGCTCAATTGTCCATTAACTTAACGGATTCCAGGAATCTGCCCTTCAGCAGCCACAACACCCCAATAAACAAGACAAGTGGTGATCAGTGTCCAATCACTTACCAAAGCTCTACTTCAGACCTTCTCAATTTACTTTAAGCCCTCCACAAAACAAACTACAAGTAACTATCAAAATTCCCTCTCTACTTTGTTACCTGCAGCAAAGCATTACTACAAATGTCAGCTCAGAATTTGCTCTCAAAGGCAAAAGGACAGAACCAGCACTACTATGGTCCCAGATGGAGAAGCATTATTATCCCGAAATACCACTCCTGCCATTTCCACTAATGCCCCATGTAAATGTAGAATTGCTAAATACACTTTTCTGCTGGTCCTTGTCTCCTAGTTAATACTAGGCCAAACAGAGATGGCCCCTTCAAACAAAATGGGGTTTTAGAAGATCCTCTACTCAAATCACCACTTTACATCCAGATTTTACTCAACAGAATCTCATATATTAAAAAGACAATATTAACGATGTTATTGATGTTACCTGGCAGAAGCTGAGAATAAAGTTTCAAATTATTAACCTGGTTCCACTACAAGCAATATAAGAATACCACTAGGGAATGCATTTATCAAATTGGGAGAGATATATTTCAACTCAATAGCATGGGAAAAACAACCTACAAATCCTCTTATATGGCCCTCCCCAATAAATACCAAAGTTTAAACTTCATTAAAAGAGAAATTCCTAAACAATTTATGCAGTTTCCCCAAATAAAGACTGAAGGTCAAAGAGTTAAGCAATCATAAATACAGAAGGAACTGGAAGAATCTTGTTTAAGAATGATGGATCTCATTTTCTGTTTGTTTTTAGGAAGCTGCACTGACATTTTACACAGCTTTTTCATTCATTTTACATGGAGTGGAGATACTGAATAACCTTAGGGAAGTGATGGACCAGAAGGAACTATAATTTTCTTATAGTTACCCTCTTCCTCCTCCTTGCACAAAGAAGGAGCAGTTCACTGCTCTCAGAAAAAGCAATGCATTTCCCCCATCCTTGTCAGTTCTGTCAGTCAGCACACTAGTGATGTGGCTACAGGGGACATGATCACCACTCAGTTAACGTAGAGCTCTCCAGTCCTTAAATCCATGTCCCAACATCCAGACCTACCTACTGCCCCACAATGTGTAGTGACATAGGGTTAGGGACAGTCTAGCCACTAGGATTAACCAATTCAGACATGAAAAGCAAGAGATTTATGAACCTAGACACCTAGAAGAGAGCAAAATAAAGATCTACACTCCCATTTAAGAGTCAAGAGGATATTTCTTAACTTGTTACACGATAGGCTGTTTGCCAGAAACACACCGTGAAGCCAACAACAAAAACCACACAGGGCTTCATGCAGTATCTCTCACTCTTCCTGTATGTATGTGGTGAAGAAATGCAGTTGCCATAAACTCTGGTTCCTCACCCCACTCTGTGCTTTCTGTTAAACTACAAGAAACAAATTCCTTCTGGTTTATACAATAAATAACACTTTTAAATGAAGAAGAAAAGTTTAACATTTTACATTTTATTATATATTTAATTCTAACTCGCATTCCACTTCACTTGAAGCGTTGAAGAGACTGAGCAACATGGAATCATAAAACTTATCAAGTTGCACTGTGCACAGATTTATTTGACATATCACAGGTACAGGGGGCTCATCCAAATCCTCAAAAGACTTCAATATTTCTCATTTCCAACAGAACATGCACTGTGACTGTAGAGAAATGTATTTCCGAAATACACAAAACATCCAGGGAATTAGTAAATATTTTTTTATGTGGAACAGTCTCATCAAGATCATTTCAACACTGAATCAAAAATCTTCCTCATACAGCTTCACAGAAAAAAATAATTGCCTCTAGCACAGATTTCTGTTCAGCACCTACCTCACAAACAAATACTAAGTTGCAGTAGCAAGAGAATGACTATAAAATGAATTCTTAACATCTCAACAGAACATTTTCTAAAAAATATGAACATTTTTAAATGAATGTGGAAGATGTGTACATACCTATAGCTGTCTTCACTTTCTGAATCCTGCTCTTCATCAGAATCTTTGTATTTATCAGGATCTGGAAGAGTGCTTGGATCAAACTCTTCTTCACTTCCACTGTGAGCAAGAAAGGCCACTGTTTCCTCTTCAGCCTGCCAGGTGACAAATGGAGAGTTACAAGAGAAGCAAACAAGTCCATGCTACTTGTCATAACTCTGTTAGTAGGGATGTTGCAACAAAAAACATTGCCATCGACCGCAGTCAAAGGCCACTGCTAGTATAGCCAGGAAAACACAGAATCATAGGATGGTTTCAGTTGGAAGGGACCTTAAAGATCATCTCATTCCAACCCCACTGCTATGGGCAGGGACACCTCCCACCAGACCAGGCTGCTCAAAGCCCCCTCCAACCTGGCCTTGAACACTTCCAGGGATGGGGCAGCCACAACTCCCACAGGTAACCTGTGCCACTGCCTCACCACCCCCATTGTGAAGAGTTTCTTCCTAATATGTAGTCTAAATCAACCCCTTTCCAATTTATACCCATTCCCCCTAGTCCTATCACTACAAGCCTTTGTAAACAGTCCCTCCCCAGCTTCCTTGCAGGCCTCCTCCAGGTACTGGAAGGTCGCAATAAGATCTCCTCCGACCCTTCTCTTCTCCAGACTGAACGACCCCAACTCTCTCAACCTGCCCTCATATAGGAGGTGCTCCAGCCCTTTGATCCAACTTGCATCCCTGACATCACTACTGCTCTCCTCCAAGGCTGTCAAAGGTTGAAAAAATCATATTCAAAAAGGAAGAACAAGGATTTACATTCAAATTCTACCGTCCCAACATCATCATGCCAATCTACCAAATCTTAGAGAGATTTAGGCAGCAACTAATGAACAGTCCTCTGAGATGAAGTGTTGTAAGTAATACAAAGCTTTACTGTCTCTCAGAAACACACTGGCAAACAGGTGCAAGCTTGCAGACACATTAATCACTGCTATAAAGTGTAATTCGCTAAATAACCCTGATTTAAAACTCATCTGGGTGTCCTTGCAGTCAAACCTAAAATTCTGTTTAAGCTGGATTAACTCCTCTAAAGCAGTTTCAGCCAACTATCACAAGTGACGCACATTCTTGAGGCTTCCACCCAGCCTTCTTCATCCTTCCTCTGTGGGGCTCAGCTTCCCTCTGTCCCCACAGCACATCTCAGGATGAGCTGCTGGCACCGGCAAGTTTCCCCACAGTGTGGGAATGCCTGACTAATTCCTTAACAAAGAGGGCACAGAAGATGCTGATCCATAAATGTCTTGGATAATATAATAAAGCTGACTGATTTTGCAGAAATAGGTTCTGCTCCATGTGGTCCAGAACTGATGGCACCACTTTTGTAAATTTTTGCCAATAGGCATGAAGAAAGCAGACGTACTGGAAGGCATATGCCCACAAAAATGCAAACAAAGAGCTTACACACATTTTTCAGCAACGTGAACCATACATCTCTGCATATTTATGCTGAGAAGCAAAACCAAATGCAAAGAAACTATAATTAAAGACGTAAGTACCTTTTGTTTATATATCTAATCAACATTCACACAGCTAAGCTTCCAAAACAGTACTCATTTAAATGATCCTTCATTCTACGAAAAACTTCACATCATTAAATATTTAAAGTTCATTTTTGTTCTGATTTTTCACATCTGCATCTATCCTCAAGTTTAAAAGAACACAATACTTGCATGCACACACCTCACCACAACAAAAATACATTTTAGAAAACCCCAAACCAAACAAAGGTCGCTTTTATAACTGCATATAGAGTAAATGAAAGGAAATTAGCTGGTGAAGAGTAACAATATTCAACACTGCAAGAGTTCCTTACTGTTTATCCAGTAACACTTCTGCAGTGCAGGCAGCAGAAGAAAGGGATAAAAGCCAGGTTTGGAACCAGAAGGCAGAAGACAAACATACTAAACACAGATTGTTCTTGACTGTTTTGTAATACTAGTAAAGGTAATTGTATAGCTAGGTATATAAAAATAACTAAATATATCATCAGATTCAGCAGCACCGTATATTTGGTAAGGCAACAGAACCACTGACTAAAAGCACATTGATTACCAGGAGCTTCAGGTGCAACTTCATAACAAAGTTTGGTTTGGTTTTGTGAGGTTTTTTAAAATAATTGTTTGCTTAGAAAAATATCTTGTAGCTCATCTTCTAGCACAATTTTACAGAGCACTACTAACTCCAAAGAAATCTATTTTGAAGGTCACCTTTTTCTTAATTAATTTCCATATTTGAAAAGCGTTCTGCATTAAATTACACTTTATTTCAATGTCTTCAAGCATTAAATATTTGCTCTTTCCTTGTCTCTCCCATTGCACCTAATCTTCTAATACAACTGGTGCATGCTCATTATATATTAAAAAAAAAAGAGATAAAAAAGAGAACTAGTACTCAAAGCTTTTGTATGGAGATCAAAGTATTTCTTAACATGTATGTGTGACATTAGGTAAAGTTTTCCAATACTAACATTTATTGGCAGTCATCTTTTAAGAACAGGGCTGTCCATTTACATTTGTAGTTACGTCAGTAAAATGTTAAAGCTAGTTTGTTTCCTAAGTTTTGTCATTTATATATGCACACATATATAAAACAAAAGAAGTAATTGGGAAAGATGCCTCTAATACATCAGGAAGGTCATATTTCTTGTAAGTACCATCAGTTACATATTCATTAAAATACCTGTAAGACCCTAAAATTGTTAAGGCCTTGAACGTGAACATTTATCATCCATAGCTGAACAACCAAAACTCATTATCTCTCCCCATTTGCTCAAATTTCCATCAGCCAGTCAGGAAAAAGAAATCTTGTGACTTAACATTACATTACTCACCATACGAGCTAGAGAAAAAAATGTAGTCATACGTTCAAGATAACACTTGTAAAAGTTCTTCAGATACAAATAGGATGCAATTTATAGACTTAGGACTAAATCTTTCCTAAGGCAACTGCTATCAAAGAAGAGATTAACTGAAGAACAGATCTTGACCACCTGTACTTTAAGTTTAGCAACAATCTGAGGTGTTTAAGGCATGGGTGGACGAGGTGCTGAGGGGCACGGTTTAGTGTTTGATAGGAATGGTTGGACTCGATGATCCGGTGGGTCTCTTCCAACCTGGTTATTCTATGATTCTTACTACAAAGTTCAGCTGTGGAAGGAAACCCATTCAGACATCAAATCAGGCCAGGTAGGGGAACAGGATTCCGTGGCAATCACCTTGCTATTTTCTGTTCAGGGGTGACAAGCTCTCTCTTTTTTAACACCAGACTGGCCCATGTATTTTGCAATCTAGTTCCATAAATACTTCGCATGAAGACTTTCAGTTTGAACATGGCACTGAGATGAAAATATTTCTGCATTCGCATAGTTTCCCTCAGAGGCATAAGGAGATTCTTCTTATGCAAACTCAGCATTATGGAAAAATTTAGCAAAATTTCTGTACTGGAGTTTTTGGAAACCTTGTTGCCTTCAATCTCCACACTATTACAAGTCAACAAGGAAAGCCCTTGACCTTACTCTAGCCATTTTGGAAACACACACTAGATGAGATGAACAAGGCAGGTTCATTTAGAGCTTTTGTCCTGCTTCTTGATAGAATACCTTCAATCCAACTTCTAGTTGCCTTTGTTACAAGACATAATGACAACTTCTTCTCTACATAAAGAAGGTTGAAAGGCTGGTGGAGCTGAGGTAAACATATTAGAAGGACTGAGAGAAGCTTAAAATGAAACAAATTATGTACCTTTAAGAAAACACTGAAGTGACTCAAATGTTCAAAAGAGCCAAATTGATCTTTTGAAGAAAATTCAGAGGAGGCGCACCAAGTTGATCAGGGGCTGGAGCACCTTTCCTACCACGACAGGCTGAGAGAGTTGGGGTTGCTGAGAAGGCTCCAGAGAAACCTTATAACAGCCTTCCAGTACCTAAAGGGAATCTACAACAAAGCTGAAGAGGGACTTCTTACAAGGGCGTGTAGTTACATTGGGTAACAGTTTTAAGCAGAAAGAGGGGAGATTTATATAAAACATTAGAAAGACATTTTTTACAATGAGGGCGGTGAGGCACTGGAACAGGTTTTCTGGAGAAGTTGTGGATGCCCAGTCCTTGGTGCTGTTCAAAGCCAGATTGGATGAGGCTTTGAGCAGCCTGATGTAGTGGAAGGTGCCCCTGCCTATGACAGAGGGGTTGGAATTACGTGATCTTTAAGGTTCATTCCAACCCAAACCATTCTACAATTCTATGATTTCTACCAGACATTAGGCACTCAGATGAAAAGTATCTTTTACCACCAGATAAAAAGGGAGAACTGAAAAAACATAGCATGAAAACCTGCATAAAGATGAAAAATGTTGCATCTGCCAAGATTTATGTTATAGAATACATATTTACTATCATATATAATGCATATCTAATTTAATTGTTTTTTAAAAAATCCAATTAAATTTTCTGGACTTGTAATTTTTATGTTTGATGCTTTAAGTAATTTATCAGTTCCTAGGAAACAGGTTGAGGTAGAAGGAAGAATTGTTTTGACATTATCAGTTCTGTTATAGTACTTTATAAAGCACAGAGAGGGAATATTTCTGTTCAGCTAAAAACATAACCTTTAAGGTTTATTTAGAGGTGGATCAGGCTTGATTTTAGTCCATCAACAGTCATATATTATTAAGTTCCTTTTGAGCTATGCCACCCTTCAGCTTTTGCTAATAATATGGCTTGTGCAAGTAAGCGGTGTTTGTGATATTAATAATAAGAAAAGGTAAACTTCAAATACTGGTAGGATATTACCCTACAGAAGTACATAACTTCCAAAAAATCAGTATACTACAGCTCATATAGAAGGACAGTTAAAATCCCTTTCATGATCTGACAGCACTCAAAACTTAGTTTTCTTCTGTTGACTATTTTTCAGATTAAAAAATGAAGTTGTTTCTGCTTAATGTTTGTGACGGAACACATTCACAAACAGAGGTCTTGTAGTACTGCCTTCAAAACATATTAGTCTGGATTCACCCAACTGCCACACAGGGTTTTTTTCACAGCCTGTACTCCCACAACACTGTGTCCCCAGCTGACGTGAGGTTCCTCCAATACTTCATCATCTACACTGCCCCAAAGGAATACAGCTATTCTAGCAGTTCACAAATAGAAAAACAGCTTTGATGTAGCTGGGGTGTTTGATCCAACAGTTGCTTTGTAGATCAAGATTAAAACCGTAGACGATATGAAAACTGACTGGGAGCCAATGGAGCAAAGCAAGTGCTGATCTGACATGCAGAGAGCTGCCTAAATCACGCCAAAACTGGACAACTGCACTCAATACCATCTAACGCTCATCAAAAGCCTTCAAATCCAAACACATAAAGCAGTATTTCCATTGAGAGAAGGATCTTGCAATCTACGAGGTGAAAGGCCACATTTTGACTACAGTGGTACCGTACAAGGTTAACCTTCCTGAGTGGTGACCAAGTCATGCAAGCTTTCTTCCTGTTGTCATCTACTATTTGTCATCTGCATCAACATTGAACATTAGTTCTTACGGGTCACAGATGTCCATTCCACAACTGGTTTTGCCTTTCCTCTAAGGCTTGTTTCTTCTTATGGGTAATTAGGATGAATATACAAAAGGGTGGGAAGAGTAGAGAACAGGTTGTTGTTGACTTTCTGTTCTCTTCATCTGAAGCACGCAGATGCATTCAAGGTACATCACAGAAAGACGATGATGTGGACACAAACTAAGGTTTGGCCAGGTTCCATGGGTCTGGTCAGGAAGGCTGGTATCAAAAACTGGAGAAACCAGGCTTGTAGGTTGTCAGACATAAGCATTGCGCTAAGATGATCTAACCGATCTTCAGGCTCTTAGAGGAGTTAGCCATAGGTCCTAGTTTTCACATCAAGTTAGAGAATACAATTTTTGGTTTTCAGTAAAAGGGATAGACAATTCTCAGTTTCATGTTCAAAGTGTTCACCCTTCCCAATCACTAGCAGTCACATGAAGGTTCAACTTCATCCAGTCCTTTTTTTTTTTATTTCTTTTTAAGCAATATGACATCTTAAATAATATAATTAGCCTCGTTTAGCCAGCAGAATCTTGAATTTTCTTTTTTGGCTTTCCTAAATGGCCTGCATTTTATGGTCAGTGAATGGGTAAGTCTGTGTTTCAAACTAGCACCCGCTGATGTATATTATACTGACATTCAAATCTTTGCTGTGTAACTATAACAAAGCAATTTGTGCTGGAAATGGCTCCTGCTGCAAGCACAGATCAGAAACATTGAAAACACAAAAATAGTAGAATTTTTCACACAACCACTGCTGCTTTTTGGCTTTTTATATAGTAGTAAAGCTTCTGTCATTTTCATAGTCATAAGTATATGTTTCATCTGTAGACTTGATCTCTACAAAGTACCTTTTGTCCATACCAGAATTAATAGCAACATAATGAATGCGTATAAGGAAAGATAATATGATTTGGTAAATTCAAAATAAATTACAATCTCGTCTACCTAAAAAGGAAATGCAGAGATCTTCTTGATCTAATCAAAGACTTCTTTTTGAAAAGGTATTTGGTCTTATCTGCATCTGAACTATAATGGGTACAACTCACAACTAGACCGTATGCTTTTCATTTTGTTTATTTGCTCTTATAAGATTCACGTGGAACATGTATTGTAAAGATAAGATTTTTCAAGTGTTACTCACAACAGTTATCAATGTGATCTTAACAAAAGGGCAGACTAAAATACTTCTCATGAGAAAGATCAGCATAAAACAACTATACTGCTAACTATAAATATAACTCAATTTTCAGACATGAAAATATAACTTAAAAGAAACTAAATTATGAGGCGGGCAGCACTGGAAGTAAATTAAACACTGAAATATAAGAAATTTTGTCAAACAGACAGAGTTTAACCTATTGTATATATTCTTGATTTTAGAGATTGCTTGTACACAGATTGAACAGGAATGCAAGCTAGTAGTTCCAGTGAAATGAAATGTTAGCATGAGTTGTTCTATTTGCCATAAAAGATCAATCCTAGGACCTTCAGTACCAAAAGAAAAGTCTCTGGCATTTGAGTTAGCAAAGTAGTAGCTTCATCTCTGGCAAGGCATAAAGCTTCCCACTCCTGCCACATCAGCAGCCAGTCAGAGATGCTACAACGCGTATAAAATCCCTGTCTGAAACAAAATTGATTTAAAGTATTTAATAATGCAAAGGCTTCAAACTAGAAAAGCCCAAACAATTTTTGTTTTGAAATTTTCTAATGCTAGGTTGTCAGGTATCATTTTGCTGGCAAGTGAGCAAGCAGTACAGGTTAAAAAAAAAAAAACAGGAGGGCAATATGTGTTGTGCCTTATAGAAAAAAAAAGTTAGTAAAAAGGTCTAGGTGAATTGAACACACTAACAGACTTGTCCAAAAGTCTAAGGCCCTCTCAAAAAACCACAACGCATAACACTTGAAACTTATATTCTCCACACATAATCCTTGGACTGTTTCTTTACACTCCCTCTTCCTCTCCACTTTTAGGTTCACAGCAGTCAGGGTTGTAAGCTCAAATACAAAAAGTAATTCTACAAAGTAGTATCTGTGTTCAAACACTTCCAAGACATCAGTCTTCTCCATCGAGCCTCAGCACGTGTCCACAGAGATGGTGCAAATACAAGAGAATTCTCCCTGTATCACAGCAGAGGTGTCCCACCACCATCACTATTCACAGTACAGACTGGAAGTAGAGACTACTCATTGTTTATTAAATGATGTATTTTTCAAGAATGAGCAGATCAATGGCAGCACTGATAGGAAATAATCAGAATGAAAACTTTCTAAGTCATGTAATTTTGCAAGCTGCTTAGTTCTGCTACTTCTTGAAACAACTGATGTGTATTCAGTACACAAGAAACAGCAGCACTGGCATTAAGCGCTTGTCCTACGACAAGACTTTCATGTTTTCTCCATACTGCTTAAGTCACGTACTCTAAATGCGTGTTTAAAATACACATGTAAAATAGAACATTTACAGGGGGAAAAATATGAAATTAATTCCTCACACCAGAGGTTATTTTAACTGCTACCGATGCTTCTACATACAGAACTGAGGAAAAGAAATCCAGAAGCAGTTTTGCCGCTCATGGCACTCCTCAACCACGTGCTGTGAGAATAAGACCTTGTTTGCCTTCGTTCAGGATCTATTTATCAGCAGCGACAGATTGATTTTTGTTCAAATATGCAAATGAGTAATGAGTAAATAAAAAAAAACCTGACTGATGCTGCAGGCTTACAGAGTCATTTATTATTAATATTTTTGTTGTTGTCAACAACTTTCCCTTTCTACTAAATTTTGCAGAAGACAAGTCCTGGCCATACGGGTTAAGCACACAGAGGAACACACAAATATAGCCTGATGAAGGATAAGTAAGCACCCTCTTGTATTTCCACAGGCATTGCTGGAAAGGGGATCCTGGATGGAGAAACTGAAAAAGCTCCCGAGACAGTCTGGCAGCCATCCACAAGCAGCTTTTGTTTAGAGTGAGGAAAAAGCTGAGGCCAAAAAAATTATCCAGGTGGTTGAAAAATAAGCAAGTGGGCAACAACCAGTGAAAACTAAGCTCTTGTTAGCAACTGAAAGACGAGAGACCATGAAGAGTGCTAAAAGAGCCTGCAAAGACCCATGAAGAGAGGTACTTTGCAGTAGCATTTTGAATAGATACTAATGGAGCTAAATGGCATTTATAAAGGAAAGTGGAGTAGACACAGCAGAAGTAAAGACTAAAAATCATATCCCTTGATAACAATTTTATCTATGTGCATGAATAGGAAAAGCATATCTTAGAAATGCCAAGTGGGAAGAAGAAGAAGAAAGATTTATATGAGGCAAGATCTTTTAGACCAAGCAACTGGTAAAACCCACAATTTTTCAGGTCTAAAATAACACAAAGCAAATAAAAAAAAATCAAATTAAGAATAATTGCTGAGAGTTAGTGTTACATGGGGATTTGAGTTAAAATGTGCAACAGGACTAGGGAATGTTAGTACAGAGAGAAGCCACAGAAAGGTTTTCTTCAGGAAAGGGAGAACACCTGAATTGTCATCTGCGGAAAAACAAGGGACAGAAGGAGAGTTAAGAATTTAGGTAAGCACCAGAAAATGATTACGGCAATACTAAGCCATATGCTAAAGTAAGAGATAGCCGTGATACTCACAGTGACAGTGAAAGAGGAAAGCAAAGAAGGCTGAACTTTTTTCTTGAGAATTTCTTAATCCATTAAATGTGTGCTAAGACTGTAATTTGGACAGAAAGGTAGAGCTGGAGTAGAGTGACTGCAGTAAGGCTCATTAGTACAAACATTAATTTGTATTCACGGATGCTATTTCTCCACAGATAAGAGGAACAAAGTAAAAGGCAAATGTTGTCATAGAAGGAGACTGAAGAGATTCTTGAAATAATGAAGGAGGAACTACTGGAGAAGACAGACACCAGAAGAGAGAGTCATCACATTTGCAAACCTTCTAGAACCTGGAGCATATATGGAAAGGCCACATGAGCAACTAGCAAGTGAGACGAAGACTGATTAATGTCAGGGCTCTCAGGGAAGAGAAGCTGAGAAAGAGGGAAATTAGAGAGCAGTTGCCAAATACCAGGATGGATGATGTCTACTGAGTAGAACTCAAACATGTCTACATGTGGAAATTAATAGAAGGGCATGAAGAAATGTGGCAGTTTGAAAAGTACAAAAGGTCAGTGTAGAAGCAGAAATCAAAGATGATCCGGGCAGAATCATAAGGAAAAGGTGAGAAGGCTAAAGAGAGGAAGACTATCAAAAGATGATGTGATGGAGGTAACAGTGACAACAAAGGGAATCACGGTGGAGAGAAGAGCTGACCAGAGCTATTTAAAAATAGGAAAGAGTAGTAAAGAAGAAGAGTAAGAAAGCATGAGAATAGCATTGGAGCTGACTTAGAAGGAAGTAAAAAGAGAAGAGGAGCAGCAGGTATGGAGGAATAAAATCAACAGCAAACACAACTATGAAATGTGTGGCTAAACACCCAAAGGCACTCCTTCATGCAGCAAGTGGCAAAGCCATGAGTGTTCTACCAAAGAATACACAGAAAGTGTTAAGAGTTTACATGGGCTCAAAAAGCAGGCAGGTAAGTTAACAGAAATAAAAATCTGTCAGGGTATAATAAGTACAGCAGAGCCATCCCTTTGTCCCTGGAAGTCCCTCAGGCTGCAGATCTCTTCAGCCATGGAGTGTAACAAAATCACAGTTTGAAAACTATTCTGCAGGTAGGACTGCAGATTTTCCTGCAAATCAACTAGGAAGAACTTCCAGACCTGACAGGGAGAAGGGAAGGTCACCTCATTTCAATATGCAGTCATTTATGGAAGCAAGTTCTTTTCCACCACTATACTGTTTTCCACCAGCCTTTTAGGGCTTCTCACACAGATATCACAGTTTATTAAACACATCTGGTGAAGACGACTTTCATCTCATTCTCAGCACAAGAAGAGAATGCTTGAAACAATGCAGTGAGGGGAAACTTGAAACCTGAGACAACCTTCCATCAAAAGGCTAAGGCTGTACCTAATTATATTCATTAAATGTGTCAGTGATGATCATATGGGATGGCTTATTAAGGAACCCACATGTACTACCTCAAACAGTCTTTGAGTTTTGTACTGCTGCCAAAACATTTCCAGTAACTGAGTAGCAACTGCTGGTTTTTTAGTAACTGAAACACAAATGATAAACAAATACCAAGAGGAGAAGATCTGGCACTCATCTGTAGGAGTAATTAGCGTACTATAGATTTCTAACTGACTTCTCACTACTCCCCAGAAGTCTGGACTTACAGCAAAGCAATCTCAAATACACTGTAAGCACTGAAGGCATCTTCACAAATTTTAACCTAGAAAACTGCAACTTTCAGCTAAGGATATATTATGCCTTACAGTTGTTCATTTGCTTGCCTGTTCATTTCAACAACATCTGAAAAATCTTTATACTGCATAAATAATGTATTATATCCATAACAACAGGATACAGTACACTCTATGATTGATTCTTGGCATTTAGCTCTTGTGGAAATAGCTTTTGTGAAACATGGCTCTATTGGACTCCCAGAAAATTACATTTTGGCTAAACTGTCTGAACAATCAAACTTTGATATGGCTAGACATAATGTTATCAACATTGCAGAGGCAGCTACAAACTTGAACTTTTCATACTATACCAAAACAACACTGTTTTACATTTGTTACTCAAGGAATTAGAGGTAGAAAAGTCAGGGTTGATAAAATTTATATCACTCCTTTAAATCACTAATTATAATGCTGGTTAAAATCAACAAACTTAATTCACACATTGGTTTATCCAAGAAAGCACTGCTACTTTTGGTTTTATTTCAGTGTCCTTAAGCATGGTTGTTTTACACTGTTTTACACAAAATTTGGTACCATTTTATGCTGACTGAAGTCCCAATTTTTCCTTTTACATTTTTCTTTTCCATAATGACATAAGCAAATGATAAAAGAGCCATCATTCATTTGCCAGGTGATTACTAATCATTTTTTTTAATGATGGGTAGTGTCAAGTTGACTCTTATGCCACCTTAAACTGAAACAGATTTCAATCATCCTAATCATCTCCTAAAATATGTATCTTATCTTGAAAGCTACTAAAACAGTTTAAGTAGAAACATCTTAAATACAGCAGATATATGAAGAAAAATTAAGTTTATCCAAGTAGGTGCTATATGGTAAATTTAACATTTATCATAGAATCATAGAATAACCAGGTTGAAAGAGACCCACCGGATCATCAAGTCCAACCATTCCTATCAAACACTAAACCATGCCCCTTAGTACCTCGTCCACTCGTCCTTTAAACACCTCCAGGGAAGGGGACTCAACCACCTCCCTGGGCAGCCTGTTTCAGTGCCCAATATATTCTCTGTTGCTAACGAAATTTATCTCTGAACATCCTAGCTTATGAGATTCTGGCATGGCTAACAGCCTTAAACCTAGTTTATATCCACAGACTGAAAGAGGACAGTAAGAATAATCAAACTTATCCAAGTCCTCAAATCCTAATATGTTTTTCAAGTTATAACGGCACATTGAATTTAACATATCAAATATATCTAAATGAAGAAAAGTTTATTTCACAACCAGGAAAGGATACAACTTGTTATGAAAATACAGTTAAGTTACCCAGTTAATGATCGTTCTCTAAATCACATTACTATCTGAAACTTTATCAGCAATTTTATTTCTTGAATTGTTTATTTTTAGGTTATTCTAGTATATTTCTTTCATTGATCATTCCTGAATACCTTAGTTTTACCTACTATTTTAAAAATCTCAAGAAGAAAATCTAACAAATTAAAATATGCATTTAAATAACTGTTTTGGTCTTTTTACTGAGCTGTTGATTTTTAGCTATCGCATTCTTAACAACTATAATATGCTTCTCCACACCCCGTTCCCCCTAATAGCTGCAACACACATACAAAATGTCAAGGAAAGGGAGAACAAGAAGAATAAATGTTAATCTCATAGATTTAAAAATAAATCATAGCATGATTAGAAAGCCGTAAGAAAAAGTAATTTTAGCCTAACTTTACTGCTCATTATGAAATTCAGTGCAAACAGCTCATTTGTTCTACTGACTTTTTGACATTATACAATCTGCTTGCAATTATGATTTGCCATCCATTAGTAAACACTGGAAACAGAAATAGCAAACTGAAAACAGTATCTACTGGCCTGAGTCCTCATTATTTCACTGACCACAACTGATATAAAAGCATAAACTTATTACCCTAACAGACCTCCACCAGCAACAGAATTTAGTACAGCTCCACGACACGCTTTCTCTGCAGGTCACGTTGATGAAAAGCACTATCTTCACTACAAATAAAAATAAATACAGCAAATAAAACATAAGCCTGACACTATGCAATATTCATGAGCTGACACAGTGTTATTCTGTAAAGTTTAGGCTCTAACTCTGAATTATATCATCATCCTCCAGAACTTTTGCTTGTTTGTTTTAAATTAATAAAATGAATTAATTCTGAATTCTGCCGTAAGAAGCTCATGGACATGAACTGGCCACACTGCTCTAACAATAGCTTCTTGAGACTGACAGCAATTGGATGGCTGGTAAATCTCACTACACTGATAATTTCAGTACCTACAGACAGATACTGTTAAGTGCTCTCTAACAGAGTTAAAAAACAGTGAACAGATGTGGTTAAAAAAAAAAAAAACAATTAAAAAAATTGTCTCTCTCGCCTTCCCAGCTGGGACATCTCCAATCCTGACACAGAAGCCTCTCTGACACATGCTGCAGTGCAGCTGTGTCAGCAGAAAATATAAGGACTTCCAGAAAAAGAGGGCTGATGGCCAACAGCTCCATCCCCCTTACCAGTGAAGAAGGTACAATTCCATCACTCCTGTCTTTGGTTTTCTCACAAACTTATTCCAATACTTAGATAATCTCTCACCACATGAATGCATTTCTAGAGTCTATGCTGAACTTCCCTGTTAGAAACCAGCTATTTTTGGCAGCAGTCTGGGAACAGATCATTTACTTTTCAAGTATTTTACCTAATTCCAATCCTCTAGATCCCATCAACTAACACACAAAGTCACCAGCCTGGATACAAGTTTGAAGAACACATTTTTGGACCTGCTGAAAACTGAGGTACAAAGCTGTTTCTTGTCTGACTCAAGGGAAAAAAAAAATACTCTGGAAGTCCACTTTCTGAATGGATCACCAGTTAAGAAAACAAACAGATCTCCCAGCTGGTTTGGCTTCAAACCAGCAGACAAAGACAAACTGAACAGTGCAACATTGCTTATGTTCTTCTGCATGAGGAGAAATGGAGAAGTAGAGAGTAATGGAGAAGGAGAGAGAAGTAAAGTGTGTCCACACAGTGTGGGACAGGACAACTGGAACTATCCTCCAATATGTTCAAGGAACTACTGGAGCAAGTCCAGCACAGAGCCACAATGCTCTAGAGCATCTCTCTTATGATGAGAGGCTGAGGTTCCCTTTAACTTGGGGAAAAGAAGTTCGAGATGGGATTCTTACCAACACTTATAAATATCTACAGAGTGGGTATCAGGAGGATGGGGCCAGATTCTTTTCAGTGATGCATAGTGACAGAACTAGGGGCAATGAGCACAGATTAGAACCTTCCACCTTAACATGAGGAAAAACTTCTTCGCTGTGAGGGTGATGGAGCACTGGAACAGGCTGCCCAGGGAGGTTGTGGAGTCTCCTTTCTGGATGTGTTCCTGTGCAATCTGCTGAAGGCAAACCTGCTTTAGCAGGGGGGATTGAACTGGATGATCCCCAGGGTTCCTTCAAACCCTAACCATTCTGTGATTCTGTAACCACTGTGCAGTGGTGCCCTGTTCTGCGGGATCATCAAAGGTCCACGACAGCCACTCGCTTCAGCTGGGCTCCTCTGCTCCAGGCAGCACTGTCCACCCCCTCCTGCCTTCCTGGAGAACTGACAACCCTGAGGCAGCATAAAATATATGAAAGAAAAAATGGAGGAAATTCCACATTACTTGTTTTCATACGGAACAAATTCAAAATACAGTTATGTCGTTAACAAAACCTTCACAGCAAGTCTGGTTTCCGTGCCATACACTCAAATTTGAAAACTGTGAGCTACCCTAGGGTGCACTCTGCCATGATGTTCTGGTACTCTTGACTGTATCTCACCACCGGGACACTCAACTCACAGGCACAGGCCTCAGTGTGCTAAGCTGTACATCCCCAGGAGCTATTGAAGAAGAGACACACCCTTCATCGCATCCCTGAAGTCCCTATGGGATTCAAACAATAATCCACCTGGGGCAAACCGTAGGATGACACTTCAACCTGTAATTTCTGTTTTCAACATAAATCACCCCTTCTCCAGAAAAGCAAAGTAATATAATGAAACTCAGACTGCTATTAGTACCTCCTAGAAACCCCTCCTCAAAATTTATTTGAGAACCTACAAAGCCACATAGAGGCTCAATTAGCAGCCATTGGTGTTTACCATTTCAATCTCAACAAAAATTCAAACCCAACAACCATAACATACCCTATACAATTGCTACTTTCTCCACTACTCATCATGCAGTGATAATTCTTCAATCCTTGACTTAACACTTAAAATGATAGATGAAAACCAATCCCCCCCCCCTTTTTTTTTGCTTAGCAACATTTTTCATCTGTTATGCTGAATAAAAACAACTAAACAAAAGTCTTATGACTTTGAAACAATGTTAAACATTACTATAATTTTAGAGACATAGCAGTATTTCTTTATCTGAGACAGTGGACCCTAAGTGCCCGGTCCTCTTTACATAAGTAACATATCTGCATGGGAATATTTAATCTTGAAAATAATGGGTTTGCTTTCTTCTGGACTACCATTCGTTGCAGGGGACAAGTTCAGGCTTTCATCTTTAGGGAGTAACTAAAATGATTTTCTGCCTCAGTAGAGTCACTTGATTATAAAACTCAGTTGTGACTTGATTGCATCCACAAACCTATCTCCTCACGCATGTAACTTCAATGGGTTACGCTTCCTTTTCAAGTTTAAGCAGTTTCAAAAAATTTTCAGGATAAAATTTAATGACCTATTGAAAATACATAAATCATTCATTATATCACATTCTATTTGGCATACAATATTAGCACAGAGAACATTTGCTAGAGGTACTGTTAAGTGAAAATCCTTGTTACATTATGCATGACTTCCCAAGGCACTGAGTACATAATATCCATCATGAAATTCAGAATATATAACTAAATTTAGAAAGAGGTACATTTAGACCTGTGATCAGCATTCTGACATATCCAGCTTTGAGTTTTAATTAAACTTGCTTTTTGTGTTGTCTATTTTTATTAACTAGGCATAGAATCGTGTTTTACATATTATGCATCAACTAAAAAGAAATTATTTAAAGTTATTTGTAAATGCCTTTTCTTAAAGGGACTTCATAATTCAAGTTACTGTTCCAGAACTTCTCTTTACAGTCATAAAGAGGCATCACTGCTGAACACAATCAAGCTCTTTGAGAGCTTCAGCTGCCTTACTGGCACCCCAAATACTACTGCCTGTGATAACAGGCTGATAAATTAGACTGCTGGATGATACAGTGCATGGATTACTTCTTTGTCAGGAAGGATCAAAAAATAAAAATAAAGATTGTTGGGCATCTCTGATGCATCAGACTAACCCTTGGATTCCACAGTTCCTGTCCTTAGGTACTGAGGATCTCTCACCACTAAGCAGATGAGGTCTCCCCGTTTTTCCACATGACATATCACATTTAAAGGATCTTCCAAACTCCCTACAGAAAGAAACGTGAAGATGCACCTAGATGAAGTCAAGAAGGATGAAGTCCTAACTGCACTTTTCTCTTGGAAGCTGCATCTCCCAGAGCAGCGACAGCAGAACTCCACAGCAGCAGCCCTGAAACTTATCAGTTTATTCCCTGTCATATGAAAGCCATGGCTTGGTGCCATGACCACATCCCTGGGGAAAATATTCCAGTGCTTCACCACCCTCTGAATGAAGAACCATTTCCTAATATCCAACCTAAACAGCCCCTGGCACATCTTCCTGCCATTCCTTGGGTCCTGTCATTGGTCACCAGAGAAAAGAGAACAGCACCTGCTCCTTCTCCTCCCCCTGAGGAAGCAGTGAACTGTGAAAAGGTCCCCCCTCAGTCTCCTCTTCTCCAGGCTAAACAGACCAAGTGAATTAAGCTGCTTCTCATATGCCTTCCCCTCTAAACTTTTCACCAATTTTGTGGGCCTTCTCTGGACACTTTCCAGTAGCTTGATACCCTTTTTATACTGTGGTGTCCAAAACTGCGTTGATGAAATGCTGCATATATGTGAACAATGTGTCAATAAGAGGAGGTAAAATGCTTTAAAGATAAGCTGAGAACTACCATCAAATAACTAGCATAAGCAGAAATTTGAGTACTGGAAAGCTACTTTGATTCTAGCTTTGCTCTGTGCGTGCTGCTAAAAAGATGTAAAATTAATTTTATCACAGGCATGCAGTGTACTGCATTTTCAAGATCAATTAATTTCTTTTACAAATGTGAAGTAACTAGAATTTCAACATGGTATTTTTCTGGACAGAAGTTTGGACAACTGGTTCAAATTTGTTATTAATTTTATTTTCCTATTCCTTCTCACTTTTTCAGTCTACTCAGTTTTTTATGATATGGTTTGCGAAATGCACGCTGCAGCCAGTTTCATTTTGTTAAAGAACACTTACTTGGAAATGAAGACGCACCAAATTATATTCCAAAGCATTTGGAAAGACTGAGAAGTGAACAACAATAAAACCTCCTGAATGCTAAATAGAGCCACAGACTGCAAGACATACAAGAAATACTGTGCCAAAATGTTCTTGCTGCTGTTCCCTGACATCTCTGGATTTGAACAAATGTGGCTCATTAAGCTGAGGCAGAATAAAGACAAAACTGAAATGGAGGTTTTCCAAAGTGCTCCACTTGCAGGTACCTTATTTCTGAATTTTATTTTCTTTCCACTATAGGTAGAATGGCAAGAACCAATGTATTGAATTTGCTATAATAAATCTGAAGACGTTTCAGCTGATCAGTCTTAAATCTCTGGTTTCTTCAAAAGGTGTAGAAAAGCTAAATGAATGGCCCAAACAGAATAATTCTACAGACAGGTAAAGCTGGTATTTTAGAGAGAAAAATAAGGGTCATCATGGCACATTTGTGCAAAATGAGCTGTTAATACACTGGAAGTTTTCGAACACTGAGAGGATGCTGACTTTTTTTCATTTAACTGAATGGTGGTTTGAGCACAGCAATAGTGTTATCCTGTGGGAATGTTCAGTTTTCGAGAGCAATTTAAAGCTCATTTTTTTCCTCACTTTTACAAAAAAAAAATAATTAAACAGGAATTGCTCAATGCAGGTGCACACACAGAGGCTAGCATTCCTAAGAATAATATCAAGTGTTGAAGAGGGAGACTCAGGTAAGGTTTATACTGTTTCAACATCGCAGCATATGAAGAGCATGCTGTCCCTCACAGATGCCATCCAGAAGCCTGACTTTCACTCCTCCTCTGCACACTGATCAGATCAATGCTCCAGATGTTAAAGAAAAATAACTGAGAAATGAGCTGCATATTTACTGAGCCCTTTCAAGCTTTTGTAGCATGACTGTTTTGCTAGCCTCTCCAAACCTATCATTACTAATATGCTTGTCCATTTAACAAAAATAATGCATGTTGGTACATGACATTTCAAGATTTATTTATTGGTTTTAATTACCTAATCTATTAATCTTTTAATCTTTTAATTTCAACTCATTTCTGTTTAGTTTGCTAATAAGAGCAGTGATTTACTTTGCCATATATAAGGTATTTACAGAACATTTGCATAGATACACCAATTAGATGTTTTTCTATACTCAAGAGTTTATAATATTTAATACAAGTATACAGAAAAAAAATCCAGTCAGCTACACTGGAAGGGCTGAAACACGGATTAGGTCAATGAATTCATGCAAAAGAAACAAAACAAAATTTATCATCCACTCTAATTTAAATCAGGCATGCTTATTTCTCCAGGAGTACCTCCAAACAGAGGTAAACATAATTTTCAACCAACAAATTATCTTTTCATAAAATACTTGACCCTATCTGAAGCTGCCCAGAAGCACAGTAAGATGTGCACTTATGGTCCAAGGCAGAAGAATATGCAACCCTTTCAGTTACCTCCAGTCAACAGGTGAGCTTTCTGCACGCTGCTGCACAGTCTAGCACTCCTATGCACATGGTCAGTAGCAATTCTACAACAGAAGATCAGTTCACTGTTCACCAACTTATTGTTAATTAAATGAGCTGATATGTCTCCATCAGTGATCAGCGTTCACAAGATAGGTTATGAGGAGAAAGCAGCCAATTTCCAGTTAGGATTGACTCTGGGGAAACAGGCATATTTGCCTTAATCTGCTCTAAGTGAAAGCACAGAACAGTCATGTGTTCCAAAAGATTATGTTGTTGTGCCCATGTTCTCCTAGGTGAAGCTAATCTTGATTGCTTACATCCAAACGCTGTCAGATTGTTACAACAGTAGCTTCTTGCAGCATTTCAGATACTCAAGTTATTTTTAAGTGTTAAACTGGGCATGTCAACAACCTGTTATTAGGCACAGCTGACCAAATTGCCAGTCTAAATAACTCCTAAAATCTAGTCAAGACAAAGCACCTGTATTTTAGCATGTGTCCCACCCATCAGATTACACCTCACAGAGAAGCTTGGAATTTAACTCCGTTTGCTCTGTGCCTGTTCAAAAAGTGTTGCTTTACCTGTAAGTCTATGGTGACTTACCTTTAATCCTAGCTCAGATAATGCTCTAAAGAAGACTAGGCTCAATTGTTCTTGGCTAATTACCTGAGTAAGCATAGGCTTTCAAAATAATCCTAATCATAAATGTTAATTAGTAGAATATGCAGTTTTTCACAGCTACTTAAAAAATACTAGCAGGCAACTTTATGATGAAACAAATTTCTCTTTGCGTTGTCACAAATTGTTCAAGTTTAGCACTTGTTTTCCTAAACAAGTAGGCCAGTTCCATAAAATAAATGTGGCACTTTAATGCAAACAATATTTACACTGACTTGCTTAAAGAAAACAGTTAGCTACATTCTTAGAAGTCGAGGTAAAATCTAACAAATGGGGGGCTAACTAACTTGCAAATCTTTGGAATTTACAATAACTCACAAAATCTCTTTCTTCATTTCAGTCTCCTCACTGGGAGATGAGAAGGAAACTATAAATTCAAATTACTAAACTCATCTGGAATATCTCAGATAGGCTGTGCTTGAAGGCACATTAGATATATGACACTTGCCCCCTTTAGTTCAAATCCTTGTGGCTACACTCTAAGTAATCTCTATTAAATAGCTTGTGATTTAAGACTCAAAAATATTTAAAACATAAATTTTACTTCATCTCAAAAAAAAAAAAAATCTTAATTTTTAGTTAGCCATCCCATCATGTACCTTGGTCAGTTCACTGCTCAGATGGTGTTAGGTACAAGTTTTCCTCCTAGAAAGTCCACTGTGTCTCATCCCAGAGCAGCTAGATGACTCAGGCGATGTATTATTTTACTTATAAAGTTGCAATACTTAAAGACATATGCCACATATAATAGGGGTTTTATGAACTCCTCTTTAAGAACAATAAATTAAAAACTGTTGCCAGCATGCAGCTCTTTCAGTGCAGTTATGATTAATGCAGTTGCCATAAGGAAATGAGCAAAAAAGGTGTTTAATTTATTCAAAAAATATTTAGGAAAACATTTGGATGCCTGAAGGCTACAGCAACACCTCTAACTAAGCACATCTGCACTAAACAACTTGCTTTACAATTATGCTTTCTGTTTATTTCAATAAAGTGCTACTTCATAGACCTGCACATCTTGCATTCTTTTCAATTGGAGCTGAATTCCAGCAGGAGAAAGTAACAACTGAAGAAATAAATGAGAACACTCAGGTTCTCAACATCAACAAATCACCTACCACCATGTAAAATTAATCAAGGCACTAATAACTTAAGCTTTTTTCTCATCTGATTCTATATGTATTGGGGAGAGAGAGAGTTTAAAACACCTGCTCTGAGTACAGTTTCAAGTAATTGAGATTAGAGGGTACAAAAAATCGGAGGCAACTGGTTATCATTTTTACTTAAACCACCCAGATTAACAGTATTTACAAGCAGTACCATGTTGAAGTACCACTACATCAAGGAGCATTTGCAAGGTATTTCAACTTAGATATTATGTTTTGACATCTTTAAATTTCCTTTTTGTTTGCCATCTTCAGTGACATTTTGTGTGAACCTCTTCCCACAAAAACTGCCTCTAGGTAAGTTCAGACACCAGGGATTTCCCCTAAGACAGTAACAACTTCTGGAAGTGAAACAAGAGAAAAAGACTACAAGACAGCCTTTGGACATCTTTACCACTGATTATTCAGAAATAACAATTCAACTGCTTGAAAACAAATTCAAAGACCGCACCAAAAATCCAAGTAATGCAGGAATGGAAGGAGCTTGCCTTGGTCACTGGATGCACCATCTGACAATTGTAGGCAACGACTCCTTAATAACCTTGATGCCATGAACTAAAACACTTCCCAAAATTTTACAAGAGAAACCTCAGATTCAATATGAGCACCCAAACCCACAACTATAAAATGCTTAGGAAGCAGATTTTTCCTAGTTCCTGTGATAACTAGGAATTTGTCAAGGGATATTTTCAGAAGATGCTGTACTTCCAATTACAAAGCAAAACACAAATAAGCCTTAAACCCCAATGCTCCCAAGAGGAAAACTGCATCCATGAAGTATCCAATAGCCTCAGCAATATATTCTAACTCCAGCTTCCAAAGAAAGCAGAAAGAAGTCCCAACCACAAAACTAACATTAAAATGCACCTTTATTATATTAAAATACTTTTTTTCTAGTGTAAAAGATATATAATCAACTTGCTTTTCATATCAGCTCTAACTTAATGATCTGATTAGAGAAGCCAAACCACTGTATCTCATTATGGTTCCTTTAAATGCAGTTTACTGATAGAGCTTTTGATAGCTTCTCTAACCACTTGACCATGGAAATAGATATAATTGCTACGAATTATTTTAATTACTTTTTAAGACCATTTTCACCTAATAAATCAACATTTTTGTTCAGTGACAGCTGTATTATTCATATGAAGCTGTTCTGAAATATTTTTTGCACAAGAATGTATAATTTTCTGATTTGGAAAAAAACCCAGCCTGCTACTGCCCATACAAATACTTACTATTAATTTCTGTAAAATTAAAGTCTATCACCAGGTACAGAAAAATCAGAAAATTATATTCAAGTTTTCTTTTTAAAAATGCATTTGAGGAACTTCAATAAAGTCGGGACCTTAGCTCCAATGGCAGATTAGACATAAGGACAGAATTTTTCACTTTGAATAACTTTCAGAGTTACAAGAATTGAGATAACAAACAGATGAATAAACTTACAAAATCAATATGCAAGGGCCAAAAAGAAAAAAAAAAATCCAGTTCTTCCTCAAACAACTGGATACTGCCTGATCGCTATGAATAATACTTGTATTATACTGTAATCTGTCCCGCTGCCTTTTAAAAAGCATTCCCACAAAAGACAACACACAAAGATGCTGCACAAACACCAAGTATCAAATGACTTCTCTGAAGAACTTAAAAGACTCATTGTACAAATGAAGAGTCCACAACGTTTCAGACAAGGAGAAGTTACAGCACACCAAAGACTGTCTCCCATTTCACATGTACTATGGAAGCAGCCCATCCTGCACCCATAGCCTCTAAACTATTTGCTTCAAACCTTGCAGCAGCATTTTCTACATCTTTGCAAGCCAACTCTCCAAATGAGAATTTTATGGAGGTCAAGTGTCCTTTTTATTTCTCTTTTGCTGGACTGACACTGCGATGCACTGTGATTCTAAGTAAAAAAATGGAAGTAGAAACCAAATCCTTTCACAGGATCACAGAATCACTAGGTTGGAAAAGACCCACTGATTCATCAAGTCCAACCATTCCTATCAATCACTAAACCATGCCCCTCAGCACCTTGTCCACCCGTCTTTTAAACACCTCCGGGGAAGGTGACTCAACCACCTCCCTGACGTCCAGCCTGAACTTCCCCCGGCGCAGCTTGAGGCCATTCCCTCTTGTCCTGTCCCCTGTCACTTTGGAGAAGAGGCCAGCACCCTCCTCTCCACAACCTCCTTTCAGGTAGCTGTAGAGAGCAACATTGTCTCCCCTCAGCCTCCTCTTCTCCAGGCTAAACAACTCCAGTCCCTTTAGCTGCTCCTCATAAGGCCTGTTCTCCAGCCCCTTCACCAGCTTTGTTGCTCTTCTCTGGACTCGCTCCAGAGCCTCAACATCCTTCTTGTGGTGAGGGGCCCAGAACTGAACACAGGATTCAAGGTGTAGTCTCACCAGTGCCAAGTACAGAGGGAGAAGAACCTCCCTGGACCTCCCGGTCACGCTGTTTCTGATACAAGCCAAGATGCCATTGGCCTTCTTGACCACCTGGGCACACTGCTGGCTCACGTTCCGTCGGCTGTCAACCAACACCCCCAGGTCCCTCTTCTCCAGGCAGCTTTCCAGCCAGGCTTCTCCTAGTCTGTAGCTGCACAGGGTTGTTGTGCCCCAAGTGCAGGACTCGGCATTTGGCCTTGTTAAACCTCATGCCATTGGACTCTGCCCAGCGGTCCAGCCTCTTCAGATCCCTTTGCAGAGCCTCCCGACCCTCCAACAGATCCACACTTCCACCCAGCTTAGCGTTGTCTGCAAAGTTGCTAAGGGTGCACTCGATGCCTTCATCCAGGTCATTGATAAAGACACTGAACAGGGCTGGACCCAGCACTGAGCCCTGGGGGACACCACTTCTACCATCAAACCAGTTTTCCACCCAGGAGAGTGTGCGCCCATCCAGGCCAGAGGCTGACAGTTTCTGAAGCAGAATGCTGTGAGAAACTGTGTCAAAGGCTTTACTGAAGTCCAAGACTACATTTACACTAGACTTTAACACAGAAATCATAAAATCACAGAAAAGCTTGGTTTGTAAGGGACCTATATGATCATCCAGTTCCAACCCTCCTGCGGGGACAGCTTTTGCTGGATCAGGTTGCTCATAGCCTCATCCAACCTGGTCTTGAACATCTCCAGAGACGGGTCTTCCATGACTTCTCTGGGCAACCTGTTCCAGTGCCTCATCACCCTCACACTAAAAAATTTCTTCCTAACTTCTAATCTGTATCTCCCTTCTTTCAGCTTAAAACCCATTACCCCTCATCCTATCATTACATTCCTTGATAAAGAGCCCCTCTCCAGCTTCCCTGCAGGCCCCCTTTAAGTACCGGATAGCTGCTAGAAGGTGTCCCCACAGCCTTCTCTTCTCCAGGCTGAACAACCCCAACTGTCTCAGCCTGTCCTTGTATGAGAGGTGCTCAAGTCCTCTGATCATCTTCATGGCCCTCCTCTAGACTCCATCCCTATATTCACAGATTTTAACATAAGGAAAGACACTAGAAGAATATAGTTCTCAGATGGTCACAAACTGATCCTCGTCTTAAGTCAATACCTGCTTATTAAGACAGATGAGAACCTTGGATTGCACAATAATTTATACACACTAATCTTCTTTTAACCAATTAAATTTTGTTACACATCTTATAGGCAGTCATACAAAGGGATATCCTTCCAGAAGTCTAAAATATTTTGATGCTGCTGTGAATGCTCTCAGTGACATTGAAAAAAAACCCCAAACACTTTTACATATGCAGGCTGCATTAATCTTTTTAATACGCTTTTGTGTTCCTACCAAGAAGCCTTCTAGGAGTTTAATTCACTCAGTGTCTGGCAGTCAAATGCAATTAGTGATCTGTAAAAATATGAAGAATTTCAACCAAAGACTATTTTTGAAATGCAGTGCCTAATGCATTATACATGTCTTTCAAATGCCTATCAGAAAAAACAATACAGCAGATTAGCACCTGCAAAACTCTTCTCATGGATTTGTAATAATTAACTTGTAAGTACATTGCCTTCTTTTTAAACAAAGGTAATTAACAAAATTGGTCTTTTAGTCAGTGGATCAGAAGTCACTAATATTATCTGCACAAACCTCTCAGTCTTTGTCTACATTTCAGTATTTTCTGAATGTTTCTAGTTATCACTAGCATTACCAACAATGAGAACGAAGACACTGAAAAACACTACAGGGTAAACTAGAGCGTGAATGTGCAAATGATTCATAGAATCATAGAATAACCAGGTTGGAAGAGACCCACCGGATCATCGAGTCCAACCATTCCTATCAAACACTAAACCATGCCCCTTAGCACCTCATCCACCTGTGCCTTAAACACCTCCTCACAGACTATCCATTGAGTGTTTTCAACCCACGGCAAAGTGAAGCACTCTCAGAAGAGCAATGGCTATCTAGCCTTTTTATGAATAAACACATTGACACAGAGAAGCCAGCATGCAGCAAAGTATGACCACAAGCATATTCCTGACCTGTGTCTGTATGATAAGTTCTCAAAAGAGAAAGACAAAGAGAAATTAAATTCAGGAACATGTCTTTTCTGCCATGGTACTGATAAACTCCGTACTCACTAGCAACAGGGGGAACTGGTTGGAATTCCCCAGCAAATACATTCCATTTTGTGTTGCAACATTATGATGTCAAAAGTCCTTTCACCAACTATTCGATGCATCGTACAGTTGCAGGGTTCTGATAAGCTTCTAAGAAAATTCTCTTCAAAGTTCATAAATAATCCGTCTTCCTCTCAAGGCTCAAACACTGAACCTGGCCCTTCTACCAAGGGACAAAGCCAAACATTCTGTCCATAGCAACCTGTTTTAAAGATGTTAAATTTTGATAGACTTCGATAAAATTTTAAACGCATGTTTTTCAGCATGACACCTTTTCTATGAACTCTTTCTGAGCTATAGTCTGACCTAATAAATAGAGCAGACCTAAATGGCAGAATTCAGCATAAATGTGTTGCTTATTAAATTGTTCAGACATTTTCCCAACTGCTATTTTTACCTCTTCTAATTTTAGCTGTTTCTTTGCCTTACATCAGTCAACTGGGACCTTTATGTAAGTATTGTATAATTTCACTGGTAAAAATGTATCTATTTAAAGAAAGAAAATATCATATGTAGCAGTGTAGTGCTAAGATATGAGTTCTGCAGGAACAAGCAGGTGGCAAAATCATTTTTTTCAGTGCCAGATTTAGCTACTGCCTGCTATCTGCTCACCTCCTACTGACTGAAAACTCCAAGGTCTAACTCTAGAAGCAGAAACATTGGAGGAAGGAACCCAAACTGATTATGCTGTTTAGGGAAGAGATGGAAAGGTACGTGGGAAAGAGATATTTAGAGATCCCTAGGTCAATTTCTCACATAAAGCTGTACTATCACAAATACTAGATCAGGTCAGCTGAGGCTTTGTCCATTTAAGTCTCAAAAAACCTCCCAGCAGGGAGGTTCAGCCTTTCGGGGTAATCTATTTCACATCAGCAATACTGTCCCTGTAAACAAGTTTTTCCCTAGCATCCACTTTGAAACTTTCAAATTACAATTTTTGGCAAACTTGAAGTATTCGCTACTAGGAAAAAAAGCTTGGCTACACCACCTCTGTGATTGCCCTTCAAACACGCTTTAAGATTGTCCCTTAGCCCCCTCTTCACCAAATTGAACAAGTTCAGCTCCTTTACCCTTTCTAGATCAAATGCACTAGACTCCAGACCATCTTGGTAGACTCCCCTTTCTCCACACCCACCCTGAACTGGAGAACTGGGAATTCGACACAGTATTCTCAATGTAGCTCCACAGGCATAAAAAGAAGATACTAACTTTCCTCATTCTGCTAACTCTGAGTCTTCCAATGTAACTCATTTTGCCAGTTTTTGAGTACGCAGTTTCATTGCTCCAGATCAAGCCTCTATGTCCTCTCACAGCATATTCCCTCTCCCTCCCTTCCCCTTCCCTCCCCTCTCCTTTTCCTCTCCACTCCTCTTACTCTCCTCTCCCATCTTCCTCTCCTATCTTCCTCCCCTCTCCCCTCTCCCTCTCCTCTTCTCCTCTCCTCTCCTCCCCTCCCCTCCCATCCCTTCCCTCTCCCTTCCCTCTCCTCCTGTTAATTGTATTAATGTATTAATTACTGTTTTTTCCTGGAGAAAAAAAAAATCAATCTCCACTTGCTCCTTCACTTGCTCGGAAAGGAAGATTTTTCTTCTCCTCTTATGTGTCATTCTCAAAAGGCAGAAATGAATAGTGGTGGCTTCACAGAAATCACCAAAAGGTATACCAGGCCAACTCTCACATACATTTCAACTTGATCTACTCACAAGATTGACTAGTCAAGACAACTAGTCTCAAACAGAACTGCGAAGTCTTAGTCCATCATGTGAAATCTCTGCATTTCAGTTAAACTTCTCATACTTTTGCTGTTGCACTTCCTAATTCTTTTCTGAATAGTTCTGCTGAAATAGGCATAACATTTAGAGTCTCTCCAAGGTCAAGGAGATTGGTAATGGCTTACAGGAAGAGACATAGAAGAAGATTTAAAAATTACTGCATTTAGGTTGGTACCTTGCAATACACCTATAACGTTATTTTACTTCTACATGCAACTTTAATGATGCTTTTTATCATGGCAGCAAGGTGCTTTTACAGAGCCCTTCACATCATATCCAAAAGATTTTGGTTTTGATGAGGTCGTGATGGAACTCAAGGTAGGCTGCACAAGTGCTAAAATGTTTAACAAGACTCTTCTTTCTTTTTCCTAATATAGCCAAGTCAGTTTCAAATACTTGTTTCACCTTTTTAATGCCATTATATCCTTCTTTATCCTGGTTTTTACTATTAAGTACAATGATAATAGCAAAGTAATTTTGCCAGTGTACAAAGCTGTGATGTTCAGGAAGTCGTGCTGCAAATCGGTACTGAAATGTAATATCTGCATAATTGTGACCAGCAAGCTCCTAATAATCTTTGTGGGTCCAAGATATGGCTAAAGCCATTACATTAAGTTTATATTTGGCAGCTGCTTGGTTAAATAGTGATAAGTAAAAATGAAAGTTTGACATTACTGAAAACCTAATATGTAAATAGAAGTGTTCCTTAAAGCCAAACTATACAAAACAATCTTTGAAGATAGCACATTAGGAAACATTTTCAGGTACTGCAAATGGATAGTTAACATGCTTATATTTTAAATAAAGAGGAAGAGCAGACTTGAGCTGGGAACCAAGTATTATGTATTTGTCCAAAATGGATAGAATGAATACATGATTGATGAACTAAAAGGAATTTCAAAACAAAGTGATTTGATAAAATGCTTATACCTCAAAGGGAACAGAATGAACCCAAAACGTATGTGTTTACACCTAAAATGACATAATCTTCACTCAGAAAAGAATAACTGAGAGTAAAGCTATATCAGTTACTTAGGTAGCACTAAGTACCTATACCAGTACCTTTTCTTTGAAAGCACTGAGTGAATATTAATTCTTAAAGTATTTCTGCTTTTATATATTCATGTGATTGTTCAATCTATTTATTTGGTTTCCCTTAATGTTTTACAGGAAACTGAAAACTAAAATCTAGGAGTATAGAATATGACTAAAAGTCTGACAGATTACAGTCTAGGAAAGATACAGTCAACTACAGCTTCTGCTTTGAGAAAAACCCACTTCTCAGCACTCACTCCTACTATGCTCAGACCATGATCCCTGCCTAATACCTCACTGGAGAAACTGGCTCAGGGATAATAATTTCACTTGCACATCATATCCAAGTAAACTAGACTTCATTCCAGGCTAAATTTCTTGAGGAAACAACATCACAGAGATAGCAGTGAGTCTTAACCATGTATCAGAAAAGTAATATCAGTGAACATGAGTGTTCTTCTAAGCTAAGTATGACAACAGTAGCACATGAATGATCTTTAAAATTAAATCTGAGTAATGCAAGATTAACAAAAAAAAATGGGTTACCTTTCATATTAGTCACAGAATCTTGCTACACAAGTGCACGGGAAGGATGAATTTCATAAACTCCATGCACCTCCTAAGTTAGTAAACACCTTGAACAGTGGTAATTACTCTAAGCACTACTTCTGTAGATACGTGATCTGCTAGAATACTAGGTGATGGGAAATAAAAAATGCTAATAACTTTTGAAATTTTTAACAGCACATGAATTATTAAGGAAAATGGACTGTTTGAGATTGCCATTTAAAATGAAGCTGAATGAAGCTTTCAGTTCAAGGAGTTGCTCATGTAAATCGTGTAAACGTAAGTTGACTGTGACTGTAATTAATCAATCACCTTCCCTTGTCCACCCACAGTTTCTTCTGCTGAAAATTTCAAAGCTTTGGCAGACTGTCCAACAAGAATGAAGAGAGGAGAGTAATACACTTCTGCAAATGAAGTCTAATCCTATTACATGCTGCTGACTGATTTTTTTAAATCAATTTGTCCTTATGAACATCCATTTGAAAATCCTTTTTTATATATATAATACACTGAAACACTGTATATAAACAGTGAACTAAAGATCATACATGAATGGAGTACTTCCTAAAATTTCCATGTTGCTATCCATATAACTACAGCCAGAAAATTCAAGTAGCAAGTAAGATTGGAAATGCTCTCTTAGCTTTTCACCAAGGTCTTTCTCCTAACTGACAAAATACTTAATCTACCTTTCTGTCAGTAGTAACTGTTTGCTTTGCTTAACTGCTTGCAAGGCAATTCTACTTAATTACAAGTATTTTCCACAAAGACAGAGGAAGATCAGTGCCAATCTACCATGAAAGCACAATAACCCATTTTTGAAAATATGGAAGAATTTTTTTCTCCATGTCACAGATAGAAGGGCACTTGGTCACCTCTCATTAGTCTAAAGGGTCAGTTGATTATATTTGATATTTACCACCACATAGGAAGAGTTGGAAAGTTCTGTACAAAGGAAGCCCAGAACAAGTACAAAACCCTGTAAATACAAGATCCCCTTCCGAGCCGTTGCTCTAAATGCAAAACAATGTAAGAACAAAAATCTCTCAGTTACAAATACAGTTCAATTCTGTATTAATAATTTAGAAAATCACATGCAGGAAGACACTAATTTCACCATTCCTCACTAAAATGTAAGCTTGAAGACAAGAGGAAAATCATGTACTAAAGAAAAAAAAGGAAGCAGCTGCACAAACACAAAAGAAGAAATGAGACTACAGGCAAATGCCACACAAATGGCAAGGCAGTCTGTGATTAACTATCATAAAACATAGAATAGATTGGGTTGGAGGGAACTTAAAGATCATCTAGTTCCAACCTCCCTGCCATGGGCAGGGACATTCCACTAGATCAGGCTGCTCCATCCAACCTGGCCTTGAGCATCTCCAGGGATGGGGCAGCCACAACTTCCCTGGGAAATCTGTGCCAATGCCTCACCACCTTCATTGTGGAGAGTTTCTTCCTTATGTCTAGTTTAAATCTGCCCTTCTCCAGTTTAAGTCCATTACCCCTCGTCCTACCACTACAAGCCTTTGTCAACAGTCTCTCCCCAGCTTTCTTGTAGCCCCTCTCAGGTATTGGAAGGTTGCTATAAGGTCTCCTTGGAGCCTTCTCTTCTCCAGGCTGAACAACTCAAGTCTCTGAAACAGAACTCACCATTAACATTTCAGCAGCTAGGGAGTTACCACAACGCAAATCTATTTCCACAACTCAGGGAATTTCAGATGCCATAAAAAAGAAAAAGGATGGGTAGGAATGCCACAATACACTTATGAAAGACCTGTCTTGGTATCTTCCTTCACTTGTCTTCTTCCTCTATTAACGTCAGGTTTTTCAGAGCTTGTTCTTCACGTCTTCTGGAGCTCTTTCTACTACATCCTTTCTAAGCTGAGAGGGGCCAAAACAGCACATAGTTCCAAAACTACAAAAAATGAAACCTGAGTATTCTGGGAAATATTGTCAAAAGACACAAAATTCTGTGGGGTGAGAAAAAAATTTAAAAAAAAAATCAGTAAATGCTAGAAATAAGAATGTTAGCAACAGTCCAGCTCACAATTTATGTGTACTTACTGTCTGTCAAATGATTTTTAATCCATTTATGAAACAGATGGCACTAACCATGAGCAAATGAAAATACTAAACAGCTGGAAAACGTACAGTCTCCTCCACTCCTTATTATGCACTAAGAAGACTCTGAGTTGAGAAGCTGGCTCAGTTGGAAGCACAGGCAAACAGATAAGGAGAAAGAGAGTCATCTCTCCTAATCGACATCATTATATTTATACAGCAAGGGACAAGCAGTGACAACTTTAATTCTGTTTTTTCTTAGCTTACAAGTAATTACCTTCACAGCCTTAATGATGCTCTTTCACTGAAAGGGTTCTTGTGAGAAGATAAATGTATGCAGGGAGTAATAGACACGGAACCTCCTCTAGCTCTCCCTGTAATAAAGGAATGGTGGGACTGGAAAAATCAACTTTTATTCAGCAGTACTGAAACAGCCCATCCCAGCAAATTATAATCATTATTTATTTATTATCATTATTATTATAGTTCAATCATGAATTCTTATCAACCCATGAGTCTTCTCACTGCTACACGTCCAATTGTCTCCCCTGTTCCACTGGGGGAGAGTGGTGAGTTAGGAGAGTGGAGAAAGGGATGGGTTGATGCAGTGAGCAAGTGGCTATGTGGTGCTCAGCTGCCCAGTGGAGTTGAGTCATGACAGTCTATTTTGGCATCCAGTGTGAGGCAATACAGCAGAAGTTTTTTGAAAAAGGGAAGAAAATAGTCCAATCCTCCTGAAAACTATTTTTGCTATAAAGCAAAAGTATGGTCAAAGGGACTTGTACGGTTTTAAGGAATAAAATGGCAAGATGGACAGTGCTAGGTCTCAATGGATGTGATCAACAAAATAACAGCTACATCTTCACCAACTAGTCAAAAGGAAATATAACCTTTCTTGGGCATTGTGGGGTTTTGGAGAATGTATATTCAAAATTAGTGTAATTGTAAGCACCCTTCTACCAAGTGACCCTGAACAAGAATGATTTCAAATAGAGACCTGAGGAACAATAAGTCTTTGAACAAATTAAACAGGAGACTGTTCACACAGTAGCCCTTGGGCTAGTGTGGGCAGGACAAAACATAAAGAATGTGCTCTACATCAAGGCCAGAGAGAATGGCACTACCTGGGGTCTCAGCAGAAAGCACCGGGAGAGACTCGAGGTTGACCCTTAGGTTTTTTGGAGTCAGGGATACAAACAATCTGTAACTCACTACACTCCAACTGAAAAAGAAATACTGGCAGCACATGAAGGACTTCAAGCTGCTTCACAAGTGGTTGGTACTGAAGCACAGTTCCTTCTGGCATCACAGCTGCTGGTGGTGAGCTGGATGTTCAAAGGGAGGGTCTCCTCGACACATCACACAACTTACACCTACGTGAAGTGAGTGTGTTGCACTAATCACATAACAGGCTAAAATAGGAAACCTCAGTCACCCAGGAATCTTGGAAGTGATCATGGACTGGAAAGAAGGCAAAGCTTTTGGAATATTACCAGAGGAAGAGGTGACACATGCTGAAGAGGCCCCAGTGTATTGTAAACTGCCAGAGAATGAGAAGCAATATGCCCTGTTCACCAATGGGTCCTGTCATACCGTGGAGAAACATCAGAGGTGCAAGGCCGCTATCTGGAGTCCTATACAACAATTCTCAGAAACTGCCAAAAGGGAAGGTGAATTGAGTCAGTTTGCAGAGGTAAAAGCCATCCAGCTGGCTTCAGATATTGCTGACTGAGAAAAATGGCCAGTGCTCTTTCTCCGTACTGACTCACAGAAGGTGGCAAATGCCCTGTGGGGGTGGTTACAGCAATGGTAGCAAAGCAATCAGCAATCCGGGCTGCCGCATTGTGGCAAGATATTGTTGTCCATGTGGAGAACCTAAACATAAAAGTAGATCATGTAGATGCTCCCAAATCCAAGAGTCGGGCCACAGCTACTAAGAAGAAAATTAACTCTGTTCCACTTAAAACCAGGACACCACACAGTCTGTTAAATAGCCGTATGTATTAATTACTAGTTTGGCATTTCCTAATAACAAACTGTTTGGTTTATCAATGCAGTTGATAGCATTAAAGAATAGAAATCCTACTGAAAACACTGAACGCTGTGGTAGAACATGCAACACTGCACTACTCCCAATTTAGAATATCTAGCAAAGGAGGATTCTGACAAAACATTAACCTTTAAAAACTCTTTGAGAAAAAATATATTGAGACAACATTAAGAGGTTTTTCCTTTTTTTTTAATGCTCACATAAGATTCAGCATAAAGCAGCTGGAATCCTGGTGACTTCATGACTTCAAGGAATTTTGAAAAAACAGCCATCAGAAGAATTTTAAAATGTTAACAACTGCAGCGCTATCAGTCAGAATGCAGATAATGGTTTCCTGATTGCCCAAATCAGTTTTCATCACTAGTAGCAATTACAGCTGCAGAAGCTCTAGCAGATTATGTACAATACTGCAAGCAACACATTCCAAAAATATAAACAGGGGGAATGCTGAGAAAATAAAGCTGCTTCATTTAAAACTAACCACAATTTCTTTCGGCAGGAGGATGTCAGCATCATCAAAACACGTCTGAAAGATTACCCTTGCACATTAGGCAATTAACTCATTCTTAAACTCAGACCTAGGCAAAGCAGAGTCCCTGTATTTGAAACCTATAATCTAAGACAGTTTCTAGCATGTAAGGAAAGCTGGGAAGTGGCTCAGAGTAATATCACAACAAATCAAGATGCAAAATAAACAAGCTTGAACAGTCTGATCGAGCTTACTTGTGAAATGCAACCATCTGTATAATATTTATACAGCCAGAATTGAGACCTGAATACACATGCTTTTCACCACAGAACAGAAAATGACCTATCAATCCAGAAAGAATATCCAATCCCTAAATAAAAACTTTGTGTGAAAGCTGCTGCAAGCTTCAGATCTTCAAATCTTCAGATTATTTTTGGATCATTTGGGTGCTACCTTCAATCCTGAAGATGTGGAAAAGGCAGAAGAGAGTTAAGATCTCCAAAAGTTCAATTCCAGGCAATTTCACTGTACCGTGTTGGTTAAGGCATCAAAGGATGGGGGTAAGGCAAAGCGAACAAGAACACCACACTAATAAACAAAAACTTGACTTGCTGCTCAAAACATATATGGAACACAGGAAAATAGCTCAGTATAACAAATTCAAACTTGTGCTTTAAGGGGAGAGAAATTTCAAATATTGTTTACTATACACTATTAACTAGTAGCATAGAGCAGATTAATAAATGAAATATATTTATAACTGACTTCCTACAGCAGTCTGTTTACTAAGATGAAAGTGCCTAAAGGATGTTTTGTAACACTTTGCTTTAGAACAGCTTTTTTTCTTTCCTCTTTTCCTACCAGTGGATGTGCTACTACAACACTGTTCATTGCCTCTTGTTCCTTAGTCAGAGACTGGCAGGGGCAAAGTGACCATTTGTGTTCTGCTCAGACGGGAGGGTGTTAAATCAGTGAAGAAACTGAAAAAGAAATTTCAGAAGCCAAGAAGAAAAGATACTGCTAATTTAGATATAAATTTTAAACCACACAGAAGTGCCTTGTTATGTTTAAACTGTACACTTGCCACCTTCACAGGAGACCATATTCAAAAGTGAAATGCTTCATTATTGATGGACAGTGACCACAAAGCAAAGTCCTAGTACTGTCTTCTTCCTCTCCTTAAGTTTACAAAACATGGTGTTATATAATTAGCATAAAAACATTCAATTAATGCTTAAATGGAAATCTGAAACTCAGGTGGAAAGGCCTTTGCCCTTGAATATATGTGTCTGCAATGTGCAATGCACAAAGAGTTCTTGTCTGGTTTCCCACATGCCTACTATTTTTCTAAATGCATAAATCGAACATAAAAACATGTTGCATGAATTGATTAGGTGCATAATCAAGTGGAAAAATGTATATAACCTTAGCCACTTGGGCTTAAGCCTCAGAAAAGCATCCGTGCAAGACTAACAGAGCTCTTGTATTGTGCTCCACCACACTGCCATATGCAGGGAGGAACGTGGTGCTGGAATCCTGCACCTAATATCCACAGAGACCATCAAAGAGGAAAAACAAAGCAGAGTACCAACTATCTCCCTTATTCAAAGAGATGGAGCTTAAGCAGCGACTCAAAGAGCTACTCACTCATTTGCTGATCCCCATTCAAGAGCCTGGGTAGAATAGTGCCAAGCACTCCTTAATTCTACAGCTACCAAGAGTTTTTCATAAATATCCAATCCAAATAAACAATAACAAACCCCACAATTCAAGAGGAAGAAAGAAATGTATATATCTTGGCAGATATTCATTTCAATTCCCAATCCTGCAATTCTGATAGCCTAAGTCTTTAATAAGAAAGATAATTCGGTTTTTTTCGCTCCAATGCCAAAATATTGTCGACTCTGAAATAAACAAAAAATGCTTACTTATAAACATGTTGAAAGCTATGAAACTCAGTAGTGGAAGTCTAAGATGGCTCCAAGGCTCTTGTTCCAATGCTATTGAACTTACATGGACATCCTAGAAACAAAGAGTTCCCTAAAGAACAATGAATTACACAGCACAAACTTCCCTAGCTACTGCAGAAATTTCTTCAGTATTTTCCTAGAAATTTGTGAAAATCATTTGCAATCAAGCAAGACAATAACCCTTGTACTACCTAACATACCAGAAATCATCTTCCTCTCCTCTTACAAATCCATTTAACATCTTTCACCAAAATCTCCCCTATAACAGTGACTTCTAAAAATAAGAAAAACAATAGAAGTTTCCTCTCTTTACCATAAACTTGAAAGCAAACTCAAAACAAAGTATAGGGAATAGGTATGTCAGATACTGTAATTAAGATGCACTGGGGTTGATCCTCTATGCATCCACCTCATCCCAGTAGACCTTCAGGGTATAACAGGGCATATGCTAGGTCCACAGCCACCCGAACCTAATCTTCTGCCAGGACCATGAAGAAATTGCCTCAGCGACCAGTAAATCACCAGCTTACTGCTTGTATGGCCGCATACATCAGCCAAGAAGGCCAGCAGCATCCTGGCTTATATCAAAAATGTTGTGGCCAACAGGACCAGGGAGGTGATTGTGCCCCTGTACTTAGCACTGCTGAGGCCACACCTTGAACACTGTGTTCAGTTTTGGGGCCCTCACTACAAGAAAGACATTGAGGTGCTGAAGTATGTCCAGACAAGGGCAGCAACACTGGTGAAGGGCCTGAAGCATAAGTCTTATGAGGAGTGGCTGAGGGAACTCAAATTGTTTAGCCCGGAGAAGAGGAGGCTGAGGGGAGACCTCATTGCTTTCTAAAACTCCCTGAAAGGAGGTTGTAGCGAGGTAGGTGTTGGTCTCTTCTCCCAAGTGACAGGCTATAGCACAAGAAGAAATGGCCTCAAGCTGTTCCACAGAATCACAGAATAACCAGGTTGGAAAAGACCCACCGGATCGTCGAGTCCAACCATTCCCACCAATCCCTAAATCATGCTCCTAAGCACCTCATCTACCCTAACCTTAAACACCTCCAGGGACGGTGACTCAACCACCTCCCTGGGCAGACCGTTCCAATGCCTAACCACCCTCTCTGTGAAGAACTTTTTCCTAATCTCAAGCCTAAATCTCCCCTGGCAGAGCTTGAGGCCATTCCCTCTCGTCCTGTCCCCTGTCACTTGGGAGAAGTTCCAGGGGAGGTTTAGAGTGGAAATTAGAAAAAATTTCTTTACTGAAGGGGTGAAGGGATGATGAAGCATTGGAACAGGCTGCCCAGGGAAATGCTGGAGTCTCCATCCCTGGAGGCATTAAAAAACCATGTAGAGGTGGTTTAGTAGTCGTGATGGTGTTGGGCTGACAGTTGGACTGGATGATCCTAGAGGTCTTTTCCAACCTTACTGATTCTATGATTCTGTAGCAGCAGACTGCCATCACAAACCACATATAATTAAAAATAACAGATGTGAATATTATACTCACAGAATTCAATTGCTATAGCTATGCCCAATTAGTTTAAATGGTCAATCTGATAAATATATTTAAAGTCCTCAGTGGTTGCAATGAAAAGGTTCACTGAAGCGTGCATAATTAGCAAATCAATCCATTAGAATCCTTCCTTGTTACTTGTTCAGGGTTATGACAGAAATACTGGTTTAATCATATACATTCTTAATTGCAGGAAAGATAGGATTAATGACAGCTTTACTTGAAGCCATGTAAGTGCTATATTAACCAGAATAATCCAAACGTTAATTTCAAAAAGTAAAATACAGTTAACATGCCCATACAGGCATGTTATGCCCATTTTCAAATATTAACGTAAATACTGTAGAATACATAATTTTAAAAATATTTTTCAGAACACAAGTAGTTCAGAATCAGTGATGCATTTTCTATTCAACGATTAGAACATGAAATCATGATTCTGCCTTCAGAAATCTGTTTGAAATTACTAAATTAGTAGGTGAAAATGCTGCTATTCCAGATTACTCTTTTTATCCAGAGTAACAATACAAACTCACAATGAATAATGAATAAAGCTACTTACGGTTTTCAGATATGCATACAGAACACAAGGGCTAACAAACCAGAGCTACTTCTAAACTAAGGTTTATTAAATCATTTCAAGTAAGTTTGACTTAATTTATTAAGTTTTACTTAATAAAAGAGATCTAATTGTAGTTTCAGCTGTAAACTCCCCACTTAAGAGATACTGGAAGATTTTGTAGCTCAGCAGAAGTATAATCACTTCAATTTTTGCTGCTCTTTGTGGTCTGCAGAATCAAGAATATTATTGATGAAGAACAAATTAAAGTTCTTTGCAACTGTCAAACAGTGGTGACAAGCTGCAGCCTATCCTGAGGCTGTACCAGACAACATAACCCTCTCTGGAGGTCTTCTCTGAACAAAATAAACTCCAGAATGGCTACGTCCTCCAGACCACCCGAAGAATCCACCCCTGAAACCATGTTCCATTTCCAGAAATCACATGAGCTAAAGCAATGGCTTCTTAACACCATTCATGAGGGTCACAAGAGGTGATCCAAGCCCAGAGCACCTTCACCACTAATCATCAGTATGCAGGGCATCTTAAAGGACGTTCCCATGAATACTTAGTGATAAAATGATTAAAGGGATTTGGGGACCTGTGTTCACAGGAGGTTCAGAAAATATTCCCACTTCACTCCTGTAAACCCCTTTCCACCCTGCAATTGCTGTTCACATCCACAATGTATCTAAAGCCTCCAGACTAAAATCAGGTCAAGGGCGAGCTCAAGGAAAAGGACATCCAAAGTAGAAGCCAAGCTGTCATGTAATAAAGGTCAGTTCTATTTCCCACAGGAAGGATATACAGTGGATACAGAATTTTCATAAGATTATATTTCTCCCCGTGGATTACTAGCAACAGGCACCCAAGAGATCTGACTCTTGTTTGAATTCTGCCACACAGTGCTAGGATTTCTTGAGCTATGTTCAGCAAGTATATCTCAAGTCCCATGGAGGTTACTGGAGATTAAAAGAAAATTATGCTTTTACGTGTTTTTTTCTGGATAAAATCTCAAGAGTATGGCACAAGGTGCAGGAAACAGAATGCTATGTTGAGGATTATATCTTGCAGTGACATGATACAGGCAGATATCAATGTCTGAATCTGATATATCCTTAAGTATGTGCATCCTGCTCACCCAAGTGTATTCCACAGAATTGCTCATACAAATCCCTTCATAACAGAGTAGAGAGATTCCTAACTTCATTGCAACTCTGTGAAAATCTTAAATTATACATATAAAAATTATATCAAATATATATTTTGTAAAATATGTAAATTCTCATACACAAGTACTAATTCCTTTGGGAATAGCAAAAAAGAGAGAGAGCAGGGGAGAAAGAGAGGATGTGGTAACAGTTAAAGCATACTTATTATCCTGCTGTTGCACTTTTCACGATCTACAATTATTCAGCTAGAATCCATTCCTATGAAAAACCGCCCCTGACAACCGAGTACTTGGCTCTCTCTCAAAAGAGGTCAGTTTTCTGATCTGATAACAACCCTGATCCTCAACTTTATTCCAATCATTTGTCCTCTTCCTTATTTTCTAAAACAAAAAGAAATCTCTCACTAAGGAGCATGCATTCAAGCTGGATTTCCCTAGGTTTTCAGAGGGCTACCTTTTTCTTATAGACCTTGGATAAACAGCCTCCAGTCTGCTAGTCAGCCTTTTGTTAGGTTTTTCTGTTTTGCTTCAGACATCAGCAGGTGTAACTCCTATAGGATTGCCAGTGGCTGAACTGATGCACCAAAGTGTCATGACTGAGCAGGTTTTACCTCCTGGCACTGCTTACAGATGCTGTCCGGACTATTTCTAGAAAACATTGATGCCTTATTTTAGTGGCCAGTTATCATTTCTTATGTGATGCTGGGAGCTGATAGCTGAGGATTGCTGCGGGGAGGAAACAGCACCTTCTTCTGACTCCTGATCTGCTGCTCCACCTTGACCCACAGATCTGTTCACTTGCTCCTGGAAAACACTTTACCTACAAAACCAGTTTTCTTTACAAGACACTAAAACCTTTCTCACTTCATAATTCTTTGCACATCAATACTGCTCTAAGGCATCAGGATGGCAAAACACTAAACTCACTAAAGAAGAAATACAGTCCTATTCAGCTTCATGGTAGCTAAGAGTTGCTTGCAAAGCAAAGACCTCTAAATGCTGGTTTGAAACCTAAAATAAAAGTCCTTTATTTTAGAAAACAGAAATTGGTATACGATAAGTTACTAGATGTAAAAGAGCAAAGTCAAAAGCAGAGCACTGCATGGCGCAGGGATGTCCTGCTTGAGGCCAGGGGCTGATTTCACCAAGTAAAATGCAGCTAGTGCCTCAGAGCAGCTATCCATCTTGCTGCAGCTTCTGCACAGTGTTTTATTCCTTGGTCATAAGACAACACAGTTGCCTAATTTTCTCTAGATCATCTTCAAGTAAACAAATTTCTTTAAGAACTTGACGACTGCAATGTTATCAGTACTGAAGACAAAATATTTGCTTTTTTCATCTAAAAACACTGCATTTCTAATTATCTCATCAAGTTCTCCGAAACTGGGAGATAATTAAATACCTGATGATAAAAAAAATCCCCCAAAAAACTGTTTCCAGGTTTTTCTTAACACAAATATAAAACCGATAAAAGAATTTTTCTTTTAACAGCCTTTTGCACTCAAATTTAATTAATGGTCATAAATTTTAAGAAATACCTTCTCCAAAGCATCCTTTAAGAGCCCTCATTTCTTACCCAGTTTGTTTATCGCATGGGGATTTATCCAAGGTGGAGTCAATAACACTGCAGCTACCTGCTCATCTAATCCCCTGCTTAAGTACATTCAGCAGAGCGTGCCAGAATCTGGTCGTTCAATTCCAGTTGCAGGGAGCCTGCCCTGTCCCAGCACAGCGAAGGCTGAGCAAAACCTTCCCTGCAATTGCTCCTGCAGCACCAGATGAAAAAAACAGGAGCTCCATCTCTCCTGGGATCTTTCCTTTTTGTTGGCAAACAGACAAAAATTGTTCAAGGCATTAAAACTTAGAAATTAAAAAGAAAAGAAAAAAAAAACCTTAAAATGGAGATACTCCCCATCTTCTCTAAAACAATGTAGGGGTAAAAAACGGAAGAGAAAGCTGTTATTAAAAAGGGTAGGCCATAAGTTAAAAAATTATAGGTAGGATAAATTAAATAAAGCAAGATGTTAAGATTCCTGCACAGGAAAGGCACAAAAAGAAATCCTAAAACTAAGATTATCACAATCCAAGGATCTGAGACTAAATTAAGTCTAAGATTAAATCCAACAACTGTATTGTTTTAAAGGGTGAAAATAAATAAACTGTAAACCATGAAGTTTTAGTTACAAATAAACTCCCTCTTCATTTGGAAAAGCATATTTTAAAGAATAACATGCTAGGTCTTGCCCAGTCAGCAACAGGGCACAACCAACTACAGGACAACAAGAATTATTCTAAAGCAGAGATGCAAAACCATAACTGGTTAATTACTATTTACTGTTTAGTGAATTGCTGTTTCACTCATGTCAAACTTGGTAGGCCCCATACTAGTGAAAGACAGTAAGTAACACTCTCCAACCCAAGGATTTTATAATGTGAGAGAGATATAGTTAATAAAACAAACAAAGGGAATAAACAGGTAGACATGGAACAACAAATTATGATGACAGCTGCTTTGGAGTGACTGGCTGCTCATAATTGTTGATTTAGCCCTTTTCTCCAGCTGTTAAACTGCATTAATATAGCTAAAAATACATTTTCTGCTCTTTTTTGGTTCTCCTTATTGCTTTCCCTTTTAAAAAAAACTCTATTAATTGCCAAAGGAGTTGTATATGGCACAGTAAGTGGGTCACAAGCCCTATTCTGAAAGCACTAGTGAAAATGAGAATATTTTTGAACTCCTGATTTAGGCAGCATATATTTTCTAAACTAGTTTCTTCTTCAGTAGTCTCTGTGTTTTACTGTTTCCTTCTTTTTTTTTCTTTCCTGGGTGTCTCCTAGGAGCTGCTTGAGTCATATCCCACCCGGACTACGGAGAGCTTCAGCTACTGTGGCTTCATCTCTAAGACTCTGTGAAGCAGGGAGTGCTCTTAATTAATTCCTCAGACACCAAACAGACGGGAACTGCCACCTTTATCTACCGTCTACTGCTCCCTTCCACTTCCAGGCGTGAACAGCCTGGCTCCAAGCTGGCAGCCTTTCCCAGTGGAAGCATTTTCCCGTCAAATGAGCCCCTCCGAAAATGACAGGATCTGTCAGCACACAGTCCTGGCAAAAATAGCCACTAAACATGAAGAAAAGCCCAGCAGTTTTTCCTGAGGAGTCGTGTCCGCTCCAGAGGCTTGCACTTTCTTGCAGGGAGTAAGCTAAGCCCTTCAGGAATAAAATTAAGTCAAAACAATGGCAGGTTTGCCCAGCTGGTACTCTCACACAAAGCAGATGCCAATCTCAGACTAGACCAGGACTAGTCAGTCAGCTTTCCAAGCACGAGTGTTGCAAAGTAGAGAGGCAGGGGGGCATCATATTGTGCCTTTATCTTCCACAGTTTCCAGGCAAGACTCAGCATTTAACTCACACGGTACCCACAGGGACACACCCACCACAGACAGATCATTCATCAGAGATCAACTTAATTCATTTTCTGACAGGACAGAGATTCATTTGCTTGTTAAAGAACAGGATAGGAGAAGTGCATCAGCAAGAAGATCTTTCTGAAAGGAACAGGCTTATTTCTCCAGCTGCTGAACAACATGACACTGGAGGGGGTTTTTTATTCCTTAAAAGGCGGCAAAACTAACAAGCAGCATTGACAAATGCGATACATCCTGATTTGATCAACATTTTCTCCCTACATTAAGATGTTAATCATTCATTCCATAATTCTCCTAAAATGCTTGCTCAATACATTAAAAAGTATGCATATCTATACATTCAATCATCTGCAGAAAAATTCTGTTGCTTGATTGGGGAGCCATGATGCTAACAGCTCCTGTAGCTTGCCATCTCTGAAGACAGAAACATAGCTAATACTCAGTATAACTAGGCTTTTCATCTTAAACTGTAATTACTTTCCACCTCAGAACTGCAGAATGAAGCACCTTCCCATCCTTAAGCCTCCCAGCGCATGGCCAGCTTGCAAAAATCAAACAAAGAACATCATTGATTTTCTCAAGGGAGTAAGATATTTGCCAAGTGCCAAGAATAAACCTTAACTATTCATGTGTAGAATAAGGAGATGCAGCATGAGAAATGACACGCATTACTCTGGAAAAATCATTGCAGTTGAATGAAATCTCAGTTTACCACAAACCAAGCAACATGAAAAACCAGAACAGCCACTAGGAAATTTGTAATTTACATATAATATAAAGGGTAGCAAAGGTTTTACCTGTAGGTCTAACAAGGGGTAGGAATAAACTTCTATGTTAATACTTGCTGTTTAAAGAAAAGGTTCAGCAGAAACATGTTGAAACAAGGTTTCACCAAAAAAAAAAAAAAAAAGTTATAAACATGACCAAGTACTGAGGAATAAACAAAATGGCAGCAGCATTGCAGCTGAAATTGCAACTCCTTGACATACAGAATAAAGAAGCTGCAATTCCAAAAGGCTTCATACATTTTATACATTTATACATACATTTATACATATACATACATATTCATGCTTTCTCTGTATCCTTCCATGGCAAGTCATTAGAACCAATTCAGAGCAAGGGAATAAGAAAAGGCAAGCAAACAGAAAATGCCTTCAAAAAGTCATTAATCACAATATTGTTTTTCAAAGAAAGGAGAAAAATATTAAAACAGTTTCAAACCCACAATCAGTAGTTTGACCAAGATAACAAAAATCCTTACCTGTGCTTTCTTATTCCTGGCTTCTCTCCTTGCTGCTTTTTCCTTCAGTCTTTTCTCCTGAAAAAAAAAAAGTACAGTTTTAAAGCAAATTCCTGGGGGTTTTTTATTTTAATATTTTAAGATTAAAATTGAGCTACCTAGATATTTTTAATGCACACATGCTACACTACTGGTATCCACTCTACATGTTACTGATAAAAAACTATAAATAAAAAGATCTAATTGAGATATTGTTCATTCTTCTTGCTTTTTAAAGGAAATAAAATTGCACGAATGATTCAAACTCACATTTTACCTTCACTGATATTTGCTACGCTTAACAGGATGATGCAGTTAAGTATTTTCACAAAGTTAGTATTTGCCTCTAAAACAAGGTAGCTAAAATGGCACCAAGAGATCGACTTTTCTTATTTCTCAGAGGCTTAATATGAAATCCAATCTATTTAACAAACTAAAATGATAATTTTCCTAAGTTCAGAGTTACTAAATCAGCTGAGGAGTGAAAGCTAAAATATATTCTCCCTAGCTTTTGTATCTCCATTATTAACACTCTACAATAGCATTTGCTGTGTAATTGCATCGATTCAGAAACCACAACATTAAGTTCCCTCCAAAGGGATTCTGCTATGGGAAAATGAGCAAAACACAATGACAAAATTCATTTAAAGCTGCCTGCTAGATTTCTGAGTACACAAAAATGGCCATGATATTTAATTCAATTTACATTTATTGCTGATTTTTCGTTGTTGTCATTCCTGTTGAGACTGGTTTATTTTAAAACCAATTGAAGTGTTATCTCTAATTTAGACTCTGTCAGGTCCTGGAATTGAACATCCTATAAATCACCTATTTCATGAAGTAAGGACAGAAATTCATGTGAGGGCACATGTCCCTTAGAAAAGCATGTTGATCCCTCTTTTTTCTTTTTCTTGTCGTAGTGATGCCGATGACAACAGTGTTGAAATTTTTTTATGCTAGTGTTAAAATGTTTCTGGCGTACAACTCTCAGTTTCTTTGAGCAATACAGGCCATCAGTCCAGAGGCAACACCTCAGCACAGAGAAGGCTGAAAATCAGTCACGTTTCAGTTCACTCATATGAGTAAAAAGGAAGCTACAGCAATCCTGCTATCATAACATCACAATGATGCTGTCAAAGCACATTGGTAGGTACCACACATGGCTGTTTGGAAAAACAGCGAGTCTGAGTGCAGACGTAGGAAAGGGAGAACATAGGCACCAAGATTTTCAAAACTGGTGCCTGAACTCAGTTTCTTTTGAGCCATTTGCCTAGTATGTGCTGTTTTCTATTCTCTGAATTGCCCAAACTACAGAAGTGTTAGCTTACTTTCAGACTCTCTTTCTAAGACAACCTTTTCTCTCCAAATCAAAACTAAACAGTTCATCCCCCTCCACAAGAGACAGACACAAAAACTACATAAGGCTTGTGTCTCTCTGCTTTATACAGTTCTCCAGTGCTATGTGCAAAGCTGTCGGATACAAACACATCAATACAGTCAGAGCCATGTGCCAGAGCTACGAAACAACACAAAAACCCCACCACTATACACAGATACAACACAGCTGCCTCATTATTTCAGGTTTGTTAAAGTAAGAAAAAACAATAAAAAATAATAATTACATTTAAGGCTACAAGAGTGTCATATGGGGCAAAAGAAACCACCGGGACCAAGTACTGTCTGGTACGTACACAGGCAGTCTGCTTTCCAATAAGCTAGACCTAAGCATCCTGATCTCATGATTACAACACAGTCATCCACGTTACGATTCTTTCTCTTTCAAGTCAAATTTGCACTAATTTCTGATAATTTTTACTTATGCTGTTCTAATGATTTTACTAAAGTTTTCCACTTTCACCCAGTGTGTTTTTAAATGGTTTAGTTGTGAGCTCTTTGCTCTTTGGGGTCACCACTGGGTTTCTCTCATCTTTCTGCTAAAAATGTGATCCCTTTCAAACTTTATCACTATAAAAAGTAAAAAAAGAACAGAGCTAGAAAGTAACACATCAGATATTACAAAGCAAGATAAAGCAGCTTTTAAATTGGATAGTCTGGAAAATTTTAGATAGAAAAATTCTATGGTATATGAAAAGACTGCATCTTAACTAAAGTCACGGGCTTAAGCCAATATAGAAGCAGTCGAATCTCCTGCTCAAGGGATTCACAACAGAGCACTGAAAAGGCAGCTATGGAAGCAGAAGATTGACATAATGCCACAGAAGAGGAGGATGCCAGACAGCACAATATAAGTAAGTCTCTAAAGAATGGTAAGACGCAAAAAGATTCTGAAGTTAATAGATGCAAAGACTGAAATAAAGAGTACCAAAGAAAAATGAGACAGAGCAGTAATCACCAGGAGATCGTGTCAAGATTTTTTTTTTTTTAAGGAGAGACAGAGATGAGATTTGGTTCCTTGTCTATGAAAAACAAAAGCAGATTTTGCATAGAGTACATCTCCATTGGCACAGACTTGGACTTAGGTGGTCGTTCAGAAGTGTATGTCCTAAACAGGCCCACTTATACCGTGTTTTCGACTACAAGGAGCACAGCTAATACAAGCCAGCCAACACTGGGCATTCACACGGCCTTAGGATCACTCTGACTGGGATAAACATCAGGGAGCCTCTGGTCCAACCTCCTGCTCACCAGTAGGGCCACCTGGGTCAACATCCCAAGGCTGGACATGGCACCACCTGACTGTCCTCACACAGGAAAGTCTCCCCTGCATCTACACTGAACTTCTTGTTTTGACTTATGACCATTGCCTTTTGCCCTCTTGCTCTGCACTGCTCTGAAGAGCCTGGCTCCACCTGTCTCCTCCATGGCATCTCTGTAGGCATTAGGGGCTGCTGTCAGGTCCCCCCAGGGTCAACTTTACTCCAGGCTGAACAAGTCAAGCTCCCACAGCCTCCTCTTGCTGTACTACCATCTCAGGGAACTCACTCTAGTTTTTCAATACCTTGCTGTACTGGTAGAGTGTAGGATCACAGAATCACAGAATCACAGAATGACCAGGTTGGAAGAGACCCACTGGATCGTCGAGTCCAACCATTCCCACCAATCCCTAAATCATGCTCCTAAGCACCTCGTCTACCCTAACCTTAAACACCTCCAGGGACGGTGACTCAACCACCTCCCTTGGCAGACCATTCCAATGCCTAACCACCCTCTCCGTGAAGAACTTTTTCCTAATCTCAAGCCTAAATCTCCCCTGGTGGAGCTTGAGGCCATTCCCTCTCGTCCTGTCCCCTGTCACTTGGGAGAAGAGGCCAGCACCCTCCTCTACACAACCTCTGTTCAGGTAGTTGTAGAGAGTAATAAGGTCTCCCCTCAGCCTCCTCTTCTCCAGGCTGAACAGCCCCAGCTCTCTCAGCCGCTCCTCATAAGATTTGTTCTCCAGCCCCTTCAACAGCTTCGTTGTTCTTCTCTGGACTCGCTCCAGAGCCACAACATCCCTCTTGTGGTGAGGGGCCCAGAACTGAACACAGTACTCGAGGTGCGGTCTCACCAGTGCCAAGTACAGAGGGAGAATAACCTCCCTGGACCTGCTGGTCACGCCGTTTCTGATACAAGCCAAGATGCCACTGGCCTTTTTGGCCACCTGGGCACACTGCTGGCTCATGTTCAGTCGGTTGTCAACCAGCACCCCCAGGTCCTTCTCCTCCTGGCAGCTTTCCAGCCAGGTCTCTCCTAGTTTGTACCTCTGCTTAGGGTTGTTGTGCCCCAAGTGCAGGACTCGGCATTTGGCCTTGTTAAACCTCATGCCGTTGGTCTCAGCCCAGCAGTCCAGCCTGTTCAGATCCCTTTGCAGAGCCTCCCGACCCTCCAGCAGATCCACACTTCCACCCAGCTTGGTGTCATCTGCAAACTTGCTAAGGGAGGACTCAATGCCTTCATCCAGGTCGTTGATAAAGACATTAAACAGGACTGGACCCAGGACTGAGCCCTGGGGAACCCCACTTGTAACTGGCCTCCAGCTGGATTTAACTCCATTTACCACCAGGATGTCATGAGCAGAGGAATGACTTCCCCCAAAGTGACTCAGTTCAAACCATCAGATGAGAGCTAGTATAGTATAACCCACCACCACCACACAGCATGTAACTGGTTCTCAGCACAATCTATCTCTGCAAAATTGCTCTTGCTGTTACTTTGCTTGCTAGTGCAGGAATAGTCATCTGGCTCTAACTCAGGCTTCAGTTCTGGAAAGAACATGTGCCTATTAAGGCACATGTGTGAGTACATACAGTGTGCTGAGCTACTGTTTAACTACTTTTCCCCAATCAGGACCTCATTTCCTACTACCTAGAGGACAACCGTATATTCTATTGTGCCAAGGTAATAACCCTATATAATAAAGACACTTTTTTATATGACTGCATAAACCCCAGAAATTAACTACCTTGCCTTAGGTTACAAAGAAATGCTACAGCACAGCCAGAAACACAGATCTCCATAGACTATGAAGAGTATTTTAACTACAATGTCATTAATTCTCACATTGCTACTGCTAGGAAGAAATAAGGGCCCATGTAGAACACATACAGACAATGTATTGTAAGACAGCTGTAAAAAGTAATCAGATGAGGTGAAGCTGAGCCAGTCAAACAGTTGGATATTGATTTATTTCATGTGAATACATTCTGTTCATCTATGGATAAGTCTGTAACTAAGTTGTCCAAGATTATTTTTCACACCCAGGAAAAAATAACAGAAAAGTCTGTGGGTTTTTGACCTAAACTATAACCAATAAGAACGCCAGGTTTTATCACTGTTCTTTAAAGCCATACATTATTACTTGTAAAACCACCACGTTATTTGGAGATAAAAATCCAATTTACTAGGGCAGGAAAACAAAAGATTATGTTTCAAGGTATGAATGCATACTTAATTATATATGTTACTGGCTGACACTGTTATAGCATAACTTCATAACACAGCACCATGAGACTGTCAGATAAAGCTCTAAAACATCACAATCTGATTAAATATTCTTATCTACAATGGCGAAGCCAAGCACACATATTTTCTTTTGCATTTATACTGAGTAATTCCTTTGCCCCCATATCCCACCTTCTTCACAGCTGAGAGAACTAGGCATGTCCTTTCCAGGCTATCAACACTGAGCATAAGAAAGTTTAACCAAAACTAAATGCAGTAATTTGTTGTACCACAACTGCTAAGAAAGTGCTTCCAGCCTCTTTAGACCAAACCCAAACAATCTCACCTTAAGGGCTGTAGCCAGAATATTAATTTATTTATTATCTTAGGTCAGCAACATGGTGTGTGCAGGCTTTGAACAGTGGCTAAATGCAAATTATGCAGACATCACATAAGAAGCAGTCTGAATAGATCAAGAATCACAGGTTCGTGGACTTAGGAAACAGGAGAGGTGATGGAATCAATGTGCCTGACTAGCACAACACAGGCTATAAGACTGAATCTCACTGAATTAGTGTACTGCAATGGTCATATCCTGGTTTGGAAGAACATTCTACCTAGATTTTAAAACATTTCACTGAAGGACAGTGCACCACAACTGTTCAAAACCAGCTGCTGTTACTAGTTACTACTGTTAAAAGTGTGAGTCTTCCCTGCCCTCCCATCCTGAAATCTCTTCCTTTGACTATCTTCTTTCTACAATTGATTAGGAGTTCATTTTATTTGGTCCAGAGGGTTAACTGCAATACTTTAAATAAAAAATACAAGCTTCTTGCCATGTATTATTAACAGCTTTGTTTCATAAAGTTATTTTTCTTTCAGCTTTGTAATATCTAATCAATTTGTGCAATAAAAGCCTTTCTTTCTGTTTAAGAATTTGTACATAGGTCATAACTGTTTAGATTTATATTAAATAAATTCCTTCAGCTGGTGATACACTGCTGTTTTATCAGCCTCAAATTTCACTGACCTCTTCTATTTGCTTACCTAAAGGCAAGAAATAGTTTCACTCAGTAATATTAATGTATCTTACAGCACATTTGCAAACCTATTTCCTGTAAAAAATTCACATTCATGTGAGTCATCTTAAGTCTTTTTATCTAAACGTTCAAGATCTCCCACAGGTTTTGATTAAAGATTTTAATGCTGCGTTTTTAATAATTGATCCTTTACATACTGATGCTGTGATTTGGAGCTACCAATCTACTCTATTTAACAGCTGAGCTAATGGCCTAGCACACAACAGTTCTTAGAGCTGGCCAAGGTTTGGAACAAATCACTCTATTGCCTGGAAAAATCTGGCTGCCATTTGCAAATACCTCTTAGTTGATACCAGCACGTGATATAATTTGTCAGTATTATAATATCTCTTGCTATTTTAGTGGAACACAGTTAGGGACAGTCAGCTGTGCTGCAGAAAATACAGACACAGCTGTGCAAAAATTCATAGTGTCTCTTGTATACTGGCATCATCACGCTCAAGAGCTGGTTTCTACCCAAATTTTAAAGCACAAACATGTTCTGAAAAGTGACTTAATAAATGGCACTGTGGTATCCCACATAAGCCTCTTCTCAGATTTCACACCAAGTTTGTGCTGCTTACATGCAAAATATGATTTTATCATTATTATTAACAGCTCAGCTTGCAGGCAACTTGGTATCTGAAAATCCAGCTCTAATATTACCAGCACATAAAGCAATATTAACTTCTACCTACACAATCAGCACGTACATAAGGTAAAAAAGAATCAAACTGTGCCCTCTTCCATGGCGCATAGGTGGACAGAAGAAAAACTAGAATTAGTGAGAACTATTTACGAAAGACTTAAAACCAAATGGAATGGGGGACGATTGAATACACGCTGAGTAAGAAAATTCTGTTTCAGCTACTGCTTTTTGGCCGTTGTTGTATTATATATTGCTATGGAGTTTAATAATTGTCTGTTATAGAGATTAGTAAATCATCCACATGCAAGCAATGCTCCAGCCACCAAAACAAAACATCATTGAAAAAGCTTAGGAAGCATGCATTAAATGACTGGAAAGTGAGATGGATTGAGAACTGGCTGGATTACAGAGCTCAGAGGGTTGTGATTGGGGGCGCAGAGTCTAGTTGGAGGCCTGTAGCTAGCGTTTTTTGCCAGGGCTCAGTATTGGAAGAGTAGTGGGCCCAGTCTTGTTCAACATCTTCATCAATAATCTGGATGAGGGGACAAAGGGTACTGATGATACAAAACTAGTACACCAGTAGGCTCTGCTGCCATTAAATGAGACCTGAACAGGCTAGAGTTGGGCAGAAAGGAACCATATGAAGTTAAACAGACAAAGTGTAGGTTTCTGCACCCGGTGAGGAATAACCCCCTAGGGGTTACAGCAGAGCTTACGGGCTGACCTGCCGGAAGGCTGGTCTGAGAAGGATGTAGGAGTCCTGGTGGACAACAAGTTAACCAGAAGCCAGCAATCATAGAATCATAGAATAGTTTGGGGTGGAAGAGACCTTAAAGATCATCCATTTCCAACCCCCTGCCATGGACAGGGACACCTCCCACTAGATCAGGCTGTCCAAGGTACCATCCAACCTGGCCTTGAAGACCTCCAGGGATGGGGTATCCACAACTTCCCCATGCAACTTGTGCCAGTGCTCCACCACTCTCATTGTGAAGAAATTCCTCCTTATGTCTAGTCCAAATCTGCCGTTCTCCAGTATGTACCCATTTCCTCTAGCCCTATCACTCCAAGACTCTGCAAACACTCCCTCCTCAGCCTTCTTGCAGGCCCCCTTCAGGTACTGGAAGGTCACTATAAGGTCTCCTCGTAGTCTCCTCTTCTCCAGGCTGAAAAACCCCAATGTGCCTTTGTGGCCAAGAAGGCCATTGGTATTCTGAGGTGCAACAAGAAGAACATGGCCAGCAGGTTGAGGGAGGTTCTCCTCCCCTCTACTCTGCCCTAGTGAGGCCCCATCTGGAGTACTGTGTTCAGTTCTGGGCTTCCCAGCTGAAGAAAGACAAGAAACTTCTGGAGAGAGTCTGGTGGAAGGCCACGAAGATGATGAGGGGACTGAGTATCTCTTATGAGGGAAGGCTTAATGATCTCAGTCAGCTTAGCCCCGAAAGAGAAGACCAAGAGAGGACTTTATAAGTGCTTATACATATCTAGAGGGCTGGTGTCAAGAAAATGGGGCCAGACTCCTTTGCACCGTAACAGAAGGAAGAACAGGTACAAACGAGAATGCAGGAAGTTCCACCTGAATGTGAGGTAAAATTTCTTTGGTGTGAGGGTAACAGGAACAGGCTGCCCAGGGAGGTTGTGGAATTGCCTTCATTGGAGATATTCAAAGCCTGCCTGGACATGTTCCTGTGCAACCTGCTGTAGGTGAAGCTGCTTTAGCAGGGAACACTGGACGAGATCTCTAGAGGTACCTGCCAACCCCCACCATTCTGTGATGCTGTAATTCTGTAAAGAAAATAGAAGTTGCACTGCAAAATATGCTACTATTTTCTAGAGAAAAGATGAAGAAAAAGGCTGATGAAGATGCAGTTCATCTGATTCTGTGGCTGCTTTCAGTTTTGAAGGGATGATACAATTTAAGAGTAGGAATTCATAATCTAGACAGGTCACAGACTCTTGAGCTGTCTTAACACAGCCACTCTTAAGGAAACATCCCACTCTCATAAACCAGAGAGAGAAGACAGAAAGCCCTCAGAGCTATCTGCGCCTGCTGATGCAGATGCAGGTCCCCAGCAGTATCCAAATCCTCAGCAAGTAAAGGGTGCAGCTCCCATCAGAAGCTGCCAGGTTGCCTCAAAGACCCATGAAACGTAGAAGTTGGCATTTTTGACAGTTGTATCATTACACCCCTGGGCAGGACGGGCAGCCTGCCTCTCTAAGTTCTTCCCCTTACAGCACTAAGGCTACAACTCCACCTGAGCTGAAGTTAAATTAAGCTTGCACTACTTCAGCTTCCACCCACCTTCCAGCTGCATTTTCCTAGCATTCACCCGATCATGGTGTACACAAACAACCCATTCACAGTTATTTCATTTCCTTATTTTTCACATCAACAAGATGAGCCCAAGAACTCTGATTTTGCTTGAAAACACTTAGAAAACATTCAAGGGCACTTCAAGCTTTAAGTGCATCCCATCCAGCTGTTGAAGAAAAGCAAACACTGAGCAAGCCCTTGCCTTCTGCTGCTAAGACTGAAAAGGGATGTCTGTCAACTCCCTTGTCAGTGCCCATTCCCCTTATCTTAATAGCTGAAGATGGAACATAACAGCGGCACTGCCTGCACACAATAGCTATGAAAGTGCTCCGAGAGACTTTCTAACAAAGTCATACACTCTTCATTTATTTTACACATCTCTCCATCTCTAATACTCTTCTTCTTTGCTGTTCAGCTAAACGCTCCTCAGCAGCAACATTCTTCCCTTTATATTTTGCTCCTACACCGCCGCACTCTTTATGAGAGAGAATTTTATCTTCCTCACCCAGCACATTAAACCAACTGTACAATTACATGGAAATCTGACAAATTTCACCTCAAAGTCAAGGACTATTCAAATGCTTTACTTAATAAAAAGCATAATACTCCACTGAGATTCTTTCCCTTCAGATTAGTTCCTTTGAAATATGAAGCAATCTCTCTTCAGAATTAATGTATCGATTCATTTCAAACTACAAATTCTATTTTTTATGGGTGCATTTATGTTCCAGCATACAGAATGGTTTGCACTGTATAGCATCTATTTTTTTCTTTTAATGATTGCATCTAATTTTTTAATAATTTAAGATATGATAAAATAAAGAAAATCCCCGGAGGGGTCTTTTCTGTTTCTTGAACTGTTATACCTAGTATTGAATGATCTATTACAATATGCTACAAGTACTTTTAGTATTATTTTACAAAACTATAAACGAAACATGTTTAAATAAGAACCACTCAACAACAGAAATCATTTGCAAGAGCAGGACTGGGAGCAAGACAGAGCCAAGAGCTCCAGCTGGAGGAGGGGGGCTGCAAACGGGCTGCTAAAGGAAGGGGCAGGGTGTTCTCCTCCAAGAGCTTCTCCACCTGGGCCACAGCCCAACCCAAGCATGGAGGTGCTCAGCCAAGACATGGGACGAGGCTTGAAGCAGGGGCTGGAGGCAGGAGAGAGATAAAGGGTACAACATTACAAGAGAAGTAAAATCTAAGGAATGCAGTGTAGCAGGAGAGACACAAAGGGAAAAAAAAAGACACTATAAATATCAACTGACATCTTAATCGATTTGGTCACACTGTTCTACTAGTTAAAATTACCTGCATTACTGCTTTTAAAAATAAACACACAGTTTGATTCTAACCTTTGGCCAAAACTATGTGTTGTAAAGGAAATTGATTCTTCCTTCATAAGTGAATCTATATCTCCTTTTCAGCTTCCTACATCAGGTGCATCTTGCATTGGATCAATTCAATTTATACAGGTTTTAAGTCACTGTGAGGTGACCATAGTTGTCCAAGTACTCTCTCCAAGCACGTTAGATATCTCGTATAGCTGTATAGTAGTTTTTCTCCCTGTAAATGCCTTCATGCTTTCTAAACATCTGCTCTAAACTCAGTACTGAGGCTGCTAAATTATCCCTGGTATTATAATTCCATTTTTCTTCCTCAGGGGAAGCCTATTTCCAGATTCTGCATATGAATTAAGACAAAATTAATAAAGTTACAGTTTCTCTCCTACTCTCCCCCTACATACTGGTGCAATAATTATTAGAAAATACTCCTTTAAATTCCGTGTTTAGATCCACCTGGATGGTGTCTCTAGGGATACCTTGAATGTGATAATGTGGTTTCCAAGGATATCCTGCTAACAGTGAGACAAAGACAAGAAGGAGAAAAAGTAATAAATTGAAAGCCAAATACACTAACCCTAAAAAATAAGTAAGGCAGACAGTAATGGAGAAGTGAACTCCAAAGTCATTGATAAAGGAACACTAAAGGAACCACACAAGCACAACCTTGAAAACATTCACACAGAACTACATAACTGATGAGAACAGGAGAAACTAGGTTCTCTCTGTTTATCAGTCTCATAAGAAAGAGCAAACTTATTACAGAATATCTGAAAAGCACTGTGAGACTGTGTGGAAAGACTGGCACTTAGAAAGGCTGAAAGTCAAGGCCAGTGACTGTGTAAGGGCATTATGGCATTGGTATGGATACTGGAGATCCTTTGGGCTCACACAATTAAGGGACTGGTGAACATGAGTGTGCTTGCGAATCAAGGGAGTTGGTAGTTCTGCTAGAAACTTCAACCTTCATCAGCCAGCAAGAAGGAATGAGGTTGTGTTGCCTGTGCTGTTAATGCTTGTGTGAACGCTGCCTGCATTTACCTTTTTTGCCTCTCTTGTCTCTGTGGCCACCTATGTGTATATTGTGTGTGCACATCTGTGCAATGCACGTGCAGCCTTGCTAGGACTGAGTCCGTAACTGGGACAAGCAGCAGCCTCCATCTAACACACCTGCAGAAGACACCTGCTGGGTTGAAATCCAAGGCATTTGGTTTCACTTGCCAGTCTGCAATCTTCCACTTTCAGGAACACATTTTTATCAGAAAGTTACCAAATACATTCACTTGGGTAAGTATACTCTTTTTAAAACTGCGAGTTTTTTCATTTTATACAAGTTTTTATGAAAGTTTGGCATGACGAATTTCCTCGTTTAGCCTTGGAAGAGTTAAGTAATGATATTTGAGAGAGCAAACATACAACAGTGTATCCTCCTCGTTAAAACTAATCATTCTCTCATTACCAAATGTGTTTAGGGAACAGGAGACCAACCAAACAAAGGTATTCTGTTTCAATACAGTTTATAAAATAGTTCTATATTTTCTACTAAATTAAGAACAGTATGAGCAAAACTGAGAGACCATGTAGCTTTGGACTTCGGGTAATTCTGTGAAAAATTAGCCTCATTTCACAGAATCAATAGGTTGAAAAAGACCAACTGGATCATTGAGTCCAACCATTTCTATCAAACACTAAACCATGCCCCTCATCACCTCATCCACCCATCTTTTGATTCACCTTCCCTGGGCAGCCTGTTCCAGTGCCCAATGACCCCTTCCGTGAAAAAGTTTTTTTCTGATGTCTAGCCTAAAACTGCCCTGGCAGAGCTTGAGGCCATTCCCTCTTGTCCTGTCCCCCGTCACTTGGGAGAAGAGGCCAGCTCCCTCCTCTCCACAACCTCCTTTCAGGTAGTTCGTAGAGAGCAATGAGGTCTCCCCTCAGCCTCCTCTTCTCCAGGCTGAACAACCTCAGCTCTCTCAGCTGCTCCTCATGAGGCCTGTTCTCCAGCCCCTTCAACAGCTTCGTTGCTCTTCTCTGGACTCGCTCCAGAGCCTCAACATCCCTCTTGTGGTGAGGGGCCCAGAAGTGAACACAGGATTCTAGGTGCTGTCTCACCAGTGCCGAGTACAGAGGGAGAAGAACCTCCCTGGACCTGCTGGTCACGCCGTTTCTGATACAAGCCAGGATGCCACTGGCCTTCTTGGCCACCTGGGCACACTGCTGGCTCATGTTCAGTCGGCTGACAACCAACACCCCCAGGTCCCTCTCCTCCAGGCAGATTTTTAGACAGATTTCTCCTAGTCTGTTGCGCTGCAGAGGGTTGTTGTGCCCCAAGTGCAGGACTCGGCATTTGGCCTTGTTAAACCTCATGCCATTGGACTCTGCCCAGCAGTCCAGCCTGTTCAGATCCCTTTGCAGAGTTTCCCGACCCTCCAGCAGATCCACACTTCCACCCAGCCTAGTGTTGTCTGCAAACTTGCTAAGGGTGCACTCGATACCTTCATCCAGGTCATTGATAAAGACATTGAACAGGGCTGGACCCAGCACTGAGCCCTGGGGGCTGGACCCAGCACTGAGCCCTGGGGAACCCCACATGGAACTGGCCTCCAGCTGGATTTAACACCATTTCCCACCACTCTCTGGGCCCGGCCATCCAACCAGTTTTCCACCCAGGAGAGTGTGCACCTGTCCAGGCCTGAGGCTGACAGTTTCTGAGGCAGAATGCTGTGAGAAACTGTGTCAAAGGCTTTACTGAAGTCCAGGAAGACCAGTAGCCAAGTCACTTTATCACAGAAGGCAATCAGGTTACTTTGGCAAGACCTGTCTTTCATGAACTCGTGTTGACTGAGCCTTATCACCCAGTTCTCTTGCATGTGCTTCATAATCGCACTCAAGATCACCTCTTCCATGACTTTCCCTGGCACTGAGGTCAAACTGACAGACCTGTAGTTCCCTGGATCCTCCCTGCGACCCTTCTTGTAGATGGGCACAACATCAGCCTCCAGTCCAGTGGAACTTCCCCAGTCTTCCAGGACTGTTGGAAGATAATGGAAAGGGCTCCGGCCAGCACATCCACCAGCTCTGTCAATACTCTTGGACAGATCCCATCCGGCCCCATAGACTTATCGGTGTCTAGCTGGGCAAGCAAGCCTCTAACCACTTCCTCTTGGATCATGGGATCTTTGTTCTGCTCCTCTAACTCCTGAGTATGAACACAGAGGGAACAACTTTCCTTACTATTAAAGACTGAGGCAAAGAAGGCATTAAGGACCTCAGCCCTGTCCTCATCCTTTGTCACAACTGTTCCCTTTGCATCCAGTAGGGACTGAATATTCTCCCTGGTCCTCCTTCTATTGTTACTGTATTTACAGAAAGATTTTTTTGTTATCTTCCACAGACTTGGACAATCTGAGCTCTAGCTGGGCTTTAGTCCTCCTGATTTTTCCTCCCCGCAATCTCACTTCCTCCCTGCAGTTCACCCAAGATGCCTGTCCCTTCTTTCAAAGTTCACAGACATTCCTCTTCATTTTGATGCCCCCTGAGATCTCCCTGCTCAACCAAGCTGTTTTTTTCCCCTACCAGCTCCTTTTCCAGAACATGGGGACAGCTTTCTCCTGAGCTGCTAGGATTTCCTCTTTGTGAGGAGCACCCCGCTGTCATGGGCTCCCTTGCCCTTAAGCACTGTCTCCCATGGGACTTTGCCAACCAGCCTTCTGAACAGTCCAAAGTCTGCCCTCTGGAAATCTAATGTGACTGTTCTGCTAATCCCCCTCCTCACCCCACCTAGAACTGAAAATTCTACCATCTCATGATCGCTTTGCCCCAGGCGTCCACCAGCCACCACATCCCCCACAAGGCCTTCTCTGTTCACGAACAGCAGGTCCAGGAGGGCACCCTCCCTTGTCAGTTCACTCACCAGTTGTGCGAGGAAGTTGTCTTCCACGCATTCCAGAAACCTCCTAGACTGCTCCTCCTTTCTGCAGTATTGTACTTCCAGCAGACATATGCAACACTGAAGTCTCCCACAAGGACAAGAGCTAGCGATCTTGAGACTCGAGGGTATCAAAGCACTCTCTAACATCGAGGGCTACCCCACCACCTCCCCTACCCTTCCTGTCCCACCTGAAGAGTTTATACCCCTTCATAGCTGCACTCCAGTTATACAAGTCATCCCACCCCGTTTCCATGATTTCAGTAGCACAAGGGCTACAAAACATCTCCAATTTCCTCCCCAAAATAGTAATACTTCTGAAAGATCCCTCTGTGACCTTAAGTCCAACTGCTGTCATACCTCTACAATCATGGTTGTTTAACTTCTTCTAGGGGGTACTCCCTGCACTTTACAGTACCAGCCCCCTGAAGGCAGCTGCAGTTTGTCTGCTACTAACGCCACACAAATATAATAAAAATTATAACAAATTGCTTCTAGCCATCTTCTCATATTGATCATATCAAGTTCACAGAGTATTTTACTTGCTGAAAAGTGAGGTAAGAAATAAGGCTTCTGCTCATTTTTTCTTCAGCATCAATGAGAATTTTTCTGAGCTTGGGTTAGTATGCTGAAAGAGAGGCTATTAAGAAGCAAAATGAATCCCTCTCTGCCACTATCTCCCTCCTAACAACAGCGCATTTTCAGCTGAAAACTAGAAAAATGGAGTGTGAAAACATGTTCTGAATACTTTATTCACTTCTCCCTTTATTGTTGTTTATAACATTTCACAAGTTTCAAAACAGTTCAAATCTATAGCTCTCACTAGGCTGTCATTAAAGATCCATTAATGCAGAATTCTTTTCACATCACCTTGATCAGTGTTACTGCCCTTTCCCTTATGCACAACTGCTAAAATTTAGTTTGCTTCCAAAACTTCAATAAGCATGAATTATAAAACAATTATACCTTAAACTTTTATTTATTTTCATCCAATTTTCAATTTTTCCCCATTTGCAGAGGAAGGAGAGAATAACAAAATGTGAGGCTCAAGAAGGAAATCTAATTATAATGTAGGTGCTTTGCAAGTTTCCATAAGCCTTAAGGCACTGCAACACACATCTGATCTAATCCAACACCTCATAAATGCACCGAAACGTATTTCTGATCATACTGAAAACGCTGCTCATTTAAATGACATTCACAAATGGATTTAAAAGCAATGGCCTGTGGATACTTTCTGAAGAGTGCTGCTCTTCATCAGAAACGGTTTCACAAGGACAGTTCATATAAAGCTGACAGTTTGTATTCACAAAAAAAAACCCCACCCTATTTTGTGCAAGGTTTGGGTTTAAGTCGGTAATTTTTTTTCCCCCAAAGTTTTTATCTTCAAGATTACACTGAAGAAACCATAAGAGGAGGATTCTCAATGGAAGATGACCTGTAAATCACAAGCTTTATAAAAACACAGTTTTTTCTTTTTCTACATCTACTCACAATCTAAATCAAAATCTGAAAACATGTGCAAGATATAAAGAACTGGATGAAATATACAATTTCATAGCCTTCTGTAAACTATTTTACTATTCTCAGTCACCATTTTAAAGCCTATGTAGAGACTTGAGGGATTAGCATAAATTCAGCTTCAGGACTTTTTGATTACTGACGTACCTAATCATGTAGCAGACTGCTACATTTAGTTTATAAAAACCTAAACACCTTTGTCCCTATCTATACAATAACTTTAATAGAGTTATGATGTTTCAAAAAATGGTTTAAGAGGAAAAGAAAAAAAGTGCCAGATATACAAACCAGTAAAGTATACCAGGCATCAACTGCAGTAGGAACAAAAGGAATTAAGATGAGGAAATATGAATCAAGATACAGACATTTGAGACTTGCTGAAAATGAAGGAAGAAAAATAAAGTGATGAACAAGTTAAGAAAAAATCTTGAAAAAATCTGAAGCAAAAGTGGAGAGGATAAACTTAACCACATCTTTTTCTAAATAGCTATGAAGAAGGAGGGAGAGAGAGAATTCAGTAACCAAGGTGGGAAAACAAGAAACAGAGAGTTGTCATATCTGGCTGCTAGAAAAGATGTCAAATGGACAAATTAAAGATCTACAGCAGTCTGCTTGCAGGAATGAAATTAAAACAAAGATGGGAATAAAATAATTAGTGTTACTGCAGAAAGGAGAGGTCAGACAACAGAGTTCATGCTCTGCCACAATGTATTTTGGCTGATAGTGAAGTATGGAGGATTTTAGAAGAAGCAATGACATTCGCAATTGATGGATCTAAGACTTTTTATAAAAACAACTGCTGAATGCCACTAAAGGGATGTAAAAGATGGAATGAAAGTATGTGACTGAAAGGCTTCTCTTTCAATATCACACAAAGGGGCACTAAGACATCCATACTTCATGTAAAATATGAAGTCATGAAAATAAGATAAGACAGTCTCCTTTTTGTTGCTTTCATATCCTCTGCTGGTAGCACACTAGAAGCTCTTCTAGGTTTCATCCTCTCGCTCCAATTGAGGCTAAGAAATAACTTGCACCACGCGCTCATAAGTCTTACATACACAATCAAAATTCTAAGAGCAAATTCAGACAACAACCAAGCACCTGATCAGGCTTCTTCAGGACAGTCATGATACATGGACTAGAGTAGTTCTTCCATCACGTCACTGAGACTCCAGCCAACTATTCAAACTCTGCTAAGCATCAGCTGCAGAACAGTTACGTTGTCTATTGGAAAGGGAAACCTTATGAGGTGGGGTAATTACTTCCTTTTAACTGTGAGGCAGGTCGGATATTTTCCTTGTATTCTTTTGTTAATGAAGCACTGATGACTGATGAGTACAACTTCTTAAGCTAGGTAGTAAACAGCCCTACCACAGGGGATACAATACTGGACCTGACGGTCACCAACACAAGTGAGCTCATTGGTGACAACAAGACTGGAGGCAGCATGGGCTTCAGTGATCACACATTGGTGGAGTTCATCGTCCTGGGGACTATGGGCCAGGAAAAGAGTAAAATCAGGACCTTGAATTTTAGGAAAGCAAAATTCCAGCTCTCCAAGTCAGTCAATACAATCTCCTGGAATACTGCCCTCAGGAAGCAGAACAAAGCTGGCAGAGCTTTAAGGACACTTTGCACAGAGCACAAGTGTTCTCAGTCTCCAGGTGTAAGAAATCAGGAAAGGAAGACAGGAGATCAGCATGGCTGAGTTAAGATCCGCTGGTCAAACTAAGGAGCAAGAAGGAAGCACACAGGCAGCAGAAACAGGGAACAAGTATCCTAGGAAGAGGCATTCCCCAGTTGTGCATGGATGAGGTCAGGAAGGTAAAGACACAGCTGAAGCTGAACCTGGCAAGGGACACGAAGAATAATAAGAAGGGCTTCTACAAGTATGTCAGCCAGAAAAGGAAGGTCAAAGAAAGCATCATCCCCTGCAATGAACGCAACTGGCAGTCGGGGAACAACAGACAAGGAGCAGGCTGAGGTACTCAACAACTTCTTTGACTCAGTCTTCCCCACCAGCCTCTCTTCCCACGTCTTGAGCAGATGGACCACAAGATAGGAACTGGGGGAGTAAAGTCCCTACCACTGTAAAAGAAGGTCAGCTTTGTGACCAGATTAACATGACCCAAGAGAAAGGAGGTAGTACTTGTCTCTGCTTGGATGAGACAAAAGGAGGATTAGACATAGTTTCCCAACTATTACAATTATAGCTATTTTCTAAGCAGCAACAACTGACTGTCAAGAATCCCAGACATAAAGGATGATTGAGTAACAGCACAAAGTAACAGAAATGCATTCAATCTGTGTGGCAGCCTTGCCTTACATAGACTGTATTAATTTATACATAAAAATAATTGGTATCTCAAACTTGAATGCCTTTTGAAGTGAGGGTGGAGGATCATTGTTAAGCACAGAGTTAGAGAGACAATGGAGAGGCAAATTAGCCTCTACCAAAGTGAACCCTGAACTTGCACCTATGATCTTCCTGCCTCTTCTGTCCTTTGAAGTTTGACCTTCTTTAAATTTGGGAAAGTGAAAAATTAGGATACAAAACAGTTTGTAAGACCATTTAAAAAATTAATTGACAATCAGGAAACTGAGTATTCCATCATGTACAGGGATTTTACCATATGAAACATTTTTCATCTCAAACTGTTAGGGCACAAATAAAAAATCTGGATGTGCACACAATGACTGAATGCAATAAGACAGCCCTAAAAATGAGACACAAATTTCACAGTATCTCAATCAGAAGACTTTTTTAAAAAATATATTTCCTTCTTTTTGTCAAACTACCATTTCTTTCTCTACCAACTGATGAAGTATTTAACCACTTAAGTCTGATTTCAAACATACAACAGCATCACTCAAAGTATATGAATATACTAATGAGCAACAGATTGATTGGTAAGTCATAAACCAGTCTCTCCCTCCTTGTTTATTAAGCTGCATCCTTGAAACTTTATATCATTTTCTGTAAAATTGACTATGATTTCACCTATAGCACAGAAAACATTGTTTCTTTGTAGCAACTTTCAAATGCAGCACTTCCCTAAAGAAGAGGTGAGATTTTTTGTAGACATCAAAGGACTAAATTAGGACTATAGGAGTAGGCTTTCAAATTAAATGTGTGAAGTATGCTTTGACTTTAGCTGGAATACTTCCATGCCCAAACATAACTTGAAGCTTTCACAAATCCCCTCCAAATTATTTTGTTCAAATACACACTAGAACATTGAGCACTATCATTTGCAATCAGAGGATAAAGGCAAACTTGATAAAGTCAGAATTTTCAGAGCAGGGAATTAAAACAACACTTACAGTGCTTTGAAAAATAAAAGCTTTGAGTAAAAAGTAGGTCTCTAATCATGCAGTTCTGGGATCTTGCATTCATTTGTTACCTGGACAAATCCAAACTCTTCGACAATGACAAAATGATCCGTGAACTCAAAGGCACTCGGCTGTTTCCACATGACTGGTGTGTACCAAGGTTAGAAAACTCTGCTTTGGTCCATTACAAATAATACGGAAGCAGTTTGCTAACTTATGGTCTGCAATTTAAATGTTTTTAAACACCATAAAGAAACAGACTGCAGAGACTGAAGTTTTCAAATTACAGCCAGTTATATGACACTATTTGAATAATTCAGGAAATCAACTCTGAGAGCCCTAATAACACCAATGCAAAAAGTTAATATTTTTGTCTACCTGAAATGTAGTATTGAATGTTGAGCAAGTGGTAGTGTGAAGACATTTCAGAGGCACTCTCTAACTTCTCCTTTCCCCTAAATGTGTTCAGCATTTGCCAGAGTATGTACGCCAAACAACACCTTTTCTGAAACAAACCCTTCTGCTGAACGCTGCTTAGAAGAACTGATGCTCCTACGAAACTCTTTGCAGATTTTGAAGTTGTAAATAAAGCTCCACTGTTATGAGCAATGGTTAACGCATAAAGCTTTTTGTTATCCAGCTACTTATGTCAGAGCAGTCTTCCTGTGTGCTATAAGTCCCCCAAAAACCTGATTAATTTTAAATAAGCTTGTACTACACTTACTTCATGATGTATTTCAGTATTTTTCCTCACTGACCAATCCATACCACAGTACCTATTTCTGCATTTCAGTAACTGAGGTAAAAATCAACTTACCCTATGTTTTTCCTTTATTTTCTTCCTGTATTCTTCTTTGTCAAATTTATCTTCTTCCCGCAGTATCTGTTTCGCTTTATCTAAGTTGATACCACTGGCATCATCTTCTTCGTCTGCTTTTGCCAAACTGGATTTTTGCACAGGTGGCCACTGCTGCACTAACTGAATTATACATGTCAACAAGAAAAATAATAGTTAGAATATTTTTTTCCACATGCAAGTTTTCATGCTCTAGATATTCTAACACACTATTTTCCTAGACTAAATCAAAAGGCGATCTGCAAATGAAACAACAAAAAATCCCAAAACTCTTGCACAATACAAACTGGGATACCTAATTTAACATCATGTTCAGTCAAAAATGAATACTTGAAAATAATGTCTCCAATACACCGTATTACTGCTTAATAGATTCGCTTGAACTTCTTCCTCTGTTTTTCTCTCTTTGCCTTAAGGAAGAAACAATTTATAACTCTGCTAGTAATTTTGGAAGAAAAATTATATTTGCTTTCAAGAAATGACTCTCCAAAATATATGCAATAGAACAAAACAACAAGTAAACCTAAACAGTATGTTTTCACGTAAACTATACTCTAACATATTATATGCTGGAAAATGAGAGAAAAATTACATAAGCCTTCATTACACAGTACGCCAAAACCATGACTGCAGGTTCATGTTTTGAAGGAAGCAAGAAGGACATATGTGGAGGGGTTTTATTGGTTATTGAATGAAAACTAGATCGGAAATGTTTAATGATTCAAGTTTGACTTGTGGATGACAAGCTGAACACAGGCAATCTTCCCTTAAATAGCTGAAACTCTACACCGAAGACAAAAACTAACTACATATTCACCAAAAAAATATCCCCACCCTATCTTTTGACCTGACATCATCTGGGGTTGGTCTTTGCAAAAGTCATCCTTGCTTATTGATTGGTAGAGTGGCAACTCTTAAAAAGGAACTCTGAGGCAGAAAACATAGAACATCTTTCAGATATAAATGTAAAAGCAAACATGTTTAGGACTCCCTAATGCACATAGGGTGTTATTCACCTGGATGGATACTGATAAATCTGATCTCCCATTTCCATTGTAAAACAGAGTTTGCATGCCTGCATCTTCTAGGAAGATACATTTCTTAAATGAGTTTTATTTTATCAACAAGCACGTGGAACAAAACATTTTAAATTCTAAAGCGCAGTTTTACACAGTTCAGAAAAAAAGGCAGGAACAATGTCCATAGATGTAAACTTTATGCTTCCTTAAAAATGTCACTCCTCCTCCATTGTGCTAGGTTTTTTTTCTCCACCCTTCCTCCTTTTGCTTTATTGCAAGGATACATAAAACATTTGTATTTTAAGATGAGATAACAGCTTTAGAAGATCTAAAAATATCTGAAGATACAATCTGTAGTTAATGGGTCAACCTCCTAAACCTTTTAAATTTTCTCTAATGACAGTTATTATATGGCTACACTCCCTTCTGCTGCAATATAAAATGCTTTATTTTATTTTGTCACAAAAGCAAATTATATACTTGTAAAAGTGACCTCTTTTCAGTTCTGGCCTTACTGAAATTATTTGAGTAAAAAAATAAAGCTACTTTTTTCTTAATGCTGGAAATGGAAAAAACAGCGCGCACAGCTACAAAATCTAATGTTAGAAAAGTTTATGGAGTGTGGAGACTTGCTAGTGAGGTTATTGCCACAATGAAACCCTAGAGTGATTGGCTTCCACAATAGTTCCTTTCTGTATAAAATCAATACATTTTTTTCCATAGGCTATTAAAAGATCCAATAAATTACTGGCAAAATTCAATGCAGTGCTACATCAGCACCAGCAGACAAAAATTTGGTGCCTTCATAACAACAGTGAATGCTGAAGAGAGAACCAGGGACTTCCTCTAATTCCAACACTTTAGCTCTAGACCTGTGGGAGCTTTATGCCTACAGGAAAATCATTTTACCCTCCTGTGAGGAAAAAATAGGTTTTTTATTTCTCTTGAAACTGAGGATAATAGACAGAAAATATGTACAGTTTTGTACACCCACTAATAGCTCTTATACAAGTATCTTACACATAAAAAGGTGAAAAAGGTCGATGCTCAGCACTCCTTTTTCACAGTGGAACTGAATTCTAAAAGGAAACTGAATAGTTTTGCAAAGCTTAAACCAATTACAAAAAAAAAATCACACATTCTGAAAAATATCTTTTTATACTGCTATAAACTGTAACTATTTTTGTCTTTGCCTTCAGTTCCCACCAAAATACAATTCTTTTGAATTGATCTTACCTCTCCATCTTCATTAAAAACTATTTTTGTGTTGACTTTAAATTTCTTCTTTACAATTTTTTTGGCTTCTTGGGTTTTAGTTGTTTTTTTCTTCATTTTTGATTTTGAGGCATTCTGTATGAAAGAAAAGATTTCATATGGATTTTTTTTCTAGTCACAGAGTATATGCAGCAGACTTTCTTAAAACCAATTAGATACATGAAAATGTAAATCCTACAATAAATTACAGAGTAATTTCCAATAAAAATTAGCTAGCAGACCACTTCATAGAAGTGTTTTAAGCTGGTCATATCAAGCAAAACTCATTTACTTTGATAACAATTCAGTTTAACTTAAATCCTGTCAGCAGCAGAACACTTAACTCATTCAAATCTCAGTAACCTTTTTCAGACAAGGACACTAGATGCACCAGCTAAACGCTGTTAGCAAGCCTCATCAGACAAGAAATCCAGTATTACTGATTGAATCCATTAGCTACAACTGATCAGATATCACTTCAACCTCACTCGACATCACCTTGTCCCCAAACACCACAGCACACCGGTCTGAGTCATTTCTGTGTCAACGAAGGGCACAATGGCCATGCAAGATCCTCCCTATTTCATTAGTCTTGTCCCTTGCAGTCCCACCAGGGTGCAGAACATTAGTGCTGGATGATGTTTATCGAACTTAGCATTGACTAAAAGTTTAGAATCATAGAAGTTTTTACCATCATAGGAAAAAAGCTAAGGTGAAACAAAGTGATGAAGACACCAGGGAAACTAATAAGAGTTAGCAGAAATTGTGAAATCCAGGCATTAACACCACTTGTAACAGGTTGAGTTTGTTCTTTCCCAGCTACTACTGAGAAAGCAACATTGACCAGAAAAAGCAAATATCAGCAGAACAGTATCCTAGTACAAAACACAGTAACAGTGAAGTTACATTTATTTCTTCTGTGTGCAATCTTGCTGTAATAAGAAAGAAGAGGTGAAGAGGTCACTTCTATTTCTGAAAGAAACTGAGGGTTTATCCAGAGTATTTTCATATTTTCGAGGGGGTTTGCCTAAGAGAACCATTTTAATTACTTCTGTAAAATGCAGTAGAAAATAAATTGTCACACCCACAGATGGTCTGCATAGGTTTCACAGAGCCACCCATGGCACCATACAGGAATAAAATAACGTGAAGATTCCCAACCTCTAGCTCTTCTGAGAGCTCTTCTTTCAGGAACAAAGTCCATATCTGTTCAGGCATCTAACAGGACACAATACACATGGAGGACACTTTGAGCAATAACTGCCATTGCAGAAAGTATTTCACAGTAAAAGGTATTCTGCAGGAATAAGTGAGGACTCTGTAGGCGACGACCCACAACTCATTCATCATCCTTTAAAGGCTGCAAAGCTCCACTACTCAGGGGAAAAGTACCTGAAAAATAGTCACTAAAAGCTCTAAATTTCTATATATTTTCCACAAATTTCTAAATAATAGAATGTGGTCAAAGCAACCAAAGAGAAAAAGGAAAAATTTAACTTCTTTTTCTCACTTTTTTTTTGTTGTTGTTCAGGTCATTTTAATTGGTTTCATCTTCTACACCAAATTCACTTCAAAAGGACACAAAAAAACCCCACACCTCAGAACGTCACTGTCATTCTGGTCAGTACTCTAAGGCACAGAAATGCATGAACTATAAAAGAGAAAAATTACAGTCCTCCTAACAGGAAAAATGGTTTGTGACAGCTACTGTGCTGTGTTATCAAGTAATGACCATATCTATTATAGAAATAGTAACTGTAGCAGCACTTATGTCCTCAATATTGTAATACAATTTTTGCTGCACTGTGAAGCTCCTGCTAACCAAGGCACATCACCTTTCACAGCTTGGAAAGCTGTGCTGTTCCCTCACTCCTGTTGCTCCTCTTGCAAACACAAATTGTTTGCGAGTCTGCATAAGCAGAAAATCCTTATCTCAAAACAGAGACTAAGTAAAACAACACAAATTGACTAGAGGAAGAATTTAAGAGATGTACTACAAGAGATGTACATGTCCTCTTTTCCAGTTCCTTCAGCTGCTCCTCACAACACTCATGCTCCAGACCCTTCACAAGTGCTGTATAGCACCAAAATGGTATGTAGCAGTTGAGCATTAGAAGTTAAGAGTCAAAGGAGATTATAAAACTTTCATAAAACACAGGCTCAGCTGCAGGGTTGGGGGATTTTCCATTGTTACTAATCAAAAGCCTAAATTTCTTCTTCCTTCTGCACATGCACATACCAGATGGCTTGCTGGATTATTTAATGAGTCAGAATAAAAACTAGCTCTTAGAAGTGGAGAAAACTCTAATATTTTCATATATAATCAAAAACAATACAGGTAATATGCAAGTTCTTTTCTGTTTTTCTCAAGAAGGAGTATACTTTTGTTTTCTGGCCTAAAAGAGCTGAAATACTTAGCTGACTCTATAACAAAAGTTTTCTAAATGAAGATACTGACAAGTATCTTCTAGTACTGTTTTTCTGGAAAGACACGGCATCAGAAACATGAATGTCAGTAAATTTACTCTTCTAATATGGAATACTATTTCTTATTAATACAATTTTTACAGTCAATTGTGTAGCCTGAGCACCTAATCCTCAGTAACTCAGTATCAAAGCACTTATAGTTTCATATGGTAACAAACAGGCTTGCTTTCACATTTGGATTGTCGCAAAACATCACATGTAATGTTTCTTTGTTTCCAACTATAATTTACTTTTTAATTTCAATTCAACAAGTCTGTGAAAGCAAGGACAGTATATTCACTACCAAAGTTGTCTAAAAACAGGGCTACATTACTGCGATGGGGCAAAATATCAGTAGAAAAAAGTTATAATCCATTTTCCAGTCACATTAACTATAAAAGATTTTCTAGAGGGCTTGTGGACTTTTTTCTCCCCCTTATAATTCCTAGGAAGAATGGTGCTGTACCTGGAAATATTTTTCAGTCTCTCCCAACATTATTACATTACTTTACCCAGAATTCAATAGCAACCGCCTCTAAGACACAAAAATCGATGTGGCACTCAATTCCACACACTTGTTTTGTATTTCTTCAAGAAATTGCCCACAACAGGAGCAAGCATTACCACATTTGTATTACCACCAAGCACATCAATCTCCCTGTTGAGCTACTGAGTTTGGACTCAGAAGTCATTCCCCGCAGAATATGACACAGGCTTGCGAGACTGAAGCTATCGAACTTTAGGCAAAGAGAAAGGTTGTCTTCCACTTCGTGAGAAGCACACAGACATGGTTTTCATGTAACCATAAAGCATTACCTCTCAACCCCCTAAAATTCCTGAGCTCGCACTACGAGGCCCTGATTACCTACAACAGAGATAAAAGTTACAGGAGAGAAATTTTCCCTCCTCCTGACAAACTTCTAACCATAGAAGCAGCAGTGGGCTACAAGCTTCACGCTTTACACATAATTATAAAACATAAGAAGGAAAACATCAAGGGAAGCAAAATAATCAGACTTTGAAGTCCAGTCCATATTTCTTCAAGCACTTAAAAAACTCTAAGTATCAAAAGGCTTCCTCTTAGAAAAACGATTTGACTCAACCAGACACCTGTCTTCCTGTTGAATATGAAGGATAAGAGAAGCAGAAATCCTAGGATGTGGCCACGTTGTCACAAAACTCATAGGACTGTTTACCCAAAGTGCAAGCCAATAACACAGATAGGTGAGGTATCAAGTCTTATTCCAGTTCACCTCAAGATAATGTCACACAGTATTTATCCTATCCTTCATTTACAAGACTCTGCCCATAATTACATCAGATTTACATTTATTGGTTATCTATCTTAATTAATTAATTAATACTCTATGTCTGGTTAACACAGTCCTCATTTGCTATGTAAATTAGCTGTGCGTGCCCTGTTGTGTCCAAGTTTTTGGTCAGAAGGTTTCTTGGGTTGGTGGCCTGTGAGGCAGGAGTCGCAATGCCCCTTGCCAAAATTACCTATGTCCCACTTCAAAAATTCTGCTGAGTTCATGTTAGTTGGCAAACCATCGGCTTGGGACCCTGCTGCAACAATAGTCTTCCCTATGGTTTAGGTAGTTCTGTTCATTAAAGGCCTTCCACGTTCTTTTTATTTGCCACACGCAAAGGAAGCTTAATTACTTTCTACAAATCATTAACGGATACTAACCTAACTTAGAGAGCTTATAGCAGCATTATCTGGTCCACATTGTTAATTGTGTTTTTACATTTTCACTCTCTTGCATCAGCAGGACCAGAAAAAGTATGGAAACTGCTTTCCTGTATGACCTGTGGCAGCTAGGTGGACTCTATTTTAATTTCCAGCCCCCTTCTCTATAATGAAAGCTATTTCAATCCTCTCTGACTTCTCATGAGCCACAGGCCACTTTATGCTGTCATGAACACCTGAGTAAGCTGAAGACACTGAGAAGTAGCAGTGCAAAGCCCTTCAAAACACTCCCTCACTTCCACAACACAAACCCACCACCCTTTCCTTGGAAAAGAAGCTTTTTTTTTAACATTTTGGGTTTTTAGATGTAATACAAGAGAGGCTAATTTTGATTTGGTGAAGTATTCGATTTTTTCTTTTTTAATTAAATGTTAAAAATTAGTAAGCTCAAATTCATAGACAGTATCCAACAAACTTGCACAGCATCTATATACATTAGTGAGCACAGCTTTTACCATGACAGTTGTAAAGATATGGCAATAGGCAGGTTGGTACACAAAAGATAAAACTAGCACTTCTTACATGTTGTTCTATCTGCTTCTCTATGAACTTTTAAAGCACATCAATCAATTATCAAGGTCAACATGATCTTGACATTTGAAAGCAATGGCTTAAATTAACAAGGTGGATAGATGGGAGTGCAGTGATTAGACATGGGACAATGGTTTTAAGCTGAAAGAAGGGAGATTTAGATGAGATATTAGAAAGAAATTTTTTTACTGTGAAGGCAGTAAGACACTGGCAAGTCATGGATGCTCCATCCCTGGAGGTGTTGAAAACCAGGTTAGATGAGGCTATGAAAAACCTGATCTAGTGGAAGGTGTCCCTGCTCATGGCAGTGGTGTTGGAACTAGATGATCTTTAAGGTTCCTTCCAACCCAAACCATTCTATAATTCTATGGATTTCTTCTTATTTTGGGGTGCTTTTTCTTCAGAGTGTGGCTGGCTGTGTTATTTTGTTTTCTTTGTAGCAAGTATCATGCAAGATATCAACCAGGATACTGAAAAAGTAAAAATTATTGGTTGATAATTCCTTACTCAATATTACAGTTTGAACAGGGAAACACCAAGACAGCTAAATTACTTGCCACATCTGTGTATAGTTTACTTTCTAAACCTACCGAAAGAATGTTGATCTTGAAAAAGACCATTTTCTAGGGCAGAACAACCTACGTAGAGAACACTACCTCACCTCCTGCTGGAGATTCTGATCCAACACGGCCTTGGACACCTCCGGGAATGGAGCATCCACAACTTCATTGATCTGTTTGACCTGTCAGGTCTAACAGTTAGGCAAGAGAGGAAAATATCACCCCTCAGCCTGCCGGCTGGAGTCATCCACACTGGGATGCGATGACCAGCCCATCAGAGCCATAGCGATGGCTCAAGGGCAACTGAGAATCACCCAGTTTGCTCTGTCTGCGATGGGGAACGTAACAATCCCATGAGGGTGACGGAGAATCACCCAGCCCGGCCCCTTCCAAATTGCTTCACACCCAACGATGTCACAGAGGCAGGAAATTCAGCCCAGTTGAATTTGAGGAATTTAAGAAGAATTTAAGGAGAATTTATGAATTTAAGGAGAACTGAAGACTTTTAGGAGAATTTATGTTTTTAAGGAGAACTGAAGACATTAAGGAGAAATAAAGAATTTAAGGAGAATTTAAGAATTTAAATTCCTGGGGATGGCTTTCTCCTGAGCTGCTAGGATTTCCCTTTTGAAGAGCACCCAGCCCCCATGGACTCCCTTGCCTTAAAGCACTGTCTCCCGTGGGACAACCAGCCTTCTGAACAGCCCAAAGTCTGCCCTCTGGAAGTTTAGTGCTACTGACCTGCTAACCCCACTCTTCACCTCACCTAGAACTGAAAACCCTATCATCTCGTGATCGCTTTGTCCTAGGCTCTGGCTGGGTGGCAGCATCCATTCTGCTCGCTGCAGCACCCGGAGCAGCTTTAATCTTCTGCTAAGTGGCCACCTTGGTCTTCAGTGTCTTCTGGCTGGTCTCTAGCCCCTCTCTGCGCCCTCCTTGCTCGCCCTGCTGTTTGAACTGCCCCGCTACTCTTTGCTGGGCTCCAAGGGACCGTTTAACTGTCCCCAGGGACCGTTAACTCTCCCCCGGTACTGCCGGGACCCCCCATCCCCTCAGGCCCCGCAGGAGTGGCCTTTGCCGCCTGTCAGGGCCTCAGCGCCACCCACCCCACTCCCAACCAGGGTTTTCTGGGATTTTCCCAGCTCAGGGCAGCCCCCACTGCCTCAAAATGTGTGTCCCCCCCATCCCAGAACTCTCCGTCCTGCTGCCGGGAGCCACCCAAGAAGCGGTGTTAATGGCTTCACAGCATTTAAATCTCCAGCCTGTTCAGATCCCTGTGGAGCCTCTCTGCCCTCCAGCAGATCCACGCGTCCACACAGCTCAGTGTCATCCACAAACTTGCTAAGGGTGCACTCAATGCCTTCATCCAGGTCGTTGATAAAGACATTGGACAGGGCTGGATCCACCACTGAGCCCTGGGGAACATCACTTGGAACTGGCCTCCAGCTGGATTTAACTCCATTTCCCATCACTCTCTGGGCCCTCCTGGCAACCATTTTTCAACCCAGGAGAAATGTCACCTAATAATGTAACAACCCTTAGCAACAACCCTGAGCAGCTCCAGACTATGAGAAGTCTGGCTGGAAAGCTACCTGGAGGAGAAGGACCTGCGGGTGTTGGTTGAACACAAGCCAGCAGTGGTCCAGGTGGCCAAGAAGGCCAATGGCATCTTGGCTTGGATCAGAAACAGCATGGCCAGCACGGCCATGGAAGTTCTTTTCCCTCTGGACTCGGCATTGGCGAGACTGCACCTTGAATCCTGGATTCAGTTCTGGTTCCTCACCACAAGAAGGATGTTGAGGCTCTGGAGTGAGTCCAGAGAAGAGCAACGAAGGTGAGGAAGGGACTGGAGAACAAGAGGAGCATGTGAGGAACCTGAGGGTGTTTCACCTGGAGAAGAGGAGGCTGAGGGGAGACCTCATTGCTCTCTACAACTCCCTGAAGGGAGGTTGTGGAGAGGAGTTAGCTGGCCTCTTCTCCCAAGTGACAGGGGACAGGAAAAGAGGAACCTCAAGCTCCACCAGGGGAGGTTCTAGCTTGACATCAGGAAAAAGTATTTCATGGAAAGGGTCACTGGGCACTGGAACAGGCTGCCCAGGGAGGGGGTTGAGTCACCTTCCCTGGAGGTGTTTAAGGGACAGGTGGACGAGGTGCTGTGGGGTATGGTTTAGTGATTGACAGGAATGGTTGGACTTGATGATCCAGTGGGTCTCTTTGAATCTGGTGATTCTATGATTCTATAACCAGCTAAACAATGACAGAGATATTAACACTGTCAACAAAAACTATTTTTGAAGGACGGTGAGGGTTACATCAGCAGCTCTGCCCTTTCAATTACCAATTTAGATTAGAGAAAGGATCTTTTATTCCACACACATCCCTACCTTCAATTCATGTTAAGTTGACTTTAACTATTTCCTCTTTTTTCTTTACAGTTAAGTAAAGAAGTGCCTGGGTACCATTCCTTCTCCTGAGATGTCTTCTGAAATACAATTACTGTATCCCCAAAGAAGCATTTATCATCTAGAAATTTAAAACCAACTCTGAAAATAAAAAGGGCATTTGTATCTTTCCATCAAGAAAATTTTCATTGCTTTCATTTCCTATATTGAAAAAGGATGTTAACGTTTTACCCTGTTATAAAGTTCAGAAGGAACTCTGAATAAGCAGTATCACACAATTTTTCGTGTTGCTTTCCTCCTTATCTCCCTCTACTTTCTTTCCTTTTTTTAATATATCTCTCTGACTCCTCCACAGAAAATGAAGATTTTTAAAGAACACTTTAGTGAAGAGCCCAGCTCCTCAGCCAACAAAACAAACATGTGATTTGAGTACTATAAATTATGTAAATGTACACACAACTCTAGTATCTGCATACACCAGCAAACAGATTTTGTCATTGATATGCAAAATCACTGCACCTGATTTTCCACATCTTGAAGTATAAGAATATGAAATAAGGAAAAAAAATTAAATAACTACATTTATCATTATAACATTACGGACAAAGCTACTGTTTAAGGAATTTGTGAGTTACAGTAATTAGATAGCACTCACTCTGAAAGATGTCTGTAATACACTGCACCACAAAAATTTTCAGTACAACTATTGCATTAGCCATGAAAATCTCCATTATTTGTGAGCATAAGAAGCAACAGGATCCCTTTCTAAAGCATTAGGCCTTTAGCAATTCCAGATCACAACTTCTCATGGAGTTTATTTAAAAGAAATGTTTAACAGAGAACAGTGAACTACTTTACATATTTCTAGGCAAAAAGTAAATTAATTTATAATTGAGTATGCCTGACTAAATGAAGATAAAGGCATTCCAGAAGAACGTAATTCAAAACCAAACATATTGTCATAGTTTATTCATCTTCTGGTTAATGTTAGTAGAAAAATATATTTCAAAGAAACACATACAAGGTTAAATATTCTCATAACTCAAAGACTACCTTAGACTGAAATTATACAATATACAATCATGATTAATACCACTAGTAACTGCAGTGCCATATCAAGGCATGAAATGTTTTCATTCCACACCTCTCTGTCATTACAAGGTAACACATCATTACAACGTAATCTTCCTCTGGTAAAATCCAACAGAAACACATAGTAACCATCTAATTCTCCAACACTTCTACAGCCAAGAGAAGTAGCTTAACTGCTTGCAGTTATCCTAAGATGAAGATTAAATCTTAGTAAATGAATGAGCGTTCCTCATACAACATCAATTAACAAGCAAAGAGCATGATTTTCTTGATTGTTATTCATCCTCCCTCTTCCAGAGCTTGCATTTTTGTGAGAAAGAAAAGGACATCATGAAGATGCCTTTTGCAGCAACACACGGCAAAGTAGAAATAAGAGTATGAACAATCAAACTCCCCCCACAAACCCCAAAAAAGCAACCGTTCAACCAACCAAACCAACCCCAACCCAAACCTCACAATACATTAATGGTGAGTTGAGGGGCAAGGAAAACCTGCAACTGCTTCACACCTTTTGTTCTATTACAGATCCCCAAAAATGACAACAGATCTTTTCTCACCTTCCAGCAGGTGCAAGATCCTGCCTCACTAACATCCAACATGAAACAAGACTCACACTCCAAACGCAGGTTAGGGGAGACAAGTAGGAAGGGAGAGCTGTCTTGTTTGGGGATGAAAAGGACTCTTAAATCCTTCAGCTGCACCGACAACATGCTACTTCCTGAAACTTGGAATTTTTCAGTCTCCAGAAGAACTAGAATTGATCCTTCTCTCCCAGACTGCCCTTAGTGTTTTAGTGCAAGTTAGTTAAATGGAAGTATTCAGAGATATGGAATCACTGAGCGACACAACAAGAAGGCAACACTGAGCTGATATTTAATGAACTGAAAGTTCGGGTCTTTTTTAGTTAAAGAGTAATATACTTTCTAGTAATAAGATAGAGTTATTCTAAAAAAAAATTTGTATAATCATGAAGGCAGTTAAGGCTTAAATAAATACCATAACATCATTAAAATTATGGCTTAAAAATACTCCGCAGAGGAATCTTAGGTCAAAAGGTGGGATGAGAAGATCACACTTCAATGCTGTTTTTCTTTTAAGGCTGAATACATTTTACCATCTGTGAGCAATGTGATATTCCCTTTCTCCCTCAAAAGGCACCACACATGGTCCCAGGGATACAGCTGCTGACAAGTCTGAAGCTTAAAACATTTTGTTCACTACATTCTCCTGATCTGCCATCAGAAAGTAACAAAACTTTTACTCTGCAAAGATAAATATATCAGTGCTCACCCATCCTCTCTTTGCACATGCTAAAACCAAAACCCATGCCCATTTCCTTACCACACCACAAAGATACCCTTCGCAGGTTGTGACCAAGGGCCCTCAAAGGAGAAAGCAGAGGCAGTATTCGTTGGCAGCCTGTGAGGGTTATCTGCAGGATGAGGCTTAATTGAATTTAGGTCCAAACAGGGAGCACAAAGCCTATCTCGGAACTACATCAAGGCGTCCTCGGCAATCTCAGACATGGAATGGAAATACATTATCATAGAATGGTTTGGGTTAGAAGGGATCTTAAAGATCATCTAGTTCCAGCCCTCCCTACTATGGGCAAGGACACCTTCCATTCAATCGATCAGGTTGCTCAAAGCCTCATCCAACCTCACCTTGAACACCTCTAGGGATGGGGCATCCACAACTTGTCTGGGCAATCTGTGCCAATGCCTCACAGGAAAAAAATACTAATACTACTAAAAATACTGCTTAATACCTAATCTAAATATCCCCTCTTTCAGCTTAAAGCTGTTCACCCTCATCAGAGCCCAGCACAACCTGATCAAGAGCCCCATCCCAGCTTTCTTGTAGGCCCCCTTTAAGTACAAGAAGGCTGCTACAAGGTCTCTCTGGACTCTTCTCTTCTCTAGGCTAAACAAGCCCAACTCTTTCCCATACATCAGACAGCACAGCATGGGAGCTGGGGTGAAGGTGGCAGCACAGAAAACATGAGGCACACAGAAGAGGAGAAAAAAAAACAGGGGGGGAGAGGAGTCAATTGAGTTGCTCATTGCTGGAAGAACGTAGTCGGTTTCTTCCAACCAAATATCAATCAATGATAATCTGGAAAGACAGAATTTCTTCACAACCAAAGGCTGAAGAAAGAAAAAATATATGCCTTTTTTTTTTTCTTTAAAAATAGTTGAATACGCTTGCACCATGCACTCAATACAGACTAAAAACGTTGCCAGGAGAGGGCTTGTATTTTCTGTGCGGTGCTCCTTCAAACACCCTCAGCACTGGCGTTTGCTAGCATGGGCCCTTTCCCAGCCCTGAGAAAAGCTGCTTCAAGGATTTAGAATTGGCAAAAAGCTAACACTAAGACTCCTAGGGTCAGACAAGCACTTCGTTAGGCTCGTGGGAGAACGCAGTGCTGCTGGAGAAGGGACATGCGGCCCCTTCGGCAACAACCAGCATCTCAGCCATACTGCAAGGTGGAAATAACAGCTTAAATACATTTAAAAATCTGGGTAAGAAAAGAAGTAAAATTTACTCTCAGAGCTTAATATACACAATGAGAACTTTAAGCATTGATAAATGGGAGGAAATGTCTGGATTCCTGCAGAAGAACCTGCACCTGTGCCTAGCGTTACCGCCATCACAAGTACACAAAGCACATGGAGCAAATGCTCCTCTCCAAACCCAGTAAATCATGACAAAAAAATACTGGAGGGACCAACATCCACTTGAACCAGCACAGCCAGAGAGACTGAATCAGTATGTTAGGGTTTTGCTTTTCTTCCATCACAGAAACACCCTAGGCAAAATCCCCACCAAAAATCATGCCCACTTCCAGCTGTATATAAGAACTTGATAACTGTAAGCACAGCCATCTATATAAATACATGCACTAGCAACTACTTGTCTTAGGGCTCCAAAATTGTTTGTAGGTTAAATCTGCCTTCCTATGCCTTTTGAAACATTTTGCCTTTGAGCTGAAACCTCCATCCCTCCTTTCTTTGCAGGAGTCAACTCTTAATAAGAGGTCAAATTTATGTAGACATTCACACAATCAATATTTTCATCCTGTTTCTTAAAAGATTATTTTAAAACCATACAAATCTGTCTCCAACAGAAGCAATCAAAAGTTTTCAATTGTTGCAGCAATATTCAGATAGTCTAAGCTCTACCTAGCTCCCAGCATTTAATAGGAGAGAGTTAAGAATCTGTTAAGAACAAATGGGAAGAAGGCTCGAAGCAAATTCACAAGTGAAGGACGGACTGTATAGCCACAGTCAGCTGGTCCCAAACACCTCTCCTGGGACCTTATGCCTTTAATAGTTTTCATACTACTCAGTCTTGAATGCTTTACATGTAAAGGGGTCTTGCTAGAAGAAATCACTCAAGAAGGTGATGTTGTTTAATGCTTTCTCAGTCCTTCTCACTCTTCTAGAATTCTCTGGTGATTTGTCAAAAGTTTTCAGTTTTACAGTTTTTAGACTAATGAACATGAGACCAATAAAGAACAAAACACTCATTTAAAAATGCTTTCAGTTGCCAGGATACAATGACCTAAGTGCAGTAGGCTGATATCCTGAAGTACGCTAAGATTTTTTTCTATTGCCTCTGAAGAAACAGTAAAGGTTGAAATATTTTTACCACTTCACACAATTAGAAAAATGCAAATATTTCAAGAAACCTGCTCAGTTTGTTGCAATTTACTTTCCTCTTAAAAACAAGGCAAGTAGGTGCAAAAAAGCATTAATTCAGCACAGATGTCTTTACGTTAAAAAATTTAGGCAGGATTTAGACATTTATCTACCTTGAAAAGGACTAGAAATTCTGGTCCAGACTGAAAGAGAAGAATAATCACCTCAAAACAGAGAACAAGAGGTGGCAGAAGAAAAGGGGAACTCCTATCACCAGCCAAGTACATACACTGACTGTGAGAAGATGGAGGTATAGAGGGACATGAGTCCTACAGTTTAAAGACCTCGCCAATGCAACTAAAATTAAAACCAATAAAAAAAGTGAGATTTCTAAGCTGTATGAGTGTTTAGATAGAGAACATACACTTGCCAAGCTCTCAGTTTTAACTCAGCTCTCAGAAACACTACTAAGGTATGAGGCAGACAAAGGCAACTTAGCTTCTAGGAATTACAACATAAAAACTGTCCACTCGGAAGAAAAAAAAAATTTCTTTTTTTCCATTCCCTACCCCAATTCCGGCACTAACTGATAAGACAATCCTCATCAAGGAATTTCGAAAATACCTTCTTACTGGAAGTTTCAGGTGATATAGAATTGGAAATACCAATATTTATGAAAAATGGTGCAGGGAAAGGAAATATGACCCAGGCTATTCCAGACTATTAGAGGCTCTCAGTCTGACCTCAACACGACACAAAGCAGAAAAGCAAGTTTTAAAGGAATGATGGATTACAAAAATGGAATAAATTGGAATAAGAAATATATCATAGCACAGGAATGCCAAAAGTACATTTGTAATAAAAATGTTTTCTTGACTTTTTAAACAAAGCCAATATAACGGGACTAATTCATTTACATTTCAGTGGAAGATTTAACACAGTGCCATGCTAAACAGTATTAGCTGAAGTAGAAAAAAGATCAAGGATTATAAGAGTTATAAATGGTGACTACCGTGATCTGTGCTGAAAAGACAGATCACTGGGGCTCTAGTGATTCTCCCAGATCAGTTCCTTGGTCCCAGCTCTGCCCAGCAGAGTTAGCAATGAAAAATGCCCTGACTGCACAAAGCTGGAAGCTATTGGCAGCTCAAGAGAATAAGCAACAGGTTACTCGAAAGAGCAAGGCAGCCTTGAAAATGAGACATGTTAAAATTAGATGAAATTCAAAAGCAAAAGTGCAACAGCTATTCAGAATTTAAAATTTCAAGTGAGAACTTAAACTGAAGAAAGATCAAGCACAGGAATTGGGCTCTTTCTGTCACAGGGTGACTGTGAACCCCACTGTTCATCCAGCCAGAGAAGAGACAAATACAAACCTTAAGACTTCTCAGGCAAGCGACTGCCAGGTAAAGCTGACAGGAATTAATGCGACTGCTGAAGGCAACGGTGTGAACTCGCACAATACACTATGTGCACCTCTAGCTTCTCAGAGCAAGTCACAATGAATTCAGACGGATCATGAGCAGAGAAGAGTTACTGGGATGAAAAGCTCATCTTTTGAGAGGAAATGAAAAGAGCTAAAAGAAGCATCAGAAGGAATATGACAGCTTTCTTGTAAAAGTGTCTGGAATAAACACAGGAGAGCAAGAAAAAACATTTAAGAGCAATGTTTGAATAAGAATAAATGAGTATAAACCAAACATAAAAATATGTGTTGGGATATAAATCAGGATAGAGAATAATCTAAAAAACAGCTCTAGAAAACAGGACAAATAAAGGCAAATCACCCTACCCTCTTGTAAAATAGGTGAAATAATTTTATAGAAAGAACCAGACACGGTCGATACGTGTCTCAACCTAACCAGAGCACTAGACCCTAAAAGGATCAGAAGTCAATTGTTACAAACAACAACAAAAGCTGCAACAGTACATTAACCAATAAATGAAAAAAAAAACCCAAAACCACATTTTGTTGATTTAGTAAATATAAGTATGTTAAAATTTCATTTAAAGCCTTTGAATATGGTCAGTTTTTTCAGCTGTCTTCAAAGTCAGTGACAAAAAAAAGGGAATGTTTCACAATGTTTTCATTCTAGTATTGGTACTTCATAGAGTAGCTCTGCTATCAACTTTTTAGAAAAGTGTCTTCGCAATAAAATCATATCTTTAGTATTCCATAAAGATATCTATAACACTCCATAGATCCCAAATGATTTTAAAGGCGAGTATACAAGTTATCAATAAAGAAAAGAGAAATACCAAAAAAATACATTACAGAACTAAGTTTAATCTACAATAATGAGAAATTATGCTTGTTTTCCACAAGACTGTGTTTATGTTCCTTATGTTACAACATTCTCCTTCACTTCAGGCCTACAGGAAATAGTTCTATGAATCACTGAAAGAAAACACTAATCTTACAACAAGATACGAATTCATTTGCTTTTGGAATTCAATATGGCTATTATTTTGTGCAGTATCTTAAATTCCTCACATACCACTGCTGCACAAAATGACTGTTTGATATTGGCAACATTAAGAATGTCAATGGAGGAAACGTTACAAATATCTAAGCTTTCACACCAAACAATAAAACTAAATAAAATATAGAAATCAGAAACCGGTAAAGCATATTCCACAAATTTTAACTCTTAAGTACCTCACTCTGAAGTCTGAATTCCCAGCATTCCTTAGAAGTTGCCTTCTTCAAAGACATCCGCTATCACAAACATATTCTATACCTGGCCAAACTACTCAGAAAGTCAAAAGTAAACTTTGATGGATACCCCAAATAAAAAGACAGAAATCAGGAAAAGGACATTTCAGCTGTGCACTGTCTCTGATCCACTGTGCCTACGAAGTTTATAAATCTTAGGACCAGATATGACTGACGTAACTACCAATAACTTCAGAGGCTGATGACTCTAAACTTCAGCTTCCAGAAGCATTAGGGCATTATATTTCTATAACACATCGAACTTTTAAAGCACCAAATGGGAAAGAGGAACTCAAACTAGATGCAAGATTGGGTTTCAGTAATAAACCAAAAAGGACCGTTTTCCCCCTGCCCCTTCAAATCAATTCCACTTTTGTAATTAAAAAGACTGTCTTTCAGGTCACAGAGATGTTACATAGGCAACAGGACTTCCACTGACCCTTCAAAGACAGACCATTTATTTTTCTTCAGTCTGCACCAAGGTTTGCTCCGCATACTTTTACAGAACTGTTCCATTGACCACACCAAGAAATTAAGCACATACTTGAGCTTTTATATCAAGTTAGTTCTGAACTATCTTTTCATTCAACTATGAAATTGTTGTACTTTAAAAACCCACAAAGTAGAGGGCATGCTTTCCCACTTTGTCTCATCATCAAAATGTAGAAAAATCTAGGATAAATTCCACATATTACAATGACCTGTATAAAAAGGGAGTTTGATTAAGGTTTGACTGAGTATAGCATGCAATACAACTCCTGTACTACTAAAGTCACGCTATATTTACATATTCATTTAAAATATCAGCAACTACATACAGGAAAACCTTTCAGGAGAGCCGATCCTTTTTTTTCCTCAAACAAACCTATGCCTTATTATGTTTAATACTAAAAGCATCTCTGAGACAATAGCATTCTTCCAAGCTTATAAGAACTCCTGTACCCATTTATGACTCTTGTGAAAATAGAACAAACATCTGTCATTCACAATACTAATAGTCTTAAATTACAGCAGGCCTTTAACTGCATTCTAACACTCATTCTAACTCTCCTCCTGAGATGCATTAAGAACTCTGCTACTGTTTCTCAGAAAACTTATGTTTTGGTTATCCTGTCTGAGTCATAATATTCATATTTTAGAGATCTGTTGAAGAAAGTCAAGCTGAAATCAAACTAGTAGTTATTTCTAGAGGAATGCCCTGAACTTTTTAGATATTAAGGAATGAACATAACCTACTTCTTACAGTTATTTCATCATCATAAATTAACTTTGGTTTTGTAACACATTACACCCTTTTCTCCTTCCTTTAAATTTAACTGCACTACTTTTCAAGAAATGTGGTTTCTGCATTCTGCATAGACAGAAAACTAAGTCTACAGGGATAACATAAGAGTAAATGTGCTTCTTGCAAGCTATTCACCTAACATACAGCTGAGACCTGGATGTCTCAATTTTTAAGGATTTTCAGTAGGCATTAAACACTGAAGCTTCACAAACCAGAGTGCATCACCATTTTTGCAAAGAATGGTCTGAATCCACCATGCAGCACTGATCAGTCATCCCCACCTCTCCTCCACCGCCACAGCAAAGCCAGCACTGCAGCCCGGTCACACAAGCAAGGAGACAGGAGTTGCATCACCATTTGAGGTCTAAGCCCCAGACCATTTGCAAGAAAAGATCCAACATTTGACAATGGAAAATATCATCCCAAGAGATGTCTCCAGTCTTCCCACTGAAAGTACAGTGAATAGTTGGGAGGTCTGTTGCCAGGCACATTGGGTACGTAGATCAATAGTTGGACCATATCAATTTAAGCAATAGAAATTGACACATTCCCATTCCTGAAGTATAAGTCCTGCCAAAAAAAACTCTGCAGGTTGTCCATTTTCTGGCTTAATTCCCATCCTTGTAATTCAAAGAACGTAATCTCCTGAGAAATATCCCTAATTTAAAACTCCTCTCTTGATAGACATCTCCTGATTGAACTTCATTTCTCTACCACAAAAGAACTACCTGATTTGAGCTTTAGCCAGGCCCTTGGGCACAGGCACACAAAATACTACATTGCCTTAAGTGAAGAAGTAAGCTGGAGCTCCCAGGCGCACCAAAGAAAATAGCCTGGAGCTGGTAATACAGTGGGAATGCAAGAGCTTGTGTTAGTAACTAGCCAGTCACTGCAATTCAATTATCACCCACCCCAGGTCTGCCCCATGCTCATTCTCACTCCACTGAGACAGAAAAGCCCACCTACCTTAGCTGGAGCAACTTTACACATTCTAATTCAAGCAAACATGTGTAGTGAAAAATCAGGAGTTTGAAATAATAATTTGAAAGAGAGAAAAAAAAAGAATTAAAAATATGTTTAGGCCTAAGGATCTGTTATCACTATGGGCTAACGTGTTGATCCTGTTTCCATCTCACTGAGCTCTCCATTAAACAAAGAAAAAAAAATCTAAATAGGTAGCGAAAGAGATAAGGGTGATATTCATCTCTTACAAAAAAAAAATGGTTTCTGAAGCAGCTTCAGAGATCTCATGGGTCACATATGGCAGATGACATTTGTGCAGTTAAGAATAATCTGTCTGGAAGTCAAGTTTTCTAGGATGATGAGAAATGTTTCCTATTTCGATTGCAAGCATTTTCACGTTGTGCCAGGAGCCACTCATTGATCACAGCTGGAAGAATCCCAAATGCCACTTACCTAGAAAGTGTCCAGAATATAAAGGTAGCTGGAGAAGGTCTTAACAGCAGAGAAAAAGTTAGGAAAAGCAGGAAAATTAGGAACAATGGCAGATCAACTGCCAATGCAGAAAATGGATTTTAAATATGTGCATTCACATTGGCAGATTTTATTGTAGATTAAAGAAGAACATCTTCTAAAAACTTTCCAGCAGCAAAATTCTTTCCTAAAAAGATCTTACATGAGAAACACTGCTGAGTGGGAAGACATCTGGGTTCTCCACATTGCTAGTGATCTTTTTCTTATTCAAAATAGTAATCCAAGATAGACCACTTGAAATAAAGAGTAATTTAAATCCCTCTTCTCCAAAGTATTTTTTCCAAGTTCTGCAACTGTGCTAATGCAGTCAGATACGGCTGTTGCAAAGAGTCCACTCCATAAGAACAGCCAATTTGACCTTCTGCACAAACCACTGAATTGAAAGCTTGTAGGTATATTACTTTGAGATAATGCTTACAGAATTTCATACATATTTCTTTTCCCAAGATCATGAAAGATCATATATAACAGGAAGAAAACTCAAGGAAGTAATTTTTCCTACTGCATCTACAGAAACTGAGGTTATCCCACTGTATTGCTGCATTGATATTGGTTTGATTTGCCTCAAAAGGGAGACGATACTATGACTCACTCTTGCTCTGGCAGGGAAAAAACATCTGAAATCCTTTTACAAGCACTTTTTACAGTGTGTCCATGCTTGAACAGCACAGCTTTTTACAGTACAGTAATTTTTTTATCATGCATTTGATATATTTTATTCCTGTAGCCATTTACAGAAATGTGGGTAAGATTCTTCTAATCTAACATTTGCAACAAATATAAAACAGCACATGCAAATTTAGGCTAACACAGACAACCAGAGTCTGAGAGAACATTATGGATAAAGGGAATCTTCCATTTAATTTCATTCCAGTGTGCAATTCTCTCTTACACTTTGTCTAATATGAAAACTCCCCTAAAAAGTAAGGAAATTTGACAGATTTGTTTTTAAGGGGAAAAAGCAGCTCAGGATATTCAGTGGTCAATAATCAGAACATGACAAGAAGCATGATAAAAAGTTCACATTACATTGCACAAGCAAGCTTCTTTCAAGGACATAACCATAATACATCTTCTTTGTGTTGAGCAGTTTCTAAAAGATAACTACCATAATTTATTATCTTATTTCTCTACTTTGCTGTTTAAAATATGAGTAGGTTTTGGTATTTAATACAACTATGGGAAAAGCAATGAGGCAGCTACAGGCCATCAGTGCAAAGACATCACTAGTTTAGCTAAGATAAAACTGAAATGTTCAGTAATCAAAACTATGTGTATCATGCAGAGCCAGTGTACCAGTAAATATTTCTTCTTGATGTATTTTATATCTACCTTTAACACAAGCTTATGCAAAACAATTATTAACTTTAGAATCCATTTGCTCACTTACTTACACAGCTTTAATAAAATTTGTCTTTTGATAAGTTCCATCCTCACAGCTTAAAAGAAAATGTACATGAAGCCAAAAAATTCACCCCGTAAATTAAAAAAAAACCAAACCAGGTAGGAAAATATTTCTTTTCCTTTGGGGGAAAAAATTGCTGAAAGTGGCAGCAGGTATTTCCCACTAAAGAAATGCTGACTTTGAATATTCAAACTGAAACTGCGAGCACACCTCCCGCAGCAAAAACAAATTCTTTTTCCATGAACATTTGCTCAATCAGGTATTACTTAGTTTCAAGGACTTAGTTTACTTAGTTTCAAGGACTGCTCTTTCACAAAGACCGTGGTTCAGACAGACTCAAGCTTTTCTATTTTGAGATTTGAGGCTATTAAGTCCTTCACTTGCAAAATTCTTTATAACACCTGGGTTTTCAAAGAAGCCACCATGAGTTCATTTTCTGGTCCAGGATTTTCAAAATCACCATAAGGATTTCAAAACTCGGGACAGTTAGCATGCTTCTCAATTGCTTGGCTGGTCGGAGAAATAATTTTAAAGGAAGTCCAAAATGACATTTCCTTCAAACCTTCTGAAAATCTTGTCTAGAAAATTTCTACATTTCTAGGAAGGCAAGAAATAGAGAGGAATAAAATGAATCGAAGAATGCTATTTTTCTTTCAAAGGTTAACTAGGAAAAAAGAACCCAAAACCTACTCACAATTTTAAAATACTCAACACAAAACAATTTTCACCATTACTGCATTCTAACTTCAGGGCACACTGCACTGCTAGCCAGAGGCAATTCTGACTGACGTAACCTAGACAGAAACAGTGGCGAGAAGTTTACTGACATGACAGTTACGCATTCTGCCATCTGGATTAATATAAAGTCATTTTACTCCAAAGCATTACCACGAGATTTTAAGAAAATTGCAATTATGTCACTTCCACATCTAAAGGGACAATGATTCACCAACTGTTTTGGCTGAAGATTTTCTGTAGCAGTTTTAACAACGATGCAGTAAACACTGTCGCCAATGCATCAGCGCATCCACCCAGTAGACAGTCGCTGTTTGATATGCTATTTTTCAGCTGTAAAGGTCTCATTTTTACTTAGAAGATGCAAGCACAACTCGTAATGCAGTACAAATATCGTGTACAAAGCAAATGTATTACACAGATTTCTATTTTTCCTCCTAAATATTCTACGGAGCAAGTAGCAGGCATTCTGCAGAGAGCAGGATGGTATTTTACGGATTCAGTGCTTTTTTCACCCAAAGGGCAGAACACAAGAGGTTCTTAAACAAAGCAGGGACAGAGTAAACAGGAAGAAGAGAGAGGCAGACAAGGGAAACTATTGCCTCTTGGCTACTTCTGCAAACAAAGCGAGGTAATTCTGAGGAAGAGGAAAACACTAGGAGCTGTGAATCAACTCCTGGAGAAGCATTACCTCCTTTTTGCACTAGAGGAGCAATCCTGGATGACTAGTGCACCAAGGAGAGATTTGTAATTATCCTTATGGTCACCTCTACCCCTTCTTCAACACGTGAACCAGCAATTTTCACTTGGGCTCCCCCAAAATGTACAGGCTCCTTGCTGAATATTTGTTTCCCCAGAAAGCTTCAAACTCTTCACATGCCTTCTGCTACTGCATCCCCACCACAACACGGTAGTGAGGTACTGGACCGCAACACTGGCTGTATTTCAGAAGACACAACTCACCAGTATCAGCCTTTACACATAAATATCTTGATTCCTTGCTGGTATGAAAGATGATGACTCTTAAATGAGTAGTCAGGGTAAAATTCTTAGAAACCTCAGTCAAATCAAAAGGGTAACGCAACAATAGAAGAAAATACTTCATTGCAAGACTGGAACAAATATTATTGGATTGTGATTAAAGATCAACAATTACTGATATAGCTTTACTAAATGTAATTCCAGGAAGCAGGTCCCAGGCACCCATAAAATATAGGTATTGAACACAGTTGAGAGCTGAGAATCAGCTCTCTGCCACCGTAATAAACTTTACCAACCAACACTACTCAGGCATATAATTATATACACACGAGCATTGCTACGTCCTTAAAGCAGAATAAGAAAATATAGCACAACAATAAAAAAAACAATATTATAAAATCTCTCTCCATAGCTGGGCAGATGGTACACTGCAACTACAGTTTATTACAACACTCATAACTGTCTCCATTACCTCGTGTCTCCCCTTCTGTCTTTTGTGTCCACCTGTTTTCTTGCCTTAAAGTGGCAACTCTGCCCAGCAGATACGCAGTAAAGTGCCTAGAGCAATGAAGCCCCAGCCTTTACTTAGAGATTTTATAATCTATCCTGCATAAAATATAAATTGCATTTAGTCAGATTGCACATGGATTATTTAATATGTACATTATAAACATCCACAAATCATGCAGTATATTTTTTTATTTAGTTAGCACAGGAAATAGATTTTTAGTGTTCCCTTGCCTTCAAAAGCAAGATTTTTACTTTACATTGTAGGAAAGGAACTGCTAATCTAAAGAATTCAAGACAGATGGTCCTTTTTACTGTCTTGCCCCTCTGCTTCCTCCACCATTACTTAGTGTTCAGCTTGCCTCGTTCCATAAACCTCAAGGATTAGTGATGGTCCACAGACCAAAACTCAGGAACCAGCAACTTGGATGTATTTTGGAGCTGAAATGTTTTACGAGATTCCGCTGGACTCAGACCAAGCATCCACAGACAGAAGATTCCCACTGTTCATAAGACATACAAAAATCTCTATTGCTACAGTAACGGAAGGTACAGTGAAATATGAGGTGTTTATTTTTATCCTGTTGCTTCCTCATTCTCAGCATTCTGATTAGACTAAATCCTCTTCGCCTACATATTCTCCAATGTATTTTTGTCAGTAGTTGTAGCCTGCAAAGAAATCCTCATTTACTCTGCCACAAGGTGAGCATCGCTGTGAAGTAGCACATCTCCTTTGTGTTCCAACTTTCTCCTTTATAGTCTGTAAGTCCTTGTTAATTGTGTCCTGAACGCTGCACTATATAAGAAAACACAACATCAAACGCAGAACCTTTATGCCCAGATCACACACCGTCTTATTGCTGAGCCATTACCAAATCACTCCACTAAAATATCACTCTACATTAGTGAAATACATGGCTAAGACAAAATGAAAGCAAGTAATAAATCCGATAGAAAGCATTTGATCAGTTGTTTTAATAAGCAGTTTAAAAGGAAACTGCACGCGTTAAGCCTTTATACCAATCTCTTTTTTTTCAAATGCAAATTGTTAATCTCTAACTGAGGCAATCTTTGTGCTTAAAAATCCATTACTATCTTTTCGTATGCATCATTTAACGAAGGTAGTGAAGGGGGGGCCATTTGCTCTAATACCTTAGATTTCTTCCAAATTATATTTATAAAGCAATTTTTATTCTGATTGTGAATTTAATATCCTAATATTCTCCTTCTATATAAATTCTTGTTAAAGTAATAAATACTTCAGAAATACTGAAGCATAAACATTGTAGGATATTGTTTCTTCTGGAGCTTTCAGAGATATATTTCCTAAATAAACAGAAATTTCAATAAAGCTACACATTAACCCAAAACACTTCTGAAAAATCATGTATTCATGAAGGCAGAAAGGCAAGTTTCAGCAAATGGAGGTTACATAATGCAGTGAATAAAAAGCACAGAACACAAATAGCAAGCTCTGACAATAAAAGCCATCTGAAATTCCTTTTTGTTCTCTTAAGATCAGCTTACCCCTAAACATTTAACGCATTTTCTTATTTATTATTTCGACATATACTACTTAAAGTGCTGTTGTTTCTTCTATACATGATTTTTCCTCAGCACAGGAAGGACATGGAGCTGTCAGAGCGGGTCCAGAGGAGGGGGATGAAAATGATCCAAGGGATGGGGCACCTCTGCTATGAGGACAGGCTGAGAGTTGGGCTTGTTCAGCTCCCTGGCTCTGGGGAAACTGTCAAGCAGCCTTCCAGTATTTAGAGGGAGCCTGCAAGAAAAGCTGGAGAGAAGCTCTTGATCAGGGTGTGCAGGGATAGGACGAGGGGGATTGGTAATGGGTAAACATGGCAAGAAGAAAAAAAACCACTTTTTAAAAAAGCAACACAGTGGTGCAAAGCTAAACTGTAAAGCAATTTCTACTGGAAGACTTTCCAGTTTTATATACAGGAAGGTTACTAAAGCAACGTTAGGCTAAAGGTAAATGAAAGAGCTCATTAGAGGCACACAAAGGGTTAAAGGCACATCAGCTGAGACACGAATACACTAAGCATAAGGTGACACCACTGGAGATAGAAAGTTACAAGTTTCTACATTAATTGCTAACCCAAAGATTCATGATCTGTTAAAAGCAGATTTTAATATCTGTATCTGTGTGTACAGCCAATGCCAAAGATGCCTGCTTTTTTATAGCAACTACAATAACCATTTTTATGTGGTTTTGTTTGGATAGTCTGAGAAAAGCTTCCCATTTTGATATAACTATCATACTCAGAAATAATACCAAAATAATGAAAAAAAGAAGGAACATGAAGTTAAACAAATAAAAGGGCATTATTTGCCATGTTTTTGACAAATATAGCATACCATAAACTACTAAAAAGAAGCATTTTCAGGAGAGTGAAGTAAATTTTAAGACCAGAAATCAGGGCTGTGACATTGAATAAACTTTTCAATGACCAGAAACAGCCTACAACTCCTACACATTTAGGGATGAAATATATTATGCCGTTTGGTGGCTCCATGAAATAAAGATTTATTTATTTATTGTGAGAACTAACAGACTAACTTTCCTACTGAATGTGCTTTTCTCAGGTTTGGGGTTCTTTTATTGTTACCCTTGGCCATTAATGGTCAGTAAAGTCTGATACGAAATGAACATTATAAAATCTCATTTCCTTTCCCCCAAGCACTACAGAAAGCTGATAGGAAAAGCAGTGCCAATTCCTGTTATAACATGCTAAAAAATTAAGACCCAAATAAAAATAGAATTCAAAACTATCAATTCGCACTTTAGGAAAGCAGGGTTTGGGGAACTACAAGCACTATCCACAGAGTCAAATTTGGTCAGAGGTCCCCAACGACAGCATTTCATTCTCTCAAAAGAACTGGTGCCTCTGGACCTACGCTTCCCTGATGTGGAGTACCACAAACTTCAGCATTTACTGCCTTGGATGCTCTAAGCATGGAAAATCAAAGCCACAAAAGGGCATCCTGAGAAAGTAAGCAACCAGAGACCATCTGGAGGATTGATCAGCTTTATTAGGAAAGACAGCTTGCCAACAAGTGTGAAATTCTTAGGAACATATATCTAAGCAAAACCAAACCTGTAGGATTATAGAGTTTCCTTCATAAATAAGGATTACAAGACAACTTACTAGGAACCCTACAAGGAGAAGAGAAACAGGGATCCATGTGAGAAATTGTACACATCAGCTAACAGGACCGAAGTTAAACTGATTTCTAGGTCTGCACATAAAGATAGAGGAAGAACAATAGTAGGGGAGCTGTAATGCAAGAAGAATAAAGCATTACAGATTATCTGAACGTGCTTCCAGAACAATACAGCATAGTAACAAATGAAGCCTAAGGAAAATAGATCAACTATCACCAGGTGACCCAGTGGGATGAAAGGATCTGGAACACCATTTGGTGGAAACAGTAACAGAAGACATAAAGATATAAAATAGGACAAGATTCAGCAGGGGATGACCAAGGATGCCAGGCTCAACCAATATTCTTCAGTTACCAAAGAAATTATTTTAAGAACAGAAATGCAGAAAAACCTGTTCTTCAATAGAGCTTTTGATACTGTGCCACGTGGAAAATTACTACTTAAGCTGAAGAAGAGGCACTGGTGTGATTTGGCTAGAAGTCATCTAGCTACGCTGAAGACGGCAAGAAGGTGTTGCTGCAAGTTTAAGAGCAGAGGAGGTTACACGCCCCTTAAGCGCAGCCTAAGAGGCCCGTAGGCGGCACCAGCAACTGATAGCGTAAGTAGCCTATGAATGAACCTCCCAGAATAAATCCAGCAGCTGCCACTGTGTGATTTGAGACTCCCGATGCATAACGGAAGAGAAAAGAAAAAGCCAAAAATCATCCATGGAAAGGTAAGGAAATATGAACAGTTGGAGGCAGAAAGGAACCACTGCCACAGAATGAAGTCCTATCAGCTTGTTTGTAGTAGGAAAAAACCAGAAATAGCAGAAAATTGTAAAAGGCAATGACAACAAAGGAACTGTAAATGCACATGAAGAAGTGGAATCTGCAAGCTCGGTCTTTGGCCATGTCCAGGACCATAGCTGCTCTCAGGATTATCTGCCTCCAGCTCAGGATTATCCATCCCCAATCCAGCTCAGCGAGCCCCTACCTAGAGGCTCCACACAGCACAGCTTCCACTTGCACAACTGAGCACCCCTCCTGCAGCTGCTTCCCTAAGAGAATCCAGCATCTGCATTCTGCTTGCTTGCTGCTCAGCTGCCCACTACCCACATCAATCACTTCGGCAACAGAAATGTCAGTCATGGCATTGCTATTTTCAGGATTCTAATTAATTAATTCTACACAAAGACTACACTAATGATATTTTCTGCAGAAAAAGAACAGGGAGGCACAGCCTGCAAAGACCAGAAAAGACTATTAAATGATGAAACGCTGCAGGATGAGCAGGCAGACCCCTTATATATTCATAAAGAGTTAATATATACAAAAGAGTGAAGGACATTTTTCACAATGTAGGAAGATTGTTAACAGCATCTTCCAAAGATTTAAACTAATATTTATACCACTCCACACGTTCCCAAGACATTTGAAGCAAGAAAAACCTGTAGACAACAAACTTATTGCAAAGGATCACAGTGATATTGAAGCAGCTTGCTAATAAAATGATGTACTGAATTACAGAAAACACAAAATAACACTGAAAATGCCTATACAGCATTATTGGCACACTTATGAGTTCTACATTACCTATATAACCCACTAAAAGACCTCAAAATCACTGTGCATAATTTTTTAAACATGAGCTAACCACTTAAACACAGTTAAAAAGGCAGATAAATCAAAAACAAAATAGAAAACTAAACATTATATATTCATGATACACTCCACATTCTGATAGCTACATCTGCTCCGATCGTCTTGCCTCAGAGCTATAGACCCTTTGCAAGAAATACAGAACAAAGTAACACAGACCATCAGAGCTATGGAGCAGCTTCTGCACAGAGCAACCACAAGCAAATGGTGGGAATGGTTGGACTCGACGATCCGGTGGGTCTCTTCCAACCTGGTTATTCTGTGATTCTGTGAAATCCTACATATCGAATTGACCATGGGTATGAGGGACGTAATATAATAAACCCTCTAAAAAAGTCTCCTTCACACAACATAGAATCAAATTATGTGCCCCTAAAATATTGAGAGATTAAGATTCAAAAATGAAGCCTGTATAAGAAGAGGTAGATACAACTTTAATCTAAAGAAAAATATTAAACAGGAGACCTTTTTAATCATTAGAGAACTAAAACTACAGCTTCCCAAACAATAATTTGAGCAAGAAGCCTAAGCCTGCCCTCAGTTGGAACTAGGAGGAAAAAAAAATTAAAAACGGGAAAATAAAGAAGGAAGAAAAAAAAGTGATGATGGTGCTTCCACGTGCAATCATAGAATAGATTGTGTTGGAAGGGACTATAAAGATCATCTAGTTCTAACCCCCCTGACGTGGGCAGGGACATCCCACTAGATCAGGCCCCATCCAACCTGGCCTTGAACACCTCCAGGGATGGGGCAGCCACAACTTCCCTGGGTAACCTGTGCCAGTGCCCCAACACTCTCATAGTGAAGAAATTCCTCCTTATGTCTAATCTAAATCTGCCATTCTCCACTTTGTACCCACTGCCCCTAGCCCTATCACTCCAAGCCTTTGTGAACACAGGAACCTGAATCCTAAAATCCAAGAGTCTCTTCCAAGACATTGTGTCCCTAGGAAAAAAAAAATCCAAGATGATAAAAGTCTTTCAGATTTCAGTAGTTTATAAAGAAAATGCTGTGGATCGATTAACTTCAACCAAATGCAAGGAAGGAGTTAAAAGAAAAACTGAGACAAAGGAGAAAATTTTGAAGGACTGTACAGTGACAAATATCCTGGTGGTGCATAAGGTTCAGTGTGACCTTGCAGAGCAGGAATAACAGCTACATTAAAGAAGAGAGATAAGGATACAAAGACTTGACAAACTCAATATTGTTTCAACATGGATCTGATACCAGAATATTCTTGCCTTCTAGCTGTATTCTAGAAATACGCTCTTTTGTAAATTTCATCTGTAGTACTATTAAATTCAAACTACACTATTTTATATATTGCATCAGATAGCTAATAATATTTGAAATGTCGTGTCTCTGTACAAAATCAGAGATTTAATTTTACTCTTCCCTTTGGTGACGTACCTATACTTCAACAAGGAATAGGGAAGTGACATCACTCACTTTATCTTCCCTGTAAAAGCTTTTAGTTTTGGAGAAGACGTTTAAAAGTTCTCCACATTCTTAATACTGCAATTGCCGTGCAGCCTGGGGGCACTGGCAGCAGAACCTTTCCCTGTTTTGTCCCTATCAAAAGCACTGGCACAAGCAGATACCACCAGGCAGTGTCAGTTCCACAAGTGGAAAGCCGAACATCTGAAGAAGTGTAGTTTCATATTGGTGTGGAGGCTTAAACCCATGAAACACACTAGTGTGGACTGTTCAAGGTTAACTGTACACTCTAAGCCCCAATTCAGGGCGCAGTGATTGGGGCTACACAATCATTATTCATTTGTGATAGCAGTCTACCATTTTTAGAGTTTACCATTTCTTACGTGGAAGCGTAGAATTTCAACTGAATATCCAATAGGAGCTTTGGGTATTCAAAATTTCACATTTGAAGCTTCCAGAAGCAAACTAGAGCAAACAATCATAAATCCTTCTCTCCTTTAAATAAGAAGTCACATTACAGCAACATCTCAATATTAAAAATGAGAACTGCATTATGAACCACATAAACATGCAGTGACAAAACACCGACCTTGTAAGAGAGAACAATATGTTTAGAAGTCACTATGTCCCAATGTTTGAAGCAATTTCATAATGCAAGAACTAATGAGAGAAGTAAGTAATGAAGAGGTCTCCCAGAAGGTGCCCAAGAATAGTGCTGTGCTCCACTTGCAGGGAAAGGAAGACAACCTGGTCCGGGGAAGGTAGATACAACACCGGGATGAAGAGGGTAACGGTTACAGCTGGTTTCAGTGCAAGAAAGACATTATCAAGCACATGCCATTAATCATTAGTACTGAGACCTCTCTCCATCCCGACTGCCTTCCTTAATCACTACTAGGACTATATTGGGTCAGAGGAAAAAGATTGCTACACCTATCAACAAGCAAACTTTACCAGAAATGCGTGCATGCATATTTTTGAGTGTGCATATACACATATTCATCATATTGATGATGTGATTGAGAGCAGCCCTGCAGAAAAGGACTTGAGGGTGCTGGTCGATGTGCAGCTTGACATGAGCCAGCAGTGTCTGCTCTCAGCCCAGAAGGCCAACCGTGTCCTGGGCTGCATCAAAAGAAGCTCGGACAGCAGGTTGAGGGAGGTGATTCTGCCCCTCTATTCCTCTCTTGTCAGACCTCATCTGGAGTATTGTGTCCAGTTCTGGAATCCTCAACAGAAGAAGGATATGGAACTATGCGAGCAGGTCCAGAGGAGGGCTACAAAGATGATCCAAGGGCTGGAGCACCTCCCATATGAGGTCAGGCTGAGAGAGTTGGGGTTGTTCAGTCTGGAGAAGAGAAAGCTCTGAGGAGATCTTATAGCGACCTTCCAGTACCTGAAAGGAGCCTACAAGAAAGCTGGAGAGGGACTATTCATAAAGGCTTGTGGTGACAGGACAAAGGAGAATGGGTATAAACTGGAGAAGGGCAGATTTAGACTAGACATGAGGAAGAATTTCTTTGCCATGAGAATGGTGAGGCACTGAAACATGTTGCCCCATGGCTGCCCCCTCCCTGGAGGTGTTCAAGGCCAGGTTGGATGGGGCCCTGGGCAGCCTGGTCTGGTGAGAGCTGTCCCTGCCCATGTCAGAGGGGTTGGACCTAGATGATCTTTAAGGTCCCTTACAACCCAAACTATTCTATGATTCATCTAATTTATACTCTCCTAAGAATGAAAGTAAATTGATACAGTAGATCACAGCCATTTTGTGCAGAATAAATATCAGTGATAATCAGTAAGAGGCAGAGAAAAAAGTTACTCAAAAAAAATGAATGTACTAAAAAGGCCTCATAAAAAAAGCCACAAAATATACCACCAGTAGTTTCCACTGGTGTTTCAGTTTTCAAGAAAGGATGCTTCAGTACTTGTTCTCCTGATTATTCCTACCTACCACATCTTGGTGGGCACACTAGAGAAGTCTCAGAGCACATGGGTTCTTTTTGGGTGAAAGAAGACTTGCAATACATGTCAGGATTGCACCTTACATCCTCTGACTGCTTATGTGCAACAGGTCCAGAGGAACTGCTGAGATTAACTCCAAAATAAAACGCTATGTATGTCAGGTAGACATGGGTTTGCTCTGCAGACTCACTCTTCCTGAAGTACAGTACTTGCCTCTGCAGCCACAGACACAGATAATTCCGTACAGAAAGAACAGAAGCCAACAGATTTCACAGATTTTAAGTTGCCAGTTCATATGTCCCTACTTCTCCCTTCAAAGTGCCAGCTTGCTATACAGTCTTTTACAGAACACAGCCTGCCTATGTGCTGTCACATATGGGAGAAAGTGTTAACGTACTGATCCATATTTTGGTGGAAACAATCATTTAAGGGCTAGAGACCACTGACAGCATCACGCGGTATTTGCTAGCTAAATTAAGCTGCATGCCAAAAAAAAGCTTTGCAACCTGCTGATGAAAATTCTTCCAACTGCAATATTAATTCCCATGAAACTAATCACAACCACTTTGCTCACCACAAAATTCACCCTATGTACGAGAATTAGGCCTGCTGAACTCACTAATGGTGAATACTAAAAAAAATAGAATTAGAGGATTTTGAAGAAAAAAGGGCAATACATGAGAGACAGGATTTACTCATACATAAGTGAGACACATCTGTGTTACCAGAAAGGCTGAAAACTATCCGTGTAGAAATAAACAAACAATGTCAGGACATGCCCTTATTAGAGGTCAATTAGGCAGGTTCCTGGCCTGGTAAGTAATTACAAAGGAAATAAAGCACTTCTGGAACAGATAAAGAACAAACATGGATGCTTCAAAGTGTTCTAAAAGCAACAAATGTTTCCTAAAGCAAACAGAGAAGAGCATTTCAGATTATTAAAATTCCTGGCGTGTTTTCTACGGGCACAGTGTACCTTTATCAGAGTCCTACTCTTCCATTTATATTTGGTCTATATACAATACAGAATCACAGAATCACAGAATAACCAGGTTGGAAGAGACCCACTGGATCGTCGAGTCCAACCATTCCCACCAATCCCTAAATCATGCTCCTAAGCACCTCGTCTACCCTAACCTTAAACACCTCCAGGCACGGTGACTCAACCACCTCCCTTGGCAGACCGTTCCAATGCCTAACCACCCTCTCCATGAAGAACTTTTTCCTAATCTCAAGACTAAATCTCCCCTGGTGCAGCTTGAGGCCTTTCCCTCTCGTCCTGTCCCCTGTCACTTGGGAGAAGAGGCCAGCTCCCTCCTCTCCACAACCTCCCTTCAGGTAGTTGTAGAGACTAATAAGGTCTCCCCTCAGCCTCCTCTTCTCCAGGCTAAACAACCCCAGCTCTCTCAGCCGCTCCTCATAAGATTTGTTCTCCAGACCCTTCACCAGCTTTGTTGCCCTTCTCTGGACTCGCTCCAGAGCCTCAACATCCTTCTTGTGGTGAGGGGCCCAGAACTGAACACAGTACTCGAGGTGCGGTCTCACCAGTGCCGAGTACAGGGGGAGAATAACCTCCCTGGACCTGCTGGTCACACCCGTTCCTGATACAAGCCAAGATGCCACTGGCCTTTTTGGCCACCTGGGCACACTGCTGGCTCATGTTCAGTCGGTTGTCAACCAGCACCCCCAGGTCCTTCTCCTCCTGGCAGCTTTCCAGCCAGGTTTCTCCTAGTTTGTACCTCTGCTTAGGGTTGTTATGCCCCAAGTGCAGGACCCGGCATTTGGCCTTGTTAAACCTCATGCCGTTGGTCTCAGCCCAGCAGTCCAGCCTGTTCAGGTCCCTTTGCAGAGCCTCCCGACCCTCCAGCAGATCCACACTTCCACCCAGCTTGGTGTCACCCGCAATCTTGCTAAGGGTGCACTCGATGCCTTCATCCAGGTCGTTGATAAAGACATTAAACAGGACTGGACCCAGGACTGAGCCCTGGGGAACCCCACTTGTCACTGGCCTCCAGCTGGATGGATACGTCACAGTTAGTCAGAAAATAATTCAAATTATATATTTTAAAGCCTAATTTGATTACACATGAGCATCCTGTAATGGGGAACAGCCAGGTTAAGTACTGCTCTCTGGTATCTACTTGTACAACCAATGACTCGCTGTCCTATACATTACACATATTTCTGTTAAAGTTCATAAAATGCACAACAGAATTTTATAACCTAGCAGAATTTGAAAGACGGATCCCTATCAGTGAAAAAGCTTGGCACTACTCAAAACAGAAGGCGTTAGTTCAGACCTCTCAGCAGATTTCTTTCCCAGCCAGTGAGGCCAACAACATAAGCAACACCTGATGCTTCTGGACAAGGAATACACAAGAGGCCAGAGCACTTGGTGATGGGCTGGGCTGGCTTCCCACCAGCTCCCACAGAGCCCTGGGTCACACCACACACCCTCTGCCCCATTCCCCACCATCTCAAGGAACTTGGCTTCGAATCATAGAATAACCAGGTTGGAAGAGACCCATCGGATCATCGAGTCCAACCTTGCACATGTTGATTGTGTGACCTAAAAAGTGCACAGTGGAGCTCTGCAGAAGGCATGTAAACTTTAGCTGCAGGGAATACGAGGTGGAAATCAATCAGCTAAGTCTCATTCCACGTAGAAGATGTGGGCATCTTTGATACTTCAGTACTGAATCCAGTGTTCACCTTTTTCAAGCTGAGAGCATAATCATAGAGTGATTGGTGTATGGATTCAGAACAAGAATGGCAGGGTTTCTGCTGTTGCTTCCAAGAAACGAAAACATGAACTATGCAGCCAATCTGCAAACTAAGTAAAATAACTGAGAGATGCCTTGATCAACACAAGACCCCTCAGCTTCTATAATGTATATATCTGTATCAGTACAAATCATTTCCTTTCGACAAAAATAAACAGCAGATAAAGAACCTATTTTTCTTTTAAACACATTAAACGATCCGGGCTGAAGGGGGAAAATTAAGATCATATACTAGAAGGCCCACAGTTTTTCTTTGAGTTTAATATCTTTTCAAATATCAATAATTCCTATTCAAAATAATTTTTATTCAGTCATCACATTTTCATCAAATTAAGAAAGCATCATAACTAGTTTTCCACTTATTTCTGTACAGTTAAGCTTCCAACCATTTCATTTAGCATCAGCTAAATTATCAGTATTTATGAGTGAAAAAGGCCCTGAATTAAACATGTATTGTACTACTCAGGCAGTAACTTGTTTACAATGACACTGGCACAGGGGATGCAAATATTTCCTTTCATTTACACAAAAGGTTATTCCACTGCTTCTTAAATGTATACAACTAAAGGCAATTGAAATAAACTGCCTCATCCATATCTCCTGGTTCATTACCAGGGAGACGAGAAGGTTTGAAAACTAGAATAGCATTTTAACACGACAGTTCTTGGTCTACAATGAAATTGGCCACTGGGGGATTTCTCAAAGGACCCACGCTGGCTCTATCGCTTAAATTCTATGGAAACAAAAGCATCATTTAAAGAAACAGAGACTGCACTGAGCGCTCTGAAAATGGTCAAATCTGTGTGATTCTTCATAGCAGCTCTAAGTATTCCTCTAAAACACTGAAGTACCACTTGAAAAACCTCTCAGAACAAGTACAGCAGCACTTACAAAGCCGAATCTGCCTTAAAAGTTAAGCACAATACTAGGCTTTTTACTCAGTTCTCCATTTGCTGACTCAACAGAGAGACAGGTAAGTCAGTGGTAAGTTCGAGGCTTGCGCTTAATCACCACACAACAGACCTGGAAATCAACATTGATGTAGGCAAGTACTTTGGTCTCACTGTTATATGGAATTAAGGAAAGTTAAATACTAACAAAGGGAAGATTCACCATGGGCAGAATGAAAAATGCCTTTGGTCCCACATTTAAATGATAAACCATTCCTTCAAGAAAATGAGTCAGAAAAATTAACTTCATAGCCTTGATCATGAATACTTGAGGTTTTCCCAATCACACTTCTACAGAGCCACATGTGACACCAGGAATTGTGTGTGTTGTACAGAACAAACATCATTCCAGCTTGGTGCTGAAATCCATACAGTCTCAAGGAATCCAGAAAAAAATCACTTCTTTTTTTAAAGAAAAACTCCAACCTTTAGAATTCAAAGCAATGTATTAAAGAAGAATAAAGCATATACTGGGATAAAGACTCTTTTTTCAAGTGACAAAAGCTAAAGATCCCTTATCCAGTTTTAGTACAATTTTGAAATTTAACTATTCTTATCATCTTTGAAAGAGGAGAAATAAGTTCTGTTGGTGTTTTCATAAAGAAAAGCACTGAAAGAATACATTTGCAACTCTGTTTTAGGGGCAGTCCGGGAATTCTGATGCTTTCTACATGTGTTTTTTTTTTAAAAATAAATTACATACACACAGATCTACTAAAGGCAGCTCAGTATCAAGCAGTATGGGAAGAATAACAACCTGAAGAAGCAAAACTCTGATCCCCACTTTTAAATCTACAATATCAACTCCAGCATTTGCAGCTGCACCCAAACCAGTATGCACAGTTGTCCGCACCATTCTCAATCTCCACCTGAAACTGGACACAAAGTCAACAAAAAGAGAAGAAGACAGTAATCCTAGAAGGCATCCCATAACTCCTCTGAAATCAGCAGCAACATTTGCTTTATGCCTGCCTCACTGTGATAGGAAATGAAGGATTAAGCAATTCTAAAGTGAGCCCCAGGGTTGTTTCTTCTCAGACCCTTAACGACTGGAAGGCTCAGCTTATGACCATTTGAGGTTGACTCTGCTGCCTGCCAGGTCCATGCCACACTAGCATATAAAGCTAGTCAACCATCACCCCTGGAAATTCTGCAGAGTATAACCATGAGATTTGTGCTTTATTAAAGTGTGCTACTTCACCTTGAAGTACCATACGAGAAAAGGCATGCTCAGGAGCTGATTGTTGAGTCTGTCAGGCATCCAGCAGCGCTGGCTGTGACGCAAGGTAAAGTCATTGTGCTAAACAGCTGATGCTTGGGAGCCCAGGCTACACTTTCAGATGCTCCTGATCCTCCTCAGTTAACATCCCTGTTCACCAGGTATACAAACAATCTGTCACACAACCACATTAAAATAAAACCACAGAAGGACCTCAAAAGATCATCTAACTTGTCATGGGAAAGGAAGCCTGAATGGGATAACCAAGCATTCTGTCAAGACAAATCTTGAAAAATTCCAGCAGTGGGGACTGCACCATGTCTTGGGCAGAGGTCGTTCCAGTGATTGATAGTTCTCCAAATCAACAGTTTCCAAAATACTTATTTTTAAACATATTTTGCCTTGATACTCTGCATCTCTGAGAATTCCAGTAGAGATCAAGCAAGTGCTTAAAAGAATTACAGTGTTTACATTAAAAAGATCCTGCCATTTAAGACAGAACAGCAGGCTAACCTTAGCTAATGTAGGCAAACCTGCAGATTCTGAAGCTTCTCCTGCTGCAAGCATTTCCACACTGAAATCAAAGCAGTTTCATTCGATGAACTACAATCCTGTTGACTGCATTGCAACAGTTAATCAAAGCTGCCTATTTTACTGGCACTGAACTGAAAACTGCTGCAACAATAATCTGACATGTTAATTCTGGGCACAAAGGCATCACATTTTCAAATCAGAAAGCATTCAACAAACACTAATTCTGTTTTCTGTGACACATTTGCAAATATTTCACAATGTGTCAATAGACCTGAGATAATTATACTTTGAATCATTATCACAAAGTCAATACCTACTACTAAGTATTCTGGCATATCTTTTGAAAAGGCTTTCATTAATTTAAGTTTCGACAAACAGCCAAAAGTTTAAGAAGTTGTGCACACTTGCAGGCTGGATAAGCACACAAAATACATCGTGGAATATATCAATAAAACTATTCCCAAATGTAGAGTCTTAATTTCACACTTTTCATTTTAATTAGACAGTATTAATAAAAAGCATAATTTCAAGCCCTATGAACACAATCTAATGTTGACTTTGAATAACATTTTGTCTATTCTGCAAATTAAAATCTGCTTTTTAAACCACGACAAATATTTTTTTAGAATAATGAAGGGGTTTAAAACAGTCTAAATTATTTTCTCTTTTTTTTCTCTACAGCTCATTTCTCTAAATCACTTAACATTTTCAAAAACTACTTGTACCAAAAACACTTTTACGTATTTTTTTAAAAGACAACAAAAAAAACCAATTTGCTTCTTAGGTATCTTAGATAAATGTGAAAGCTCTATTTTGAGCACATATTGGCATCCCAACAATTCAGGCTAGACTAATCTTCTATCTCTGAAAAAAAGAGGGAGGATATTGCTATATTTATTTCATAACCATGCTTATCAACAAACCATTTTTGGTTTTGGGAGACGTACAAACTTTGGCCAACCTCACCACTGTCCACTGCGTCGCTCACCCTCTTGAATGGTAAGATAGCACAATGGGAGACCTTCTCTAGATAACACTAAAGGAGAAAGTGGGAATAATTATATTAATACTTAAAGGGAAGTTTACTTCTGCCTTTTCAGACTTTCACCAAGTCAAGTAACTCTGCAAGTCACATTTTAAAAATACGCCATACAGAAACTTTAACGGCGATAAGATACTGAACTTCCAACTTTCCACTACATGGAACACCTTAAAGCATAAAAGCTTTTTTTTACCCATACAAATCTGAGTGGTTCAAATAAAGGTTTGTTGTGAAACAGATTAAACAAACCAGTGCAATTAACATTGTGTCCAACTTCATTTTGACTTATTTTAGGCAGAAAAACAAACATTTGTACACTCGCAGGTTAAATAGTCATACACAATTTATAATGTGTTCACTAATTTCTCTACAAACCTCTGAAACCATCTCACCTTCAAAACATCAATACTGGTATAAACTGGTTTTCCATTCATTCCAGAAAATTTAAGATACTGGACACTCACTGCTCACAGGACTTACACTTTCTACGTTTTCCTGACACTGCTGCACAACAGCCACAAGCCAAGCCACCTTATCCTTTCACTGAAACCCTTTTCAATATCTAATCTGCAAATGGATCAGCTGTCAGCACTGAAAACAGCATTGGAAATTATTGCTATTCGCCTTGAGAATACCACTTAATAGGCTTATGCAAATTATGTACTTTTTATTTACTGCCCTAACCAAGTCTGAAGGGAACACACTGTCAGTAATGGCTCCTTTTCTCAATCATATGCCCAGCCCACTCATTACAGCGGTTGAGCACAGCACTTGGATTGTCATTCAAGAAATAATAAAAGCACCTTTTGGGACGTATCAACGAGACAAGTATACTCACGGAGTCTTAGTAAACTACAAAATTACAAATTCAATTATTTCATAACAGCCCGCACAAGCAAAGGGCTTTTAAACATTTGGGTTATTTGAAGTACATTTTCACACACAAGTGAACACAAGGAAACGCACCAATAGCTACAGCAAGCTGGCTGCCACCCCAGTCATTGAGAAGCATTTCTGAGATGAGAACCATCACACATTTTCATAGAATCATAGAATCACAAGATTGGAAGAGACCCATCGGATCATCGAGTCCAACCATTCCTATCAAACACTAAACCATGTCCCTCAGCACCTCGTCCACCCGTCCCTTAAACACCTCCACAGAAGGTGAATCAACCACCACCCTGGGAAGCCTGTTCCAGTGCCCAATGACCCTTTCTGTGAAAAGGTTTTTCCCAATGTCCAGCCTAAACCTCCCCTGGTGGAGCTTGAGGCCATTCCCTCTCGTCCTGTCCCCTGTCACTTGGCAGAAGAGGCCAGATCCCTCCTCTCCACAACCTCCCCTCAGGTAGTTGTAGAGAGTAATAAGGTCTCTCCTCAGCCTCCTCTTCTCCAGGCTAAACAACCCCAGCTCTCTCAGCCGCTCCTCATAAGATTTGTTCTCCAGCCCCTTCACCAGCTTTGTTGCTCTTCTCTGGACTCGCTCCAGACCCTCAACATCCTTCTTGTGGTGAGAGGCCACACATTTTGTTACACAGATTTATTTCATGTGTTACTTACTTCTAACCTTCTCTATTTCAGCTATAAGTACCAACTCTATTTTAAAAGCAAGGTGTATTGGGTCAGATGAGCCGAACAAGATTAAGATTCAAGTTAATGCAACAAGAATAAAAATTTTCTGCGAAAGTCTAGAGACCTGAGCTGTGCTTTGGGGGGTTTTGACACTGTTTGGAAATAGAGAAGCTTTCAAATTTTAAACTACCTACATAAGAACATACCTTGCTTGAGTACTGGAAATGCCAACAGAAGTGAATGCACCTGTAGTGGCCTGTCAGCCTCAGCATCAAGCGTGTGTGTGTATGTGTGTGTGTGTATATATATATATATATGATTACATTCACTTCCCAATTCATGAACATTCCAGTTGCCAAGGTCAAAGTATTATGCCAAATAAGTTGCAGCACTGCAGCCTCAAGGTGGCAGATGTGGAAGAGATACATACATACTATGTGTGACCTTAGCTTGGTTGTATGACTCCAATTATTACAGCACGGATACGTCACTCAATCTTTGTATCGCTTTCTCATTTAAAAAGAAAATATGGCATCCACTCAGACAATATATGAAGAATAGGTTTTTTGAGTGCTGTACCTCTTCTAGCTTGTCTGCAAAGTTACTACTTAAAATTAACATCTCACGGGAACATAGATGATGTGTAAGCAGGTACCAGATAATAATAATAAAAAATATATCTCCAGCTAATGAAGGATGGTGATTCCAAATACAAACATTTGCCAGGAAAAAAAAAATTCTTCCTTTTAGGAAAGAAAAAGGCTTCTCAAAATGAAGTAGGAATAAATGCTGAACATCCCAGGTTGGAGGAAAGATATAGGTCTAGCTAGCACATGACTACAGAGCTAAACAGAAAAGAAACTTCTGTTCTCCACCAGAAAGAAAACCAAATTGCAGAATTCTTCATTCTCCCTTGGTTGTGGCTGACTGCTATCAAAAATTTCACATTTACTGCCAGGGCACTTAGTGCAAATAAATTTTATCATGTGACAGTCACTGATGTAATGGAACGTCAGTATCCGTACTTTCGTTCAAATGAAAAACCTAGTCTTGCTTCTTGGCTTCTTGATTCAAATAAATCACTTTCAAATTCTACTATTTATTCCCCCTAAATGAAGAAAGCAAGCCGAAAATATTATCTTAAAGCTGGTTTAGGGGGAAAAAAAAAGAATCAACATTGAATTGTTAACTCAGATTTAGAGTTTCATCAAAGAACAGCTCATGCATGCCTTTTTTTTCCAAGGACAATTTCAGACAGTTGTCCTTCCAGTATCAGACTGAACTATGTATAGGTTTCTTCACTAAAACGTTCCAGATTTTAAGCCTTGAGTCTTTTCTCTTGAGAAATTCTGTAGATAATGTGCCAATTTATTTCCTATCTTCAGCTGCTGGGAAAAGTTTGTCTATGGTTCCAACAGATCTCTAAATCATTTTGTTCTAGGCTTTGATTTACTAAAAGGGTCAGTATTATCTTTTGTGTTCTGAATACGCACAGATACATGCAAAAATATAAACCAAAGGAGGTCCAGGATATTTTAATCGAAACTCAGTAGAATGCATCTTGTAAAAATACCCACTGATTTGTGATACTGGAGACTGTTGTTCTTGCCCAGGAGGAGGAGAATTACTCAATACTTCAATACGTAGAATCACAGAATTGTTTAGGTTAAAAAAGACCCTTAAGATCATTGAGTCCAACCATAAACCTAACAAGAGTTCTTGTTCTTCATTTCCAGACATAATCAATTCTACAAGTCAAGCATAAGGTTTCTTCCACTCTCGTTCATTTGCTTGGATGCTTCTCACCAGGCACTTTCAAGCACAAAAAGCATTGCTAAGGCAAATAGCTTTACTCTTCATGCAGTACAACCTTCAGTGACTTCTTTATCAGAATGAAAGGAGCATAAATATTACCAGAACAAAGAATAACACCACTGAAAGAAGTAACAGAATTCTCTCAGCGAGCCACAAACTTCCCAGAAATTCATACTTTAAAGTTACTACTTTGTCACAACTTTATTTGGATTTCTTGATGAATTTGTTTTGTCTCTATTGAGAAACAATTACATGAAGTTCATAGAAGAGAAACTGGAAGGGTGAAGAACATTATGAAATAGCTTGCATATACATAGAAAATAAAAACATTACAAATCCTTGCCCTTGGAAAGAAAAAATATATTAGAAATTTTAAAATGCATATAGTAAGTGCAGTGGTGCATTCTGTTTCATAACACAAGAACAAGACAGTAGATGAAATTAAAAAGTCAGAATTGAACTAGAAGGCAGGAAATTCTTTTTCATACAATACATAATTAGATTGTGAAACTCATGCACAGGTAGTAACGGATATTAAGAATTTAGTTTGATCAAAAATGCATTACACTTTACAGAACTACAGGGTATTTGGATATAATGTCTTCCATCAGAAAAAAAAAAAAAAAAGTCTGCAAAAGGCATTTGTTCAACCTCTTACTCTCCGTGGTTATTTCCCAACACTAAAGATAAAAATGAACACTCTGGAACACTTGTAGAATCAAGCAGCTGTTTTTTCGCAAAACATTTTTCTATAAAACAAATTTTGAGGGACTTCTTTCACATCAGAGAAGTGTAGAGGGAAGAAGCCTCCAATTTAAAAATATCTAACAATGCTGGTTTAGGGTGGATTTTTTTGTTAAATAGAATAAAAAAAAAATATCAGTGTGCTGAAAGTTTCCCAGCAACTAGAAGTATGAGTTTTAACCATGTCCCCTGAAGCTGAAACATGCTAGTTGCAGCACAAAGAGCAATGCAGACATCACTGAGGGCTTAACTGGTAAAACATGAAGGGTTATGCCATAATTTAGATGGATTCCATCACTGTAATTATCTGAGTACTCCAAAAATAGCTGTTAGTTATCCTCTCAAAAATATCACAGAATCACAGAATGACCAGGTTGGAAGAGACCCACTGGATCGTCGAGTCCAACCATTCCCACCAATCCCTAAATCATGCTCCTAAGCACCTCATCTACCCTAACCTTAAACACCTCCAGGGACGGTGACTCAACCACCTGCCTTGGCAGACTGTTCCAATCCCTAACCACCCTCTCTGTGAAGAACTTCTTCCTAATCTCAAGCCTAAATCTCCCCTGGCGGAGCAATGTTGCCTTCTTTTCACAGGTGAGAAAAGACAAATAATTTAGGCACCTGCACCTGTAAGTCTGTGAATGCACCTATAGGAATAACCATTCAAGCTTAAGCACACACCTTAAAAGCTTTGCAATGGCCAGAAAGATGGGGTGGCCTGCCCAAGGACATGCAGAAAGGTCTGTAACATGTTCTAAAGCAACTTCACCTCCTTCTGAAGTAAGCAGTTATCTTTTCTCACCTGAGCGTACCCCAAAAAATTCACCCTCCTTAACCCATGTATGCCAGTGCCTTTAAAATTTTTAAAAAGAAAAAAACATTCTATTTCATAGCTGAAAGAACTGAACGGTTCATCTGCTGAAAAAAAAACAACCCACCCCAACCACATTTCTTCAAAGCAGCACTTTGCTGCATTCAGTCTGGCGACGCCTTGATGAAGAGGAAGGGATGCTGCTGCCACTGCTGCCTCAGTATTCTCTCATTCTGTGCCAAGCAACCATTAAAAAAAATAGTACTTTATGTGGGTTTTATTCCCCCAGACAGTATGAAAAATGATCTCTCCTGTTGTCTACTACTCATCACTCTGCCTACAGCAGTCAGCTGTCAAAGTCAGGTCTGGGACAGCTGCACAGCTGGGATTAGCAGTACTTCTCCATTTGAATCTCAAGAAGAAGTTGTTCAGTATGGTTGCGTTTTATTGGTTTGTGTTTGTGGTAAGATTCTTTCAGCTAAAGTTTTAAGTGCTTTCATCAATAACCCACATATTACAACAGACTAATTAGTCTAGGGCCAGCATGTAAGCGTTGCCTGTTGTGCATGCAGCTAGCCACCAAAGCTTTCGGATACAAGCTCAGCCTGTTCAGATCTTAGACTTCATTTATTCGTTACCAACTTGGGGGTTACCCAATTTTAATACTGATGATCCAATATTAAAAGTGACAGATGTTCACAAAATAAAATCTGACAACTGCAGTAGCTTTCAGATAAAACAGAAGTAGGTTTTGCTGGCTTAAAAGCCATTAACAAATCCAACGCAAAATACGGAATACAATGAAAATATTAAGCATCAACAATTCATACATTTTAAATTAACTCCTATCTTAGAAGAAATAAAATTCCAATTGCCACCAGTAAAATCACATTGCTCTTCAGGTATCACTGTTTCTGCTCTCCCTCCTAAAATCTACTATTCTTCACTTTTACTTATATTATTATTGCATATGCCTTTTGGTGAGCAATACCTTCTCGGAACTTTGCCTAGAGCAAAACAAAAACAGGAACAAAAACCCCAAACCTCTTCCCTCTCTGTAAATAATTAAAGCCAATGCTACACAACAGTTAGTTGACTTCTGCTGCTCCTGATGTAAAGGAGTCACCCGCCAAAGTTCAAGCTACAAACTATAACCACTTCTGCTGAAGGAAATCATGCAGCTTCACCTTGAATACATAAAAATGAGCTCAAGATGATATCAACTTATTCTCTTTCCTGAAAATCTAACAACCAACATTTCACAATAAATACAGGGCTGGGATAGTCAGCAGATATATCTGTCTGCACAAAGAAAACTGCTAACTCCTGCATTTCTGACGGAGTCAGCGCTACAGGAAGGACAAACAACCCAGAGGGAACATAAATTGAGGTACAGCTTTTGTACAACAGTAAGTTTATTCTATAACCATCATACGAAATATCTATAGAGGCATACACCATTTCTCTACAGCCTTTGCCAACTACCTTCTAGAACGAGACATCTTCAAGACAATCACAAAAAAAAAAAAAGGAAAAAAATCCCTGTTAAGGAGCTGGTATCCTAGCTGAGATAGTAAGAATTATCACAAAAAAAATTAGTGTTACTCATCAGATTTTTGCCACTTACATTAGCAAAACTAAGCCCTTATAAAATGTGCTGAGTTCATTGACTTAACAATAAGGTTTTTTAGAAAAGATGTTACAGGTGGAAGCATTTCAGTAACATCTTTTTAATACAAATACATGAATTTTACATATATATTATTCTATATAAGTCATTTTATCTTTATACATTATATATATATACTTTGTATATATAAAACATAAGGGTTAAATAATTTAAGTATATACAGTCATATATTTTATTGAAAAAAAATGTTTAAGACAACCCAACCTGTCACACCACTTAGGCACGCACCGAATCCTGCAACTGGTGGCCCAGTAAGTCAGTAAATTAACTCAAGTGAAAGAAAACAGGGTCAATTCCAATTTATCTCTGATCTACTTGCTGACCTTATCCTTATGACAACTATAAATTTCAACTATATTATCCTCGCAATCCTATTGAAGTAGAAAAAGAATGCAATTTCATCAGATAGAGTTTGACATTCAGATGCCCCAGGTCTCACAGCACCAGCACTGAATTTCTATTTTGTACCAAGTCCTTTTACGCTGTGAACACTGTGAGTGCAGTTGCTATACACTCCAGCAGGATCTTGGCAAGGACAGCTGGAAAAGGCAGATGAAAGATAGCCCAAAACGGTTCTCGTTGATAGATTTCAGCCGCTCAGCTGAAGGTAAAAGAACAGCAAAAGTCTGATTCAAGACAGTGAAATTCAGTTATAATTCATCGATCTAGGCTGGACAAGAAGTCCTGCTTTCAGAGTGCTCAGAAGATAAAAGATAGAGCGTTTCCTTGTTAAGATATACAAAAAGAATAAATAAAAAAGGAAAGGATAAGTTTAAAAAGCCTGAATGCACTCTTTATATTCACATTGCAGGTTAAGGTGAGACATAAGCTTTAACCTTCAAGAGTTTTCCCATCGTTTTGCAGATGAAAGCAACAGAGGCTACAGACACCCAGGTCACGAACACAAGACAATAGTGTACACAGAACTGCCCAATGAATTCTAAACAACTTATGTGTAACTAAAGAATATTTTTACACAGCATGGAAAATGAGCTCATAGCATGTACTGAGAGCAAACAAACAAAATACAAGAAAAGAAACTGGTTACAGGTTCATAGTTAATAACCTAAGTTTCTCCCATTACCTTCAATTTCCTTAACCGCTCTATAATCTTCCTTGACTGAAGAAATTGGAGGCCTCTTATGTTAATGTCACTATGCTTAATTATACAGCTATACTTGTGAAAAACTTGATGTCACTCCTATCTAAACAACTGGTTTATGCTGAACCACCTCACTGAACATTCCCATGGTAAACCCTGGTCACTGACACCTGTAAAAATACTTCTGAGCTTCGAGAGCTTTGCACCTCTTTGCAAATATATTCACGGTTTCCAGCAACACGTGGCATTTTCCGTGAACCACAAATCAATGAAGGAGGATGAAAATTTAAAGAAATTGATCAAAAGTGCTTAAGATAATTAAGAATATGAAAGTTTGAGTTTATTTTTTATACAAATTCAGTAGATGTAGCATTTGGAAATCAAATATTCATGTTTTACTGATTTTCTAGCAACATTATTAGCCTAGATTACAATTTTCCTTCCATCTTATGACTCCAAACTGGAACATTATTCTCCTCTTTTTGTGGCACGCACACACTCAGTTTATTGAAAGTCAACCCAAGACACACTTTTTCTTTTTCACACAGTTTTCTCTGGTCCTTCTGTCCAAGTACTGAGTCCTAGGTTACATACCAACATAATCTAAGTCCTCTAAAACCCTACACAAGTGTAATTGAAGACTTTCTGCACCAGCAGAGAACGTGCCCCTTTCTAGACTCCATCATAATGTTCAGACAGGCACAAAATCAAAATGTAAAGTAAGATCTGCTCCAATGTACTGGACTTCTTTTTTTTCCAAGAAAATACCTGGCTCTGTAGATATTATGGCCAAGAAGCTTCCATACAAAAGAATATCCTGCTAGTCTGGTACAGCCACACAGGCAAGAAATTCACCTAGCTGAAGACCCACAGAAAAAGGACAAGTAAGAACAGCTTTCAACTACACCAGTTATCACCTAGCCCAAAACCAGCACAGTGTGGGTGCCAAGACAGCCCCTTTGAGAGACTACAGCAGTGACGCTACATCAAGGTGGGTAGGTAACAGCAGCATCATATGAAATTCCTTTTAATTATTATTTCAGCAACTAAAGCAGAAACTGAAAACTGTGTGCTAAGACTTCAGTTTCATTGAGATGCTCACACTTGATAGACTCAAGTGTGAAATTACATTTCAATTCTCTAATTATTTTTCACTAGAACTCAGCATTTCTCATACCACTATTTGTTTGTTTCTTCTCAATTTACCCAGTAAACACTCCATTATAGCTGTCTTAGTTTTAATCATTAACAGCTGTTCCACATTGCAACATGAAATGTTTTAGAAGACTATTATTGCTCATAAGTGTTTAAAAAGTGTCCAAAGGTAAAATAATATATGATGTTATTTTTCCAACCATAAAAGAAGATTAGCAGTAACAGAGAAATATCAAGATTGATCAGCTTCAACGACCCATTGAAAAATTCAGCTACACTAAAAAGAATAAGATACTTCTTGAAAATGGAGAGAAGTCAAAATAATTTATGCTTTAAATTTCCCACATTAATAAAGGACGGGGAGAGTACAGCTACAAGAACAAAGTCAGCAAATGAAAACATTACATTTCCTTGGCTTTAAGTAAAAGATGCTCTTGAAACCAAAGAAAGACAAATTACCTGCAGACATGGTACATAAAACTTTGCTTTTATTTTAAGGCTTGACTTATTAAGCTAATTATAATACTTAAACTAGCAAGGAGGAGAAATTTTACTCAAGATCAGCCAGTCAAAATATTCAACCTTCAACTCCCCCACCATCTTTTCCATGCCTAAGAAGCTATGGGATGCCTTCCAAATTACTTGCAACATTAGATAACATTCAGTAACAAAGTGCCCCTAAGCAAGATGCTGTCTTAATTTGCATTTGCACATTGCATTTTCAATTTATATCACATATCAGCCACCTCCTCCATAACAGCATCACATTTTTTTCTCACATTCTTCTGTGTGCTAAAATAAATTCTCTTTTGCAGGCCGGAGGAAATTTGCTGGAATATCTTTCTTTTCAGCTGCTGCCCTCCTCTTATGTCCTCTGCTGTCTCTTCTTCAATTCCATACTTGCCTCTTCAATGCAAGATGAAAAAATTAGTTAAAACCACTGGAAAAAGTTACTAGTAGTAACTAATCTCTTTGTGTTTTCAGATCCAGACAGGATCCCTTTTGAAAGACGCACTGAAGTAAAACTCAATGCTTGCATTCAATATGGGAACAACATAGTAAAACATGAGGTTTATGATATCCAAGGAAGTCAGACGAGATGATCGCTTCCCTTTACATCTATAAAATGTAACTACTGTAGCACTAAAGTGCTGTAAGAAAGGGGAGGGGTGATCACATACCAGATAAATAGTGAAGATTCTAAACTGTGGTAGTAAGCAGCATGCTAACATAGATTTTAAAAAATTAGCACAAGGGAGGTAGTACAAATTCTCATGAAACATGACATTAAAGGAGAAAGGAACCTGCTGGGGGTATCCTACAGGCTCCCCAAGGATCAGGTTGGAAAAATTGCCCATGCATTTGCCATCCTCATACAAAACCATGGCCCTTGAGCTCTGGATTCTCACCGTATACCTCCTTCCTTCCTTCCTCTATCCAAATAGCTTGTGCCACAGCTATTTACAGAGCTTTCTTTTACAGTGCGCCCCCTCCTTCCAATGCTGTTCCTAAAGTGGTCTAAGAGATGTACATACTAAAAATTCTCATTCACAATTTGTATCCCAAAGCTGTAAATAAGAGGCGTATTTCTTTGCATCACTTACTGACCTACCACATTCTCATTGATAGCACCTCTTGATTTCTGCTACTGGTCATTTTTTTGTTGCCATGTCATTGCCCTAGAAATGGCACTATGCAAACAAAGACTTTTAACTTCATTCTGCAATTTTACTTCCCATTTACAATTCAAGTGAGTCTCAAATTTCAACCTGAAGTGAAAATCTCAAGAAACAGGACATTTGAAGACATAGTGAACACCTGTCCTGCAAACACAGCAATCATCCATGAGCCAGGACGTGCACGCTTTCCCAGAACTTCCTAGAAGTTGCCCTCTTCCCATACCCAATCTCACATCTAGACATCACAGGAGATAACTGCAACAGTTCAGTGATTTACTCTTTAGCAGAGATGATGTAATTCTAGATCAGCACATAGTTCCTAAAATAAATGAGCAAACCAAGGAACTGCCCATTTCTGTAAGCCTAAATCAGTGAATTCCTGTGATGAGAGTATAACAGGATCCCACTGAACATGAGGCTACCATGTTACAAGCTCACAAACAACTACAGCCAGGGTCAATTTTGGCTTTTAGTGTATCTTAATATAAACAAGCCTCAGATGGAGAGGCAAAAGGTAGCGGTCAATATTCACTTTAGGATTATCAGCTTGTTCTTCTACCTCACTTTGTTAAAAAAAAAAAAAAAAGAAAGCTAAGGAAGGACACTGAAATTTGTGACGTCACCAGAAAGATCCCCTGCCCTGCACTAGATGTATAAATCCTAATGCAAGAATATCACCTGTACAGAACAACAAAACTCAGACTAGTACTATACACACAGGAAACGAATAATGACTGCAAAAATAGTATTTCCGCAAAATGATGAGGCATTATTTCTCCATTAAAACAGAACAAGACCTATGGAGACTGAAGTACATACTATCCTATGCTCCAAAAGACCTGGCCCTTCTGTTGTGAATCTGGTAGAAAGCTGCCACTGCAGAGCAGGTGTTTCAAAGACTTGCGCACTCCGATTCGGAGATAAGAAACTGCCAACATAAACAAAACATCAACTAATTGATGCTGATTGATGAGAAGCTCAACATGTGCCATCAATGTGCACTCACAGCCTAGAAGGCAAACTGTATCCTGGGCTGCATCAAAAGAAGCGTGGCCAGCAGGCTGAGGGAGGCAATTCTGGCTCCTTTACTCAACTCCTGTGAGACCTCATCTGCAGTATTGTGTTCAGTTTTGGAATCCTCAACAGAAGGAGGATATGGAGCTGTTGGAACGGGTCCAGAGGAGGGCTACAAAGATGATCTGAGGGCTGGAGCACCTCCCATACGAGGACAAGCTGAGAGAGTTGGGACTGCTCAGCCTGGAGAAAAAAAGGCTCTGGGGAGATCTTATAGCAACCTTGCAGTACCTGAAGGGGGCATATGAGAAAGCCAAGGAGGGACTTTTACAAGGGCATGTAGTGATAGTATGAGGGGAATGGCTTTAAATTGGAAAGTGGGAGATTTAGACTACACAGAAGGAGGAAATTCTTCACCATGAGAGTGGGGAGGCTCTGGCATAGGTTGCTCACGAAGTTGTGGCTGCCCCAACCCTGGAGGTGTTCAAGGCCAGGCTGGATGGGGCTGTGGGCAGCCTGATCTGGTGGGAGGTGTCCCTGCCCACGGCAGGGGGGTTGGAACTGGATGATCTTGGACTCGATGATCGGTGGGTCTCTTCCAACCTGGTTATTCTGTGATCTTTAAGGTCCCTTCCAACTCAAACCATTCAATGATTCTATGATAATATTCATTTCACTTAATGCAGAGATTATGGGAGTAAGGAAGGCTGTATTTCACATCTCCCTTAAAATCCCACAAAGACAGTTCTTTGTTCTTTCTCAGAAGAAGTCAAACTTATAACAACACCCAAGAGCATCTTCTAAACACATCGGTTTACCTACTCCACTGGCATACTACCAAGGTGACACAAAGATTGGACAGCATGGTCTTCAGAGAAGACAATTTCAGCAGCTCCAGTTTAAAATGAACAGTGTCAGTAGTGGCTATTATTTCAAATAGATACTGGTTTGTATTCCCTTCCCAGGACGCTTGTAGAAAGGCTGGCATGGCACAAGTATCTCAAACTCACTCCTCCTCTCCCACGCTGCCACTTGATAAACCTGGTTTTAATCACAACATTAATGAGGCTGTCTTACCTTCTCTAGCTGCCTACCTGCACAGTCTTCCTGAAAGAAGCACAATCAACATTAGCACACAAAAACACCACGAAAAACAATTTTAAGTAACGCTTTGTTGTCTTGGTCACACAGGGGACATATCTGAGAGAAACTGTACTTCTATGTAGCTTCTCAAAAAGTGACCATTGTCATTTTGTTTTCCCATGGGTTTCCCTCACTCAAGGACACCAACACTTGTTCCCATCTGTACACTTTTCTGAGGGATTTACTAACACACTTCCATTTTCTTCAAGCACATTTGCCAAATATCTCATTTCTCAAGCGAAACCCTGTTGCCTCACAGGGGTCTATACAAAACATACAGGGCATAAGGAACACGGAAAGCGGTCTATCTTGACTTGGTAAGCATTAGCTAGACCAAGATTTACTGCTATAGGAACAATCACACACAGCTCAGCAAAGGAGAGGAACAACCTTGCATTGAAATAAGCAGAGAGCTACCACAGGAACAGCATGGTCCAGGTAATGAAGGATGGGAAGATCTCCAAGACTTCCCTGCCAAGCTGCCCCCAAAGCAATTTATACCACATTTATTTTTGACTGAAATAAAGCTAGCAGCTGTGGCCTTAACTGTTTTAGTGTCCTTTCACTCATTCAAAGCAAAGCTCCTTTAGAGGATTTTTATCCCCAGAGGCAATAGCTGTTCCTTTACTCAAGATGGAGAGTACAGAGCCCAGCCTACAGAAGGTAAAAGACTCTCTCCCCAACTCTACAACTCTTCTCAGCTGGGACAAATCAAAGTCTCATGGAAACAAGAAGCAGTAGCTCCATGTGACCAAGCAGATTTTCTGTGATCATTGGCCTAGTTCCTGGTCAGTCAGTAGGTCTCTATTTGAAAACAGTGTACTACACACATTTTTTTTTCCTTTTTAAAATAGTCATTAAATGAGAATTTGCATGTTACTGTAATGACTTACCCAGGAACTCATTTTGTCTAACAGCTGGTGTATCATCACCAGAATCACAATTTTTTCCCCATAATAACCAAATTATTCCAGCTAAAAATTATACAGCTCACATACAAATTCTGAAATCTGCCCCAAAATATTTTTTAAAGTATGCACAGGTACTTTGTTAAGCAGTAAGAGATGTCTGTATCAGAGAAGACATTCACATATACAGTAAAGAATTATACTCATAATTTTAACTACATACTGTGCTGACAGAAGTCAAGAGCCTCCAGATATTTATTTGTTAATAGGTCTGCTTTATTACTGGTTTGGGAAGCAGCATTTCCTTTAAAAATTAGTGCTGTATAATTCCTAGTAGCATTTCACAATTTTAGCACTCAACTTCTAGAATATCACTTGTCCAACAACTATGTCATAGTTATAAATACTTCCAATACCATCACTCAGCAAGCAGTCAGGCACTAATGATTCTAAATGAAACTGTGGCATTACAGAACTTACAAATCCTATGGATTCGGAGAATACTGATTACAACTAGGAAGTCTTATTGCAGAATATTTAGCTCACCCCCATCTGTGAAACTGCCGCAATTTATTAAATAAGGCTATAAATCAGTGATTAAGCACAATTAAAACCGAGAGTATTACTGCAGGCTTGAGTAACAAATTGAACAAATGATGTTTTAGTGAATCATTTTAAATCAGACAGTACCCTAATATTTCTTGAGATAAGACCATGCATCTCTCTCAGTCATTTTGAGTCTATTCAATCACAAGACAAAGTGTGTCTCATTCCAACCTCAATTCAACCAGAGGCTGAAACTGAGCATTTAAGCAACAGCGTAGCCTGTTCATATCACGCTGCACTGCACGAACCATCAATCTACCAGCAAGAGCTTCACTGAGGGACAGGTTCACAACTTATATTGTTAAACACAAGTTTTGAAGTACTTAAGCATAAGTTAGCCACAGAAGCACTTCGCAAAATAGCTTTCTCTCGTTTGGACAGCAAATAATGTGATACTTAACAGGTTCAGCAGAATGAAGATCACTTGTGAGGCTGCTTCTGATGGGAAGGGGAATTAAGGATAACACATTCTATGTTGGCTGCTGTGCATAAAAGAGGCTTGAGGCACCACACGCAGGTTTCATTTTCATTCATGGCTGATAAAAGATATTTTTTTCCTAACGCTATATTCTTGAAGCCCTTTGGCTAATATCCAAACATAGGCCTTCTTCACTTGTATGCAAATATTTTGTACTTTGTATAAATCATTACTCCCTTTAATTCAACTACAAATATACAAGCACTTTGTTACTCGGCTGAGAACCTAAGGCAGTTGCGTTCCGTAGGAAGGAGAATTTACTGTACATAGTGCATCACAGTATTGACTTTCATTTAACTCAAAAATAAGTAACTTCTATATTTTCACTGCCACAATGCTAGCTCTGCAACATGTCTCCAAGGAATAATGCTCTTTTTATAGCTAGTGGGCTTCCCAGAGCAGCTTTCTTCTCTTGGACAACACACTTATACAGCAAATGCAGAGAGGACTATCAGTAAATGAAACGCTGCTACCAGTGTCGGCCAGCTCACTCGCAGCTTCTTGTCTCCTTTGGGTCTTTCCTATGTCATCATCATCCTGAAAGGCACCGTGGAGACAGTCACACATTTACTATAAATTAGTATGAAAGCATAAGAAAAAGAACTAGTAAGAAGAATGAGAAGAAATTTCACACAGAAAAAGCACAAGATAAACACAAGATTGGCAAAAGTATATCTCATAAGACTGAACAAAAGCAGAGAGATCCCATTCAGCAGGAAAAGTCAATAAAAGCGAAGCAATCAAGATGAATCACAACTCTGAAAAATAATTTTTATTTCTCTGCGTGATAACAATATCACACAAGAAAGTTCTAGACAACTATGTCCTAAGTTTGATACACAATGAATTATACTTCTTAATAAATTTTTCGTGTGAAGTCCACATTACAACTTCTTGGCATAGACTCCTCTAAACTCTCTAGTCTGGCTTTTATAAACATGCATATAACCAGATCATAATATTGTGGTTTACAGTGTTCATATGTTTGAGAAGTGTAAAAGAAAAAGAGTCATTATATGCAATATTATTCGATTACAAGGCAAGCCAGCTAGCTGAGACTGAATCATGACATATAAAACAACTTCCCTCTGTAGCTACAATATTCAAACAGCAGGCTCTTAGACACTGCAGATTAATTCTGAGGAATCTGCAATTCCTATTTAAGGCAGCTCTCTATATGCTTATGCTTACTACAGTATTCCAAACAGCCAGTAAATATCCCACAGTTTTAGAGGTCAGAAGACGAGAGAGCAGGGAAGGAATCGCAGCACTCATTTTCTATCCTAAAACAGGAAAAAAAAAAAAAGAAAGCAGAAGGCAAATATGACAATATATGATACATCTGACAAGATGACTAAAATTAAGAAACCAAGAATAAAAATACTTTGGGCTTAATCTTAATTCTCGAAACAAACAGTGCTTGAAGATTAAATAGTATAGTCTTTGTATTTTCAAATGTAACAACTGATTTCTTAAAATCAGCATTAAAAACATTTTGTAACCAGGGAGTACTTATAGTCTTTACAACATCAATACTGTTAATATTGTCAAATGCACTTTAAACAATTTCCATAATGCTAACACAACAGCTAAATACCGCACATCTACTAATGGCTCTATGCACACAGCTGATCTTCTTATTACGCAGAATAACACTCTACTTCTAAATAAGCCCCATGAGATATATTACCAGCTAAAAAACCTGACATATTTAAGTAAAATTCATAAGTAGTACAGATGATGAGTATCTCTTAAAAATGAGCTCAGAAGCTCATAACAAAACTGTAATATCTGCCAAGGTTTTCCACCTTATCCAAGGTTTCCCACCTTATCCAAGGTTTCTTCTTTTCTACCGCAGTGTAGAGAGAACAGATTTTTTTTTGTGTCTGTTGCCACAAATGACAGAGATGTACGCACACAGTACGCACTCAGCCAAGGGCCATACTAAGAAAGGAAAAGAGGAAAGAAAGCAATTGACCCACAAATCACATGATTAACAGAACTAACGTCAGGTGTGTCTACTCCACATCATGACATACCTTTCACTGGTAGGTTGGGTACCACAGACATCCAACAATAAAAAAGCATTCGAAGAAAGTCACACAAATCCTTTTTTACTCCAACGTCAGTTTAAATAACCTCTGCTCCCTTTGCCTAGCTCTTTTTTCTTGTTGCAAAGATGGATGAGCCCATCCCACCTAGGATCAAAAGTCAGGACACGTCTCCGTCACACGGGACACTCAAAGCCAGCCTGACACCTTCTCTTGCTCCTCCTTCCACAGGAGAAGCTGTGGAGGACAAAGATGAGGAAACGATGGTGTCTCTAACAACAGCTATTCAAAAACTGAAACCGAATGCAATATCTCCATTTATAAAAACATCCTGAAGCTCAGCATATCGCAGCAGGACTGGTTTGCTGGCAACATGAAGCATAATATAAGAATAGTGAAATTGCAAAATCAATCACACATACTAAAAGCATAAACGCAACCTGAATTCAACCTTGTTGGATATAGTTATAATATCCCAATTAGATAATCACGTACAGAGGATTCCACAGGAATCCTACCTTATTCAGCACAAAGAACAGACTTCTAAAGAAGCCCTAACTGATCTAGCCAAGTAAACAGTGTGTTCACACTCCTAGACTTTCTGCAGCGTTGATAACATTAATTGCCTCATTCTAGAAATGCAGCAATGATCCAGTGAACTGCAGTCAAACTAGTTCCAACCTCCTCCCTAGGAGGACACTCCAACACTCAGCAAGAGGAAAACTGCATTCATGCTGCTCAGCCCCTGAAGAATCAGTTCTTTATGTTTTTTCAGAGATGAACTTATCTGCCTTAATGCAGTAATAATAATTTCAAAACTTTTATCCAGAAAACAAACAAATGGGCAAAAAATATAAAATGTTTTGCAAGTTATCAATGTTTTTAAATCCACAAAAAGTGGTGCTAAGGTATACATATGAAATACAAGATGCACAATGCTTGAATCTTTCCATGAAACTTCTATTACGTATACTTGTATACCAAATCATTAAAAGACTATACATGATTAGTGATAGAAACCATTATTTTCCTATTCCTGCTAAAAACAGAATCCTTATATTTTAAGAATTCCACAATTTATCAGACATTTTCACAATAGGATAAGTTAATAAACACCAGACCAGTGCATGCATCAATCAAGACCAGTTCCCACAGTTAGGCACAGTATGCTCTATATTTCTGCTTTCTAAAAATTACATATTGTGCTACTGCAGGCATTTCCATAAGAGATTATTTAAGTGATATTAAAGTTCATAATTATACAGATCTTGAAACTTGTGATTTTTTTGTTCACAGCTTCTTAGAAAAATAAGAAAATATTTCATTATTATGCTCCCACGTACAAGAGGTTTCAGATGATACGAGGTATCCCACACTTGTACACCAAGTACAAACCACTAATCCTTAATGCAGTTTATCAACAGTGACTCACAATAATGTCTGACTTGTCTGAGCAAAAACTAATCTATAAATGTTTAATGGTGGAAAACTGTTAAAAGGTTATCCAGCAAGGTTCCACGTTACTTTGTAAAACACCAGCACTTTTCATTACATTTCTTTTGTTCATTCTTTTGCATTAAAGTTTCTCCTTTTACCGTTCCCTGAACAAAACTTCCAAATTCACCCTCCAACATATAAAAGCAACATGAAATTGGCTGTGTATTTCAGCATGGAAAATCATGTGAGCACTATGAAAGCTGTGAGAACAACATTCCTTAACTAAGGCAGAAAACTGCCACTCCCCTTTGCTTTTAAAGCAACAATATCTTTTCAACATGAAACTGAAATTTATTAATGCATGCAAGCCACTGCCAGGCATTGGCAGTACCAGGGTGGCTCAGAATAACAGTAATAGAAGAGTAATTCCAGGAGCATCCTCCTCCCATAGTTCTGGGACAAGACAGCAACCTGGGACAACCTCCTTGCCAGAGAAATGAGAGCGCAGGCAGTGTTTAGGTTACTGTTCAACTGCTCCTCTTCAACAAAGTTAGCTGATAAAACTATTTTATAACACTTCACTAAATACTAAAGGAAAGATGCTGCTCAGAAAAGCAGCTAGTGGGCTGATTAGCATAAGTTCATGACAACTGCCCTGGGCTGTTAAATAACAGCACAGAAAAAGAAAGATTTAAAATGTCAGTTGAAAAAATAAATACTCTGCTTAACAGGAGGCTCCTCTTGCATGCATATAAGTTCAGAAAAACATCTTGCTGAAGCAGATGGCTATTTCAGTTGGATCTCTTTACTACAGAGATACAGTTGCTAGACAGTAAACAATATACACACAAAAGAAATCACAATATGTACATACGAAATCAGCTTTATAGAAATAATAAAAAAACCCCAAACCACTCTTACTATAACACTGTATTCAAGATTAAATGAAAGCAACATTTCTCAGAACACCAGGCCCAGAGAAATCTTCAAATATAAAGCTACTCACCACAGAAACAAAAGTTCTACATGAATACTTTTAATAAGCCTTTATAATCATGCTTTACAAGAACTGCAAGCACACACTCACTCGCTTTCTCTGATACTGGCTCTATTTCTAATAGCAAAGGTCCTGCTGAACATAAAAATCATGGTTTTACTTCACTGTAATGATCATTTGTTACAATTTGTATCGGGAAGTGGCTCATCACGTATTGCAGTTTGGTTCCCAGTGCCATAAACTGCAGTACAGCATGAAAATTATGACTGAAAGTGGCAGCTGTATTAGAGAGGTACAAGCAGAGAGGTATTGGTAAGTGATAAGGATTAAGATAGTCAAAATTTCCCAGGTATTCAAATCATGTTATTCATAAATTAAAGCAACTACAAGCATATTTGTTATGCAAATAACATTACCTTCCACTACTAATATAAAATGATGAAAGCGTAAGCCGCACCACTTATCTCTGAGAGCAGTTCTGACCTCTGACACACAAGGACAATGAATATGACTGAAAGCAGAAATTCCTCTTCCTTACTTGGAGTATGTCCAATATACAATCAGTGAGAGTCATACCATAAAGTGAACTTACCGGTGCTGGATTATCTTGAGCGTCAATACCAAAAACATTCCGTCTTTTCACTGTCAGTAAATCAAGATCTTTAGTACCATCATCGTCATCATCATCATTATCTTCAAAGAACTGCATGGAGTCTGGGTTTGGAACCTTGCTTGATAGAGTAACTTCTTTTTCCTCCTCCTCCTCCTCAATTACCTCTGTCGAGTCATCCTCAGACTCACCACTCTCCTCATTGGAAGCAGCCTCATTGGAAGCAGGACATTCCGCAGTTTCTTTCCTTCTCTCCTTTGCCTTTGTTTTGTTAGCAGATGCCTTTCCACTGAAATTAGTTCCCCATTTCTCCACTCCTTCATTGCTCATCATGGAGACGGTATTTTTATTTAGCTCTGTCTCCTTCAAGTGATTCATCCCATCCGCTGCCTCATTTGCACACAGCTGTTTCTGTGCTTTTTGAAGAAATCTCACACGAGGTGCCATTGCAAGACCAAGGGATCTAGAGCATGGAGTTAAACAAATAAATTAAGGTAGATACACAGAAGCTGACTAAATTGGAAGCCCTCATCAATGGCTCAAGTGATTGATACATTTTGACCAACATATTTACAAAACAATATTTATCCTACAACAGGACAATCTAACTTGAAAAACACAAGTGAACACTGGAAGATGAAATAACTGAGACTCCCAAGAAAAATACCAAATCCTTTCAGGAAAGAAAGCAAAAAACGAACCTGAAAAGCTGTAGCAAGAGCAAACTGTCTATCATTCATAGTAAAACATGGTGACAGAAATACCAGTGTAATGGAATTGTAGATGTCACATCAAGGACTGAGACAGCACTGACCTCTGTCAGCATCCTTCACTGCTAGACATGCACCCAGAACATTATCCCCATCATCTTGTGGTGACAGAAAGATTAGAAGAACAAACACAGTACAGATAAATGACTAATTGTAGAACAAGCTAAGGGAGAAACATTTCTCCCTTGAAGGAAATCTCACCTGCCTGCATGCCTCTACAGCAAGGATTTACATTGATTACATACATAACTAGCAGTGCCAAAAATAGTATCAAGTATTGCTTTTACCAATTTACTCATTAAAATTCAAACTTATACTAATACTCTATACATGAAGGGACAAATATTAGCCAAAAAGCAAAAATACTGAATAGCAACAATACCAGAGACCACTGCATGACAACAGGTACTCTGCCTCCAACAGACCATTTGACTTCAGTAAACTTCATATATGCCCACTATTATTACACCTGACTCTGTCGGATACAAATTCAAAACAAGTAATATTTAAGTCTCTTTTAGACCTCATTAGCCTTCTCATTAGGTGAATAATGAATGTCAGGGAGCACCAGTCCTGTGCGAGGCACATATGGTGACCACAGCAACATTTTAAAACATACAATACAGAAATTATAGTGTTTGAAATGCTCATGGCTCATACATACACTTAGCAAAGGCATATTTAACCAATCAAATAGCTACATATACACATGTGTGCACACACACATATAAAAGGTCAGTCTCTTTTGATTCAGATTATGCTTCGTTACACACTTTGTCTCCCCTCAGTGCTGCTCACTTCAAGTAGACAGCCTTATGTGCTCCCCTCACCATACAACTATGCATAAACAAACCTGACTTACGTCACAGAAGAAAAATCAAATCTATGCTCCCTGGTGGAAATGACATTACAAACAGTCCGTGAAGCATCCAAACAGAACCGCAGAACAGCAAAAGTGGACTGGAAAGCCTTAAACTGTTAATAGTAGCTAATGGGACAGAGACACAGGAGAGGCACCTTGGTTAAACAACATTAAAAAAAAACCAAAGAACAAAACCTCAAACGTCACCACATCCATGGTTAAATGGGGCAGTATTGGTACTGGCCACAGATTAAAGCACTGAAAAGCAGACACACACCCAAAAAGCAGCCCACACAGTCAGGATGAGGAACAAGTCTTTCAATACATAAAGCGTTACTCTCAATGTATAGCTAATTCTGTCTGAGTATTTCTGATAAACCAATACTGTTCTTCTACAAGAAAGTAACAGCACTAATACAACAAATACAGTTTTACCAAAACAAAAGTCAAAGTAGGTTTTTATCAGGTGTATTTTTCACACTTACTGACAACGCACTGCTGAGAGAATACAATACATTTGGGAATAAAAATTAGAGCAACCAGCAAGTTTAAACTTGTTTCAGTGTTTGACAGTTAACACTACCTTTGCAATGAAATTGTGTGCTAAATTTGACCTACTGACTAATTCAAACAAAAATACCCAAACAAAGCAGATATAATGCTTCACTGCAGCAGCTGGAAGAGATTCAGATCTGGAATTGGGCATTAACATCAGGCACAGTAAAACACAGAGATTGCTGCAACATCAAAGAATGTGAAACTCTTTGGCAAGGGGATCAGAGTACTATAAACACCCTTAATAAAAGAAACACTCTTCTGCTTTTCCAGATTTCACCACATTAGTCAACACAAAGAATTGTCATCAACTGTTGACAAAGTACTGTAAGCAGTAGTACTGTGTGGCAACTACAAAATTTGTCTTCGTTTCTCCTCCGCATGCAGACAGACAAACACACAATGTACAGAGGGCTGCAAACTCCAATTTTATCACAGCGTCTCTTCTATGTCTCCAGAGTTAGTATCAAAGATCAGGATCATGGCTGCAGACAAAAAGTTTGACAAGGCGAAGAACTGCTATCCATAGGAAATGCTAAGAAATACAAGTCGAGAAGAGCAGATCAGCATGTGGAAGAGACCTCAGAACAGCTTTTTTTCCTCCAAACATGAAATCTCACCCACCATACTGCTGTTCTGCATCGATGCTTTTCTTTAATGACTGCGTAAACTTAATTATCAGTTTCTGTAGGCCAATTTTTCTACACTGCTTAGCAATCCTACCAAAAAAGACCAGCGCTATCATAATCAAGTGACATCTGAACTAAAAGAACACAGCCCTCAGCCCTGGGGGAAAGGGAAGGTGTTAAGGTTGAACTTCCTAAGAGAGTGATTCTAGATAATCTTAACCAAAATCGTGTACAAACAGTTCACAAACACTTTCAATTATGTAACTGCTTAAAGAAAGGGCAGAATTGTTTCTATAGCATATTCCAAACAGAGAACAATTTGGGACAATCACATTCTACTACTGCTAAAAGTTTCTTCATGTTTTGGATTCGACAGTTCCTTTAGAACGTATTCCTTAATTATCTGCCAAATCTAGAGTTCAGTCAAACTAAAATAACTGAATATACAAACCAGTTTTTCTGTCCATCAACTAGAAAGGACAATACTAGTTTTCATTATTTCATTAGATGTCACTCAGACCACAATCCTACTCAGACTCAAGTTACATCTGATCTTTGATTCTAGTGTAAACAGTCACACACTCTTCTGAAATAAGAAACATGCAAGGTTTTGTCAAAGACAGAGAAAAAGCAGGTAAGTTATTTAGCGAGATTTCGTAAGTTCTAATACAGAACACAAAAAACATGCTAGTACCACAACACAGTCCTCCGACTATGGTAACCTAAACATGACAACACAAATTCAGCAATCTGTTTCATACTTTGGTGTGAAAGGCAGTGACTTCTCAGGAGCAACATCTTACAGAAAGACATCTTAAATCAGCTTCTAAAAGCAATATTGAAAGTAACAGATTATTTTGCTACTATAAATGAAAGTAAGGCTGACAGTTCTATTCATCAACTGAAACTGATGTGGCCAGACATCATCATTCCCTAACATTGATCAGGGAATGCACAGAAGTTACTGAACAAATTACCTACAATGAACTCAAAGCAAGATGACAATCATTTTCAGAAAATAAGTTCAAAGAGTAAAACTCAAAAATAACAGACAACACGTGGCTGTAAGAGGAATACCACTTCTGTTTGCACAAGGTTTCCTTTATTCAACAAGGAAAATCAAGCATTAGTAAACATTGTTAAAATTTAATTGAAATTAATGATGTATCAGACTTAAAATACTGACTTTTCAAAGTTGTTATTTCTGCTTTTACAAAGATTGTGAGTATGTTTACATTAACACAGTAACTTCACTATGCCTCTGCTTGGACTGGGTGAAAAGCTGGGCACCTCTCCACACTTGAAAGACAGAACCTTAGAAACTCAGAGTAACATCTGTCCTTACACAAAACAAACAAAAAAGAAATTCAAGACCTTCTCCTTTTTCAGTGTCCCAAGAGTTCCTAATCTGCACCTAGAAGATTTCTAGTCCTTTTTGAAATATGATCCACCAGCAATGAATCCGAGGTCACTTTTGCAGATCAGCTGCACAATGGTTTTACACACATTATTGCTTCATTCTAGTATTATTTTACCACATTTACTAATTAGAAGACATATTCTGTTAGTGAATTTCTTCATAATGATCTGAACACATGAAAACACAGCACGGTGATTTATTTTACTGTAAAACAGGTTGAGACAAAGATTTAAAATAGCCTGAACAAGGTTAAATGCACCCAGAAGCTATTTCAAGAGAAAATGTGTATTACTTGCCTTGATATGTTACATGTACATCTAACATTTCAAATGTTTTCAGAAGAGAGGATGAGACACCATTTGAAAAGAAGAGAAATCAAATCAACTGAAGTGACACAAATCTGAATTAACAGGCTTTCCCAATGGTCTGATTAACAACTAAAATGAACAGAGGAACAGCTTTTACGAGTAATTTATTTGACTAGCCAGCTTTAGTCCTCCACATTAAGGAGCAAAAATGCATGGTGCCCTACTATAATGAGAGCCAAGCTAATCAAGATTTCATGGGTCAGGATTAAAGGGAAGGCCAACAAAAAGGATTGTCACGGTTGGAATCCAACCACTTAGAAGACTAAGATGTAGTCTTCTTTATAAAAGAGGCCTCCACATTTCAACTGCAGGCCCTGGGTACCTGAGCCACCCTGACATCTGCCTAAAGGGCAACACAGCAGAGCACACACAACAGAGACTTCTAGAGTGCATGAAAGATCATTTCTCCGAGTGAGCTGGATCAGCCAGCTCTGAGAGGTACTCTGCTGGAGCTGCTACTCATGTATATGCAAGTATATTTAACTTCTAAGGTGAGTGAAGGTCAATAGCAGGCTTGGCTGCACAATGAGAAAAGGTAGTTCAAGATCCTAGAAGGAAGAAGGATGACGACTAAACTAATAATGACCCTCGAGTTGAAGAGAGGAAACTGCAGCTTTTGTTCTGAAATCTGCATGGCAGGATCAGAAAGCTCAGAAGCTTAAAGAAGTAGTTACAGAAAGCTCAGAAAGGGATGGCTGGATTTTGCTCAAACTCTACCACCAAAAAGAATACTGAGGTCTGTATGAGTAACGAGGCTGCGATTAACTAGGTCACAGCATAAGAAATACAAAGTCTGGTTACATGTGTATGAAGACTGGAAACAACTGTGAAAAATTAACAAAGGGCAGGCGTTTTAGTGAAAAGGAAACCGGGATCTAGAAGAGGAGTTACAAGGGCAGCGCGAAGGAGGGCTAAGAACCAGCAGGTGGATAATAAGATGTTCAAAGCCTGTGATGAGCACTGTCAGGGGGATGGGATGAGCAGCCCCACACTTGATCATGGCAGCCAGGGCACGACAATGAACCAAACCCTCTGCCCTGATCATACAGTAATGGTCAGATCTACATCCACAACCAGGAAGAGTGGGGTAAGAATGCAGTGGGAGCTTTGCCTTGTCAGTTAGAGGACAGACAGATGTGGATAGACAGATGTGAACAGATGGTTCACGTATCCTAGGATCACCCATTTCAGACCTGACAGTTACCTACTGCTTTGTGTCACTGACCTGTATGCAATACTTGCAAAATTAGCAGGGTACTAAGTTGTGTGTGCCTGAGAAGTTTCCCAAGTAACTTGGCTTCAACTTGCTTTGTTTATTTTCTAGGCACCAGCACAGGGATAAACAGTGAATAACATGCTGCATTCCTTCTGGAAGATACAACAAAAATCAAAGAGGAAATTGCCTTCCCTGTCAGCCCCTCAGAAGTGTGACTAAATTGTCCATCCAGCACACTTGCCTGTTAAGATCATGGGTTGGAAGGGACCCTAAAGATCATCCAGTTCCAGCCCTTCTGCCACGGGCAGGGACATGTCCCACCAGATCAGGCTGCTCAGCACTCCATCTAACTTGGCCTTTAACACTTTCAGGGAGGGGGAAGCCACAACTTCCCTGAGCAAATTTCAGGCATTAGATCAGATCTGTCCTTGAAAACTGATATACATATATATGTTAGCATTGAGCAAAATAAAGTGCCTGAGAAATAAAAGAGTTTGAATCTCTGTCTCATCATTAACTTGTCTCCTATCCAGAAGGCGAGAAAAACATTATTCCTTTCCACCCTGTTGTTTACATTTTCTTATGTTTGCAAAGCTGACCCTTGCAATGAAAAGACAAATTTGTCTTTTAGGCAAGCATCGAGATGGTTCTTCACCAAATTTAAAGGCTACTTATGTTACCACAAGGTTTGTGCAAGCCTTCCTCTAAGCAAGTTCTTCTTTACAGCAATTTGTAATGAGAGGATATGGAAAAGAATACTAATGTACCACGGCTTAAAGGTGATCGATCTCTCAGATACACGTCTATATGTGTATAGTCATGCACAGGCACACTTCTTACTATTTATATAGATTGTTTTCTAGACAGACAATAGTTTTATAAATACATAAAAAATCAAAAGATCACTGCTTTTCTGCAGGTTCAATCAACAGAGCTTAAGAGAATCTCAGATCACAGACAAGCCAGGCAAGAGAGCAATGGAGAAAGCGAGCAGCAGCCTGACAGACTGAAACACAAGCCTGACAGAGGCATTAAGCTGCCAATTTTCGCTGCAGGATTTTTAGTGGAGTAACATCTATCAAGCCAGCAGTAAATCTCCACAGAAAGGCTGAAATACTTTTCAGAGAATACACACCAAAGATAAAGGAAAGAAAGGATTCTCATTCCAGGTTTTGCCATGAGTTTATGTGCAGAGCGTAAACCAAGGCTGCTTCTGAATGCAGAACTCAAACATACCAGACTTTGAGGTCCTTTCAGATACATTAAGCTGATTGATCCACTGTATCAGTGAACGTGCACTGAACCAAAAGCCAGGGGAGTGCATGTTGTATTTAGGAGGACTAGCAGTCTGGAGAGTGGGGAAGAACAGAGCCAACAAACCATTCATCTAGAGCACAACGCCCAAGTTATCACCCAGATTTATTATCTTCTGACTTTTTGATTACACTGCCATATATTTTACACTCTTGACCAAACTTCTCCTACGCTCTCCAAACAACTCTCTGGTTTCTTCCATTTTAACACAGGTGTGACTTTACTAGTAACTTTGCAAATCTGAGATTAGAATTTACTTTGATGAAGAGTCAAATCCTGGCACAGAGGCCTGAGAAGAAAACTGGACAAATCTGTTCAATTAAATATCAGATATTAGATAGCACACCATGCTGAAATCCAGAAAGAGGCACTGTGATTCCAAAAATTACCTTACCACCATCTGTCAGGTGGTTAAACTTGTGTGGTCACCCTTCTTAGTCCTAATCTTCTGCCACTACCCTTTACATTCAGCATAAAAGCCTGTTGTAGGTCTTACTAAAGATGCTGACAAATCACACAGGTGAAGGGGCAAGCAATGTACATAGTGAAATTCTTCAAGATTTGTTAGATCTCCTTTTTAAAAATGTCTTAGTCCATAAAGTAAGAAAGCATCTTTTATGACACAGGCTTTTGTGCTTTAAAAAACATAATCATGTTAACTGCATCACAGCACAGGAAGACCAGGTGTTCTGCAGTCTAGGCATTTGTCACATTTTAGTTCATTATGCCATGTGCTGACAAGTTTGAAGACTTAAGTCTTCTATGTATGAAAGTCCAAAGACATAAAATTAATTTACCGTGTATTTTTGAGCACTTTCCGTATGTCCCATGAGATTATTCTAAAACTTCACATTTAAAACAGTCTCAAATGGTTGCCACCTGTAAAGTCAACCTCTCAAAATTAATTTCCCTCTCATACAAAAAGTGGAATGGCTCACATACATGTACAAAAATAGGCAGAGTAAAACAGATGCTGTTCAGTCCAGTGCAGATGTTTTATCTTCTGAAAAGCAACTTAGGTCCAAGGAGCAATGTCCCAATCACACTCAACACAAGACTGCAATGTATCATCTTTAGATATTCCAACTTCTTTTTAAATAATGCACTCTATAGGCTGGCATTCAGCTATGAGCTCTATCCTTTTATTTCACAAGTTTTGTCTCCTATTGTTTATATTAGACATACCTTCTGTTGTATAAGTTATTTCTCTTTGTAGAGATACGTTATTTTTACACATAATTTATATTTAAATATGTTTGAAAATATGCCAAAGCACAGCATAAATGTGAAACTGTAAATACATTACAAGATTGTCCAGTTCTGTGTGCTAACATAGCTTTAAGTAGCTGTTCTGCTATCATATACCGTGAAACTTCTCCTTGTACAGTTTTTCATTTTCCAAGTCAATCATACTTACAGGGCATATTCTGCTAGAGGCAATTTCAAAACATCAAAAACTTCCTTATTCTTCATTAAATAAACTGAACGCAGGTAGGACACAAAACACTGAAAGAAAAAGACAAGTATTTAACACAAAAAGAAACCATTGAATTACCAACACATGAAACACACTGTTGTTCTAAACACAAATTAGAATTCCACTCTTAATCGGTCTAACACTGATTTAAGATTGAAATTGTTTACCCAGTACCCATCAGCTGAAATCTATCAGTAGTACAGAAGCAATGCAACTTCAAGTATTCAAGTATTTCGTTAAATGCACATTAATTGGCTGAATTTCCCAATGGTATGTCATGTTATTTTCGCTAGAAAGAAAATATGGCAATTTAGTCAGGAAGAAGCATCACTGATTCAATTTTCTTTTTTCTCCCAGCTTTTAAAAATGTTGCTATGCTCTTCTGACATCCGAGTTATGTGGAAGCAAGAAGAGACTGTGTTGCTATCAATCTGAGTTGTCCTGACAATCTCAGCCATTAACAGAAAGTGATTTGACTCACTGTAGCTGCCTTTCTCTGTGGCCTAGAATAATTCATATTACCTTGCATTTGCCATCAGCTCATCACACATGCACAGACAATAAATGCAACTCTATTGACCAACATAAATTCACTATACAATATTTACTAAAACCACTCCAAGGTTGAAGCTTCAATTAATCCCAGACTTGCAAGAAAACTGGAAGCACTGCATAATAGGATAACTTAATCTTGTGTTGTACTTTCCCTCCAACCTTCCCAAAAGGAAAGATCCTTATTCTCATGTTTCTTTTACATAGTCTATTTCTGCTGATCAGCAGCATAAATGCTGTAATATTTTAAGCATCAGAAAAGATCCTCGGATTTCTGTTGCTGTAACCTAATTTCTAATACATGCCAAAATTCTATCACAAGGCTTAGAGCAGAAAACACTAGTAAGGATAGCAAATTAATCTTAGAGAGTTATATTCAAGCATACTACAATCACACCCTTGTTTTGCTATGTGCCGGCACCCGTAGGAGAAAAGTGTTCTATTAATAATTTATGGAGAATTTTTCTAAAAATCTATTTCTTGAAAACCTGAGACAGAGTAGGAAAAAACCCATCAGTTAGGTGCATTGATGGCTTCTAGAGATTCTTTAAATGCACATAAGAGAAAAAAAACTCCAAAAGTGAAAACAAAGACAAGACAATAAACTAATCAATGTCATAAGTCTTACTTTTCCCGTGGGCAAACTGAAATAATCACTATTAATTGTACGATATGTAGAGCTAAGGGATATACTTTTCAAGACATTGCACACCTTGTTAGAGAATTTTTGTTCGCTTATTATTCCATATGTTAAGTTTTGGGGTAAAGTTTCCTGTCCAGATTATATCTTTCAATTAATTTTAGCAGTGAAAGGTGCTAGCACTATGCATTCAGCTGCTACCAAGAATGAGGTGTGGAATAAAACACACGTTTGCTCACATTAAATTTTTAATCATTTTACGAAGATATCTAGAAGCTTTAGGAAAAGGCTTCAGATCTGACAGATCTCATCAATCTATTGCTGTCTAGCAAGCAGCGACAAAAATAAATGACAGTTTTGTCTTTCTCTGTATTGGCAGATGGATTAAAAAAGTAGTTTCAAGAAGTACCTTTCCTGAGAATTTAAGAGGTGTAACATCTACAGATCTGAAGATCTATATGAGTCACTGCATGCCACAGGGCAGAAATGTCACTCTGCCTTTTGGATAACCCATAAATCCAACCACTTACTTTACTAGTATTCCTTTGGTATACGTGGTCTAGGAATTAATAAATGATAGATAAAGGGCAGAAAGAACACACCTTTTGCCCATTTATCAAACTCTATAATAACTAAGAATGAACCACCAAGTAAGTACCAGATGCTCTAACTCACACCCACCAGCTGTCAATAGGGGTCAGCCCACGAAGACTCAAATTGGACTTCGTCATGGACTGGATGCAGGCTGGTATTGCACTGTCTTCAAAGAAATGAGTATCTAATTAAGGTAAGATGCTTCAAAGATCATTCAATAGTAATGTAATGATGATTATAGTCTCCAGTTGACTTCATTCTCTATTATTTTAGGCACTGTGAACACTTCCAGCAAAAGATACTCCTCACTCTGAGCGCTTACACCCAAACTAGAAAAGGTAGATACAGCAGAGAAGAGCTGCTCTACTTTACAAGTTGAGAAATGAAGTACAGAAAGAGCAAATCACTTCTTTGATTTCAGTACCTTCCTTTTAACCTCCTTCTAAAAACTCTGTCATCTCTCTCGGATTTTATTCAGTCCTCCTAAGATTTGGTCACTATGTACATACATTTCTCTTCCCAAAGGAAATAAAGTTTAGTCAGTCTGAATTCTCTTCCTGGCCTCTTATCAATGGCTGTTGTCCATGGCTATTTTTGCTGGGTTTTTTTCAGTTTCAAGGGTTTGGGTTTTTTTTAATAAGTGAACATCACAAAACTATATTAATTTATACCATTATAGAAAATGTTAATGCTGGGCATCAGAAATACATTGCAGCTCTACTATAATAGTAGCTGAAGGTCCCTAAAGCCACCTGAGATTATTATACAAGTACTAGAAATACATAAGACAAAATGCAATGTGCTCTACGAATTTGCCACATTCAAATTTTTAAACTGCTTTAAATATTAAAACACACAGAATTCAATTTATGTGCTGTTTTGACAGAGTTCAGAGTAACAGGGCATGACTCAGGCTGCACATCCCTCTGGGTGTGATGAAGAATTTAACGGACAGACACCACTTCACAACCCCCTACACAGTAACATTCAAACTTAGCATGAAAAACACATTCTTTTTTAATCTGTTTTTCAGAACTGGATGAATTGGCATATTAAATATTAAAATTACAAGAAATGCCAAAAGGCAGTATCAGTCCATGAGAGGAACTGCAAAGGTTTCAAAGGAGCCCCAATCTGATGTACCCTCTTTCTCTGCAAGCAACAGCACAGAGGAACCACATCCTATCAAATGAAACATGAAGTTTCTTGAAGCTATGAGTAATCAAGATTTTTTTTTCTTTTTTTAAACAAAATACAAAACCTTGAAATAAACCAACAAGCTTAGAGGATGCAATCACTTAGACCTCATGTCCTCAACACAGTAAATGACATCCTATGTAAACTTCTGTCCATAGCTATGGTGTTTCACTTTCTCTGATCCGTGCAGGCAAGGAATTTATTTCTTACAAATGTCAAGAATTTTGCAGCTTGCAACAGACAGGCAAGACAGCACAATAACCTTTGAGAAATCCAGCATTCCAGGAAAGGATCCAAGGTCAGGATTTCATTTGCATTATTTTCAGTGTTCTATTCACATTGATATGTAAGACTACCAGGGCATATTTGCATAGAATGTCTGAACACTCAGACTTAAATCTTATTAAGAAGGGACATTTCTACGATCAACTACTTATCCATACTTCAAAATTTTCAAGAAATTAATGTATATACAGTGTGTCTTCACAATGACACTGCACTGCTACCCATAACGGAAAAATTGCAACAAAAATTGCTTGAAAGGGTAACTAAACGGCAATTTAATAAAATTCAGAATTAATTTAAGCGCTTAACTGTAACACTGATAAATAGCCCCTGTTTAATTTTACTCTTGTGCTCTTCTTAAACTTTTATCATTACTTTCTGCCCAATTCAGAATTATATTTCTCTGCCTTTTAAAAGAACTTAAAAATCCAAAGCCAGAAACAGAGTTTTGTTAGTATTTTCATTCTAAGTAAGATGATGCTGGTTTCCTTCTACTCCCATCCTCCCCCAGCCAGCTGCTCTGTCACCTTGGATACAAACTGGTGCAACTGCAACTTCCTGTGGTAGTTCCAGATAATCGTAATATTTCACCAGCACATCTGGCCTGAGCAACATCAGGATGAAGCTTATAGTGACATCTCACATTCTACAAGTAATACGTTGTGCATTCCAAAAGCCTGGGATACCTAAATGCCAAAAATAGTTTTAGAAGTACTCCCTTGAACTTTGCCTTAGACATTTTATTCGGAAAGCTCCGCAGACTTCCTCAGGCACTTTAATTTAAGACTCCTTATTTAGGAAAGTAAGAATGACATTGCTCTGACCCAGTAAGTGTCTTCACCGCAGGCATCCAAGCGAGGTCATGTAATAAAAAAAACGCCATTCATCCATCATAAAGGGTTTTTAAGGTATCTATGTTAGACTGCATCATAGAAGTGTCAATTGCCCTCTCTCAGCTATAAATGAAAGCTCAGACTAGCTGACAAAGGCCATCTAAGGTTAGGTGAGATTAACCTCACCTTAAGAGTTTTAATGCAGCTTGCCTCATTTTACATCCAAGTTGAGCAAAAAGTCTGCAACTCTCAACCTGTCCTGAAGCATTCATGATCCCCTTTTCATTTTACAGTATCACTCAGGTTTACCAGAATATCTCCAGGTGTCATAAATCCCCGTGCTAGCTCAGACAAACAAATAGTTGCTTATACTAATCCAGAATTTCTGCAATCCTTTTCCAATTCTTTGGGCAGAACTTGTATTTCTCAGACTTTGGCATTTATTCATTTCTGATCATTTGGCTTTGGTAACGCTCTTTAAATCTGACCTATAACAAAAAAGGGGCCCGAAGACTTTCTTATTTTTCTTCTAATCATGTGGTTTCCCTGCATCTCAATTTGAACTCCTGATTTCACACAGTTTGGAAGACACTTGGTACACCTCCAGAATTTATAGACTCATGACATCCACATTGTTTAAAAACAAACAAAGAAATAAACTAACCTTAGAAAATTAACACACTGTAGTGTTTCGATAAACATAAGCAGTAAGCTCTGTCCCAAAAAATTCACAGCCTAGAGATATTATAAAACCACAGAACAGTCACTAAACATGATGTCTAGTGATGGCAAGAAGGGGCAGCATGATGTCCAGAAATGTTTCACAGATCACCTTCCACAGAAAATGTCTTCTACAATGAGCTCATTCTAGTCCAGGAAACTACCTATATTAAGTTCCCCTACTTTCCACAAAACATCTAAAATCTTGGTAAAATTAATGTTTTGTTCAAAGAGACTCCCAACATTAATCAGCACAGCAAAGAAATCCCATCCATAGTCCTATTCACACTCTTCTCCATCTTACCTGGAAGGGCTAAGCTATTTTGATTCTCATTTAAATAAAAATGAAGGTTAAAATGCTTTATTCTATGCATTGCTTTTTTCCCATGAGAAAGGACAAAGTTTCACATATATTCAGGAGATAAAACTAAAATTTCATTAAGAAAGTAAGCACGTGAGGCCAACATGGTTTCATGTTTTTAACTTTTTAAGCCAAAGAATGAGACCTGCTTCTTTTCAGTAATTTTTTTTTAATTATTTCAAAATGTTTTATATTGGCTTCCCAAGGAAAGCCCTTTCAGGTAAAGCTACCAATATACCTACCCGTTTCAATCAGAAGGGTACACTGTTCCATCATGCTACCAAAGATACATTATGAAAAAAGATCTATTTGTACTGATTTAACAGCTTCATGCTTTACAGAAATACGCTGAATTTGAAAGGAACCTGAAGACACCAAGCTAGTCCAAACTCCTGCTCAAAGCAACTTCAGCTAGACCAGGCTGCTCAGGAATGCACACATTTTTGTAAAATCCAATTAAGGAGACTGCACAGGTTCACCGTGCAACTTGTTCTAGTGTTCAACCACCTCCACAATAAAAAGTTTTCTCATGGGTTTAAGTGGACATTTTGCGTCCACTGCCTCCTATCCTGTCACTAGACACCAGTCAGAAGACTCTGGCTCTGCCTTATTTACACTTCTCTCTTAATCCAGGAGGTATTCCAAGTGCTCAATCATCTTTGAAGTTCTTAATTGGTCTTGTCTCCAGTACATCAATGTCTGCCTTGTACAGGAAGCCCAGAATCAAGCTTTGCACTCCAGATGTGCCTCACTGGTGCTAAACAGAGGGGAAGGGAAGGATGATCTCCCTTGACTCGACTGCAATGCTGTGCGTAATGCCACCTACGATGTGGTTGGCCTTCTTTGTTGCAAAGACACATTGCTGGCTCATGTTCAGCCTGTTGTCCACTAGGACAACCTTTGCAGGTCCTCTGCTGCAAAGCAACCTCCCAGCTACTCAGTTCCAGCCTGTACTGCTGTATGGGGTTACCCCTCCTCAGGTTCAGGATTCTAATGGCTAGGAAAGAACCAAACAAAACAGTAAAAACCCTCAAACAGCTACAAAGTAGTTAGTACTAAATAAAAAACTACTTTCATACCCAAGAGACTAAAATATCAACACGTTCCCATCAATGATTTAACTCTGGCACAACAGCAGTAGGTCATGAGCCTGTGCTGACAACCAGCTCCCAGAGACTCTACAAGCATACTTACCACCAACTGCTAATACGCGATTATTTTTTCTACTGATGCCATGTTGGAAAGCTTAAATATCAGAACAATTTAGCAGTTTCAAACACTGCTGCTAGGGTCAGTTATTCCAACAGCTGTTTAATTCAACTAGCATGCCTCAGAAACTACAGTGCAGCATAGGACTTACCCTTTGAGCTTTGTCTTTTAACTCCTGGTCTTGAGCTAAGAAAGCCTGCATCCTTTTTTGAATGTCTGTAAGTTTTTCAGGATTAATTCTAATTAAAACAAACAAATAAAATTATTAGAAAATGCAAAATTAAACAGGAGTATCTTCACATATTTTGCATTGCTTCCATACACATAAAGCTATTACTGCTCTGAACAAGCTTAGAATGGAACAATATTAAGGATGAAGCACACACTCCTCAAACAAATAATACACAAAAACCAATGAGGAGCTCAGATTTTTTATCCAGAGACAGTTTTCAATGAAGGTCAAGAAACTTCTTCCAAGAAGAGCCAAAATTAGCAGTAAAGAACTCCTTATACTTATAAAAATGCTGGGAAAAAATACAGAAGCAGCATAATCAATTACAATACTAATTAATAGAGATAGCAGTCTTCATAAGGAAATTCTCAGTATTTTTTAAAGCTTAAATAAGATCCATTGTCCTGGGAACTATGAAATTTAAGTACTTCTTTCTTACAGTCAGATGAGCAAAAATAAAGGATATTGAGATTAAACAGACTTAAGCACTTCTTAAGATATTATTCAGGTAAATACAGAACAGTTACCGTACTACACAAATCGTCATTAAATCTGCAGAGATGTTATGCAAGTCCTCTCCCAGACTCTGGATTTTTACAGTTATTTCAGTGATATCTACACTATTCCAGGTTCCTTTGCCCAGATCTTTTCTTACCTGCTTCTGGGGTTGATCTGCTAGTGCCAACTCATGCAACCTATTAAACATGGTAGGAGGGTAACCCTCAAGCAGAGGTCAAGAGATGCACAACTATAGGTTTCTTAAACTGGTTCTTGTTGCTGTGCACCATGTCATCCCTTACTGTACAGAAAAACATAGCCTTTGCAGAAGAAAGTCAAGAAAAAAAATAAAAGCCACATTTCTTCACATAGTAAGTCTAGAAAACACAAGTGATTAAAAAACATGTTATGGTCTTTTTTTTCTAACCTAGAATCACAGAACAATTTGGGTTGGACGGGACTTTAAAGATCATCCAGTTCCAACTCCCCTGCCATGGGCAGGGATGTGTCCCACTAGATCAGTCTCCCCAAGGTTTATTCCCAACGTGGCCTTGAACACCACCAGGCATGGGGCAGCCACAGCTTCCCTAGGCAACTCATTCCAGTGCCTCGTCACTCTCATGGTGAGGAATTTCCTCCTAACGTCCAGCCTAAATCTGCCCTTCTCCAGTTTATAACCATTGCCCCTAGTCCCATCACCACAAGCCTTTGTGAACAGTCCCTCCCCAGATTTCTTGTGGCCCCTTCACGCAGTGGAAGGTCGCTATAAGATCTCCTCAGAGCCTTCTCTTCTCCAGGCTGAACAACCCCAACTCTCTCAGCCTGTCCTCATAGGTAAGGTGCTCCTGCCCTCTGATCATCTTTATAGCCTCTTCTGGACCCGTTCCAACAGTACCATATCCTTCTAATGTTGAGGATTCCAGAACTGGACACAGTATTCCAAATGAGGCCTCACAGGAGAGGAATAAAGGGGCAGAATCACTTCCCTCGACCTGCTGGCCCGCTTTCTTTTGATGCAACCCGGGATACTGTTGGCCTTCTGGGCTGTGAGTGCACACTGCCGGCTCATATCAAGCTTCTTGTGAATCAGCATCCCCAAACCCTCCCCTGTGGGGCTGCTCTCAATAAATAAGCTTTCATGATCACTTATTACTCTTATTAAACACGAATGCAGCAGTTAAGCAAGGTGTTAAGAGAGTTGACCAAAGAATACTCTCATTTATTAAGACATCAAGCTCTATTCCCCACACCATTTCAACTTCTTATCTCTGTTAGATACAGCCAGTGGAAGACTGCAGTGCACACAAGCTATTTGGCTATGGTTTCAGTGAAAGATCAAAGCTGCAAGCCAGTACATAATTTGCTCTGAAAGTGTTAAGATACAAGAGAGAAAGGAGGGAATATGAAACAAGTATCCACTGGGAGACAAACTGACCAACATGTCTTTGAAATGCAACACAGAATAGAGTGTACATAAGATACCAAAGACAGAAAAAGTAATCAGAGAGGAGGCTTTTCTAGATTTTATTACATAAAACAAGATTGAGAAGGTGACAATGAAAATACTTGTGATGCTAACAAAGGGGAAGTGGTAGAATACAAAAAGTAAAGTAGTGGTCTGCTTAGTACCAAATTTTTTTAGAAGTTAAAACCAAAATATACTGCCTCACTGCAGAAGAAATACAGGAGGAAATGTAAAAAGGCTAGCTAGATAAAATTCATTTCTTTACAGTGGCCTGAAGCTCAAGAAGAAACCTTATAGTAGAACTGAAGACAAGTATAAAACCAGCACAAATACACTGGGATAAAGAAATACAAGCATAAAACAAGATACAAAAAGTAAAGAAGGGATAGCATGAATAACAACAACACCAAAAAATAGCATGAATGTCAGTAGTAAGACAGCCCAGAGAAGTGTTGGGTTGCTGTTAAGTTATGGCAAACTACTAAGAGATGACTTCAAGGCACTTAAATTTCCCAGTGCCTTTTTTTCCCTTGTCTTCACTCAAAGTGACAGCTGCAATCAGAGAGGGAACAACAACTACAGCACAATCCCAGCTCACATCATTATCGCAGATCAAGGGATAATAAGTAGGTAGATAAATCTGCTGCCTCAAAAGAAATTTGCTCCACAGTAATTAGAGAGAAAGTCAGAGCACCTTGAGTCTAGCTGTACCTATTCTTGAGAAGCCATCCAAGAAATAAAAATCTAAGGTACAGGGCAGGTAAATATGATGCTCATCTTCAAAGGGGGCAGTAAAGAGAAGTTAATAGTTTAAATTCATTCTTGATACTGAAAAAACAATTTGTAAGCACCTAAAGAAAATAAGCAAACACATAATGGTCAACATAGCTTAGTCAGATGCAAAACATGACTAATCATGAAAGTCACAGAAAGGGTGGTTAGGCATTGGAACGGTCTGCCCAGGGAGGTGGTTGAGTCGCCGTCCCTGGAGGTGTTTAGGGTGAGGGTGGATGAGGTACTTAGGAGTATGATTTAGGGATTGGTGGGAATGGTTGGACTCAACGATCCAGTGGGTCTCTTCCAACCTGGTTATTCTGTGATTCTGTAATCAGTTTGATTGTCCTTCATAGCTACATTAGAGGGTTTTAAGAACAGGAAAGAAACAGCAGATTCATATCTTGATCTTAGCAAAGCCTCCAACAGTTGCACATTGTCTTAAGCTAGGGAAATATGTTTTACATGAAATCTTTAAATGAATGCAAAACTGGCCTTGAAGCTGTACTCAAACAGTAGTTAGTATTTACTCATTTCCAATCTCAGAACGCATATTGATTTTCACCTGGCCCCACTATTACTCATTGTTATCTATAATAATTTGATTATTGTAGGAATATGTTTCAATATTTACAAGAGACAATACATCACTGGGGCTTCAAGCATAACAGACAATAATCCTAGGCAAGTAGTAACAACATTTCCTTGTACTTTCAGTAATTTGGCTGAAATTTGCAGGAAAAAGATTTGAAAAGGACAGAAAACAAGATGCTTTACCGTTAAAAGCAAGGCGAGATACTGTGGTACAAATCTAAGGAATGTCAAGAATATGGTACTCCAAGCACCAAGAGTAAATTTTCAATATTGAATATTTTAAAAAAAAAAAAGTCATAATACTGGATTCTCCAACACACCACAACAGCCCACCCTCGTCATCATCACATGTTCTTTCAGAACAAATAAAACTCTTCACAGTAACTGCATACATGTGACTATTTGGAGAGACAAAACTAAAATCTAAACAATTAATTAATTATCACAATTTATAAGCTTACCTAAACAGCTAAGAATCAAACAGCTAGAATTTGTGTGGAATACATATTCAAGTATTCTCCATTGTCAGAAGAAAGATGTTTTGTTCTTGTTATTGTTGTTTTCTTCAAGAAACACATTTTTGTAAAGCTACTAAACAAAGCCATATTACATCATGGATATCTACATACTTGTGCTTCCTTTGCTACAATTTTCTAGACACAAAGTTTGTTAATGATAACCCTTTAGAAAGCAGCTCTTCTCCTGTTACTGAACAAAACTGGATGCAGCGAAGTAGTCTCAAGGTCTTATAAAAAATAATTTCAGTTTACAGCTTGCATCTATAATATTGAAATTAGAGGCTCCTTATAAACATGCACATAATATTTAATACTTTCAGAGTAGCTTTTTGCCGTCATTGAATGCTCTAAAATACGGCATTTATAATTGCATATTGGGCATTTTCTCTTGCTCTGTTTGAACAATGAAAAAGAAATGTACTCTTAAAAGCACCACCTGCAAATTGATAGCTAATGCTGATTAGAAAGGCATGGTATACTAACAGCATCCACAGGGATCTTTAATTTAAAACTCAAAAATTAAGAAATCAGCCCAAGCCCTAGCCTTTTCAATAGGTATTCAGAGAAAGAAAAGTTATTCCCCTCCCTCCTTTCAAATTATGAACTGTTTTAAAAGCTTTCTCAACATGAAATAAAGAAATGTTAACAGCTGTTTGTAAGTCAAAAAATACAAAACAGGGAAAGTTAACAGAAAAATAGTTGTTGTGATCTCCATGCAAGACAACAGGTTAACAGGAACAGCAGAACAAACACTTGAATTGACAGTGATGCCTCAGAAACCAAAAGCGAAAGCTTTCTGGAAATAATGCATTTCAGAAGTTTCAGGAGCTTAACTGTTTGCAGCAAGCAATGCACACTGCCTTCTAACTCACAAGTTATATCAATTCTTGAGATTACATAATTAGGTGAACATGCACAAATGGCAGCAAAAGACTTCAACAGAAGACCTGGAACACTATCCATGGGATAATGGAACTTCTTGAACGATTTATCAAAAAGTGACAAAACTGGGTCATATGAATTGGGAAACTGGCTAGAAGCAAACCTAAGCAAATTTGTAGTTAAAACCTGTTAGGATGAAGTTGGATTGCAATCCACAAGTAATTCCAAAAATTATTTTAAGGGTTGTAGTTAGCCTCTTAGAAGTATGATACCAACATGTTTAAGCCTTAACCTCAGTAGGCAGATAATTCTAAATAAAGATTTCCTCTTCATTACAATGTTACAAATTCTAATAAGGTGCACTTGTAAGACTGAAAAATTGGTTCTTGGGGGCAGGCTGCTAAAATATATTCTCAATCAAAAGCCCTGACTTTGCTTATGATGCCAGTTAAGAATGTTACTTAAATGTATTCATTATACATATGCCCTAGTGGCTTTGTATTTAATTGATAAAGGAATGAATTTATGGGGAAGTGGCTACAAAAAGAAAAAAATGGCAGTTGAATTTCCATTGATGTAACAAGAAATTATCAGGAATGTGTTAGGAATTGCAGCTATGGATGTTTCTCCAGATACACATCAAATCCAGATTATAAATATAAGATGCAGTTATTAGATGGGAAATGAAATATTTGCCGTATTAAAACTGAATCGTTATTCAGTTCAAAAATATCAATTTGGACTTACATGGATAAGCAAATAAATGGGCTTTCCTACCATGTTCTATTCTAGGATAAACTGTTCCAACAATTAACTGCATTACTCAAGAAGTTAAAAGCTTAACTGTCAAAAAACGGTGAAATATTTCTAGTATGCACAAGAGCAGACATTTATTTAGTGAATATCAAAACAGGATAAATTAGCTGAATAATTCTCCTTTTAAGAAGGAAAAAGATGAAGTTTTGAAAAGGAGACAATTTGTTTAGGTTGTGGTGGTTACTCAACACATCCTTTTAAAGCACTGCAATGTTTAAAGGGTAAGAAAGTATCAGACTTCAATTTGGTTTCCTTTCTGAAACTGCCCACACTCACTTCAGGGAGGTGTTTGGAGTTGATGTGGTCATGGTGGTTGGGTTTTTCTTTATTTAGCAGCAGTGTCAAGAAAACATTCAGATAAAATCGGATTTTAGTTGCTTGATTTCATTCTGGTCCTTACGTTCACTGTATTAGCAGAAGTTGTCTAATGTTTGACATTCATACATGTTCTACATGGAACTGATACTCATGTTTGACCAGTAAAGGTGTATTTACTTCACTGGCTGCCAAGTACTCAGTCTATTACATAGAAGCAGCACTCACAAGGACAGTTCACAAGATGTTCTGAAATGGCACATCCCATATATCAAAAAAACCTTTAAAAATAAAATACATCTTAAATCTCAAAATTTCTATATGTTTCTGTTCTCTGTAGAAAAGTCAAATTGTGTCCAGGTACGGCATGTCTGGAGTGACGACATCCAGGTATGGTATCAAAAATGGCAATCCTCACGGAACCAAACACAAAAATCAGCTGAACAGGGGAACACTCATAAAAGTATGAGATTAAGTAGGAACTGACAGTATTTGGTGGTTATTATTCCAAGATCTTGCTTCTTTCCCCTTCACCACAGATCACACAGGCCTTCCTTTTAGTTTGAAAAAACAAATAAGAAATTTGTTAAAAGTCACCACCATAACGAATTGCAATTGACCAGGGTATCCTGACTTATTTCAGTGTATCCTGTTCTCGAATCTACAATAGAAAAAGCTAATGAAGTGAAAAATATTCACATTTAGTAGATCTTAATAATGACAAGTCCCACAGTATGTGTTCACTTCATTTCTTAACACAAGTTTTCACTTAAACGTATATGTAAAGCGTTACAAAGAACTGATAGTGGTTTAAGTAATGGTGATTTCCTACCATCCATCCTTACACAAGAATTTGAAGAATTTAGAATAGATAATTTTGAGCAGAGCTGAAAGTTTAAGCAATGAGATAATATTAACCACTTAAGTTTCACTCCATTTTTTCTCCTCAAAAACAACCATTCCACATTTTCTGCATACACTCAAATAATCTTTTTTCCTTACGCAGCCGTATCTTCTCATCCAAACCACAGCTTTTCAAAGTAGAAGAGTCCTAGCCTTGCTCATATGCACTTGTACAGAAACTTTATTTTCTTCCTTGTCATCCTTCTCTGCATCTCTTCTGGTTCTACTCTATGATTTTTTTGTGTGGTGTAGCCTAAACTGTATAAATATTTGAAACAGAGCAAGGCTGATGACATATTTTGTGGCTTGCTTTCAATTCTTCTTCCGTACTTCCTTATTTTTCTTTTTTTGACTTAACATTAGACTGATAGGCTCAAACAATGAACTCCTTACTACCTGTAGCTGATAATTAAGAAATTATCACTATTTCCTTGGGGTTGGGGCATTTTTACAGTTAATGTTTTTTTTCTTCCCTACAAGTCCATTACTCGCCACTTAATAGAAATTTGGAATACAAGTGCTTTTTTACTTTTACTTAGTACCATTGTATGCTTCTGCGACTCTTTCAAAGTCAGTTCCCTTTTATACAGATAGCATAGATCTCCACAGGTCTACAGGTCTCCATTGATTACTTAGCTACACCTTTTATTTCATGTTCTTCAACTGATTCAGAAAAATCATGACAAATTGGAGAAATAGTCTAGAACTAAAGAATAGAAAGGTAAGAGAAATAAAAATGATAAAGGATATTAAAAAATATACAAGGAAGGATTAAAGAAGCTGTAATTGTTAAATCTGCAAAAGAAAAGGAAGAGATACATGATAATGTTCAGTTACATAAATAGTTGCAAAAAGTAAGAGAATATATCATATTCCATATATCTTGGCACAAGACAAAAGAAATATTTCACTTAAATTACTTACAAGGCTTATCAGACACTTGAAGAAAGAATGTTAATGGTAGGAACTGTTGAGTATAAATGAGATCACTCTGGGAAATTGCAAAGATATTCACTGGCAAGTTAGACAAGCATTTGATAAGAATGATTTGTGCAGCTGATCCTGTGCTTGGGAAAGCGGATGGAAGAGGTAACCTCTCAAGGTCTTTTCCTTCTACATCACTATCAAAACCAAATAATCTCCCTTGTTTGCCCAGCTTCAGGTAACACAAGTGCTTTATCAGGATTGTCACAGACACATTACATATTACTTCTGCAGAAAGAAGGCTGAATAACAAACAGGCCATTAGTCACTTACTTGATTTCACTGATAGGTACTTTCCTCTGTGCCAGCTGTTCCACCATTCCTTTTTCTTCTGAAGGAAGCAAAACCAGCAAAGCTTCACCACCTTCTTTGTACCTGAATGGGGACATGGGAAGAAAAAACAAGAGAGACCTTAAACAAACATGCAAAAAATACAACTTTTTAAAATCTTTTCCATAGCCAAAGAGAATTTATTTTTACTTCTCAAAGGGAAAAGAAGAGGTCAACCAGTTAAGTGACTTGTTAATACCTCCACTTGAGATGATTTCAAAACTACATCTAGAGCCCTAAACCTCTGGGGCTAAGACATGGATTCAGATCACTGGATCTCTTCTTCCCTAGTGGAGATACATTAGTGGTAATCAAATGGCACTTTATCAAAGCTTACAAAACTATAAGATCTAGCTACTTGCATTGATCTTTTACCCATAGGCACGATGAAACACTTGGTAACAAGTGACTCTCCTTTGCATATCCTGCAACTAAAGAAGGTGAAAGTTAGGCAAAGGTTAAGTGCTTTGATCCCAAACAACGAGTCTTACATGTTCAATAAAGGCTACTCTTTTAACAAGTCAGAGGCATCACTGAAAGAAAAGCATAAAACCAGGAGTTCTTTCATTTACAGATGCAGTTTTTAAGTGCAAAAGAAAAAATACAATCAGACTGATCCCCTAAGATCATCCGTAGTATTCACTCATCAATGCAATTAACAGTTGTATCAAACATAGCTAGTTAGTAATGACTCAAGACAGATGGTTAGCAATGAATCAAAAACTCTTCCATTTTATTTTTAAATTAGCTTCTTGTTTACTTTCTTTTTGTCTAAGAAAGCATCAGTTCCTACTTCTGGCAAATTTAGCAACTTCAGGATATTCATGGAGGAGAAAATATATCCATTAGTAACCAAACAAGAAAACATAAGTCAGTCCTCATGAAGAAGTAGTAATGATGAGTTAGCTTATCTGCATTATTTAAGTCCATATCTATTATAACATATATATTTTTTCTTCATTTATGGTACAGATTGACAGGAGAATAAAAAATTATCATATTATTTTGCAAGTGTCAGCTTACACTGAATTACGTACTACCTTAAAATGTCTTTGGTTTGGCTCCTACTCCACTCATATTTGTCTTTTTCTTCTGATGCTGGTAAAACCCCTTATCCTGTTCAGGCACGTCTGGTTTGTCCCTTCTGTTTTCTATAGCGAAAATTAACTGTTTCCTTTGGTTTTATTCCACTCAGCCTCTTGCCATTTCATAAATCCTGAGCTTCTATTACTCCATCATACATTCTCCTGCTGCATCTTTACTCCAATTGCATTCACTCTTCTCCATCAGGAGAACCATCAAGGAAAGGGTATTATACAAAAGGTAAAAACAGTCAGCAAGAAGGTGGAAGATGTTAGTTTGTCTTTGGCTCAGAGACCACCAAGAACAAGACTGTGCTGGGGTAGGTCACATATCCTTCCAATAAAAGCTCAGCAATGACAGAAGAAAACATCAGTTCAGGTTTTGTGGATTAAAAAAAGGTGCTATCAGTGCTATTTAAGGAAGTGTCAAAATCAAGACTTCTTGACTTAAGAGAGGTTTTAAGATGGAGGCCAGAGAACACAGAAGGATACTCTGCGGCACACTGAGCAAGAATCATACCATTAACTGATAAAAATCATTTCAGATGGAATATAGGAAGCTTGCATTTCTCCAAGTATAAACAGTTATTACTTGGCAAAAACAGCACTGCAGAACTGTTTGAAAACTATAAACATTGTCTGTCACATCATAGTAAGCAATGTAAGTAGCAACAAAATCTGCAGTTAAAACAGTCTGACAGCTTTTATTACAGCTCTCTGCTTTCATTTCATGAATTCGAAAAATCACAACCAAATGCTCTCAGATAGCTCACCCCCCCAATGCTATACATGATAGTTTTGAGAACTGATACTTAAAGATATTTTTAAATGTTTAATACATGTTTTTATCATGAAGTTTTAACCTTTACATTTTAGATTTTGAAATTTGACATGAAAATCAAATTGATACCAGAGGAAAGCTTCTGTCTCATACTAAAGCTAAGTAAATTTACTGGGTTTATATGGTTTGGCAAGACTACCAAAACAAATGGTCAGATACTCTAAAAAAGCTGTAACAACTTGATTTTAATCTATTTAATTACTAGACCTAAAGTGTTCTTAATGCAGAAATACCAGTTTGTGGAACCTCTCTAAAAAAAGAGTTCTTAAGCAACTCATATGTTTGGATTAAGGCAATGTATTAACTTCACCATTGGCACAGAAGGAAGTTAAGTTACTGCTGACCAAAAATCCCACGAATGCTTGGGTTCTTTTATCATAATTGGGAATGACTTACTTATATAGGCCAGGCACACCTCGTAAGAAAGCTCTATACATTTTAACTCAGCCAAATTTCACATGGTATTTCCACAAAGTGGGTGCATGTCAGACACTGACACTGCATGAACAAGCAATAAAAGACTAGAATGCCACTGAACATGAGGACTTCACACTTTATGGCAAAAATTGATTATCACAGTTTTGAGGCAGCTAATTATTCATCAAAAGAACCTGAGCTCTCAGAGCACTGTTGGAAAGAAGGATGAAAACATTCTCTTGTATCAGACAGGAAGGCAGAGATAATATTGCTGCCAATACTAGTCTCATGGATAACATCAGTCTCAGAATAACACCCAGCTCTGCTTTTCTCCAAAACAGATGCTACAGATTACAAAAAGAGCTATGAGGATGATCCAATACCTGGAAATAAATGTCTGTTTAGTCTCTTAACAAGAATCTTCCTCATTTGTCAAGAAGACAAAGGTTTGATCCTACCATATAAACACACACAATGGATGTTTTTTGCAGATTCCCTAAATTTAGTCAAAGACATGAAGTAGTTCGTGGAGTTTCGTTGCTTCTGCTATTTCTTATCCTGGAGCGCCTGACTTGGCATTCTTCAATTGTTGTTTTACTATATTCATTTTATTCAGCATGTGACACGTTATGAAAGATCAGTGCCATACAAATCATGCAAGAAACACCCATCAAGCGCCACAGATGTCCTCTCTGCAAGCCACAAACCCAAACGCTGGAACAATATAGTACAGAAAGTGTCATTCTATACTGGTTTTGCTTTTATACCTCTTCTTTAGTACCCAAGAGGTAACTCTCAAACCAGGATGCAAGATCAGATGAACCTTTAGTCTCACCCTTGAAAGGTGTTCTGGTGCTATTAGTGCTAAACACAGTCTACGCTGAGTCAGTAATCTTTTCATAAAGTACAATTTCAGAGGATGTAATTCTAAAGGCGCATTCCATAGACAACTCACAAAAAGAAAACAAGCATTAAATCTGATTATCTGTGAACAACTAACTCAATCACAGAATCACAGAATAACCAGGTTGGAAGAGACCCACCGGATCGTCGAGTCCAACCATTCCCACCAATCCCTAAATCATGCTCCTAAGTACCTCATCCACCCTCACCTTAAACACCTCCAGGGACGGTGACTCAACCACCTCCGTGGGCAGGCTGTTCCAATGCCTAACCACCCTTTCCATGAAGAATTTTTTCCTTATCTCAAGCCTAAATCTCCCCTGGTGGAGCTTGAGGCCATTCCCTCTCGTCCTGTCCCCTGTCACTTGGGAGAAGAGCCCAGCACCCTCCTCTCCACAACCTCCCCTCAGGTAGTTGTAGAGAGTAATAAGGTCTCCCCTCAGCCTCCTCTTCTCCAGGCTGAACACCCCCAGCTCTCTCAGCCGCTCCTCATAAGGCCTGTTCTTCAGCCCCTTCACCAGCTTTGTTGCTCTTCTCTGGACTCGCTCAATGTTTATAGTTCAGTCATGTACAGAAAATGGTATTATAGCTAAATAAAGAACAATCACATGCAAATGGACAAAGAAGAGATTTATAAACCCTGATACTTTCCCATCTTTTGGCAACTATTAAGAAAAAAAGTAGAAAAAAGTAACATGAAAGTATTTCTCACAGCCGATGCCTTCACAAATTCAAGGGTATTGAAAGACATCTGGTAACTGCTGATGCAGTGTAATCTTTTGTCTTACGTATTTTGGAAACATTCACTCTTCTACATCTCAATATTTTAAATGTACTTGAAGTTAAGCAGGAACAGTCTTTGCCCAGTTTTATATTGTAAGTGTGATTTAATTAATTAAAACAGACAGTTTCATATTAATGCTGTTCTTCAGAGCTAAACACTAAAATGATATCATTACAGAATTAAGACGGCTGAAAACCAAAACGACCTTAGGTGTCATCTGGGAAGGTTTGTATCCCTTCAGTGTCCCCAATGGGTGTTTAAGTAAAGAAAGCAAAATGCAAGGCTCTAAAAAAGGAATTTTACTTAGGCAGGCTATTATCTTATGTCTTGAAAAAGAAAAGAACAACTTAGTAATCTGCTAAGAAGAAAATTGTGTTCTTAAAGATGACATCAAAAAGAGAGGTGCAGTAGAAAATTTAAGCTTTTCAAAGCATTTTCTCCATGTCTTTCATACTATAAGCTTCTATACTGACAAACTTATTAAAGCACAAGCTCCTGAAAAATGACGTAAACTCTAAAGAAAAAAAAACACATCTTCTGTTCAAAATTTGTTTCTATTACATTGACTAAAGCCAACAAAAGAACATTCCTGTAATTATTTTCAGTAGAGAGCTAAAACCTTTAAACCTTTATAGACTACAAAGAAGCAAAGAGTCAACCACAGCTACTGAAATTCTTCAGGACTAGTGCTTCTGCAGATGAGATGACATAAGAAGAAGTTCTCCCCATTCTTGCAGACTGCACCCTTGAAATTGTCCATGATCAAAACCAAACATACATTCTAAAAGGCTAAATCATCCTGGGGATGCATTAATCACTAACTATGCATCTCAACTGTGTTGCAGAAAAGTAAATTAAAAATCTCAAATTCATCACACTTTCTTGGACTGCGTCGTCCCACAATCTGCTGAACAGGCTTCTTTTGATGCAGCCCAGGATCTGGTGGGCCTTCTGGGCTGTGAGAGCACTTTGCCGGCTCATGTCAAGCTTCTCATCGATCAGCATCCCCAAGTTCATCTCTGCAGGGAAACTCTCAATCACATCATCCCCCATCGGGTACTGAAATTGGGGATTACCCTGAACCAGATGTAGGACCTTGAACTTGGCCTTGTTGAACCTCATGAGGTTCCCACAGGCCCACTTCTCCAGCCTGTCCAGGTCCCTCTGGATAACATACCGTCCTTCCGGTGTGGCAACTACACAGCTTGGCGTCATCTGCAAACTTGCTAAGGGTGTCCTCAATCTCGCTGTCACTATCATTGATATAGATATTAAACAGCACCGGTCCCAGTACAGACCCCTGAGGGACATCACTTGTCACGGATCTCCATCTGGACTTTGAGTCATCAACCACCACTCTTTGAATACAACCATCCAACCAGTTTCTTACCCACCATACCATCCATCCATTCATGTTCAGGTTCCTCGGGTGGTCATGATCCTGATCCTCCTCTACTGTGGGAGGGGTTTATGCCCCTGGTCACCATGACCCAGGAGGGGTGAGGAGAACGGTTATCATTAAAGACTGAGGGAAAAACTTTGTTACGTACCTCAGCCTTCTCCTCATCTGTTGATACAAGGTCACCATTCCCAAATATCAGTGGGGCTACGTTCTCTTTAACCTTCCTCTTTTGATTGACATATCTGTAGAAGCCCTTCTTGTTATTCTTTACTTCCCTTGCCAAGTTCACCTCCAGCTGCACCTTGGCTTTCCTGACCTCATCCCTACACAACTGGGCAGCATCCCTATACACATCCCAGGTTACCCATCCCTGCATGCACTGCTTGTGTAGTTCCCTCTTCTTCTTTAGTCTCTCCCCTTTCCTGCTTGATTTTCTACATACAGGGACTGAGCACTCTTGTGCTTTACAGAAAGCATCCTTAAATATTTGACAGCTCTGTTACGCTATTTTGTCCCCAAAGACCATGTCCCAGAGAGTCCTACCGAGTAACTCCCTGAAGACCTGGAAGTCTGCTTTCCTGAAATTTAGGGGCCTAACTATACTCCTCACCTGTCCCATACCCCTCTGGATCTTGAACTCCACCAGTGCAGCCCAGACTGTCTCTGATCCTAATATCACTGATGAGTTCGCTTATATTGGTGACCATCAGGTCCAGTATTGCATCTCCTCAGGTCGGGAGATGCAATACTGGACCTATCAGCTGGACTAAGAAATTATCTTTGATGCACTCCAGGACTCTCCTGGATTACCTACAGCTTGCCATTCTGCTTTTCCAGCAAATGGAGGGGTGGTTGAAGTCCCCAAGTAGGACAAGAGCTTGCAAGTGTGAAGCCTCCTGTAGCTGGAGGAAGAAGACTTCATCAGTTGGTTCTCCTTGATCGGGTGGCCTGTAGTATACACCAACCACAAGGTTCCCGTTGGTTCTTCTGTCTTTAATTTTGACCCAAAAGCTTTCAACCTGTTCGTGGCTACTCCTCAATGACAGCTCTTTCACATTCTATCACTTTCCTGAGCTAGAGGGCAATGCCTCCACCCCTCCTACCCAGTCTGTCCCTTCTGAGCAGCCTGCAGCCATCGATAGCCACACTCCAGTCATGGGATTCGTCCCACCACATTTCTATGATGGCAACTAGATCATAGATTCCTAATCGCACTGTAGCTTCCAGCTCCTCCTGCTTGTTATCCAAGCTTCAAGCATTTGTGCAAAGGCACTTTGTCTGGGCTGTTGGTTGCATCACCTTCCCCGTGGACCCTTTATTACCTATAAGGTGTTTTAGAGAAGTATCCTCCCTGACACCTGATCCCTGTCCTCCCACCGTCCGTTCCAGGCTACCCTGATGTTATCCCTGTCCCCCTTCACATCTAGTTTAATTAAAGCCCTATCAACAAGCCCTGGAAGCTCCTGGGCGAAGATCCTCCTCCTCCTCCTCTGAGAAAGGTGGCTCCCACCCGATAGCTGTAATGCTGGTGCTGTGTAGGCCATCCCATTATCAAATTATATTACTTATGATATTACTTATCTTGTTATCTCCTCAAGGTGATCAAGAAACCAGAGCAGGGACTCATTTGTGCATTGTGATTTTAACAGTCTCTTTGGATACCAGATACAATTCATTACAATTCTACAGAAAAATTGCATCTTACATGCAGAAAGTCTTTAAAAAAAAAATTACATATTTGTAGTTCACATCTGTCTTGTTTTCTAGTCTACTGACTTTTATACTTATCAAAAAGGCAAGTAACTTTCCTGCAACTCAATCTTTACTTACAAGCAAGGAAGCTGTGACAACTCATCATTAGCACTATAAAGCAAAGGGTAGGAATGATATATTCACACTGACTGAAGATGAGCAAAAGGATGCCTACAATCAAGGGCAAGCACCAAAAGGCTGGATAAGAAGGAAATTGGATTAATTATTCAGGACAATGTGGTACTGGCTAATTAGAAGTAGTGAAAAATGGTTTAAAATGTCAATAACATCATTTCCCTAGCAAAGAAACATGAAGAGTTGCCAAACAGTTTCATTTCTTACTGGAAAAAAAAAAAAGCAAAATCAAGAGGATAGTTTATTCACCGTGACAGAAATTTTCTTAAACTTCTACTAAAAATTAGCTGGTGTCAAGCATGAAGGAACCAATAGCACAACGACAATGCAGTGAGGAGAGAATGAGAAAAAATGCTTTTTGTGCAGGCAAGAGAGATACTCAACTTTTGCTAATCTTAACTTCTCTTAAGCTGCCCTTGATCACATCCAGCCTCTAGCCAAAAGCTGCATATATTCTTAGCCAATACCACTAAAGTAAACAATACTACCATTATCACAAAGGCAATAGATTAAAACATACTGTGGCTATTAATCTATTCCACCTTGCCATGCAGCTAGAGTTAAGCTTGTTCTACCTACATTCAGAGTCATTTTACATCCTTGCTGCAACCATCATACCACTCAGTTCAGTAAAATGCTCTCTACAACTACCTGAAAGGAGGTTGTAGAGAGGAGGGTGCTGGCCTCTTCTCCCAAGTGACAGGGGACAGGAAAAGAGGGAATGGCCTCAAGCTCTGCCAGGGAAGATTTAGGCTGGATATTAGGAAAAACTTTTTCACAGAAAGGGTCATTGGGCACTGAAACAGGCTGCCCAGGAAGGGGGTTGATTCCCCTTCCCTGGAGCTGTTTAAGGCACGGGTGGACGAGGTGCTAAGGGACATGGTTTAGTGTTTGATAGGAATGGTTGGACTCGGGACATGGTTTAGTGTTTGATAGGAATGGTTGGACTCGGTGATCCAGTGGGTCTCTTCCAACCTGGTTATTCTATGCACCATATTTTAATCATCAATGACATATGAGTCACGGGGATACCAGAATAAAGTAGGAATAGAAACCATCTGATTGATGGTCATCTGGTACCCATGTACTGCTGCAGGGCAGACATCCAGTAGGGGAAAAATATGATAGGAAAAGGAATGGAAAGAGAACTGTAAGCATAGCCTGCGTGGATAAGCAGATTGCACAGGAAATGCTACACAGGTTGTCTTAAACAGATGTATTGCAACACGTTTCCCTAACATTTATATTCCAGAAGATGTAAGTTGATGCCAAATTTCAAGAGATTTAAAGGCAGTATTTCTGTTTTATTTGGCAAGAAAAAAATAACCTATTTTAAAAACTGGCAGAGGAGAAAATGGAGATGATGAGATAATTGTAAAATTTGGGGAGAAGGGTTGCGGATGTAAAGATACTTGCATTACACTTTCCCAAACTGGAATATTTCTCATTACAGAAAACTCGATATAAAGGAGGTGATAATGTTATTGAAGATATTTACCATACATGAACATGCAAATAACGAAAAGTATATCATTTTTATGCTGTGGAGGTCACACATCTACCACCATGCTCAAAAAAAAAAAAAAGTGTTTGGTGGGTTTTTTTAATCTGTAATTTAAACGGAACTTTACCAAGTTGACTTGTTTAAAGATCTAATTTTACTGTAACTGGGCCAGGATGGGTAGTATCAACATACGCTATCATATCATCTGTCAAAAGACATAGAAGGAAGTAAGCTATCACTGCAAAAGTTGTGAGCTTAAATCAAAGTCCACTCCTAAAAAGTCTTGTATTCCAAGCCAACAAGCCACATTCAGATACACTAGTATTGCAGAAATTTTCCATAGCAGATCCCTTCTGAGAAAGGTAATCAGGCATGAAGGAAGCCTAATCAACTTCTCAACTGTGTCTTTCTTACCCAGATCAAATTTGCTAGAGACTTATGAGAAGTAAGCAAAAGACTGCTTTCCTTAAAACATTAAGGTCAGTAAGTTAAGCACTTAGAACAGCATCAAAACCAATTCAATAAATTTGCCTGGTTTTGCACATACGTTACGATACATTTTAACTATACAGAATCATAGAATAGTTTGGTTTGGAAGGGACCTTAACGATCATCTAGTTCCAACCCCGCTGCCATGGGCAGGGGCACCTCCCACTAGATCAGGCTGCCCGAGGCCCCATCCAACCTGGACATAAACACCTCCAGGGATGAGGCAGCCACAGCTTCCCTGGGAAACCTGCTGCAGTGTCTCACCATACTCATGGTGAAAAAATTCTTCCTCATGTCTAGTCTAAATCTGCCCTTCTCCAGTTTATACCCGTTCCCCCTCACCCTATCACAAGCCTTTATGAATAGTCTCTCTCCAGCTTTCTTGTAGGCTCCCTTCAGGTACTAGAAGGTCCCTATAAGGTCTCCTCGCAGCCTTCTCTTCTCCAGGCTGAAGAAGCACAACTCTCTCAGCCTGTCCTCATATGGGAGGTGCTCCAGCCCTCAGATCATCTTTGAAGCCTCCTCTGGACCTGTTCCAACAACTCCATATCCTCCTTACGTTGAGAATTCCAGAACTGGACACAACACTCCAGATGAGGTGTCACAAGAGCGGATTTTCACTTTTTTTTTTCCACTGGACCCTTTGTTCAACAACCACTGTTGCCAAGCTATCAATACAAAACCATTTAGTAGTTACTTCCACTGTGAAGCCAAATTATTCACTAAGTAAGGTGGTGATTTATTCACACTCGTTCTCAGAACATAAATATTCTGGAGCACTTGATTTTGCAGCAATAATGTTCTCGAAACCTTTGAATAGTATTTTAGTTTCCATAAAGAATACAGAATAATTCCATCATGTGGAATAACTGACAAGCAAAATTCAAAAAGTAGCACAAATGCCCGCTTCTAAAGCAAAGATTTAGCCCTGTAAAAACTTGAAGAATATGCCAGTGAAATTATATAGGTATTTGTTAAGGTACACGCTATTGCAATTCAGACTTGAGGATGAGCAAAAAAAATCCTGGCATAATACAGTGCTTCATCTATTGTAAGGAGGACTTGAAAAGAGAGAATCATCAGCTGAGTATGAAAATATACATGTAGGTTTTGGAAGTCAGGTTACAAACAGTGACTTCCCAAACTTTAGGTTGGCTAAAAACCTAATAACCATATTTAATATGATACGGACGAACAAAGTTAATGTGAGTTAAGTTCTATTATTTCTAGAATGTAATTAATATTTATTTTTAAATTATTTTCAGTTTTTGATAAAATAACATTGGTAGTGAGGGAAAAAGCATTTCATTGATGCAGATGTTTTTGTTGCATTCTTTTTATGTAAAGGAACAATATAACATCTATAAAAATATCAAAATGGATAGTTTTATTCTGAGAGGAATCTTCAATCTGATAAGCATACGAATAAATCCCTTCACCCACGCAATATCCTTCAACAAAAAGAAACTAATAACCATTTCTACCCGTAAGGCCTCCCACAGAAACACAATAATTCATAGTTTTGTTTTAAAATTCAACCCTTAAATCTGATTATATAAACAACCATTTTTAAACATATCTCTTAAACAAAGTAACAGCTTCAGGTCTCCCATACTAGGCTTAATTCAGGCAAAACTTTGTCTCCAATTATACTACCTTCCAGGCACCTGAAACAATGAGGATTGGTGAAATTTAAGCTTCAAAGCAAGAAAATATTATTTCTCCAAGCCAAGGAGCTAGAGGAGTTTTATCTACTGTTTATCATACCTTCTACACTGCTGGGTTTCTTCCATAACATGGTCATTATTCTATTTTTTAAGTGACAAATGAGCACAGAAAAGAAATGTGTGAATATTGGAATTTCTCACCCATTTATATGATCAATGGTCTCTTTTATTTTTTTTTTTTGTAACAGATATTTTTCTTTTAAACAACAAATCTTAAACAAGAGATCTGCATGCACTGGTAACTGAAACCAGGCTACATCATCTATAGCAAGCCCTACTAAAGCAAAAAGATTTATTCTGTTTAAAATTCCACTGACAGTATCTTTTAAAAAAAGACTCCTGAAAGAAAAAACACTAAACTCAAGTAACAGTTATTAACAGTCTCCTCTGAAGGAAAAGAAAAAAATGGAGCAAAGGGAGAAACGTAATGCTTAGGAAAGAAAGAGATTGTTTACCGAGATCAGGCAGGATACGGGTACATCCAAAATACAAGACATTTGTGCATGAATAGAAAGATAAAATAGATTTTTCAGCATCTTTTATACTCATCAATGCAATCACGAGTGAAAGAAAAACATCCCTATATATGTTCATTTCATGCCACACAAGTTACAAATTACGCTTGGAAAAACAATTGAAGGGAAACAAGGGAGCATCAGCGTGCTTCAGAAATTATTATCTTCTGCTGTCCCCTAGTGGCATTGTAACTGGTTCCATAAAAGTCAAAGAACATTTTCAACTGTAGGCTTCATAGGCTACAGAACAGAAGCCGTCAACTGAAATTAAAAGCCAGAAGATACTAGCTTTTCAGACAACTGCTACACATAGATCTTACCTACTCAGAATTTTTGAAACTAAAACCCACAGGAAAATACTGTAATACTAATACTTTAAATTACAGACTTTGCTAAGAGATTGTGCAACAAAAATATATCCAAAAATATTTAAGGGCACAGCCATGACATTGTCAGTATTTCAGAAATTCTATTTCTGAACTGGTTAAGACTTTAAATACTTAAAAATGCAGTTGGAAGAAATAGCTTCTAAGCAGTCCAGTCACAGCATACCTTTCAAGTTTAAATAATAAAAAAGAAACAACCAAACACTAAAACCTCATGATATGCCAATTCTACTATAAAGTAAAAGCATTATTGGACAACAGTCAGATTTTCTTGATCTTATTTTACCATACATCAAAGATGCAGGAATTGCAATTTATGTTCTTCAGTAGGATTAAATCCAAGTGAAATGCTACTTAGGGAACACAGTGCTCTTATTCACTTAAAAAAAATCAATCATTAATCTTCTATCACAGATAAGGCTTTGCAAAACTGTAAAACAGACGCAAGAACACATCCATGTTTGTTAGTCAAAGGTTTTTCAGGACCATCCCCAACATAGTTTCTCTCTAGACTTCCATATTTATTTTTGTATCACAAATTAATTTGATTTCAAAAGTAAACACTATTTGGCATCCCAGTTTAATTACAGTTTAACACAGTCTCTTAATTAGCTGAGATATTTAATTTAGCTTTCATTCCATGTAATTATACACTCTCATAACCCATGAAAATTTGTAATTATCTCTAACCTCATTAATGAGGACTACTAAACTACAGTTCATTTTTATCAAGTTTCTAGAAGAAATAAGAGCTTCCCCCATACTAACTGTAGCTATTGAAAACAGGAGAAGTTTCCTACTCAACATCTGGAGTTCACCAAGAAGCACCTTCTCAATTATCCACATCTAAAACTGCATTAGCTTATTTATTTACTGTGCACTATTTACCCAAAACTACCAGAGACACCCCTTGTTTTATTTTCAAAGATTTATTTCATGCAGTGAAGTTCACTAAATGAATCTCTTTCTAGGACTGCACTACTTTAAGGACAGAGACCCTGCATGTTTCTCCAAAATGAAAGGTCAATGTAGGAAGAAATTTTCTTAATCTTTGCATCAAGTTAAGAGATAGAAAATACCCATGAAGTTTTTCCTACAGAAAGAATTTCCCTTCAGTATCACTAATCAATCTGCCAGCCCAAATAACCTGCTCAGACATACTCCCAATTTCAGTAAAGTCTGGCTATTAAAAAATTAATTAAAATGACAGCCTGGCAAAGCAAGGGACATGCATCCAGCACAGCCCAAGGCCTCTGAGATAGATCTTCTGCCCTAGTTTTCTGCCTAAATTTGTCCCTCAAGCAATCACAGAGGGTTGTATTCAGGATGGAGCTGAAGACAGACCCTTAAGGTTGCATGGCTAACATCCTTATCAGTGACATTTTATTAAAAACACTGGAGGAAAGAGGGATGGTTTGTCTTCACGTAGGTTCTTTCCTTTCTAAACCTACTCCCAAAATGAGTGCTTAATGAGAATCAGGGAAAGTCCCAAGGACTGTAACTCCAGGGACATACTTTGACTCTATGACACAGCTCAGACAGACCTCAACAAGCCTTCCAGAAACTGCCAATTAAACAGTGCCAAATGTATCGGTTTTCCTTCCACAATGACAATATGCCATTAAGACAAAATTACAGGCCTTCTGTGGAAGCTATAAGGGATTGTTTTTCTTTTTTGTTTTTTCTTAAAAAAAAACACCTACCCAAAACAAACAAAACCCCTGAATTCTAACCAAGACCATATGCTTTATTTCTCAACTGGGACCCATCAGATTGGCTAAATTCGAATGTGTAGATGTAAGTAGATACATGTTTTATCTAATAATTGATTACATTCACAGATTTTGTTGATAGCCTTTTTTCTTTTCTAAAAGCATTTAAAATTTTATTATTGCCATCTGTTAGAACAGCTAGACGGGAAAATGGAGGACACAGCAAAGAATGGGCAGAACCATTATCAAGTACAGTGAAAACACAGCTGGAAATTCCATGTTTTGAAAGGGAAGCACACATCCCTGTTACAGCCTCCAAAATTTAATGTCATCTGATCCAGAAAGATAGATTCCAAACTCCAATAGTGCAGAGTGCTGAAGTCCTGATCTAAGAAACCATTGTGTCATTAGGTTTGACAAACACCCTACAAAAAAACCCTACTACAAACAAATTAAATCATGTACAAGATAAGAATTCCAGGCCTTGTACTTCATCCTTCAGATTATTGCATAAAGTTTTTGACCTACTGAATATACATGCAACAACCACTCCTGTTTCTCTTAAAATCTACTGCAGAGATCAAGGCCCAGGTTTGCAATAGTATATCTGGGTAACTCCCTTCCATCATAAAGGTTTAGTCACAAATGTCTGAACCAAAGCTATCTCTAAGAATATAATTCTACAAAGCATATTTAAAATTAAAAATTTAACCTGTAATTAACTTTATTTGATTCCTTCCTCCTCCCGAATTAAAATAAGGAAGAAACATTTCCATTCTTTTGAAGATTCTCCACTGGCACAAAGAAACTTGATCCACAGTCTAAAGCCTTATTTATCTATAAATGGTAGTGGCAAAACAAGCTTTTCCACCCACAAACATGTTTACCTTTGAGGTAATCCTGCCAAGTGCAAAAGATTTTTGCTACCTCACTATTAATCTTACCTAATCAGATTAAACAACTGGGTATATTTTTTGTCTACTGTGAGAAGTCTCTGAGACTCATTAAGAAATTAAGTCAAATCATTACTGTTAAGTAATCAAAACGGTCTTTTGCTGATAACAGTCCTTCTTTCTTTCCAGTTTATGTTTTGATTTTTTTCAAGAAAGTTTTTGGCAATTATCTGTCCTACAAGCAATCTACTTTTAAACATTAAAATATTAATGAAAAGTGAAAACAAACCTGGCTGTTCTTCCCACTCTGTGGATGTATGTGTTTGCATCTTCTGGACAATCAAACTGAATGACCCAGTTAACTGCTGGAAAATCTGCATAGAGAAAAACATGCATCAAAATTTAAGCTTACCATACTTAAAATCCTCCTATTCTGAGCAACGTATTATTTTTGAGCATTATTTCCTCTAAGAACCATCATTTAGACCAATTTACAGACAGTGGGTGCAACTTCTGAAATAAAAATAGAATTAATTGCATGTATTAGCATATCATAAACAATCATCCTCTTCATTAAAGAAAGCTAAAATTAATGGTGTCTTCATTTCCTAAATTACGACAGTGCACTGAATAGAACATAATTTCACACTTGACAAGAACAGACATGCTTTGTGTCACATAGATGATAACACACCACTATGTTTAATGATTAAATAACAACATCTGACCCACTTTTTAACCTAGAGTATCAACATCACTGGGGTCTGAAGCTAGCTGTGGCAAGATAGCACTACTTCAGCTGTCACAGGCCCTCTCAAAGACAGGAGCAAGGAGACCAAGCCTGACAAAGCAGTCAGCATTGAATGTGACTGATATTATTAATAAGCATTTTGTAACTGCTACACTTAATCTGGAAACAACACGTTTCACATTTGAATAATTTTTTGTTACTTCCTTACCAAGTCTGAAGCCTTGATGTATTTCACAATTATACCTACACTCTAAACCCAAACAACCATACAAACACTGAGATTTCAGAAGCGCAGAAGGCATGATAAACAGTTTTCACTTCTGCCTTCAGTTTTTAGAGCACCTTCCTTCCCTTTGCAGCATACTGACAAAACCTTCCGCTTTGGACAACAGAGTCTGCTATCTGAAAGAAGAAAGACTAGACTCCTGCAAACAGTCTTTACTCACACTTAAATGCCTTCAAGTACCAAAAAAAAGCTCCAAAATATTCACAGAAAATATGAAGTAGTAAATCACAATTCAGCAGGTAATGACCTGAGGAAAGAAACTCAAGCCAAAACAGATCCTATACATATTCTTGCTTTTGACCTCATCTATTTTTCTGCCTTCTCAAGAATACAGTCCTATGGTGCCATTCATAGTTCAGACATTAAAATTTCTTCAGGTTTTCATTTCCATATACTGGTAGGTAAGTAATGTTTCACATCTTTTGGAATGACCCGCAGTATACAGGCATATCAGAAATACTTAAAACTGCTGAAATCTTGCCTTAAGGAATGCAGTAAGCCAATACATCAGCATTTCCATTTTCTCTCACTCCAGATATTTGTCAAAGAGTATGGCTGGAAAAACTAGACTGTTTACAGACCTAGGAAAAGAAGAATATAGCTTCCACTGACTAGTTCACTAACAAATGCCATTCCAAAACTACCTTCAACACAGGTCTTCCTGTGACGAAAAGAAAAGCTGAAGACAAATGGAGTAGACCACTTCAGTAAAGAAACAGCAGAAATCAAAGATGCCTATCTCTTCTGAGATACTATAAGGAGCTCTTCAGCAAACTACAGCTTAATTTCTTAATGATCAATTTGGTCTTCAGAGCATAAAGTCTGATGAAGTCTCAATAGGGTTAGACCATCACTTTGTGAATAACTATCGTCCCTTTGCGAATAACTACTGCTTCTGCACATACATACCCAGGCCACGAGCTGCAATATCTGTAGCAAAGAGTACTGCTGCCTTTTTCCGGACAAAACAAGTGTAGACTTCCATTCTCTTCATCTGCTGCTGCTTGCCGTGGAGTGCCAGTACAGGAAGACCAGGCTGAAGCTTACAGAACACTCTGAATAGATACTGGACCTAGTCAACAAATTAGGAAACAAAAAAAATTTACCATGCAATGTTAGACTTGTTAGGATCATATCCACTACATAGCAACTGACTTCGCACACCAAACAAAATACACATCCCATCAAGGACAAAAGATGCTATTTTGAGACTGTCTAAGGACTTCTGTCTTTACTAAACGAGGAAATGAACCATGGCACACAATTGGTGTGCCTTCTGCTGGCATTTCATAAGAAGAATCAGAGTAGGTAACAGCAAGAATGACTTTGTCCTTGACCAGCTAGGCTGTATGCAAAAGCATCAAAGTATCAAAAGTCCATCAGAAGAACTGCTTTTAAACAATAATGGGGTGGCACAGTGTCTTAGCCTTGCACTCAAAGCAGTCTTCACAGTCTTGGTTTACTATTCCAAGCTTCAACACCTTCTCTTATAAAAAGCAGTCTGTTTACTCTTACGTACAAAACAGGATGCAGCATTATTTGAAAGCTGGCAGCAATCTAGTATTGTTTTCAAGGATATAGTTACAGAAACTGCATATATTCCAGCAACAGCTCAGAGAATTTCTATACAACTAAACCTACCACCCCACTGTAGTCAGCAGCCAACTGCAGAACAAGAGAAACATTGGAACCTCTTGCACAAGTGGAAGAACTGCAATGAATATTTGCTACATTTGTACGTTGCTATACAAACACACACAAACAATTTCAACTAAACAGTCCCAACAATTATTCAAGAAGATACCTGAAGGATTACTTCCTATATAACTACAAGAAAAAAAACTTACCCCGTGCTATTAAAACGCTCAGCATCCCAACTATGAAATGCATCGTGAGACAAAACTGAAACAGCTGGCCCTTAGTGACATAACTTTTAGCATTCTTTTTTAACAGCAAAGCACAAAATGGTTGAGTACACCAAGGTCTCTAAGACCTCCATTCATCAAGCCTGGGTCACTGTGCTTCCTGGCAGCCAGGCCCTGCATGACATCCCTACAGGAGTAGGTGATGTTCGGTTCCTCCCACAATTTCCTGTTGCAAACTACTCCAGAATCTCACCTCTCTGGTGCTTCAACATCTATTAATCTTACTTGTAAGAGTTTTAACACACTGCTGGGAAGTCAGGGTTGGGGGGGGATAGCCATACCTCTTTACAGCTTGCAAAAAACACAATGCTCTTCTTTTTCAAGTGACTCCTCAGGAAAGAGTATAGCATGTTTACTTTTTGCTGAAGCTCACAGATAACGTAGTTCTGATCCAAAGTTGCCGGGGTACTAAAAAAAAAAATTTTAGTACTGTTAGTTCTCACAACATTAAAATGAGAAAGGAAAGGAGGGAAAAGAAAGAGAATACACAGGCATATAGTATCTACAGAGCTGCCTGCCCTTTCTTTTATGTCAAGAGCATCTGAAAAATATGCAGAAAAGGAAAAAAAAAAAAAAGAAAAAAGTCAGGCTGGATAGTTCTCTCACTTTGAGGAACAATTCTTAGCAACTCTGCTAGAAAGCTACTCTTGAAAGATCAATCAATTTGCTCACTAAAAGCCAGTGGGGAGGAGGGGATGACTTCTGACATTACTTCTAAATTCATTTGCTACTAGTGAGCCAAAATGCTTCCATGTCTAAGCAGCAACATTCAAATTGCTTCTACTTAAAACGTAGTTTTGTCTATTAGTCCTATTAAAGCATCATTTATGCTTGAGGCAATGTCAAAGCACAGCCTAGTCGCACAAAAAAGACAGTATTAATGTACTTCTACTGATTACACTCTGACATGCAAAGTGACTTTGTAAAGCTCTGAAATGTCATCTTAACACACCTTTACATTCTTTACAAAAAAAACCCTAAACTTTTGAATTTGCCCTTCAAAAACATCTAGATGCTCATAGCTCACAGTTCCTCCGCTTCACCCTAAACAGGCCAAGGGTATTCAAAATAATTTCATTAAAAGTGTCAATTGAGAGGATGAAATTAAAAGATGGTGCTCTGGTTCAGCTAGTCAATTTGAATTATGCCATAGCACCTCACGCTTTCTAAGTCTTCCAGAGGAAACTGCTTTCACATAATAACCTATTCTATACTAAGGCCATGAATCCTAAAATAAATGAACATTTCCTTTTTTTGATTCACTTTATTATTTAACTGCACTCTCCTAAATATTTTTTTAATGTAATTTAAAATAGACCTCTAAAAAAAAATGTGAGATCTGTGAAACACTTCTATAGTCAGTCTTCAAAATGAAGACAACATACTAGGCTTGCACATCCTTTTCTGCTAAGAGGCTATTAAACACACAGATTTTTTTAGGCAATCATGCTTATTTCAGATGCCTTTGATAGTCCTGCTGATCTGAAAAAGGTATTTGCAGTGCAATAAAGGGATAATACAATAATTCAAACTGCCTCAGGATTCAACCTGGTTCTACTGTTCCTTTTGCTGATGATTTCTTGTTTACTTTTGGGAAATCCATTTTTATCACTTACTGTGCTTCACCTTTCTCCTGCATCTCACATACAGAGCACGTCAGGAGGCCACAAGAGTTACTGCACATGGACTAACGCCACATGCTTCCCTTTGGGCACCTAATACTGAGTATACAAGACTCATTCTGCACTTTCCCAATAGAGTAGCATTTCCTTGGAAAACCAGAAGTATCAATGGCATACAAAATTGTGTTTGTGCAACAAATCTGGTGGTTCTGCACACTAAGTGTGCACACATAGGAGGCAAGGAAACCAAACCACAAAAAAAGCAGCAATTCAGAGGTGAGTGCTGTGATACTCAGGACACAGCTCCATCCAGGCTATAACCCACCCTGGGGCTTGCTACTGAGCAACAAAATACCCAGTCTGAGAAAGTACCTGAGGAGACACGAGGAAAGTGTAGATTCAGCCTCCCTGTAATCAAACAGTCAGAACTAGCACCCCTTTACCCAGAAATCCCTTGCTTTCAGGAAGGCAGACAACAGGTTCAGACACTGAAGGAAGGAGGACGATACACAAGGTAACTTCTGATTCAAGGAACCCAACAGTAAGAAAAGCAATTGGGTAGGATCACCATCCGTTTAACACACACAGACACCCCCTCGAAGAAAATACATTATCCCAACATACCTGAACTTTGCTTTCTCATGAACCCAAACATATTCTGGATCTTTCAGACTCAGTCGTGCAAGATCCTTCACAGACTTTGTTTGTGTTGCAGAAAAAAGCAGGGTCTGGCGTTTCTTAGGTAGATTTTCTATGATTGCATTCATTGTATCAGCAAACCCCATGTCTAGAATCCTATCAGCTTCATCAAGAACTGAATTGAGAAAAGATTTGAGAAAAACTGGATTTAGCTTTATTTATTACAAAAAGACACAACAGTCATGCATTAAATCCATATGGTACAAAAATCCATGCCTGCTTAAACTGCAGAGATTAGCTTAAATTACTGTATATAACAGGATTCTCTTTAGATATTCATGTAAACCGTGAAATATGCTTTTAGAAAAACTGGAACAGAAGTCATGGCATAAAAGATCAGCATTTTAAGTACACAGTTCAGAATTTGCAAATCAAAAAAATCCCTGTTTTACTACTGAAACAAAAGCATGGAATATAAAACAGTGCTGCACTATTCATGACAGAACTAAACAGACCCTCCTGTACCTAAACTGAATTTACCATTCAAACGCAGAGAATGAACAGAGTAGCAGAGAGACAAAGCCTTAAGAAAAGGGTCTACGTTTAATGCTATGAATTGTATTCAGTGTAGCAATCATAATTTTACATTTTACCAGCTTCATTAGCTTAATTACTTCCAAGTTCCTCAAGCTATGCTAAAGATTATGCACAGTTCTTAGAGGCAGGCAAACCTTTTCATTACACTGAAATATTTATTCAGGTTGGAAGGATGAAAAGAAACACTGTTAACAATACTAACAAAATGATGAAAAGAAGAGCAATATGTCTTAAAATGCAAAGAAAAGCGTTTCCTAGAACTGGCCCAAAATAGACACACTCTAACGCATATTCCATATTGTTAATTACCATGTCAGGAAAAACAAGAGAGCCATAGCCAGAAAGGAGAGGCAAGTGATCTAAAGGATTATATGAGGCACTACGTTTGATTTTGGGTTCCTCACTAACCCACCTGCTTGTTGGTATTATTCTAAGGACGGCATGCTCAGCAACCACTTAGAGAGAAACTACACACAAGAAAGCAGTTTCTTGTTTCCCATTTTACATTTGTATGTGTGAACTGAAATGCCACTTCATCTACATACCATGACTGGAATAAATGTTTTATCCAAGGAAGTGTTCCACACAATTATGAACCATTACAAGATATTTCTGAGTTCTTTCAAGTACTTAAAAGAACTTACTCAACATTTGCAGATCAGAAGCATAGAAATACGAAGTTTCATCCATGTGCTGCAGAAGCCGACCTGGAGTGCAAATCAGCATATTTATGTGGTGGATTCTTTCAGATTCTTCTTTCAGATCCTGAAAAGGAGTTAAACAAGATAAGCTCTAGCTGTTCATATGAGAAGCCCAGTACCAGAGATCGTCAGGCCAGCTTAAACTATTGATAGCTTTTACAAAGAAGAATCGAGGATCAGCCTTTCCTTTCTCTACAAAGATATCACAATTTCTTCAGCATGCTCACACTCCTGGCTTGAACAAAAAGTATTTCAGAATAATCTAAATTAACAGGATCGTCCTGGAAGGATTGGCAGGAAGGTCCATCCAGCCATGTAACCTGTAAAGGCTGTAAATACGCAAAAGCTTCAAAGGGGACAGACTACACAGAGAGGAAAATGAGTGGGTCATTGATAGGTTCCCATTACCTACTCTCTTCTCTGACTTTTCACTTCCAGGGTTTCCTTCCTAAACTAAAACTTCACATAGCACTCATTTATGCTTCCATATAGCAAAACTCCAAGAGGACACACCTTTCCTCCAATGATAAGGCCAGCTGAGAACTCATGATTCTTTCCCACTTTACGCAGAACCTTGAAGGTTTGATAAGCCAATTCCCGGGTAGGCGATATTATCAAAACTCCTAGCCCATCAGCTGAAGTCCACTGCTGGCGATACAGGAGTTCCAAAGCCTGAAAAAAATATCATATTCTCACCGTAAGAAATCTCAGAAGGAAAATACGTAGCAACAAAAAATTTGTAACAAAGTATCATTAAAAAAAATAAAGCCAGTCTAGTTAAAATAACGACTTTAAGAAACATCAGTGTAAATTTCACATATATTAATTCTAACTGACAGTAATGATACATTCTGTAGCAAAGTTCCTCGGTACCAATCTAGGACATGCAGTAATTGGTGGTAAATCATAAACACTTTACTGCACAATTAGCCCTATTCTGTTAAATTCTGGAAAGTAAGCCCTAATCATTAATAGGAGCACAGATATCAGATGTAGAAAAACATGAGAAACTTCTCTGCTTATAAGGTTTTGTGGGAACCAGTATGAGCAATTAGAAGAAAGTCAATTATTGCAGATTTAATTCTAGTTACAGACTTGAATCAGTACTATGCACATATGCTATATACAAAGCATTCTGACTAAAGTTGTCATGTATCTCAGACCAGGATTATTCCTCCTCCTGTCATGAATTCACACTGCAGAAACACTGTCAGTCAGCTAATCCTAACACAAAGATTTCACGGGCATGAATACCTAAAGTATTCTGAAATATTGAAGGCTATGAAGCATCTTTGTACAATTCTTTTTTTTTTTCACTCTTCATCTCTCATCTTTCATCAATTTTCTCCCTTAAAACTGTTTTAAGACAAGGTTTGTGAAACAAAATACTTCCACTCCTAGCTGAAGTAACTGAGCAATCTCACTTTTGTTTCTCAAGCTCACAAGACTGTCTTCTGAAGCCACTTGCATTTTTCACTCTTTACTGATTCAAAAAAAATCTTAAAAAAAAAGCACAAAGCATAAATCTTTTCAACTAGAGATGGTATTCAAAACACCTACTGCTGTTCCCAGTTACTGACAGAACATTCTCCAAAGAAATTTATGCTCACAAAAATGCAAGTAATGTTTAAAACAATCATAAAAGCCTCTGTAATCAAAACATTTATTTTTCTATCTGATCGTAAGTGGATTAAAAACCTATCATGTCATGTGTGCACTTTAAGCAAATGACTCAATTGCACTTTCAAATTCAAGAAATGAAAGGCAGAGCATGATGCTTTTAGTAAAACAGTTAAACATGTATTATCTAAGACAGGGGGGTTAATCTGTTTTCCTGATTGCACCAGGAAGTGATTTCTAAGGAGTTCACAAGGACAACAAGGAAATTGTTAAGTTTGCTATACAAGGTCCAAATCCTAAAATTTTAAAGGGGTGAAAACTACTCATTTAAAAATTTCAAGTCTATGGAACTGAAGAAATCTCACCATTCTATTTCATACACTTAGTTTTCAAATTTTAAAATAATTTGCCAACTAGAGTTGCACCAAGAAAAAAGATTCCTGAGAGAAAAACAAAGCACTTCCTAAATCACTCGATGTGTATTAACATAAGGATCAAAACAGAAGTTTTAAGTGGCAGAATATTACTAGGGCCAAAGATATACAACCTTCTGAACCTCAAGAGGCTTTATTAAATTAGTATCTTGGCTTTCTTGTAACATCTAGATCAGTTGAATTAGAACTTTTCTTCCAGGATTCTATTAACCTAAACTCTTTGATATTAAATACTTCCCAGATAACTTGGTTTAAGTACAAATGGAAGGATGTAAATTACTTACTGGGACAATAAAAGCCAAGGTTTTGCCTGATCCAGTCTTCGCAGCTCCAAGCACATCTTTACCTTGTAAAGCCAAACCTATGGTTTGCCTCTGTATCTCTGTCACCAAGCGATACTGAGCTTCCTGCAATCCTAGTATTTGCAGGGGGAAAGGGTGGAAGGGAGAGGGGAAGGATTGAAAAAAACAGGAAAAAAAAATCTTTATTTCTGTTTCGCCCAGAGATTTATTCCCTTGTTTAGAAAACACTGTGCATCACAATATTTAATCTAAAGTTTAAAGGAATCTTAGTTTAAAGAAAAAACTAATCTTTGTTTAAAGAAAAAAAAATCAGACGCATGTTACTAATATAATCGATATAATTGGTTTTACTTAAATTACTTCCCAAAGAAAACTTCTGTACTCACCTTTTAGGGTCTTCTTTGACAGCGGAAAGTCCGAAAATCTTTGAATTTCACTTGGATTTATCTGAAACAAAGTAAGTTTAATCAGAGCTTACAGCTTAAGCATGACAGAAACGAAACAGCACTCTTTAAGTTGCTGTTAATACAAATACATAGTAGTTCAGCATGACCTGATCCAAGTTACCTGGTCATGCAATCTATACTAGTTTGACCTAAGCCAAACTGCTCTTCCATCATACACTGTCAAGCAAGTAATAAGATATACTTCAACCATGCAGGCTAGCAGCACAATTTGAAGCTTAAATCATCATGAAATCGCAGAACAATTCAGGCTGAAGGGACTTTAGGAGGTCTCTGCTTCAACCTTCTGCTACAAGCAGGTCAGCTCTGAGGTCAGACCAGGCTGCTCTGAGTTTCATCCAGTTGGGGCCTGAAATATGGTTGGACTCGATGATCCAGTGGGTCTCTTCCAACCTGGTTATTCTGTGATTCTGTGCGATTCTGTGAAATCATTCAAGGAGAGAGACTAGTCAGCCTCTCTGGGCCACCTGAGTCTCAGCCTGACTGTCCCTATGGGGCAAGCGTGTTCCAGACTGAGCCTCTCCTCTGCCAGCTAACAAATGCCGTCTCTCATTTTTCCATCCTGCACCATCTCCTCAATGATCTCTCCACAAGCACTGACTGAGGGCTTCTGTAAGGTCCCCATCCCAAGCCATCTCTGCTACAGACTGACAAGCCCAGCTCCACAAGCCTCTCCTCACAGGATACGTGCTCCAGCCTCCACCATTTCACTGAACTGGTTCCATTTATTGATGCTTTTTTCCTATTGGGGGTCCAAAATTGGATGCAGTATTCTTCTGGGGGGGGGGGCAGGGAAAGAAGAGGAAAAAAAAAAAAAAACCAAAACTAAGGTTTTTTTAAAGCACATTTTAAAAAGATCTTGCAGCATGCAAGCAAGTTCTAAAGTTTCTGCAATGCAGCATACCACAAGCCCCAGACACAACTTGCAACTAAGCCTCATGCTAAGTTTTTCACGTACATATAGTATCTCAAAAAATCAGAACTTCTGTAGCCCTTAGACCTGCAGCAATCTTGCATCTACTCGACTGGGAGAAGAAGAGTCTGCCTATGTCCTAAAGCTCCACAGACTCACCAAAGACTAGTACTTGGTATGCTTAATTTTTTTTAAAGCTGTCCTATGGGGTTCAAAAAAAAACTAAAAAAAAAAAAAAGAAAAAAAAGTAATTCATTGTCCTGACACCTACTAATTTACTTCTCTGCATGTATCCTTGAAAGCTGTGAATTACACACACAAAAACCCCCATGAGCATGTATCTGAGTCTGTAAGTTGGCTCAATGATTTACCAAGACTCTGAGATGTCAGGTACAGATCTTAAGAAAAATGCAATGCTTTTATGTCTGTTGTAGCAGATAGGAAATCAACAAAATGAAGAGCTACTGAGCTGTCAGATCAGCCTTACATTTACTTGAGATACCAAGCCTCCTACAGGCTCTGCCTATTACAGAAAACCGAGAAGTTATACCCATTTAAAGCATTAGATGACAACACTACTCTCTCCTTGTTTTTACGGGAGAGAACTAGGCTGAAAAGTAATTTAATGCATGAATTTGATCTCTAGATAAAAAGTAATAACACCCATATTAAAACCTAGTTTTGACATATTTCAAGACAAAGCTCTTGTAAGGTAGATTTCAAACTTTCACTGTGTCCTAGCAGAGCAATTAAACTTCTGCCAAATGTTACTTAGAACTCCCAAAGGTGACGTATTTTTATAAAATCTACTTGTGCTGAGAAGTACGTACTTTAAGCCAGTACATTTCTGGGAGAAGGGGAAAACTACCAGAAATCATCCCTAGAAGGTCTTTTTTTCTACTCTCACAATTTGCAATTTCTGACCAATATTTCCAAATTCAGCAGACAATTTTGAAGACACCACGTGTAATATCGCATATTTGGCAATTTCCCAGTCTTATTAATTTGCATGCTAAAGGACCACAACCCAGTGATTTATACAGGTTCATCTGAATTTCAACCAGGAGACTGTCCCCATAGAAAAACAGTATGCCTACAGGAGGGAAAAATACATCACCAACATCATAAAATAATTCAAGTAATAGGGATCAATTTTAATAGGTTTATGGTACATGAAACAGGCTATTGCAACAATGTGATACTGTTCTAAATCACATCTGCTTTAAGTATTTCAGAGGTCAACTTCTTAACTCTAGATGACCCAGTAAGAACTGATGTATCAATCACAAAGGAGACGAATAACATTCTGCTCTTCTGCCTTAAACTCCTTTAAACCATTAAAAACTACTTTAAACAATTAAAAATGTCCAAGAAGAGGGGAAAAGAAGTGAGAATAGTATTAAAAGAGCACAATGCAGGAATGCTACGAAAGGCTATGCTATAAAGCTTCCTATATTATATCTCTGCCCTGCAAACTTCCAAGATCAAAAGAATGATCTGTTGTAGAATCCTTAAACTCCAGAGAAATTGGTTTATTTTTAAATAAAGTCTGAATAGCAGGAGTAAGAAGGATCGGTGTTAGGGGTTGATCCTCTAATAGAGCTATTCCATGTCTACATGTATCAGTGAAAAACAACACTAACATGTATTTAGTTTGTTTCCCTGTCAGAAGTTAATACCTCCTCTGATCTGCTGGGAATTTTTACTCATGAACTCTCTCTCTAATCTGCTCCTGATCTGCTAGGTGAGAATAGTCAGGTTATTTCAAATACTTCAAATGGTATTCCCATCTAACTTGACTAATTTAGAATCATAGAATCATAGAATCACCAGGTTGGAAGAGACCCACTGGATCACCGAGTCCAACCATTGCTAAAACAGGCTAGAAAGAGGTTACACAAACAACCCCCCAGCGCATAGAGTTAGCTGTTAATGCTTTTCATGAGCAGAACTGGATAGAGAAGACAAAGTTCAGCAGCAGCATTACAATTAGGTAACAAAGTCGCTGCATCGACAGATAACCTACGAAAAAATAACAGAGAAAAAGGTCCCAAGACTAGGGACCTCGTGTCTAACAGTCACACTATCCCTACTCAGAATCATAGAATCACTAGGTTGGAAAAAGACCCGCTGGATCATCAAGTCCAACCATTCCTATCAATCACTAAACCATGCCCCTCAGCACCTTGTCCGTCCACCTGTCTTTTAAACACCTCCAGGGAAGGTGATTCAACCACTTCCCTGGGCTGCCTGTTCCAGTGCCCAATGACCCTTTCCATAAAAAATTTTTCCTGATGTCAAGCCTGAACCTCCTCTGGCAGAGCTTGAGGCCATTCTCTCTTGTCCTGTCCCCTGTTACGCCACACTGGCAATTACAAAAGCACATGAAGATCTAACCCATCTCCACACCCTGTGCGCCAGATACTCCAACCAGTGCTCTTTTCAGAAAGGAGCAAAACAAAGAGCTTTCCCATTCCCTTGTCCCTAAGAAGGTATTTGCCTCACAGAGAGCTCACTCGAGTCCTCTGAAAATGGAAGCACATGGCATGTCCCTACCATCTGCAACCTCACTATAGCCAGGTCCAGGGTAATAGAGAAGAAATGCATAAGACCAAATGGAAAACTTTTGTCAGGAACCAGAAAAAGAAATATGAAGGACCTCAAGCGAGGTGGACATCCACTTGTATGCTCACAGGCAGGAGAGTCCTGGAGCAAGATGACAGTAAAACTCCAAAAGAGCTGAGACCAGGAGTCCCCAAAACAATCCTAATACAAACATATGTTTACCATATCTTCATTCTGATGGATACATACCCGATCACTACCACCCTCTCTTCTTCAGCCTCCAGAAATACACACAAATGGCACTCCTCACTACCCAATCCTTACATACGCTGCTCCAAGCTCCACAGACACACAGAACTATCATCCGTGTCCCAAACCAGGTGCAAGTGCAGACATGCACATTGGTGACATGGAGGCATTGGTACATATTCACAGTCATATACACAGCAAATAAATGCAAGTATTTATGGAAGCAATTCACAGAGATGACTGTAAGGCCGCTATAAACCGAAGTATGTAGAATGAATGGAAATTAAATGCTTGTATAAGATCTGTTTCATGGGAAAAAGTGACTATATTTAAATATAGCACAAAAAAGGCTAGCAGTGGAGGAAAAAGCTACCACAGAAAACCAAAATGAGGACTACTCAACCTAAAATCCTGAGAATTGTACATCTACCCACCACAATACAGATATACCACCTTAAAATGTACGACTGCAAGAAAAATATACTGATCCCACTATGGAAAAGCAATTATTACATCATTCCCTTGTAGAGTTTCCATTCATTCACTGCTTGTGTGTGTTCCTTTTAAACTTACCTCCTGGCTACATACATCTGTGAGCAACATCATCATACCCCACTGTCTGCCAAGGATGCACTCCCGTAACATAGAGTGGTGTGACAGGCAGCAAAGTAGTTTTTCCCAGTAGGAACTTAGTTAATAGTTAGTGATTTGTGCAGGGATTTAACACAGGCATGCAAAATAAATATGGCAAAACTACAGAGAACATATAGATTGTGTGGGAATGTATGGGGACAACAAAGACACAAAGGCAGCATCAAGTGGAGGAGTGGGAACCATCCAACTCTAGGTTATGATCACAGAATCACAGAATAGTTTGGATTGGAAGGGACCTTAAAGATCATCCAGTTCCAACCCCCCACTAGATCAGGTTACCCAAGGCCCCATCCAACCTGGCCTTAAATACCTCCAGGGGTGGAGCAGCCACAACTTCCCTGGGCAACCTGTGCCAGTGTCTCATCTCTCTCATGGTGAAGAAATTCTTCCTCATGTCTAGTCCAAATCTGCCCTTCTCCAGTTTATATCTGTTCCCTCTTGTCCTATCACCACAAGCCTTTATGAAAAGCCCATGATAAGCAGTCCAACAAAACTGCAGTACTATAGGAGGCTTTTCATTCCACAGGGAAAGACACAAACCTACCAGTGCTCACCCCACTCAGAAAAAAATCAAATTTTAACAATTTGGGTGTTTCGCTTTCAAAATCAGTATTGAAGTCCTCTATTTCTACTAAATATTGTCAAAACAAGTTGAGACTCACAAAATGTATTAAACATTTATGTAGTTGCTACATTCAATCTTTATCATAAAAACAACACCGGCATAAGTCATAACATCATTTTCCCCTGGGAAAACTTGCAATTCAAAACACTGGTTCTACCATTTTTGAAACATGCTGTTTGCTTTCAAACCTGCAAAGCCAATGATTATGTGAAGCTTCAGTTTATTAACTTGATAGATCTTAACCAAAGGAGATACAATTTCCCTGTGTTAACAGATGCATTTCTTCTGAATCTGCTCCCATTAATTCCAGCTCAATCAAATCACAACAACTGAAAAGTCCCTACTACCAGCTATGCCAAGTGCTGTGTAACCATGTACAATTGTGATGCTTCTCCCCAGCAGAAGTTAGCAGTGCGTATAGCACTACCACATGCAGAGCATGTCTAAGCCACAACTCATCCACAACTACCACACTTTCTGCTGATAAGTATGGTTCAAAAGATTGCCATCTCCCAGAGGAACTCAAGGGAATCTGGGTGATAAAACCAACACCACTGACTCCACCTCTAATATTCAAATACCTATTTCCTAACTTGATGTCAATCAACATACTCTTCCAGTGGGATGTCTGCCTCTGACGGAAGCACCTAAGGAGGCAAATGTGTCCAGTCTCCAACAGTGAGATATCCATGCTACTAGGTCAGAAGGGCCACGTGCCATTTGGTTACAACCATTCACAGAATCATAGAACAGCTTGGGTTGGAAGGGAACTTTAAGATCATCAAGCCCAGTCGTATACCAAACACCACCAATTCCACCATTGAACCATGCCCCTAAGGACCACATCTACCTATCTTTTTAATAACTCCAAGGACGGTGACACAATCACTTCCCTGGGCAGCCTGTTCCATTGCTTGACAACCCTTTCCATGAAGTAATATTTCCTAATATGCAACCTAAACCTCTCCTAACACAACTTGAGGTCACTTCCTTTCATCTTATCACCTGGAAGAAGAGACCAACACCTGCCTGGCTACAACCCCCACTTAGGTCCTTGTAGAGAGCAATAATGTTTCCCCTTGGCTTCCTCTTCTCCAGACTAAACAGCCGCAGTTTCTTCAGCCACTCCTCATAACACTTCTGCTCCAGACCCTTCACCAGCTTCACTGCCCTTCTCTGGACACTACCTAGCACCTCAATGTTTCTCTTGAGGTGAGTGTCTCAAAATTGAACACAGCTCTCAAGGTGCAATCTCACCAGCACCAAGTATACGGTGACTGTCACTTCCCTAGTCCAACTCCACTCCAGGCAATCAGGACATCTCCAACTAGATCAGGTTGCTCACAGCCCCCTCCAACCTGACCTTGAGGTCGTTCTCAATAAATAGAATCCCAGAATAACCAGGTTAGAAGAGACTCCACAAGATCATCGAGTCCAACCATTCCTATCAATCACTAAACCATGCCCCTTAGCACCTCGTTCACCCGTCCCTTAAACACCTCCACAGAAGGTGAATCAACCACCTCCCTGGGCAGCCTGTTCCAGGGCCCAATGACCCTTTCTGTGAAAAGGTTTTTCCTAAAGTCCAGTCTAAATCTCCCCTGGTGGTGCTTGAGGCCATTCCCTCTTTTCCTGTCCCCTGTCACTTGGGAGAAGAGGCCAGCACCCTCCTCTCCACAACCTCCCTTCAGGTAGTTGTAGAGAGTAATAAGGTCTCCCCTCAACTTCCTCTTCTCCAGGCTGAACACCCCCAGCTCTCTCAGCCGTTCCTCATAAGGCCTGTTCTCCAGCCCCTTCACCAGCTTCATTGCCCTTCTCTGGACTCGCTCCAGAGCCTCAACATCCTTCTTGTGCTGAGGGGCCCAGGACTGAACACAGTACTCGAGGTGCGGTCTCACCAGTGCCGAGTACAGAGGGAGAAGAACCTCCCTGGACCTGCTGGTCACGCCGTTTCTGATACAAGCCAAGATGCCATTGGCCTTCTTGGCCACCTGGGCACACTGCTGGCTCACGTTCAGTCGGCTGTCAACCAACACCCCCAGGTCCCTCTCCTCCTGGCAGCTTTCCAGCCAGGTTTCTCCTAGTCTGTAGCTCTGCTTAGGGTTGTTGTGACCCAAATGCAGGATCCAGCACTTGGCCTTGTTAAACCTCATGCCATTGGACTCTGCCCAGCAGTCCAGCCTCTTCAGATCATCTTGCAGAGCCTCTCTACCCTCCAGCAGATCCACACTTCCACCCAGCTTAGTGTCATCTGCAAACTTTCTAAGGGAGCACTCAATGCCTTCATCCAGGTCGTTGATAAAGACATTAAACAGGACTGGACCCAGGACTGAGCCCTGGGGAACCCCACTTGTCACTGGCCTCCAGCTGGATTTAACTCTGTTTACCACCAGCCTCTGGGCCCGGTCATTCAATCAGTTTTTCACCCAGGAGAGTGTGCGCCCGTCCAGGCCAGAGGCTGACAGTTCTGAAGCAGAATGCTGTGAGAAACTGTATCAAAGGTTTTACTGAGGTCCAGGAAGATACATCCACAGCCTTTCCCTCGTCCAGCAGTCGAGTCACTTTGTCATAGAAGGCGATCAGGTTAGTTTAGCAGGACCTGCCTTTTGTGAACCCGTGTTGACTGGGCCTGATCACCTGGTTCTCTTGCACGTACTTCATGACAGCACTCAAGATCACCTGTTCCATGACTTTCCCTGGCACTGAGGTCAGACAGGCCTGTAGTTCCCTGGATCCTCCCTGCAACCCTTCTTGTAGATGGGCACAACATCAGCCTCCAGTCCAGTGGAACCTCCCCAGTCTTCCAGGACTGTTGGAAGATGATATATATATACTTCAACCTCTTTCTCCTTCCTGTGCTCTCCACCACCCACAACCCCTGGCTCCGCAGTTTGCCCACAGTCACCTCCACCAGAACCCACTGGGGCTACAGCTACTGCCCTTTCTTCCTCTGCCCAGGGGAAGAAAGGAGAAAAACAGAGGATCACTCTGCTTCCTGCCCCTCTATTCTGCCCTTGTAAGACTTCACATAGAATACTGTGTTCAGTTCTGGAGTCCTCAACCCAGGAAAGACATGGATCTGTTGGAACAAGAGAAAAGGACTGCCATGAAGACGATCAGAGGGATGGAACGCCTCCCATACAACGAAAGGCTGAGAGAGTTGGAGTTATTTATCCTAGAGAAGAGAAGGCTCCAGGGAGACCTTAGAGCAGCTTTCCAGTTATTTAAAAAGGGCCTGCAGGAAACCTCGGGAGGGGTGCTTTCTGACGGAGTGCATTGATAGGACAAGGGGTAACAGTTTTAAGCCGAAAGAGGGGAGATTTATATTAGATATTAGGAAGAAATTCCCTGCCCATCATGGGGGGAAGGGGGAGTGCGGAACTGGATGTTCTTTACAGATGTTTCCTTCCAAACCAAATCATTCTATAATCACCCCAGCCTCATGGGGGTGAAAGCCCTTCCAGTTAAGCACTGTCACCCAAGAAATCTGTGACCTACAGTCACCACCAACAGCAGAAGGCACAGACCCCTCCCATCCTTCTCCTCTTCCTCCCAGCTCTAACCCCATGATACAAGAAATAGTTATTATTCCAAGAAGTAGAATAATTTGACTCAAGATAGAGTTAAGCTTCATCTAAGGAACTGCATTTTTTGAAAGTTAGACAGAGTGTCCCTCTGATAGCATGTTTTCAGTGTTTTTCCAGACCCTGTTCATTCTTTCCAGATGATAATGGGTATAAACTGGAGAGGGGCAGATTTAGACTAGACATAAGGAAGAATTTCTTCACCATGAGAATGATGAGGCACTGGCACAGGTTACCCAGGGAATTTGTGGCTGCCCTATCCCTGGAGGCGTTCAAGGCCAGGTTGGATGGGGCAGCCTGGTCTGGTGGGAGGTGTCCCTGCCCACGGCAGGGGGGTTGGAATTGGATGATCCTTAAGGTTCCTTCCAACCCAAATTATTCTATGACTCTATGATTCTATGACAATGTCTTGTGTGAGGCATGATCTGTGCTGCACAGATGTCTCTTCTTCTCGAATCACCACTGTTTGCAGTTTTTCCTGTCTTAAAGCTCACGTCAAGCAGAGAGCTGGAGCCAGCTCCAAATTAGCAAGAGTTCTGCCTGTTGTGAAGTTCATAATAACATTAAAATTAGTCCCTGGAAAGTAACAGAATACGCTTAAGATTACTGGGGAAATTTATACACAGGTAAATGGGAAATACATTCTGTCCCCAGCTCTTGTCTCGCCGCACACGATTGCCCAGACCTGCCAGAGGATGCTCGCTTTCTACAACTCCAAAATGAGCCTTAGAGAGTTAATTTGCCGGCCTTTTCGGGACCACCCGTGCCACCCCCCCCCCAGCTCACCTCGGGGTAGCGCTGCACCAAGCGGCCGATGCCCTCCCTCTCCACCTGCCACTCGGGCTTCTGCCTCTCCTTGCGCAGCAGCCGCAGCTTCCTCGTCCGCCGCGTGTATTTCTTCTTCCAGCGCTCGAAGCTGCGCACCGGGTCCATCTCCGCCCCGTCCCCGCCGACCCTCCCCATGTCACCGACCCGGCCCGGTGCCGCCACGGCCCCGCGTGGTCGCGCTCGGGGCTGGCGCAGGCGGAGCGCGTCATGGCGGGGCGGGGCGGTTGGGAGGGAGGGAGGGAGGGAGGAAGAGGCGGCTCCGCTCCGCAGGGCCTGGGCGGGCTTGCGGCGGGGTCGCTCGCCTTTGCTCGGCTCGTGGAATCGCAGACTCACAGAATCACAGAATAACCAGGTCGGGAAAGATCCACCGGATCATCGAGTCCAACCATTCCTATCAATCACTAAACCATGCCCCTCAGCACCTTGTGAACCCATCCCTTAAACACCTCCAGGGAAGGTGACTCAACCACCTCCCTGGGCAGCCTGTTCCAGTGCCCAATGACCCTTTCTGTGAAAAAGTTTTTCCTAATGTCCAGCCTAAATCTTCCCTGGCGGAGCTTGAGGCCATTCCCCCTCGTCCTGTCCCCTGCCACTTGGGAGAAGAGGCCAGCACCCTCCTCTCCACAACCTCCTTTCAGGTAGTTGTAGAGAGCAATGAGGTCTCTCCTCAGGCTCCTCTTCTCCAGGCTAAAGAGCCCCAGCTCTCTCAGCCACTCCTCATAAGGCCTGTTCTCCAGCCCCTTCACCAGCTTCGTTGCTCTTCTCTGGACTCGCTCCAGAGCCTCAAACTCCTTCTTGTGGTGAGGGGCAGCTCAGCTCCACTTGGCTCTGTCCAGCTCTACTTGGCTCGGCTCTGTCTGGCTCCACTCGGTTCTGTCCGGCTCCGCTTGGTTCAGTCCAGCTCTACTTGGCTCAGTCTAGTCTGGCTCAACTCGGCTCTGTCTATCTCAGCTGGGTGCGGCTCCACTCTGTTCAGTGCAGCTCCGCTTGGTTCTGTCCAACTCCGCTCAGTTCAGTGCAGCTCAGCTCTGCTTGGTCCGACTCTACTTGGCTTGGTCCAGTTGGGCCCCCCACTCAGCTCTGTTTGGCTTCGCCTGGCTCTCTCTGGCTCTACTTGGCTCCACTCAGCTCTGCCTGGCTCCGCTCCACTCTGTCCAGCTCCACTCTGCTCTGTCCAGCTCCACTTGGCTTTGTCCAGCCCTACTTGGCTCAGTCCAGTCTGGCTCCGCTCCAGTTTGTCCAGTTCAGCTTGGTCTGGCTCAGTTCGGTCCAGCTCCACTCGACTCAGTGCAGCTCCACTTAGTTCAGTCCAGCTCCACTCAGCTTAGTTAAGCTTTGCTTATCTCGATCCAGTTCAATCCAGCTTGACTACTCTCAGCTCGGTCCAGACCAGCTCAGCTACGTTCAACTGTGCTCAGTTCAGTCTACCTATGCTTGGCTGCCAGAGGCATGGCATGGCCCGCTGATCCTTATCTGCCTGTGGGAAGGTTTAGAGGTTGTCCAAGAATTGAATATTGAATCATAGAATGGTTTGGGTTGGAAGGGACCTTAAAGATCATCCAGTTGAAACATCCTTGGCATGGGCAGGGACACCTTCCACACCTTCCACGAAACCAGGCTGCTCGAGGCACCATCCAACCTGACCTTCAACACTTCCAGGGATGGGTCATCCAAACCTTCCCTGAGCAACTCATACCTCACCACCCTAATAATGAAGCATGTCTTCCTAATGTCTAATATAAATCTTCCCCCCTCCAATTATAGCCATTCCCCCTCATCCTATCACTACATGCCCTTGTAAAAAAGTCCCTCTCCAGCTTTCTTGTAGGTCGCCTTCAGGTGAGAGCTTCCCAGAGCCTTCCCTTCTCCAGGCTGAACATCCTCAACTCTATCAGCCTGTCCTCATATGAGAGGTGCTCCAGCCCTCTGATCATCTTCATGGCTGTGCTCTGGACCCCATGCCAACAGTTCCATATCCTTTATATATCTGGAATTCCAGAAGTGGACACAATACTCCAGATGACATCACAAGGGAGGAATAAAGGGGCAGAATCACCTCCTTTGACTTGCTGGCCCTCTTCTTTTGATGCAGCCCAGGATATGATTGGTCTTCTGGCCTGTGAGCACACATTGCCTGCTCATGTCGAGGTTCTCATCAGTCGGCACCCTGAGTCTTTCTCCACAAGGCTGCTCTTAATCCCATTGTCCCCCGTCCTGTACTGAAATCAAGGATTGCCGTGACCCAGGTGTAGGGCCTTGCACTTGGCCATGTTGAACCTCAAGAGGTTCTCACAGGCCTACTCTTCCAGCTTGTCCAGGTCCCTCTGGATGACATTCCGTCTTTCTGGTGTGATAACTGAACCACTCAGCTTGGTGTCATCTGCAGACTTGCTGCGGGTGCATTCAGTTTCGCTGTCTGTATCGTAGATGATGATATTGAACAGCACTGGTCCTAGTACGGACCCATGAGGGACACCACTTGCCACAGATCTCTATCTGGACATCAAGCCATTGACCACTACTCTTTGAATGCAACCATCTGACCAATTCTTTATTCACCAAACAACCCACTCATCAAATCCATATTTCTCCAATTTACAGAGAAGGATGATGTGGGGGACTGTGTCAAAGGCTTTACAGAAGTCCAGATAGTTTGCACCCTGTGTCCGATCATGTGGTCACTCCATCATAGAAAGCCACTTTGTGTAATATAGAATAGTTAGGGTTGCAAGGGACCTTAAAGATCATCTAGTTCCAACCCCCTGCCATGGGTAGAGACATTCCACTAGATCAGGTTACCCAAGGCCCCATCCAGCTTGGCCTTAAAAGCCTCCAGGGGTGGGGCATCCACAACTTCCCTTGGTAACCTGTTCCGGTGTCCCACTACTCTCATGGTGAAGAAATTCTTCCTAATGTCTAATCCAAATCTGCCCCTCTCCAGCTTATACCCATTCCCCCTTGTCCTCTGCAATATGGTGTTGTAGGGTGTTGGAAGAGAGTTCCAAGTCTGTTAGTTCTTTATTTGCTAATTAATCACAGGTGGAAAACTGACAAATTTGAAAAAATCAAAAAGTAATTGAAAGCCATACAGTGGGCTCTGTGGTTAAGATGCTGAATTTAGGCTTTGTTGGACATGTGGTTTGACCACCTCGAGTACCCTGTGCAGTTTTGGGCACCACAGTATAAAAAGTCTATAAAGCTACTGGAGAATGTCCAGAGGAGTGCTACAAAGTTGAGGAAGGGTTTAGAGGGGAAAGCTGTATGAGGTACAGCTAAAGTCATACTGTCTGTTCAGCCTGGAGAGGAGGAGACTGAAGGGAGACCTCATCATGGTCTTCCTGGACTTTAGTAAAGCCTTTGATACAGTTTCTCACAGCATTCTGCTTCGGAAACTGTCGGCCTCTGGCCTGGACAGGCGCACACTCTCCTGGGTGAAAAACTGGTTGAATGACCGGGCCCAGAGGCTGGTGGTAAACAGAGTTAAATCCAGCTGGAGGCCAGTGACAAGTGGGGTTCCCCAGGGCTCAGTCCTGGGTCCAGTCCTGTTTAATGTCTTTATCAACGACCTGGATGAAGGCATCGAGTGCTCCCTTAGCAAGTTTGCAGATGACACCAAGCTGGGTGGAAGCGTGGATCTGCTGGAGGGTAGGGAGGCTCTGCAAAGGGATCTGAACAGGCTGGACTGCTGGGCTGAGACCAATGGCAGGAGGTTTAACAAGGCCAAATGCCGGGTCCTGCACTTGGGGCACAACAACCCTATGCAGCTACAGACTAGGAGAAACCTAGCTGGAAAGCTGCCAGGAGGAGAAGGACCTGGGGGTGCTGGTTGACAGCCGACTGAACGTGAGCCAGCAGTGTGCCCAGGTGGCCAAGAAGGCCAGTGGCATCCTGGCTTGTATCAGAAATGGCATGACCAGCAGGTCCAGGGAGGTTCTTCTCCCTCTGTACTCGGCACTGGTGAGACCGCACCTCGAGTACTGTGTTCAGTTCTGGGCTCCTCACCACAAGAAGGATGTTGAGGCTCTGGAGCGAGTCCAGAGAAGAGCAACAAAGCTGGTGAAGGGGCTGGAGAACAAATCTTATGAGGAGCGACTGAGAGAGCTGGGATTGTTTAACCTGGAGAAGAGGAGGCTGAGGGGAGACCTTATTACTCTCTACAACTACCTGAAAGGAGGTTGTGGAGAGGAGGGTGCTGGTCTGTTCTCCCAAGTGACAGGGGACAGGATGAGAGGGAATGGCCTCAAGCTCCGCCAGGTGAGATTTAGGCTTGAGATAAGGAAACAATTCTTCACGGAGATGGTGGTTAGGCATTGCAACAGTCTGCCCAGGGAGGTGGTTGAGTCACCATCCCTGGAGGTGTTTAAGATGACGGTGGATGAGGTGCTTAGGAGCATGATTTAGGGATTGGTGGGAATGGTTGGACTCGACGATCCGGTGGGTCTCTTCCAACCTGGTGATTCTGTGATTCTGTGATTCTGTGATTATAGCTTCCTCACAAGAGGAGGAGCAGGCACTGATCTCTGGCCACCAATGACAGGACCAGAGGGAATGGCAGGAAGATGTGCCAAGGGAGGTTTAGGGATAATTGGATATTGAGATAAGGTTCTTTGCTCAGAGGGGTGGTGGAGCACTGAACAGACTCCGCAGCAAGCAGTCATGGCACCAGGCCTGACAATGTCCAAGAAACATTTGGACAATGCTCTGATATACATGGTGTGAATGTTGGGGTTGTCCTATGCAGGGACAGGAGTTAGACTCAATGATCGTCATGGGTCCCTTCCAACTCAAGACATTCTGTGGTTCTGTAATAATCCAGCTGTGGACAATGGCTTTGGCTCAGAGCCTTGGCCTATGCAAAGGGTTGGCACAATATCCCAGAGAAAACAACAGACAGGCAGAGTCCTTTTACCCTGCGTGGTGTGAGAGTGGTCTCTGTAAGAAGCACTGTCTCTCAAAGTAACTAGATTTAATCAACCTGCAAATTTATATTACACTATCATTATGTGCACTAATTCTTAACCCCTCCCTATAGGGCAGGTTTGCATCATCAGACACAATGTGCTGAGTCAATTTTAGCACTTTGCCAGCTCACAGAATTAAAAACAAAATCAGGCCACAGAGTTATTGCCCCAAATCAGGAAGAGAAAACTACAAACATTCATGCAGTGCCACAAGAAGGAAGTAAAAGCATTGATGAGGGGAACAGTAAAAGACTCCTAAAATAATTACTGCCTCTGATGAGGTTTGGAATTCCAGAAAGCCAAGGGAAAAAGGGAGTGTCTCTTAATTAGCCATATATATGCTGAGTGTTTCACTGAAGATGTTTTCTCTCCTCCCCGAGACCAGGGAAACCTGTGATCATAGAATTGTTTGTTTTCCCTTTAAAATACATTAAGTTCCTAATTCCAGGAATCCCTGGAAAAATTGCTGTTCATTATGCCCCAATGGTATCTCTCCTTCTGGGTACAACTTTGAATGGGATGGTTTTCTCTAGGGGGTTGTTTGCTGTTAAGATGACTAAGGAAGAGTATTGAGGGTTTTATTCTCAAAAGTGTTTTTTCTAGAAGCATCTGGTGAGAAACTGTTTGCAGGAGGTGTTGCTCCACCCTGAAGGTTGTGCTTCTGGGGGGTGGCATATCTTTCCCACAATTACAGCACATCAACTTAACATACAAAACAAGATACTAGCCTAGCACAGTCAGAGTACTGCAGGGCTCAGGTGCCAATTCAAACCTTATCTGTCTGCCTCTAACAGAAAGAAAGAAAAAAAAAAACCAAAAACAAAAAACCCCTCCTGTGTTGAATTTTTGCTGCTGCAGCACTGGAGTGAGTTTAACCTTTTTGTAAGTAAATGCGCAGGTAGAAGTGTTGTGTCAGAACATGCCATCTTTGCTCACCTGGTCTATGTTTTGCCTACAGGCTCATCTGTAATAGCAGAACAGCGACAGTGGTCTGTGAGTCACTATGAATATAATCCTCAATAAAAAAAGTTGTATGGAAAGTATCTTGCCACCCTACTTCTAAAACAACTTTTTAGGCTGCTGTCATGACAAACACCATTAATTATGCCTATATGTTTCCAATGCTTTCTAATGATTTCTTTGTTCATTAGCCAAGAAGTCCATATACCAGGAGAGGAAAACCAGAACACCAAAAGCAGGCTGCCTTGTGTCCCACAGTAGAAGATAAAACAGTGGAGAGCCTCTCATCCCCTTGCTGGAGGTCTGGGAGCCTGCAAAGGTCTGGGATCCACCTTTCTGTTTTCTCTGCTGTCCTCTCACCCAGCATCTTCATAGAGTGGAATATGGCCTTCTTCAATCCAGTCCTTCACTCATTCTCTGTAGCCATGGGCAATTTAAGAGTCATCACTGTGGCAACAGCCCTCAGTTCTTATAATGGTCTTTCAAAAAGTTTCCAAATTCATATTCTTTTAGGAGAAGGAAGTTATAAGCCTGTTACCCTCTTAAAACCTGGGGTGAAATAGACAGGGAAAAACTGGGGAGTTGAGAGGGATTATGCTTTGCTTTTCTCTTGATTACCAGGATTTTGACTGTCAATTATATTGGTCAGAGTGACAGCAATCAACTGATTGAATGTTTAAATGAAAACCACTCTCCAAAGGACAGATTCCAGTTTACATGCAAGATTAAACTTTGTGCCACAATGTTGCAAAACCACTTCATGTATATGAAAAACAGCAGTGGTGAAAAATTACAGAATCACAGAATCATGTAGGTTGGAAAAGACAGTTAAGATCATCGAGTACAACTGTAAACATAACACTGCCAAGTCCACCGCTTAACCGCGTCCCTAAGGACCATGTCTACACATGTTTTAAATACTCCCAGGGACTGTGACTCAACCATTTCCATGGGCAGCCTGTGCCAGTGCTTGACGACCCTTTCCATGAAGTAATATTTCCTAATATCTAGCCTAAAACTCCCCTGGTACAGCTTGAGGCCATTTCCTCTTATTCTATCACTTTTTCCTTGGGAGAAGAGACCAACACCCACCTCTCTGCAACCTCCTTTCAGGTTGTTGTAGTGAATGATAAGGTCTCCCCTCATCCTCCTCTTCTCCAGGCTAAACAACCCCAATTCCCTCAGCCACTCCTCAAAACACTTGTGCTCCAGACCCCTCACTAGCATCATTTTCCTTCTCTGGATGATCTCCAGTACCTCAATGTCTTTCTTGTGCTGAGGGGCCCTAAAGTGAACACAGTATTCAAGGTGCAGCCTCACCAGTGCTGAGCACAAGGGAACAATAACTTAGAATCATGGAATAACCAGGTTGGAAGAGACCCACTGGATCATCGAGTCCAACCATTACTATCAAACACTAAACCATGCCCCTTAGCACCTCATCCACCTGTGCCTTAAACACCTCCAGGGAAGGTGAATCAACCACCTCCCTGGGCAGCCTGTTCCAGTGCCCAATGACCCTTTCTGTGAAAAAGTTTTTCCTAATGTCCAGCCTAATGTGCTCCACGTGCAGGACCCGGCATTTGGCCGTGTTAAACCTCATGCCATTGGACTCTGCCCAGCGGTCCAGCCTCTTCAGATCCCTTTGCAGAGCCTCCCTACCCTCCAGCAGATCCACACTTCCACCCAGCTTAGTGTCGTCTGCAAACTTCTCTACTCCTGTTGGCCACACTATTTCTGATACAAGCCAGGACACAGTTGGCCACGTTGGCAACATGGGCACGTGGCTGGCTCATTTTCAGCCAGCTGTTGACCAGCACCCCAGGTCTTGTTCCACCAGGCAGCTTTCCAAGTCTCTTAAAAATCAGAAGAAAATCCGGCTTGTCAGGTCTCCAGAAACACCAAAAAATATTTATACTGTTAGGATGATACTGTATGATATAATAGAAAGCTTTGGGGAAAAAATGAAAGAGCTGTTTAATAAGATGACATAAACACGTTTCTTCTGGAAGAACAAAGGACTTCTTGTGTTCTAGGGGACTTTTGTTGAATCTAATATTCATTATTTATGATTTTTTTTGCCAATGAAAGCCCATCTGAATGTTGGGAAAGTGGTGATTAAAGCCCTGGTCAATGAGAATGCTTCCATAGTCAAGGTAAAGCTTCCACTCAGATTGTCAGACAAGGTGACCACCTACAGGACAGAAAATAGTTTAAAAAATGAATTATTACTGTGTCATATTTTCAGTCTTTAAATAAATTAAATACCTGTCTCTTCAAAATGTTATGATGTGTAAGTTGTTTTTTTTTTTAAGACACAGGATGGAAGATAAAACAAATACAAAATTGAAACATTTTTCCTTTAAGCCAATGAAAGTGTTTTTATTGAAAATGATAAGCATTACAAATCTTGCAAGAAATATAAGACAGGGTTTGCTGAAACTTGTCTTCCCTCACTGAAATGTCAAATGCACCAAGGCTCTGCAGGCCCTGTCACTTCACCGTTTCCTACAGTTTGCCCTGTAGCACTTTTCACTTCTCAGAGCTTTTGGTGCAGGGACCACGATGATGTTTCAGTATACCTAAGCCACTAGGGGCCGTAACAGACCTGTAGAAATCAAACTGAGTAATAAACTGCGATGGTGAAGAGATACATATTAAATAAGCCATTAAATAATCGAGCCTGCTTTTTTTGTGATGGCTGAGATCTGGGTACAGTCCCAGGGCACAGGCTTATATTCCATTTCAGGGAGCTCCATAAGTATGTGTTTAATTTTTAATGAGTATGATGATTCTTTTACAAACTGAGCTGATTTCCTGACTGAGATACAGAGTTGACAAATCAAATTACAAAAGATTAGGTAGCCTTTCAGACAGTCACCTACTCTGGAAGAACACCAGTTCTGAAACTGAATTGTATACACTATGGGGCTACTGTCACTTAATACACTTAAATGCCATCCTTTAATTAGAAGAACTTTATGGAAAAAAAGGACGTGCATAGAGCACAGTTCTTGAGATCTTTGTATTTCAGGGTCATTTCAGGAGACAGTTAATGTAGTGTTTTTCCCAATCCATTAGCATAGTACAATATATTTAGTTTGTCAGATATGTCAAAAACTGCACTGCACCTTTATGCAGAAGGAATATGTGCCTTATTATCCTTGTGTTTATGTGCTTTATTATTCCTCCATTTGGATAAATAATCATGATTTACTATTTTGATTCTGTGGTTTATTCACTAGTTATATTGTTCAATTTTGAGGTGCACATTTCCCTTCTACTTATACTAACTTAATAACACCTCTTTGTGTGGCTGTAAAGTCTAATCCACTCAGCCTGTCCTATCTAACTGCATATTTCTGGCTCTAGGAGTTAAATTTGTTTTAAATGTTTATACTCATTAGACTCATACTTGAGAATAAAGGGTCATGAGACCAGTTTTAGAGAAAAGATATGGGCTGGGGGTCAGTCACAGAAAGGCAAAAAGAGGGCCTTCTGCACAGAGGGCAAAAGGAAACTGAGGATAAACTGTCTTAGTAGTTCCTGTCCGTAGCACTCAATCATTCCTACTGGCAATCCCTATACTTATGCTCTGGTAGGAATCCGGTGTGGGCCCATATGTGGGCCCACAAGTGCATAAACTGTGAAGCTTTCAAACAAATCTCATCTCATATAAAACTGCAAAGTCACATCAAAAATTAATTTATCTTCATGATTTATTATTTCAGTCATACCAGATCTCTCAAGTAGAAGGCACTGTGAAGACTTGGGTGGAAATGATGCTGTCACTGTAGCATGTGCCCATATAGTCATGGATAGCTACATGGGACATCCAAAAATGAGAGCAGGCACAACTTTCAAAAAAATGGAGGCAGAAAACTGCTGTGTTAGTTCTCCTCATCTACACGCTTGCTAATGCAAGGAAAAGGTATAAGATTTTTTTCGGGTAAGAAGCATGGTAATGAAGCTGTGCAGATTTCTCTACAGTTCCCTATGAAGGTCACTTCATGACGGATGGAGAAGATCCAGATGTTTGAATCATAAAATCATTAAGGTTGGGAAAAGACCTCTCAGATCATGAAGTCCAACCATCAACCCAACACCACCGTGCCTACTAAACCATGTCATGAAATGCCATATCTACATGTTTTTTTAACACCTCCATGGATGGAGACTCCAACACTGCCCTGGGCAGCCTCTTCCAATGCTTCACCACTCTTTCAGTAAAGAAACTTTTCCTAATATCCAATCTAAACCTCCCCTGGTGCAACTCGAGTCCATTTCCTCTCATCTCATCACTTGTTACTTGGGAGAAGAGACCAACACACACCTCTCCTTTTAAGCAGTTGTACACAGTGGTAAGATCTCCCCTCAGGCTCATGTTCTCCAGACCAAACAAAGCCAGTTCCCTCAACTTCTCCTAATAAGACCTGTGCTCCAGGTGTGTTCATCCAAATAGCTGACTTGATGAAGCTAACAATAACATTTCTGTGCTGCTGCTGGTCGTGCTAACAGGGAAAAGCAAACCAAGGAATGTTAAAAAACACCCCCACAATGTTTTTATGGAAAATTCTGGATACTTTCATTAGACAAACCAATGTAAAGATTTAACATTTCTTAATGTTCAAAGCCTAGAAGTGGGATTCAGCTCCACACTGTAGATCATTTAGATGCCTTTATGAACGTGAGTGGCTTGGTTCTGTTGGTCTGTGGCCATCTGAGATGCTGTAAGGCATCCTACCTGAGCTTCAGCTGCTTCTCCACTAGGGCATGAATCACCCATGTGCCCCATGTCATCTCTGCCAGCCTCGTGCAGATGCTTCTATACCCTAGCGCACTAGATGCTTATATTTAATCCCACTGGAAACTGTAGAGCTATTTTATTCATTTCAAAAGAGACATTCAGAGGGACATATGTTTAATAAGATGGACATATGTCCATCTGAATCCCCCTCTAGAGTCCATTAGCTCTACTAACTAGTTCTTCACTCACTAGAATGGGAGCATAACATGTAGACACGACATTAAAGTGTCTACAAGCTAGAACTGACTGTCTCACATCCCTTCCCAGAGAGTTTAATGTTCACCAAATGTAAAGGCTCAATAACAGGCATGTAAAAACATGGACCTGAAAAGCTTCACTGAGCCTCTCAGCAGATTAGTGTTCAAGTTTCACTTCATTTAGCAATCCTTTAAATCATTTTAGCGTCAACAATAACACTCAGAAAACAGGTTGTTTGAGCAGATGTGGTTGATTCACAGGCAAAGTTATGGCCTAAACAAATCTTTCAGTTGAGTTCAGTGGCTGCTTTTTTGATCCGGTTCACAAACTATTCAGTGCTCTTTAATGAAATTAGCATCTCTATTTCAGATTTAAATTATACTGGTTTAACAAGTCATAAAAACAAAAACAAAAATCCCATAAGAGCTCTACGCAGCTCTACAGAAGATTAGTTCCTGCCAAATTCAGGCACTTGAGAGCCACAGCCTCTCAGTCCAAGCTAACAGGCTCTGCCACTCGGTGGAGTTTGGCAGTATAAACTTTCTGCCACAGAGCAGTTCACAGTTTTCCTGCACTCCCAGCTGACCTTTCCTTGCAGAGCAGCCTTGCTCCTCCCAGCAGTATGTTATCTTATGTGACAAAGGATTTCCTGTGAAGACAGTAGAATAATAGGCTAGGTAATAAAACTGCAATTGAAATTAAATGTAAATAAAAGTCAAGCCAAAGGTGCTGAAGGGCATGGTATAGTGATTGATAGGAATGGCTGGACTCGACGATCCGGTGGGTCTTTTCCAACCTGATGATTCTGTGATTCTAAGTGTATCTAATCCCCAAGAGCTAGCGAAAGAACACCATGACAAGAATGTGTCCTTTTGTTGAGCATTGCCTCTGTGCTCAGATTAGTATCAATGAGTTCAAAGAAAAACAAATAAGAATTCAAAACCTGAGTGACAAAAAGCTTCTGTTCTTCCTGCCACTTATTATTGCTACTGTGTTTCATTGAAAATCTGTGCTTACTGTTAGTTGTGCCATAAAAAATGGAAGAATACATATCAGCATAATATGGCATATTATGGTATTGCATGAGATAGAAAGATAACATAAAAGACAGGTCTTGCTTAAAAAACACGTGCCTGAACAGGAACTAAAGAACAGAATAGAAAACCCAGGATGCACAGTAAAAGACTTCAGAGTAAATTTAGTAAAAAGGAAGAGGTGTTTGGGTTGCTATTTATGTTCTCATAGAGAACAAAAAGATTTATTTTTCCTAGTGTGGAATTGTTTGAAACAGTGCAGCAGGAGTGAAGTTGGTGGAATGCAAATCCAGATCAATAGCTTTAACTTGCTAACAACAATTTGTATGTGTGCGTGTTCTGCTTTGTTTTCCCTTCAGTCACCTTTCAAAAGCAATAACAACCAAAACCACTCATTCATCATCTTCTCTTTGATCCTTGCTCTTGATAGCAGCTATTTTGCATCTTTGTTGTAATCACTCCACCCCATTCCTTGCAGTAACATTAACGAGAAACTTCCTGTTCGTGGATGCCTTTCTGCAGTAAATCAAATTACTGCAGTTCCAGGGAAGGGTTCAATGGGCAACAAATGCAACAGAGAAGACAGATTGGTGTCACAGATAGACATTTAAAAGCCCTTCACAGCCCTCAAGGTTGTGACACAGGTCTGGAATAGGTAACTGAGTATTTCTAGGCTCCCAAAAATCCTTGTACAGGATGAACAAATTCTGTGTCAGTTCTTGGCCAGTATGGCCAAGATATATTTTGCCAAATAAAGACTTTGAAGATGTACTGTAATTCATGAAGGGCATGAGCATCAATTCAAGTTTCAAAAAAATAGTGAACTCTAAGTTGTTGAAAAGCAGGCTCTTTCAAGAAAGACAGAGAAGTCTTCATAAATCCTGTGATAAACATTGATGATTGTATCATTTGAAGTAATTACAGACCAACTAGATTATGAACTATCAAATCAGCTCTCTATGTGCTGATTCACTGTGCAAGGCATTTATCTGAGCAGGCAAATGGTTCCTCAAAGTCTCAAACCATGGTGTCCACTGTAGTGATATTTCCCTGACTCTTCAACAGCTCAGACCCATGATGCAGGGGACCATGGGAGCCAGGAGTTCACAGGGACTCTTCTGCAATTTTTAAAGTACTCAGGATATTAAAACTCTTGTGAACAGGTAAGTTTCTGATGAGCTGCAGATTTTTAAGTGTCCTTGCTATAAATTTATCACCATTTCTGTTGTCTTTAGCAGCTTGCATGTGCAAGAAGCATTCATGCTATGTTATTTTTGAAGTATCTCAATAGTCTCAGTTGACATTCATGTGCTGGATTAACTTCTTACTGAAGGGATGGAAGCTGCCCTGGAAACCTTGAAACTTAATTTTCTTTCATATTCTGTGGTTTAGGATCAACATTAACAAATTGTAAGTTTTGCTTCAATAATCGTTAAAATTTACATAAAAATAGATGTCTTGGATTTACTTCATGACTGTCTTCGGCAGTAGGAGACCAATATCTGAACATATCTGAACAGTTTATTAGCCTGATCACTTAACTACATCATTTTACCTCTACAACATGTAAACATTAAAAACAATAAATGGATGAAAACCAGAGTTTTCTACTACCATAATTCAGCCGCTGAAAGTAAGTTGGGAAAGTACTTTGCAGGCTGGATAGTCTCCAAAAGGTAGAAGGCTCCTATCAACAGGTATTGAGATATCAGTATTAAAGTAGTTTCTCATATAGAAGTCAATACTTCAGTGAAGAGTGCAGACATAGAAGCTATGTTTGTTTATATCATACACATTTGCATGCCTAGAGACCTCTCTTCTGACTCAAGACCTGATTTTGCAATACATGAAGACATGAGAAGTAGTGAAACACGAGTTCCCCTCTTCTGAGTTCCAAAACAAATAAAATTGACTTTTGCTTTCTCAGAAAATGGATCCAGTGGCATATGCTAGTTTGTTTTTAAAAATTTTCACAATTATTTGTGCACTTATTTAGTAATTTCTCATTTAGGTCTCCCAGGATCTTCCAACTAGAGCAATAAAGTTGCACTGCAGTTTCTAAGAAACCACTGTATTTTTTTGCCTCATCGGTGCTTATAATATCTAGAGCATCGCTACATACTAGGATATGTCAATAGTTATACAGTAGCTCTACAGCTGTTGAATTGCCATCATTCACAAATGTTTAAATAGAGACCTGCATTGATGCTCCATTTAGTGAGATAAATTGATGCTATTACTCTTCTGCAAAGGCTTCTACATGATGGTGACAGAGAAACAAACTCTTCCCACAGATGCACATGAGTAATACTAGAGGCTTATGAGGAGTGGATGGAAAATAACAGTAATATTCAGAGATATGATATGCTAGTGTTGTTATTAACAATGCTTCTACAAATTACTGATATTAAGTGCATGGTTAAGTGGATCCCCATTTAACAAAGTTACTCAGCCAGTTTACAACCACCTCAGTATATATAAACTATGTTTACCTTTAACCTAAGCTGCTAGACAGTATTCAGGACTATTTTGTTGGACCTTTTCCACTGTAAAACCACTCTGCAAAGCATCTATCCAAAGTCCTGTTTCCTAAATATAACAACAATACATGACGGCAGGAGGGTAACTTCCACATTCAGAAGCCTAGCTCTGCATCCAGGTAGGTCTGAGTTCAGAATTTCTGATTCATGAAGAACTACAAGTACTGGATTTTACTGTTTGTTTTATTCCTGTAGCAGAATTCATACATCAACACAAATTTGATACTTATTATTTTCTGTTAAGTGAGAATACATAATTCCATGACAATGATAATAGAAAATTGTATGTCATTAAGTAATGTGAATTAAAAACGAAGATTTGAAGAAGGCTATAAGCCAATGACTAAAACTTACTCCTTTTTTGGGGTTCCCCTCCAAGCCACAGTGCTCTTTCTAATCTCCCAGTTGCTTTTATACACTCCTAAAGTCTGATTCTCATGCAACAAAAGCAACATTCTTCCCTTTCCCCATTCTAGGAGTTACTTTGGTTCGATCATTCACCAGAGTGGAGCTGAAGCCTCCTACAACTGGGTCAATAATATTTTACCTTCGTGACATAAACCAGTGACCAAGTCAAAAGTATTCTCCCAGTTCAAAGTTACTCCAAATATGTTCCTGAGTCAACCATGCACTAGTAGGCTTTATAGAATCATAGAATCATAGAATAACCAGGCTGGAAGAGACCCACCAGATCATCGAGTCCAACCATTCCTATCAATCACTGAACCATGCCCCTTAGCACCTCATCCACCTGTGCCTTAAACACCTCCACGGAAGGTGAATCAACCACCTCCCTGGAAAGCTTCTTCCAGGGCCCAGTGACCCTTTCTGTGAAAAATTTTCGCCTAATGTCCAGCCTAAATCTCCCCTGGTGCAGCTTGAGGCCATTCCCTCTTGTCCTGTCCCCTGTCACTTGGGAGAAGAGCCCAGCACCCTCCTCTCTACAACCTCCTTTCAGGTAGTTATAGAGATCAATGTGGTCTCCTCTCAGACTCCTCTTCTCCTGGCTGAACAACCCCAGCTCTCAGCCGTTCCTCACGAGGCCTGTTCTCCAGCCCCTTCACCAGCTTTGTTGCTCTTCTCTGGACTCGCTCCAGAGCCTCAACATCCTTCTTGTGGTGAGGGGCCCAGAACTGAACACAGTACTCGAGGTGCGGTCTCACCAGTGCTGAGTCCAGAGGGAGAATAACCTCCCTGGACCTGCTGGTTACGCCGTTTCTGATACAAGCCAAGATGCCACTGGCCTTCTTGGCCACCTGGGCACACTGCTGGCTCATATTCAATCGCTGTCAACCAACACCCCCAGGTCCTTCTCCTCCAGGCAGCTTTCTAGACAGACTTCTCCTGGTCTGTAGCACTGCACAGGGTTGTTGTGCCCCAAGTGCAGATTGTGTCAGATTAGGCACTGCCTTTCTGTGCAAGTGATCTGTGAGACTTTCTACTGCTGTCTCACCATCCTTTTCACCAATTTCTCCTGCCCTTCCTCCTGGTCATTGATGCTGGTGATTGTTGGGTCTGGATGCTGCAGGTTCCAATTTAACAGTTCATTTTCACTTTAGACTCTTAACCTCAGACTTTTCCTAATCTTTCCCTCAGTCCCTTCACTGGGCATTTGCATTCCTCGAAGCCTGTTTTGTTCCATCTTCAACACATGCTGTTGCTTCCATCATCTTGTGCATAAGCAAGGTATCACCATTGCCCATGCTGAAGCCAAAACTAAGTTTCCCAAGTACAGAGGTAATTTTGTCGGTCCTTTCCTAGTTTCCTCTTTCATCAGGTTCTGGGCATAGAGCCAGGATATGGGCATTTTGCCAGCACACATGCTGCTCTCCCACCCCACCCTGGACCTCATGTCTTCATACCTACCTCACCTCTGGAGCCTTGCCTGGGGCCGCACCCCTTCATACACTCCTACAGCTGAGCCACTCCTGGTCCTGGCCCGAACACCTCTGTGCTGACCCCACCTGTGAGCTGTGCCCCAGCCTGGGCTCCTCCCCACACCCTAAGTCTTGTGCTTCCCTACTGTCTTCTTTCACTATTCACCCAGCACTGGAACCCAGCCTGGGTCCATCGAGCTGTAGTGCCTGATGACTTGAATTTTGAATGCAGACGAAACATATCTATAGGTACAACTATAATTCATTCCTCTTGAGAAAAGGAGAGAATGCGGGCTCTAACAGTAGGCTTCTCTCCCAGATAAGCATCAATTAGACATCTAACATGTCATGGATATTCAATTGTTTTGTAGATTGACATCTTAAAAGGAGCAGCTGGGGGAACTGAGTTGTTTAGCCTGGAGAAGAGGAGACTGAGGGGAGACCTTATTACTTTCTACAACTACCTAACAGGAGGTTGCAAAGAGGTGGATGTTGGTCTCTTCTCCCAGGTGATGGGTGATAGGATAAGAGGGAATAGCCTTAGGCTGCATCAGGGAAAGTTTAGATTGGACATTAGGAAAAATTTCTTCACAGAAAGGGTTATCAAGCACCGGAACAGGCTGCCCAAGGAGGTGGTTGAGTCACCATCCCTGGAGGTGTTTAAAAGGTGGGTAGATTAGATGCTTGCGGACATGATTTAGTAGCAGACAGGTATGGTTGGAGTTGATGATCTCTAGGGTCTTTTGCAACCTAGTGATTCTATGATTCTGTGCATAGTGATAAGGCATCCCCAGACACATCAGGCTTCTCTATAGGAACATTTTCTAGCACAGGTGTTCCTCTTCTCTCATGATGACTTTTGCAGCAGCAGAACATGGTCCGCACTTGTACTGGGTCTGGATGGTATGGAGTTAACTTTCTTCATAGCAGACCATACCCTGCTGTGTTTTGCATTTGTGACTAAAACAGTGTTGATAACACACCACTGTTTTGGGTGTTGCTGAGCAATGTTTGCACAGCATAAGGTGTTGGGTTTTCTCCCTTTTCCCCCACTCTGCCTCACCAGCAAGTAGGCTGGAGAGAGGCAGTGAGCAAGAAGCTGGGAAGGGGATACAACAAGGACAGCTGACCCAGGCTGACTGAAGAGATATTCCATTCCATATGACATTGTGCTCAAGGGTAAAATCTCAGGGAAAGGAGGAGGAAAGGGGGATGTTTTCATTTAAAGAATGCATGTTATACTTGCTGAGGTCCTACTTCCCAGGAAGTGGCTGAACGTCTGCTTGCCGATAGGAAGTAGTGAATTCATCCTTCATTTTGTTTTGTTTGCCTGTACAGCTTTTCTTCACTATTAAACTGCCCTTATTTTGACCAATAGGTTTTCAGCTTTTGCTATTCCAAGTCTCTCCCCCATTCCTCCGTGGGGGAGTAAGCAAGAGACTGGGTAGGGGCTCAACCACTGTCCGGGGTAAGCCCACCACAGCACTCACACTACCTTGGTCTTGGCTGACAAAGACTTTTTACTGTCCTAAGCTAATACAGATCTGTTCTTTGTCACCAGGGCTGATGGTATAAATGTCACCATCACGGAATGGAAGAAGAACTGGTTTTGCTCCTGATCTTGAATGAGGTGTTTGAATTAAAAAGTATCTTTGCTGCTCTGACCTAACACCAATCATCCATGAGAAGGGTTAATTGCAAAGGCACACAATTATTTGAGTCCTTTTTAAGCATCCTTTTGCCAAGCATCACAGTGTCAAGGATATTAAGGAGAGAGGAAAAATTTTGCTCTTCTGGGAAGTTGGTTTCAGCTCCTGCTTAGGAGACTGGTTTTTCGTTATCATTCTTTCCATCCCCAGGACTGCATGTCCAACTGCTAGTGACATCATGCTTTTTAAAATCACACCAAACGTAGCCACCATCATCACAGCCTGCCCGTACAGGGGAGAGAAGCTAAAGGTGATAGGCAACTCCCTTCAGATTATTTTTCCAGTTGAGAGCCAAACTACTTCCACTGTGCTGGCAACTGCTTCTGTGGCTGAATAATAGCTTTTGCAACATGTTGCTTTTTAACGTGCTAAGACACTTAGGTAGTCAATCCTGCAAGACTGTCAGTCCTACCAGTACCATTTTCTATTTCCTGGGGCAGCAACTGATCTCAAAAACAAGCTGTCAGGTGTATCAGCACTGCTATATAAGGATCCCTATAACGCAATAGGACTGGTATCAAAGGACCTGTAGAGTAGGCAAGTCCTTACAAATTAGCCTGTGATACTAGATAAAGTATTTATGTTATGTGTGGCGCAAAGTCATTGTTGTGTAATTTTACTAATTTGGTAATGACTGTTGCTATGTGGCAACGTTTCCACCACCAAATCCAGCAGAGCAGATGAACACGATTGTTTACCAAACACACAGACCTCAGATAAATCCCAGCGTTACTAAGACTTTGCCATCTTGGCTCTGTATCTTTCATTTGCTCTTAAGAAAGAGGCTTTTATGTAGTTCATGTGAGGTGATAAATAAAACATGAAGTTAAAACTTAATGAGCTATTTTGACAGCTCTTGTACCATCAAAATCCTTCTACTACCATTTTTGTGCTAGTAATCAAAAAAGTGAAACTCATCCTAACTTAATAGAGTTATAAAACTCATGTCAGGTTTTTTTTCCTGATTAAATAGATCCATATAAGACAAAATTTATGGATGGTATTACAGGAAAGTGAGATCACATATAAATTCTTCACCATAAAAGTTACCAGGGAATGCTGCAGTTATAGTCATATATGCAGCCTCTAACAACTTCCCTGTGTATTATTAATACAGTTTCTCTGGTTTTCTTAATTCTTTGTTTAAAAAAACATAGATTATGTATCACTGTTGCTTTTAATGCACACAAACTTCTATTTTTTTCAATATGACGCACAAAGTCTGCAAGGTTAATTAACAAAGTGATGATTTGCAAGAAAGCTAGTAATGTAGTTAATTCAATTGGAACAGGAAAGACTTCTTAATTCTGCATCCCTTCGGGACGCAGAGTTTCAGTTAGTCTGTACCAAATTTTCTTCAATACAGGTTGACACAATTAGACCAATTTAAGCATAGCTGTATCAGGGAGGAGAGCACCAAAGGTGCTGATTACCTTACTAGCATTATGTGCTATCATCTCCAGTACTCACCATGAAAATGCTCTGCAGGGCCCACGGTTCTCCTTTACACGCTTACACACACCAGCTATTCACAACTGTCTGGAGCTGGTGGCTTAATCAAAGGTAGCCAGGATATTGAGAGGATGAAAGGTAGGAATGGCACAGCAGAGCTGGTCTACAGAGCTGCTTATTTAGTGAAAATCTCATGCCAAAAGAATAGAATAGGAAGAATAAAAGTACAAGCTTTTGGATTTGCATCATTGTTTCTGACCACTCAAAGCTGCTTGTATTTCTCCATCTAGTTAAATCCTCTACCAGGTGCACTGGAGAGTCCTCTGCCTTCAGCCACTCTCACACTGATCAGTTCTTTTTATTTCATCCTGTTATTAATATGCAGAGTCACTACTTCAGCTTTTGATAAGTTTAAAAGAATCCTTTTGCCTTGGCACCAGGGTTGTCAAATAGGGGTTGGCTGGGGAACCCATAATATGCATTTCTCAGTGCAGAGCCAAGGAAAGACAGACTTCTTTCTCACATTGCTCACACAGGTCCTGGTCATGTTCTGGCTTATCCTGAAATAGATTTACAGGTCAAAATAAAAACCAAATTAGAGAATAGAAGTTCAGAGTTTACTCTAACTACAGAGTTTGTAAATCGCACTCAGATGCAAACTCTTTCCCTTGACAAAATTCCCTCTCACCCCTCCTTCAAGACCTCCGTACCAGTTGCACATGCAAATCAATGAACTGTGAAGCCAGTGAGATTAGCATGAATTCAGCGAAGAGGAAAGGGAACACTAATCATTTGGCTTCATCTCTCCCACGGGTGCCAGCCAGAGGCTCCTGTTTAAGATGGAACTGTCATAGCCATGTAAGTGCGTGCTCACTGTTTCAGTTCCCCTCATTGATACCAGGACTGGATTATACCCAGGCAACACAAGAAATCTTCAATTGCTTCATTTAGATAGACATTCATTTTCTTCACCTGCACCAGGCCCTTTAAGCTTTTATTAGACTTTTGAACTACAACTCCATTAAATTCTATGTTATAAATAGTACTGTATGCCTGTTGTTCTCTGGGGTCCAGTGTCGAGGAGCTCTAGAAAACTGACAGTGTAAGGCAAATTTCAGAGTCATCACTTAAACAGTGCAATAACATCCTGCTGGACCTCATTTAATATATTACACATTAATTAAAGAGCTAATTATCCTGCAGAAGGAAGCAACATCTGTACTTTCTGGTGTTACTTGAATTAGAATTATTAAATGCATTTATCATTAAGGTTTTATATACATTGCTCACATATTTAATTTAAAAGATAGAAGGAAAAAAACTAATTTACAAAAAAAATCCTGTTCAAAGTGTTACCTGTATTTATAGAATACAATTTCTCATTAAGATTTGGATATCCATTTCTCATTGAATTTAGTTAAGTATGCCTGATGAGAGAGTAAAAGTTAATTGACAAGCCTCATTAAATTCCCCTTAAAACATAGAGCTATTGACTTCAATGGGAGTTGAATCAAACCCTAAATTAAGAGATGAATTGCTCGAGATTAAAACAACTTGTTTTAAAGCCTGGGGACAGTTTGTTCATTTTTATACTGTATTTGTATTCTTTTATAAAGTATACAAACAGGTGGGATGGGATTCCTCTCACCTAAACTTAGACATATACAATGTACAATTGGAAGCTACTCATGCCAGACTGCCTTTATATTCAATGGAGGGAAAGAGCCTGTTTTAAGGCATGATTCATCTGACCTACTTTAGAATAAGATAAATTGTGTACTATAAGCATTTGGTTTTCTTCATTGAAAATAAATGTAATTAGCCAAACTCATTTAAAGGGAGCTGTCTACACTGCAAGTGTTTACATTTAGTAAAATGAATACTTTCTCCTGAGAGCTGAAGGTATTTAGAGTTGCTGTCAATGTATTCTATATAGAAGAGAACTAGCCAGCTAGCTGAACAAACACAAATGTGTCTTTCACCTAATATTCCAGGTGAAACTTGCTTGCTATAAACAAAGCAAGGGTAAAACATTTTTTAGTCAATAACACTCATCACGTTTATTCTTCTGACATTCTATATTCATAACTGACCAACATCAATAGCCACTGATACTTAAAAGAGGGGTATAAACAGGCTGCTGCTCCAAAATCTGCTTTAGGGATATTTATGCAAATCAGGCAGAGTGAGGATTTTGCCTTATCCTAGTGATACTCCTGCAATAAAAGAACTCTTGGAGTTAAGCGCTAAAAAAGATCGCAGAATTATCTGTGATATAACTAAGTTCTAGACAATCTGCTTCTTAGCTGGGATGGGAGGCATTTTCACTCCCCAATTTATATTGATTTCCACTGTCATATTCACAGAGGCATTCTGACTTTGCTATATCAGAGTTGCTGTACCTTGTCCTCCAAAAAAGTGCATGTAAATAAAACTAGTGTTTTCTCTGGAGCATTGATAACTGCAGTTGCTTCAGGGTTTAAACAAGGTGTGATATGCTTTTAGCTCAAGCAATTTAACTGAAGATATCATTAAGTTTTTCTGTTATGCAACTTTATTTTAGATTGTGAGATTTTTATTGTGCTTCATTTGCTTTATCCTTCCTAATTAAATTAAAAATGAAGTCATAATTCTTGTAAGATGTACTGTCTTTTTCTTCAACCAGCACTGGAAGTTAAGAGATTCTAAGGACACCAACCACTGTGGCTGATAGTGACTAACTGATAACCTGGTTATTATTCTCTAGTAAAGGATGAGCTGATGCGTACTATGCAACAAAATTCCTCACAATGGGTTACATTTACATCTGGCAGTCAGTACACAGAAGTGTTAAATATTTCTGCAAATTTCTGTTTTGAAGAGTTAGGTGTGACATATGTGCCATAAACCACTTGGAATCACAGACGCATAAGATAATCTGTATTGATTCAGGGAGGTCATCATGATGAATCCCCTGTTCAAAGCAGGGCTAACTTCAATGTTGGACACTCAGAGCCTTCCCCAGTCAATTTTTCTGTATCTGCAACCTTCCTAGGCAACGTCTTATAGTGCTGGAACAACCATGATTCCATCATTGGAAGTGTTTAAAGTCAGGTTGGATGGGGCTCTGCGCAACTCCTAATGTAGTGAAAAAAATCTCTTGTTCGTGGCAGGGAGGGAAGTTCAACCAGAGGGTCTTTAAGGTCTCTTCTGACCCAAACCATTCTATTACTTTTTTTTTCATAATGGTGGATAACATTTTTTTTGGTGCAGTTTATGTCCATTGCCCCTTGTATTTTTGGGGTGGATTCCCAAGAAGATGTCTCTATAGCCACCCATTAGAAAGTTGTGCACAACAATTTGATCCCCTTAACCTTGTATTCAGACTGTACAAACTCGTTTCTCTCAGCTTCCATTCAAGTGTCACAGGTTGCAGCCTCCCAGTCAGCTTTGTGCTCCTCTGCTGGACTTGCTCAAGTAGGTTAATGTTTTTTGCTTTTGAGAGTCTGAAACTGGACACAATATTCCAGATGCAACCTTTTGAGTTCACAGGGAATAGCCAGCCACTTTCCCTCTCCTGCTGACTACACTCTTAGTAATGCAACCCGAAAGGCAGGTTTTTGGGGGGTTTTTTGACTTTTTGAACTTTAAGATGTTTCTGTCAGGCTCTTTCTCTAGCCTGTTGAGATCCCTCTGGGAAGCTGCCCTGCCCTCCAGTAGAACATCTTCTCCCCACAATTTAATGTCACCTGCTAACGTAGTGAGGATACATCCCATCTCATCATTCAGGTTGTTAGTGAAGAAGTTAAATAGTACCAGATTCAGTATCTAACTCAGAAAAACTGGCTAAATTGGCTCACAAAAATTCCTAACTGGTCACCAACTACTAACCAGAACATTTTGAGCTGGATGGTGCGGTCTTTTTTTAGTGAACCTTGTAGTCCACTCATCCTATTCATCTCTCTCAAGTGCGGGTACAAGGATACAACTGAAGATGGTCTTGATTGTCTTGCTAAAGGCAAAATAAGCAATATCTATTGCTCACTTCTCATCCTCAAAGCAATCATCTCATCATTGAAGGCAGGCAGGTATCTGTGGTAACACCATGCTGGATGCTTTTAAATTGTCTTAGTTTTTTTGGTGAAGAAATAACAGATATATCACCCTACACAGCTATAGCAATTCTAGGGATTACCAATGGTTTAATGAAGCAGCAGTCAGATGTGGGCTATTTTCATATGACAACACATACAGAGGGAGGCACAGGGACTCTTGAACTGTCTCTCTAACGTCTTGTTAGCTTGGAACTGAATTTCACAGAATCACAGAATAACCAGGTTGGAAGAGACCCACTGGATCGTCGAGTCCAACCATTCCCACCAATCCCTAAATCATGCTCCTAATTTGTGTGCCTTGCCTATATTTCTCATGGACTGGTTCATAATCCTGACTCTAGCATAAGCAAGAAAAAAGGCTTGATAAGGAATTAAGGTAAAACTAGAAGAGTTTTGAGTTTCAACTTAACCGCTGTAAGCAGTTTCAATGTAAAAAATTGCACAAGTCATTTGGATTGGCCTACTCTGAATTCTATAAATTTGCCCCACCATACAGGGCAGCCTCACCTAACCATGCGCATCTTGACAGCCTCATGTTTTGACACCACTCCTCTTCAACTCTGACACCCTCTCATTAGCTGTAGTTGATGAGTTGCTGAATTTTTAAGACTTTGACAGTGAAGAATGTATGGTATCAACAGAGGATCTGTTTGGCTCCTGAGGAAGTAACATGTAGAAGTATTTGTATCTGGAAATTGTTTGGGGACAGCCACTCCAACAAGATCTCATAGCAGCGGATCACCATCACATTATTAGAAGAGTCAAGAAAGAGAGTGTAAAAGAAGAGAAAACCTAGGGAATGTCTTATGTAAGACATATCTTCAGCCGCATAAAACACATATTCGTGACTGCAGTTATGAATCTAGCTGTCAGATCCCAGAGACAGATCTTTAACATTGAGGCATCACTGTTTTCAAAGAATGTCCAGCAAAGGCTCCACCATTAATCCCATTCATAGCCCATCCAGAGGTGACTGTACCCTGCTGTGAGCCCATCTCCCCAGGTTTCACATATATTCTTCAGGTATGTGTGTTAGAACATGGAAATGCTCGTACTAGTTCAGACCACAAATGCCTGTGGTAGTGTACATGAAGCTTTCTCTCTCTGCCCAGGGAGGTGATTGAGTCACTATCCCTGGAAGTATTTAAAAGATCGGTAGATGAAGTGCTTAAGGATATGAGTTAGTAGCAGACAGGTACAGATGGACTTTATAAACTCAAAGGTCTTTTCCAACCTAGGGATTCTATGATTCTATGAAAATGTGTCTGTCCTGAGCTCAAAGTTTTTCCTGAGTGATTCCTTTATGAAATTGTCTCTATTTTAACTACTTCTACAGTCTCTCCTTGAAGCAAAGAGTTGTGCAAGTTCATCTCCTTTTGTTTACATTGAAATCACTTTTTGTTATTCCTCCCTCATTCTTGTATTTGAAGAAAAGCCGATGTCAATTCCTTTTGACCTTCCTATGCCGTATACAAATATGGAATATATAGATTTCCATATTCTAATGCCATTATTTATATTTAGAATACATATGAATATATATTTACAATATACATTGTGTATCTGCAACCTGTATATCTGCTGCAGTGACTAGTTAGAGACCATAGTGTGTCTTCTTAGAACAATTGGATGAAATATCTTCTAATATTGGTGATTTGTAAATGTTTATGTTTCCTGTTTGTCACATAATCTCTTTTATAGTCATCTCAGTTTCAGTCAGATTCTCTCCTGGAAAAGGACCCTGGCATGTAGGTTTTCCTAATTTCTTCCACAGTGAACACCAATTCCTTCTCTGAAAAGTTCTGCTGCTCTCTGTAGCACTCCTCATATACTCTGATTATTGATCAGCTCTGAAGAATCTCTGATGAGCTTCTTGGTGTGTTTGAAGAAGGATTTAGTTCTGGATTAGGGTCCTTTAGAAAAATAACTCCTCCCAGCTCTGTTTGTTTGGGTTTATCTTGTTTTTTTTCTGCCTAATTTCATTTTTATGTGTTATCAGCCAGGATTCATGATTTTTTCTGTTTTCTTTATTTGGATTTGACTTCAGTGTTTTGAGGGTTGCCTTCTTGCTTCTAATAACATCTGTGCCTTATTGTTTAATCATGCCTGATTCCTTTTGCCTGTACTCAAGCCTGTCTTAATAGGTAGCATGCACTGGCATATAACCTTAATATATTAAATGCATAATTCTGCTGTGTCCCACATATTGGCCTCTAGTAATTACATTTCTGCATGTATTAGTTAAGAAGAAAGAGAAGGCTATTTAGTTTCTGCCAAGAGAATACATGTAACACAAAGTACTAGCCAACATATAGCTCTCTTGCCCAGGGTACCAGGCATAGAAGTACCCTCAATAAAGCAGAAATCCTGCCCAATTTCAACAAAACAGTTTCCCCCTCCTATTCCCAAAAGTGCTTTTACACTCCAGATATCTATTGATAACCACTCTCTTCCTTCTTCATCTGCTTCTCCAGGTCACAGTCCTCTCCAGCAAGACCCTAAAATCCCAACCCATCCTGCTCTGTGAGGGATCCTGTTCACAATCTTCTCTTCTCCCCAGTCCAGAAAAAGTGTAGTCCCAATGAATATTCAAAATGAAATTAGTGACTAACTGAATCCTAGAAGTAAGGGAGGAAGAAGGACAGACAGACAGTCATAAGCAAAAGGAAAAGGAAAGAGACTCACAGAGTCATTGTCCAAAGCAGCACCAAATATAGAATTATAGAATCATAGAGCAGTTTGGGTTGGAAGGGATCTTAAAGATCACCTAGTTCCAACCCTCCTGCCAAGGGCAAGGCCATCTTCCACCAGCCCAGGCTGCCCAAGGCCCCATCCAACCTGGCCTTGAACACCTCCAGGGATGAGGCAGCCACAGCCTCCCTGGGTAACCTGCTCCAGTGCCTCACCAAGAGCAGCGTCACAAAGGGTCAGACTGCAGCCTCTTTATCACAGCTCTCTCCTGACCACTTTTCTTTGCTGCTGTGCTGTGCTAACATACTTTTGGGTTATCACTCTTGCCTTTTGTGCTGTAAGCAAAATTTTTTACATGTTACCCTTGCAACATTCTAAGCAAAAAGTTCATTTCAGCAGAAACAACCCTGTACTGGAATAAACTGAGGAGTTCATAGAGATATACGGGCAGGTGGGCGTTAGGGTAAGAGGCAGCCACAGGAGCAAGCAGTACTTGTCAGGTGAGGAAATCCCCCGTGTTGGTAGGGCAGAGTCTAAAAATAGGGGAAAGGAGCACCACACACTCAAGGGAATGGTGGGAAAAGAAAAGCAGGCGAATGAAAGGCTAAGAGAGGAGAAATGCTTGAGGATGTTGTGAAAAGGAGCAGTCAGCAGCTGCACAGGCTGCAAGGTGTGACTTGTGAATGTGGTGTACCTTGAAGAGTGTCTTTGCCCGTGGAGCAGACCTACTGCCTGCAGCAGTTTCAGGATGGACAACAGTGGTCAGCACTCTGCAACCTGCTCAGCCCAGTCCTGGCTCCCTCTTTGTCTCACAAGAGGCTGTGGAGCACACAAACAGCTGTAGTAACATGAGTGGAGTTTGGATGTTGATGTCCAGGCAATCTTCAAAGTGTGCTGCTTCACAGTTAAAACACCTAAATGAATGACCCAAGCTCTTTTGAAGTGGGAGCTGAGGGCCCAGCGACAAATCCTGGAGGATTTGGAGGACACTCACTGCTCAGTGGAAACGTCTACCTGTAGAGTAGGAACCATGCAAGGCAAGCCAACGTGCCCCCTGAAACTCTGCTGGACCTCTAGTTATTATAACTTAATACACATATATCAATAATGACTACTGGACTAAACTGAGATATAAATGAAGATCTTATTAAACAGTGGAAGAGGCACTGGTTTTGTTTGTATACGTGGTATATTCAAGCTAATTTTGACCTAGGTTAGTGTTAGAAATATTATTTCAAACACAATAAGCAGATTTAATACATTTTATATGAAAGACGCTTCATATTTAGTCTTTGCCTTGCCATGAAGCCTTTCTCACCTTACACAGGAATTTAATTACACTAGCTGTCACTAATCTGTGTGACAACTTACACCGTAATTATTTCAACAGGAACGGACAAGACTTCACAGTTCTTCCAAGCCTCAAGGCTGGCAGGAGCCTCAAGGTCAATTGCTACAAGATTCAACCAACCCTTCTGCACATTCCCCTCGATTCCCTGGTTATAGATCAGCTTTTAGAAATAGCCCCTCCAGCTTTCTGGACTTCCTACACTTTGAAATCCTCTAGTGAGAGCAAGTGGAGTTAACACCACCCATTAGTACAACAGCAACCCCAAAGAAGGCCAATAGCATCTTGGCTTGTATCAGGAACAGTGTGGCCAGCAGGTGTGGGGAAGGGATGATCCCCCTGTACTCAAAACTGGTGAGGCCACACCTCGGCTCCTGTGTTCAGTTTTGGTCCTCTCAGTACAAGAAAGACATTGAGGTGCAGGGGCATGTGCAGAGAAGGGCAATGAAGCTGGTGAAGGGGCTGGAGAACAAGTCCTGTGAGGAGTGGCTGAGGGAACTGGGGGTGTTTAGCCTGTTGAAAAGGAGGCTGAGGGGACACCTTGTCACCCTTTACAACTGTCTGAAAGGAGATTGTAGCAAGGTGGATGTTCATCTCTTCTCCTAAGTGGCATGCAATAGGACAAGAAGAAATGGCCTCAAGTTGTTCTGGAGGGGTTTAGATTGGATATCAGGAAAAAATTCTTTATTGAAAGTGGTAAAACATTGGAACAGGCTGCCCAGAGAATTGGTGGGGTCTCCATCCCTGGAGCTATTAACAAAATGTGTAGAGGAGGCAGTTTGGGACGTGGCTTAGTAGGCATGGTGGTGCTGGACTGACGGTTGGACTCAATGATTTTAAAGGTCTTTTCCAACCTTAACAAATAATCTTAATATGAAAACGAGCTGTTTGTTAGGAAAGGTTATAATTTCTTCCTTCAGATGAGACCTGAGGTGCTTTGTGGGCAGTGAGCGAGTGCAAGGCAGTGTTCGCTCGGATTCACAAGTGGGCACGTTACTCTTCACAAGTAACGCTTTACTGCAAGAAGGAATCTTACTGAGTAACATTTCAGTCAAGTGGCTTTTAGGATGGACATGGTTCAACATTATGTGTCAACACTTGTGTGAGTTTCCTGCAGCACGTGAACCCAGGCTGAGTTATGTTTGGTGATTTATTTCTTCCGTAATTTGGCATCAACTTTATTTCTTTGATTCATTTCTGTTCCATGTGTCCCTCTGTAACCACAAAAAAAAAAAAAAGGAGGAATATTTTGCTGGATGTGCAGAATTACATGGCTGGATAATTTTAAGTTTAAAACTCTGGGTGAGACTTTAAAACTGAAGCAAATGCAGTGAGGCTTTCGTTGCTGTAGAGACACTTGAACTGCTGGCTTTCACCTGCCTTGAGATTTGTATTTGTTCCTCCACCTGTGTACGTGTGACTTTATTGAGAGGGAAAGTGGTGTCGCTTTATGCAAAAGCTGTCAAAATAAACCTAGTATAAGAGGGCATTTCTGGTGATGCTTTACTGAGGTGGAGTCCACTTTAAATCTCGGTTGAAGCAGCATTCAGAAGTTGAGCAGATGATAGATGGAGTGTTTATGATCAAGTGAAAACACTAGTCTGTTCATACTCTGTGGAAAAGGTATTGCTTTGCATCCACTCTGCAAGACTACAGGCATCAGCTTCTGCATCAGAAGGGCTCAAGGCGGCCAGTGCCAGCCAGGCAGAGCCAGAACATCCTTCCCTCTAAATTGGAGAGATGATTTGATGGGTTGACTGTTCACTGGAGAAGGAATTGGTTGGATGGTTACATTCAGAGAGTAGTGGTCAATGGCTCAATGTCCAGATGGAAACCTGTGACAAGCGATATCCCTCACGGGTTCATACTGGAACTGTTCAATATCATCATCAATGATACAGACAATAATATCAAGTGCACCCTTGGCTAGTTCACAGGTAACACCAAGCTGAGTGGTGCAGTTGTCATGCCAGAAGGACAGAATGTCATCTAGTGGGACCTAGACAATCTGGAGAAGTGGGCCTGTGTGAACCTCATGAGCTTCAACAAGGCCAAGTGCAAGGTCCTACACCTGGGTCGGGGCAATCCATGGTTTCAGTACAGGGTGGGAGATGATGTGATTGACAGCACCCCTGTGGAGAGTGACTTGGAAGTGATCATTGATGAGAAGCTCAACATGAGACCAATGGCAAGAGGTTTAACAAGGCCAAATGCCGGGTCCTGCACTTGGGGCACAACAACCCTGTGCAGCTACAGACTAGAAGTCTGTCTAGAAAGCTGCCTGGAGGAGAAGGACCTGGGGGTGTTGGTTGACAGTGACTGAACATCAGCCAGCAGTGTGCCCAGAGGGCCAAGAAGGCCAATGGCATCTTGGCTTGGATCAGAAACGGTGTGACCAGCAGGTCCAGGGAGGTTCTTCTCCCTCTGTACTCGGCACTGGTGAGACCGCATCTCGAATCCTGTGTTGAGTTCTGGGCCCCTCACCACAAGAAGGATGTTGAGGCTCTGGAGCGAGTCCAGAGAAGAGCAACAAAGCTGGTGAAGGGGCTGGGGGAACAGCTGAGAGAGCTGGGGGTGTTTAGCCTGGATAAGAGGAGGCTGAGAGGAGACCTCATTGCTCTCTATAACTCCCTGAAAGGAGGTTGTGGAGAGGAGGGAGCTGGGCTCTTCTCTCAAGTGACAGGGGACAGGACAGGGGAGATTTAGGCTGGACATCAGGAAAAACTTTTTCACGGAAAGGGCCATTGGGCACTGGAACAGGCTGCCCAGGGAGGTGGTTGATTCCCCTTCCCTGGAGGTGTTTAAGGCACGGGTGGACGAGGTGCTGAGGGGCACGGTTTAGTGATTGAGAGGAATGGTTGGACTCGACGATCCGGTGGGTCTTTCCCAACCTGGAGATTCTATGACTCTGTGCCGTGACTCGCAGCCCCGGGCTCCCCGCTCCGCCCCGCTGGGTGTCTCCCGGCGGCCGGGGCGGGGCGGGCCGGGCCGGGGGAGGCTGCTCCCCTGGCACCGGGCTGGAAGGTGCTGGCCGGGCTCGGCCATGCGGGCGCCGGTCGCGGCTCCGCGGGGCTCAGCGCTGCCCGCCCGCCTCCGCCCGCCGCCCCGGCCGCGAGCCAAGCCATGACCGCAGCGCCTCGGGGGCCAGACCTCAGCTTTCTGAACGAGGAGGAGGCCAGGGCGATTTTCCAGGTGCTGCAGAGGGACTCGGAGCTCCGGCGGGCTGAGAAGGACAGAGTCAGGTACGCCGCTTACCACCCTCCTCATCCCTCCCCATCGTTTCCCGTCGTTCCCCGTCTCTCCTCGTCGCTCCCCATCGCTTTCCACGGTTTCCCATTTCTCCCCGTCGCTCCCCGTCTCTCTCCATCCCTCCCTGCCTCTCCTCATCGCTCCCGTCTCTCTCCCCATCGCTCCCGTCTCTCTCCCCATCGCTCCCCGTTTCTCCCCGTCACTCCATGTCTCTCCCCATCTCTCTCCGTCCCTCCTAATCTCTCCCCGTCCCTCTCCGTCTCTCCCCATCCCTCCCCGTCGCTCTCCCTGTCCCTCTCCGTCTCTCTCCGTCCCTCCTCATCTCTCCTCATCTCTCCCCATCCCTCCTCATCTCTCCCAGTCCCTCCTCATCTCTCTCCGTCCCTCTCCATCTCTCCTCATCTCTCCCCGTCCCTCCCCGTCTCTCCCCGTCCCTCTCCGTCTCTCCCCGTCCCTCTCCGTCTCTCCCCGTCCCTCCCCATCTCTCTCCATCTCTCCCCATTGCTCCCCGTCGCTCCCCCCGTCCCTCCCCATCTCTCCCTGTCCCTCCCCGTCCCTCTCCATCTCTCCCCGTCCCTCTCCATCTCTCCCTGTCCCTCTCCATCTCTCTCCGTCCCTCTCCATCTCTCTCCGTCCCTCCCCATCTCTCCCCATCGCTCCCCGTCGCTCCCCCGTCCCTCTCCATCCCTCCTCATCTCTCCCCGTCCCTCCCCATCTCTCTCCGTCCTTCCCCATCTCCCTCCGTCTCTCCCCGTCGCTTCTCACCGTCCCCGCTCGGGGGTGGAAGGCTCGGAGCCGGTCAGCGGAGGATCGGAGGGGCCGGGGCTGCCTGTCCCCGCAGAGCAGGGCAGGGGCGGGGGTGGGGAAGGGGCCGCGGTCCTGCGAGTGCCTCCCCCAGCCCCGGGGCTGCGGCATCGGGGCGTTCGGGACACGCGTGTGGGGACCGAGGCGGCGCCGAGTCACGGCTGCTGCTCCCCGGGGCTCCTCTCCTTCTCCGGGGAGGAGGAGGAGGCTGCTTCTGCCTCTCCCCATGCGGCTGGGGACGGCTCTCGGGCAGATCCCGGAGTCGATCCCGGCAGCTGTTGGGAGCTAAGACCCTTACAAGTGCCTTCGCTGAATTCCGTCTGCATTCAGGTACAGAGGTCACATCATCTCGTACGACCTGGATGAAGAAATTGAACAGTCTCGACCTTTTTTCTAGCTCTTGTCTCCCCTGGGTGCAATCACCAAAGCTGTTTGTGTTAGTAGTGAAAGCAAAGGTCAAAGAACAAATAAGGAATTATGCTGGAAAACGAGCTGTTTGTTAGGAAAGGTTATAATTTCTTCCTTCAGATGAGACCTGAGGTGCTTTGTGGGCAGTGAGCGAGTGCAAGGCAGTGTTCGCTCGGATTCACAAGTGGGCACGTTACTCTTCACAAGTAACGCTTTACTGCAAGAAGGAATCTTACTGAGTAACATTTCAGTCAAGTGGCTTTTAGGATGGACATGGTTCAACATTATGTGTCAACACTTGTGTGAGTTTCCTGCAGCACGTGAACCCAGGCTGAGTTATGTTTGGTGATTTATTTCTTCCGTAATTTGGCATCAACTTTATTTCTTTGATTCATTTCTGTTCCATGTGTCCCTCTGTAACCACAAAAAAAAAAAAAAGGAGGAATATTTTGCTGGATGTGCAGAATTACATGGCTGGATAATTTTAAGTTTAAAACTCTGGGTGAGACTTTAAAACTGAAGCAAATGCAGTGAGGCTTTCGTTGCTGTAGAGACACTTGAACTGCTGGCTTTCACCTGCCTTGAGATTTGTATTTGTTCCTCCACCTGTGTACGTGTGACTTTATTGAGAGGGAAAGTGGTGTCGCTTTATGCAAAAGCTGTCAAAATAAACCTAGTATAAGAGGGCATTTCTGGTGATGCTTTACTGAGGTGGAGTCCACTTTAAATCTCGGTTGAAGCGGCATTCAGAAGTTGAGCAGATGATAGATGGAGTGTTTATGATCAAGGCATCATCCTAAAATCTAGGTTAAACTCCTGGATCTGTCAAAGGCTTTGTACGCGTCCTTGGGCATGTTTCTTAATCTCTCCTGGGCCTAAAGAAAAGTACTTTCCTTCTCACTCCACTTGTCTACCTGGTCTCATTTAGACTGTAAACTCTTCAGGCCAGGGGACTCCCATCAGGAGCAGACAGGTTCCAGTCAGTGCGGTGTTGCCCTGTGCTACTGTAATCTAAGTAATAACCATGATCACCCTGGAGGATGAAGTCCTGTAGTTCCTATATAACCACAGGGAGCTTCAGAGGCTCTAAACAAAATTGAATTTCCTTCTTGTGGTCTTATATGCCTGCTGCTTTGTCTCTGTGTCATTCTTGTTATGATTATTTTGATAATTAACTTTGTATGCAGTTTTTTCAGTTCAAAAGTTTTAAAATAATGCCTAAGGACTGTGGCAGCCCACTCCTGGGATGCTTTCAAAGTGTGATTTTGAAGCTATTTGATTTATGCCATCAGTCAAATGAAGCATAGAGGAGATCCTGTGGAATATAAGGAGCAGCTTCATCAATACTACTTTTTTTTTTACATGAAGACACTGAAGTGAATTGTCCCTCAAACAATGGTTTTGGAAAAAGCTAGTTGAAGCTGGGCAGGGCCAGGGAGCAAGTGAATAATAACCAGTGGGCTCACTGGTCAAGTTGGGTGACCGTCTTTGTTTAGAATATAGCATGTCCTTGTATAAATCAGCCAGGACTGGATTGACAGAGGGAATGAGGTGTTTGCTGGCAGACCACAAGCCAGGTTCTAATGACTGCTCTCATCTGTTTGATGTTACATGAACAGGCACATAGCTGTCTGCAAATCTCTTAAAAGATCAATGAAAAATTGAAATCCATTCCCAGATACAACTCTGAAATCAAAAAAAGCAGGAACAGACTTTTCTCTCTTTTTTTTTTCCCCCAAGCTGCATTTGTTATATAAGCAAATATTAATACCTATTAGATTTGAAAGATTAAATGAGAAATAAGATCAAAAGATGAATCCTGATATCCTGCATAGCTTATTTTGTCCAACAAATGACAATTGCATATCAGGGGAGTTGATTTTCATATAAACACAAATGTAGTACAGTGTAGCATGAAATACTGACAGATTCCTTCTCATGTGCACTGAGCTTTCAGCTGAGTAATCATGAAGTCAGACAAATACATAATTTTTTTTGTTTCTTACTGCTTACCTACAGTGGAAACTTGATAGAACCACTGGACCTCTCTTGACCTAGACAGCCCACATCCTCATGAATTTAAACAAATATTGAGGACATTCTTTGGTGAAAGGCTAGTTACTTTATACAGCCCCTCTCCACCTCCTTTTCTCTTTCTCTCTGTAGATTTTGTGTCACCTTTGTGCTGTGGCTCCCTGTTTCTCCTGATGCCCCAGCACATCCTCCAGGTACCATTGGCCCTTTCTCCGCTCCCTTGGCCCCTGTGCCTGGCTTGGAAGACCTCTCAAATTTTGCTCTTCCTTTTGTACAGGCATGAAATATATGACCTATTGGACCTTTATTTGTCCTTCTTACTGACAGGGAGCTGAGCTCCTGATGTGCCCTGGGCTGCTGATTCCCAGGACTGCACTTTTTTGCCTGTTACTCCTTTCTAGAGCCCTCTCGTGGCTACTCTCAGCAGCACCTTTGACTACCAACAGCAAACCAACCCTACCTGAGTCCCTCTCTCATGAAACAGGTTCACATAAGCCACGACAGTCACCTTTCGTGTAACTCAAATGAATTTTCACTGCCATATACTCTGAAAAATAATGTAGAAACTTCATAGTTAGTAATTGTGCATTTAATAATTTAAAAAAAAAATACACATCAGTTTTGGACTTGGGTAGCACCCAGCTTCAGTATTCTTTGTTGTTCATCAAATCCAGTCTCAATCATAATACCAACTTGGAGAGAAACACATTTATCCTAAGTGTTAGCATGGGAGAAAAAATGCAATATAGGGCCCGTATATCAGTATACATGCTTTGTTTCATAATAGTAATTGCAATATTAAGATGAAAGTCCAACTTGGTCACTAAATGCAAACTTTAGTAAGCCTGGTTAATGAAATTTATGATTTTGCAGATGCTTGTGGAAGCAAGTTCCTTCTCCTAAATATTTCAACTACGGTTAGACGTCCAGGAGGAGACGGGGAGGCGTCCAGAGTATTCAGAGGACAATATCATGTTTGGGTCACTCCCTGAAAATTCACTTTCCATAAGAACACACTGAATGCTTGCTGTAGGCACAGGTATTAACACCACAGGTCAGCTTCCCATATGTCTGGAAATCATGACATAAAAACATTCCAGGTCTCGTTCAGCTTCTGGTTTCAGGGCTTCAGGGTGCATCTGCCTCATTTTCTTTTGTTCTGCAGCTGCTGGGGACAGAAATTAAAAAAGAATTATCGGCTGATGTTCACATGCAGAGCCTCAGGTCCCAGCGGCTTAGCAGACCTGTATGTGCTTCTCTTCACTCCTTTCTCGAAGAAGCTAGTGGGCAGGGTGACAAGTGAGGGTGGCTGGGCAGTTTCCAGTCTCCTCAGGACAGCACCTCGGAGCCTGGCAGGTAGCAGAGAGACCGGAGTCTCTGCAGGAAGATTCCCCAGGAATAGGGCATGAAGCTGTGGGATACAGAGGTGGAGCCTTTTATCTCCGAGGCAGCTCCTCCCTCTGCAGAGTGTGGAGAGGCACACAGTGCCCAAGCAGGTGTCCTTCCACTCAGCTTTGGGGTTCCGATGCTTCAGACTGTCTCATTACTGGGTATAGAGATGCACCTCCACTGCTGAAACAGTACCAGGGTTCAGAGAAAGCAGCTGAGATAAGAGGAGCCTGGAGACATGGATCCAGCTACTTAAAAGAGTCAGCAGGTAGGGGGGCTCGGGCATGGGGAGAGGTAGCTGGTACATTAGCAGATTGTCCAAACAACAGCTTGGAGATACAGCAGAAGAGCTGTGGGTAAACAGGGAATGTATTTAAAAGGGCTGAAGAGCTCTCAGTTCTTTGATCACTAACTTTTATTTAGGAGATTTGTATGTTTTATATAATGCGCCTATTATGACTACATACAATGGCCTTGTGCTGGTTTAGTTTCTTAATCCTTGAGAAAGAATGAGATATTGTTATCTTCACTTTCAAACGAGACACTGAAAGTAGCTGAGAAGCTGAGCACCTGAACAGGGAAATGGACCCACCTCCCTGAGTAGCAGTCTACCTGCTAGATCATTTTTCAAGCAGCCTGTATTGTGTAAGGATTCTTTTCATTTTTCTACTGGAAAAGAATGAAATAATGAAAAAAAGTTATTATGAGCTGTAGAATGTATCTGACGCATCCACTACTGTCTATGAATGGGAAATGTAAAAAAGAGGAGAGGAAAATAGAGCTTTTGGGAGAGAAGAACACTTACTCCCTTTGCTTTAAACTGTTTTGCTTATTTCCAGGTTGGTTTATGCTTTTTTTTTAGTACATTTATTCTCATGGCTGCAAAACAGAGGGGTTTTTTTAACTTATCCTCAAATTTAAAGATTAAAAGTGAAAGAAATTTGGTGGTCTGCACTCCTCACTGTTCCCCTCATAGTGACCCATTAACAATACATGATTCTTGTGGGAATGATGAATCCCCTCCTTACTTTGTTCTAGACAGTCCCTACAACAAATCATTTGGACATAGATATTTGTTACAGGAAAACAGCTCTTCTTATTACCTAACGGCAGATCATTTACCAAGTTCATTGTTTGTTGCAAGTAATTACTCACTGTATTCTCTCTACTGACGTTTGCTCTCAGGGATCTGGCAATAGAAAATGGGAGTAAAGTGCTGTGTGAAGAATGTATTTTTTCACCGTTTCCTATACTCCTGACCTCGGAAGGCATTTGTTGCAGAGGTGCAGAAGCACCCTTTTGATACTTCAATTATTTTGTTTTGCTTATAGTTTGAGTGGTCTAACATTGCAGCCTTTATTTTGGCTTATTTGCAGCAGCAGTCCTGTTGACCCTCTCACAGCCTCCTGGAGACTAAGAGTAACTTCTTTGATGTTAGAGATATAGATTAGGAGCCCAGCTCCTTATAATGACAAAGAATTTTCAGAAACAACCCCAAAATACCCATAAGCTGCATGGGTGAGGAGAGCCAGCAGAATACCAGGACAGCACCACTTGGGTATATTGTTGTTCCAGTGGAGCTCCCTCCCTGAACAAAGTATTAATAAAGAAATTCTTTCATAAGAGATACTCCACCCGGGATGTTTCAGAGACCAAACGTTCTATTGTCCTGTTTGTGGAGGAGTTACTATTATTATTTACTACTGATACTGTGCCGCTGGCATCTTTAGTGGTTTGTAAACACTTGTGAAAACAAGTCCTTGAAGCCCTGAAGTGCTAATATGCTAAACAAGTGTGAATAGAAGCAAAAAATGGCAGGGAAGACTGTAATTTTAAAACCTTTATTCCATTTGGCAAACAATTACTGTGATGATACCACTTTGGGACTCCCTTTGTTTGAGTGGTGGTGTTATAACCAAAGACAAAATTAGTTGAATTGCATATCAAGATTTTTCCTCCTCGCTTTTTTTTGGATTATCATATCTCTTGGTGGGGCCTGGAGTCAAAGACTTATCTTTTCATCATAAACTAATTTCAGTGCTAACGCAGGGTCAATCCGTTCCTCCAAAGCTTTCTGCTTCTTTCTGAGAGCAGGGTGTTTCCTACAAGATCTGTGGGGCAGAAGGAGACCCAGGAGGACCTTTGTGGTGTGTTACGTTTGGAAGAGCCTATCTGCTAGTGCACTGAATGTATTTCTTCTTTCTTCACATTATTGGGATCATGGGGGCTCCCCATCATGGTGATGATGGGTCAAGGTCAAGCCATGAAGTCACATCACAGTCATGCTTAGTGATAGTGACCAGAGTTAACCATGACCCCGTGATGTCATAGAATCATAAAATAACCAGGTTGAAAGAGACCCACCGGATCATCGAGTCCAACTATTCCTATCAATCCCTAAACCATGCCCCTTAGCACCTCATCCACCCGTGCCTTAAACACCTCCACGGAAGCTGAATCAACCACCTCCCTGGGCAGCCTGTTCCAGTGCCCAATGACCCTTTCTGTGGAAATTTTTTTCCTATGTCCAGCCTAAATCTCCCCTGGCGGAGCTTGAGGCCATTCCCTCTCACCCTGACCCCTGTCACTTGGGAGAAGAGGCCAGCACCCTCCTCTCTACAACCTCCCCTCAGGTAGTTACAGAGAGCAATGAGGTCTCCCCTCAGCCTCCTCTTCACCAGGCTAAACACCCCCAGCTCTCTCAGCCGCTCCTCATAAGGCCTGTTCTCCAGCCCCTTCACCAGCTTTGTTGCTCTTCTCTGGACTCGCTCCAGAGCCTCAACATCCTTCTTGTGAGGGGCCCAGAACTGAACACAGGATTCAAGGAGCGGTCTCACTAGTGCCAAGTACAGAGGGAGAATAACCTCCCTGGACCAGCTGGGAAGGAGGGGCGGCCCTCATTGAGGTTTCTGGCGCTTTTCATGACAACCTTCTCTAAGGCCACCATCTCTGGCCCTGAGCCCTGGCAGCCGAACCCGCAGAGGCAGGAAGGAGACGCTCGGGGCATTTATACCCATCCTCATTCAAAACAGACCTTGTGTCAGGGCTCAAAATAATAATTTGCATTTTCATGTGACAAAATACTGTAAAAATGAAAATCACAATGATTACTATTATTGTCTAGCCCACTTTCTGATGTCACTGGAGCTGCCAAAAAGAATATATTGTTGAAACTGATTAGATTTAAGCCAAGGCTTAATGTTAAGCCCATGGGTAGGCATTTTCTAAGTACAAGCTTAATGGCAAAAGTAGAACTAATTGAGATTTATCTATATGGATAAATTGACCAGACTTCAAGAATAAATAGGTCAGACACAGTGGTACAAGCCAGCATTAGCTACTGAGTAGACAGTCGATATGGGGAGTTATTCTGGAATAGCTAATGCACAACAGTCCAATTTTGTTAGTTTTCTGTGGAGTTGTGACCTAGTTAAGGACTTGTGCACCTTGTAGGAAGTCTGCATTTCCCAGGTTTGACCTTCCAATAGTAATGTTCTCAACAGCCTCTTGTCTGCCTCGTCAAGTGCAGAAGTTAAAATAATAATTGACATTACTGGGAACTGGAAATGGCCATCAGGTGGAAGAACACAGCCTCCCATACTGAGCAAACAAAGAGTCACGGAGGTGCATGGGGAATTGAAATGCTGAAAACACCAGCAAAGAATGGTCACTCTTACTTTACCTCAGCTTTCTTATATGTACCAATTAAAAGTTGTTTGCAATGCCAGTGGCATGTGTGGTATAATCACTGGGCCTCTGGAACATAATGCTAGTGAGGTGTAACACACACTGCCTTTCATTGCTGTAATGACTATCAGTATGCAGTGAGCAGTCTTGGAGGGACCACAGAAATGTTTTCAGGTGCTGACAGCTTCTACAGACTCTCTGTGGCCCAGCACCTTCAAGTCCACACACATATTTCAGGAATATTAAATTGGTTATGCCAGGAAGTAAAAAAAAGGAAAAAAAAAAAAAAGTGTTGCATGGGAACATGTCTGCTCGATGCTCAGTGGCTGGATATCTTCCCTGGTACTGGCACAACTCTGCTTCAGTGGTGTGTTTGTGCTTTATAATCCTGTCAGCGTATGCTTCCCATGGTGAAGCCCAAAGTGCTGGAGTTTTGCTAGATTTTCTACCTGAGGTACTTCAGATTCTTAGAATCATAGAATAACCAGGTTGGAAGAGACCCACCGGATCATCGAGTCCAATCATTCCTATCAATCACTAAACCATGCCCTTTAGCACCTCATCCACTCGTGCCTTAAACACCTCCACGGAAGGTGAATCAACCACCTCCCTCTTCCAGTGCCCAATGACCCCTTCTGTGAAAAATTTTTTCCTAATGTCCAGCCTAAATCTCCCCTGGCGGAGCTTGAGGCCATTCCCTCTCACCTTGTCCCCTGTCACTTGGGAGAAGAGGCCAGCACCCTCCTCTCCACAACCTCCTTTCAGGTAGTTATAGAGAGCAATGAGGTCTCCTCTCAGCCTCCTCTTCTCCAGGCTAAACACCCCCAGCTCTCTCAGCCGCTCCTCATAAGGCCTGTTCTCCAGCCCCTTCACCAGCTTTGCTGCTCTTCTCTGGACTCGCTCCAGAGCCTCAACATCCCTGGATCCATCTCGACATGCAGCACTTGGACCTCTTGTAGATGTGGCTCTTAGAGACCTGGCTAAAGGCTGAGAGCCAGGCTTGATGGGCTGGATGTCAAGATTTCAGCTAGTGTTACCAAGGGCAATACTTCTGCTTGCTTTATCTGTGGTTTTCCAGATGCAAAGGCCTGAGTATGGAGAGCTGCCAGGTAGCTGGGAGGCTCTATGGTCTATTTCTTCCTACATTTTCAATTTGTGTGTCCTTTCATATATATTTGTATGTCTTTAAGTGCCTATATAAAATTATGTATATATATGAATATTATATTTTAAAGTATTATTATACAACAATATTCTATTTCCAGTGGGAGAGTTGTGTTAAATTATGAGATTATGAGATTCTGAGCTGGTATAGCAGTAGATCTGTGTAAGTATATATCACATACATATGTATCAGCATTATATTTCCAGATGAAAAACATCTGCTATGTCAAATTCTAGAGCTTACATTAAATCTTATGACTGCTTTCATTAATTTGAAGTAATGTAAATGAGGCTTTTGTAGTGTTACAGTAAGAAATAAACTCTGTGCAGGTACATTCTGACCTTCTGTCTCACTTCTGTTGACCAGAATATTCTTCAGCTCTACATGAGACTCTGCACAGTTACCTGAGATTGTATTTTGAGAGCCCTAGGCTTCAAGCTTGGCTCTGTACAAACAAATGGCTAAGCCTGTCTGGAGCCTCTCGGTTTTAGAGCTTTGTCGAGATCCCTGGGCTGTCATATGCAAACCTGCTTGCAGAGATGAGACTTTGTCTTCATTTGAAACCAATTTCCCTCATCGAGAGTTCTCACCCGGCCTGTGTCCCTTACTTGTTTTTCCTCTTATGCTGTTAACAAGGAAAGGTTTTGCATAATGTAAGTCATACAGTAACATGAAGAATAGCATCTATCTTGTATGTCTTTGCAAGGCAGTTAAGTTTATAATACATACCTGAACTGTAAATTACTTGCGTGGATGGCTTTCTCTTTGCATGCTATCAGTATTTATAAAAGGTCTCAAAATCAACTGGCAGCTCTACCCTGGAAGAGTAAATATGTTTGCTGTTAATCATTAGCTTTAGGTATACTGGGAGACCTAAGAAGATCTGATCCCCAGCCTTCCAACCCATCATGTGACGCTCACAGTGTACATCTGTGTTTCTGTTTAAGATCTCTGTGACACAAATTCAGAAGCCCAAAACTTAGTCTTGGCATGCAATGTTTTTGGATTGAGACTACAAACAAATCGGAGTGGAGAATTATGCACCTTTTAGCATTTATTAATGCTAATGGGAATTCCTATTAATGAAGTTATCTCATTAGAGATATTAATTACTACATTAAGAAGCTATGTGACACACTTTAAAAATGATAGGTAGCTTTCCTTTCCATTGCATCATGGATTTGTTTTGTTATTACCATATAAAATTGGTAGGCAGCTTGTAAGTATTGACAGCCTAATAAAATAACACCCTTTTTCTTTGACCTGTCATTGGCAGCCTGCACAGAGAGATCGTAAATCATCTGTAAAACATTCTGAGTGGAGCTTTCCCTGTTTCATACTTACTGTAGAGGAAATGGCAGAGTCAGCCTGAGTCACTGACAGTTGTGACATTACTAGCGGTGTTTTATCTCATTACCTCTTGCTGACCAGCTGCACAAGGACTAAAAGATTTCATTTTCTAAGTATGTATAAACTTTCTGTTTGTTACAGCAGGGCTGAAATAACGTTTTCACTGTAAAACCAGGGTAGCTGCTAAAGAACTAGTTTCATGTTGAAAGTAATGTTTGAGGCATTGTTAGAGCTTGAGATGGATGACTAATCATCCTCAACTCGCATGTTTTCAATGCTTTGTGCTTTAACAACTTAACTTTATGAATACAGTCATTGAGCTGCTGATTTCTGAGCTTTAACTGAGAACTTCTGATTCCTGAGCTGCTGGAGTAGAGAGGAGTTAGGTGGTCAGCGTGAGAATGAACCTCATCCTTGCTCTCGCATTTCCTAGTTTTCTGTTTCAAAGGAAGGTTGCAGTCTGTGCTCTTGGCCAGGGGAACAGACAGAAGCTTCGAGGTAAAATGGTGTGTTTGTCTCGGCAAAAGAAAACAGCACCTAGATGAAGTCACTTGCAGTAAATTTATTTCATGCAGCTTAATATAAGAAGTTAATGATTTGGGGAAAAAACAAAGGTAACTTTTAGCCACTTTAACTTTTAGAGGGTGCTTAAGTTAAAAAGACTGTATACACAAAAGACATTGAGAGTAACAGAGTGGAAAGAAGTATTCGACTCTCAGTGGGAGTCTGAAGAGAATGTTTGTATATGCTGATAGTCTCATTGTCTTTGTGGATTGTGTGTAGTGAATGTACACGTTGCCAGCATGTTAGGCTGTCTCAAATCAGGTGATCAGCTGTTATTTAAAAGAGTAAATCTGCTGAATAGAAGTAGTGTAATAATGTCAGGTTCTCAATTAGAACGAAGAAAGGTGGAAAATTTGGCAGGATTTTCCCCATGAGCAGGCAGGGTGGAACTTCAGTAAGGGCAGAAAAGATCTTCTGCCTTTACCTCACATATTCTCTGCCAGTATCCCTGACACATATGACAAGATTTAGTGTGTGAAGCTGATGTCTTTTTCCAGTGAAGTGTTCTGGAGACAAAGTGACATATACTGTTTGCAGCTGTCTGCTTAAGAAGCCCTACTTGCTGCTTCAAAGGGTGCTGCAGAGTGCATATCACAATCACATGCAGAAGCAGTGTCTTTGTGTCTTTGTGTTTAAAGTACTCCTGTCTAGGAAGTGTGCACTCTGGGAGGAGAAATTAAAGATTATTAATTCCATTTTCCTTTTCTCTCTGCTTACATGTCCTGTTTTTGCATGTTTGTAGAATCCAGATATTTAGGTATAATTATGAGCTGGCAACTTGATGTGTCCATCAAAGGGAGATTGAAAACATATCCCATGCATTTCAGTGCTGGGCTGTGAAGTGTTTCCCCTGTCCTTCAGGGGAACCTTTCTTGGTGCTTCCAGTTACTCCTTTCCATCCAGGGCTGTCACTACTAGGTGGCTGTCCAGCAGCCTCACCTGATGCCAGTTCAGGACAGTGAAAGTCCTTCCATTACATTTATTAGTACTGGAGTCATGGTCAGAAAGAAACATCAAAGTAACGCACTCTTCAGTCTTCCTTGTTGTGGTGCGTCCTCTTTGCTGGCACACGTCTTTAGTTGTATTGGTCACATACTCAGACAAATACGTCTTCTGAAGGCAACTTAGTGGCTTAATGGGCATTACAAAATCAATATATAATAACGAAAATGACAGCAGCAGTACTAACAATGAAAAGGGATAGAGTCATAGAATAGTTTGGGTTGGAGGGAACCTTAAAGATCATCCAGTTCCAATCCCCTGCAATGGGCAGGGATGTGTCCCACTAGATCAGGCTGCCCAAGGCCCCATCCAACCTGGCCTTGAACACCTCCAGGGATGGGACAGACACAGCTTCCCTGGGCGACCTGTACCAGTGCCTCACTACCCTGGTGGTGAAGAAATTCCTCCTTATGTCTAGCCTAAATCTGCCCCTGTCCAGTTCATACCCATTGTCCCTAATAGAATCATAGAATAGTTTAGGTTGGAAGGGACCTTAAAGACTTAGGTGGAGAACTAATATGTGGGGCAAAGAGAAAATTAGTTATGAGTAGTTGATTAGCAACAGCCTAGCAGGTTAGATTCAAGCATTATTGCCAATGCAAATTTTGTTCTTCAAATGGAGGAAGCCTTGGTTTACCAGATAATTACTGCAGAAATGCTTAATTACAAATATAAAAGCCAAAGGAAAAAATAACTGCACTTTCAGTTAGATCTTTTTACACTTTGTAGTGTGGGGAGCCAAAACATGTGAGTCAATTTTCCTCTCTGATTCACCTATTTTACATGTAACAATGAAATTGGCTTGGATTATTGACATTAGCCAAACAGAAAAGACTAAGAAAGGAAAATAAACAAAGAGTTGCTTTAATGTGTAAAGTAAAATGTCTAAAGTAGAAATGTACCAGCTACTAAGAATAAAGACTACTTGGAAAATGAGCCTGTTGTGTGTCTAACATGCTAGGAAACAGTATCTTGGCTCTGTGTATCTTCGCATCTCTTCCTTGTAAGATTAACCTGCCACAGAAGCTTCTCTGGCACCCTGGAAACCAGAATGGGGTTTTTTTTTTACTGCATTATATGTTTATGTGAAATGGCAGATAATAATTTTTTCAAATTACTTCAGCTGTGGAAGTCTTTGCTGCTGTCAGTAATGCTTCTTCCCCCCTTCTCCCCCCCCCTTTTAAAGTAAGATGGCAACTTGGTGATTTGTCTTTAAATTATTTTTATAAAATTAAAAGGAGCTATAAGTATGAAAACATTCTTGCCTATGCATTTTAGAACTACCCATGGCTGTGATATGGGCAGAATTTTCTAGAAAATGAACTGGTCATAGAAATGCTAGAGATGCACTGTAATGCATAAAGCAACGGCAAGGTGATAGGTAAGATTAGGAAAAGAGCAGATTATTTAGGCACTGGTTTTTTAGCATAATAGCCTTTTTTCACTGACAAAGTAAGGAATGTAAACAGAGTGAAGACATTAGCTTGTTTTAGGTAACTTTATTTGCGAATTAACTGCCTTGCTGTGGATTTTTATCTAATGCTTTCAGCCCTTTTTTTATATGCAATCCTTTCAGCCATGTTTTCTCAGACACTGAGAGCTTTGATCCATACTGGCCTGCAAATCCTTCGCCTGGTGCAATCCCTCATGCTCCATAGCGGCTGTGTGTCTGTCCTCTCGTAAGGTGTGTGCTAAGAGTCATTTAGCGCCAAATCCTGCTTCTGCTGAAGCCAGTAGGAAACATTATTCCTGCTCTGGCAGAAGTGGGATTGAGTTCTCTGTACCCTGCAAACAGCAGAGTTGTCCCCAGGTGTCCTATTTGGCAACCCAGTTTCTACTGCCTTACGCATTTGTCTCCTGCTTTATATTCAGGATAAAGACAGTAGAGAAAATACCTTTCCTCTTACAGTAGCAATTAAAGCTCCTTATTATCCCAACAGGAAGTGGCAGGGAGAGGCTACAGCGCTTTTCACCATATTTATGATAACCCACATGAAAGTTGAGTACATCCAAACATGTAGGTTAACTTTTCCCTGGAGACATCTGTGTAAGAAATACTGGGACGTCCTTGTGCCAATAAGGAAGAGATGTTTTTAAAAACAGTGCAAAGGAATTGCTCCCGAGTGATTCATTAGTTTATATGCTATGTAGATGGGAAAAGGTAACGAGCCTGTGAGGTCATTTAGGATTGCTGCCTGCTCCAGTTTGTGGAGCAGTCTGCCGTGAGTCCTCCTGGGAATGGAGCTACCTTTAATTCTGCAATAGCTTACAGGCATTTTTCTCAGTCATAATGATGTTTTCTCCTCTCAAAGTGGCTCTGAGTGTCCAAAGTGGCTGTAGAAAAACGAGGAGGAAAGATGGATGTAACAGACAAGGAAGAAGAATTAGTACATTTGGCTTAGAGAGCATTAGGTATTTTTACTCTTCTACAGAGCAATGTCTCAATATATAATTTGCAATCGAAGTAACAATAGTGCTCCCTCAAAGGCAAGTTCATTCCAATAATGACTGCAGATACCATCTTCGGCTGTAATTGTTTCTTGAGACGGGCTTTCCTTCTAGTTCACAACTGTCATGCATTAGTATCATGAGGGGGCATGTAGACTTGACAGAGCAAGTATATAGGGAAATGATGTGGTTTGGCTAGGAGCCGTCACAAATGAGTAATATTTAATAGTCATGCAATATTGCGATTACATATTCATGTTATTTGGTACTTCCATAACTCGACATATAGGGTGCATGTGTGTGTAAATATAAATATGCACAAGCAGTGTAAAGGCTTTATTTCATGAGTTCAGGATGACAGCACAATTCAAAAGCTGCACATTCACAGATGAGTACAGGTAATGCCAGACATGCACCAGTAAGGACTATACAATATTTAAATGTTAGTGTCGGTGATTGCACAAGATTTTTAATACACTTTTCAGATAAAGGCATGTTCGTACAATGCCTGATATGGTCCATGCGAGAGTGAGTGTGGGTTTTGGTGATCTGTATGAGGGGGACTGAGTGCTCCTTCAGTAAGTTTGCAGATGACACTAAATTGGGTGCAACTGTCGATCTGCTTGAGGGCAGGAAGGCTCCGTGTAGGGATCTGGACAGGTTGGATCAGTGAGCTGAGGCCAGTTTGTTAAGGTTCAACAAGGTCAAGTGCTGAGTCCTGCACTTCAGTCACAGCAACCCCATGCAGTGCTACAGGCTTGGGGACAAATGGCTGGAAAGCTGCCTGGTGGAAAAGAACCTGGGGTGTTGGCCAACAGCCAGCCAAACATGAGCCAGCAGTGTGTACAGGTGGCCTAGAAGGCCGACAGCATCCTGGCTCATAAAAGGAATGGTGTGACCAGCAAGAGCAGGGAAGTGATCATCCTCCTCTACTCATCAGTGGTGAGGCCAATTCTTGAATACTGTGTTCAGTTTTGGACACTTCTCTACAAGAAAGACATTGAGGTGCTGGAGCTTGTCTAGAGGAGGGCAACAAAGCTGGTGAAGGGTCTGGAACACAGATCTTATGAAGAGCAGCTGAGGGACCTGAGGTTGTTTAGCCTGTGGAGAAGAGAAGGCTGAGGGGAGACATCATTGCTCCCTACAACTACCTAAAAGGAGGTCGTAGTGAGGTGAGTGCTGGTCTCTTCTCCCAGCTGACAGGTGATAGGACAAGAGGAGATGGCCTCAAGTTGTGCCAGGGGAAGTTTGGATTGGGTATTAGGAAAAATCTTTACCAAAAGAGTGGTGAAACGTTGGAAGAAGCTGCCCAGGGAAGTGTTGGAGTGTCCATCCATGGAGGTGTTCAGAAATCATGTAGATGTGGCAGTTTATGACATTGTATAGTAGGCACAGTGGTGTTGGCCTGACAGTTGTAATTGATCATCTTCAAGGTCTTTCCCAACCTATGCTGATTCTATGGCTTTTAAATGTTTTACTTCTCTCTGGAAAGGAAGAATGTGAATCGTAGAATCATAGACTGGTTTGGGCTGGAAGGGACCTTGAATAGCATCCAGTTCCAAATGCCCTGCCATAGGCAGGGACACAACCCACCAGATCAAGCCCCATCCAGCCTGGCCTTGAACACCTCCAGGGATGGGGCAGCCATAGCCTCCCTGGGCAACCTGTGCCAGTGCCTCACCACTCTCATGGTGAAGAAATTCTTCCTAATATATGATCTAAATCTTCCTTCCTTCCAATTTAAAGCCATTGACCCTTTTCCTATCACTCCATCCCCATGTAAAAAGTCCTTTCCCAGCTTTCTTGTAGCCCCCTTCATGTATTGGAAGGCTGCTAGAAGGTCTGCCTGGAGACTTCTCTTCTCCAGGCTGAACAACCCCAACTTTCTCAGGCTCTGCTCATAGCAGAGGTGCTCCAGCCCTCTAATCATCTTCATAGCCCTCCTCTAGACCAATTGCAACAGTTCCATATCCTTCTTATGCTGGGGCTTCCAGAACTGGACACAATTGTCCAGGTGGGATCTCACAGGAACAGAGTAGAATCCTCCCCCTTGGCCGGCTGGCCATGCTTCTTTTGAAGCAGCCCAGGATGTGAAGCAAAAAGGTGATGCAAAGGAGTGTTTCTGTGTAGGTGACTCCACTTGTGGGTCCGTAGAATCATACAGCCTCTAGGTTGGAAAAGACCTCTTAGATCATCAAGTCTAACCATTCATATCTGCCACTAAACTATATCGCCTGGTGCAGCTTGAGGCCATTCCCCCTCGTCCTATCACCTGTCACTTGGGAGAAGAGGCCAGCACCCTCTTCTCTACAATCTCCACTCAGGTAGTTATAGAGAGCAATGAGGTCTCGCCTCAGCCTCCTCTTCTCCAGACTAAGCAACCCCAGCTCTCTCAGCCGCTCCTCATAAGGCCTGTTCTCCAGCCCCTTCACCAGCTTTGTTGCTCTTCTCTGGACTCGCTCCAGAGCCTCAACATCCTTCTTGTGGTGAGGGGCCCAGAACTGAACACAGTACTCGAGGTGCGGTCTCACCAGTGCCGAGTACAGAGGGAGAAGAACCTCCCTGGACCTGCTGGTCACGCTGTTTCTGATACAAGCCAGGATGCCACTAGCTTTCTTGGCCACCTGGGCACACTGCTGGCTCATGTTCAGTCGCTGTCAACCAACACCCACAGGTTCTTCTCCTCCTGGCAGCTTTCCAGCCAGGTTTCTCCTGGTTTGTAGCACTGCTTAGGGTTGTTGTGACCCAAGTGCAGGACGCAGGACTTGGCTTCGGTAAACCTCATGCCACTAGTCTCAGCCCAGCGGTCCAGCCTGTTCAGATCCCTTTGCAGAGCCTCCCTACCCTCCAGCAGATCCACACTTCCACCCAGCTTGGTGTCATCTGCAAACTTGCTAAGGGAGCACTCGATGCCTTCATCCAGGTCATTGATAAAGACATTGGAGAGCAGGGTGCGGTTCTGCATTGCTCCCACCAGGGGGCGCTGCTGCCCGCCTGGCGCTCGCTGCGCTTCGTGCTGCCGCCGCCAGGAGGCGCTCGGAGCCCTCAGCGCGGCTCCTTCTGACCAGCTCTGGTTTGAAAAGCCCTCAGGGATGGATGCTAAGAGACGCTTCGGGCCTTCAGCAAATCTGCTTTGGGCTTGGTTTCCCGGCAGTCGCCGTGGGTGCAGCCACTCCCCGAATAGCTCATGCCTGGCACGGCGCTTTAACTCCTCCTGATATCTTGGATCCCCTTTGCTGAGCCCACGGGAGTGAGGTCATGAAGTTGGCGCTTGTGAGCGCTTTGTTCATCACCTTCTCCTGTTTCGTATTTACTGCTGGGCTGTTTTCCAGGCTCCAGATGGCGTTGACGGTGTTCAGTCACTCCCATGGTGTGGTAATAGCTGTGATGATTAACACTTTTGCCTTTGTGATAAGTTTATTTAGAATCATAGAATTGATTGGGTTGGAAAGGACCTTGGAGATCATTCAGTTCCAACCCCCCTGCCATGGGCAGGGACATACGACTAGATCAGGCTGCCCAAGGACCCATCCAACCTGGCCTCTAGCACCTCCAGGCATGGGGCAGCCACAATTTCCCTTGGCAACCTGTTCCAGTGCCTCACCACTCTCATGGTAAAGAAATTCTTCCTTATATCAAGTCTAAATCTGCCCCTCTCCAGTTTATACCCATTGTCCCCAGTCCTATCACCACAAGACTCTGTGAACAGTTGCTCTCCAGTTTTCTTGTAGCCTCTTTCAGGTACTGGAAGGTGGCTATAAGATCTCCTTGGAGCCTTCTCTTCTCCAGGATGAACAAGCCCAACTCTTTCAGCCTGTCCTTGTATGGAAGGTGCTCCAGCCCTCTGATCATCTTTGTAGCCCTCCTCTGGACCCGTTCCAACAGCTCCATATCCTTCTTATGTTGAAGATTCCAGAACTGGACACAATACCCCAGATGAGGTCTCAGAAGAGAGGACTAGAGGGGCAGAATCACCTCCCTCAACCTGCTGGCCACACTCCTTTTGATGCAGCCCAGGATACAGTTGGCCAAGTAATGTGGTCTCAGAGAATATGAGGTTTTATTTCCATTGATAACTGAAATAATATATGTTCTGCAAGAGCATCTGTATTCCTAGGCATGGGTTTTACCACAGATTAAGGTGAAAGATTTACATGAGAGCGTTGCTAAAACATCACTATTACATCTCCATATTGTGTGCAAAGTCCTGCTCTGTTGCCATCAGAATCATTTGGGGTGTGGGTTTGCTGCTATTGCATCTGCACTTTAGGCACTTGTGTGATTTAATTTGAAAACAAGTAAATTTGCATGTGGGTTGCACTATTCCAACTGTTTTGCAACTGTACCTTGTTGTTTTCTGCCTGATAAACAATTCATTCCTCTGACCTCTTGGTCTAAAGCCTGAATTTGCTACTAATCATCTTCAGTTGCAGCCACATGTGTGTAGCTTCTTCAGGCTCCACCTCTGCAAGGCAGAACGCTCATATTCATTGTTAGTTGCTTCTGTACATATTAAACACAGGCAGAATCGCTATGCAGCAGGGAAAGAAGAAAATGTGATAAACTTGTTGAACATGTTTGATGAATGCCTATTAGCTGAGCATACAAGTTATTCTCCTTTACATAGAAAATGTATGGTGAGCACCTCACTGTCAGGGCCTCAGTGAGCTTCCTCTTGAAAATCAGAATTATCTTGTTATTGCTTCTGCTTAAATGAGTGAATAAATAATTCAAGAACTGCTTTGTTAGAGTATTATTTATTCTAATTTGAGTATTGGCTGAACTTAATCTTACTTTCAATTAGTTTTATCATATTTATGAATAGTGACCTCATTTTTTTGCAAGGAAGAATGATGCACTTCTTTGAGGCAGAGACTAATGCAACTTATGAGTTGTCCACTTAACCTGGTCACATAATCTCATCATTAAGCTGGAGAATTCTGCTCTCTCTCTAAAACTTTTATGTGATTGCAGTGAATGTATCATGTCCCACTGTGTCATTCTATGTAGAAATGTTCTGTAAATACTTAAACTAACAAGAGGAAGAGTTCCTAATGATATGCCTGCAATATCTAAAATGGCTTAAAAATAAATTGTTTTTTTTTCATTTCTAGCAAACTTCTAAAGAGTAAGAAGTCTGAAACAGGGCTGCAGGGAGTGACTGGAGAGTGGTTTGAAGAAATACAAAGAAAAAAATTTCAGGATTACATTGATGTCAATAAAATGATAAAATCACCATTAGAGCATCAGCTAAAGAAGACCAACACCACCAGTAAGTTGCATTTCCCCAGTTCCTTATCTACATGATAATGGTCATCAAACTAATGTCTTAGAGCATTTTAGAGTAATAACTAAGGAGTTTCTGAAATTGCATTGAATTTCTTCTCATGCCAAAGTTTTACCAAAGATATGTTTTCAAAATGATTGTTTCTTTAGGCACAACTGGAAATCACAATAGAAAATCCCTGATATTCTTACCCTACATCTAAAATCATGGAACAGCCCAGGCTGGGAGGACATTAAAAGGTCATCTGTTCCAACCTTTCATGGGAAAGGAAGCCTGGATGAGATTATCTAGCATTCTGTCCAGCCACATCTTGAAAAATTCCAGAGACGGGGACTCTACCATGTCCCCAGAGATGTTATTCCAGGGACTGATTATCCTCACTGTAAAAAAAATCTTCCTTAATCAAGATGAAGTTGCTGTAATTATACTAAATACAGTGGTGGTTTCCCAATCAAAGACATAATGTTTATTTTGTATAAAAACTGTTTCCTTTTTGCCCAGTTTTCTTAAAGAAACTACGAGCACCTAGATGGCATTTGGAGTTAAGTAATAGTTGGTTTGGATGAGAAAGGTTTGACTGTACCAGTGAAAACTTTTCCTGGTAACACGGGGATAAAGACATACCAGTGGTGATTATCAGGGAGGGTTACAAAGCCTGAAAAGTTGGGCTGACCAGGAAGCAGCTTCTGGAGATCTCATTTCACAGGTTGCCCATGAGCATGCACAAGAAATGCAGCGTCTCTATACCAAGCATGGCATACTGTCCTGTCTTTTTTATCTTTTATCCAGATAGTTTTCATGCATAATATATCCTTTTAATCCATTCACATTCCTGCATGTTTTTCATTGAGCTTTTCCTATTTGTGCTTCATAGCAACTGGAAGCAAAGTCATGTATTTCAAAAGAAAAGTGAAACACTAAAAATTTTCGTGAAACTGCAGGCCTGCACAGAACAGATCTCTCCTTTACCTGTTTTTCCCCAATGCTCCCTTTAGTCCACAGCTATCTACTATTTTTCTCTTTCAGTGATGGTCTAATTGATGCATTAGCTAGCTAAACTCTGTGCAATTGTTCCCTTGTATTTAACTTTGAAAGGTGCCATTTCTATTTCAGATCTGAAGCAGAGGTTGTGTGCCTCAGAGACTTGTCTGGTATTTCCAATTGCATAAGTTAGTTTGATAAAAGGTACTACTTCTACCAGCAAGCCTTGCTCTGTCTGCATCCCTAGACCATCCTGACTACGGTAGAGTGCTGTTAGGATTCTCCTGATGTCACCTTCATTGTCAAGTCAAACAATGCTAGCAAGAGGTTAGGCTCTGAAGAGAGTAAAGGATGCATCTGTGATTGTCACTGAAGTGAAAGCCATGTATTACACACAGATTTTAAATTGCATGATATAAGTTATTCACTTCATTTTGGCCTAAGTGCAGAATTCTGCCCCTTGCTGTTGTTGCTAGTGGCTCTTTGCTCTCACTCCTGGTTTCACTTTCTCCCACAAGTTACTGGATGAGCCATTTTCAGGCTGTCATACCGTTTCAGGCATGTGATGTTTTAAATGAGGGGACAAAAAAAGGATGCAGTGCCTTATTCCTGAATTAAGTCTTGTCTCCTTATTTCCTCTGGGTTTCTCTGGCATGTTTCAATAACAAACCCTGCATTTTCTTTTCCTAATCTCTGAGAAATACTTATTCTCTCCTTCATCCCAGTTGCCAACTGCTTTTACAGGTAGACTGGGTTTATATTTCATTTGGAGAAATTAAATCATAACCCAAAGAAATCATTCATGATATCTTGCATTTAAAATACAGTTCTGAGAAGCATTTTGTAGCAGGAAAAAATGTACTCCAGAGGCCATGGGAATCCCATAAGAAAGAATCTCATGATACAGAAGACACCCAAGTCTGAATTACTGTAATGTAGTTACATTACAGTCTGCTAAACCATTGTATATTCAGGGCTGTCATATTTATATTTCTTACAAAGGTAAAGAAAGTGACTAATGATTGTGGGTGCCTCAATTTTCAACTGTATAATTTGCCTATATTTTAAAATGGTTCTGGTTTTCAAACAGTTGAGTGCTGATTGCTTTCTGAAAATCAGCCTCATTTATCTCACGTGTCACCTAAAATCAATAATACTTTTTGAAACTTTAGACTTGTTTATCTTTCTCTTAGTCTTCTAGTTAGTCATTATAAATGAGCATGTTGCATAACCTGTCAAAAATGTGAATAAAACTGGATTTTCCTGGCATAAAAGGTAAGCAAAGTAAAATTGTTTATGAGGACTATATTTTAATACTGTGTTTAGTGAGAACCTGAAACAAATCAAATTCTTGTAATATTTTTAGGTCACAAAGAATTAAAAATGTCATCCCATACAAATCATCAAGCACAAAAGAACACTTCAACTTCCTTTCTGGGGTTCAGATCACCTTTTGCTTGGCTTTTCTCCTTTAGAAAATCAAGGAAAAACCAGGCTCAGAAGCAACCACGGTGAGCTTTAATCAGAATGTACATTATTTCCAGCTTTAAAAAAAGTGTATGAATTGTTCTGTGTTTTGCTCAGAAAAATTTTAAATTATTTTTTCCATCTTTTGCTATTCATCTCACTGAAGAGACTGAGATTTTGCTTGGTTGTGTAATGGGACATTGACTGTTCTGTGTCAGAAGAATGAGGACTAAGTGGCAAGTAATAGATAATACCTCTCGGCTACATCTATTTTGGTCAGGTTTTGCATAAAGGCTTTAAGTGTAAGGAAGCCCCTACACTTACCAGCAGCTGCATCCTAACTAATACCCTCTCAAGAGGACAAGGTGTAAGGTGTGTGGGGATCTGGTGCCCTGTGGCTGTGAGATAACAGGCAAGTGTATTTTTCCCAGGCCATAGCAGAGTACCAGCCCCAGGCAACTCTGCTCTACCAGTTCCCACCATTTCTAGCCCAGAGGCAGCTTAGAGCTAGGCCTGCAGCTTTAGTTCTAGCCGGACAAACAAAGCATCTCTCTGGTGCTTTTGTCTGCTGTGCTTCGTCAGGGCTTTGGTTTCATCTGGATCTGAACCAGAGTTGGTCTTCTATGCAGCTGCTGTTTGAAGAGCACCCTTCTCCCTTGCCATCTGCAGAGGGAAAGCTGCTGTTCAGAAGAATGGGATGGGAGCTGCACTCCAGCAGGTTCACAGAATCATAGAATCACCAGGTTGGAAAAGACCCACCGTATCATCGAGTCCAACCATTCCTGTCAAGCACTAAACCATGCCCCTTAGCACCTTGTCCACCCATCCCTTAAACACCTCCAGGGAGGGTGATTCCACCACCTCCCTGGGCAGCCTGTTCCAGTGCCCAATGACCCTTTCCGTGAAAAATTTTTTCCTAATGTCCAGCCTAAACCTCCCCTGGCTGTGTCTCCTAACTTTTGTCCTCTATGGTCCTGTATGTCAGCAACACCTAAGTGAACTATTATTATTTTTGTGTGCCTCTTAGGGTAGTGCTTAGGACTGGCAATCGTAGGTAAAGATGCATTGTGCAGAGCTGTGAAATCCAAGTAGGAAGCTGCAAGAACTTTGGCACAAAGTACTGATTTTCACTGTGCTTGTGAGTCTCAGGCTGGTATTCCAGTCCATGCCTGGGGCTCCTGGGTGGCATGATGCTAAGAAGGAACAGCTATAATAAACACTGACAGGGGATGCAAGCCTCTAAAGAAATAAGTTTTCCTCTGATATGTTGGTTTTGTAGCACAGCAGCTTGCCATTTTGGAGTGTTTGTATCAAAGCAGAAAGAGGTTTAAGGAGAGACTTGAGTAGAGGCTGTGAAGTTAGCTATGGGGATGTTTACTAGTAACAATTCTCTCATATAGCAACACAGCATAGAAAAAAAAAATCTATGAAGTTTTAACACTGCTCCATACATGTCATCTGCTCCTTCCTTTCCTGGGACAACCTAATACCCCTTAGCTGGGACTCACTGACACCAGACTGCAGACCTCCTTGCAGAACAAAGGGGCACTTGTGGAGCTGAGAATCAGATTTCAAGGACATTTTATCCCGGAGCACAGTAAGGCAGCGAGTGCACAAGCACAGGTGTAGGCTTTCCCGTAGAATGTAAGCATTGAAATGATTTTGTAATTTCAGAAGACAAAAAAATAAGCCATGCCTACTCGTTGCATCAGATTTTCTAATATGTGCTTTTCTGGCTTTTCCACAGAAAATCCACTGTATCTCAGGCTCAGACACCTTTGGTTCCTTACCCAGCACAGCTTGAAAAATAAACAAGTCAATCCTGACGTGTAACTGAGCTGATTGCTACATTTTCTAGTCACGCCTCTCTGTTGAAAACTTCCCCCACCCTCTTCTAGGTGTTGCCGTGGCATGTGGTTTGGTTTATGCATAGACAAAGCACTGAAATAATCTGCCTCTCACCAGGTAGAGTTATTTTGGAGAGCTAGTGAAATACAGTAGGAGGCAGCACTGTGAGTCCTGTAAGTAAGCCTAACTGGCAGAAGCTTTTGAATAGTTAAGTATTAATGGCTGTGTAGAGGGTCCTTTCTGTACTGGAGAGTTTCATCAGCTGTGGTGGTGTTTTGCTGTGGGAATAAATTATGGATGCTGCACAAAAGAGAATGCTTATGTGGAGATACGGAAGATGATAAAAGGTTTGTAACTGTAGTTTAAAGGTAGTGAAATATTTGCTCGCTTTTGGTTCAAAGGTGTTTGGTGTTCTTGAATTCATCCGTATTCTTTTCTGATATGTAAGCGTGATTCATGCTGGAGAGGAAATGCTGTATAATTGTTTTTTCAGCATATTTTAAGTTCTGTTGGTTGCTTAGCTGGCTTCTTATGTAGTACTGATAAGAATAGTATAGAAGAAAACGTATTGCACACTGACATTAGACAACTTGGAGATGGCCTGGGGAAGACAAGTGCCTCAGTGAAAATACTAAGTTGCAGCAGATTTTAATTCATGGATTTATATTATTGTTACCAGTAGTAAGTGGAGTAATCCTTTACGTTTAATCCTACATTCAGTTGTCATAGAAAAGACACATATGTATATAAGTGAAAAAGTGTAAAATATAACTTCTTGTTTTCCATAGTGGGTAGTATTTTTCTGGTGGCAAATATTTCTGAACTTGAGCAGTAATTTTACTTCTTTTCTGTTTACCAATAATAGATGATGTTTACAACTGTGTGTTTGTGTGCCTGCATGCGTGTGTGAAATAATGTAAACATTGCTCAATGTCCTTAACCAAGAAGGAAACTGAATTTTTTTTTCCTACATGAAGCAATATTTCTCTGGAAGTAAGCAAAACTTTAATCCTGAAGTGCTGTAAAACTTAAAAGAGTTCAGAAAAAAATGAGGCACTTTGAGAAGTGGAGGTATTGCCATAGAGAAAAGACTAAAATAACTTTGTCTAGATTGGCAGGGAGGAAAGTAAGGGAGGTTGCAATGACAGCTTATTTCTGAAAGAACAGTGAAATTGAAAACATAAGGAGTTTAAAATATTGTCAGAAGTGCAAGTGCAAATGCAGTTTTTGCCTAGACTATTAGAAGATATTTCTAAGTGCTTCACGCAGCTTCATTGCAAGGAGCGATTAACTCACAACCAAGTGCAGCACCAAGTGAGAGAAATGTAGAGAGGCTTTGCACAGTAAAGTCAAAGAAGATTGTTTCTGAAAATATTTTACATTTTTGTTACACGTAACGTTAAAATTAAGATAACTCGCTAAGCCACAGGATTGCAGTGCAGTTGGTTCGCAGGAAATAGTAGTAAAAACTCTGTAACCTAAGTTTCATCTTAATTTGTGGTAGAAGCATTAAAACATATGCAATATTATTTTAGTTTAAAGGAAGAGTCCTGGTTCTATAAGCTTCACTCACAGGGAGCGATAACCCACTGAACCAATGACTGTTTGTAGTCAGTGCTACACGGAAAAATTAGGAATTTCATGTTCAGATTGTCTGGCCGGATCCTAAGCCCACTGAGGTCAACAGGCTTACTTCCTTTGGTTTCAGTTGGACCCCATGTCGGAGAGGATTCTTGGTTTTACAGTTCACAATTACAGCAGCAAAAACAAATTGCACCTTTCAACTGTTCTTCCCTGCCTGCAAGCACATTGCAAACAAATGACAAAGCACTTCAGGAGGAAAGGCTGGGCCACAAAGAACCTGCCAACAAGCCAGTTTATACTTGCTGTTGAAGCACAATAAAGTAGTCTGCCTGAGCACAAGAAGGTATTAAAAGCCTTCAAAAAGATTTGGAGACAAACAGGACTGAGCAGAATCTTCTTTCCCTACTTCACTCTCTCTCAAGAATTAACTTCCTGGGAGGAAAAAAAAAAACAAACCCTGTCTCTGAGACAAGGAAGAACTGGCAATAAACACAAGCTGAGCAACATTTCCTTCAGGGCTTTTGAAGGGACTGCGTTTGTTTAGTTGTGAAATAAGGATCTGCAGACCTATTCTTGTTTCTTTAGTTTATTTTGTATTTGTATGTCTGCAAGTCACCCCATAGAACAGAATACCTTTTATGTTCAGGGCTTCTCAGCTTGTTCTAACCACTGTATTACTCACAGCCATTCTAGCCAGTTCTCTGCCAAGCTCTTGCAGTCCTGTAGACCTTACAAAAGCAGACGAGCCTTCTACCATCACTTAAAAATTGGTAAATAAAGGTTGTTTGGGGTGAGTAGCAGCAAGTTCCAAAGCGCACACCAAAACCAATCTACTCTCTGTCTCTCTGCACAGCTCTGGATCTCAGCAGGGTGAAATGAAAAACAATTGAATTACAGATGCAGACCACTTACAGATTTACAAGTAGTTAACTTCAGCTGTTCATAGCACCTACTCAATTATTGTTGTTTGGCAAAGGAGGTTAACACCATCTTATCGTAAATGCTGGATTGAAACAATTACTTTATGGCTGTTGCAGATGTTGAGCTGTCAGTAGGTTGAGTTCATTCTTGGCTGTGCAAGCTACATTTGCAAGCTGACAAGACCAAACTGTATGTAAGATGTCCCCAACACTTTTTTAGCAGGATTTTTTAGTGAGGGAAGGGTATATTCTTCATGGAGCAGTCTTTTTTCAGATGCTTCTCAATAGTTGTTAAAAGAGAAAACGCTGGATATTTACTACCTGGTAAAATTACATCACATTCCTTTTCAAAGCAAATATTTTAATCCCTCTGCCTACAGATATGACAGTTCTGCTAGCCCACCTGCGAAAGCGGAAGAAATGGCAACGGTAAGCAGCCCAGTAACTTTATTGTCTGCAATGTTTAAATCACATATTTTTCAAAAACTAGTCACCTTTTTTTAGGCTGTTGATATAACGCCTGTTTACACAGAATTTTTGCAGTTATTTTATTAAACCCTGAGTAAAATAATTGTGTCCTGAACCTGGTGAATACAGTAGAATGAGCTAGCCCTGTTAACTATACAAGTCCAGAACTTCCCTAGGTAAGCTCTAAGTCTAGCCCTGATCAAGTTTCAGGTCTCTTAATGACAGAATAATCCCATGGATAATTTCCTAGGCCAAAACCATCACATATTTTGGCAACTGTAACCGACCTGCAAATAGGTCAAAACTTATACTGAATAAATAATCTATTCTATTTACTTTGTTTCTTTTCATTTATACAAGGGTGAAAAAGAGTAGGAGGAAGTGAGCTAGGCACTCTCACAATATTCCCATATGTAGAATTACCATGTAAATGTAAATTTTGACGGAAATTATTTTTTGGCTGAATGTTCCATTTTAGTAATTTAAATTTAAGGATGAAACAACAGATTTCTCTCTGATGCACACTGCTGAAATAAACAAGATTTCTTCCAAGGATGATATTTGCTATTGTAATTACTTTATTACCCTGCGTTACTAACATGTCTTTCCTCCTCTTCAATTGTGTGGTACAACCACAGAGGGGACTAAGAAGGCATACAGTATGTAATCAAACCTCCCTTCTCTCATGTTTCAAAAACGACAGGTTAATCTATACTAATGTATGACTGAACAAAGATCTTATCAGAGAATCCTGCCTATTATATAAATAGACTATTACAGCTAGACAAGTATGGGATGACATTTTCCCCACTGCTAAGCCCCATAAAGTGCTGTCTTGCAATATGAAGATTGACTATGGTGTTAAATTATTAAATCTCCGTGGGCAGGTGAGTGCATGAGTTTTAACATGTGCTGGTCAAGAAAGTCGTGATTAGGAAAAACTAAATTAAGAGGGACAATGAAATGAGGATTCATACACAGAAAATAAATAAACTATGACCCATATTATAAGGGCATTTTAACTCATTTAGGCGAAACATGCTACATTGTGAGGATAAAATGAGCAAATTGTTATATATCTAAGTCTCTAAAATGCATGCAGCTTTACGATCCTCAGTTGTATATTTTCATAGAATCACTAGGTTGGAAAAGACCTTTGAGATCATTAAGCCTGGCCATACCTGTCTACTACTAAATCATATCCATAAGAAGGATTATTATTTTAATAATACAGTATTTAATGGACCCACAAAGTGTTTACTGACCTCTGTGGCATGTGACATGATTTGTGATGTGACACGTGAAACATGATTTGAACCCATATGTAGAGCCAAAATCATGTAGCCTTATGTTTTTTTAACAGGCTGAAATGTGTAATTCCCCAATGTCAGCTGAAACAAGTGGTCATTCTTTTGATGCAAACCAAAATGAAGTGATGGAGAAAAGTACACAGGAATGGAACGAACAGCTAGAGGAGGAGTTTTTCAGCGGTGAGTGTGTGTCCTTACATTGTTCTGATATTATTGTTACCAAAAGTGACTGTGGTGACTGGTTTCAGAGAATTTTCAGCAAAGGCATAGGCTGTAAAGATATGATGCATTGTTTTGTAGCATAGGGGCTACTTTTTGCTGACTTCATCTGACAGCAGAATGTCTACTCCAACATAGACTTCAGGATGTGTCGCTGGTCTCTCTTAAGAATGCATTTCTTCTCATACTGATCCAGTTCAGAAGAATCACACTTTAAAATAGTGCATTTCTCTCTGCTGATTCTGATAGGAGCCCATATTGCATCCTTTAGATGCAGACATACAGTTGTGTGAGAAAAATTTCATCCCAGTTTCCTGCATGCATAGTTTTGATAATGGTAAATGTCTGGGCCTGATTTTATGAACTGTAAAGCCTCAAACCACAGAGGTAAGAATTGCTATGGCGTTTGGTTAGCTTTCTGGGAGCCCTCACAGCACCAGTCAAAAGTTGTTGGATTGGGTTTTTTTCTCACTGCTGGGAAGCAAGGCAAGCTCAGACACAGTGTATGGGTGTACAGAGGTGTTCTTCTATAAACTTTCTCAGATCTATAAAAAAAACCCCAGTCCATGCATATTACTTTCTACCACCCAAAATTACGGGAGCTCATAGATCGAAAGTGGGTGGGTTTATAGTGCTAAAAGAAGAGAGCACTGCATGGTGGACAGTGGTTCTTCTGAAGCTCACGTGTATGTCACAGCTTTTGGGTGTCAGTCAGAACTGTGCGTACTTGCCCACTGGCAGAGAAAAACTGTATATTGCATGGCTGGTGTCCTCCAAATGGAAGACTTGGAAACAATTTGTTGTTTTTCTTGTTCTAAGCTGGCTCTCTCATGAGTCTTCTCTCTTCTGTGCTGAAGAGAAACATAGGAAAATGGAAAAATTTAGTACCTCTGTATCACCTTTTGTTCCAGCTGTGCATAGGTAGCAATGCTTTCTTAATGGTTCCGTATTATTAGCATAGATTTGTAATGACTGATCATTCAGTTTATTTAAATGGATTAGGAAATGCTGCAGCAGCCATATCCATTTATGTTTATATCTTATGTGTGCTGATCTCAAAAGACAAAAAGTATGCAGTTATTGAGGACCTAATTGTTTTTGACAATAAAAATACTTTACCTACATTGCTGTCACATAGTCTTACAACTGAGTATCTTGGTTAACTGAGCTGTAGTGTTTAATTCCGGTCCAGGAGACTGCCTATATATAAATACAGCTTTGTTGCTAGAATAAATCACAGGTTCCTATTTCATTATCCTTTTTATCAAGAAAATGCCATTTTCAGAGAGCTCATTTTAAAGTAGTGAGCTATAATTTAATGGAGAACTTCTTTTCTAAATAAAACAAATGGTGGATGTGCCAGGCTTCTGAATACAGCTGTTTGATGGTTTGCAGGTTTCTGTGTTTTCTCACTGTTAGATCATAACTGTGCTTTGTGAACACACAGAAAGGTCCGTGTTTGCTAGTGAATTCTTTTCAGGGATTTTCTGCTTACGAACTAGATTTGAAAAGTTTTCACATACACAGATACATAGCATGTGAGTAAGAATTCAGGCTTCAAACTGTTTTGTTTTTCTTTTAAACAGAATAAAGGATAACATTTACATAAAGAGCTGGTTTAAGATCAGTCATGGACTGGCACATTTTTTTCCTTTTAATCATAATGAGTGACTCCTGAAAGCTCCTGTGGGGGAAGAATGGGTGGTTTGGGGAGGGGTTTGAATGCTGAGAAGCTGACTCCTTTTAAAACCAGTTCTGATTGTTAATGTAATACATAAAACTTTTTATCATAAATAGTCTCAATATGATTAAAGAAAACAAAATCAAGTGTTTCTTTTTTTTTTTTCCTGTATAGTTCTAAATGATCTAGATGACCAGCTGGCCCAGGAGCAAACCAGAGACCCATTAGACAGGACAGTTTCTACTAGCAGTGCATCAAACATCGAGTACAGTAGTGCGTTCCCCACTTCAAAGAGGCAGCCTGCTAATAGGGGGCAACACAGAAATGACTGGAGTGACATACCTAGCACGTTTTTCCCAGATGGACTGAGAACAATAAGAGCCAAAGATGAACACAAGATTTTCATGAGACCAAGGAAACTACACAGTGCATATATAAACTGGCACCAGACGGCCCTTCAAGAAGATTGCAAGTATGGAGATCCAGTTGATGGAAATCTTCATCTGCTAAGCGGCAGGCTGTCTTCTGTTTCTTTCGGGCGGTCATCAGAAGGTAGCTTATATCCTCCTTCTGTAACACAGAACAGTGGATTTAGGCACAAGACTTGTATGAACAGGGATACAGCTGGCAGAAGTTACTCAGTATGTTCCCTTCGGAGATGTCACTCATCAGTATCTTCTGACCAGCTATCAGCATCTAGTTTACAACATCCACTGGCAAGGGAGAGCAACAATGGTTTTGTACCAAGATTTGGTAGACAGAACCCAAAGAGAATTCCTCTGTCTTCTATTGTATGGAACAACACACCAGACTCTCCTGGACAAACTCAAGAAAAAATGTTTAAAACCCAGTCACTGATGGAGTTTCATGCTACAGACCATTGTAGGAATTCTAGCTCTTTACAAGAAACCAAGAAATACGCATGTTACCACTCAAAACACCACTACAGAAGATCTATTTCAAGCAGTAATTGCTTTAGTAGAGTCAGTAGCCCTGACAAATCTACTTCTCCATTGCCCTTTGACAACTGGGAGAATTATCCATTATACAAATCAGAGAATAATCTCTCTAGATCCTACTATAGAGATAATTCTTTTCGCAAGTTGTATGCAAACGAAAAAAATTCTTCATATAGAAAAAAAGACAGCTATTGTTCATGGGCTGATATTCCTCAGTACTACAGTGATGAAGTATTTATTTCCCCTGAAGCCAGCTTTGAAGTGATTATGGGTAATTTAAATGATCAGCAGTGGGCACATACGAAGAATGCAAAGTTTGGTTCACAGTGCCTGCATAACGATCTTCACATATATTCTCCAGAAAATGCGCATATGAAGAGGATAACAAGAAGTGTAAGTAGAACTTCGTCAGAATTCGGCGAGGTCTGTCAGCCTTGGCTAAGTTGTAGCTCAGCAGTTTCTTCTTCTGGTAGCAGAAGTGATGAGTCAGTCTTTCCTAATTCGAAGGACCCAACAAAACCTGTAGGACTGAACAGGAATTCAGTCGTCATTACTCAAAGAAACACTAAAGCAGACTTTACAGAACTAGAAAATGCTGAAAATGTGAAACTGCCAGGTGAAGACATGCTGTTACAGTCAGTTCCTCAGCAAGCAGATACAGATTACATCAATACCCAGGGTTTTCCCTCTAACGGCCCTGCTTCTGCCATGTGGCAAAGCGACGCATCTCTCTCTAACACAGTGAGACCAAAGAGACAAACCCAAGCCGCTGCCAAAGGAAATATTACAAAAATGTATACATCAAATGGTGATAAAAGAAATATACAAATGAAGGAAAATGATTGCCTACCCAACAACAGTGTTTTCAGTCAGTCTCCCTGTATTTTGCCAGCTGACAAGAGCAGGAAGGAACCTTTTCTTCCAAGCCAGAAAGAATGGGAATATACTCTGCATTATGCAGCAAAAAGAAGGAGCATGAAACAGGATGATTGGAGCGCAGAAGCCGTTAACCAAGCTACTCCAAAGAGGCAGTCCTCCCTGTTGAATGTTGCTTCTGCTCCATCCACTGAAAATTTAGCAAGCTATCAGTGCATTTTGTCCTGTCCTCCTGAATGTTCACCTAGCTCCTCACAAAGCTCTCCAGAAGCACTTTCTCATAAAGACAATTCTAAATGTTTAGGAACAAGCTTGTCAGTAAATTGCACAGTTTCTGAATCTCAAGCTGAAGCTGGAAAAACAGCTGAAGTGAGCAGAATAGGTGTTACCAAAAAGATTTCACAGAGAACACTGCAAAATACAAGTACTTTAGTTACTAAGGACTATAATGGACAATTCGCTGCTAGTTCTCCACAAAACAGAAGTTCTGGAAATATTTATACACACAACTTTGATGGAAACCCTAAGGCCTCTGAACATAGTTTAAGTTATTTTTCCCTTGAAAAAGGAAGCGGAGAAATAAGGGATAATTCACCCTATATTAAAAGGCTTCACAAGCAAGACAGCTTGCTGAAACATACCAGTAGCTGCAGCATTACTGGCTTCCCTAGAAGAAACAGCCTCAAATCTCCTGACCCACTTGTTATTTATTACACTTTGCCTAGAAAATCGGCTAGCATTGCTGGTAGTATTACATCAGGTATGCCCATCTCTTTGCCTAGAGAAAGCAGAAGAAGGTGCGATTGTATGGGGTCTGAAACTCCATGTAGGGACGATGCCTTTTGTTCTAATCAAAGAGATGTGTCTTGTTTAGATTCAAAACATTCCTTTTTAACATCAGCACCACTAAATCCTGCTACAAGTAATAAAGATTACCCCAGTCCTTTAACCAAAAGCCCAGTATATAGTAGCACATCAGCTGAACTGATAGATAGATGTAAACATCTACACAGAAGAGAATCCTGTGAGTTTTCAGATTGTAAGGAGGGGGGAAATTTTTTGCAGAAATTTAAAACTACAAGCACATTTACAGTTTGCGTTGATGAAGATCATATCAAGTATCATGAACTAGTTTCAGTTTATTACACATTACCACGGAGGCACTCAAGAACATTTTGTAACCTCTTTAGAGATAAGCAAGAGGATGCAGATTTACCTTGTCCCAAAGGAAATGCTCAGTCACCAAGAATAGGAAACAAGAAAAATGAAGGTCATGTGAGTTTAGCAAATGTTTTTTTCTCTAGTAATTTGGAAAAGGAGGTGCCTTCATATTCTCCTGACCAAGTGTCTTCAGCTCTGGCTACATCTCAGAACTTAGGAACTGCTGTTGATAATGAGGAAGAGAATTCCCACTTATCTCCTAGCTCTGAGAAGGCATGTACTTCAAAGTCAATGAGTATGGTACCTAATAGGAAAGACAGTTCAGCAGATCTTTCATTAGCTGAAAATGTGCTTTCTGACACAGTGACAAAAGGAATTTCATTTGGTGGTCCACAAGCCACTGCAATAGTGACTAAGTTAGATAAGGCTATTTCTGATATTTCAAGCAGCCGAAGTACCAAAGTATGTCTAAAAGAAAAGAAGGAAATTGTAGAAACAGCCACACCACGAATGTCCACTTCATCAACCCCTTCCAAGCCAGGCAGGCATTTAGTCAATCCTTTGTATTCTACTTCAACAAATAAAAGTAATATGCAGAAGGGAAACTCTGAAAACGGCTGTCAGCCCCCTAAAGTGAACACCCCAAAAAATCTGAACAGTTTACTCCTCCACCACGGCAAAAAGAGTTCCCTTGGAAGGAACGGTAACACAGAACGTGCTGATGTGCCGCCTTCTCCTGCAGAAAACAAGTACAGGGATAGTACCGAAGTCAAAGAGAGAGTAAATCTCCTGCACCGGAACACCCTTCTGTATAATAATAAGTGTAGTGGGCTGCAATTAAAGGCTGACAGATCAAGAAAAAATGCAAATAATTTAAACTCTTGTAGCAAAGTGCTTTCAGAGTTTCAGAACAAAGCATCTGAAGTAAGCACATATTCCAGCAGTGACCCATTACTTCAGCTAGACAAAGTGTTGAGCACAGATACAGATGAGTTAAAGAATTCAAGAAGTAAAAAAGAGCAAATCTCACTGAGTACTCAGGTGCGTACAGATTGTAGTGATTTGCAGGAATCACAGAGACACAGTGAAGGCAGCCTGAATGTTAACTGTAAAGTCCTCAGGGTTACACAAGATCAGAAGTTAACAGGGAGTGTAGAAGATGAGAACAAGCTTCTCTCTGACTGCACGAGAGACAAGGTCAAAGATTTAGAAAAAAGGAAAAACAGGCCTTCAATTAAAAATAAACTGGCAGCTGTTTACAAAACGAGTAGAAAATTTTCAAGTAAAAATTTACCCCCCAAACCACACATAAGTAACATTTTTTCACAGAACAATGGAAGTGCCACTTCTTTAGAAACAGACCTGTCCCTTGACTCATTGATTTCAACGGATTCCCATCAGCCATTCCTACAATTGGACAATGAAAATCAGAATCACTGTTTGGACTCTGAAAAGAACACACCAAGACCAAGAACAACTAAGAAGACTCAAAATCAGAATGATCCTTCTTTGCTTGTTAATAACACCAATTGGAAGTCTTTTACAAGCTCATACACCCAGAAGGAAGCCATCAGTCCCAAAAAAACTACAGTGAAAGTGGAAAATAGGCCAAGTCTTACAACCCTCTTTCCAGATAAAGCAGTAACCACAAGAAATAAGAATTCCCAAACTTTTGAACTCATGTTAGAAGGCAAAAGCCAGCCCGTCTCTCCGAGTGCTACTATATTAGAACCACTAGACGATGAGAAAAGAAGAGCAAGCAGTCGTGCCTGCAGTCCTCCCTTGCCATTTCTGACTGACAAAAACTCAAACACATATGTAAATAGCTGCTTGCAGGCAGATATACATCCAGAGCGAGAATTCACTTCTCAGGCAGTGCTTGGTCAGTGGCAAAATATGCCTCAATCTTCTAGCTTAAAAAATGCTAACTTGCATAGCTATCAGTTGCACAAGAGTCATGCCAAAAGTCAGCGTGAGCGTCACCTTTCTGAGAGTATTTGTGCTCAAGATTCCCATGAGACCTTTGCCTTGGGAAGCAATATTCTAGCAAAAGATGGTATACGTGGGAAGAGATTTAAATCTTACTCAGAGCTGTTGTCTTGTGATGAAAATGAAAACTGGGCATCGGACAACGAAAAATGTCAGAGCACTAGAAATCTCATGTATCCATCTGTTGAATTTGGTATATTTGGAAAAGAGCAACAGTTGGCTTTCCTGCAAAATATCAAGAGGTCACTTACAGAAGGGCGATTATGGAGACCTTGTCTTCTTAATAACCCTAGTGCTTTCAGAGATGAAGAGAATTCTATAAACAGGGCTGAGCTTTTGAGCTCAAGTTCTGCTGGGAGCAGAATGTCATCAACTGCTTCATCCCCTCGAGAGCCAACTGGTATCTATCAGGAATATTCAGCAGCTTATTCAGACTCAGACAGTGATACCACCACTGATGATGAATACTACCTAGATGAGATAGATAAAGAATCAGAGCTATGAAGGGCTCTTGTTACTAAGATGGGATGACAACTTGGTTGTTTCTGGGCAGGCAAAAACATGTAAAATACTTCGAGCCAGTTCTTGTGCTGCTATAAATTGGTACGACTTCATTAGTTTTAAAGTTAGTATGTTTGTTAGCTGAGCACTTGACGTTTTTATTAAGTATGAGGCTGCACCATAGCTGTTACTCCTAGCAGGGAAAAAGAATGTTAAAAAAATCCCCTCCCAAAATAATAGGAGGTAAACAACTGTGGAGCTTTGGACAGTGTAACACCAGAGATGGCTTTCTTCTGAGTCAGCAAGCAGTGGCTTAGGCTCCTGCCAGCTACACAGTGCTGGAATGGATAAATTCTCACTTAAACTACTTTTTCTTATGAGACTTAACAGAAAACCAAGAGGTAACTTGGCTGATAAATTGCTGTTCCTCCAATTTCCTTCATTTACTAGATCAAGCATGATAATGCTGGTCCATGCCACCCAACAAACACTCCCACAAAATGAAACCTGTTCAACTTTTACAGCATTATTCTGTTTGAATGTTCTTTTTCAACATTCCTGGAAAGCGCAGCAGTGGGGCTTGTTCTACCAGGTGGATTCCACACTGAGATTTTTCTCCTCAGCGTTGCAAAGCAGTGAGCAATGTGAGTTACAGAAGAGCTGGTGAGTGAAAACAGCTCAGCAACGGGCACTGCACTGGGAAAGTCACCAGAATTCCTGAGGACATTAAAAAAACACAGCTGAGCATGGAAATCTGCTTTTCAGACATTGGAGGTTCAGAAGTGGCACAGCTTTGGTTACAGTTGAGATGAATGGCCAGATATTTGCCTTTGATTTAGGAACAGGTTAGTTTGGATTAATAACGCGAGACTTTAAACCATGCAAAATGTAAACATGTTTGCCCTATGTATTTTCTATATAAACCTCATAGGTTGAATCCTAAGTTGTCCTAATAATGGGAAGACCAAGGTAACCCATATAGTTTGTTACATCCCTAATTTCTCTGTCTGCCTCTGCGCTGGGCTGGTCCTGGGCTGAGGCACCTGCAGCTGCTGAGCTCCTTCAAGGCAGCGTCACCTGAAGTAGCCTAAGAGGACACTTGGCCGGGTTGCAGCAGCACCATTCCAGCTGGCAGGTTTTTTACATGCAAAGTAAATAAAACGAGAAATAAATTTTCTTTGTCTTTTGATAAATTACTGCCCCCATCTGGGTATTTTTCAACTGTTCCTGCTATCACTGATGTTCTTTTTATCCTTCAAACTGAATGACTGTAAACATTTTCTAGTGGGATGTCCCTACCCATGGCAAGGAGGTTGGAACTGGATCATCTTTAAGGTCCCTTCCAACCCAAACTATTCAATGATTCTATGATTCTATTTTCTGGTGGCTTTTCTTCAGCCACACTAGCAATGTAGTGTTATTGCTCAGTAGCCAAGACTCATCCCTGGCTATTAAATTTCTAACTAAGCTTTGATCTCTTTTTATGCAAAATCAGAAGTGGCTTACTGAGCCAGAAGATAGTATTTTTAAATAATTATACATTTACTTCTGCTGTATTTCTAATGTCAAATATGGTCAAAAATGATCCATATTTTTAATACGCTTTTTAATTCAATAAAATCTCCGTAGGGGACAATTATATTTTTGTAACTGGAAGGAGAGTATACTTGTATTTTAAAATAATATATTTTACATGAAATGAGCACTGCTTGTGACACTGACTACTCCACAAGAACCTAAAAGATGGAAATATTATAGTAGGAAACTAATATCCGTATTTTTTTATAGTGTAAACTTCGTTAAAGAAGTGGGTCTGTAGTTCAAATCTGTACTAATATATAAGTGTTATTACTTTGTACAGGGGGGATTTGTCTTTTGTTGTACATGGAAGAACTAATATAAACTATGTATTTATAGTCAGAATTGATCTCTACACCATGCATGGTTTGGAAGGATATAAGCATATGCTGATGTATAGAATGCTGTAAGGAAATGCCTGCTGTATCATTGCAATCTTTTAATATGAGGTATTCAAAGGAGAAGTGGTGGTTTTCTGAAAATGACTCTATATTACATGTACAGGAGTAAGACACTAACACTAGCTGAGGGTCAGTGAGGAATTGCTGCTGCTGTACATTTCTGCAAAATGTTTTAAACCAAAAATTGGGAATACCAGCCTAAATAAGGTAAAGAATGATAAAATAAATGTTTACAAGGGAAGTAGGTGGTCTTACAGTTTTTATTGACTGAAGTGGATAGTATAAAACATTTGTATTTACAAATATTTTCTACCTTTTAACAGAAGTTGGATAAAGTTCTCACCTTGGCGGCATATATTTTTTCATTTGTTATGCTGTGTATGTACAGGAAAGTGGGTGGCTTGATTTCATGTAAGCAGGTGAAAACTGCTTTCAGTCATAAATCAGTTGTGGAAGACGACAGCCTGTTGAGGATCTGTAAACTAATATTTCCACTGAATAATGGAATTCTGTAAGATGGTCAACTGCATGAAAATATAGGGAGAGATACCCTTTGAATAGTGATCGGCTCTGTTCAGTTAAGCAGAGCCAGATTTTGATACCTTTGCTCTTCCGGACTTTTTCTTGCAGAAGTATATTCTGTAAATGTTCATAATTTATAGGATTTTCATATTTAAAAGTATTTGTTTGGAATAAATTCTGTGTTTAAATGAAAAAAATGTATTGGTACTGTGTTTATTTTAAAAATAAGAATAAAATCCAGCATCTTAGTATTGTTGCTGAGGTGCTGGGGACAAACAATGCCCTAGATTTGAAATGGGGCATTCAGCCTGGGTCCACCACACAGCTGGAGGCAGTGGTCATGCCATCTGTCTCAGGCAGAGGAAGGACTTTACTGCCTCAGCGACGCACATACTGCTGCTTTCTCCTCTCTGCCAGTTGATGAGTCTCTAGCACACAAATAGTTTTCAGTAGTAGCTTTACAGCAGAGATGTTCAGCTCTTAGCAAGCCAGATGGCTACAACTTGCCTGGAGGAGCCGATACTCCACATAGGGGCCAAGGGTAGTGTTTGATGAGTAGTTTACAAGGTGATGGCTCCATGTGAAAAATCCTTTCAGCCGGAATTAGGCGTGAGTGGAGCCTGGCTGCCACGTGTGGTGTGAGTGCATAAGACTCACCACTGACTTGCAAACTTAATTACTACAGCCAGTGTGTGTGGTACCCATGTTCAGTGACGCAGTGCCTCAACCCAGTTTCAGAAGGAAACGGGGTTTATAAGCTAAGGTGGTGATGGTGTCTAGATCTCTGTCCACCCATTAGGTCACTTGTGTCCCTAGATGACCTTTGACCTTTCTAATAAATCCCAGTGACTTTTGAAAGAAGGAGAGAAGCTTCATGGTTTCATCACAGGATAGCTCAGGCTGAAGGGACCTTAGAATCATAGAAGGCCTCTGAACTGACCTGCTCACGGCAGGTCAGATCTGACATCAGATAAAGCTGCTTAGGGCTTCATCCAGTTGATGCTTGAAAATCTCTGCAGAGAAAGACAGGACAGCTTCTCTGGGCAACCTGTGCCTCTGCCTGCCTGTCCCCATAGGGAAACACATACAGGCTGGGCCTCTTTTCCATGGGATTATGCCTGTTGTCTCTCATCCTCTCACGCTGCACCATCTCCTGAACAATCTTCCTGAGGGCTCTGTAAGGTCCATCTCCACCTTGAAGCCATCTCTGCTCCAGGCTGAACACATCTCTTCCATCTCTCCTCACAGGGTGAGTGTTCCAGCCTAACATCTCAGTGGCCTCTGGAATTTGATGCAGTTTATTGATGTCTTGTACTGGGGAGCTTAAAGCTGGATGCAGTGTCTCAATGTAGTCTAACAAGTACTGAGTGGACAGGGATGACTCTCCTCTGGCTCTGCCCCTGTTCATACAACCCAGGCTGCCACTGTCATTGCTGCCAGGATTCACTGATGACCTATGTCCACTGCCTACCAGGACACCCAAGGTTGTTACCTCAGAGCTGCTCCTGGCAGCCTGTCCCATCCTATGTGTGGCTCCTTCCCAGGGACAACACCCCAAGGGCACCAACAGCCCTGAATCCCAGATCTCCAAGGTGACCTGCCTGTGGCCCAGGACCCTATTTCAGCCCAGCTTGGACCCACCTCTCCCCACCCCAGCAATGCTGTAAGATGCTGGTCTCCATGAGACCCCACCTGGAGGATTGTGTCCAGTTCTGGAATCCTCAACATAAGAAGGAAATGGAACTGTTGGGAACGGGTCCAGAGGAGGCTACAAAGATAATCAGAGGGCTGGAACACCTCCCACAGAAGAACAGGCTGAGAGAGCTGGGGTTGCTCTGCATGGAGAAGAGAAGGCTCTGAGGAGACCTCACAGCGGCCTTCCAGTACCTGAAAGGGGCCTACAAAAAGCTGGAGAGGGACTGTTCACAAAGGCTTGTGGTGACAGGACTATGGGCAATGGGTACAAATGGGAGAAGGGCAGATTAAAACTAGGCATAGGGAAGAACTTCTTCGTCATGAGAGTGGTGAGGCACTGGCACCGGTTGCCCAGGGAAGTTGTGGATGATCCATCTCTGGAGGTGTTCAAGGCCAGGCTGGATGGGGTGTTGGGCAGCCCAATTTAGTGGGAAGTGTCCCTGCCCATGGCAGGAGCGTTGGAACTAGGTGATCTTTAAGGTCCCTTCCAACCCAAATTATTCTATGATTCTATCATTCTATGGTTCTCTGTTCTCCCCACAGCCCTGCCTGGCCAGCTATGGACATCACCAAGCCCAGCCCCATCTGCAGGCTGAGGTCTCCAGGGCCCTGCAGCCATCCCAGAACTGTATCTGTCCCTGGTTCCCCTCACTGGGCCTGATCCTGATCTGCAGATTGACATCCCTGCTACACCTCAGCCCTGCCCTGTCCCAACAAGCCAGATGTGTGATATGGTCTCTTGGCTGCCCCAGATGCTGTTTGCCATGTGTGGGGTGGGCTCCACGCTCCTGTTCCCCAGGGAGCAGCTTGCCCTCAGTGCTCCCTGGCAAGTCAAGTGCAGAACAAGGTGCTGGGCCATCTTGTCTAGATCTTGCCCAGAAAGGTTGGACCAGGTGATCCTTGAGGTCCATTCCAACCTGGTGTTCAATGATTCTGTGATTCCATAACTTTTTGCTGAATTTCATGGCGCATTCCTGCAGCCTGTCTGGGTCCCTAAGGAGGGCAGCTTTGCACACAAATTTGTTCTCCTGTTTGGCATCATCTGAAAACTCAACAACTGGGCCCTCTGCTGTCTCATCCCAGGCCAGGTCCCCATGGTGCTCCCATTTTACCAGCTGCCAGGAAGGGACAAACCATTAACTAGCCCCCTCTAAGCCAAAAGAAACAACCTGCTGCTTTTTTACTCATCTGGTTGCCCACTCATCAAGACAATAATATCCTAGCTTAGGTACAATAATGCTGAAGGACACAGTGATATCACTAAATCTAAGGTAAATTATATTCCCTGCTCTCTCCTCATCCGCAGAGCCAGTTTATCCAGGAATGATTTGCCCTTGGTCAGTCCACACTGACTGCTCCCACCCACCTTCTCCTCCAAACATGCTCCCAGCTGGTACAGAGGGAGAGTAATCTGCCCAAGCTGATCCCTGCACTGAGAGCAGGAGCCAGGGATGCACTACCTGGCCAAGAAACACACACATAATTCCAGATTAAGACTATACATGTTTTCTCTTGCCTGTTGGGAGTATCACGCATGGTACATCAGTGGAGATCTGTAGTTATCTGAGGTGAGGCAGTTTAGGTGACTAAAGACAAAAGCAAGGAGGAAACCAGAGTTGTTAATTCCACTTTCAAGGAACCTGTTTTTCATGGTCTGTATGCACAGAGACTTGAAGTTCATGTTATTAAAAAACAGACAGCATTCACTCGTGCTCTCATTGTTTTGCATGTGAAATCCCAGGGTTGCATAGAAGCTTGATTTAGTTCTCCTACAGCTTTGTAAGCCCTCCCATTTACCAACATCCTGAAATACTTCCTAGTAGCAGCAAACACTTCTGACAAAAATGATACAACCACTTGGAGTTTTTCCATGCTTACTTCCATTACATCATTTCAAATCCATGAGACTACTTTGTTGTCACATTTTCAGGACTATAATGACCTGGTCCCTCTTTTCCCACCACCATATGTTACTGCATGGATGTGGGTCACCTACAGAACCTCACCCACAGGCCCCAAATGTTCTCTTCAAATCTTGAACATAGGTGTGTGTACAGGCCATGCAGGGATGGGGCATTGGGCTGGGAGGCTTGGGCTCAGCTTCACCTGCAGTTGGAAGGGTGAGTCCAGTGATGGGGAACAAGGTAGCAAAATATCCCAATTGAGTTCCTGCTCCATCCTGCCCTTTAAATACTGTGGGACATCCTAGGAATGGTGAGGAGGAATTTCAGATTAGAGGTGGGGTTTCTTTCTTGCACAGCAATCTCTGTCTGTACATAGAATCACAGAAACACAGAACGGTCTGGGTCAGAAGGGACTTTAAAGGTCATCCAGTTCAAACATCCCTGCCATAGGCAGGCGTATCTTCCACTGGATCAGGTTGCTCAAAGCCTTAGCCAACCTGGCCTTTCGCTTTTTGTAACCCTAACTACTTGAATCAACTGTCTAAAAGAAAACATGCTATCAGAGGAAGAACATGCTGTCAGAGGGACATTCTGACTCTCAAAGAACACAGTTGCTTAGAGGAGAGGTAATTCTACATTAGCTTAAATCAAAATATTCTGCAATTTGTAATAGCAACTACCTCTTATATCAAATTATTCCACATTTATAAGAGTAACTACTTCTTGTATCAGCTGTCTAAAAGAAATGGAGAAATCAGAGGAAGAAAGCATGCTATCAGAGGGACATTCTGACTTTCAAAGAATACAGTTACTTATGTGTAACTTATGTTAGCTTAAACCAAAATATTCCATTTTTTGTAATAGTAACTACTTGTTGTATCAAAATATTGCACTCTGTAGTAGGAACTGCTGGTATCAGCAGGGGAAGCTCCTGGCTGCCTTGGCTCCCACTCAGGACAGCCCCGAAGCGGAGGAGGAGAAGGAGGAGGAGGAAATTATTGCTTATTACTCTCTACAACTACCTGAAAGGAGGTTGTGGAGAGCAGGGAGCTGGCCTCTTCTCCCGGCTGACAGGGGACAGGACAAGAGGGAATGGCCTCAAGCCATTCAGGCTTGAGGTTCAGGCTTGGCATCAGGGAAAAAATTTTCACAGTCACTGGGCACTGGAACAGGCTACCCAGGGGGGTGGTGGAGTCATCTTCCCTGCAGGTATTTAAAGGACGAGTGGATGAGGTGCTGAGGGGTATGGTTTAGTATTTTATAGGAATGGTTGGAGTCAATGTAGGTATTTTCCGACCTAGTGATTCTGTGATTCTGAGGAGAAGAAGGAGGAGGAGGAGGAGAAGGAGGAGGAGGAGGAGGAGGAAGAAAAGGAAAAGGAGGAGGAAAATGAGAAGGTGGTGGAGGAGAAGAAGGAAAAGGAGAAGTAGGAGAAGGACAGGAAGAAGGAGGAGGAGGTGGAGGAGAAGGAGATGGCAGAGGAGGATAAGGAGGAGGCAGAGGGAGAAGGAGAGGGAAGAGGAGGAGAGAGAGGAGGAAAAGGAGGAGTGGAAGAAGTAGGAGGGGGTGGGAGAAGTAGGAGGAGGAGGAGGAGGGAGAAGGAGGGCAGAAGGGAGGAGGAGGATGGGAGAAGGGAGGAGGAGAAGGAGGAGGAGAAGGAGAATTAGGAGGAGGAGGGGAGAAGGGAGGAGGAGGAGGACAAGGAGAAGGAGGAGGAGGAGGAGGGGAGAAGGGAGGGGGAGAAGGGAGGAGAAAGGAGGAGGAGGAGGAGGAGGAGGAGGAGGAGGAGGAGGAGGAGGAGGAGGAGGAGGAGGGGAGAAGGGAGGGGGAGAAGGGAGGAGAAAGGAGGAGGAGGAGGAGGAGGAGGAGGAGGAGGAGGAGGGGAGAAGGGAGGGGGAGAAGGGAGGAGAAGAAGGAGGAGGAGGAGAAGGAGAAGGAGGAGGAGGAGAAGGAGGAGAAGGAGGAGGAGGAGGGGAGAAGGGAGGAGGACGAGGGGAGAAGGGAGGGGGACGAGGGGAGAAGGGAGAGGGAGAAGGGAGGAGGAGAAGGAGGAGGAGGAGGAGAAGGAGGAGAAGGAGGAGAAGGAGGAAAAGGAGGAAAAGGAGGAGGAGGAGGAGGAGAAAGAGAAGGAGGGGGAGGAGGAAGAGAAGGAGGGGGAGGAGGAAGAGGAGGAGGAGGAGAAGGAGAAGGAGGAGGTGGAGAAAGAGGAGGGAGGAAGGCAGAATTCCCGCCCCCCGGTCACGGCTTGCTGTGTGGGGGCCGCGCACGCCCTGGGAGCGGCGGGGGGATGCCGGGGAGCACGGGGGGGATGCCGGGGGGCCGGGGGCTGTGGCTGCCGGGGGGCCGGGGGCTGTGGCTGCCGGGGAGCCGGGGGCTGTGGCTGCTGGGGAGCCGGGGGCTGTGGCTGCTGGGGAGCCGGGGGCTGTGGCTGTGGCTGCTGCTGGGCGCCGCGGGGCCGCGGGCGGAGGGGGCGGTGAGCGCGGGGCGCTCCCTGGCGTGGGGGCCCGGGCTGCAGGCGGGGCTGACGCTGCCCGTGCGGCATTTCTACATCCAGGCGGTCAGCGAGGCCGGACACAACTTCTCCCGCTCCCCGCCAGGTACCGGGCGCGGTGCCGGTGGTGGGAGGGCAGGGGCGCGGGGTGGGGACTCGGCTTGCCCCCTTCCCCTCCTTTCCCCCCCCTTCCCGAGCCCTCGCTGGCCCGTCTGTCCCCCCTTCTCGCCCCTCGCTCCTCTCGCCATCCCGCCCGATCCCGAAAATGCCGGCGAATAAACTCTCCGAGACTCGTTTTGGAGTTTTAGGAAGCGAGCATCCTTCGTCCTGCAGCGATCTCCATCAATCCTGTGCAGCGAGACCTGTGGGCAGAATGCATTTCCCACTACGTGCATGTGTGTACGTTTTCCCAGAAATACTATGCAGATTCTGTTACTTCCAAGGTCTCATTTGAACATTATCATGAACTTCACAACAGTCAAAACTCTTGCTAAGTTGGAGCTGGCTCCAGCTCACTGCTCGACCTCGCCTTTAAGATAGAAAGAAACTCCAAACAGAGGTGAAAAGAGAAGAGGAGACATCGGTACAGCACAGATTATACCTCACACAAGACTTTATCATCTTTAAGGAGTGAATCGTGTCTGGAAAACACCGTTTAAAAAAAACCCACGTGCTATCAGTCATGCCTGTCTTTCAAAGAACACAATTACTTAGATGAAACTTAACTCTGCTTTAGCTTAAGTCAAAAATATTCCACTTTTTGTAATTCTAACTACTTCTTGTATCATGCCTGGGACCAGATCCAGCCGTGAGCAAAGCACATGCTCATCACATCATTTGTGTTGGAAAAGGCCTCTCAGACCACTGATAGAGCCACCGAGATCGAATGCACCCACAGTAAGTTTGCAGATGACACCAAGCTGAGTGGAGCAGTTGTCACACCCGAAGGATGAGATGCCATCCAGGGGGACCTGGACAGGCTGGAGAAGTGGGCCTGTGTGGACCTTATGAGTCCATGTGCAAGGTCCTACACCTGGATCGGGGCAATCCACCATTTCAGTACAGGACAGGGGACAACTTGAGTGAGAGCAACTCTGAGGAGAAGAACTTGGGGGTGCTAATTGATGAGAAGCTTGATGTGAGCCGACAATGTGTACTCATAGCCCAGAAGGCCAACCATATCCTGGGCTGCATCAAAAGAAGCGTGGCCAGCAGGTCTAGAGAGGTGATTCTGTCCCTCTACTCTACTCTTGTGAGACCCCACCTGGACTATTGTGTCTAGTTCTGGAATCTCCAACATAAGAAGGATTTGGAACTATTGGAATGGGTCCAGAGGAGGGCCATGAATAATTATGCAAGGGCTGGAGCACCTCCCCTATGAATACAGGCTGAGAGAGTTGGGCTTGTTCAGCCTGGAGAAGAGAAGGCTCCAGGGAGACCTTATAATGGCTTTCTAGTACTTGAAGCAGGTGTACAAGGAAGCTGGGGAGGGTTATTTTACAAGGGCATGTAGTGATAGAACAAGGGACAATGGTTTGATATAGGAAGGGGAAAGATTTAGATTAGATGTTAGGAAGAAATTCTTCATGCTGAGGGTGATGAAGCATTGGCACAGGTTGCCCAGGGAAGCTGTGGATGCCCCATCCCTGGAAGAGTTCAAGGCTAGGTTGGATGGGGCCTTGGGCAGCCTGGTTTCATGGGAGGTGTCCCTGCCCATGGCAGGGCAGTTGGAACTGTGTGATCTTTAAGGCCCCTTCCAACAATTGTATGATTCTAAGATCATCTGGTCCAGCCATCAGCCCAACACCACAAGGCCTACCAAACCATGTCCTGAAGTGCCACATCTGTACATTTGTTGAACACCTTCAGGGAAGGAGACTCCAGCACATCCCTAGGCAGCCTCTTCCAATGCTTCCCCACTCTTTCAGTAAAGAATTCCCTTTTTTTTTGGTGTATACTACAGGCCACCCGATCAAGGAGAACCAGCTGATGAATTCTTCTTCCTTGAGCTGCAGGAGGCTTCATGATTGCAAGCTCTCATCCTACTCAGGGACTTAAACCACCCCAACATATGAGGGAAAATCATAGAATCACCTGGTTGGAAAAGACCCAACAGATCATCAAGTCCAACCAAGCTGTAGGCAATCCAGGAGACTCAATGGAGATGCAATACTGGACCTTATGGTCACCAATACAAGCAAACTCATCAGTGATCCTCCATGAAAAGGGAGTGGAAAATATTTAATGATGCTTTCCATAAAGCACAAGAGCGCTCAGTCCCTATATGTAGAAAATATGGTAGGGAAGTGAAGAGACTGGCATGGCTGAGTCAAGACCTGCTGTTTAAACAGAAGAAGAGGGACCTACACAGACAGGTCAAGCAGGGACAGGAAAACTGGGATGTGTGTAGGGATGCTGCCCGGTGGTGTAGGGAGGAAATTGGGAAGGCCAAGGCACAACTGGAGCTGAACTTGGCAGGGGAAGTAAAGACTAACAAGAAGGGCTTCTACCCTTCCTCAAAAAGGGAAGGTCACAAAGAACGTACACCCCACTGATGGCTGGGAATGGTGATCTTGTATCAACAGATGAAGAGAAGGCTGAGGTACTCAACAACTTTTTTGCCTCAGTCTTCACTAATAACTGCTCTCCTCACACCTCCAGGGTCATGGGGCAGCAAGATGGTGACCAGGGGGATAAAATCCCTCCCACTATAGAGGAGGATCAGCTTCCTGACCACATGAGGAACTTGAACATTTATAAGTCTATGGGATCTGATGAGATGCATCCCAGAGTCCTGTGGGAATTGGCCGATGTGGTTGCCAAGCCACTCTCCATGATATTTGAAAAGTCATGGCAATCAGAGGAAGTCCCTGGTGACTGGAAGAAGGGTAACGTTGTGCCCATTTTTAAAAAGGGTAGACAAGACGACCCTGAGAACTACTGACCTGTCAGCCTCACCTCTGTGCCTGGGAAGATGATGGAACAGATCCTCCTAGAAGCTGTGTTAAAGCGCATGGAGGACAGAAAGGTGATTAATGGCAGCCAGCACGGCTTCACTAGGGGCAAATCCTGTATGACCAACTTAGTGGCTTTCTGTGGTGGGGTAACCACAGCAGTGGACAGGGGTAAACCAATGGACGTGATCTGTCTAGACTTACGTAAAGCCTTTGACACGGTCCCCCACAACATCCTCCTCTCTAAATTGGAGAGTTATGGATTTGATGGGTTGACAGTATGTTGTATAAGAAACTGGTGGGAGGGTCATATTCAGAGAGTAGTGGTCAATGGCTCAAAGTCCAGATGGAGATCCATGACATGCGGTGTCCCTCAGGGGTCCGTACTGGGACCAGTGCTGTTTACTATCTCCATCAATGATATTGACAGCGAGATTGAGTGCACCCTCAGCAAGTTTGCAGATGACATCAAGTTGAGTGGTGTAGTTGCCACACTGGAAGGATGAGTTGTCATCCAGAGAAACCTGGACAGGCTGGAGAAGTGGACCTGTGCAAATCTCATGAGGTTCAGCAAGGCCAAGTGCAAGGTCCTACACCTGGGTTGGGGCGATGCCCATTTTCAGTACATGATGGAGGATGATGCAACTTGAGAGCTGCCCTACAGAGAAGGACTTGGGGATGCTGGTCGATGAGACGCTCAACATGAGCTGGCAAGGTGCGCTCATAGCCCAGAAGGCCAACTGTATCCTGGGCTGCATCAAAAGAAACATGGCCAGCAAGTCGAAGGAAGTGATTCTGCCCCTCTTTTCCTCTCTTGTGAGACCTCATGTGGAGTATTGTGTCCAGTTCTGGAATCCTCAACATAAGAAGGATATGGAGCTGTTGGAATGGGTCCAGTGGAGGGCTACAAATATGATCCGAGGGCTGGAGCACCTTCCCTATGAGGACAGGCTGAGATAGTTGTGCTTCTTCAGCCTAGTGAAAAGAAGGCTCCAAGGAGATCTTACAGTGACCTTCCAGTACCTGAAAGGAGCTGGAGAGGGACTATTCATAAAGGCTTGTGGTGATGGGACAAGGAGGAATGGGTATAAACTGGAGAAGGGCAGATTTAGGCTTGATATAAGGAAGAATTTCTTCACCACGAAAGTGGTGAGACACTGGCACAGGTTGCCCAGGGAAGCTGTGGCTGCACCATTCCTGGAGGTGTTCAAGGCCAGGCTGGATGGGCCCTTGAGCAGCCTGATCTAGTGGGATGTCCCTGCCCATGGCAGGGGCCTTGGATCTAGATGATCTTTAATATCCCTTCCAACCCTAACTATTCTATGATTCTATGATTCTATAACTGCTGTGAGGTTCCTCCTCAGTCTCCTCCTTTCCAGGCTGAAGAGACCAAGTGACTTCAGCCACTTCTCGTACGATTTTCCCTCTGTAGCCTTCACCAACTTTGTGGCCTCTTCTGGATGATCTCCAGTAGCCTGATATCCTTTTTATAATGGGATGCCCAAAACTCTACACAATACTCAAGGTGGGGCTGCACCAGTTGTTTAAAATTTCTGTCTCGGTAAGCACAGCACTCTGGACTCTGTTATCCTGCTGCCACTCCCTTAAGAAGGAGTAATTTTCATCTCATTTCCTCAGCACAAGCACAATGCATCCCATGAGGCTTCTGCTGAGGGTGGGAACAGGGTTTTGTTCCCGCAATCCAGCGAGATGCTGCCAGTAGCCCTCTTCTGCTACAAGTTCATTTTACAGGCTCACTCTGTATTAATAGTTTTTAATTAGAATAAAAACCACTTACATCATGGATCTAATGATGAAGATTATGTGAGATAGCTGCCAGTGGATTTCCTGTGTTGCTAATTTTTATGGGGTAGAACTCATAATTTTGCTCTGTATCATCTACTATTCTTGTAGGTGGTATTGAGAGGGTATTTGCAAAGTATGCATTGCCCCTTCCTCTCTTGCATTTAGAAGGCTACTACTTCTGAAATTAAGGAATGGACATATTATACAGGTTATGTTCAGTCTGACAGAATCCCACATAGAATCATAGAGTCATTGAGATTGGAAAACACCTCTAAAATCAAGTCTTGACAGGACAAGAGGGATTGACCTCAAGCTCCACCAGGGGAGATTCAGGCTGGACTTTAGAAAAAAATTTTTCATGGAAAGGGTCATAGGGCACTGGAACAGGCTGCCCAGGGATGTGGCTGAGTCATCATCCCTGGAGGTATTTAAAAGATTTAGGGGTTGATAGGAATGGTTGGACTTGATGATCCTGTGGGTCTTTTCCAACCCAGTGATTCTGTGAAGTCCAGCCGTCAGACCCACAGCACCATGAGTACTAAACCACATCATGAAGTGCCATGTCTACACGTTTTTTGGCCACCTCCAGGGATGGAGACTCCACCACTTCACTCCGCAGCCTGTTCCAGTGCTTCTCTCAGTAAAGAAATTTTTTCCACTATCCGATCTGAACATCCAAGGTGCAACCTGAGGCCATTTCCTTTCAACCTATCACTCGTTATTTGGGAGAAGAGACTAGCACCCACCTTACTACAATCTCGTTTCAAGTAGTTGTAGACAGCGATAAGGTCTGGACTATCCCAGCTGCTTTTGTGGTTTGGTGCTGGAGCGTAGCACAGGATTGTAATTCCACTGAAGGATGCAACTGTCCATTCACTGCCAGTGAAGTGGAAGCTGATTTCAGCCAGGCAGGGAGAGTCTTGGCTTCAAACATCAAGTTGGTAAAGGTCGAAAGGAGTGAAGCTCAGTTGAATTCTCATGCTATTTTAAATCCTCTCAAATAAACTAATAAGAAGAATGTACTGAGAATTTGATATGTAACAGCTTTTGGGACACCAGATTTTAGTAACAAAGTTGATTTCATCTGGATTTTTTCATTTTCATTTATCTCTCTATAGTACTTTGTATTTGCATTACTTTTGTTCCATTTGCAATGCTTAGATTGTAGGAATGATTGGACTTGATGATCTGGTGGGTCTCTTCCAGCCTGGTGATTCTATGAACCATCATTAATCTAATTATGAACCATTATTAATAACATTTTGTGAATAATCTCTCCTCTCTTCTGGAGAATAAAGTTGATGATGACTGTTTCTTAATGAAATAAGGGAATGTAGCAGATTTATGTTTATGCACAATTATCTTGTCAGCAAAACATCCCATGCCCATCATGGGATGCAGTCACAGTGCATTAATGATCAAATGATGATGATCTTTAAGTACAGGTTAGACAGATGTTCAGGAAACATCTCTACTATCATTCTCTTGTCCCTACGCTCCATTAGCTGGGACTTTAAATTTGCAAGAGAGTCAGCTGCAGCCCTAAGGTGAATAATTTCTATCTGACTCCTGTATGCTGCTATTTCCTTTCCACAAACTGGGAAGTATTTTTTCTCCTGTTATTCTAACTTCATTTCCTGTCCTACTTACTCTAGTGGAAATTACCGTTCTTCTAAGCATTAGCTCGAAAAGTTAATATTAAACCTAATCTGTTCTTCAAAACACTGTTAACCTTTCTTTCTGTCTTGTAATTTTTTTTTTTTTTTACTTTTTATCTCCATCTTTTCTATTTATTAGGTGTGTGAAAAGCAAGAACATTTGATAGGTTAATTTCCACCACTGGAGATTAATTTTACTTGGTATAATAAAAAATTTCCAGTGCAAAGTTAAATTGAATTCCATGGGCTTAATCCAGTAGAGTCTGCACCTTTACTTCATGTATGTGGTTCTAATAGCTTAAAGTGATTTTATCTGTTTTTAATTTCCTTTTCAGGAGCAACGCAGTTTAAAGTGGTAATTAAAGCACTTTCTCCAAAAGAAGTCACTAGAATTTATACTCCACGCCCTTTGGATAGAAATGATGGCACATTTCTTATGCGGTATCGGATGTATGAGAGCGTCAAAAAAGGGTTGAAAATTGAGATACTTTATGGTGATCAGCATGTAGCTCAGTCTCCATACATTTTAAAAGGTACGGTATTTCTTTTATTTATGTAATGTAATGTAATATAATGCAATGCTTTTGACTGCTAGAGTAAGAATTGGGCAATTAGAGCCTTGTTTCCCCTTGTTCATGTGGTCTCTTCATAAATGTTCTCCTTATACAGAGAAGTAAGCAGTGACAATTTAAATGTTGCCAAGTTAGAGAACATAGATGCATAAGCATGTAGATTATGGCCTCAGACTTTAAGGTTCTGTGTCTTGACATCTCCTCTTCCCTCTCTTGCACAAAGAAATGGATCCCTTCAGATCTGGTAGGGAATAAGAGAGCAATGCTTCTCTTTTTACTGTTTTCAAGTGACTATTCACTTAAACATTGTGTTACCTATAGTAGAAATATGCGCAAAAGACTAGTCTGCTAAAGTTCTGAATTAGGCTGAAATTAAAACTGTAGTACCAGAGCTTTGGTAGTTATAGATAATTAGAACAATTCAGAATATTCTATGTCACTGGCAGGTAGTACAATAATGGAGCTTCATTTTGCAGATCAATTTTACTCTGATAATAACAAATCTAGTGTTTTTATTTCTGAAAAGAGAACGATGTTGTTGTTTTCTGAATTATCATAGAATCATTCTGTGAATTGATTCATGAATTATATGATTCATAGATTATACTGCTAAATCCCAGAAATGTTATAGGGAAGATGTTTTCCCAGGAAAACTTTAGAAAACTTGCGTTAAGAAATTTTAAACCACTGTAATTTCTAGATCTACATGTCCATACATTTGGGGAATTGGGATTAATGTAGAATCACAATTATTGATGCTCAGTGCTTTTTTTTCTGCAGGACCAGTTTATCATGAATACTGTGACTGTCCTGAAGAAGATCCTGAGATCTGGCAGAACGTTATGTCTTGTCCATCCCAAGAACCTCAGATTACAAAGGACTTCATTTCTTTTCCTACCATTGATCTTCAGCGAATGCTTAAGGAAATCCCAATAAAGTTCAGTCAGTCAAGAGGTGCTATTGTTCATTATACTATTCTCAATAATCGCATCTATCGTCGCTCCTTAGGGAAGTATACAGACTTCAAAATGTTCTCTGATGAAATGTTCCTGTCGCTGGCAAGAAAGGTATCAGTTCCAATCATGTAGAGCTATTAAGTTATGTTCTAAGATGATGAAACTGCATTTGTTGTTGTGTCTTCAGATTTGTAATTCCTAAAGTGAGATTTGACTCTGTTTTTTCATCAAGATGACAGTGTATCTTTGGGGATCAGGCTGTAATTAAAGTGGGAGGTTGAGCTTGATAGCAATGGAATTGTTGGGAAAGCAGGAGGGGCTAAGGCCCAACTCTGGGAGCCTTTTCCAGACTTGTGTGTTCCTTTCATATTTTCTTGCAGAGATTTAGCCGAGCTTAATGTATCAATTAAAACTTGATACATTAAGCTCGGCTAAATCTGTATTATATAGTAGGTTTATGCATGACATAAGAGTACTGAGGAATATATGTAAGAGTGACAAACAGGTTCAACCTTTGTGTTATTATCTTTTCCTGGGTGTACCTTTAGGTTCATCTTCCGGATGTGGAGTTTTATCTTAATGTTGGAGACTGGCCAGTTGAGTATCGGAAAGCTAATGATACACCTGGTCCCATACCTATAATTTCATGGTGTGGCTCTGTGGATTCAAGAGATATAGTCCTTCCAACGTATGATGTAACTCACTCAACTCTTGAAACCCTACGTGGTGTCACAAATGATCTCCTTTCTATTCAAGGAAATACAGGTAAATTAGAGGTTGTGGATTTCAAAAGAGAATTTCTAAATTCCATCAAAGAAGCAAGTTGCATTCAGATAAAAGCAAGTTGCTTTCAAATAATATGTTAAAGTCTTTAGTTTGGAGTGTCTTAGGAGGTAATCTGCTTAATACAAACAGGTTAGTCTTTACAGAATCTAAACACTTTCAACACTGCTACTAACCAGGTGTTAATTATGTGGCTTTAGAGTGAAAATCTAAGTCCATAAAAATGGTGAATTTTAACTTAAAGATATCCAGAAGATAGCTACCGTGACCTGTCAAAAGAAAAGTAAATATAATTAAAAGGCCTTTCTCCTCAGTGAAGGACTTGATCACGTTCCTTCTAATCCTTCCTGACACTGATGTCACCCAGTGTTCTGTTTACACGAAAATAAATTTCAATTCTGAGCGAAGTAAACTAGTACTATGCTGCGGCTTCTTTCAAATAATAAAATATTGTCTGTATGAAAAAAATACCTCAGAGTAGGACCTTCTGAATTGTTTTTCTAATACCGAAGAAAGAGTCAGTTTTACTAACAGGTGTCTAACCCTTCCCCCCAGGAAATTAATACTTAAAGATCAGACAAGTTGCATGAACAGTAGCTAAATAGAACTTGAGTGAGGAGGTATTTCTTTTATTTGATTAATTGATGGATTCTCTTTTCTTTGTTAGTTTATAAATAAAATACTATCAGTTTGAAGCACTCTGTGTTTACTGATTTAGTACAGGTGCTTTTCCAACTAGGATATGATAAAACCCTACTCCACTTTAGTAGGCCCTTTAGGGAAAACTTCAGCAGAAGGATGGGAAAGGATATATTTAACATTTTTAAAAGCAGGCAGTAAGCAGAGATAAGTTTTTCACAATCTTGCTAAGTATCTTAAGGACATAGTTTGGCCATTTTTTCTTTTTTAAGTCCTCATTAAGTGATTTCACAAAGACCTAACAAAATCGTTGGGTAAGAAAGAAATTTTGGTTATTGTGAAAGGATTTATGGATGGAGAATTACTTTAATTATTAGTACATTACTCACATAATTTGCTTATAATACTTTATGTAGCTTCCAAGGTATTTGAGGTTATTTAAATATAAAATTGTTGAGTAGAAAAGCAATTCTCTGCTTTTCCTTTTATTACTAGCTCAGTTTCTTGTTCCAAAATTTGTGCCAGAACTGGAAGTTTAAACCTTGCGATTAATAAGTGATTATAGATTCATAAGAAATCATGCCTGTTTTACCATGTCTCTGACTGTAAAGCCACTCTCATAGCAAGTTCCTCATTTGCACTAAACATGTCATGAACATTTTATTACTGTTTGCTTTTATCTTATCCCTCAATGCTTGTAGGTCCATTCTGGGAAAACAAAACCGAGCGAGCCTTATTTAGAGGTCGAGACAGCCGAGAAGAGCGTCTCCGTCTTGTCAAGCTATCCAAGGAAAATCCAGACTTACTAGATGCTGGAATAACAGGATATTTCTTCTTCAGAGAAAAAGAAAAAGAACTGGGAAAGGTTCCGTTAATGGGCTTCTTTGACTTCTTTAAGGTATAAAGCAAATGACAGCCTTGGATTAATTTTGCTGTCAAGTTCTTTGCAAGCGAAAAGATGAGGCTCACTTTTCCTAATTCCATTCAGTAAACAAAATTATGCTATGCTGGAAACACTGGTCCACATAGGGTAGATAGAGCACCTGTAATCAAAATCATAGTGAGAAAGGCTTTGAAAGAAAACCACTATAATTGTTGAGGTGTCCCTTCGAGAGCGTTCTTGCTGATATACTTATTTTTAATAGGTTGAGAAATATGATTTCTCACAATCACAGTATCTTTTATATGGGGTGAGTATGAGTATGCACTTTAACACACAAACTCCACTGCAACAGAGGTATAAAAAGTAAAGGGGACAGAGTCCAGTATAAAGTAATTATACTGTATGGCAAGTTGTGTTCCAGAGATAAATATATAAGAAATGCTGTAACAGCCAAGAGCATCTGCCAGAGCAGTATATTCATGGTTACTTTCAGCATAATGTTTCAGATTATTCTGCATTATAATATAATTCTAAGTGAGAATAAATTTACTCTTTTTGCCTTGAAGTATAGACAGTTTTATTTCCTTCTGAGCTCTAGGACTTACTCCATCTTAGGACACTTTAAGGGAATACCCACCAGGCGGTTCATGTGACGCAAAAGTTCTGACTGTCAGTCTTGAGTTGGAAAACAAACTCTTTTACCATTATGTTATCCAGAACACCACGAAACTATACCTACTTAACAGTAAAACAGGGTTGACGATGAGACTTAATAAATACAAGTACATCTTACCTATGAAAATCATCTTTTGTACAATCAGTGTTCCAGTTCAAAACATTTCACCTTGTTTTCCTCTTGTCTTCCTGTTACAGTACAAATACCAAGTGAATGTAGATGGGACTGTAGCAGCTTACAGGTTTCCGTATCTCTTGCTGGGTGACAGTCTAGTATTGAAGCAGGATTCACAGTACTATGAACACTTTTATATTAGATTAAAACCATGGAAACATTATGTTCCAGTTAAGAGAAACTTAGAGGACTTGCTAGAGAAAATAAAATGGGCCAAGGTAAGTTCCATTACTAATTCAAGTTCAAAGTGAGAAACAAACATGTAAACAATTTATTTTAATACTGTTCTTTTTATATTTCAACATACATGCTTTGTACAAACCCTACTGAGATCCTGGCATAAAGGAAATCATGCATTTTGTTGTTAGTATAGGGTGGGGAGGCCTTAATTCAAGTAGCCATCTCTATTCAGGGAAATAAGAATCATTTAGGCATGTGCAGAAGTATTTAATGAGTCAGAGCCTTAGTTACTCGCTAATGCAGGTAATTTTCAAAGAAATGTGCCGAATCCTAGATACTGCTTAATTAATTCTATTGCTTATTTTAAAGTTCTGACTGGAACAAACGTTATTGCGTGTTCTGTTTCAATACACAAAAAAATTGCTGCTCTGTAACATGCTCAGAATAAGAGGCTGAGATTCTGTAACAAAACAGACCAATGTAATTGTGTGACTGAAAATGCCGTTTTGCTTTAAGTTTAGCTATTAGAGTAAAAAACAGGAAAAGTTTCTGTTCTGGGGCTGCTATGGTTCCTCATAAAGAATCGGATGAGAATACTACAAGTTTTGAAATATAGACTTAAAATACTTGAGAGTAAGTACATGAATTCAAACAGTTATTTTTCAAAGGAAAACATTGAATTACATTGCATAGGAGATGACAACAGCTGGGGCTTTATCTTCTGTAAAACCAAGGATGTGTAGAGATGTCAGACCTAATTTTGAAGGGGCTTGTGGCTTAGACAAAACAATACAGCAGTAGTCAGCTGGGCTTTCAAAAGTGTATAGTTATCTATGAAAGTTGTTACTGATATCCCTAAGGTACGGGTTGTGGCCATAAAAGCAATCCAGTATTTAAAAAGACTCTGCAATTTAAAGCTTTTGCAGTCTAAAGAACTGCACATAAAGTTGCAGGTTTGAATAACCCTTTTAATAAAACTTCTAATGCCAGCCAAGCTTTGATTAACTCACCAATTGCTCTGTTATTCATTCATCTTGTCTCAAATTTCCAGGAAAATGATGAAGAAGCAAGAAAAATTGCTAAAGAAGGACAATTAATGGCAAGAGAATTACTTCAGCCTCACAGGCTTTACTGCTACTATTATAAAGTGCTTCAGGTTAGTACAATTGATCACTTTTTATTATTTTGCTGAACTGCTACTGCTACTAACACTACAAATTTCAAATACAGCTACTCTACTGCATTACAAAACATGGAAAAGAAATTCCACAAGTATGACTAGTAGCGTGGTAAGGGCCAGATAGTCGTTGCTTCCCTAGTTCTCTAGTGAAGAGTTTTCTGTTCTCTGAAAGTACTTACTTCTTTTTCCTGTTCTGCTGCGCACACTTGGATCTCAGCTAAAGCACCCACAGGTTGACACAAAGTTTGGAACTGTTCAGCATACAAAAAAGGCAGCATCACCTGCACAAAATGGTTAGAGGCACAAATAGTGACAATATTCAAATTAATGATAGGACAGGGGGAAACATTAAAGGAGGTTTTCAGAGGCGATGTAACCTGTTAGTGGGTGTGTTATGAAGGCATCTTGTAAACAGGCTGTAAACAATGACAGAAGGAGCCTTCATAAAGGCAAGCTTGTGACTGGAAGGGAGGAGGAAAATTCTGTTTCATGAATTATACGTTGGTGCTTATAGCATTCTTAAATGTTGTTTACATATTTCAGAAATACGCTGAACGCCAAGCCAGCAAACCTGAAATACGGGATGGAATGGAACTTGTACCTCAGCCTGATGACAGAGACTCAGTATGCAGTTGCCACAGGAACAAGCCTTTAAGGGAAGATCTATAACTGTACCAGATGGAGAAAATGGCCCACATAAAATGCAAGAATTTAAATAGGAATTAAGCTGTGAAATCTAAGACACTTATGCACCAGCAGACATTCTTAGTTATGTATTCTCCTTGTATTTACATATTCTTTTTCATACTGACTCTGACCTACAGTGTTGGTTCCCACAATTTTGTCTCCATGACCACCACCAGACAGATACTGAGCCTGTAATGGGGAGCGTCTGGGGGATTTGTTTGGTAAACTGCATCATCGGGAAGAAGAGCACAGTGCTGCTCGTGTTCCAGCTGGGACCTAGTTATCCAAGTTTTATGAGGAACCAGTTGTCTACAAAAGATCATCCATGAGTCAGTGCAATTTATTCTAAAGGCGCATTTGCAACATACTAGAACAGTATTATGATTTCTTCATAAAGTTTACCTCATTGTTAGATTGTTTCTTGTATACAAAACAAAGAAAATGAAAAATTGAGATTTACAGATATGAAATCTGGTTGTTTTGAGATTATTTTGTGGTCTGTGACAGAAAACAGAATAGAGAATATGATGTAATTGTTATCAGTTTCAGAGGAAAATGGAGAGGGGAGTGGAGAGATCAGAATAATACTTTTGTAAGCACCATGGCTGTGAATCACCAAAATTAAATGCTGCTTTAAAGCAGAATGTGTAGCTATCCCAGTCATGGTACTTTGAGTGCCAAGATACCACTCTGAAGACCTGTCCCTTGCCAGTAACCATGTCTGTAAACATAAGCGCAGATTCACAAAAGGACTCAGGGAATTCAGGTGAAATACTGGTTTCTTAGTTCAGCAATACAGTCTAAAGTATTCTACTTGAGTATTCACACATCTGAAATGTGTTAGTAGAGTTTTAGACCATCTAGATTTAGCTTCTCTGAAGGTGCCACCGTCTTTTTCACTTGGGTTCATGAACTACTTTTTCCTGTGACTAGGCTCCCACAGGGATCTTAACTGTTTTCTGAATTTAGATCATACCTGACCTTATACTGACATAAGACAGCAGATCAGACTTCATTGCTTTGATTGCTTTGATTCAAACACATGACAGAAAAACCTAATGTGCATTTTTTATGTAATAGTCTACTGGTTAGAGACCATACTGAGCAATTGGGAAGCCAATTGTCCTCCTTGGTTTGATTCAAAGCCATTTTTCCGGAGAGTGCCTTAGCTCCAGACTGAAGAAGAGGTTTCGGGTCTTCCACTGAAGTTATGCAGCCATGAAACTAACAGTGCAAAACTCACAGGACTAGAAAGAGCTGATCATACCATTACAATAAAGTGTGCCTTTGGGTCAGGTGGGAGAAAAATCCTAGTCCTGGAGGTAGCTCTCAAATATCTCTGTTGATTTTTGCCCAAGTTTGTTTACTTCAAAATGCGTAAGCAGTCCTGGAAGTAGAGATCAATGCCAAGACCAGTGCCCGCAGGCACCCATTTCTGTCCTCTGCACTTTCATCTTGGCTATTGTAGCCTGCTCGAGCAGCTTCCTACTCGGCTAAGTTCAGATAATGTCTATCTTGGATACCAAGTTCTCCTTACCCAAAAAGGAATGGAAACATCTTAAGATTGTGGGCTCTTATAATTGCTTAGGTGCCCACAGTTTACTGCTCTATACCTCACACAGACTTCATTCTTGGTTCTCCACTGGAAATTACTGCCATAAAATACATAAAACAAAATTTCTACACTAGAACAAGAAGAGAGACTAGATCTTGAAGTATGCTAAGCATGGAAAGAATGCCAAGTTTCTAAAGAGGTTACTATCACTATCCATCAGTCATTTATTACATTATGCCAGTTGAAAAACTTGGAACATGTTGCTCTATGCATCATCCTCTGTTCTGGTTCTAACACTAATATATATAGAGTGTTTGTATTTTTATTTAGTATGACAATCGGTCCTAGAACTTCAGACTACAAATATATGTTTAGCTCATCTGACACAAAATTTTCTGCATCAAAATTCAGGAACAGGTTTCCATTGCTGAAGCTGACTCTTCAAACTGTGTGTGCTCATCTTTCTTTCTCTGTGTACAGTAATTTTTACTATATGATATAATCTTATTTTGTGATATTATCCATTATACTATATGCATTTTATATTCAGCAGTATTTATGGAAGTGGTGTTCTCAGCAACTCTAATTATACATGCCAGATGGCTGAAGCAAGAAAGTTTTTCACCTCTCACACACATATTTCAACCCCAAAGTCCCTAAATTATATTTTTTAAAATGGGAGGGAACAGGGCGAGTCTTGATGCATACTTTAAGATTCTTTAGAAATATCTCTGTAGGGGAAAACTTGCCTGGCTTGAAACAGAAGTCTTTCAAACTGAAAGAAGAATCAGATAAAATTTAAATGGTCATGAATATAAATGAATGTGAATATTTCATCTCTCCTTTCTTCCTTTATGAAAAGGGAAAAAAACCCTATTCTAAATTCTTCTCTTCCCAAAACAAAGACTGGTTTGTCACAGAATGCCTTACACTTGCTTTATAGCTTAGAGGCAAGAAATACACTGAAAAATATGAATATACTCACCTACCTGCCAAAATTAAAGAACAGTAGAGATGTGGTAGAACTTTCGTTGAAAGTGCTTAGTCATTTGAGAAAATCTGGTTCAGTTTATAACTACAGATCTTCCCAAGATAAAAGAATGTAAGGCAAATCCACTCTTCTTTCCATTGGTTGTGCTATGTGCAATTTAAATTGTAATGAAGAGTAATCCTAACAATTGCCCCTCCAGGGCAGAAAAAGATGTCAGATCTATTTTAGTTTGATGAAAAGATGATACTCATTGGCCTGGTGTGTTACAGGAATTGCTAAATATTCAGGAAAACCTGTTTGTACAAGTAAATTTAATACATCATATAGTACTTTTAAGCAACATACATACACTGAAGTTTCTATTACTTTATATGCACTTCTTGAACTAAGTGAATCTCTTGTGCACCAAGCAGCTGGTGATAATTTTAAAATAAAAAAGTTACCATACTGTAATACAGTATTTTTCTACAGCAATTTCAGCTTCTAATATTGAACATAGGATTTAGTATAGAGTAAAATCTATCCTGTTTTCATAGAATCATAGAACAGTTTGGGTTGGAAGGGACCTTAAAGATAATCCAGTTCCAACCCCCCTGCCATGGGCAGGGACACCTCCAGCTAGATCAGGCTGCCCAAGGCCCCGTCCAACCTGGCCTCGAACACCTCCAGGGAGGGGGCAGCCATCAATTTTCATCAATGGTAGTAATCTTTAACACACTGTAGAATTTATTACTGATGATGAAGACAGGTTTATTTGTTTGAAATTGGATCTTCTAAAGCTCAGGGCAGTTATTTTCAAATGTAGGACTCTACATAGAAGTGGACTGACTTCCAATACTGTTGGTCATGTAGAGTCTTTAGTTAGGGCTCCTTATTTTCAGGTCCCTTTAACCTTAACTATAGTTTCATTGCAGTGAATGCTCCAGAAAATTAGTCCTTTTGTGTTATGTCCCACTACATTTAGGTACCACATTTGGAAACGCTCACACAACCTCAATTTCATCTTGAAATGAAAACTAGTAAACCATGATCTGTTGAACATAAAGGAGATATAAAGTCAGTACATTTGTGGGCTCTGTCTTGTGAGATTTATCTCAAGACAACAAATACACTAGTTTCATGACAATATTGTGCCAGGTCTGTCTTGTAGATCTGTAATTAAAAAAAAACCTATAATCAAAGCTTGCCTGATGGAATGTTAGATTCAAGTATCTGTCCTGGGAAGCATACGCCCGACATTTATTACATTAGAAAGTAAATTATTTAGTTAGGGAGGAGAGCTGACAGGAAAAAACATACATCACCTGTGTAAGCATGTTTGAGAAGCTTGCAAAGAAACTATAATAAGGAAAAGAGGCATTACATAAACGTAGGTTATTATCAGCTCCTTTATTGCTTCAGTTTTTCAAGAGTGTTCTCTCTAAGGGCAGTGATAGATTTTATATAATTATATTGGTTTGGTTCACAGGATTTAACTACTAGAATCTTCTTGTCTGTGAATACTTTTATGGCATTTTAATAAGGCTATATGAGTACTAACGCTTGGCTTCTGGTTTGGGTTGTTAATAACGCAAGCAAATCTATGATGTAGTGAGTTCTGGAACTAAGTTTGTATTGTGCTGTAAGAATAAGGAGGAAAGGATTATTTTGTATGTTTGTTTGAAGATATTTGAGACATCTGTAACACCTTAATCAAATCCCATCGTGTGAGTGGTGATATGCAAGAGGTGTATTAGCAAGAGCATGGCCAGCAGCTCAGGGAACGTTTTTTCCCTCTGTTTGGCAGTCGTGAGAGTGCGGTTGGAGAACTGGTCAGTTTTGGATTTGTCTATACAAGAAAGGCATTGACACTGCAAAGCAGACCCAGCTGAGGAACATCAAGGCGATAAAGTGGTTGAGGCACGTGAAGTAGGAGGAGGAGCTGAGAGAGCAGGGTTTGCTCAGCCTAATAAAGAAAAGGCAAGGGAAAGATTACATTGCTGAACTCTGAAGGGAGGGTGTAGAAAAGATGAAGCCAGACTTCTCAGGGAAGTCCTGCAAACACCATACACAACCTGAACCATCAGAAATTCCAGTTAGATAGGGGAAAAAAATCTTCGCAATGATATCCCCTAGGAGACGAAGCTTGGCCTGAATGACCTCCAGATGTTCATTATTCTACAAACTACATTTTCATCACAGGACAAGGAATTATCTAGTCACATAGTAAAAGGATAAAAACATCCAGCTCTTGAATGTCCTCAAGAGGCAATGTAGGCTTTCTGTGCTGACACTTCTGTTGCTATTTACGTTTATGTCTCTCTTGGTAATATTGATTCAGTTTCACAGATATTTTATAGATAGTTTTAGATAAATACTTATAGTTTTATTCAAATGCTATATTTTTATATATTTTTATATTAAGTTTTACAGATATTTTTCTGCACTATAATGTTATATATTAATATTAGATATTATTACTACATATTATCACAATATACCATACTCATGCAGCACACAGAGGATTTGACAGATATAGGATACATTGATTTAGCATTATAGGCTTGGACTGATTCAACTACTCTTTTTCTCCTAAAATGTCCAGCCAAGTTATTGTACCACTCCAGCTGTAGAGATACGCCACTTCATGACCAATGGCCAGGATAAAAACAACCGGTCTGACCTCTGATTTCATCCTGTATGTTATTCTCAACAAATTTTTCACTGTTGCAACAGAAAGATATTTGAGTACTTTATTAATTTTAACATGGTTTTGCTCCTATGCTCACACTCATCAGCTGTTACCTCATGAGAAAGGGAATTCTGTCAGTACACTTCATCAAATGAATTTAAAAAAAAAAATAGAAACAATAATATCCCAAACCAAAAAAACACTCTGCTGGTAGAAGTTTTTACTTCTACGAGCAGAAGAAAGAAGGCTGTTAGATACACTTTGGTATATTCTTTGTAGTGAAGCCAAAGCATGAAGTGAATTTTATAAGCACTAACATATCGTAAGTTCTGTGATTCTATGATTCTATAAGTATTTGACAATACTTAAGTGAAAGTAATACATATATAAGACACAAAATAATTACAAGCATTTCTTATGAAATAGTTTCTAAATTCTGATTACCTGCAGGGAAAGAAATTTTCCTGTGATAAAATGTAGCCAATAAAAATATTCCCAAGGATCCAGTAAAGATGTCACTTTTTCCTGGTTATTAATAATACTGTGCAAATTACAACTCGTTCACTGGAATTAAGACCAAGGCAATTGCTATTCATTTTGGCAGGATAATGAACTTAATCATCACAGTTCATTCCAGTCAGAGAAACACAGTCACAACTATATTTTTTATTTCAAAATTAACAGAGCCACAGGAAAATTGGCTTTTCCTGTAAAACTTGAGCTGATCACTCAGAACAGGCAATCTGCACTGGAAGATGCCAGTTTGAGTGAGGTCTCCTTTAGAAACTTGCTACTATCAAATCCCTGTTCGTGAACCAAATGAAATTAAATCATGGGGAAATCCTTCATGAACACACAGCTTTAAGTACCATTAGCAAGTGAGTTCAAGCATTTACTTGAATCTGATTCTCAAACCACCCTCATAAGCTCTAGATGTTTTCTCCATTCCAATTGCAACAGTATTATTTGAAGGCCAAGCAATTCTTACGCTCAGAAGTTATCACCTTCAAACTTCTCAAGCTACTATGGTCCACTCTTCAATGCGTTTGCTATATTTTAATATTAAGTTACACCCTGCTTTGATGACATGCTCTAATGTGTAATAGTTGTCAAACTGGATCTGTAAAGTAGGTTACTAGGTACAGTTTTCATCAGGACTTTGATGCATTATCTTGTTAAGGAAGCCATTATAAAATCACTTCTGATGGGGAAGACAAATTATATTTACTTAGAGAAGCCCATTAGAGCAAAAGGCATAGGATTCTTGCTGACTGCATTCACGTTTGTGATAAAAAAAAAGGTATAGGAGGTTATCTGATCCAATGAAAAAAAAAAAAAAAAGAAGTGAGTGAAAAGCCCCTACTGTCCATAGGCAAATGAAAAATTAGCTTGAATATCTTTGGGTTTGTGACAGAGGATACCTTCTAAGACTGGCTAAGCAGCTTCCTTCTTCCAGTGGTTGAATATCTTACCAAGTTGTCCCCTAAACCCATTCCCTTGGATCACGCCATCATTTGTCAAGACTACTGAATAACCTAAAAAAATTAATAAAAGATGTGCAAAACTTGAGAAGTTATGGAGAAGAAACTTTCACTGCTTGGTAGTTAGGTTTACTTCTTACTGTTACACCATCAAGTACAACACAACTTTAACAATCTTTGCCCAGATATGAAGAGCCTAATGAATGTGGTTGACAAACTATATAATTTTCAGAGTAGTATAAGCAACATGAGGTCTCACCGAACTCATAAAATTTGCCCTTGAAAACATATAACATCATATCAGATCATAGTGTCCTACATGTTTCAGAGAACAAAAGGGTTCCTTCCTAAGGAATTTTCAGTTCTGTAGAAAAAAGAGAAAATATATAACTCAGTTTAATAGGTAAGTGAATAGACTCAGACATTTTCTGGGACTTCTCACTTAAAACTGTTTGGTTTTTACCGCAAAACTGTGTTAAATAGTCATTTTATTAGTTTTGCATTTTTTGAAGGGGATCACTAGGCTACACCATCCCAAGCTGATGAATGGTTAAAATCTCTTTAATGGGCAATAAATGTTTCAGATTAAATAAATACATTCTGATAGTGCTCAAAGACTTAAAGTGGGTTGCATGAAAAAGAAGACAGGAAGACCTAAGCTAAGGCTTGGTTTCACACAAGAAATATTTTGTATTGGATTAAATCAAAACCTATAAATTTTCCTCTTTCCCCTCTTGAAGTACCAATTGTTTATTAAATGCTGAGACAAACTCTGCTTTGGGAAAGAAGCAAAGAAACTGAAATCCCAAGTGGCAAAATTTGTGCTCTGACTTCACAGGAGCACTTGCTCCTGGGGTGGAGCTGGCAGATACTCCCTCAGTTAACATCCCAAGATCTGAGAGCTGTGACACCTCTTCTGCCATTTCCCTGTTACCAAGCAGAATTCACTCTCAGAAGAGAACCTAGCCCTGGTGTTTTCAGTTAGGTTAGCGCTTAGTACAAGGTCCTCTCCATTCTTCCAATTAACAATATATTTATCATTATAGCTGCCTGCTTGCATAATAACATACATACATTTTTATTCTTCCTATATTGTCAAATTAACACTTGTCTGGATTCAGCTTTGCATTTTAATTTAATATGAAATTACATATAATTACTTTGTGTAATAAATTTTAATTTGGAGTAGTGATGAAGATGAAGGCCTGTGGCAAAATCTGGTTCTTAAAACTGGCCTGAGCACCTTTCAAAAGCTGTATCTTCTGAGCTAGCATATTTGGACCTGCTTTCAAACAGAACTCAGGTTCTGTTTGAAATAATATTTCAATTATATTTTGTACTTGATAACACAAATATGACAGGATAATATGCTACACGGTGAGGAATAATAAACCAAAATGAAATAAAGTCTGATTAATTTAAAAATTCCCATCACCTGAGACTGGATCTACAGAGTGAGTATGAAAGTCATCTAGAGGGACTTCACATTATTAATAACAAAAGTCAAAGTAACACACATGCTGCTACAATACCTAACTGACCACAGGACAACAATTTAGGCTATCTAGAAATAAAGGGATTGATCACATTATCTTGTAATCTCTCATTTAAGAAACAGATTCCACATCGCATTCCAAAGTGATGGACAATGCATAGGGACAGACAAAACCATTTAAAAAGAGACTGACTGATAAAACTGCACATCTTCATCTGTCATTGATACTAGGGATGAAACTTACCCTGTTGACAGCAGATATTATTTCCTTCTTTTATATTATTCTTTAAGAAATGGGACATTCTAGCAGGGAGGATACTCGTCAATGCTTTCCTTTCTGAATATTTACAATTCAATGATAATATAAATGCTGAAACTGTTCAGTAATAGAAGTATCATAATGAACAAATATAAGATAAAAAAACCCAGCAGAATAACCAAAAGTTCTAAACACTCTCATCTTACTTTGGTTCAGAAGGGAGGGGAATGGTCTTGTTTTGCTTGCTGTATCATAGAATCATAGAATAGTGTCGGTTAGAAGGGACCTAAAAGATCATCTAGTTCCAACCCCCCTGCTATGGGCAGGAACATCTCCCATCAGACCAGGCTGCCTAAGGCCCCATCCAATTTGGCCTTGAACATCTCCAGACTCAACAGGCAGACCATCTCATTAATATTTCAGATAATATTCTGCATTTAATTTTCTGGTATTTTGTTGCAGAGCTGTTTACAAGTAGTAGAAAGTCTTGTGTCTTTCCTTGCATAAGCCCTTGTTCTCTTTTTCTCCCTCTGATAATGAGGTTTTTGTAAGTATCATCACTGGTACTCACTGAAAACATGTAATGTCATTAGCAACAATGAAAATTGAGTTTATACATCAAAACGAGAAAGGATCAATAATAATTTAATCACTGACTGTGATTAATCCTGCTGAAGCAGAAGCTCTGAAAGCTTTTTCTGTTAACCAGAGGGTGTATCTTTTGTGTTACCCCAGAGATAAACAAAGTGTTTTCTGTTTTATGAGGACTGGAATTATGGTATTCAGACATCTAAAAGTCTTTTTACCTCATGCTTTTTTTGCTGCCAATAATCTGCTGCAGATTTCTTCATTACTAGATACTTCTCCCAGTCTATTGCCGAAGTCTTCCAGGAACTATTCTTGATTTTCAATTTAAGCCGTTTATTTTTATTGCTTCTTATCTTTATTGCTAGAGTTGGCAATAATTTTTATGTGTCTTTAGTTCTTTTCCTCCTTTTACTAGGAAATGTGCTTCCCACTTATCTTTCCAAGAAATCAAGATTTCATCCTGAAACCCTTCCTGTCAATTTGAATCCGTTCTTCTTTGCTTTAGAAATGATGCACTCCAGCTCTGATTCTTTTGTACCCTACAAGCCCCAGTCGCCAAATGCAGCCAATGGCAATAATAGTCCTACGCCCAACTCTGTCCCAAATCAGATCTGGTGAAAATGTGTGATAAGATTTTGTATTCTTTTAGCTATGTTATTTTGCTTGGGTTTTACTTGCAGAGTTCTTGGATTCTTCTGTGCCATTTTTATCTCTGAAAAGAGAGGTTCATAGGAGTGGTTTGCAAAGACACTTAAAATTGCAAGTTGTGTGCACAGCCAAACTGTTCTGTTGTACTGTAGTCATGGTGAGTGACTATAGGAATGATCTGAATGCAGTTTCAAATGACCTTTAGAAATGAGGTATTTTATCTTTTATCCAAATGAATGGATTTAAATTGGAAGGGGGAAGATTTAGACTAGACATTATGAAGAACTTCTTCACTATGAGAGTAGTGAGGAGGTGGCACAGGTTGCCCAGGGAAGCTGTGGCTGCCCCATCCCTGGAGGTGTTCAAGGCCAGGTTGGATGTGGCTTGGGCAGCCTGGGCTGTTGGGAGGTGTCCTTGCCCATGGCAAGAGGAACTGGATGATCTTTAAGGTCTCTTCCAACCCAAACCATTCCACGATTCTATCTTACCTTGTATCACCTTCTAACACTTAAAAGTATAATAGGCATTAAACAATATAGATCTGTGGTACATTTATAGATGACAGGGAGTTTGTGTGGAAATAAAATTAAAGGGTCTGTGATATGTAATTAAAGACCATATCATTATATACAGGATAAAATATGTTGAACTAACATTGGATGAGAAATCATGTGTATCCCAACCCTAAGGATAATCACAGAATTATTTCCAACTCCCACTGGTATCCTATGCAGCCTCAGGTCCACTGCTCATCTCCTTTCTGCTGTCTAATGCTACTCAAATCTGTTTTCTGGATCAGCTCTAGTGAGAAGTTGCTCATGGATCTGCTCCGTCCTGCTTTGCTTTCCATTATTCCTACTTGTTTCCTTCCATGGATGTACGTATCCATTTGTTTTCCTGAGGGTGATGCATTTACAGAGGTCTTTCTTCCATAAGTAAGGAGCCCTCCTACACGCTTGCTTGTCCAGCGGATGACTGTGATGCATAAATGATACACGTATGCTCTGTTATTACTTAGAAACCTGTATTCTCTCTCTGCAGCTTCATTCTCTCTGTTTTCTTTGTATTATTGATTGTTATGAGACAGAATATACAGAAGAGTTGTCTTATTGAAACCTGTCTAGAATCATCTAGTCTACCTTTTACTTAGTGTCTTAGAGTTCAATATCAGTTTTTAATCTATTTTCCCTCCCAGGGCAGATCTCAAGGTCCTTACAGAATTACAAAATACTAAGAACTCACTGACAAGCATCAAGGGGGAGAAGAAAATCATGCAGAAACTCAAGTCAGTTAGCCTAACATGCTGCACTGCTGTGTTTCAGAACATCCCTACTCTCCTATCAGTAGTGACAGGTCAGTTCATGGATCAGTGGAGTTTATGGTGTTACCTATCCTCCTTTTTGTCGTAGTCCATAGCGTGTGGTGAAGGACCCATCACAAGGACTTCGGGTATAGAGGGATAGCCCTCATCAGGAGGACAGTGCTATATGGCTGGAGGAAAGTCTTCTTCAAGAGTTATAAGTAGTTGCTGATGGCTGGAAAATAATTAAAGGAAGCATTTGGTTATGATGACCTGATTTTATTAAAAAACAAATGAACAAAACTAACTGAACAAGTTGGGTAGGATTAAAACATTATTTTTAGGAGTAGCCCTGTAAACCTAAGCTGGAGGAAGATGAGCTGAGTTTCATTCAGTGAATTCTTTCAGGAGAAAGAAATTGAGGGATCTAGACGCTCTATTGCAACACCCTTTCTAACTGATCAGTGTGGGATTGTACTTCATGCCAGTGTTTATTTATCTCTGAAAGCTCTTCCACCATTAACTTATTCTAGTATCAAAATAAACTATTTCTTCTAACAATATGTTCAATAGAATTTATTAGACTCTTTCAAGTACTGTGATTCTTAAACTCTGTAAGGTTGGACATGAGAAAATCTGTTTGTAGCTTTTTACCAGAGCTGTAAAATACAGAGACTGTGGCTTTATTGGTGTATTTTCAGTTCTGTACAGGATGTGCATATATTTCAGTACAACAAAGGACCTAGAAGTTTTAGAGGAACAGATCTTCCTTTTCTGGTGAAGAGTCTTTTCTGTGTCCCACAGTTATGGATCCACTGTGAGGATGAAAACAATTGAAACTATGATCCAAGGGAAAACAAAGCTGAACATCAAAGTAAAGACAAATAAAAGTGAAGAAAGAAAGGAAGAAACTAAGCCCACAGATGGCTGCTGCCTTTTAGAATTAATTATAATGGATTGGAACTTGTTTTATTTACAAGCCACTTGAAAGGTGGTTGATAATCATAAAAAAACTTTTAAGCCAAATTGACTTCCTTTGCTTATTCCTAGGAGACCATATTCTTGCTGTGTGCTTTAAGCAGCTCTGTCTTCTTGTCAGAAACCTTGTTAGGTTTTGAATGTTTACTATTTTCTCTAGTAAAGGACCTAAAACTGATCAAAAGGCTGTTTCTGCCAGTGCTGCCAAGTAATTGAAGCAAAGTATTCATAGTAATATACTGTTTCTGACTTAATTTCTCCATTGATGGAAGCATTGTAGATTATTATTATTTTTCTACTTGCAGGCAGAGTTACTAGGTGTTGCAGCAGCTGCTTTCATCAAATTCAGACTAGAGGCTCTAAGTATCATTTTAGGGTAAGTGATATTCACTGTGGTGTTCATTCTGGATGCACAAAATTTCTACTGCATGAAAGTATTGAGTATATTTGCATGCACTAAGTGTATTCAACAAGTATTCAGTAATGTATTTAAGCAAGTCAAGGTGGACAAAAATATATTCCTGAATCCACAATCTACGTGGTCCTAATAACACAAATCTGGGAGGAGTGGTTTGTACACTAGAATGCTGTGCTGCCATACAGCAAGACCTAGACGGGCTGGAGATTTGGGTGGAAAAGAACCTAATGAAGATTAACAAAGGCAGGTATAGGGTTCTGCGCCTCAGGAAGAATAACACCCAGCACCAACACAGGTTAGGAGTTGACCTGCTGGAAAGCAGGTCTGAGGAGAAGGACCTGTGTGTCCTGGTGGACAATAAGCTAACCATGAACCAGAAATGTGCCCTCGTGGCCAAGAAGGCAAATGATATCCTGGGGTGCATCAAGAAGAGTGTGGTCAGCAGGTCAAGGGAGAATCTCCTCCCAACTACTCTGCCCTGGCAAGGCCATACCTGGAGTACTGTGCCCAGTTCTGGGCTCCCCAGCTCAAGAAAGACAAGGGACTACTGAAGAGAGTCCAGTGGAAGGCCATGAAGATGATTAAGGGGCTGAAGCATCTCTTTTATGAGGAAAGGCTGAGTGATCTGCGTCTGTTTAGCCTGGAGAACAGAAGGTTGAGAGGGGACCTTATCAATACTTACAAATATCTAAGTGGCAGGTGTCAAGAGGATGGGGCCAGACTCTTCTCAACGATGCCCAGCAACAGGACAAGGGACAACAGGCACAAGCTGTATCACAGGAAGTTCCACCTCAACATAAGGAAAAATTTCTTTACTGAGAGGGTGGCAGAGCACCAGAACAGGCTGCCTAGGGAGGGTGTGGAGTCTCCTTCTCCGGAGATATTCAGAACCTGCTTGGACACTTTTCTGTATGACCTGCTGTAGGTGAACTTGCTTTAGCAAGCAAGTTTGACTAAGTGACTTCCAGATATCTCTTCCAACCCAAATCATTCTGTGATTCTGTAAGCGCTTGTCAATCTTGTTGACCCTGAGGTTTGTGAGTGTGATCCTACTAAAAGCACAGCTGTTTTTATCAGTCTTAGTTTTTGTGTTGATTTGAGTTGAGTCTGGTTTTCATGGTGACTTTTAGTGGCCAGATGTATTCTACCTGTCTTTGATCACTGTAGAGTTACATCAGCAAGGAGCATAGCTGGTCAAGGTCCCTGTATAGTCAAGAGGAATAAATTGTTCTCTCTGTATGGCATTAATAACTTGGCTGTGTAAAATTTCCCTGGAGAAGCACCTTTCTGGCTCTGGTAGTGACTGTGCAAGCCTGTGGTGTGTAGGTTTCTGACTACAGTGAGTTGTAAAAAATAGTAGGAAATGATTAAATATTCTTTTACTTGAAATGTATCTTGGCGCATGCACCTGCTTTGATTTAGCTGAAAATACCTGGCCTCTTGATTTGTGATATTGAAATCACTTGAAATATCATAATCCTATCTAAATGGCTCATGCTTTTAAATTATTTAGTGAAGAAATAAGAATTATGGCTACAACATCTGAAATTGCTAGAAGGAAGCTAATTTATTGCCCAAATCATTGCTCCACTCCCTGGCATATTTACAATATTTCTGCCCTTCCATAATTATTTGGTTTTTGTTCCAAATCTCCTTCTCCTCATTTAATTTTGCATTATGAACAAAACACCACTGGTGTACCTCACATCCATTATACATGAGGCTAATGAAGCATTAGACACTACTTAGTCTTCTGTTCATGTTCATAGAATCATTAAGGTTGGAAAAGACCTCTAAGATCATCAAGTCCAACTGTCAATCCAACACAAACGTGCCTATTAAAACATATCTCGAAGTGCCACCTCTATGTGCTTTTTGAACACTTGCAGGGAAGGAGACTCCACCACTACCCTGCGCTGCCTATTCCACCGCTTTGCCAGATTTTGGTAAAGAAATTTTTCCTAATATCCAATCTAAACCTCCCCTGACACAACTTGAGGCCATTTCCTCTTGCTCTATCACTTATTAACTGGGAGAAGAGACCAGCATTCACCTCACTACAAGCTCCTTTCAGATAATTGTAGAGAGTGACAAGGTCTCCCCTCAGCTTCATCTTCTCCAGCCAGGATGAAAAGTTCATTTATTTTTTACAAGATCTATTCCTTCAGTAAAAGTTAGTATGAAGTAAGAAAAAAGTACATAGGCAGGAATTAATAGAACTAACTTCTGAGAGAAAAAAAAAATGTGTACCATCTGTACAGTGAGTTCAACCTCCAAATGAAAGTACTTATATTTGACAAATAAGTACTTATATGGGAAATATTTTGTGCCAGACTTGACATCACGAATCACAGTCCCTCCCCAGCTTTCTTGTAGCCCCTTCTGTCCACTAAAGCTTGGTTTGAAATATAAAACTGCTGCAGTCAGCAAGATCTGTGTATACTTCATCTACACTTTTGAATGACTTCAAGGATTATTTTTATTGTCTTTTATTGTTGGCATATGGTTTGGTTAATCAAGGTTGTAATACAACTGCATGTGCACTTAACATATTTTAGAAGTAAGAAGAGAAACAGGCAGTCTCATAAAGGCAAATGTAATTTCTTCTGTGCTTTCTTTCTGTCTGTATTCAGCAATTCCAATATTAGAAAATGTGTCTTATTGTACACAACAAAAAATGTCACAAAGGCCAGACATCAGTATATGGCAGTGATCTCATGAATCTTTCAGGAAAAAACAGCTGGTTTGTATTATTTTACAAGGATAAATCACTCTCAGACCATAAAAATCTTAAGCGTTATGCAAAGGGAAGTATTAATTTTCTTCTTAGTGGATGATAAAGCATTTTTCGGTAAATTCTAATTACTTCATAGAGAGACTTGGAAGACCAATATCAAAATAATGAGTTGTTCATAAACTGGATATGTTAAATGCATTGTGTCAGAGAGCATTTAAAGTAAATGACTTATTTTATATACGGAACATGTTGCAACAGCCTCCTCCTCCAGTTAAGAAATCCATTAAACTCCTTGGTGTATAGTCAATTGGATCACTTGCTTACTGAGACATTCATATTTCTAATAAAGAGTAATTGAACAGTGCAGTAGGATAGAAATGTAAAAAGATGTTTTGCTTTTTTATACCATTAATTTATTAGAATGTTTTACAGACATGCAATTTCTTAAAGCATTATTTAACTGTAAAAGCTTCAAGCATGCCTATAATTAAGTGTAGTTCTGTAGTTCTTACACAGCAGCAACCTATAAAAAGACCCCTGAGCTATATCTGTAATGCAGATGGTGTAATGAAAAGAGGAAGCGTTGAATGAAGTTTGAGAGAGACAAGCTGAAAGTTGCATCCAGTAAGGACCTCTGGAATGAAAAATAAAAAGGATTCTTTGAAACCATTAGGACCAATACTCAGAAAATAGTATAGGAGTGAGAAGGAAAGCAATTGAGGAGGACAGTGAGAACAGTGCAGTCGGGGAGCCTAGAAGCCACCTTCCACATTTTACATAAAGTAAAGCTGGTAATTTGAAACTGAATGATGACAGAACACTTTTGCTTTAAGTAATCGTCTTATATCCTGAGGAGAACCACAATCTTAAAGGTCTGTGTTTATCTTCCTGTATATAATGTCTACCCTACCACAATACCTCATGCATTGCCATCGCTTTATGAGACCTTGTGTCTAAATGACAGAATTAAGATAAACAGATAAGAGATCATTATAAACAGATGTGTGTCACAGGAAGGTTTGCACCCATGGTGGTTTTAACAGACCTAAATAAATTCATTTAATGCTGCTTTTAATTATACCAGTAGGACTGCTGTGTGCTGATAGGGCATCAGTCAGGCCTCGGTTTCTGGGTTTTGACATAGCCAAGGGGCTTTCAGTGTGTACGATCTACTTATGTGTTATGCAATGTATAGGTGTGTTAACATACGTTGTTGACTGATTAAGGAAGTGAGGCAAGTAAAAAAGAAAACCAAAATCATACGAAGACCTAGAATCTCTTTGCATTTACACTTAGATGATTGAAATTGTTTGATGTAATCTAGGACTTGCACTGCTGTCTGGAAGAAGTTGCCCAACACATTGATTGTGTGAGAAATAGTACTTTTTAACAATAGAGCAATATTATGTGCAAATTATTAAGCAAAGAAAAAAAACTGCAGAGCATTGACATCAGATTATGTCTCACAGTTACAGAAACCAGCTTGTTAGATGTGCATTCTCAGAGAAAATTAATTATCTTATATCTCCATTTCTGTAACACAAATCAGTGTCTCTAGCTCTGATTTTTTTGTGGGTTTTTTTTTGTGTTTGGTTTTTTTTTTTAGTTTTAAGTTAGTTTTATAAGGATTTGTAGCAGGTATAGGGAAAGATAGTGTAATTTTAAAGGTCTAAATAATATCTTTACTTGTACTTCCACTCTTTTTTTTTTTGGACTTCCATTTTCCTAAGCCACAACATGATCATAGAATCATAGAATCACCAGGTTGGAAGAGACCCACTGGATCATCAAATCCAACCATTCCTATCAAACACTACACCATCCCCTTAGCACCTCCAGGGTGAATCAATCTCCTCCCTGGGCAGCCTGTTCCAGTGCCCAATGGCCCTTAATGTGAAAAAGTTTTTCCTAATGTCCAGCCTAAATCTCCCCTGGCAGAGCTTGAGGCCATTCCCTCTCGTCCTGTCCCCTGTCACTTGGGAGAAGAGGCCTCTCCACAACCTCCTTTCAGGTACTTTTACAGAGCAATGAGGTCTCCCCTCAGCCTCCTCTTCTCCAGGCTGAACAACCCCAGCTCTCCCAGCCGCTCCTCGTAAGATTTCTTCTCCAGCCCCTTCACCAGCTTCATTGCCCTTCTCTGGACTCGCTCCAGAGCCTCAACATCCCTCTTGCGGTGAGGGGCCCAGAACTGAACACAGTACTCGAGGTGCGGTCTCACCAGTGCCGAGTACAGAGGGAGAAGAACCTCCCTGGACCTGCTGGTCACGCCGTTCCTGATACAAGCCAAGATGCCATTGGCCTTCTTGGCCACCTGGGCCACTGCTGGCTCATGTTCAGTCGCTGTCAACCAACACCCCCAGGTCCTTCTCCTCCTGGCAGCTTTCCAGCCAGGCTTCTCCTAGTCTGTAGCTACTTAGGGTTGTTGTGCCCCAAGTGCAGGACCTGGCATTTGGCCGTGTTAAACCTCATGCCATTGGTCTCAGCCCAGCAGTCCAGCCTGTTCAGGTCCCTTTGCAGAGCCTCCCGACCCTCCAGCAGATCCACACTTCCTCCCAGCTTAGTGTCATCTACAAACTTGCTAAGGGAGCACTCGAATCCATGTGAATTGTCTCAGATTGAACACAACAACTTCCAAAGAACAGAAACTCTTTTTTCCTTCCGTGTAAGAGAAGCAGACCTCACATCAGGATCAGATATAACATCAGCGGGTCCACCTTTACTCCAAGGAAGACATTTCTCAAATGGACACAAATCCTAAATGGTAGTTTTGCCAATATTTGTTTACTCCCTTGGGATGTGAAGTAGAGTTGCAATTTCAGCAATAGAAGCTGGATAAACAAGCAGTGCCTGGCAGAAAAGGCAAATGTCAGCTGCTTTACAGTGGACTCTACTGCTTATAATCACAAATGGCAACGGAATCCAGCTCTGCTCTGAATCACATTTACAGTGATTTCCCTTTACAGAATGCGTTTCTTAGAGCACAGCATCACACTGGAGTGCTGAATTAATGCCCAAGCTTTATACTGAAAGCTGAAAAAGTTATGACAAAGTGATACTTATTGTTAGCACTTATCACCAGGAATTTTAAACATAAGTTGTTTTGAAAGCATTTAATTAAATATCTTTTGCGGTCTGCATATATTTTGCATGTCCAGAGAAGAGCAACAAAGCTGGTGAAGGGGCTGGGAAACAGGCCTCATGAGGAACGACTGAGAGAGCTGGGGGTGTTTAGCCTGGAGAAAGGAGGCTGAGGGGAGACCTCATTGCTCTCTGCAACTACCTGAACGGAGGCTGTGGAGAGGAGGGAGCTGCCCTCTTCTCCCAAGTGTCAAGGGACAAGACAAAAGGCAATAGCCTCAAGCTGCACCAGGGGAGGCTCAGACTTGACATCAGGAAAATATTTTTCATGGAAAGTGTCACTGGGCACTGGAAGAGGCTGCCCTGGAAGGTGGTTGAGCCACCCTCTGTGGAGGAGTTTAAGGGACAAGTGGATGAGTGGATGTTTTGTTGTAGTCAGTATAGGTTTTAGGGAAGATGAAGCCTCACCATAGGGCCTGTATGAAGCATTAACTCTAAGCCCTTAAGAACCACATAATTCATCGTGGATTTTGCTTAACTGAAGTCTTTGTACTGCTACAAAAGAAAGGGGGTAGGCAGCATATGCAGGGGCCATGGGTCAACCAAGCTGTATCACTGATTCTCCACGCTGCTTAATAATCATCTCATTTCTGGGCTCTGTTTTGGACAGCACCAGTTGGCCTTTCCTGAGCAATACTCAGTTTTACTTTGGCAGACGGTACATTCCAGGAACAGGGTCCAAAAGGGACAGTGAATAGCACTGCATGAGGTTTGGCTGCTCCCAACTACACAGTAGCCCAACAGGCTTTCCATCCTTGAACGCTCCCAGATAACCTTATGTTACACCCAATTCACGCAACACCGGATTCAGCATCTGCCTAAAACAAACTGCTGCAGATTCATCTGCAACAGAGAGGGATTTCAGAAACTGACCCAAGGCAACGAACGTGCATGGTACTTAAAAGAGCCCCTGGCAGGGATCAATCCTTGCAATTGGTCTGTGGGCGCGGTCAGATAGTCTGCTAGACAGAGGAAACATAAATGAATGTGAAGACAGGCAGTGTGAGAGATGCTAATGAAGCTGGTTAGCTTCTTTTTTTAAAGTCTGATTAGAGCAATTGACCGAATTTTTAAATTTTAACCAAATAAGCTGATGTTCTTTTCAAAAGATTTGCATTATATAAGAGTAATTTCAGACGTCTTGGCAAACTTAATGGAAAGAAAATATTAAGAGAGGATTACAGGTCCTGAAGTGCCAAACACTTGAACACGAGTCAGGAACACTCCAATTCTCTCCTCCATGGAAGCATTTGGTTTGGAAATTTCCCATGGGAAGTATTTCCCATGGCCTCTTCTCCCAAGTGACAGGGGACAGGACAAGAGGGAATGGCCTCAAGCTCTGCCAGGGGAGGTTTAGGCTGAACATTAGGAAAAGATTTTTCACAGAGAGGGTCATTGGGCACTGGAACAGGCTGCCCAGGGAAGTGGTTGAGTCACCTTCCCTGGAGGTGTTTAAGGGACGGGTTGACGAGGTGCTAAGGGGCATGGTTTAGTGTTTGATAAGAATGGTTGGACTTGATGATCCAGTGGGTCTCTTCCAACCTGGTTATTCTATGATTCTATGATTCCAAGTACTCCTTTGAGCAAAGACTCTCCTGTTGACAAGTGTTACCAACAACTTCCAAGGCATGTTAGAGGGCTGGAAACTTGAGGACTCAAACTGTAACTTTCTGTTGAACAACGGTTCTGTTGATAACATTTATGGTGTTTGACCTTGCTGCTGAGAAGTTAAAACTGCCTAAAGGAACAGGACAGCAGGGGTGGAAGACGCGTTGTGGAGCATGCATATCACAAGGTTCAGCTATCGTACACCTGTTTTATTCCTGACTGTCCTTCAGCTGACTGACTGCCCAGCTATCAATAGGCCACAATCCAATAGTAGTTTTCAGTTAAAGGTAAGCTCAGGGGTTACCATGACTGGAAGGTTTCCAGAAATTCCAGGTAAGCCATGAGAGATGAAGTATAACTACTCTGTTCATTTTTATTTTATTATAGTCTGAACTCTGGAGCACTTTGGGATAGTTTCCAAAGCCATCAGTCTCTCTGCAGTGGCACAGACTTGAGAAACACCTACAACCAGGTGTTTTGTCCTCTACAAAGGAATATCTATCTCTATGGGAAATCTGAAGAACTCTCTATCGCAGATGCAGGTAGTTTGGGGAAAGTATATGTGAGGGCAAAGCTAGTTTCAACACAGAATTCAACATCTTAGGTGACAATCTAACAGGTCCTTGTCTAGATGGGAAAAAAATCACATATAAGCAGTAATCTACTCTTCCTTTACTCTGGTTAAATACAGTAAAAATGCCATAATCATTAATAAAATTTGAAAGCATAATGCTACATGTTCCTATGAGGGACTGGTGAGGACTGAAAAGATTGAAGTCTCTTGGGAATAAGGTCTTTTTTTCAGATGAATGCACTTTAGGTAGATACTTCAATAAAATATATATATATATATATATATATGCTTACATAATGGACATCATAATGGATGTAGGAAATCTATTTAACCGCCCATTGTTAAATGAAGCATCAAAATCACAACTGAATGAACTTCACTCAGTTTCAGGAAATGTCATTTTGGCACTTCACATGCTGACATCTCAAACAGCATTAAGAAATTTTACCAAATACAAAGAAATTAACCTTGCCCCCCCCTCAATCTATTCCATAATGCTTATCAGGATATCACAGGCTGAAGTACTTTTTATGGTTGGTAGCAGTCCAGCTTCCTATAAAACAAGTTCTAGCTGTGATGCAGAAGGACTACATTTTTTTTATTCCTGCTACATCACTTGTTTTTTCTCTAGAACACAAAATTGCAAGTCTGGAAGCTCAGTTTTCTATGCTTTTGTGAAAGCAAACATAGTGTGCGTGTGCAAAATACGGGCTTTGGGTGAACGAGCAGGTCAGGATACCAAAATATTCTTGATGGTCAAACATGTTCTCTATGGCAAGATTTTCCTGCACTTCTGGAACAGCAGTCTGGGAACAGCACGGTGATTTACTGTTGAGGATGCTAGCTGTATCCCACGGGCATAGTCAAAAAGCATATGTTGTGACTGGAGACTTCAAAACTTTACTTTGCAGTAGTTTGAAAAGCAGAGTCTCTCTCTTTCTGCCCCTCCTTCTCCCATTCTCAAAAATTCTGGATATGAAGAGCATGCCCAGCACCATTTCGGTTCCTTTTTAATTACAGAAAAAAGCTGTTGTTTGTGAATAAAACTAATTCTTGGTCAAATTCTGCTAGTTAACAACCTTTGAGAACCAGTCCATCAACACTGAGCACCCGTACTCTAACACAGTTTCACCCTAGAAGCTGCAAGGAAGACTTAGTGCAACACGGCTGAAGAGTTTTTTAAAGAGTGTAAGACTTCACAACTCAGTCCAAGAAAAGAAATTACACATATTTTTAAGTTACTAATACAGCAAATACATTTGAGGCTCTCAAATACTAATCCACCTGATTATCAGGGGTAGCATTTATGATAAAGCCATTGTTGAGAATTAAACAGTATTTCCATCCATGTGTTATTTTTCTATTCTTATACAAGGAGTGTATTTATAGATGATACATTTTTGCAACCCAAACTCAATTTCTAATTTTGACTTTTAAAAACAAAGGCATTGCCACACCAGCATGTTTGTCAGCTCACTGGTGTTTCACTGCTACAGAAGCTTACAAAGAACATAAGCAGGTTTCAATTACTTTTACAATATTTGCATGTATTTTCGTTTGTGTTTCATTCGGCTTGAACAATGAAAACGTAAGGACATTCAAAAGCACGCACTGAACACCGTAACTCAATTATTTCGTTTTAAGTTAAGACTTCCCCAAGACAATGGCATTAATGTTTCACTCTTTGCTGTAAGTAGAAAAACTAAATTGCCACCCAGCAAATACTCCTTTTCAGTTGGAGCATCAGTAACTCACAAAGGAAGGACAGGATCTGCCCACTGCTTTTATACAATGTTAATGTATAAGACAGCTAGAACTCTACTATTAAATAAAGAACTTCCTCTATAAGAAACATGAGAAAATTTCCATGAAATACTACCAGATTTCTTTTAGTCTGTGCTAAAAACCTGCTTTTTGTTTAGTCCTTTCCTACCTGCCATTCTGTAATTGCCTGGCAGGACTTCTCTCCTTTTCCTAACTGTCATTTAAAATTCACATGCAGACCACAAGCTCTGTCAGGTAAGTAATTTTCAAAGAACAAATCACTGTATCACTAGTCCAAATCTGCCCCTCTCCAGGCAATGGGTATAAACTGGAGAGGGGTAGATTAAGACTAGACATAAAGAAGAATTTCTTCACTATAGGAGTGGTGAGACACTGGTACAGGTTGCCCAGAGAAGCTGTGGATGTATCACCTGGAAAAGTTCAAGGCCAGGCTGGATGGGACCTTGGGCAGCCTGGTCTGGTGGGAGGTGTCCCTGCCTATGGCAGTGGGGTTGGAACTGGATGATCTTTAAGATCTCTTCCAACCCAAACCATTCTATGATTCAACGATTCTATCCCTGGATGAGAGTTCATCCCCACAGAAAAGCCAGGATGCAGTTTTGGTTCCAAGAATAAACAGAAATTTATATCAGCTTCATCAAAACGATAACACAAACCATGTTGCCATGTGGACATTAACTTATAAAACAAAGATACGGCATAAAAATTGCGCAAATGCTGTACAAATAAAAATCAGTAAAATGCTAATTAGAATAGAAATTCTTCGCTTACACCACCCTAAAAATGCATAAAGTGTAAACTAAGATAATGTGAGAGTATGTCAAATTTTATTCTTATTTTTAAATACAAAGATAATTCAGGAAGATGTATCAAATATAGCAGTGAGACTGCTATTTGAGTGGATTCTCGCATTATCCATATTAATTTACTATCTAATTATAATAGGTCTTTTTATCTCAGAAGGAGCAATATCTTTTGTAAAGCCGCAGGTAATCAGGATGAGATCTTTCTGCTCAAAATGCAACTGCAATGTTTCTGACAGGTGTTTATTCCTGATACAGGATGACTGTTTGCTTTAGAGGTGTATCCTGTATGCTTAGCTTCCTTGTACTGTCCATTTTATGAAGGAAGTCTGAGCTACAAAAGCTGAATATTTTTTTTTATTGTTCTATACTATTAATATTATAAAAATAATGTATCAGCATAATTTCATTTACAACAGGAAAAAAAGCAGCAGTCCTCCACTTGGCTCAAAGTCCTTACCTATATAAAGAAGCATCCATTTAACTGAGCTGAAATAAAGCAACCCGAAGAACCCTCAGTTCATTAAGCATGAGGTTCTTTGGTTTTCTTTTACATTCACTGTAGGATTATCCTTCAAGTCTGCACCTCCTTTTGAAATGCACTTTAGCTGGTTACTTTGTGACTCCTGGTTTTTAGATCATCCACTCTGCATGGGCTGGTTACCATACAGAATTATTATATGCAAGACTCCAGCTATTTAAAAGATAAACAAAAGTGATGAATCTCAGGTTTTAAGAATATAAAGCATCCAGAATGTCCAAGCAAAGTCCTTGCAGGTCACAAGGAACATCAAAGCACTGTCTGGTGTTTATACTCTATGGTTAACATTAAGTGGACAAGAAATGTTTTCTCTGTAACAAATTATTGAAAAACACCCCAAACTATCCATCAAATACTAATATATACAATCCTTCACAGCTGTTCCTGATATAAGTTTTAATTGTGAAATACCAATGTGAAATGTTAAGCCACTTGCTGCATAAAAACAGGTTTCTTCTAAAAATGCGCGGGATTCTTCCAAGTCACACCCAGGCTTTCCATCCAGGGAAGAGTTGGCTCAGATTTTTAGGGTCCATGGCCTGCTGTATGAGGAGGTTCACCTGCCCTCCCACATTGAGCACTGTTCCCTCCTCAACACCTTTCAGCTTCTCCTGAAGTCTCATCAGAACACGCTCAGCCACTTTGTTAAAACTCTGGTCATCACTGCTAGTGGAATAAAAAAAAGGAGTAAGAAAATCATAAAGCAAGGCAACAGGGCAGTAAGCAAGACAGTATGAAAAAAATCTTGCACCTGGCTTTTCTTTTACATTCTTGTGGATCAGTACCGAGCGTAGAGCTCATGTCAGCCTCATCCTCTGGTCTCTGCTGCAAGTACAAAGCTTTCAAGGGGTTCATGGTCCAGTCGAAAAGAGGATCATAGAGCAGCACCTACACGGTAAAAAAATCTCTATTTAATTTAAACTGCTAATTGCAGCCAGTCTGGTGCCCTAGCAGAATTGGGCTAAACTGCTTTGTAGAAAACCCAGTGATAAAACTGTATCTATCATTTTCAGCTATTTGAGTTATTCCTACTTGACTAACTTTTGCCACTCAGTTCCATCTCAGCAATGACGAGATCACTTCTCAATACAGTTCTAGGCAACTTATTATTTTTTAATATATAGTATAAATTACTTTTAAAAATCAGTTTAATTCTCACCTGTGTGACCTATGCAAAAAAGATTTAATTCTATTTGCACAATGCATGCTAGGAATGTTGCACTATGGCTAGAAGCATTTAGATACTAAAGATGGAAAATCGCAAACTGGTCTTGGTTTTATTGAAGATTACATAAAATCATAAAATTGCTTGGTTGGAAAAGATCTTTTGAGATCACCAAGTCCAACCGTATCCATCCACTACTAAGCCATGTCCCTGAGCACTTCATCTACCTGTCTTTTAAATACCTCCAGGGATGGTGACTCAATCACCTCCCTGGGCAGCCTCTGCCAGTGCTTGAGAACCCTTTTGGTGAAGAAATCTTTCCTGATGTCTAATCTGAACCTCCTCTGGTGCAATTTGAAGCCATTTCCTCTCATCCTATTACCTGTTACTTGGGAGAAGAGACCAGCACCCACCTCGCTAAAATCTCCTTTCAGGCAGTTGTAGACAGTGACAAGGTCTCCCCTCAGCCTCCTTTTCTCTGGGCTAAACTAACAAATCTGACCAACATATCTTCATGAATTAACAAATCTACCAACACTACTAAATTAAAATTGAGCAAAACACTCTACACAAATATTCACTCTAGTAATGCATAAGAAGACAAAGACAATAAACTGAAGATAGTCCAGCAGGTTACTGTCAGAAAGAACAATGAAGTGCTTACCTCTACAATAGTCAGCAAAGCTTCCTGAGAATTTCTCATAACAGCCATTGTTTTCTCACAGCATCTAGAAAACATTTTACTGTATTTTTAGGTTCTTTTACACAGAATGATATTTTCATCATTTAAATAATGGATATTTGCAGTCAAAGGTTCATTTCTAACAAATGAGTAACCTCTCTGATGTTCCCATTTGGGAAAAAAAGTGGATTAGTACAGAAATGTAAGACCAGAAAGAGACTGAGTAGTTCACTCATGATATTCCTATGGAAAAGAGATTACACATTTCACTAGTCTGAAATGTTTCTATACATAGAATTAACCACTGAGTCAACAGTGATCCTTGAGGTGCCAGAGGTGCTCAGCAACACAAAGAATCTTGGCAGGATTCCTTTGGATGAAATGAGCAGATCTAGTAGCCAGAGACATCAAGCTACTTCTGAAATCTCTTCAACAAGTTTAGACACAGAAGTGCTTACCTACATTCACAATCAAGTAAAGTAACCCTGTGGAAGGAATATGAAGAATTTTATATGGGAGAGGTACTTCAGTGAAAGAGGGATTAGGCCTCCTGTGTGCTATCGCCTTCTATGACCAAATGACTCGGATGCTGGACGAGGGAAAGGCTGTGGATGTGGTCTTTCTGCACCTCAGTAAAGCCTTTGACAGTTTCTCACAGCATTCTGCTACAGAAACTGTCAGCCTCTGGCCTGGACAGGCGCACACTCTCCTGGGTGGAAAACTGGTTGGATGACCGGGCCCAGAGGGTGGTGGGAAATGGTGTTAAATCCAGCTGGAGGCCAGTTACAAGTGGGGTTCCCCAGGGCTCAGTCCTGGGTCCAGCCCTGTTCAATGTCTTTATCAACGACCTGGATGAAGGCATCAAGTGCACCCTTAGCAAGTTTGCAGATGACACTAAGCTGGGTGGAAGTGTGGATCTGCTGGAGGGTAGGGAGGCTCTGCAAAGGGACCTGAACAGGCTGGACTGCTGGGCTGAGACCAACGGCATGAGGTTTAACACGGCCAAATGCCGGGTCCTGCACTTGGGGCACAACAACCCTATGCAGAGCTACAGACTAGGAGAAGTCTGTCTAGAAAGCTGCCTGGAGGAGAGGGACCCGGGGGTGCTGGTTGACAGCCGACTGAATATGAGCCAGCAGTGGCCCAGGTGGCCAAGAAGGCCAATGGCATCTTGGCTTGTATCAGAAACGGTGTGACCAGCAGGTCCAGGGAGGTTATTCTCCCTCTGTACTCGGCACTGGTGAGACCACTCCTTGAATCCTGTGTTCAGTTCTGGGCCCCTCACCACAAGAAGGATGTTGAGGCTCTGGAGCGAGTCCAGAGAAGAGCAACGAAGCTGGTGAAGGGGCTGGAGAACAGGCCTTATGAGGAGCGGCTGAGAGAGCTGGGGTTGTTTAGCCTGGAGAAGAGAAGGCAGAGAGGAGACCTCATTTCTCTCTACAACTACCTGAGGGGAGGTTGTAGAGAGGAGGGTGCTGGCCTCTTCTCCCAAGTGACAGGGGACAGGACGAGAGGGAATGGCCTCAAGCTGCACCAGGGGAGATTTAGGCTGGACATTAGGAAAAACTTTTTCACAGAAAGGGTCATTGGGCACTGGAACAGGCTGCCCAGGGAGGTGGTTGATTCACCTTCCCTGGAGGTGTCTAAGGCACGGGTGGACAAGGTGCATGGTGTAGTGTTTGATAGGAATGGTTGGACTCGATGACCCGGTGGGTCTCTTCCAACCTGGTGATTCTATGATTCTATAATTCAGGATGAGAACACAAACAAGGTGACTCGTTTATGCACTTACATCTATACTGTTATTACAAGTCATTCTGGCTGAGGCAGAAACAGTACCTGCACCAGTGCCTTTTATAATCTATATACTTCAGCAAGAGCCAAATAATTCATGCTTTTCTGTATCATGGTACAAAAGTTCCAGAAGTAGCATGAAACCGTGAACGTGACAGCCTCACGTTTAGAACAGAAGTAGCAGTGACTGTACCATCACAGTACAAAGATATATTAAGAACTACTTATTAAAGCTAATTGCTACCTTACAAAGACAACACCTGCGCTATATACTTTTTTAAAGACATGAAATTTGGGGTTTGCAAGCACTACATTCATGAACATCATTAAAGTCTTTAACAGGAGAAATGTCCTGCTTTTTAGGGCCCCACCTCGGCTCATTCACAGGAGACAGAAATTCAGCCCTTCGTGATTTTTCTCTTTTGCAGTTCAAATCTATTGTGGGATTTATATTTCAAAATGATATCAAATATAGGATCCAAAACAGGGAAAATACTGCAAATTATTTACATAAAACTGAAACGAAATTCAAGACAAAATGGTTCAAAGAAACTTAACAACTGTGAATGTATGGGTCTGGACGAAATACATAGCACTCCAGGAAAATAAATGCCAGTCTAAAACAAGGGATGAAATTCAGCTGTGGAGCCTCTGGAAGCACTAGGTCATCCCCGATTTCCAAAGAGGGTGACAATAACCCATTAGTTAGTGCAGAATATGAAAAGCTGGGCAACAAAAATGAACGTGTAATTGGTTACATAAACAACAGCGAATGGGTTAGAGGACAGCATTTATGTTTGGATATCATCAGTAGAAAACAGTGTCCTCTCAAGCATCAGAACTACTTAACATGTAACAATTGTAAAGCCAAAAGTACTCTGGTGCCTCCTTACCCCCTATGCAGTACAGGAGCGCTTACCTCCTGAAGACTCCTTCCACGCCAGTGATGCCCATTCCATCCACAATGTCCCTGGTTAATCTAAATGGCACAGTCTCTGGTGTGGGGAGGACTTTACCTTGCTCAAAAGCAACCCCTAAATGAGAGGATAATAAATGTTTTTAAAAACACTAAAGCAAAGAAAATCTAAGGTTCCCCTGTTGCACTTACCCAGATCTATATGCACGAGTTCTGCTGTTTCTTCATCTATCAGAATATTCTGAACATGCCTGTCTCCAAGTCCAAGTATGTAGCCAACTGAAAGAAAAAGGAAAGTGCTGAAATAATATTTACACGCCATAAAACCCAGGGAATATTTAATACAGAGAAGATGATTAGAATCAGTGTTAACACATGCCAACAAATTAAAAGTGAGAATACTTCTTCCCTAATGTATACATATTACTCCACTAAAAAGCAAACGCCAATCCACAAATCCAAAAAGAAAAAGTTATCTGGATGCAGTTGCAAAAAGGTTGCTTTCATGCAGATGCATATTGTTTTATCTACTCCACAGCCTTCAAAAAAATTAAAAAGATATAAATCAAGTACACAATAAAATCATAATTTTAACTCATGTAATCCATAAAACAGCACTGGACATAATTCAGTCCATAATTCAGTCGGAGCAGCTCAACTATACCTAAATAGCTCCCAAAGGATATTTGTCTAAGTTGGTTTTAAAAAAATCTCCAGTGACACAAATAATAAGGTCTTTCATGTAGGCCTATTTCAGTGCTCCACTGTCCTTACACCTAGAAAACTTCCAAGTTAATTCTCCCTTGCTACAAGTTAAGCCTGTTACTGTTTCTCTGTTAGCAAGTGGACATGGATAACAGTATTTGCTATAAAATTCTTTCCCCCGAGTTCTGTTAATCTGCAGATTTACTTCATTTTTGTCACCAAAAAAGGGAGTGTATAAAGAACATGCTAACATCTACTGCAATGACTAAAATATATTATCAAATATCTTCCAGAAATTCAATACAGAACTGAGTCACTCAAAAGGAACCCAAGTACATTTATTCCCTTAAGACAGAAAAATCACAGGAAAAAACGCCAAAGCTAAATCAACATTTCATCCATGCCTAATGATGCTACTGCAAAAAAAGATTAAGCTTTTCAACTCAGTTATAACATTTGAGGCTACAGGTGAAATGAGTAAACGCTAAATAAACCAACAGAATTAGGCTGTTAGACAACGTTTAAAAAATACCAGAACCTAAAAATACAGACCACTATCTTAAACAAACACAGAATTCCCTTCTGTCTTTCTACTGCAGAATGAATCAGAAATCTTCATTACAAAAATAATGCTAGTGTTTCCTTACTGGCATGTTATACCCCCTGCCCCTCCCCTTTCTGGCACATGACAAAATCAGAAAAGCCACTCTATCTGAAATGGTATAAATTCTTAGTTTACATAATCTGAAAAGCCGAAGCTAGAAACCCAACCTAATACCTATAGAAGATGTAGCCACACTGCGAGTGTATGCCAACCGTTTTTCAAACCACACAGCTGGATCCAGGAACTTTTCCATGCAGAAATAACGAAAGACAGGCTGAAAGTTCTCGCAGACTTTCATGAAGATGCTGTATTTCTCTTCAGGACGCTTCTTTTGTGCATCCTTTAAACAAATAAGAGATGTTTTCTCCATGACTGACTGCTTTGGAAGGAAATTACCTTCTCCTTTCAAAAGAATTACATCCCTCCTTTCTACCCTTCTCCCCTCCAACAAATACTGTTCTCACTCTTTTCCCTCTCTGAGCTGTAATGAATGTCTCTTTTACAGTGATCGTTTATATCTGTTTCACTAAACAATTATATTTTCATACATAACTTGGGCTACATGCAAAAGCTATACTCCCATTTCGTTGGCTTGGCAGGTGCTTGCATTTCACGTGCAAGCACCAGTAAATGCATCCGTTTTCTTGGGGGATGCTTTTCCTTGCACTCTGTTCTGGTAACTGCTCACCAGATGGATCATGTCACTGTGAAAAAGTCCTTCTCAGTAATTCACATGCAAAAGTTGCACAGAGACAAAATGAAATATATTTCTATCCTGTTAATATTATACAGATTCAAGAGGAGATAATCTCTTGCACATTATGCCTATATAAAGTAACAGGTAAACCTGTGATTTTCTAAACACATGATGGAGTGGTTTGTGGAATTGAACTAAAGCAGCTGAATCCATCTAGCAGTCACCTATCACCAGAAGAAAGAAGAACCCTCCCCTACTTGTACCTACTGAACCAGGTGTCTTTTGGTCAGTTTAACATAAAGTTCATCTTCTGACTTAGTTCCCTGAACTGACTCATTGTGAGGGGCAGAGAGCATGTAGCTGTCACAGTGGAGAAGCCAGACCCCTTCCCACTGCCTCCCAGCAACTAAGGCAGTACCATAATCTCAGCTTCATTCTAAAATTGTATTTTTATTTTCAAGGACTAGTATTTAGAATTTTGGTTTATTCATGAAAGAAAATGATTTTTCAATGCAATGAGAAACAGGACAAACATAAATTAATTCTGTAAGATAAATTTACACTGACTTTATTTGGTCTCTAATGAAAATTTTGGAATTCCAATAGATTTACATTATAGAAAACGATGCAAAGATTGATCGGAGATTCAGCTGTATTCAGATCTTTCTTGCAACTGTCATCCATTCAGTAACTTTTGATTTAGTGAAAACTCACCACTGGTCATATTCATTTAATAGACTAAAAGCATAATATATAATTCTATGTAAATTCTACCCTCCCACGTCCCCAGGAAACATGAGCCAGCTTTTTTTTTCAGTTATTTTGACTCACCATCATTATTTTCTGACACTGAGAAGCACAGTAATCTTTTGGTCTGTATCTCTTGTGAGCTCCCTTGTGAATATTGACAAGAAACTCCCCAATGGGAGTTGTTCCTGAGCACCACTCAAGAACACCACTTCTCTGAGAAAGCGGCACCACCTGTAAAACAAACCCAAAGCTGCATGGGGAAGTGTGACACACAACTACGAATGCGCATGCTGCTACCGAGCACAGGGGGTTGTTGAAAAAGACAAAAGATCAAACCACAATATATGGTTTAAATACACATGTATACATACACAAAATACGTTCAGGATTATTCTACCTTTTTGTGGTTTCAATAGAGGATGGGGGATGATGTGATTGAGAGCTGCCCTGTGGAAAAGGATTTGGGGGTGCTGATTGATTGGAAGCTTGACATGAGCCGGCAATGTGTGCTCACAGCCCTGAAGGCCAACCGTGTCCTGGGCTGCATCAAAAGAAGCGTGGCCAGCAGGTTGAGGGAGGTGATTCTGCCCCTCTATTACTCTCTCGTAAGATCCCACCTGGAGTATTGTGTTCGGTTCTGGACAGAAGATATGGAGCTGTTGGAACAGGTCCAGAGGAGGGCTACAAAGATGATCAGAGGGCTGGAGCACCGCCCATACGAAGACAATCTGAAAGAGTTGGGGTTGTTCAGCCTGGAGAAGAGAAGGCTCTGAGGAGACCTTAGAGTGGCCTTCCAGTACCTGAAGGGGGCTACAAGGGAACTGGGGAGGGACTTTTTACAAAGGCTTGTAGTGATAGGACTAGGGGAGAACGGCTATTAATTAAAGAGGGGCAGATTTAGATTAGATATAAAGAGGAAATTCTTCACAATGAGACTGGTGCGCCACCAGAACAGGTTGCCACGGGAAGCTGTGGCTGCCCCATCCTTGGAGGTGTTCAAGGCCAGGCTGGATGGGGCCTTGGGAAGCCTAATCTAGTGGGAGGTATCCCTGTCCACAGCAAGGGGGTTGGTACTGGATGATCTTTAAGGTCCCTTCCAACCCAAACTGTTCTATGATTCTAGCAAATACCTTTCCTAGCCCAGGGAACCTTCCAATACAAACTTCAGTACAATTTAGTGATCCTATTCCATTTGCATGTTTGCATCAGTATTTTTGCTGACCTGTGACTGCCAACAGATTGCTGCACTTGAATGGGATCATACAAGCAGTGTGCAAACTGCATGTAAACAGTAAAATCTGGAACAAACACATGGGAGGTGTGTAAACATATGAGGCTCGTCTTAGAAGCACTTCCCATCCCAGGAAGTGTTTCTCACTTCATAACTGGCTGTAACAGTTACTCTAACTACAGGAGCAGACAGAACTGGCCAGAATGAACAACCTTCTGTCCTGAGAGAATTACCTATGGCCCAATTCCTTCAATTTTCTTTTTTTATGGACGTCTCTATCTCATAATGCAACCCTCATTCTCTTTTTCTCTGCCAGGCTGGACAAGGCTTTGACCAACTTGATCTAGTGGAAGGTGTCCCTGTCCATGGCAGAGGGGTTGGCACTAAAGATCTTTAAGATCCCTTCCAACCCAAACCATTCTGTGGTTCTATGAATTTGCACACACAGAAACCTGAGTCTTCATTGAAAGTCATTCAAAAAATATGGCCCTAACTCCACCTGTAAATTCTTAGAACTATGCTAACAATTCAGATAATCTCCTCTACAAATTCCAGAATGCACATTTCTCATTTGGCAACAAGAACTTTTACTTAGAGAGTACTTGTTCAGAGGTCACATTCGTAGCTATTACTCTAAGCCCAACCACATAAAGGAGGAGGAAAGTTCCTGTTTAAACAAGTTTTCTGCACTCACAGTAAACATTTATTTATGTATTCTCAATTCCAACAAAAACAGTTCTGCAATTCAAATTCTGCATGAGCAGACCCTAGATGGGACTTCTGGATTCACTTTTAAAGAATACTGCAAGACTACAATTTATTAATAATTAATTAAGGAATATGGCAAGACTAAAATTAATGAGAATTCATAAACAAACTCATATGCTCAAGTTTAATGACTAGCAACTTGCAATTCAAGGACAGTGCATGACAATTTTTTCTCACTTATAAGCTCATATAAAGAAAGCTTTGAAGAGTATTTTAATATATATTGGGTATTTGAAATTTTTTAAGGATCTGGAAAAAAAATTGTAATAATTGTTCTAATTGTAATAATTAAATTGTATTAATTGTTTATTACACACCTTAAAGCACAGTGGCTATTTTAATAACACATAAATGTAATATACCTTATATCGTCTTTGGGTTAAAAAGACAAGAATGGGGAAATAAGTTTTTTCTACAGTAAATATTTTTCTGAGGAAGCAGCTATTCAGCATTACCTTGTATCTTCGGATAGTTAATTTTCTCTTCCGTGTTTCGGTGTTTTGCTGGAGCAATGTATTGCACATCTGGAAAACCTGCTGCATAACAGCATCTTGTCTCAGGTCATCCCGCCCCTTTAGTATAAAGAGAAAAAGCAGTGAAAGAACACATTTCAGTATTTAATTTCTTGTTCAACAACTTCAAGAAATTATTTAAAAAAAATCCAGAAAGCACAAGTTACTTTTCCACAGTAATCACCTGTAATAAAATATAATTAACAACTGCTTTTTTTTCTGCATATGGTTTTCTAATAGTGCACAGCTGCTTAAGCAGAACCATCATTAACTTAAATCATCACCTCTTTCTTAGGGTTTTTTTTTCTGACAAATGTTCTTTCATTAAGGATTCAATCAACCTGCATGCCTTATGACATGCTTTCAAAAAACAGACGTTTCATTCATCATATTTAGCCATCCAGCACATTGCTGAAGCAGCATCAGCAGTTCTGATTATTGGATGCAGACATTCATGCTTCTCTTAAAACATTTCAAACCTAGCCCACACTTAAAAGCAGAACAGAATTCTGCCAGCAGCTGCTGCATGTTTACATTCAAAGACAGAGAGAATGACATCAATTGAGTTTAAAGAGAAGAAGTATCATTAGAGATCTGTGTTTCCAGGTGCATGTTTTCGATTGTGTCTGAATTGTAATTCTTTTTACATGGAGAACAAGGGAAAAAGGAAATATTTAACACAAAATGCTGATGGTTTTTATTCCCTGTACACTCCAGGTCACTGCTGAAACATGACTGTGCAAGTCACAGGTCTGCTAGTTGTCAGTTCAGCCACTGCGTATTATATGCGTTGTTGAAAAATAATGACTAAAATAGTTTATATCACATCATATCATATCTTTGCAATTTCCTTTATTAGGGCAGTTCTGAACTGAGAAAGCTGACACTGAACTGTGAAAAGTCTGCTACAGGTCCGGGGAGGTTATTCTCCCTCTGTACTCGGCACTGGTGAGACTGCACCTCGAATCCTGTGTTCAATTCTGGGCCCCTCACCACAAGAAGGATGTTGAGGCTCTGGAGCGAGTCCAGAGAAGAGCAATGAAGCTGGTGAAGGGGCTGGAGAACAGGCCTTATGAGGAGCACCTGAGAGAGCTGGGGGTTTTTAGCCTGGAGAAGAGGAGGCTGAGGGGAGACCTCACTGCTCTGTAAAAGTACCTGAAAGGAGGTTGTGGAGAGGCCTCTTCTCCCAAGTGACAGGGGACAGGACAAGAGGAAATGGCCTCAAGCTGCACCAGGGGAGATTTAGGCTGGGCATTAGGAAAAACTTTTTCACAGAAAGGGTCATTGGGCACTGGAACAGGCTGCCCAGGGAAGTGGTTGATTCACCTTCCCTGGAGGTGTTTAAGGCACGGGTGGACGAGGTGCTAAGGGGCATGGTTTAGTGTTTGATAGGAATGGTTGGATTCGATGATCCAGTGGGTCTCTTCCAACCTGGTTATTCTACGATTCTGTGAGAAAACTGACATGATCTTATAAAATTCCAACACGCTAAGCCTCTGACATGTCATTACAATCGACAGAACCTACCTTAACCAGCTGCCTCCTTTCTTTACCATCTGATCCTACACAGTCTATTATTTTAGGCAGATTCAGGCCTCCTGCTAACCGAAATTCTGGCTTAAAAGACTTTATTGTGACCAAATTTTCATACTGTCCTGTGGGATCCACCTGCAATTATAAATCAGTTTCAAAGTAATAAAAAAATATTACCTCCATTTTACTTAGAGAAAGTGGTAATGAGTTGTTTGCAAACCTCGTTAGCAGACTACATGCTAAATATTAATATAAGCATTCCATCACCTACAAGGATAACCGCAAAGGCTGAAAAAAAATCTGCTGAGCAAAGGAGTGAATTTGATTTCTCCTTTTTCACCTCATAGGAGACCTGGTGCTGCATACTTCCACAGAACAAGCTGTGAAACTATTTCAGTATGTCCCAACTAGTATTCTGTCAAGAAGATGTTTATGTACAGCTGGGGGGCATTAGGCTGCAAATGGACCCAATCTACAACCCTAAAACTGTTGCAGTCTACAGGACATGTACCCTCAGCCTGCCTCCATATCTTCACGCCACAATGCAGCCCTGCTCAGCTGAATGTACACATCCCTTCAGCTGTTTACACCACACACCTCCAACTATTTGAGATGGTTTGTACTGGAGAAGAAGAAAGGCAAAGAAAAGGACAATCGAGTTGTCCAAAGGAGCAACACCTGGGGTCAACAGGAGCTCTACAAACAAACGCTATTTAGCATGCGTGGCAATTTCTGGCCTTGAAGTCAAACAGCAAAATGTCCCTAGGCTTGTTTTATTTAGCTTTATAGACACAGCCTGAGGGACTTCAACATAGGGAAGTTTGGCTTTATAACATAAATTTTAGGTGGCTGGCCCAAAAAGCAACTATGCACTCCTGAAAATGGTAAGTTTTCTAGGTAGAGCATGTTGCATCCAAGAATGAGTGCCTATGCACCCATCCCATCAACCACTTATGCTAGTAAGAATGGATCATTCACCATTACTAAATGGTAAAAACATAGAGGCTGGCCATTTAAGAACAGCCAAAGAGGTATTTCTATCATCTCTCACTCTCTCTGTCTCTCTATCTACCTCTCCAATTTCCATTTTTGGAAATTAAGTGCCTCCCCAAAACTCTTTAGCTAGCACATACAAAACAAGATCTTCTCTTCAATTTAGGTAGCTCCTCACCCCTTTTGACAACGAAAGAAAAGTCAGTGGCAATGGTGGCAGTGGCAAAGCCATCTTCCTACAATAAGCCACTATACCACAAATATAAGACTTGGGATCAAGGTCTTCCAAAGCCTAAGGAAACCATCTCATGCTGCATCTCCCACCTGACAGAAAAGCACCCCTGGCAGGCTAATCTGTAAAGGACATGGGAATTTGATGAAGGGATATATGCCCTGACTGCCTTATAAAAATGTGAAGTCGATTCTAAGATTTGATTTTATATTGTATATTTATTTCAACTTCAGTCACCTTAATTTCCATGGTAGGAACAATAACATCCTCCAGGTTCTTCAGTTTAATAATTGGCTGGTCACCTGGAATACTTATTCCTTCTGTAACTAAAAGGAATTAATATTTTTAAATTCAGAAGTATAAACATACACCAAAGCTCATTAAAAAACTGACTTATATTGCTTTTGGGACCCCAAATCTCACTGCATGCTTCTGTCAAGCAGATGAAGATGACAAGGAGATAACTGGAATTTTCTCAAGTTTCATACTTAGGAAGTCTGAACCTTGCAGTACAAGTACTTACTATGACCTTTTTAATCCAGACTAAATTCTACATTTATTAAAAACAGGATACAGAGCTAACACAGTATCTCCTTTAACTAAATATCAATATGTAGACATATACTTTTTAACCCAAGAAAATGTAACATATCTTCACTATTAAATACAAAATACTTTCCAAGACTTACTTCTATGGGTTTTCCACGGAGTAGCATCTAGATTTGCTAATGTGATGTAAGCATCACAAAGTGCTTCAATGTCTCTAACCATACGAGCTCTCTTTTTTCTTACAATATTGATTATATTGCTAGCAGCCTCCATTCTGTCCTAAAAAACGCAACAGAATACAAATATCAGATCTTGCAAACTGCATCTGGTAAGATTAAAGATGCATCACAACATGCTGTCAAATAAGTACAATTGAGATACATCCCATGAAAACAGAGAAAAAGGCAATTATGGACAGTCTTTTGTGATATGAACAGAAATAATTTGAAGAAAAGTTCTGTGTTGTCTAATTGAAGATAATGAATAAAGTACAATCTCATCTTGGATAGAGAGGGAGCAAATCTGTCCAGGCAAAGTGCAAAAAACCTGCAAAAATTCTTCAGAAAAAGAGACAGGCAGTTTTGGATGTTCTTCCACTACCTTCCTGCTTCCCAGCTGAAGAAATGCCTGCAAAAATCTGACCATGTGTCCCTTCTATGCCAAACTCTGAGAAGACTAAGCTGAGTTTGGTATAATCCTACTCCTAAGAATGGGACCACAAAAGAACTACAAGCCTGAGAGAAAGGTAAAAAAAGCCACCTAAAAATATGGTGAAAAATTGTATCGTGGATATATGGAGGGGAAGAAGGTAATGACAAGCCTATAGTGAGTGGGGAAAGAAGACGCAAATAATCTAGATATAAGATGATTCCAAATAGAGTTTCCAACAAAAATTAAGCAGTAATGACATTAAGATGAAGCCACAATTCAGTATTACCCATCATCTTGGCTTGTAATATATAAAGGTCATACAAAGGAACAAAACATACACTGCATAAGGCTAAATACTTCAAGAGAAGAGATGTCATCACTCAAAGCAGGGAAAAAACCCTCTATTCAGTATGTACTTTTAACAACAAACTCACTCGAGTCTTCAATGCAACTAAAATGTCTCTTACAGAATCACGCATCAAGGATGTTTATCACAAAACTCTTTGATATAATTGGGGCTATTCCTTGCGGGAAGTGTTAACCACGTTTTGTTCAGCCCCGTAATTCTTTCAATAACAATTACCAATGTATGCACAAAAGAAGTGGGTTTTTATTATTAAAAATACTTTTTTTCCCTCGCACTCTTTCTTAACAAAAGTTAGCTGATGCGCTCTAAACTAAAATACCATTTGATATAATTTTCTTTTTCATTTTTTAACAAAATAAAAGGACTGAATGTGATTAATAGGATGGAATTTTTTTGTAGTTACCACATCAAGCTGGGAGATTTCTTTCGGTACATTTTTAATTAACTTATTTCTTCTTATTGCATCTGGTTTTGTAAGGAGTTCATCTTTGCTAGCATTTGCCAAAGCTAGTATTATAAACAAAGAGTGATGTGGATGATCCTGTGAGATTCTAGACATCAGCTGCCAAGAAAAAGATCCCATTATTGAAAACTGTATAGAAAAAAAAAATTACTTAATTAACATTATTAGTTCTTTCAAATGTCTAAGACTCCTAATAAGAACTAAAAAGTAATAGCTAGATGGTATTCCCACAATTAAAATACGAAGTATATTCCTATATCTGCATAAGGCTACTCTTATACAAAACAACAATCAATTAAGTAGCAAGGAAAAAAAGTCCCAAATCCTCCCCCCGCCACTATGCAGATTTTGCATCACTAGTTTTTCATACACCTTTATCACCTCCATCACTCATTTAGCTATAACTGCGGAAAGGAAGACACCTATTGTTTTCAAGTGCGTTACTAAGCCAATCAAGATATTTTTAGATATGAAAAACATCAATTACATTGTTCAGAACTTCATGAAATCCTAAACCACCCATCAGCTTGGTTCCCATTCGAGCAGCCAGCTGGTACATTAGAGGCAAAAACTTGTATGAAGGGATCTTCTCTGCATTTTTCTGTAGTAGAGAAAAGCCAGTTAGAAAGGTGTAGTAGACACAAAGAAAATAGAATCATAAAACACCAAGAAAAGGCCAGCAATTTTGGGGTAGCAGTTTTTGCTAAACTGAAAGTAATCATTGCTGTGTGATCAAATGGCAATCCAGTAACACATCGTCTTGGTCCATGTCTCCTGAATGCTACAAGTCCTTCATAACAGAATTACTATTTTCCACACTATTAGAGCAGAGCTTAGATAAATTGATTCAGAATTAATTTCCAGATTCTTTGTGGGAAGAGAAAATCCTAATTAAAAAAACCCTACAATTTAGTTTGAGACAAGAAACAAGGCTGTGTTAAAAATATGAGTCAATGAGCATTCTCTATTTTTCAAAGTTAGTTATAACACAAAGTGAAGAATTATACAGATATCCGTTATAACCAGATCTTTCAGATAAGAATTAGCAGAATTCCTATGCAATTCTAGAAATGACAGAACCAACCTGTGAAAGAGAACTTTACTAGTCCCTGACTACTGTGTTACACAGACAATCTAAAAGCACAACCTTTTACCTGAAAGTATATATAATAGTAACTAGAATAATAACGTTGTTGAATAATAAGGTTGTTGAAGATGGGTAGTATCCAAGGTATGTAAAGAACTAGGTGACAACAGAAAGATCATGAAATATGCTTAATCATACAGACCTGTTAAATTAAAGTGTTAAATTAAATTAGTTCAAATTAAAATGCATTGAGAATTACAGCTCTGATGAAAAACTAACTGCTCAGCAACAATGACTGAAAAAAAAACTTTTGAGGGAAAAGATAAGGAGATACACAGGAAAGCACACTGTACAGCACTGTAGTTCATCTAGAAAAAGCAGAAGGAGAAGCAAGGTGGACAATTTAATGTCAAAGCATAATAATAAAAAGCAACAGCAGAAATATACCTTCATCATTTCATTGACTCTATCAACTCCAGAATTTTCAAGCCACAGGGAACAGAGTCGGAAGATCCACATATCGTGCTCTTCTCCACTTAGTAAACAGCTGATGTAGTTCTCCACTGCTTTACACAAGAAACGCTTACGATCCTCAGTTAGGGCATGTATGGCACACTCATCCAGTTTAAGCTCTCGCTGAACCTTCACCGTGTATCTGTGTGAACAGACAATTTTAAACAATTTCTCTTTTAATGAACTCACAAGCAAGGCTGTCTCTACTTCTCTTGCTTACTAATTTAACTTTTTTTTCACTTGTTTTGTATATACCAGCACAGTAAAACAACTGAGGAACCAAACCGTGGGAGCTATTTCTTTGGTGTATGTCTACGCAGATTCACCACTCTAAGTGAATTTTCAGTCAGTGCCTTTTTTTATTTTTATGACTTAATCTCAATACTGGTGGAAATGGGAATATTCAGTAAAGATCACTGTCTAACTATTTTACTTTCTAACTGCTCAAGCACAGTTTTTTTCTGCTGACTTGCAATTGGTTTTACTAAATGTTTAAGAATTCTTTATTAAGATGAAAGCTGCTCTTTCACCAAATGCGTAATGGAGAAAAATCTCAAACTCATTTTTTTTCACTCTGTAATGTTTTTGCTGTCAAGTAGACTAAACAGATCCAGAAAATAAATGTGAATTCTGGGCCAAGATCATTGATACTGTTTAACTGTTGTAAGATTCCTTGGCATAGCTATCTAGCACTCCCCTAGACCAAGTTGAGAAAGTACTTGCAACATGCATGACAGACTTGGCCACTGTTTTGTGGAGAAGGGAAATTTCAGCTGTGCAGATGTGATTCATGCTGTACCACTTGCCCAGAGGGACAGAGAATTAGTAAAGATGGAGCCCTTGATGGCTCCGCAGTAACCATCTCTCCATTTGAATGCTCACCTGTTTGTCTGAACTCTACGCTCCATGATGAGGCCAACCTCCTCCTTGGCCTTCTTCAGTAATGCCTGCTTATTTTCAAACTCTGAGGATTTCATGTAATTCTCAATTCGCTGGTACTGATTATCTGAGAAACGAGCCAAAGACAGGAAAGCCTTCATCTTTCCTTTCTTCAGCTCATCGCTGCTGTCTCCACTTTGGCTTGCAGCAATTTCCACAGCCTAAAAGGGAAGTTACAATAATGAAGGGACTGATAATCAGATTAACAGTGCTGCATAATACTTGGTTAAACTCTGTTATCACAGAAATGCAGAATGGCTGAGGTTGAAAAGGACCTCTGGAGACCATCTTGTCCACACACCCTACTGAGCAGTGTCATCTGCTTGAACAGGTTATTTGATGTTGCCCCTGATGTAATATATAAATACGCAAAATAAAATCACCAATTGAGTTCTAAGTGAATGAAATCTTTGAGAACTGTTCCAGTGCAGGGAGTCAAAAGTATTACCCTGCATGAAACAGCTTTAATAATCATATACAAGACTCCTACTGCTATCTATATATCTATATATCTATATATCTATATATCTATATATCTATATATCTATATATCTATATATCTATATATCTAGTTTATATTAGATATACCTATATCTAATATAAACTATTTTACAATAGTTTAACAACCTTATCTCACATGACAGGGAGAAAAAAACAGAAGACAGTCAAAAAAGTGCCCCAAAGAGAAGGAAATTATATGTAAAAGTCATTGATTCAAACCATCAGCGTGAATAAACCACGTGGAGTGTAACTATGTAGTGTTTCACAAATTTCGCTGGTGAGCAAGGTCTACATGGAGATACAGTATCAGCAGCACAGAGTGGATACTGAAAAAAGAAATAATGAGAGCTTGTAGTGAGTAACTCCGCTAAAGGGCACTGAGGCACCCATCTGCTGACCTGACAAGGAGTCAGGAGAGGCACGCTGTTCTCCAAAAATAAAAGCTGCATCACAAAATTTACTTGACATTTTAACAACAAGGTCCAAGATGTTGTTGAGAAGGTGCCACAACTTGTCAAGAGTACAGACACTGGTATTCACACGGGCAAGAATGATATTGGAACCTAGGCAGAACCAAGGAAGACTACAAAGCCCTGGCAGTGCAAATGAAAAGTATTGGTGCTCAAGTCATCTTTTGTAAAGGGTACAAGTTACTCCTGGGGAGATTCCGACTGGATAGAAAAAGAAAAAAAAATCACAATGAGAACAATCAGGAATAATCTCCCCAGGAAAGCAGTGGATTTCCCAACATTGGACACTTTCGAGATCTGGCTGGAGAGGGTGCTGGGCCATCTTGTCTGGATTGTGCTTTTACCAAGAAAAGTTGGATCAGATGATCCTTGAGGTCCCTTCCAACCTGGCATTCTATGGCTGTATAAAACTAGCAGAAAAAAAAGAAATGCAGTTACACTAATAAAAATGTTTCTACCACTGACTAACAGTAACAAGTAATTACAGTATTTTGAAACATTAGTGTGAGACTTTCCAGCACTTGGAATGAGATTGTTAACAACACAATCCCCATATCGAAACACAATAAGAAAATTATTTGTCCTGAGAAGGAAAGCATGGGGATGGTGTGGAAGAGGAAAGGGAAACGGGACTGGCAGTTGTTGTCACTGAACTTCTACGCCAGTATCACACAAAAGTTTCACTGTGAATTCTATAAAGCCATATTCTGACTCTTTTATAAGATCCAGATGTTATATGTTATGTGAAACTATAATACAAGAAACCAGAAAAATAAAAGCTGCATCAAAATTTACTTGACATTTTAACAACATTTTAGCACAACATTATCTCAAAGACTGCACATTTTAAAGACTGGATGCACCTTTTCTAAGTATTTCTGCATGATGACCGTAGGGTTTTCCAAGCACGTTTCTGCCAGCCAGGTTCCACATAGCCTCAGACACTCTGTATACATCAATTTCAGACGAGGATCATTCTCAACCTTTGCGAAAGCAAGTTTGAGGGTAAAAAGAATAAAGAGGGAGGCATCAAACAAAAATACCTTTTACATACAAGGTAGGCAATTCATAAAACCTGAATATAATGTAATCACTTGGGCCTATTACACATAATACATCTACAGAGTCATTTACAATGCATACCTAGAGTAGTCAATCTTAAATCACCTTCTATGTTAGACTAAAAGAGAGCATATATTTTTAAATATCTGACAGTTTGAACAATGAAAACAGAACAAAACAATGACAAAATGCAATAGAAATCAAATAAATTCACAGCATGTTTCCAAAACTGTTATTTCTAATATCCTCATTTAATGTAAAGTACCACAGCACACTCTGTAGGAAACATTCAGAACTTGTAATAAATATGTGTCATCATCATATTTTACAGAAAGATGTCTACATGGAAACTCGGCTAAAAGTGATCTGAGATGATGAATGAGCAGATTTCCACATGTTTAACACTGCTCAGCTGGCTGTACAGTTGGACAAGTTTCCAAAATACTTCTAGTATAAGGTACACGGTAAGAACCACCTGGTCAAGATGGCAATGCTAACTGTGAAATATTGAAGGATAACACAGGCAGTAAAACAACAAATCTCCTTATGTGGACAGGGTATGCGTAACACTGGAAGGTGAGAGCAGGATTAAATTTTTGGAGGCCTTCATCAACTGATTAATGAAGCATTCCTGAAAATCAATGGACGAGCAGCAACTCTTGATTTTGCAAGTCTGATATGTATGGAGAACTTCTCCAGCTTTTCTGAAATTCCTTAATAGAGTATATGGATTCAAAGTAAATGCTTATTATTCTCCAAAAATTACTCAAAGAAAACCATTGTGGCTAAACCCAAAGGTAAGGATGATGAAGAAACTTTTTGCACATCAGTACACAACATAAAGTTTTGTCCAAGCAAAAAGAAAATATGTTTACAAAAATCATAAAATGTCCTGTGAAATGAAAAACTAAAAACCCATCATCAACTTCTGCTTGAAATTGCCTTAATGTAAAGGAATGGCAGGTGACAGATGTTTATACATTATATAAACATACCTGAAACCAATCTGCTTCTAATTTTTTTATCATGCCTTTAAGAATATTCAGTGCAAGACTCTCTTCCTTTTTAGCCCAGAAAACTTGAGCTTCTTCCAGTTGCCATTCAGAAACTCCATATCCTGTTGGATTGTATTGTTTGATCTGAAACATAGCTCTTTCTGGAATCTGAAATTGAACAAAACATTATAAACAATTCTTTACATCAAATACATGTATCTCACAGCAACTTTTGTTTTTAAACTTCATCTGCATTTGTTCTATTTGTGCAGCATACTCTGCCTATCCAACGCTAAGAATTTATTTGTGGCAAAGAGATGAAGTTATTTGTCTATATACTTGCAGAAAATTCAGATTTGCAACAAAGGAGGTTCCTGGAGTGTGTGGAAGACAACTTCCTCACACAGCTGGTGAACGAACCGACAAGGGATGGTGCCCTCCTGGACCTGCTGTTTGTGAACAGAGAAGGACTGGTGGGGGATGTGAAGGTTGGAGGACGCTTGGGGCAAAGCGGTCATGAGATGATAGAGTTCTCAGTGCAGGGTAAGATGAAGAAGGAGGTTAGCAGAACAGTCGCCCTCAACTTTCAGAGAGCAGACTTTGGGCTGTTCAGAAGGCTGGTCGGAAAAGTCCCGTGGGAGGCGCTCCTTGAAGGCAAAGGTGTCCATGAGGGCTGGGCGCTCTTCAAGAAGGAACTCCTAGCAGCTCAGGAGAAAGCCGTCCCCAAGTTCCGGAAAAGTAGCCAGCGGGGTAATAAACCAGCGTGGTTGAGTAGGGAGGTCCTAAGAGACATCAATAGGAAGAGGAGGGTCTACGACCTCTGGAGGAAGGGGCAGGCATCCTGGGTGGAATATAGGGAGGAAGTGAGAATGTGCAGGGAAAAAGTCAGGAGGGCTAAGGCCCAACTAGGAGGGCTAGGGAGAATCTCCAGTCCCTAGTAGATGCAGAGGGAACAAGAGTAACAGGGGACAAAGACAAGGCTGAAGTACTCAATGCCTACTTTGCCTCAGTCTTTAACAGTAAGGAAAATTGTTCCCTCTGTGCACAACCCCAAGGGTTGGAAGAGAAGTATGAGATTCCCAAGGTCCAAGAGGAGGTGGTTAGAGACTTGCTCGCCCAGCTAGACGCCCACAAGTCTATGGGGCCGGATGGAGTCCACCCAAGAGTTTTGAGGGAACTGGCGGATGTGCTGGCCAAACCCCTTTCCATCATCTTCCAGCAGTCCTGGATGACTGGGGAGGTTCTGCTGGACTGGAGGCTGGCTGATGTCATGCCCATCTATAAGAAGGGGCGCAGGGAGGATCCGGGGAACTACAGGCCTGTCAGCCTGACCTTGGTACCGGGGAAAGTCATGGAGCGGGTGATCCTGAGTGCGATCAAGAAGCACTTGCAAGAGAACCAGGTGATCAGGCCCAGTCAACACGGGTTCATGAAAGGCAGGTCTTGCCAGAGTAATCTGATCACCTTCTATGTCGAGTGACTAGACTCTTGGACGAGGGAATGGCTGTGGATGTATCTTCCTGGATGTCAGTAAAGCCTTTGATACAGTTTCTCACAGCATTCTGCTTTGGAAACTGTCGGCCTCTGGCCTGGACGGGTGCACACTCTCCTGGGTGAGAAACTGGTTGAATGACTGGGCCCAGAGGGTGATGGTAAATGGAGTTAAATCCAGCTGGAGGCCAGTTACAAGTGGGGTTCCCCAGGGCTCAGTCCTGGATCCAGTCCTGTTTAATGTCTTTATCAACGAACTGGATGAAGGCATCGAGTCCTCCCTTAGCAAGTTTGCAGATGACATTAAGCTGGGTGGAAGTGTCGATCTGCTGGAGAGTCGGGAGGCTCTGCAAAGGGACCTGAACAGGCTGGACTGCTGGGCTGAGACCAACGGCAGGAGGTTTAACACGGCCAAATGCCGGGTCCTGCACTTGGGGCACAACAACCCTAAGCAGAGGTACAAACTAGGAGAAACCTGGCTGGAAAGCTGCCAGGAGGAGAAGGACCTGGGGGTGTTGGTTGACAGCCGACTGAACGTGAGCCATCAGTGTGCCCAGGTGGCCAAGAAGGCCAATGGCATCTTGGCTTGTATCAGGAACAGCGTGACCAGCAGGTCCATGGAGGTTATTCTCCCCCTGTACTTGGCACTGGTGAGACCGCACCTTGAGTACTGTGTTCAGTTCTGGGCTCCTCACCACAAGAGTGATGTTGAGGCTCTGGAGAGAGTCCAGAGAAGAGCAACAAAGCTGGTGAAGGGGCTGGAGAACAAATCTTATGAGGAGCGGCTGAGAGAGCTGGGGTTGTTTAGCCTGGAGAAGAGGAGGCTGAGGGGAGACCTTATTACTCTCTACAACTACCTGAAGGGAGGTTGTGGAGAGGAGCGTGCTGGCCTCTTCTCCCAAGTGACAGGGGACAGGACGAGAGGGAATGGCCTCAAGCTCCGCCAGGGGAGATTTAGGCTTGAGATTAGGTGGTTGAGTCACCATCCCTGGAGGTGTTTAAGGTTAGGGTAGATGAGGTGCTTAGGAGCATGATTTAGGGATTGGTTGGAATGGTTGGACTCAATGATCCAGTGGGTCTCTTCCAACCTGGTTATTCTGTGATTCTGTGATTCTGTGATTCTGTGAAAAATAGGCTACGGAATTAGACCTCACAAACCCCAAAATAATCAACGTGTAACATTTTAACTTGCCTGGAACTGTAAAGTATAGAAATTCTACAATCAGTACCCACTGAAACACTGGATTTAAAATTTTAGCTTAGTGATTATTATTACATCCTAGGACACCTCAGAAAAAAACCCGAGAAACATGGCACCATCGTACACTAATTCTTTCATATGCTTATCTCTTCACTCATATCACTGGCGAAGTAACATTTTCATTATTTAGTGATCTACTACCACTATGATAGCCCAAAGAACAAACTATCTTTTAACAATGTTGAAGACTGAGACTAATGTGTATTTTCACAAGTTGTCCAATCAGTAACCTAATCAATCAGACTATTCAATAAGCAAGGTAAACAATAAAAATGTAAAAATATCTGCAAGTGACAATGTAAATTTGGGCATTTAGTGGTCAGTGAGATAACTCTGTACAGCATTCTCTTCCTTCTCTTGATGGATGACAGTACCCCAAAGAAGAAGAAATGCTACTAGGTGCAAAAACTGCTTCCTCAATAACTTTCCTCCATCCAGACACTTAGTGTTGTCAGCTACTGAAGTGCCAAAAAGAAAAGGTTTGAAAGATGATGAAAGATGTCCTAAATATTGCTCGTGACCTGCAACACTGAAGGGGGGTCAGAAACACACTGGCTCAATCACATGGAACCTCCTAATTCTCTCAAAATATAGCATCCCAATTTTAATCTTGCTCTGTAACTAAAAATCAAAGTGAGAAAAAATTGACTTCTTTTGAGGCTTTTACGGTGTTTGTGACTGGGCAGGCCTGAGACAAAAGAAGTCTTAAAAATTAATTTTCCGAAACTATTCCAGAGGTGCTGAGTAAGCCTTTTAAATTTACGAAATAAAAGACAGTTGTTCTGATTTCATCGTGATTCAAGAAAAGAGTTAGAACCCCCCTGAAATCAAACTTTAATATAGTTTTGCATATTTGAAGCATTAAAACATCTTTTCAGGTTATATATTTAGATGGAATTATTTTCTGCAGAGGTTGCTGGAGGGTGTTTTTGCTCTACAAATGCTTGTTGAGTAACTACTCTAGATACACTACTTAAAACAAGCCAAGCCTGACTCTGGACCTCAAATGCACTAGCAGAAACCACTAATACTACAAATCCCATTAAGTCATTCACAGAGAGATATTTACCACCATGCAATGGTGCTTTCTGAGTATAAAACCTTGGAGTAAACACTAAATATACAAATACAACAGAGTTCTTTCATAGAATCACAGAATGGTTGGGGTTGGAAGGGACCTTAAAGATCATCTAACTCCAATTCCATTGCCCTGTGCAGGGACACCTTCCACTACATCAGGTTGTTCAAATCCAATCTGATCTTGAAAACCTCCAAGGATGGGGCACCCACGAGTTTCCTGGGCAAGCTGTTCCAGTGCTTCATTACTCCTACAGTAAAACATTTCTTCCTAATATCTAATATAAACCTCCCTGCTTTCAGCTTAAAGCCATTCCCCCTCATCCTGTCCCTGCACCCCCTGATAAAGAGCCCCTTCCCAGCTTTCCTATAGGCCCTCTTTAAATGCTGGAAGGCTGCTACGAGGAAGGCTGCTTCTTTTTGCAGCTTTACTCTGGAACACTACAACAGCACGACACCAATGGAAGTGGATACCTCAGACTGCACCAAAATAAAGAAACAGAGCTACAACAGCATTCTACACTAAAAATTTAATTTTTCAAGTATCTAATTCATAGAGTAGCTTACAGCTATAAAAAAAAATCAGAAAACATGTTCATAAATACAATTAATGAGTAAGTCCTACTTAGTTTAAGTCTCCAACTAATTGATTCACTGAATAAATTTATATTACAGTTAATCTTTATTACTGTTAAAAAATGAAGTTCTTCCATAAACTAAAATACTCACCATTCATCTTTCCCAAAATGTATTACCTGTGTATTTTTAGCAGTTCTTGCCAATCTAGAAAGCTCCACTAGATGTTTGGTCAGGATATCTTTAATACATTCTCTCTTGGTATTTTCATTCTCCTTTTCAAGTAACATCTCCAAAATTACAGTGCGCAGAGCCATGATAGGTTCCTGGAAACGGAAGTCGCTGTCCTTGAGAAGCTGGGAATGTCTCTGCCATTTCAAATAAGTATCGTTCAGTTGTTGAGTAGTAACAGATCTGCAATTGTTACCAAAAGGAAGAAGATCTGCTGTAAATTCTTGCTAAATATTAGTGAAATGCAAGATGAGTAACAAAAGTAAACTACTAAGGTAGTTCAAAACCTACCGTTCAAAACCAAGACACAGTTCATAAAACCCTACAATGATTAGTATGTAGAATAAACTGTCAGGCTTCCAGTTTTAACTAACATGAAGATCAAGACATCAACATTAGTAAGGTGAACAACTCCACTGCAAACATTGTTGATTAAGCTTCAAAAACTGTTGTATAAGAATTCCATCAGCAAAGGGAATTGTATTCAAATATAGGGCCACTTGAAACAACTTGACCAACATTACTATTTTATTTTATAGGTTGAATATGGATTAATATAAGAACACATTCCAAACTGTGATGCTGTAGTTGAGTTGGTTGCCATTATATGCATTATTTTCTTAAGTGATTCATTAACTGCATATAGCAATGGTTCACAAAATCCTGGGCATGGTAAATGACTGCAGGATGACAATAAGCTACTAAACTGATGCAATTGTAGCAGAAAAAAATTCAATGTCAATAGCATTATGGAACTGAATACCCTCTTGTGACTGAAAAGCAGAGTTAAGAATTCTAGTAGAACACTGATGGTAATAGCGGTACATGAAGAAAGTGATTCAAAAGGAAACAACTTCCAACAGATCTATGGGGATCATCACAGAAATGGAATATATTTTCAGAAAGGAAACAAGAAAAGGATCACTCAGACACTCTGGAAAACCAAGAGATACCACTGTTGCCTTGGAGTATATCAGAGAACTCGAAATAAAGGAAAGAAAACAATTATTATAAATATTGGCATAACATCATATAATTAAAATTAGATCATGAATAAACCCAGTCTGGACATAAAGATAATATAATTTGTCTTCACATGGTAAAGCTAAAATAAAAAGCTAATTTTAAGATAAAGTTTGAGATGTTAATTAATAAAATTTGTTGAGGTTATTTTATTTTTGTGCTAGACTTGCTTAACAAATATTCTGAAAACTGAGAAAGGAGTAGAAAACAAGCTTAAAAATACCTGGAGAATAGCACACCTATATTTTCCAACTCTCCAATTAGTTGTAGTCTGCAAAGAGTTGGATATAATGAATAAACAGACTCAAGACTGCCTTTGCACAGCTCTTCTACTTCATTCACTCTGTGGATTTAACAGAGAAATAGTAAGTTATTATTTTTTTTAATACTCATAAATAATTCAAAATGCACTTAATGTAATTTCTATACAGTGAGCAGAACTTAAATAGCAAAACTATTCAGGTCAGATTTACTTTGTATCACCACTGAAGTTCAAAAAATTAAGTTTTTAACAAATGTGATAGCTGAGCTAAAGAAGGGTAGTCATTCAAATCCACTTATAAAGGACTGAAAAGTAGTTGACGTACACTACAGGAAATCTACCGTCATTTAACACAGAAAATGCATATGAGGAAAAGACAAATTTAAGTTAAAGAACTTATAAATGATGTTGCAATCCAGTAGTGTTTGTTTTATTCTCTGCACGAATCTTTGTTTAAGCCCATAAAACCACGTAATAGACTTTTACACATAATTTGTGAATACAAACACACACATACACTCTCCATCTCTCACTCTAACAGAAAATATTTGCATACAGTTACCTGGCATCTTTAAGACTATCATAGAATGTAGAGAATTCCTTATCTCGTAAAGACTGAAGAGCATCATACAATGATTCATGGTACCCTGGTCTTCCTGTCTCATCTCTTAAAAATAAAACAAAAGTAACGTAAAATAAAAGGAAAAGCATCCTTCTCTACAAAGAAGTCAATTTTATCTTTATGACATATACTTTCAATAGCACATTTTCTGCAGCTGACATCCTTCTCTACAAAGAAGTCAATTTTATCTTTATGACATATACTTTCAATAGCACATTTTCTGCAGCTGACTGGATTGTTGTTTTGCATGATAAAAAATAATAACACAACCCTTTAAATTTAAAATTAATATAGCATTTTATAAACTCAAGGTGCTTTTTAAAAACAACCCCTCCTCCAGTAATTGTCAACATGTTTGGGATACAAAGAATATGTTCAAGATTGTATCAAAAATATGACACAAAACCAAGTGCATAATAAAAAACTTAATCATAACACATCCCTTACAGTATTAAGCCAGGCACCCAACATTACACAAGGGAGGAGATTCCTCTATGAGGGAGCAGCAAGGAGTCAACACTGGTGCTTGCTTATCCAGGTCTTGATAGCCTCTTGTGCCTTACCAAGTAATATTTACACAGAATCACAGAATAGTTAGGGTTGGATGGGACCTTAAAGATCATCTAGTTCCAAGCCCTCTGCCACGGACAGGGACATCCCACCAGACCAGGCCGCCCAAGGCCCCATCCAACCTTGCCTTGAACACTTGCAAGGATGAAGTACCCACAACCTCCCTGGGCAATCTGTTCCAGTGGTGCACCACTCTCATGGCGAAGAAATTCTTCCTAATGTCTAGCCTATATATGCACCTTTCCAGTTTATACCTATTACCCCTCATCCTATCACTACAAGACTTTGTGAACAGTCCCTCTCCAGCTTTCTTGTAGCCCCTTTCAGGTACTGGAAGATCTCCTCGGAGCCTTCTCTTCTCCAGGCTGAACAACCCCAACTCCTTCATCCTGTCCTTGTATGGGAGATGCTCCAGCCCTCTGATCATCTTTGTAGCCCTCCTTTGGACCCATTCCAACAGTTCCATATCCTTAATTTTCCCCATTTGATTTTAAATTAAACATTATAAACTATCCATTCCACTTATCCATATCTACTTAAGACACATTTACTATCTGAGTCAAAAATGGAAAATTTCAGTTTATAGTTACAATCAAGAAGAAGAATCAACTGTGTAAAGTTTCTGAGGATACTGAAAAGTAACATGCATACAAACCATACAGGTCTCAGTGAAAAAGACTGCTTTTCAATTAAATGTTTAAATTAGGTGACCTGCTTCATGAAAATTATGCTCTAGTGTTGACTATTTGCTTGGAACTGAAACCGTTGCCTTTCACTTAAAGAACTAGCAAAAAAAGTAATTTGGTTTACTTGAGAGAAGAGATGTGGCCCCACTGCATATTCCTCCATGCTGCCTGGTAGCGTATTTCCTGTAGCTTCGCACACCACTCAGTGTTTTCATGTTCCAGTCCTTTTAAATACATCGAAAGAGTGTGGCAAAGGCCAAAATTCTGCAAAGCCTGGAATTAACAAAATTAGTGAAAGTTGGTTTCCTCATTTAATAGACTGAACTGGCTTTTTTAAAAGGCTTTGTTTAGTTTTGTTAAAAAAGAAGCCTTTGTGGATAAGGCAGAACCATTAGTATTTTAATCTCGGCACTATATAACATGAATACTTATTGATAAGACTACTACACTGTTGATATCTGCAACCCTGGAAAAATGGTTTCATTACTACTGTGGCAGGCATTCTTTCAAATAAACTTCTATGTTGCGTATCAAACGAACTATGTCCTTACATTCCTCCATTTCATCATTCCTGGGTAGTAAGCCAAAACTGGTTTTACTTCTTAATGAACTGTCATTCCTGGTGGGGATTTGAACACATTTCCTACCTAAAGTCCTATCTGTTTGAAGACCATAAAGACATTATAATTGTGCCCAGGTTACATGTGCAACTGTTATCAAGAAGAAACACAGTGGAATTTAAACAATGATGCTAACTAATTTGGAGTAGGAAAAGAAGAGTACCATAGGAAAATGAAATTAGGGGAAACAGATATACTCTGCTATGTTATTACAGAACCAGTATAGTTAAAAAAGTGGTATTTTTAAAGGATCAAAATAAAACAACATAAATTCTATTTATTTAGTTTATCAGAAATAATGTAGCTTCAGTAAGATACCTGCCATAATGGAGAGGTTTAAAGAATGAGATGGCAAAAATACCCAAATACTTTACTTTCTGTAACCTATCATTTTAGGAGCTGGCCAAATTAAATACAAAATTAAATACATTTATCTTGAAATATTTCACAAGATGTATTACCCAAAATAGGGATTATGGATGAGTGACAAAAGGAATAGAAGCCTTCATGTTTTCAGGACAAATGTTAGAATCACCCTTACAGTAAAAAAATTCTTTCTAATATCTAAGCTATGGTATTTATATTGAGTTATCTTAGATTATGCAGATTCACTGCCAATGACATAAGGCTGGGCTTGACGACAAAGAGGTCTCTTTAAGTTCTAAAACAATTGCGCATTACTGCAAATAATTTTGAGTAGGGCGGATATTGATTCCTACATTCATTTCTTATTATAATTTATATATTACCTCTATTATTCCTGCCTGGCGAGTAGATGGAGGGAGGCTTGTCTCAAGGTCATATGTTACAAGAGCTTTCTCCCATACTGCTTCATGCTCATACGTCCTTATCCTATAAGTCAACAAGAAGTTTTCAATTAAAGTTCCTTACTAATTAATGAAAGCAATGACTTTAATAAACATATGAACATTAAGAAATTATACCGTGCTAATGGCTGTAACATTCTTCCTCCACCACAGCCATAGAGGCTATCAGGTTCTCCAATGCTTCTATATATGTCCATGAGAAGGTCCTAGAACATGCACCACAAACCAAAAATGACCTCTTTTGCAACTAGTTTAAGTGGGTTTTATATATATCATGTAAATTTATAAATTCAAGTCTTTCCACGTAACATGTTGTTATCATAGCTTAATTTTTCCCTTATGCAACACCGGAACCTGCCATTGTTACAAAAAGAAAAGTCTTGTAGTCTAGCAAAACTCTCCAGGACTACTTAACTTCTCTGTTAAGTTTTTTAATAACACTGCTGGGCCTTAGGTGAACTGGCTGAAAAGCAAAAGGCAGGCGTAGTGAATGAGCATCAGACATCGCAGCTAAGCAAGCACAATTCTGGAATAATGAACTATGGCAACAAAGGACTTAGATAAGGCTACTAAATCAGATTTTACATATTAAACAAACTTGTAGGAATTTATACTACCATTGTTTTAGTTATTACAACTTGCTGCTCCAACTCACTTGCTGATTTTTAATGAACATAACTCTCTGACAAAACAAACCTGAAAGATACTTGGCTAACTACCACCATGAGGTCAGTTCTTTAGGGGAACAAAATCTGCTTTGCCAGTTAATCAGTGTTTCAGGTGAATGAATCCTCAATTTAACTTTTACATCCAGGCCACTGACTTCAGTTTGAATCACAGCATGAGGAGAACTTTAAAATACATTTCTTGAAGCTTAACGAAATCTGCCTACAGCTCGGATGAGACCTACTGTTAACTGTAATTCTACAAGGTTTGCTTTCAGATTATGAAGCACACGCAGGTACCTGTAAACTTATACCAATTTCTTCTTTACTCTTCTCATCCAAAATACTAATAGTTGACCTTTGACTTTCTTCTTCAAATGTCAGACTCCTAGCTGCTTTGACGGATGACCTACAAGAAATGTTACAAATGCTAGTTAAATGAATATTAAATTAAATATTAAAGAAATGCTGAAGCAACACTTAAGAACTAAGGGGCACAAACACCAAGTGCAAAATCAAGCCTATCATATCACCAGGTTATTCAAAAAGGCTCTCAATCAGAATGACAAAAGCGGTCAGCTGAATGGAAAATATCAACAATCAAGACATTCCAACATGAAGACAGATTTTTCTTCTCCTCTGAAAAAACCCCACCTTGTAGTGTCTAATCATGTATTAAATCAAATTGCTTTTGTGACTGCCAGAAGGAAGACTATTCTCTTCCAGGAAAGAATAAAAACAACTACATAACATCTGTGCTTAGAACCATACTTTGATTATACGCTCACTATTTGAGAAAGTATCTTTATTTGTTGCCAAAACAAAGGTAGTTCCATGTTTGGATCTTCCTAGACCAGAAGACAAAGATAATTGTCCATTATATAAGAAAGCTCCTTCTACAAGTATCCTTCAGCCCTATGCTAGAGATTATGAAATTATAGAAGTTAAACCCACACAATTCTGGTCATCATTCTGTGGTTTCTTCCTCTCCTTGATACATTTTTGGACATAATTTAACCACTAGCACACTATTAACATACAAGAAAAAGACTCTGAAAAGTGTTCAATTTAGAAAGTGATATTCAATACATTTTAGTATCTAGAAGCATCAGCCTTAGTGAAGTTTCTCAGAACGCACACTACTAAGAACACTTTGTGGTTAGAAGTCAAAATGACACTATTTCGAGTGTGTCACTGCTTGCAAACTAGCAAGGCTGGGGTCATATTCAAGGACTGGTAGAAATATTTTCTAGGTTGGTACACATGACTAAGAACTTTTTTTTTTAAGTTTCCTGGACTTTTCATATAACAAAACACTTCAGGGACACAAAACCATGATCCATTTTAGCAGAAAAGTCAATGAATTACATTCTTCAAGCCTTGTACCTTTCTTGCTGTTTGTCTGTATTTATCTTGTCTGCGTAGATTTCTGCATAGAGCAAGGCTGTGAAGTGAGCAGCGCAAGACTGTGCTGCCATAGCAACCTCAAGATAATTCAGATCTAGCCAGAAGCTGTCATCAAAGACTGTACCTGAAAAAGATCTGATTAAATAAAGACTTTAATATTGCTGTAACAGACCTTCTCTCAAACATCAAACAAAATAAATCCAATCTAACTACAAAGCCTTCCAAAGGCTAATTTTATCTTAGTTCTCTGAAAGTCAAGACCATAAACATTTTATCAGACAAAAAGGTTTTAGAAAACTCATTCAGCACAATTAAAACCCCTTACGGCTAGCCACATTACATCTGTAACAAATGCAAGGTCACAACTACATCTTCATTCTTTTAACTGACACGTTCTCTACCACATCCTTCTTTCTTCATCTAGAGCGTCAACAGATCTTAGAACAGTCATAATAAAATTGCAGCAAAAATTTGGAAAGCTATAATTCACCTTTTTTGTCTTCTTAAGTAATCAACAACTGCAAGCATGGCTCGTCGAGATACTTTATCCAAACTTCTAAAATTCTGGGTTTCTTGCTCTAGAATGTATATTTCAAAAGAAAGAATATAATGAAGTTTTGTCATAATGTATATGTTTACAAAATAGAAAGGTGCATTTTAAACTCAAGAAAAGAACTGAAAACTCCCTTGGATGGCATTTATAATAATCACTTTAAAATATACCTGGTGTCACTAGGCTTATTTACACCAACCTTTGCACAAATTGCAGTACTAAGGGTTTGTTTATCTCTCTGGCAACCTGAAGCTTGCACGACTTGCCTGTAAAGAGACTGCAAGACATTGTAGAGACTCATTCCTTTGGTGATTTGTCACTGAAGAATGTTGGAAGATATAGCAAAGCAGCTACTGCACAAAAAAACTATTAATCTGCAGTTACTGTGTTTGTGTTAAGGAAGAGGCATGCACAAATAAAAGAAATATATTATTTCAGCTCCTGAAAATAGGTGTGTGTACCACTCCCATAGCCTGCTAACAAAGATCTTACTTTTTACACAGGTTTCTGCTAATTTTAACCACAGTCTAACTGGAAAGGACACCAGCCAGCTTGATTAGAAGATGCACTGTTTTTATTGGAATTTACTGCACTACTCGTAGTCTGCTGCAGTTCTTTTGGTTACAAATGCCTTTCATTCTGCTGAAATGGAACAGGTGTTTGGAATGTACAGGGAAACCATTATCAACATCAGGCAGAACCTAAAACAAGGGTTAATATTATTTCCAAGAGGAAAATCCAGGTGAAAACTGCCTTTAATCCGTCTTGTTTGAGTAAGAGAGGAATTTTAACTACCAATAAGTCATTTTAAGAGACAATCCAAGACTTGGTCTTGCAGCACACAACATTGCATCAGATATATATTCAGAAAGTAATAAACATTATCCAACTGTGAATAAGAAAAGAAGATACACAGAAGAAACAGCTTTAGTCCTGCCAATTAACAGCTTCAAAATGACTGGTATCTCCACTGACAAAGATCAAACAATTGGACAGAACTTTCCAAAATTCTGTCTGCCTACAAATGTGCATTATATGTTTGATGTCACAAGATAAATTTTTCATGACCAGAATCCCTCTTTCAGCTGAAACAAAAATCTTATGACATTACCTGAATCAGAATTTGGAGGTGTGGTAGATCTACTAGATGAGGCAAGTCTGCAGCAGGCTGTAAAAAACTTCTGGATGTGACCTGACAAAAGATTTCTCCAAGATTCATCTGAGTCATGAAGAAGTATATCATGAATCAGGTATGGAAGCAGAGTTTGACACAAGTCTGTTTTCACCTAGAAAACAATCGTACACAGCAGATGCTAAGAAAAACAACAAAAAGCCTTTCTTTCTCAGGTTATAACCAAACTGACATCTACTCAAATGTAAAGCTTGAGAAAGAACATGTAATATAAAAAATGTAAACCACTCAATACGGCTATGCTGGCATTCAGCTAAGTTATAAATTTTATCTATTCTCAAATCTTGTAGTTCAAGAGTGTACTCTGTAGGTATCTGAACTACTCTTAAGAAAAACTAGTAACTCAATAGCAGAAATTACTATTTGCTATCAAGACGAGTAATCACATATTTTTGTGCATCACGGTGCACATATTTATATAAACATATACGTATAATTTAGCTCACCTCACACAGTGGCTTCATTAACTGCAGAACTTCATTTTGCACACCTCCACTGTCCAGTATTGAACTAGTTAGGTGCTTGATCCAAGTCTCATGACTGTTTCCCACAGGAATCCACAGATTTGTGTCATCCAAACTTTCTAAAGGAGCCTCTGTATCCTTAGTAGGTACTACAAAACACTAGAAAGTAAAGATACACGTTGCAAATATAAACAAGTTCTAAAGCATTATAAAAACTCTCATACTGCAATCTGCACAGATTAAAACATTTTAAATATTAGATGTGCTTCAACTGACTGACAATATCAATTTTTTCATGTAAATGTAAAGGTTTCCAAGGAAATCTGTAACTATTAAAAATTATATTTTACTGGCAACATCGACAGGGACACATTAGAAATTTCCTTGAAGTTACAAACAAAAAGTTTCACAATTAGGAAATACCTGGTTAATTATGCACCTTTAATGATGGTTAATTATGCACCTTTTTTTCTGACCTATTTTCCATTAAGTTTTTGTCTCAAATGATACTGGAATCCTGAGAAAAAACATATTACATTACTGAGTAGGTAATCAAAAAGTTAAGTCTAAAAATGAAACCCCACACAGCTTTCTAATGTCAAATTGGTAACTTCCTATATGAAAAAGCCACAAATGCTGAAACAAAAAGGAGAAATAGGTGCATAAAAAGCAATCACGTTTACAGTTAGATTGACGAAAAGTCCAAATTTTGCATTTAACTAAGACTATCTAAAAATATATATACATTTTTTTAAAAAGCATGTATTTTTATGTTTTCTCTGCTTCCTATGCCATGTGAATAAGGTATATTGGAAGAGGTACCTTTTTCCTGGATATTCTGAAAGGCTGTAGATAGATTAGCATGGGATCAGCTCTATTTTTGTAAACTTCCCAAAATTCACTGCCAGACTCGGTGGCTAATATGTTTTTCAAACAGGAAACAGCAGCAGCTCTAACATCAATACTGAAAGAATAAGACACACAATCTCATTATTTTTACTTTCAGCCTGATATTTTATTCACAAAGATCACCTAAACATACAAGACAAATAATTCCACAGTCTAATAATCTGTGCATCAAATCAGAAAATTTGGACTAGGATATTCCATTGCATATTTTGTTATAAAGCAAAGCCTCACTATTTACTCCACAGCACTGCTGTTTTCTCTATAGAGCAGAAGAAACTCTCTGGCTTGAGTCCAACTAGAGAATTTCTAGGAAACATCTAAGCTTGACTGGATAACTGAACTAAGCCCTGAAGGAGAATACAGATGGAAATTAAGAGGGGTTAATAACACTTTCAGAGTGTTACTCTGAGATGACGTGAATAATGTACAACTTAATAGCTCCTACTAAAATTTGAACTAAATAAATTAAATGAATAAGTATACTCACCAGTTATCTGTTAAAGCAATGTTTATTTGTGTTAACACTATGAAGACCCACTGAAGATTTTTTTTTTCAAGTAAGTCTGCTGCTTTAGAATCCAGTGCATTTTCAGCATGCTGAAGAGCTATGGTGGAGAAATCCATGGGACCTATTTCTCCCAAGCAACTTCCAACAGCCTCTGCAAATGCAGGTAATTTTATACTCTTAGCACATTAAAACAAGTTCTCATGAACTAAGACTATTACGAGGTAAAATCTGCAAACAATTTAAAGTAAGCGCTTGAGGGGGTTATGATTAAAATTACTAGTACACAAGTCTTAAGCTGCAGAATTTGTAAGTAATAGCTGTGCTTTCTAACTCAGTTTTCTAAAAATGCCTATGGCTCTGGATTTTGGCAATTTAAATCTAATAAAAATTTTATTTTTGCTTCTATCAGAAACAGGTAAGTTCAAAAGGTCAGAATCACAGCCACTAAGAGACACTCATTTTCACTCCATAAATACAAACAGTAGCCTGGAAACTCAGTAAGAATTAATCTACATTTTACACAAAATTATGTATCAACGTGTTCCTCATTTGTTTTCCAGACAAAATATTTTATAAAACTACATGACTACATACAAGAAAACACAAAACAAGATTGACCTTGAAAATAGTTTTAAGAAAGGAATATTAATGTTCATCAGAAAGAAACCAAAATCTAATTCTCTGCTCTTTCCTTCATACTCAGCATACATCTTGAAAATTTTTCCCTTTTCTACAACGTTGTTTTAACTGCCAGAGCAAATAAAGAACAGACTGAATCTTACAAATCATCTAATGAAACACAATGCAGAAAAGGCTGAAACTCAGGGCTTGCAGAGGTGCTGAAAAGTGTATTGTATTGAAGTCAATGTGAGCTTCAACTGCCCAGCATTTGTAATTATCAGTTAATAGTCTTTTAGATAAAAAATATTTTAAGGCAAATGCTCTCATTACTTGTATTTCTGTCTAGTTCAGACATCTAATTCCACTAAACATCACCTTTGTGGAGACTCACCCCACCTGGGGAAGAGACAATTTGGATTTCCGTTTTGACGCTTTGAATCAAACATTATTCAGGTGCTCAACGCAAACAGTGAAAATAATTTTAATAAAACAGAAGAGGCTTTAAGATGAAGGACAACTATTTTAATTTCCACTAAGACATGCCTTCCAAATTTTCAGATTAATTTTCTTCTATTTTTCAGCCTAAGAAAATGACCCATGTAAAAGATGACTCTCTATTCAGTAGAGAAGACATCAGGATGTAAACTGATGGCAATTGAAGTTATTAGTCAAAGCTGTAAAATACAGTGACTAAAAAGAAGATATATCACCTACTTTAACATTCCTGGCAGCAAACACAAACCAGCAGCGGGAAATAACATTAAGAATGGCCACAGTTTCAGCCTGGGGTGTGCAATGACAGCCCCAGGATGCCTGTGGGACCAATCAACTCACCGAGCACAGCTTTTTCACCTGTATGGTTAACTGCCATCTTGGACAGCTGTAGTAAGCTCACAACCAATTTCACTATTACAGAATCTTCTGGGTTTTCTATCAATCAGAAAGAAAAAGAAACCCTGCTTTAGTGTCTTTTATCTACAAACATCAACGTGCATTATTAATATTGAAGCAAGTTGGCATTAAACAGTACATTAAAAATACTCATTTTTATTCATGATGTCTTGAAAAAATTTCTATGCATTTGACTATGCCAAAGAATCCCCAAATCTAGAATATACAAATGCTGTTATCTGGCATTTTTTGATGTCGAAATGATAACTAACTCCATGAAATATTAGCTTAAGTTAGCACAAAAATGTTATTTGAAACAGTGACGTTGTACTGTGTGACTCCACTGACAGCACTTAAGCTAATATCACAGTTCTGTTCTAAATACAAATACAAGAAATATCCCAAAATAAATTTCTGCCAGGAATCTCAGAGAATTTCAATAGTTTTCAGTTGCTTAATTAACTTTGCCAAATTATAAACTCTCAAGACAGATAATCACTTACATATTTTTCTAGGATCTTTTTCATAAAATAAGCATTCTAACCAAAATGGTTTTGCTTTTTCCAGGATTAAGGTTTAGGAAAAAATATGATTTGTCAGTTAAAAAATAAAAGCAGCATTTCTTTAAAAAACATCCTGCTGCCCTGTTGACTGGAATAGAAACTTGGAGTCCGATTTGTTCACATTTTTATGAAAATGAAGACACACGTGGTCAAACTGTAGCAGTTATTTCTTAAATGTTATATATTTCAGCATATAGTTTTATAGTCTTGATCAATAATTGTTTTTTTCACTTCTTTTTAACACCTACAACAATAATAATAATAAAGTTATTTGCAGTGCTCAACTGACTTATAGTATAACGCAAGATCAAGGCAACAAGCCCATATCCAACAAAGCAAAAGTAAGTATTTCTTTTCATGTTCTGCCAGTCAGCAGACTGGGAACTTCTAGGCAGACCTTCATACCTAAAAGCTCCATGAGATATGTGTAACACCTTTTATGGTCCTTTATTCTTCTTTTGTCCACAATAAGTGGCAGCAAGTTCCATGCTGTATACAGACTGTTCGAAAAAACACATGGTTCTTCTTGTATAACTGTTGCCAGATGATTTAGTCTGTTCTTGTACTGTGCTAAAAGTGATAAGTGTTCCCTACTCAGTGTCATCATAACATTCACCAGTTCATGCACTTCTCTGTATTCCAACTTCCACAGGATGAGTGGAAATGTCCTCAAATTGCATCAGAGGAGGTTCAGATTAGACATCAGGAAAGAGTTCTCAGGCACCGGCACAGGCTGCCCAGGGAGGTGGTTGAGTCACCATCCACAGAGGTATTTAAAAGATGGATAGATGAGGCGCTCAGGAACATGGTTTAGTAGTGGACAGGTATAGTTAAACTTGATGATCTAAAAGGTCTTTTCCAACCAAATGATTCTGTGAGTCTGTAAGTGTCCCGTGCCAAAAAGGCTGGAAGCATGTTTTATCCTCTCTGCCATATAACATCTCATATAATATTTATAAAACATTCTGCTAAAGATATTTCAGATTTTGCATGAATAATAAATCCCATTTTAGTCTGCTTGTGAAATTATAATAAGGTTACATTGTTAACCATACAAATGTGAAGACATAAAACAGTCCATATCAAAGTAGAATAGGGTTATATCATTACACATCTAAAACCAGATACAAAAGAAATAAAATACATAAATCAGATGTCAGTACCTTGGAAATTTTTCAGATCCTTCATCTGATCTTTATATTGTTCCAATTTTTTGCGTAAATCATACAGCCCCTCAAGTCGTGTCACAGGCAGTGAATCACAAACACCAACTGAGAGAAAGTGATTAATTTCCTGCAAAATCGTATTTTTTTATTAAGCACATACAGGATAAAGATAAAGGATTCAAGTAAAGAAGTTGCAGTCCAAAATGTGGATATTAGTACATGCAAAATAAGAATGGAGACTTATATCTCAGAGTCTGAAACTCGCAATAAAATGAATCCCCATATCTCGATTAAATCTTTCTCAACTATTCAGATCAGACATTAGGAAGAAATTTTCCTCTGTGAGGGTAGTCAGACACTGGCACAGGCTGCCCAGTGAATTTGTGGATGCCCTCTCCCTAGAGGTGTTCAAGGCCAGGTTGGATGGGACCTTGAGCAGCCTGGTCTGGTGGGAGAGGGGATGGAACTGCATGATCTTTAAGGTCCCTTCCAACCCAACACATTCTCTGATTCCATATCTACAGACAGAATATTAATTTTCTTTTGAAAGTCTGCATTACAAAAAACACTTTGTCATGAGATATATTTTACGAAGTATTTACCTCCAAAAGTGAATACGGTCCTTTACTGTATTTTATTTTCTGTTGAGTCGCTCGCAAATCTTTAAAAGCAGGATATTCAGGAAAAGGATCTAAGCATTTGATTGCATGGTACAGATTTTCATTATCCTTATTATCTACCACCAGATACTTCAACAGGCCTAAGACCTGAACATAAAAAGTAAAGGAAAAACAAAAAAGACAGAGAAATATTTTTGAGTCATATTTCTTATGCAGGTTAAAGTCTGTATTTCTCCAAATTCCATTAAAGAAAGAACTCTGTAAAAATAATGAGATGACTTATTTACACTGTTAAAAATTACAAACTGTTCACATTTGGCTGAAAAAAGTTCAGAGACTCAAAGTAGACATATAAGACCTTACAAAAGCATTAAAGCTCTTTTAGAAATCTGATTTTTTTACAGACTAAATAAACAGAGAATTAGAAAGTTAAGTGATACAGTAATCTCAGCAATTATGATACAAACATCTCAATCACTGCTTTAAGCCACAGGAATTAGATACAGAACACATATTTGACAAAACAGAAGTACAAAAATAAAAACTATATAAAAATTAAAGGTAATAGTGTTACATCACAGATAATATTTTTAATATACATCTACAAAGCATAGAAAAAAGGAATCAAAATTGAACATGAGTATAGATAGAGCCTTAACAAGAGTGAAAATGAATTAAAAGGCTAAGAGATAAGGAATAAACATAATAATAAGGAATAACTCAAAACTACCGGCTCCTGAATCTCAGGCTGGTCCACAGCATTAGGTATTAGAGGTATTAGGGTTCCTACAATAACATGAAGGTGGCTTTCCAGAGCATCTTTGCAACATGTTACTGCTATGTGGCAAACATGATGAAGAAGATCACAACAGAGTGAAAAGCTGCGCATGGATACGTCTCTGAGAATAGCTGGTCTGTCACAGGAAACAAAAAAGTGAAATTCAGAAATACAAACTGTCATTATCTCAAATACTAACTTATACAATAGCGAAAAATGGGGGAAAAAGACAAGCATAAATAAATACCATAAGAGGAACTGATTCTAAACTTATATTTATCAACTCAATCAATGCTGACAGAAACAAAGTAAAGTGGAAAACACATCCTCTCTCCAAACAACAACAAAAAGATTTAAGTTACAAAGGACATGCGGGAATTATCTAGTCCAGCTTCCTGCCTGAAGCAAGATCAGCTTCAGGTTCTCAGAGTTTTGTTGAGCTTAATTCTAACACACTGCTTGGATGGAAAACCGATAGCCTCTCTGAGCAATCTGCTTCAGTATGTGACTATTCTCATTGAGGAAAATCTTTTCCCTTATGTCCAATCACAACTTCCCATATTGCAGCTTGGTGGGTGCTACCTCTTGTCCTTCCAGAGTGTACTTCTAGGAAAACTCTGGCTCTACATCCTCTAGAAGGTATCTTTCCCTCCGGAGAACAGAAAATACAACTCCACTTATCCCCTTGGGAGTGTTGCACTCAGTTCATCCCAGTATGTCATTATCTCTCATGTCCTGGCTGAAGTGGCCTCACACTGGACACTGTGGTCCTACTCCAGCTTCATATAACTTCAGGGGGAATGACTACTTCCCTCAAATTGCTGGCTATGCTCTTGCGAGCACAGTTCAGCACACAGTCAGCCTTCAGTGTTGCAAGGCACACTAATGACTCGTTCAGCCTGTCCTCCAAGCCTCCCTGGTCCTCTCCTGCAAAGTCAGCTCCCAAGTCTGCATTCATGCAAAGAGTTATTCCATCCCAGGTGAAAGACCTATGGATTGTCTACGTTCAACTTCAATGTATCTGTTGTCCCACTTGTAGAGCTAGATGAGGTCCCCCTAAATGGGAGCTTTGCCCTCCACTGCATCAACTGCTCCTGCTCCAGTTCAGTGTTGATCCCAACAACATGTCCCATAATAATGGCATTTACCATAAAATCCACATCTCTCTTCAATATTTCAGGATATGAAGTGCTTTCAACAAGCAAAGCAATCAACTTGCAATGAAACTCAATGACATTTCGGTGAGTAACTGTCCTAGAAATCCAAAGCCACACCTTAAGTAAGAAAATATCTCTAGTCCTTATGAAAGATAAGAATCTCTAAACCTTAAGCCTGATGAAGTACCAGGTTGCTCAATCTGAAGACAAGCTGAGATAGCATGCACCGATTCTGACTCATTTTGTTAGCTTCTTATCAGTGAAAATATGTCAATACTCCTCATTAACTCAATTAGCACATTTCATTTCACACGTGCTTACTTTGTACATGACCCCACAACTTGATTTTTTTTCCCATATCCTTTAAATTCCCAAAGACCCTTTCTGTCATCAAAATGTTCCAACACTTATTTCTACGATTTGTAGAGAAAACACAAGGAATGCACAGAAATTCCCACATTTTAGTATGAGTTCTGAATTTAAATTCCAAAAACATCAAAGAAAGGCAATTTAATTTTTTCTTTCAGTAAATTTTAATTATTTCTACAAATGCATTAATACCTGCAATACTGAAATATAAGAAGTTATAAGAAGACAGGAAGAACAATATATAACTACTGCATTTACCTGCTGCTGATGTGATGAATCAGGGTGTAAATTACATCTCGGAGGACAAAAGCCCATGCTCCTCCTAAACCATCTCTAATCTCTTTAAGTAGCAGACTGACAAACAAGTGATAAATTATAAGAACCCTGTGTTTCTTGTAAATGTTGTTTGTATCTGATGCATGCTTACAAAGAGCCAGAAGGATTTTCTGGAATGAATCCTAAAAAAAAATAAACTATGAGTAAAAACATAATTCATAATGCCAATATAGATTATCAGGAAAAAAACTTTAACAGTAAATGTTGTTTTTAAAGTACGTAGACAAAAAGGATTTATTATTTTTACTGCTTTAAACAAACAAAGGATCTACATAGAGACCATCTCTCCAAGCAGGACTACAGACCCATACCTCCTAATTTGCCCTATTTTTTCCCCACATGAGAAAGGTTATGCACTTTTTTTGGAAAGCCAAACAGTTATGGCAGTTTTCAGCAGCAGGAGAAATATCAAAGGATTTTATATGCCTTCATATTTGCCTTTAACAACTGAAAATCAAATGTGTAAAAATATCACAGACTATAAGATTTCACACTGTCAGTAAGGGGAGCAAACTTTAATATCTTAACTGTAGACCATATTTAGATAAAATTGCCCCAATGTAATTATTTTAGACTGTTCTTCAGACACATGGCAAAGAAATAAATCATACCTAAATTCTGACTGATACATGGATTTGTCCGACCTCTACAATATTCCCCTCTATTTATACATTATTTTGTATATAACATACAATGCATGTAATAGTTCAAGCATGTAATTTTTGTAAGGTTACCGTGTCCTTGAACTTAGGATTTGTTTCATTTCAGAAGGCAAACAAAAGAACAGAAAGGTACCCACGGTTGTATTTTCTCATAGAATCATAGAATGGGTTGGATTGGAAGGGACCTTAAAGATCATCTAGTTCCAACACACCCTGCCATGGGCAGAGACACCTCCCGCCAGACCAGGCTGCTCAAGGTCCATCCAACCTTGAACACTTCCAGGGAGGGGTCATCCATGACTTCTCTCAGCAATCTGTGCCAGTGCCTCACCACCTTCACAGTAAAAAATTTCTTCCTAATAACTAATCTAAATCTTTTGGCTTAAAAATTACCCCTTATCTTATCCCTGCACTCCCTGATAATGAAACCCATCCTAGTTTTTTTCCCTCATATATACATAATAGAAATGTCTAATTAAACCAAAATGTAACCATAAAAGAAATGTTATGTCCTAAGGAAGAAAAGATTAATCATTACACACTTACAGGGTTTTTAGAAAGAACTGCTACAAGACTTTTCAATTTGCTTTTATGACAGTTGCTAATATAGTCCAAGGTTGCCTTAATCACGTAAGATGGAAAATGAGGAGGATTAGGAGCAGGATCCAGTTCCCTAAATGGAAGAGAAAGAGATTTATTTTAATTCTCAAAATCAAACCTCGTGTATTAAATAAGTCTCACTGAATAAATACATAACTCCTAGGAAATCTTCTCTGCTTTCTGTAAGTAAGAACCACCAAAAACATTCAGCAAAGTGACATGCTGAATATTTTTAGCCGTCTGTTTTCCTTTTATGACAGCTTTCTAAGTTGTACTTTCTTAACATTCTTTTATCATTTTTGAAAGATCGTATTGCTAAAACTCACACATCTGCCTCACCTAAGGTACTTTGTAGGGAAATCTAATTGCAAGTCATAGATAAAGCTTCTGGATTTTGAAATTATGGGAACAATTTGGTTGAGAAAAAAAGTAATCATTCATCTCCCCAATTTAAAAAAACAGGTAATCAACTTTTCTGGGCCCTCACAAAGAAAATAAATGCATTATGATAGCAACAAACCAGCAGAATCTAAGCTTCATCATTCTTATTCTTAACATTCGCTTCTTAGGAAGAAAAACTTTGGATCTAAACACAAAAATCTGAAAAATTATTTCTGGATATGATTATCCAAATAGCAATACTTTAAAGACATCAACAAAGACTGAAAAGCTCACAAAAGAGAAGGTATTTATGGCATTAGAATATTTCTATTAATTGGGAATTTGTTCATTTGGCATTCCTTAAGCAATCTCCTTACCAAAAGCAAGAGCCGCCACTACAAGAACAGTTAAGAAACGGTTCACTTCACTTCTCAGTGACTTCTAAATAATTAAAGACCTTTAAAAGAATTGCTTGAATTTAGACATTAAAACCTGATCTGTTTCACAGTGAGGGCAGCCCATCCAAATTTAAACTAACCTAAACTGGCATTGCTCTAGTCCAGCTCATTAACATACAACATTCTCTTGATCATCCATTCATTTTTTCCACTAACTGAAGTATTACAGCAGTTCCACTTACTGAGACTGGGGAATAACTATGTGAGAAAGCATGCCTACCACACAGCAGTACTAATGACAAGAAAATCCTTTAATTCTCAACTTCAAGGCCAACTCTTCTTGTGCCCGAAGCATATTTCAATGCACAATGTTATACAAACACATTCTATGTTTAGAAAATCCACAAGCACATACCTTATATATTTACTTAGATGAGCTCCTTCTACTGTGCTATCAGGTGGTTCGTGTAAGGTCATCAACAGTTCAACCACAATCTCTGGTAAGTTATTATGGGATAAATTGTCAATTTGCTATAAGAAAAAAATAGTGGTTTAATAAGAAAAGAATCTTTTAGCTAAAATAATTTAACTTTTCTGTCTGACAAAACACATTTTTTTCCTGTCTGGATTCTCTATTTGTTTAATTTTCCATGACATACAATTCATTCAGAAATTAAGTCTGGTTAAGACATATCCATGGCAGTCACATGTAGAACAATTTACCCTCCTATGGTATTTGGAGAAAAAGAACATGTTTAATTTTACTACTAGTTCTGAATATAGTTTGCCTCTGGGGGAGACAGCTCCTCACAAAGCATTAACAGAATGTTTTAAGAGGAAAATATGACTTAAACAGATACAGGACAGGGAAAGCCAGGGTTGTATAATGAATGATAAAAAAAAAAACCCTACTACATTTAAAAAATATATATACTTCAAGTCAACTTTCTGCCTGGAAGTTTTTATTGAATATCTACTTGAAAACCATGGGATAAAAATTCATCAGGTTTGGCTTTTACATTTTTACAGAATACACAGAAGTTTCTTTCAGGTCTGTTGAATGCAATAGAACTCAATTTAGACATTTAAAATAGATACCTGTTTTCCTAAGCAGTTTTCATCTTTAAGCATGTCATAGACTTTAGAAGCAGTGTCTCGTTGCTCTGCTACTTCACTCTTTCCGTGGCTTTGATAGGCAAAATAAGGGAGGATATTCACAAGTATCTTTGGAAAACAGTCTGCTAGAACCTGTCTCCAATCTTTTTCAATCTTGTCGGCAAGTGATTTCACATCTTCAAATTGACTTCTGATCACCAGGTGTGGAACCAAAACTTTATAGCAAGATCTACACACAATAAATACATTTACAGAATGTCCTTGCACTGGAATTTAAAAACAACCTCAAGTAAAATATAGCAAATACCATTCCTCTACTGCATAACTAAACTTGTAATTAGTATTTAGCTACTGCTATGGAAAAAATTGTACCAGCATAAATACAACACACAAGACACTCAGAATATATTTTAAATGCCCTCAATGTTATCTTATAACAAAATCCTTATGCATTATTACATTTTGAAACCCTGTGTCATAATTGTAAATAAATCTAAATATAAACTGCTTTCATATCACAAACTCACCTGTAGAATTCCTCAAGGCTAGTATAATTCAGAAGAATATAGGGGAAAGCACACAGACTGTATCCTCTGTCATTTATTTTCAGCCACTCCATCACCAAATAGTCTAAATGTGATGTCATGAAGTCTTCTATACTTTTATAGCCAAAAATGTCAGACACTTTTTTCAAAACCTGTAGATGAAATAAGACTGCAGAGATAGCATGCAGAGTACGTAGTATATGGCAAAGTGACAGTCCTACAACATCCTCCTCACTTTCAATGGGTATTTGTATAACACAGCTTCTATTTAGCATAAGCATTGTTTTTATTAATTGTACTGCCATACCTCAAAAAGATGCAATCAATGAACAACTACCTTGTATGAGGTGGTATGCAAAGAAAGGATAGCCAGGATACATTTTATGGGGTAGAGACTGTGTGTAAAAACAAGAGGGAATGAATATGAAGAAAGGATAAAGAGGAGAGAACACATGCACTAGAAAAATGATTGGCATAAAAGGCTACAGCATAAACAGAAATTACTTCAGTATGCCCTTATGAATTTCAGTATGGAAGTCCACAAGGCACATATCATCTTCTGCTATTTTGCATTTATTTTACACATTTTCCACATTGGAAAACTCACTTTACTTCCACTGTATTCTTTTAAATGGGATCTGTAATCTTCATGTGCAAAAATCTGTTTGTATTTCAGAGCTGTGCTTTTAACATACAAGATTTACCTTTAAAATTACCTTTTATGATGCCATTATTTCTATGTAGCTCATTAACTATAATTACAAATTCATTTAGATAATTTAAGTCCCACATTAGTCACGCTTTTACAAATTCAGCAACTTTCAGTACAGACAAAAGCACTTTGTACTGTTCCAATTTTAAAGTAACCTTAATTTATAACTTAAATATGAAAGGGAATTTTATACTTGCCTTTTTCACAAGGTGAGGTTCTAATCCATTCTCTTTCACAGACTGGCAAATAGCGAACAAAGCTTGCTTTTCACAGACTGGACTGCAGCACAGAACCATAGTTATAAGCATCAGCAAACCTGCTTTTCCATTACACTGTTTGTCCAAAAGATCTTCAGGACTTCCATCACCTGTGACCTTCAATAAGAAATAATGAAGAACGCATACAAATACTCTGTTAAAGCATCTCCTAATTAATAAATGAGCATAAATAATTTAAAACTAGGGGCACTGCCATAAATACTGCTGAAAATCTTCCTTTAGTTGCTTAAAAATTGCCTCCACTTGTCTGCTCCACTCCTCAACCAGAAGTTACTGCCTCCAGCAAGCCAGAACACATGGCCATACTTCATAAGCTCCAGTTTAAACAAAGGTGACACACTTAACAGAGAAATGACAGAGGCATTGACAAGACAAGTCTCCTTTCTGCTCCTCCCTGATGCATACAAGAGAGAACTGCCTTGTAATTCAGGTCCAGTTCTTCCTCAACTGCAATGAAAAGGCAGAAGCTAACAGACAACAGCAAGCTGAGGTGTCCAAACTGGCAGGCAGTTATCTCTGATTTTGAAGTGTTACAGTACTGAAACCCACAACAACAAATAACGATACGGAAATAACAACAATAAAATGATACAGAAAAGCAGCCTAGAACAGACAGCGAAAAAGTTTACAAACTTCTAACACGGGCAAAACAACGACTGACTGGATGTGTAATGTGTTTCCCAACTACCACTTTGCTTCACAACCTCAGATAATCAGAAATCCAGAAAAACTAATATTCTCAGAAAAGTAAACTTGACCATCTTATGAATAACACAAAAAGTAGGCAAAGTTAATAACTAGATGTTGGTACCAGATTTCTCATTCCTTCCTGAACTCTGAGATATGCATTCTCAAAAGCCTTCTGCTGGAGCTTCAAGGGAAGAGGTTTTGGCATTCCAGAAGAATCTCTCTGTTTCACATCTTGAAACAAACTTAAAGATAAGAACAATAATTATTACCATGATTTATGATTCTGGCTTACATAAATACTACATATTGTGCTATCAAATAATAAGATTCTGATTTTCTGAATATCATTCTTTTCTTCTTAACTTGCTTGTACAGCAGTCTTACCTTCCTCTCCCTCAAACATTATCTAAGAATATTTATTGGGTAGAATCATAGAATAATAGAATAGTTATTTTGTTTATCTCTCAATATATATATCTCTCTCATATCACAGAATAACTGAAATGTAGACAAGATTTGAACATCTTAAGCAAAGTAACTTGGTAGGCTTTTATATTCCATCAAGATTAAAGCCCCAGAAGTACTGAAAAGTGCAGCTATACAGTAGAAGAACTAAGATCCAGTTAAGTGAAATTAAGCATATTCTTATAAACGGAAAAAAGATCCACATAATCACCTGGTAACTGACTTTGCAGCAAGGATGCGAACTTGATGGTGAGTATCTGTGAGAAAACGGGGAAAAGCATCACTCACAGGTAGATCTTCATTCAACACATTAAGGATTGCCCACTTGCAATGTGGATCAGCCTGAAGAAAGTTAATATTGTGGTTTAAAATATACAGAAGACCTAAAATGGAATATATACTGATGTACACAAAAGGTCTTTAAATACTGTTTTCAAGTACACAACCTTAGGTGTACATTTAAGATGCTAATGAATGTAACAAAATCAGGGATTACCTCAAGCAGGGCTTTCATGCAGTTTAAAAGAGCCACTCTTACTGGCGCTGTGCAGTCCCCTTCTTGAGATAAATACCTAGAGTAAGGAAGATTTTAATAAAGGAAAAATTTGAAAACAATTTTAAGGAAAAGTCTAACAAGTTACTTTCTGCTGCTCACAGTTCATTTGTTTGTGATTGATAGGCACATATGGGATGATTTGACGTTTTTATTGGTAATTTACAATTGTAAAGAATAATAATTTTTGGTTGCTGAAGTTACCACTTATAACTACTGATGCCATTCAAAGTACAATCACTTTCTGTTAATACATGACAGTGTGGTATATATTGTTCTAATAACATCTTAAGGATGCTCTCATTCTTTGCTATAAACATAACACAACAAAGAAAACTTGGGAAGTTAAATGATGGATCAAGATATCACAGGATCCCAACAGGAAGACACACAACAGCACTACAGTCTTCACACTGACAGCAAAATTAAATATTTTATGCCCAAAAGAATTCTTATGCATTAAACAGGTAAAACATACCAAAAGGCTCCAACAACTTTTAGAAGTTGTCCTCTGGCAAGCCTTGTCTCTTCAGCATGTGCGTTGGACCGACCCAACCCTGCTGCTATAGGAAGTAAATTATTAAGAATCACTTTACAAACTTCTTGATCTCGACGGTACAAAGAACACACGGTACTGTGAAAGAAAGAAAGAAAGAAAAAACATCTTGAAACACTAAGCAGCCCCCAAATCCTTAAGCTGTTGAACTAAAATAGCTACAATACATGCTGAATAGTTTCACTCTTACGAAAGAGGCCGAAGAAGCATAAGAATATCATCTTCAGGCAACAGGTGTTCTTCAGTAGGGAGCTCCTTCAAAAGGACCAAGTACTGAGGGAAAAAAAGAATCAAAATGGAAAATAGTACTTATGAAAATAAACAGACAAAACCAATCAAATATTTTTGGTAACGAGCCTTAGGTGAAATCATGCAGCGAGGATACCTATTGTCAGCTCTTACATGCTACACGCTGACCATATTTTCATGCAAAGACTGTCACACAGTAATATGGGTCAGGAAATTTTCTTTTTTGGCAGTCAAAAGTATTTCCTTTGTAAATTAAAAGGCAGACCCTATTCTACTACAGACTACAGACATAATTTCCAGCTATTTAACAAATAATTAGTGATGCAGGCAAGTAGATTTATTTCTCAAGTCTATTTTCTGGCTTACAAATTCTAATTGCTCTTTCCCTGAACACAGCACAGTTCAAAACACTAAAAGCAGCCATTTTATGGTCTTCTCAGGTGACTGATGACAAGAGAAAGACAGGAATATACAACTGACAAGAATATACAAATTTAAAAATAGTAGAAATACTGGTGGGTCTGCTAAAAAAAGCTCACACTCACCATGTGCAAATGCAATGGTTTAGCACTATCAAAGACGCTGCCATCAGTGAGCATTAATAGCTTCCTCCGTATATCAGAGGTCCGGAAGCTCACGGTCTGAATTTGGACGGTAGTTACACAAATACATAAGAACTGCAGAATTTCAAGAAGAAGTAAATCTTGCTTAGTCAATTGTTCTTCAGCTAGTGGGCTCAAGGCACCTGAAAATAAGATTTTCATGTAAGAAATGCTTCTCCAAGAACACAATCATACAGCAGTTTGGGTTGGAAGGGACCTTAAAGATGACCCAGTTCCAACCCCCTAGTTAGGTCTTTACAAAACTAATTTTAATTCTCAGAAGAGATAGAGTACTAGCAATCTTTAATTTGTTATTGAACAGTCACTGCACCAGTAATAGCTTCTAAAGTGTTTTGCACTTCTACAAAGGTCTTCTCTAAACTGGAAGCTTTGAATTTTATGTGCCCATACATATAGCTGATTTCTACATCAAGGCTACAAAAAACTCAGTGGAACCATTTGCAGCTGTGTTCTTTTCTGTTGCTAGCTGTAACCTAGGATATATTTTAAACTGTGGATTCAAAGCTTACTAAATATTGAAATTATGACAATTACTACTATGTTAACACGCTCACTGAAACTTCAATTATATCCTAAACAAAATAGTTACAAATGCTATTCTCCCATCACATTTAGAACACTTGTGATCTTCTGCAATTGTAAATTTTATTTACTAGAATTATTTATGAGATGGTGGGAGAAGATACTTCTAAAGACACTTATTCAACATGACAAGGAAACCTTTCTAGCTCACTGTCATTCAAGCAAAGAGCAGTCTGTAAAAATAAGCTTTTCCAAAGAGCTCTGGATACAGAGAAGACTTACCTGTTACATTTTGCATCTCACCAGATTCATTTGTATCACTGATGTCAGTCACCGAATGATCATCAAACAGATCATCAGATACCTGGTTATCTACTTCCATTATACTCTCCTCAGGATCATTCCCCATTAGATCCCCTTCTCCCAGTTCATTTGGTTTTCCAGTAAATGCCATCTGACAAAAACACCACACCCTTTTAAAAGGTGGTTTTTAAGGACAGGAGAAACACCACAGGCATAACACAAGACACTCCAGTTCTTAGTCAACTAGAATGGGTGAAGATAATAAGGGCTACATAGAATTGACAAATGTCATCCTCTGTGATAAACCTGTCTTGTACTCATGTGAACTGTTTGATTTGAACTATTCTCCTTAGGACACAAGCTTCCTAAGACAGATACTAGTCTTTGTGAGTTAGATGGTGCCAAGGACATTGTCAGTATTTGAAAAAGAATTCTCTCTACAAGACTTACAAATTTCTCACTACACTTCATAATTACAGAGAAATGAAAGGAAGGCATAGATGACATTTTTGAGGACACAACAATTACTCCCTTCCCTACCAGATGACAAGTTAAGAGAAGGTAAGACTCTCAGCTTCTCCTCATCTGAAAAAAGACAGGATTTTTCCTACGTAGATCAGATTACAGGACTATGTGTCAAAGAGAGTTTTTAAGGGCTGTGCTAAATACACTATTTCTCAGTGAGAAAGGAGAGTCATTTACAGTTAGAAGATTTAATATATATAATGAACATCTGTAAAGTGGTTTAAGGCACATAAATCCATCAAACTACAAAATAAAAAGAAGCTTTTCACACTTTATAAGCGCATTAAAGTCAAATGTCAGTGTTACAGAAATACTTGTTGTGGTATAGAATCTGTATATACTTTTACTCTAACACAGTGTTAAAAAATTTCCAAAAATAACATAATTTGTTTTTTAATGTGAGCTGGCATGTTAACCTTGATCAAATGTTTTCCATCTGCTCTCATTTCCCCCTTACACCTAATTCAAATGCTAAACAGAAATGTTTCCAGTTAGGAATTCTCCACAAAACTCAATGTATTTTGATTCTTTTTTTCAGTAATAAGTATCTCATTTGGCTTGACACCAAACTATTATACTATGTAAACAATCCTCTCACAGAAGACCACATTTAGAAACAGACAAAATGTACTTACCAGATTTTTGCAAATATCTACGAGATCATTCATAAATTTTGAACTTAACAAACGCAGGAATATACTAGAAAGCATTTTATTAGCACTGTTCTGTAAGAAAGCAAGATGTACAGAAGTTAATTCTTTTTTTTCAGGTATTGTATGTATGATATTCAACTTTGTAATCTCATTATTGAAGAAAGAAATATAAATACATTTATAAACTTTACCTTGGTACAATTGCATAAACATTTTGTACACTGCATTATCAAAGTCCTCAGTAAGTTGATCTGGGCATCTTCATTTAGTTTGTTTTTAGACTGAGCAATGCTTTCTCCAGCATAATGAATGAGAGACTAGTAAAAACACAACGCAGATAAAATACCTCAGTCCAATTCCTTCATACATTGGCACATATCCAGCACATACATAGAGAGAAAAGAATCATAGAATAGTTTGGTTTGGAAGGGACCTTAAATTCTATCTAGTTCCAACCCCCCTGCCATTTCGACACAGTGTGCATCAATGAGTTTGGATTACTTCTTTTCTCTCTTGGATTTTTGTTTCACTCATTCTGCTCCAGAAGTGATAAAAGATGGCCTAGACCTGCCTGAAACATTGATATTTTCATCACAAAGTAAAAATACAGCATCTCTCTCTAATATGTAAATTTTGGGTTTCCACATTTAAGCAAGAAACCATCTCAGATAGTAGTAGTAATAATACTAGCAGCTGTCTTCATACTGGTTTAAACCATCAAAGGAACTTAACAAATTCCTGCATAATGAACCTATATACAAAAGGCCTCTTAGTAGCCTTTTGTCCACAAGCTCAGGATTATTCTACTCTTCTAAAAATAGTGACTCAGAAATGTATTAATATTTAGAATATACTCCACTGTAAAACTGATGTATTGCTGAACTTACAGAATTTCAGTGACTCAGACACAGTAACATACTTAAATCTCTCTCAACTGTCTTTCTGTAAGCAAAAACCGGTGGAAACATTCATGTTCTAAAAATGTGTCAACATGAAGAGAATTTTTTTAAAGTACCGTATATTTAGTGGTTTATTTCACTTTTAATAGCTCCCAAACACGCTGTTGCTTACCTTAGCCTTCTGAAACAACTCTGATTTACAGGCATCCTCTTCTTTAAGTATACCAGTACAGCAATAGCAACCAAGAACACCAATCAAGAGAGTGACACATCGGACGAGCTGTTCTGCAGCAACCAACTTAGACTAAATAAAAAACAGAGTATTTAATGATTTACCAGTTTATTTAATGATAAACCAGTGGTTTATTACTAAACTTTTTTTTTAAAAAATACAGAATTCTTTAGTTTCTTTAAAACACTTTAATATATAAATTCAGCAAAATTAACAAAGATTCACATCCTAGTGTTTTGCACTGCAGTTGCCTCAGCATCCTAAAATGTCCTTTTGGCTCTACAGGTTATAATATTATCTGTATGTGCCATGGCCCTTACACTGCCTTCCTTCATAATACTTTAAATTCTCCCTCTCCTTTAGACTCTATCAAAGCAATACTTCCAGCTCTTCCACATGATCCGTTTATCCATTTCATCTCCTGCCAGGAGAAGACAGCACGAACTGGTCAGGACCTATATCCCATTCCTACTGCTGTCTCTTCTGATGTTAGTAAATCCTTAAATTGCTTCTTAGTAGCTATTGTGTCAACAAACAAATGGCATAGATGGCTGTAAATGCAAGCAAGCTTACTGCAGGAGTATTCTAGAGATCCGTTTTTAGCTGTCTACATTATTTGTATCAAAGGAGGAGAAACAGTAGACAAATAGTTTTTTACTTTCTCAGAAAGCGAGATCAAAAAGGATTGCTATCACATTCTTGAAAAGCAAGTATCTAGAAAAAAGGTGGAAAAGCTTATACATACAGCCCATTGTTAAACATGTGAAACCAGGGATGATTTCTAACTTACCTTAGGACTATAGCTGCTTAAAAGCTTTTCTGACATTGATAAAAGACAACTCTCCAGTGTTTCCCTAAGATTTTGGTTGATGGCAAGTCTTGACCTAGTCACATTTTTGTCTGCAACATTTACTGCAATGTCAGTGAAAATATCCATTTCATCAAATGTTGTTTGCAGATACAGCTCTTCAACTTCAGAAAAACTGTTTTCTTCTTTCCCCTGCAAGTGTTGTACACTTGAAGAAGAGACATAATTTTTACTTTAGCAGCCAGTACACAACAAGTCTTTAGAATCATTATTTCAATGCAAAAAATAAACAGAAGAAAACCACAATTTTATCCTTTTCTGCTTCCAAACTCTGGTTGATCTTCAGTTTCTGAGGTGACTTCCATAGAATCACAGAAACATAGAATGATTTTCAGAAGGAACTTGAACGATCATATAGTTTCAGCTCCCCTGACATGGGCAGGAACACCTTCCATTAGATGAGGCTGCTCATAGCCCCATCCAACCTGACCTTGAACACCTTTGAGGATGGGGCATCCATGACTTCTCTGGACAATCTGCTCCAGTGCTTCGCCACCCTCACTGTAAAAGATTTCTTCCTAATATCTAGTCTAAATCTACTCTTTTTCAGCACCATTACTCCTCATCATATCACTATACCCACTACTAAAAAGCCCCTCCCCAGCTTTCCTGTAGGTCCCCGTTAAGTACTGGAAGGCTGCTAGAAGGTGTCCCCATAGCTTGCTTTTCTCTAGGCTGAACAACAACTCTCAGCCTTTCCTTGTATGAGAGGTGCTCCAGCCCTCTGATCATCTTTGTGGCCCTCCTCTGGACCCATTCCAAAAGTTCCAAATCCTTCTTATGTTGGGGATTCCAGAACTGGACACATGACCCCAGGTGGGGTCTCACAAGAGCAGAGTAGAGGGGGAGAATCACCTCCCTTTACCCGCTGGCCACGTTTCCTTTGCTGCAGCCCAGGACATGGTTGGCCTACTGAGCTGCAAGAACAGATTGCTAGCTCGTGTTAAGCTACTCATCCACCAGCAAGCCAATGCCCTTCTCTTCAGGGCTACTCTCAATTCATTCTCCACCCAGCCTGTAATTGTGCTTGGGCTTGTTCCAACCCAGGTGCAACGTGGAATGGATACTAACATTTTAACTCCAAAAAATGAAGCCTGCACATGTATCATACTTTCTCTGTAGATCATACTTTCCCGGTACTGGTGAGACCACTCTTCGAATCCTGTGTTCAGTTCTGGGCCCCTCACCACAAGAAGGAGCTTGAGGCTCTGGAGCGAGTCCAGAGAAGGGCAACGAAGCTGGTGAAGGGGCTAGAGAACAGGCCTTATGAGGAGCGGCTGAGAGAGCTGGGGGTGTTTAGCCTGGAGAAGAGGAGGCTGAGAGGAGACCTCATTGCTCTCTATAACTACCTGAAAGGAGGTTGTGGAGAAGAGGGAGCTGGGCTCTTCTCCCAAGTGACAGGGGGCAGGACAAGAGGGAATGGCTTCAAGCTCCGACAGGGAGATTTAGGCTGGACATTAGGCAAAAATTTTTCACAGAAAGGGTCATTGGGCAGTGGAACAGGCTGCCCAGGGAGGTGGTTGATTCACCTGCCCTGGAGGTGTTTAAGGCACGGGTGGATGAGGTGCTGAGGGGCATGGTTTAGTGATTGATAGGAATGGTTGGACTCGATGATCCAGTGGGTCTTTTCCAACCTGGTGATTCTACGATCCTATGATCATACAGCAGCACTTGTTTTGTGTTAAGACAGCTGACCTCAATTTATTTTATACAATTACAGCAGAAATGACATAATATCCAGGGAAGGTGTGGATGCCCCCTCCCTGGAAGTGCTCAGGGCCACGTTGGATGGGGCCTTAAGCAGCCTGTTCTGACAGGAGGTGTCCCTGCCCATGGTAGGGGGATTGGAACTGGATGATCTTTAAGGTTGCCTTCAACCCTAACCATTTTATGATTCTACGATTAAGAGGAAACTGGACGTAGTCCAAGAGCTTGAACATATGCATAAGTGAAAGATGCAGCAGCCTTCAAAGACTGACTCGGACTCAAGCACTGTGGTTGGGGCCACAACTATAGGAGGACATATGGACAGGAAGCATCTAGCCAACTTTCTACTTCAAGAAAACTCTTAGGACATACGCTTCCTTTAGAATGGAAGGTAATGTTAAAATCAGGAATACATATTTGCACAAAGTTACAAATAATTCAAAAAATGTAATTGGATTGAGTTAAAAATACCTAATCTACTTATGGATTAAGAGCCGAATATTTAGCTGTATTGCTGAAGAGAGATGATACACATATACCTTGCAAATTATTTTTTTTTGTACCTGAAGAATTGACTCTGCCAGCAAAACATTATTTTACAATCTGCTTAAAACATCTTAACAAATTGCAAATGCTTTATTATTTCTATAGGTCTAAAAGATGCACTGAAACATGCAAAGAAGCTTGAGGAATTATGCATTTCATTATCTCTGCATACTACAACGCCAAATATAAAAAGCTTAAGTGTCTATAAGGTTTGATTTAAAAACATACCATTTAGCATCATTTTGGAAAAAAATCATGGCAGCTCTACTGTTCTTCATTGTAAGGCTCACAAGAATGTTTTGTACAATAAGACGCGGAAAATCACTGTGAAAAAAAGAAAATTGTTTTGTACTTTCTCGCAATAAGGCAAGCTCTTGGCATTCCTGAAGTGCACCCAAGCATTAACCAGTAACAGTATATCTACAAAGAAGCTTAGTTTTTCACTTAAGATTTCTAATGCATAGCTCATATATCTGCTCTGCTATGGACAGATTACTAAACTACGTCCCCAGAAAAACCTTCCACACTAAGCTTAAAGACCCTATAAGCTCTACCAAAGCATTACCATAATACAGTTCTGCAAATCTGCCTTTCCCTGCGCAATTTTCTGTGTTGTAGGGTGAACTTACATGCAAAATTATGCCAAGAAGACTTTACCTGCAGAGCACAGGGGGCAACTCTGCACATTCTTCCATTTCTTCCTCCAAATAGCAGGACAGTATCCATTTCATTATTGCCTCCTTTAACACAGAATTCAGATTTCTTTCACAATTATTCTGTTCTATTCCTACATCCAAATTTTCTGGCACTGAATAGGTAGATATCACTAATGATAAACAACATACAGCAGAACTGTAACAAAAATGGAACACAGGGCATTTGTGAGAAACAACATGGTGTTTGTTGATCAGCACTCTGAAAGCAAAGCCAATATTTCTGTATACTCAGGGACAATCAAGATACTGGAAAACTCCTTTATTAGAATCTTTGCATTTTCAAGAGCTGCATTTTGGCTATTACTGACATTTCCTGTCTATTTTAAAGACTCTTTCAGAATACTCATTTCAGAATCAAAATATATTTAGAAGAAAACATACATTTTAAGTTCAAAAAAACACCTCTTTCAGTCAGACTTCAAATTTTCAGTCCATTTTTTTACCTTGAAGGCTTGCATGCTGGTCCTGAAAATATCTTCCAGAGATCTTTATCAGTTACAACAAGGTTTCCTTGAATCATAGCTCCAAGTAGTCCAAAGCTCTCCACTTCAATTTGCTGGAAACTTATGCTACGAATGGTAACAGACCAAATCTTTGCCCAGGTTTTCTGGAGCTCCAGGCAGTGGGTGTTTCTCAAATCATTTTTCTGGGATTGACACAAAGCTACCTCTGTAAGACACCTCAGCACATACGGGGTCCTTTCTCCTCGGCGCTGCTGAGGCAGTAACTGGTGAAGTACATTGAGTAAGGGAAGTAGCTCACTGTTAGGAAGACTCATGGGATACTTTGCTATCAATCGAGCTGTAATCTGTAACCTTGAAAACACAAAGTGAAGTGATTAGTATCAAACACACATAAATATGCGTCTTCAAAAGGAAATGAACAGCATTCTCCCATTTATACCTTGCAGTATTGAGCTGATTTGTTTACTATTAAAGGTTAAAGATTCAGTATTTCTACTGGTTTTACTTATGAAGTCTGCTCATCTAGCCTCACTATCACTAATAATTTCTTACAAAACAACCTCATTGATTTCTAATTTCTTACAAGCTGACTTCCAACCACAAGGGAAAAAATTCTCAGGCAAGAAAATTATTTATTTTCTCCTTCTTCTGGATGAGTCTGTTATACACTCTGACCCACAGAGTGACCTCAGGGAAGAAATTACATGAACAGGAAACGTAACAACATCTCTGCAGATAATAAAAATAAAATTTATCAAATGAACAAGATGTTAAGCTGGAAATAGTAAGTTGGAAGGGTTTTGCTCACAGCAATGGCTGCAACTCTACTCAAATCAGTAAAGCACAGTACTCACAGTATTGCTTGGAGATTGCCACCTCAGCACAGAACAGCAGGTTAACTTGTCAACTGAACCCTAAGTAGCCACTTTGCCTCAATACTGTGAGCAATAAACATATACACATTCACACACACACACAAATGTTTAGCCTTGAGGAGGCTGAGGGGAAAACTTATTGCTCTATACAGCTACCTGAAAGGAAGTTGCGGAGAGGAGAGTGCTGGCCTCTTCTCCCAAATGACAGGGGACAGGACAAGAAGGAATGGCCTCAAGCTCCACCAGGGGAGGTTCAGGCTGGACAGTAGGAAAAACTTTTTCACAGCAGGGTCATCGGGCACTGGAACAGGCTGCCCAGGGAGGCGGTTGAGTCACCATCCCTGAGGTACTTAAAAGACAGGTAGACGAGGTGCTCAGGGACATGGCTTAGTGGCAGGTAGGAATGGTTGGACTTGATGATCCAAGAGATCTTTTCCAACCTGGTGATGCTATGGTTCTATAATTCTAAGATGCGTGGCTGTATCTCATGTCAAATACCTCTCAACCAAGGTTCAAGCTAAGATGCCAGCTCTTGTATTTCAACAGTTTTCAGGCCAGGTATTATGGAAAACTGAGTGAACTAGTCCAAAATGGCCACTGTTAATGGCTGCTGTTCAATGACACAGCCAGTTTAAGACAGCAGTAAATCGCACATAAATTTGAGACACTGGAACCAGTTGCCCAGGGAAGTTCTGGCTGCCCCATCCCTGGAGGTGTTCAAGGCCAGGTTGGACGGGGCCTTGGGCAGCCTGGTCTGGTGGGACGTGTCCCTGCCTATGGCAGGGGTGTCGGAACTGGATGATCCTTAAGGTCTCTTCCAACCCCAACAGTTCTGTGATTCTAATTTCCTAATACTCATAAGGTGGGTCACACGCAACACTTGCATAAAGACTGGTAATATCTAGTGCAAAAGACAGGTGAAAATTTGGAGGCAGTAGTACCTTATACACTACAACACAGTTTACCAGACCTCATTTGTTAGTTCTCAGGAAACCAAATATATAAAGATTTTAAAGAAAGAGTACCAAGAACACTACTCACTACTTTCCAAATGCTCTAAAAATCTAAGCCTAGTGTTTAGATATATAATTACAGGACATGCAAAACCCTAATTTGAAAGCACAACATATTCAGGAGTATGCTTAAATATAAAAAGATGTCTGTAGTGACATTTGTTTCATGTGAAGATGTTATTACCAAGGTATGACATCAAAATCCTTCTGGGATCTTTGCAGGTTGTCGCGAATTACTTCCCAGCCTAGTTCAATCCTCCTGCGCTTGCTTGGCCCTGCTTCATCGTTGGACTCTCTTTGTGAAATGGCATACGACTGGGTAATTTCCAGAACTTTGGTATCCTCTGTAAAAACCTTTTATGATATTAAGTTAAAAAGTATACAAATTAAAAAAAGTAGTCTTTACAGGAAAACTGAAATGACAGACTAGACTTGTCCATTTTTTTTACTGTGTATAAAGACTCTTAAGATGCAACCAGACTTATTATTTGCTATTATTTACTAAAAGAGAATCTCTGCATATAAGTCTAATAAGTAACACTAATGAAAGCCAGTGTAATTTAGGAGTCCACAAAGTCCTGAACTGTACAAAAATTATCAACTAAACACAACAGAACTTAGACAAAATGCACTAATACTTCAGTAAATGATTTGGAGGAAATACTAAAACTACATTGCTTTAAAAACCAAAACATACAACACAGTAAATATACAGTCAACTGTATAGTCAAAAAAAATGTTACCTGGTGACAAATTTCAGCCATTAACTCAATCAGATTTTCCTTTACAGCAATATTACGTGAGCCGGAAGAATACTTTCCTCTACTACCAATGAGATTTATTTCATTCACCAGCAGATCATATAGGTTATGTAAGATACTTCGCCATTTTGTCGAGTCATATGCACCTGTACATGCAAAACCAATCGAAAGATAACATGCACCACCTGTGTCAAACAACATATAAACCTACACAAAGCTAAATAAATGCAGGCCTGCAAAACAAATCTTACAATGGTGAATGAATAAAGAAAAGAATCTAAGAATTTAACCAGTGTATACAAGTAATTAAGGTAAATACAAAGTTTCTACTAATTCTTTATATAACTAGAAAGGCTACAATGAAACAGATAAATTAGGACTAATTATAAAAACTTTTTGCCAGCTGTAAGATAAAGTAAAAAAAAAAATCTTAAAAAAAAAAGATGCCATAACTGAAACAGGCCACAACAGCCAAACGCAATTACTTAGTGATGTTCTCTGACCAGTTTTATACAGTAAGTCAGATTTAGACTATAGTAGTAAATTCTGGGCTTAAATAAACCTGGTAAGATAGGAATATATAGAATCATAGAATCAACAGGTTGGAAAAGACCCACCGGATCATCAAGTCCAACCATTCCTATCAATCACTAAACCATGCCCCTTAGCACCTCGTCCACCCATCCCTTAAACACCTCCAGGGAAGGTGAATCAACCCGCTCCCTGGGCAGCCTGTTCCAGTGCCCAATGACCCTTTCTGTGAAAAATTTTTGCCTAATGTTCAGACTAAACCTCCCCTGGCGGAGCTTGAGGCCATTCCCTCTTGTCCTGTCCCCTGTCACTTGGGAGAAGAGGCCAGTTCCCTCCTCTCCACAACCTCCTTTCAGGTAGTTGTAGAGAGCAATGAGGTCTCCCCTCAGCCTCCTCTTCTCCAGGCTGAACAACCCCAGCTCTCTCAGCCGCTCCTCATAAGATTTGTTCTCCAGCCCCTTCACCAGCTTCGCTGCCCTTCTCTGGACTCGCTCCAGAGCCTCAACATCCTTCTTGTGGTGAGGGGCCCAGAACTGAACACAGTACTCGAGGTGCGGTCTCACCAGTGCCGAGTACAGAGGGAGAAGAACCTCCCTGGACCTGCTGGTCACGCCGTTTCTGATACAAGCCAGGATGCCATTGGCTTTCTTGGCCACCTGGGCACACTGCTGGCTCATGTTCAGTCGCTGTCAACCAACACCCCCAGGTCCTTCTCCTCCTGGCAGCTTTCCAGCCAGGTTTCTCCTAGTCTGTAGCTGCATAGGGTTGTTGTGCCCCAAGTGCAGGACTCGGCATTTAGCCTTGTTAAACCTCATGCCCTTGGACTCTGCCCAGCACTCCAGCCTGTTCAGATCCCTTTGCAGAGCCTCCCTACCCTCCAGCAGATCCACACTTCCACCCAGCTTAGTGTCATCCGCAAACTTGCTAAGGGTGGCATACGGCATACCTAAACATAAGACATATGTGACATATGGCAATCTAAATTACTATTTCCCTTCCCCAAACACTTTGAGTTTTGATATAGTAATTAAAATCACCTTTTGAGTAAACAAAAAAATCAACCTTTACAGGACTTAATGCAGTTAATACTGCCTTAGCGCATATTGTTTGAAAACTTATTTTCAATTTCACTCAATATTAACCTATAGCATAAAACTACTGATAAATTATCATTATTCCCACTGATGTTTCCTAGACTCAGTATCAAAATCCAGAACGCTGGCACAATAATTCAAACAATCACATATAGTAAGAGAAAAAAAAAACAGGGAGCTTTTTATTGTACCTTTTCCTTGAGTTTTTGCACCCTTTGGGTGATGAATATGAACTTGGAGATGAAAGAACTCAATTATTGATTCCTTCAGGGAATCCTTTGGTCTATACTGAGTGCATATATAAAGCATCGTAGGCAAAATTTCTTCCCCTGCTTTACAAATCCGTATGCGACAGCTGACAGCAAACTTATTGCAAAAGATATTCATTGCTCCAACAATATGATCCAGGCCTGCAGTATTCTTCTCCTGCCTGCAAGACAAACAAAACAATCAAACTTTCAGAAGAAATAATCTTATTTCTTTTCACAGGAATTGTTTAAATGCAAGTACTAGCAAGTAACAATATTCAGAACATTATCTGCCTAATGAAGGCAAAAGTTATTAGTATTTTAAAGAATGTATTAAATTGATGATCAACGACAGAACAAAATATGTCTAAAGAAATATTACTTGCTATTACTCAAGTTAAATCCCAAATACTTAAATTTAGTTATTCTTTAAAAGTAGGTATTAGCATAGAAAAGGAGCGCTTGCAGCATACCTTGCACACTGCACTGCTTTTGAAAAGAAGACAAGCATATCAGAACTCAACTTATCAGTCTGGAAGCAATATCCCTTCGTAAGCGTGTGAATTATTCTGGCCACCAAGACTCTATTAATCTTCCCGGAAGGTTTGAGGTATAATTGGCCGTACAGGATCAGCAACTCTGCAAACAAATTAAAAAAACGTATATATGGCATAATGTGTATACACCTCGTAAATATGCAAACATATGTATAAACATATATGTTACAGAGTATTACATAAAAAATGCTTGAAGCAAAATATTGCATTAAACATACAGAAACCACCATTACGAAAAAAATAAAGCTGCACATTATTATTCACAAAAGTCAACTGAGGGAAAAAAATAAAATGTCGTCTTGTCTATACTGGAAGTAAAGTCACATTCTTTCTAAGCTGGAATACAACCTGCTTTGTGTTACACTGAGCAAAGCAGCCACAGTCACAAAATCAGCTTTCACAGCTAATTCCGCCTTCAGCTTCTACTCTGCACTGATTGCTCAGCACAGGGGCCTCCATGTGTTGAAGAAAACATGATAAAAGTACTCAGAACCAACTTACAGCCACACGTACATTAACAAAGATTTTGGTGCAGCAGGAATAGGTAAACTGAGCAGAATAGTTGGTACTAAGGCTCCCTGTATTTCCATTACATGCAGTTCAGCTACTTCACTCCAGCCCACAGATCAACACATCCCTGGCTTTGCAATAATTTACAAGTTCTCCTAAGGAAAGGCCCCTTCCTCAGATTTTTGCTTTCTTTTCTCAAAGCCCATTTAGGAATCATCACACTGTCCTTTCATCAGCATCACACAAATCATCAAATCATGGTAGCACATCACAGATCCAACCATCACCATCAGTCTAACACGACACATACAAAAGCCTGGCTGCTGTTTCATTTATGCCACCTACAAGTGACATGATACTCAGACCACCAATGGACAACATTCACTGCAAAGAACTGCAGCGGGAAACAACACTGATTCAGTCCTGTGATGTCGGCAGCAGCTCTTCTGGGACGACATTTTGAATGAATGGACATAGAATCATAGAATCACCAGGTTGGAAGAGACCCACTGGATCATCAAGTCCAACCATTCCTATCGATCACTAAACCATGCCCCTCAGCACCTTGTCCACCCGTGCCTTAAACACCTCCAGGGAAGCTGAATCAACCCCCTCCCTGGGCAGCCCGTTCCAGTGCCCAATGACCCTTTCTGTGAAAAATTTTTGCCTAATGTTCAGACTAAACCTCCCCTGGCGGAGCTTGAGGCCATTCCCTCTTGTCCTGCCCCCTGTCACTTGGGAGAAGAGGCCAGCACCCCCCTCTCCACAACCTCCTTTCAGGTAGTTATAGAGAGCAATGAGGTCTCCCTTCAGCCTCCTCTTCTCCAGGCTAAACACCCCCAGCTCTCTCAGCCGTTCCTCATAAGGCCTGTTCTCCAGCCCCTTCACCAGCTTTGTTGCTCTTCTCTGGACTCAGAACTGAACAAAGTATTCAAGGAGCGGTCTCACCAGTGCTGAGTACAGAGGGAGAATAACCTCCCTGGACCTGCTGGTCACGCCATTTCTGGTACAAGCCAGGATGCCGTTGGCCTTCTTGGCCACCTGGGCATGCATCTCTCAGGCCTCCTTTTCTCTAAGGAAAAATATAGGTAGAATGAACTTTTGCGAATTCCAGCCACTATGACTATTTTGCTCATAGTCAACCAGACACGAGCTCAGAGCAGCTGTATCATACAGTGCTTGGGACACAGAATAACCAGTTACTGTACTTTTGCTCTGTAGAATGACTATGGTCTACAGGAATCTGACAACCCACAACTCCACTGGTCAGCAGCTCATCAGTTTAAGCCAATCTTGGCTCCAGCACGACTTATAATGCCACCTTCACCAGTTATAGAGTCCTCAACATAAGAAGGATATGGAGCTATTGGAACAGGTCCTGAGGAGACTATAAAGATGATCAGACGGCTGGAGCACTTCCCATACAAGGACAGGGTGAGAGAGCTGGGCTTGTTCAGCCTGGAGCTCCAAGGAGATCTTATAGCAACCTTCCAGTGCCTGAAAGGGGCTACAAGAAAGCTGGGGAGGCACTGTTCACAAAGGCGTGTAGAGATAGGACAAGGGGCAATGGGTGTAAAATGGAGAGGGGCAGATTTAGGCTAGACATAAAGAAGAACCTCTTCACCATGAGGGTGGTGAGACACTGGAACAGGTTTTCCAGGGAGGTTGTGTCTGCCCCATCCCTGGAGGTGTTCAAGGCCAGGTTGGATGGGGCCTTGGGCAACCTGATCTACAGGGATGTTCCTGTGCATGGCAGGGGGGTTGGAACTAGATGGGCTTTAAGGTCCTTTCCAGCTCAAACTATTCTGTGATCCTATACTACTGGGTCACTAAACTTTGGTGACCACAGTGCCTGAGCTTGGTTTAACAGTGCCCCTTCTGTATAAAGGTTGGAAGTAAAATGTGCCTCAGTGAGCTCCCAGTGCTCTCAGAACAATGGACCCTACAAAATTGCAAGTACACTGCAGCCCAGGATCACAACAGCTCAATCAACGCTCCCTGTCCCTGCAGGGGATTGTCATACTGGGACCTCCTCAAGCTGGGAAGGCCAACAGGGTCTACTGGAAATGAACAAACTCTGGTTAACCTGGCTGAACTAGAAGAGCAGGCACAATGCCTCTTATCTTCATGGAGGAAAAAAGGCCCCAAAAGTCATAATGGTCTCTAGATTCTGCTATCATGCCTTACCCTCCATGCTCCATTTATACACCAGAATAGAGACTTTCTCGACCAGTCCCCCGCACAAGCTGCTGAAGAGTTGAAAACCCCTTCACTGCTTGGCTGAGGCTCCGCTTTTCTCCAAGTCCAACTGCCTGCACAACCAGTTATTATTTAAGAGCATGGTCTACTGTATTTTTGTGCTGGAAGTGGTATTTCTAGCATTGCCCTAGTGTTTCATGCTAGTCAAAGTCTCTGTCAAGCCTCATCTAAGCGAGCCGTTAAGTGCAATCTACGAAGCCTTATGATCCTCTCAAGCGCAGCTTTCATGCTGTCTTCCATCTCCTCCTCCATTCAGCCCTGCAGTGTTGCAGCACCCTCTCTAGGATGCCTGCAATAACATGTTTACCTCACAACAGTGAGAGTGAAGAGGTAGAGGAAAGCAACTGCTGTGGCATCCTCCTCCAAAAAGTCAGTCTGTTGGTCGTTGAATATATGTGATAATGCATGGTTCTGTTGTTTAGTCACTGCCATCTTTCCCACATTTCTTAGGGTATCAAGGACACAGTTTTCAGCAGGTGGCAGTAATACTGGGATAGATCCAGTTCTGCCTTAATTCATAGACAAGCAAAATCAAGCTCTAAGGTTTGCTAAATGGGTGGCACAGCAAATACAGCATCTGGGCACTTAGATTAAGGAAGACACAATTAATTTGTTAGGCAGCAACAGTGAAAGGCCTCCTTTGCAGTATCAGTTTCTCCTGTTTTGGTGACTGGTGTTTACTGGAAGATGGATGGAGCATCTTCTGCTGCTTTCAGTGCCTAAAGCGGGTACTGGATGAGGTCTTTTGAGCACTCATGGACTATTTAATCCATTTTTGCTGTGAATGTGCTCTGAACAAAGGAACTACTTCCCTAGATGAAGGAACAGTTTAGGCTTGCATCCTACAGAGATCACACAAACTGCCCACATCAGTAATCAGCTACCTGGAATTTCTGCTGATGCAAAAGTTTACTAGTATGGCTTGGATGAAGGCTTGGCATGCCACGATCCTCAGAAGCCACAGTATTAGCAAGGGGAATGGAACATCTTTCTCATCCTCTCTTCCTGTTGGTGAACCCCTAAGTTATAGACTAACAGATGAATAAGTGCTTCTCAACTCTGCATATTCTATGCTTATGAGAACTGCCAGTGCCATGAAACACAAGTCACCATTTAGCACCACGCAGGATCACTGTATTGGAACATTCCTGACTGGTAGAGGTTAAAGGAGCAAGATAGCTCCTCCGTAGCCGACACAGAACAACTGAACATGCAGCCTTGGTATTATGCTTATGGGCGTGTGTGGCAAGAGGTCGTCACCACAACTCCCTGACACCTCACTCAAAACCAGACATGCTGAATAAACGGTAACCTTTCAACCCACTGTCATGGTTTAGGTCAGGACAAACCAAATGCACATGTTAATTTGAGTATTTATTGCCTCAGAAACTATTATACAAACAGAACACTACAAAGTTGCAGAAAAATGGTTCTCTCTCCTTCTCCTCTCCTTGCTGACAAGAGCAGCGGTTGACAGTGGCCAGGAGCAGCAGTGTGTTAAGCGTGCCGGTTCTGGCTATGAGGCCGGTCCCAGGCATCCCTGGAGGTCCTCCACAGTCTACAGGCAGAACCATGCTGACACATCACCACTCCTCTGCCCCTTCAAGCAGAAGGCAGATGAGTTTTATGAGGTGGAGAGCATCTTCCTGATTGCTTTGTGTTTACCAGTCAGTGGAGTGCTCCAAGTTGCTTTTCACAGAATCATACAATAGTTACTTCCAGTTACTGGTACTAGAAGGTCACTATAAGGTCCCCTCAGAGCCTTCTCTCCTCTAGGATGAAAAAGCACAACTCTCGCAGCCTATCCTCGTGTGGAAGGTGCTCCAGCCCTCAGATCATCTTTGTAGCCTCCTCTGGACCTATTCCAACAGTTCCATATCTTTCTTACACTGAGGATTCCAGAACTGGACACAGTACTCCAGAAAAGGCCTAACAAGAGAGGAATAGAGGGGCAGAATCACTTCCCTCAGCCTGCTGGCCACACTTCTTTTGATGCAGCCCAGGATACAGTTGGCCTTCTGGGCTGCAAGGACACATTGCCAGCTCATGTCAACCTTCTCACCAACCAGCACCCCCTAGTCCCTCTCCGCAGGGCAGCTCTTAGTCACACCATTCCCCCACCGCATACTGAAGATGGGGATTGCCCCAACCCAGGTGTAGGACCTTGCACTTGGCCTTGTTGAACCTCAAGATGTTCTCACAGGCCCACTTCTCCAGGCTGTCCAGGTCCCTCTGGATGACATCCTGTCCTTCTGGTGTGGAAACTGCACCACTCAGCTTGGTGTCACCTGCCAGTTTGCTGAGGGTGTACTCAATCTCGCTGTCAATGTCATTGATGAAGATGTTAAACAGCACTGGTCACAGCACGGATGCCCTAGGGACACCACTTGTCACGGATCTCCATCTGGATATCAAGCTGTTGACCGTTACTTTCTGAATACGACCATGAAACCAATTTCTTATCCACCATAACGTCCACCCATCAAATCCATATCTCTGCAATTCAGAGAGAAGGTTGTTGTGGGGTACCATGTCAAAGGCTTTACAGAAGTCCAGACAGATCCCATACACTGGATTTCCTGTGTCCACTGCTGTGGTTACCTCATCATAGAAATCCACTTTTCATTGAATGATATAGACAGTCACTGGATCATTTAAGCAGGCTCAGTCATGAGACGAGACCAGCTAGTGTTGCTAGGTTACTCATTCTTGTGTGAGCTTGGTTCTGCTATTTCTGCCAGTTATGTCATTTCTTTCCCTGAAAAATCTGCCTAACTGTGCTTTATCTGACAATAAGTTACATTCCTAAGACCCACTAGGCAGTGTTAAGGTGGAATCAACTAAAAAAAGGCTATAATAACCTTCACAAAGTTTCAATACACTTCCTTTAATAAAAACAACTTATTTCATTTAATGGATTTAAGTCTGACTTCCTCTATATTTATGGCCTTCGGTCCCTGCTTCACTTCAGTAATTAAATTCTTCTGTGCCCCTTATTATCTCATGTTAAAATTTCTTCTGTCACATTTCCAGTTTTCATCCATACACGAAAAGGTTCGGCCAGCTTCCGTGTTCCTAAAGTAACTACCACACAGCAACTCTCATAGGCTCCTCACACAACCTGTATGTTCCCTTCCAGCGACACTCAGTCTCATTTACCCTTCTCTGCCTTCTTCAATATCTTCATCATCCCTGCCCTCTTTCCCCATTCCCTACCTAACCACCCTCCACTGTACTCAGTTCTTCAGATGCCATTCCTGTTCGTTGCTTTGAAGTTTGCTTCCAGCCTCCCTATTTTTGGTCCCTGCCATCACATTCTGCTCCAACCTGCATGCTGATAGCCCTTTTGTTTTCCACTCTCCTCACCAGCTCCTAGTCTCAGGCAGCTTTCCCATATATTTTCAGATTCCCCTTCAATCCTCAACTTCCACTTCCAACTTCTCCATAGCTATATGGGACCAATTTCTTTAACTTCTGAAATCTCACCCTCAGGCTCTCTAATTACCTAACCACATTTCCCATCCTGAATGGTTCCATTTTAGTCACACTGCTTTGCCAGCCTCCAGCAGGTTTGTTTTGCCTCCCATTTCACTCCCAGTAAAACTTAAACCTTCTCAGTTTTTCTTTATGTGCAATACATGCCTCTAACAGCAGTGACTCCATGATTTTTAGGACCTTCATAAGCCAACAAAACCCAGATAATAGTTTAACAGTAATGCATTAACTATACCAAAACTGTACCAGCCAATACCTAGTATTATGCAAACAATTGCATACTAACAACAGTTTTACTGAGGCTATTAAGCCTCCACGCATACATAACCTGACTGTATATATGTTTCAGTAAGCAAGAGACAAACAGCATGCAGAAAGAAAAAAATCAATTCCTAGTGGCTGCTGCTTTTTTATTTCAACTGTAAGCCTTCAAGACTGCTACTGTTTTACTCCATGCTTTGTGTAGTACCTCACACAACAGGGCATCAAACAAATTAAAATGCACCTAAACATGCTTCTATAATGGGAAAAGACATTTGTGAGCAGAGTTAAAAATGTTACCTGACCATTGCTTCTGGGATATCTCACACCAGTATTTCCTTACTGAAAGGATATCTTTTAGCAGTATACTACTACAGTCAGATCCGTAAGCAGCACAACTTGTTTGCTCTCTTATAATTTCCATTACGTACATCAGAAGTTCCTGACATTTCAGTCTGGGTCCTCCTACATGAAGAAACAGCATGAAACTGTAATTAACCCAAAGTGTGCCAAATAAATTTGGAATTGTATGTAAACGTTTACTTAAAAACAAACCAAAACCCTACAGTTCAGAAACAATTCTGTTAGGAATCACCTTCTTAAACCATTCATAAGAAATTACTTATGACAGGATTTATCAGTTATGTACACATAACTGTGAACATTAACAGGGTCAGAGAAGAAATCACTGATTCACATGAAGATATGTAAGTTGAAAACATCAGGAAGTCAGCAAGATGAATCCTACCCTCACAACTTAATTCAGAGTAAAAATTCAAAGTTTAATGCAAAGCACCAAAACAAAGCAGTAATTCTATATGAATATATATTACTAACTTTTATTAGCACATCTGATGAAATATTTGACCAAACTTCCAACTTCTTGCATCTTTTTCTGTCTCATAGTTTGTGTTGAAGCAGATGCATTTGGTTTTGTCAGCTGCAGGTTTTTCATTTCTTTCTGGAAATACTTCTGCAAGACGCTACAAAAATAAAGAGGTATTAAACAAGGAGCTGCATATTTATGACTAAAGCAAAAAATAGGTAAATATTGTTTTAGCCTAAAATGTCAGTGCTTGTTCTTCTCATAGTTCTAATTATCAAAGACTAAAAATGGCGGAAATATATTACAATCTAAACATGATAGAAATAATCCACAAAAGGAGCTATTAGTTTTAAAGATAATCCAGAAGCAACTTGAACAGGCACCAAACCTTCCTTTAAACTTTGCATAATGCCAAGCACACAATTTATAACTAGGAAAAACGCAACACTATGTCTTTTTATTTATACTGCAACATTAGACAACAAAATAATAAGTACTCTTCATTGTTTTTATTGGGGAAAACCTTCAAGCCTTATTTCTCAATCACTGAAAATTGTCATATAATTAGATTTAAATCTAAGAATACATTAAACTTTTCACTGGCTTTGTCACTTTATTTTGTGTCCAGTTATTTGTACTCAGTGTAGAGTCTCTATTTTTGCAGTCCCGCTAAGATACTATTGGCCATCTCAAAAGCAACACATAAAAACCTATCAAACAATTTGTACAATATTTTTGGTACAGCTATGAAACAAGAACTATTCCAATCCTGTCCAATTAAAAATCATAATGGAAAGCTGACCAGGCACCAGCCTGTGAAAACTAATACCTCAGATAGACTTTTAACATTGAATTTAACACTGCTCCCAGGCACACTAAGAACTTAATACACTCATGCTTAGTCAAATCTGGTAATACACCTAAGGAGATTTTATCAAAGATGGGCCTCTACAAATGTCAGCAGTTTCTTCTCAACCCAACCCACATTCCTTCTATTGTTTTTTGAAGAACTCAGCATCACAAAAAAACTCCTATATATAACTATACATTGAAAATCAGATGCAGAAGGTAATTATCAATAAAAGAAAGTAACAGAATCACAGAACAACCAGGTTGGAAGAGACCCACCGGATCGTCGAGTCCAACCATTCCCACCAATCCCTAAATCATGCTCCTAAGCACCTCGTCTACCCTAACCTTAAACACCTCCAGGGACGGTGACTCAACCACCTCCCTTGGCAGACCGTTCCAATGCCTAACCACCCTCTCCGTGAAGAACTTTTTCCTAATCTCAAGCCTAAATCTCCCCTGGCAGAGCTTGAGGCCATTCCCTCTCGTCCTGTCCCCTGTCACTTGGGAGAAGAGGCCAGCTCCCTCCTCTCCACAACCTCCCTTCAGGTAGTTGTAGAGAGTAATAAGGTCTCCCCTCAGCCTCCTCTTCTCCAGGCTGAACAACCCCAGCTCTCTCAGCCGCTCCTCATAAGATTTGTTCTCCAGACCCTTCACCAGCTTTGTTGCCCTTCTCTGGACTCGCTCCAGAGCCACAACATCCCTCTTGTGGTGAGGGGCCCAGAACTGAACACAGTACTCGAGGTGCGGTCTCACCAGTGCCGAGTACAGGGGGAGAATAACCTCCCTGGACCTGCTGGTCACGCCGTTCCTGATACAAGCCAAGATGCCATTGGCCTTCTTGGCCACCTGGGCACACTGCTGGCTCATGTTCAGTCGGTTGTCAACCAACACCCCCAGGTCCTTCTCCTCCTGGCAGCTTTCCAGCCAGGTTTCTCCTAGTCTGTACCTCTGCTTAGGGTTGTTGTGCCCCAAGTGCAGGACCCGGCATTTGGCCTTGTTAAACCTCATGCCGTTGGTCTCAGCCCAGCAGTCCAGCCTGTTCAGGTCCCTTTGCAGAGCCTCCCGACCCTCCAGCAGATCCACACTTCCACCCAGCTTGGTGTCATCTGCAAACTTGCTAAGGGAGGACTCAATGCCTTCATCCAGGTCGTTGATAAAGACATTAAACAGGACTGGACCCAGGACTGAGCCCTGGGGAACCCCACTTGTCACTGGCCTCCAGCTGGATTTAACTCCATTTACCACCACCCTCTGGGCCCGGTCATTCAACCAGTTTTTCACCCAGGAGAGTGTGCACCCATCCATTATTTATGCAAGGAAAATTGACTACCCAGTTAATGATTGGTTTCCTGGCAGTTACGTGTATTCATTCACATTCAGCTGGCTGTCAAACAACACTCCCAGGTCTTTCTCTGCCAGGCAGCTTTCCAGCCACTCTTCCCAAAGCCTGTAGCACTGCACAAGGTGGTTGTATTTGCACTTGGCCCTGTTGGTCTCAGCCCTTCGATCCAGCCTCTTCAGATCCCTCTGTAGAGCCTCCCTAACCTGAAGCAGATCGACACTTCCTTCCAGCTTAAGTGCCATCCGTGAACTTACTAAGGGTACATAAAACCTCCTCATTCAGATCATTCATAAGAACTGGACCCAGCACTGAGCCCTGGGGGACACTGCTTTTGACCGGCCTCCAATTGGATTTAACAGTGTGAAAGATTTTACTAAAGTCTAGGTACACTATATCCATAGCCTTTCCCTCATCCATTCAGCAGGTAACCTCGTCATAGAAGGAGATCAGGTTCATTTGGCAGGAGCAAACAAAGAAAAACACTGAAACTACCTAAATACAGCATCCCAGTTGACTTGTTTTCCTTGTTTAGAATCAGAATTTCGGTCCAGCTGGAGAATGGTTTCAGAATCACGGAGAAGTCGCTTGAAATTTTCAATTTCCTTCTGAAAATGTATTTCAAGAAAAAGAATTAATGATTCCATTCATTGATAATTGAAGCAGACACGCCAAAAAAACCACTTGTTACCCTTCGCTCCAAAGCTTTCTCATTCTCAAGGCGACGACAGCAAACGAGCAGATCATGTAATGCAAGACTCATGGTTCAGTTTAATGTAAGAGTCATTCACATCTGCAGAAGAAAAGGATAAAAATAATTATTGTACTTAAGACAGAATCAAGTCAATCAGTCCAAGACTGCAGCAAGGCCTTATATCAAGAATGTAGTCAGTTCCAAATCGATAGTTGCAGACAGTAACAGCAGAGACCCCCTTCGCGCAACTCTGACTTGCTCCTTTTTTATGACTGATAACAGGTTAGTTAGTCAGACAATACTGAGCAAAATTATAATAAAATAACACAGAGCCAAAACCACCCAAGCAAACAGCACTAACTTTCAGAGCTAGATGTTAACAGCAGGTGTCTTAACCTGATGCTGCCAGAAGGTAGCACTTCGAAAACTCTCTTCCCCTCTCACATTCCACATTTTCATAGGTATTCACAATCACATTGACAAATCCCCCTGGACTCAACATGCTAAAGGATGTTCAAGTATCAATAATAAGAGGAAACAACTTTTTCCTCCAGTGACCATTTAAAATTATGCCTCATCTCCTTCAGCAGAGGTAGGAATTAGCTACATGTGGCATTTCTAGTTTACAAGGTGTTACGCTGATGCAGATCCCAACAATGTCAGTGTATAAAACAGAGCAGGCAGAATGCAGTAGTGATCTGCTGGAGGAAAAAAAACAATCACCAACAAAAAACCCAAACCAGCCATTTCAGCTACATTTAGATGCAACACAGGTTATTTTTCTCTAGCTGTAGTATCTAAACAGAACAAACCTTATCCGTGCACTAAGAAAAACTCCACATTTATCTAAGATTCTTCCGGAATAGTCAGTCTGAATATGACCAACTAAGCCTACATGCAGCAAAGCTCTTTCAAAGAAGGTAAGGAGCCTACCACAAAACTCAAAACTGACATCAACAATTAATTTCAAACTGTTCCCTATTTGTTTACAACTTGATACCTTGCAGTAAGTAATGTAGCCCACCTTATGTGTGAAATCCAACATTTAAATTCACAGAATCTTAAAATGGTTTGGGTTGAAGGGGACCAATAAAAGGAGTAGGTGCTATTACAAAAAGTGAAATATTTTTGATTTAAGCTAAACTTTCACCTGAGAAATTCTGATTTTTTTTTTAATTTACACAGAATGTCCCTCTGATAGCATGTTTTCTTTCAAGCAGTGTTTTTTCCAGAACACTGTTCATTCTTTGAAGATGACAGCGTCTTGTGCGAGGTATGATCTGTGCCGAATGGATGTCTCTGCTTCTCTAATCACCTCTTTGCGGTGCTTCCCTATCTCAAATGCAAGGTCAAGCAGAGCTGGAGCCAGCTCCAAATTAGCAAGAGTTTTGACTGTTGTGTAGTTCATTAAAACTACCCCTTGGAAAGTAATAGTATATGCATAAGATTTCTGGGAACGTTTATACATATGCATGTAAGTGGGAAATACATTCTGTAACCAGCTCATCTCTACACGCGATTGAAGAAGACCACTCCGTCCTGTTGCCCAGGCCTGATGAAGGATCCCTGCTTTCTAGAATTCCAAAAATGAGACTTAAGAGAGTTTATTTGACAGCATTTTCAGCATCAGGACCTTAAGGATCATCCAGCTCCATCCCATCTGCCATGGGCAGCACCACCTCCCACTACACCAGGCACACACCAAGGCAAAACAAACAAATCTGAGAGGTGCCTGCGAGTGGCTGCGGCAGCGCTGAGGAGGGCGGGCAGCCCCTCGCTATGCCCAAAACCCCTCACCTCGCGGGCAGTGGGGCTAAGAACCGGGCTTGCCACCATCCCCAAAGGACTTTAGATGGGAGAATGGGAAGGGAAGGAGAAGGAGGGAAGGAGGAAGAAGAGAGAGGGAGGGAGCAAGAGGGAGGCAAGGGGGAAGAAGGGAGGCAAGGGGGAAGAAGGGGGGAGGAAGAGGAAGAGAGGGAGAGGAGGGAGAGGAGGGAGAGGAGGGAGAGGAAGGGAGGGGAAGAAGGGAGGAGGGGAGGTGGGAGGGATAGAGAAGGGAAAGGGAGGAAGAGGGGGAAAGAGAAAAGGGAGGGGAATAGGGGGAGAAGTGGTAGAGGAGAGGGAAGGAGGAGGAATGGGGAAAAAGCAGGCGGAAAAGCGGAGACAAACGGAGGTGAAAGAATGAGAAAAGTGGGAGAAGGACGAGAAAGTGGAGGAGTAAAGGGCGGCCCGTCGCGGAGCGGTCCCACCTCCGCTCGGGCCGCTCTCCTCCCAGCGGCGCGGGGCGCACGTGGGCACCGGCGGCACAACCCGGAAGAGGAGGCTGCGGCGCGCATGCGCACACGTGGGGAGGTGGGGCGTGGGCAGAACCCGGAAGCGGATGCGGCGGCCGCGGTTTCCGGCGGAAGGGGCGGGACCGGGAGCGGCGCTGTCTGGCGGAGTTTCCGCGCCTTCCCTCTCGGTGCCGGGGCTCCCCGCGCCCCCGGCTCGCTGTGTGCCCCTCTGCCTCCTCCCTGCGTGCCCCTCTGCCTCCTCCCTGCGCTCCCCTACGCCCCCCGCGGGCCATGCTGCTGCCGTCCGACGTGGCCCGGCTGGTGCTGGGTGAGTGGGGCGGGGAGGGCGGCGGCGCCTCTCCAACCGCGGGCGCGGCGGGGAGGGGAGAGGAGGCGGCGGCACAGATCTCTGGGGCTAGAGAGGGGTCATAGTGAGGCCCCCTTTTTTTCCTTATAGGCGCCCTTTTTTTTCTTTATAGCCCCCCCTTTTTCTTTCTTACGGGCGCCCCTAAGTATTGTAAGGCTACAATAAGGTCTCCTTGGAGTCTTCTCTAAATTGAGCAACCATAGCTTTCTCAGTCTGTGAGGGCAGGCGTTTGATCATTTTAGCGGTCCTCTGGACCCACTCCAACTGGTCCATGTCTTTCCTGTGCTGAGGAACACAGAGCTGGACACAGGACTCTAGGTGGGGTCTCAGCAGGGCAGAGTAGAGGGAGAGAATCCCCTCTCTCAACCTGCTGGCAACGCTTCTTTTGGCACGGCCCAGGTTAGCCTTCTGGGCTGCAAGTGTACGTTGCCAGCTTATGTCTAATTTCTCATCCACTAGGGCCCTCAGGTCCTTCTCCGCAGGGCTGCTCTCAATGTTTTCATCCCCCAGACTGTATCAATACTGAGGGTTGTGATGATGGATTCTGCCAGGTAGTCGAGGTCATACATTATGATTAAACTCACAGTGGTTATTCCCAAACCGTGTTTAAATTCAAGTTTGCTTATATGTCTGAAATGTGATATGTTTTTCCAGCTATATTTTGGATCTGCTGAAAGACATTTCATAGAATGATAGAATGGTTTGTGTTGGAAGGGACCTTAAAGATCATCCAGTTCCAACCCCGCTGCCATGGGCAGGGACACGTCCCACTAGTCCAGGCTGCTCAAAGCCCCATCCAACCTGGTCTTGAACACTTCCAGGGTTCGGCCAGCCACAGCTTCCCTGAGCAACCTTTGCCAGTGCCTTACCACCCTCTGCGTGAAAAGTGTCTTCATAATGTCTAATCAAAATCTTTCCCCTTCCAGTTTAAAGCCATTATCCATTGTCCTATGACTCCATGCCCTTGTGAGAAGTCCCTCCCGTTTTATCTTTATAAAGACCTAAAGGCTGCATTTTTCTGTAGGCATTCCAGAACCGAGGTGCACTATTTTGAGGGTCTAAGGAAATAGATATTCTAATGTATATATATCACAGAATACCCAGCTTGGAAGAGACCCACTGGATCGTCGAGTCCAACCATTCCCACCAATCCCTAAATCATTCTCCTAAGTACCTCATCCACCCTAACCTTAAACACCTCCAGGGACGGTGACTCAACCACCTCCCTTGGCAGACCGTTCCAATGCCTAACCACCCTCTCCGTGAAGAATTTTTTCCTAATCTCAAGCCTAAATATCCCCTGGCAGAGCTTGAGGCCATTCCGTCTCATCCTGTCCCCTGTCACTTGGGAGAAGAGGCCAGCACCCTCCTCTCCACAACCTCCCTTCAGGTAGTTGTAGAGAGTAATAAGGTCTCCCCTCAGCCTCCTCTTCTCCAGGCTAAACAACCCCAGCTCTCCCAGTCACTCCTCATAAGATTTGTTCTCCAGCCCCTTCACCAGCTTTGTTGCCCTTCTCTGGACTCGCTTCAGAGCCACAACATCCCTCTTGTGGTGAGGGGCCCAGAACTGAACACAGTACTCGAGGTGCGGTCTCACCAGTGCTGAGTACAGAGGGAGAAGAACTTCCCTGGACCTGCTGGTCACGCCATTCCTGATACAAGCCAAGATGCCATTGGCCTTCTTGGCCAACTGGGCACATTGCTGGCTCATGTTCAGTTGGTTGTCAACCAACACCCCCAGGTCCTTCTCCTCCTGGCAGCTTTCCAGCCAGGCTTCTCCTAGTTTGTACCTCTGCTTAGGGTTGTTGTGCCCCAAGTGCAGGACCTGGCATTTGGCCTTGTTAAACCTCCTGCCGTTGGTCTCAACCCAGCAGTCCAGCCTGTTCAGATCCCTTTGCAGAGCCTCCCGACCCTCCAGCAGATCCACACTTCCACCCAGCTTGGTGTCATCTGCAAACTTGCTAAGGGAGGACTCAATGCCTTCATCCAGGTCGTTGATAAAGACATTAAACAGGACTGGACCCAGGACTGAGCCCTGGGGAACCCCACTTGTAACTGGCCTCCAGCTGGATTTAACTCTGTTTACCACCACCCTCTGGGCCCGGTCATTCAACCAGTTTTTCACCCAGGAGAGTGTGCACCCGTCCAGGCCAGAGGCCGACCGTTTCCGAAGCAGAATGCTATGAGAAACTGTGTCAAAGGCTTTACTAAAGTCCAGGAAGACCACATCCACAGCCTTTCCCTCGTCCAAGAGTGTAGTTACTCGGTCATAGAAGGTGATCAGATTACTCTGGCAAGACCTGCCTTTCATGAACCCGTGTTGACTGGGCCTGATCACCCTGTTCTCTTGCAAGTGCTTCTTGATAGCACTCAAGATCACCCGCTCCTTGACTTTCCCTGGTACCGAGGTCCGACTGACAGGCCTGTAGTTTCCCAGATCCTCCCTGCGCCCCTTCTTATAGATGGGCACGACATCAGCCAGCCTCCAGTCCAGCGGAACCTCCCCAGTCATCCAGGACTGTTGGAAGATGATGGAAAGGGGTTTGGCCAGCACATCCGCCAGTTCCCTCAAAACTCTTGGGTGGACTCCATCCGGCCCCATAGACTTGTGGGCGTCTAGCCAGGCGAGCAAGTCTCTAACCACCTCCTCTTGGACCTTGGGAATCTCATACTTCTCTTCCAACCCTTGGGGTTGTGCACAGAGGGAACAATTTTCCTTGCTGTTAAAGACTGAGGCAAAGTAGGCATTGAGCACTTCAGCCTTGTCTTCATCCCCTGTTACTCTTGTTCCCTCTGCATCTACTAGGGACTGGAGATTCTCCCTAGCCCTCCTTTTGCTGTTGATGTATTTGTAGAAAGACTTTTTGTTGTCTTTCACAGTCCTGGCCAATTGCATTTCTAGTTGGGCCTTAGCCCTCCTGACTTTTTCCCTACATTGTCTAATTAGGCAAATGTTTTATCCTTTCTTTAAAATATTGCATGTTCAGTTCTGCTACAAGCAAGAAAGAAGAGATATTTTCTTTTGTGGCTCTTTGTTCTCAAATCTTTTATTCAGATTGGTCTGTTTCTATCTTTTATATGGAGTATTTGAAGATTAAAGCAGGGCCTAAAAAATTTCATTAGAGCAGAAGCATGTTTTCTGAGGAATGGAATTCAGGAAAAGTAAACTTTTTCAGTACATTTCCTGTTCAAGTTAAGTACTGAGGTTTGGGGTGCATAAGAGCACAAGTTGCAGCTGGTCCATCTGTTTGAAATGAAAATTACAGTGGGTGGTGGTAAAATTTTTCTATTATTAGTATTTGTACTATGCCCATTTTTTAAAAAAGTCTTGTAGTACACTCTTGTAACAGCTGCACAGGTTTTACCTGTTTTGTAACGGGAGAGTTGTTACATAGAAATGCATTTTATCCATATAATATTGTAGAATTCTATTTCAGTATCAAACTGGATTGTTCAGCCCATATGAGGGTTAGCTTGTCAGCCTCCTGAGCCAAGGACTTTTATTTTGTTGTCTGTACTAAAGATTAATCAGAGATTGTTCGTATTGCCTCACTTCCAGTATTAAATGGCTTATAAATACAGTGTAAAATCAATATTTTGTACTTCCTGGTTTTAACTGTTAAAGAAATACATTGCAAGATATATGTTCTCTCACAATAACTTCATTTTCCTTGTCTAACATTCAAATCTTTTCCTAATCATTTCAACTCTGCATACAGCTAGTTATGTTAATTCTTTGATACATATTGAGCCAAAGTAATGAATAAAATAGCAACATTTTCCATCTGATTGGTTGCAGGGTATTTGCAACAGGAAAAGCTCCTAGCTACCTGCCGTGAATTTATTTTGGAAAGCTCAGATTTGAAAGAATATGCAGAGCATTGTACAGAGGATGGGTTTATTCCAGCCTGCTTGCTGGTGAGTTTGTATTTGCAAAGCCGAAAGCTAAACTGTCTTGCATCTATGGAAAAGGAAACTGCAGTTTCTCAGTACAACAATTTCTTTTCAAATGTTGCTTAAAATATTTACCTAGATTGTTCCCTCTGGTTTTTGGTTGGGTTTTGGGTTTTTTCTGCATCCTGTTGCATTAGCAGCTGTTTGGTTTCTAGTATTTAATCTTACTAAGAAACATTTAAGTATAGAGTATGCAAATTGGTTTCAGCATGTTACTCTTAGTCTCCTTTATAACTTTGAAGTTGATTTATGGAAGGGTGTCGCATGGGTTTTGTTTTGTTGATTTTAGAGTTGCTCTTGTAATTTATTCCTACCCTAGACACAGCAGCCAGTAATTTTCCATTTCAACTACATACTAAATATTTAGGTAAGATACCTTAGTTTTATCTAAGGCCACCAAATTTTGTTGATAGAAACTGTGCTTCAGTTCATCTTCTTCTTTGATGGATGTCATCTGTTTTGTCACACATGAAATGTGGAACTTTGAGTGTGCATAAATACAAGTGTGTAGCTACACATGTAGGTGTGTGCATATAGTTACAGGGTAGCTGGGTACTTTGCATTTTTAGCTTACACAAAATGGCATTTTTAATATAGTATGCAAGTTATATGTGCATCTTCTTCCTGTTTTCTGTTTCATTCTTCTAATATACCAATTAATTATATATATGATCTGGAACTTTGTCCACAGTATTCAAAATTTGTGGAAATCTTTTTGAAGATCCAAGGCACCTATTCAAAACAGACCATTGAACTTTTTAGTTTACAAAGCCCTGGGCATCTGAACTTTGGGGATAGGAATTGACAACCAAGCTTTGGCCAGCAAAAATTAGAAAATACAAATGTAAATAGATAATCCAGATTCTTGAAGCTTTTCATCATCTTCCTTCTCACTGTAGTCCTGTTTCTCATAGAAAAGTGATTATGTGGTAGTGTCTAAGAAAAAATTCCTGCTGCAGCTCAAAATACTTGAAGTAAAGGGCTGTATTTATCATGCCTTGTGGAGTTCCCACTAGTAAACAAGATAAGAAGGCACAACAAGTGATAGCGTTAACCTTAATTCTCTTTGTTTCACCTAAAATATTACAAGCAAATATGATATGAAAGTTAATTCTGTGTGACTGTAAAGAATTCTACTTGAGACAGAAGTTCTCTTCACATTTTCATCTGTATGTTGTGTTCCAGGATGATACATGCTCATTGCTCCATTAAAGCTGTTTTTCATCTTATTTTTGTGGGTTTGTTCCATAATAACAAAGGAGAGCGGAGGTCATACGGCTCTAACTCTAGACTAGTGTTGTGCAGTGGGATCAAGTACTTCAGATTTTGGTTTTGTAATGGCATTTAGTTCCAGAGATTGCTTTGTACCTACTTGGTTTGAGACAATTCAGCACCAGCAGTGTAAAGTATAGTTCCTTGTGTTGAGGGTCAGCATGGTGTAGTCTTCTAAAGAACTGCTCAAATATAAATATAATGTGACACAGCAGGTGAAGTATGAGTTATTAGTGAGGCTTCTGATTTTTTTTCCAGTCCCTGTGTGGAAAAAACTTGACAACAATTCTTAACGAATACGTAGCCATGAAAACAAAAGGTAAGCCTTCAGAATTAGATGTTATTTTTTTCTTACTTATCTGTTATGAACTCCTTGAGGAAGTGGTAGCATCTCCACTGCTACATGGACTTGGAACAATCTTCTTTTTATGCTTGAAGTTGAAGTTTCCATATTGAGCAAAATTAAGTGTCTTGGTTTGGATTTGCTGTCACGTATTTTCACTTCAAATTTAAGCAGAACTTCTAATGTAATAAAGGACAAAGATACAATAAAGTGTGGAAAAAGCATTTATTTATGCTTGTGAAATTATACTGTTCATTATTGATACTATAAATAGGAGGAGGAGATGATGATCTCTCTCTGGTGACCTGCGACAGGACACAAGGAAATGGAACGAAGCTGCATTGGGGTAGTTCAGATTAGGCATTAGGAAATGGCTCTTCACTGAGAGGGTGGGTGGTCACTTGAACAGGCTCCCCAGGGAAGCAGTCACTGCATTAAGCCTGTCAAGAGTTCAAGGAGTGTCTGGACAATGCTTTTAGTCATATGGTTTAGTTTTAGGTAGCCCTGCAAGGAGCAGGGAGTTGGACTCTATTATCCTTATGAATACCTTTTAACTTGAGATGTTCTGTGATTCCACAAAGTAACCAGGAATAGTCCTGTGGTGTGAAATGTTTATTGTCTTGTTTTTAAAATTAATAAAAATGATTTCAGAATAACCTAATATTTTGTAGGAATATTAGAGATGGAGATAGAGCATTTCCTGTTTTTAAAAGCAGTTACTGAGCTTCTGAATGTTGCCAAGTCTTAGAATTTTTTGACGCGTGTCGTATGATCAGATTTTAGGGGTGCTTTTTTCTAAGACTTGCAATTTAGTACAAACCTTGCTTGGAACATTTCTGAATGATTTTTCCCTTTCACAGTAGGTCTCACAGAAATGGTAACTAAGACGCAAACATACTTTCTTCAAAATTCTTTGTGCATGGCACCTTGAAAAACTTAATCAATTGATCTGCTTGCATCTTTCAATCTATACTTTAGTGGTCTGTGCTTCAAAAATACCAAGCATTTTCACCTGTTTGGGTGAACATCTTGAAATAAGCCATTACTTTTAAAGGCCTGTCCACCAGATTACAATTTTCAAAAGCACACAGGGAATATGGATGCTGTTTCCAGAACTGAGTTTGGTTACGTTAGGTTAGCATGTGTTTACCCAGAGTCAACACCATGTGCAGATTCTGTTGAGAATCATCATGAACGTGTTTGCCTATGTTTCATTTATGATATTTATGATCTGTTTGTTCATATAAATCAGAATTCTTAAATACAGGGTTAAGGCTGTCTAATTAAGAGAATATTAAGAAGGCAGCTAGGCACCTGAAGTTAAATGGTGTTTGAAACACCCCATAGTAATTATTTTGCTTGTGACTTTCCTTCTTCTCAGTATGTGTCTGTTTTAGGCATCTAAAATGTTTTTATGGTTTATTTTAGAAACAACAAATGAAGTTCCAGCAATGATGTCATCTCTGTGGAAAAAGTTAGACTATACGCTTTCTCAAATCAGGTAACATAGTTTTGAAATCAAGAAAGTAAACTTTCACCGTTAAAGGTGAGTCCCTATGTTGATCAAGTCCTGTTATCATTGAGAAAGATTTTGCTTCCTGTTGCCTCTAGAAATTGAAAAGTAGCTATGTGAGAATCGATAATTGAATAGTCATTTCAACATTTTAAGGCAGCACTAGCAGATAAGGAGGGCATCGTTGCACGTAGCCTTCTCTAATAAAACAATATACTATGAGTCATTGAGAATCCAGTACCATTGTGGTTACTTGATCAAAAATGTAACAGTAAGCTTAATTTGAAGGATCTGTGATCATTGTTTGAAAGAGTAGAAAGAACAACCAGTAGATTGAAGCTTTCTGAAGTAATGTGTGGTTGGAGTCAGACTAGTATTAAACATGTGATATATACTGTTGCACTGAGTAGGTGAGTGTTTCAATCGTGTTCCTTTTATTTATGTCACCTGCTTTATTTTTTAGGAGCATGCAGAATTCCACAGGATTTTCTGCTAACCAGAGGAGTAAGTAACTGAGCCGGTTCGTGGGATCTGTAGGATTTATGTTCAAATTATCTGGTTTTGCAAAAAAAGGGGGAATACTGCAGCAATCAATAACACATCCTTACTCTTAAAATATTGTCAGATTACTTCTGCAGTGTTTTTTTTTCAGCATGTCTGTTGTCTCCAGTATAGTCTGTGGATTACTGTAGTAATCAAGAAAGGAAAATAAGAAAAGCTGAGCTTTTTCCAAGGGGCTTGAATTCTCTGCATAGCATTTTCTTCTCTGCTGAAAACTTTTTAGAAGTATACATAGTTAAAATATTTGAAAAATGCTGCTTCAGTCCTGAAGTTGTTGACCTAAATTTGTGATTCATAGAGGAACCAAAAACTTAACCAGTCTAATTATGATGCAGTTTCATTTCTGTACAAGGGAAATATAAAAAATATTACAAACTTGAAACAATTTTTTATGCCTGCATGCAAACATATATCTAAGCAAAATATGAAAAGATACTTGTTGGGACTACAGTCGTGTTTTTCATTATGAAAACTGGTGAACAAACTCTCAAAAATTAAGAGTTATGTTACTTTAAAGTATTTTTTTCTCCCTATCGTAGTTCTACTGAGTAACCTGTGAGAGAAGAGAATTCAAAATATAGATAGTGATTGTTCTTGGATCTGAGATTCACTGGGTTGGGTGCTGTTCTGTTGTTTAAATTAGTCAGATTTAGTCTGGTAAATAAATGTGAACTTAATATTGGTTAAGCTATTTCAGTTAAGGCCAATTGTATGAGTGGTATATTATGTAATGAAATATTTTGGTATGAGTCTTTCCTGTAAGTATGTAAGCAGGGATACAAGCGTAGTTCCAATGTCTACGAAAGTTGGCTGTACTGCCTGAATTATTTTGGTTGAAACCTGTAAGACAGAAGACAAAGATGAGTGTTGCTTACTCTTTGAGTTTCATGAGTAGCCTTTAAAGCACAAAAAGGTTTCAGAGGCATGTCCTTGATGAGGTCTTGGAACATCAGCAACCTTCTTTTAAAAGTATTTCATCATATATCTTCATCTCATCTTTATTTCCAGCACGCACACGAAGTGGAATTGTAGAAATGAAAAGACAGAGAATGCTTCAGCAGTCGACTCCTGCAAACTCGGGATTGTTGTCAGTAGCCCATCAGTCAGGGCCACAGAATTCCTCTTCTATTTTATCTGCACAAGTTATTCACAGGCCGATAATAAATCAAAGTGTGTCACAGCCAAGACTGAATACGTTGTTTGTGCACCAGTCACAAACCCAAGAAAACAAGAGCAGCAGTAAGTTACGCACTTCTTTTAAACCTTTTTTTTCTGTGGAAAATCTATAGATGTAGACAGAAGTTTTCTAAAACCAGAGCTAGTCATCTTCCACCAAAAAAGTTTCAGAAAATTCATGATTTCTTCCTTTGGCTCTACAAACTGCTTCAGGTGATTAAAATAAAAGGAATGACCAAAAGAGAAAAGGTTCTTGAATACTTGCTAGCTAATGTGAGTTCAGAGATCAGAAGTGCATTAATCTGTCGTTGTTTTGTCCCCACCCAAAACTCTTCTTTTAGCAGACAGGAATGATCCACATTGAGTGGATGTTTTTCTCAGTATACATTTAAAAGAAATGATTCTCATTTTTGTGATAATACCAAATATTTTCTGTAAATGCACAGGAACCAATTGGAACGTAAGTAATGTGAAGATGTCTGTAGTGTTTTAACAATATCACTGGAAAAGGTACTGGCATCGTGATCTCTGGTTTTTTTCTTTATAAAGCAGGAGAGTTCATACACATTCAAGTACCAGCATCACAAGAACGAAAGCTTCATTCAAACTTACTCTCTCCAGGAAGACGAAAAAGGTAAACGTGAGAGGGTAGTAGTGTTGTTTTTAAGATCATTTAGAGATGTGGTGTTCTAACCTCCAGTGTAAATTTTCTTAGATGGTGAAGTTTTCATGTTTAAGACTCACTGAGAGTGGCCAGTGTGTGGTGTTTGGGAGGGAAAGTCAAAGAACTTAACATTTGACCGATAGGAGGCTACCTGTGCTTCTGTATTGCGTATAGCCAGTCTTTACATTATTCCAGTATTAGACATAAGTAAATAATCTTGGAGCCTGAGAGTTAGTATTCCTTCAAAAATATCTTTATGAATTATGAAAATTCTCTGTATTTGTATAAATGTGCATTTTGCCTGTTTTTAACTTAGAAAAAATATTGACTTCAGTGAATTTTGTCAGCAAAAAATTTCGTATTTGCATTAAAGGCACTGTAAAAATTTTCTTACGCTAATTTTGCATTTCTTTGATTCCAGTGTCCTTTTGGTTTTAAAGAGTTGACTGATCTCTTTGTATTCTGTTTGTTGTCTTTATCTCTGACTGAATTACAATCAGTTGTTTTGCTTATTGTTTTTCCAAATTCTTAGTTATTTATACCTTTTCCAAGTCCTCTATTTGTGTATGATATGTTTTTGTATATTAGTGATTTTAGTGCTTCTGGTTATTGATGGCTTCAGAATAGCCTACACTGTGATTTCATATAAAATCATTACATTTCCTGTCACCATCTAAATTCTTATACAACCCAACATTTGTTTGCTTCTTTGGGAAGAGCTGCTCCTTGAGTGATCTTTATTTTCAGTGGCGATGCCCAAATCTTTTTCTTGTTAATTAGAACCTGTACCACCAGTTCCAGTAATGTGTGCTGGAGGGGTGGAAAATACTGAGTAATGAGCCTGGAATTCAGTTTGTCATTGTGCTGTTTACCCACAGCCATTATATTTGTTTGTAACTTCTATGTAGTCAAACACAATATATATACACCACATAATGAAACAGGTATGGGCTTTTGTTATATTTCCAGTAAAGAGAACATTTTCTGTTGATTATCATAGAGTCATAGAATCGTTTGGGTTGGAAGGGACCTTAAAGATGATCTAGTTCCAGCCTCCACTACCGTGGGCAGGGACACATCCCACTAGGTCAGGTTGCCCAAGGATTAATTCTTTCATGTGTAAAGAAGGAAGAGAAACATCTGATTTACTGACCATTAGGTCTATTGTTTGTGTCGTTCTCACAAAATCTGTCATAAATTTCCTGGTACGTTTCAGTGAATCTCAGAAGAGGAAAAGCGTTGCAACATCTGGACCTCTTTCAGCAACTAGAAGTTCTCAAGACCCTGATGAATTAATAATAGAAAAAGAAAGTGAGCCACTTGAAGAATTCATAGATGGTAACTTCCCAGTGAGTATATACTTGTGGAGGGTATTTACATTTAATAAATTCATACTAAGGAGGACTAGTCTTTTATATGTTGTTTGTCTTGGATATTATAGAAATTAACTTTAGAAGATAAATATTTTGTATTTGAACTAGTTCTTCTGTTTACTAAACTAGTGAACATGGCTATGTAGAGTTTAATTCCTTGATTTATTTGCTTTGCTGAAATACCTGTAAGCTGTCAGAATAAACTACTTCTTTAGAGAATGGAAACCAAAGAGAGAATAAGCCATGCTGTACTACAGAAGATTTAGAAGTGCAGGGATGTTTTGGGATGATTTTTCATAGCGACATTATGCAGATGCAGGTTGGTTGTCTCTGTAACAGTCTTCTCTGTGTTGAAATGATTTTTATTTTTTTATCAGTAAGTTGTCAGTTAATACTTCTTTTCTAGTCATGATAAAAATAGAAACCCGACCACTTTAAAACTGTTTTTCAGCAACTGGTTATTGAAAATGCCAGAGAAAAAATCTTGAGCAACAAATCTCTTCAGGAGAAGCTTGCTGAGAATATTAACAAAATCCTGGGCAGGTAATAAAAGGAACCTCTAAACTTCACATGTGTTCTTAATTTAATTTTGAGTTCTGAACTCACCTCTGACTAATGTATTCCAGTGATGGCAATGCAGCTCAGGCTCCTAAACAGACAGACAGTGGTCCCACGGAACAGGAGACTTCAATTGATGAAATCCTTGGGCTTCAGGTAGGTGTGGATTGCCCCCTTTACCTTTTTTGAAGGCTGAGCACATGAGAATGATCAGTTGTGGGAACTAGGCTGAACCTCTTTGTGCTGTCTGATATCTGAGGTTGCTCTCTTCTTTTATTTTACCTCTTAGTCGTAGCTGTACTGTAAAGCAATCGAATGAATTGCTTCTACCTAGGGGCAGTTTCACAGCTTCATTTGTATTGACCTTAACTCTTACCATGTTGTATGGTCGTGGGCAGGTTTGAGAGGCTGACCTAACCGGATACTAATATTTTACTCCGTTGAGTTTTGGAACAGTTCGGCACCCTGGATTCATGCCCGATGGTCTGTACAAGGCAACATAAGCATGCAGCAAGGTCAAAATCCAAGGGAGTAGGACCTCTTATGGCAGTGCTTAGCTGTTAGTGTTGTCCCTAGACTGAGAGCTAAGTACCCTGTCTCACAGTCACCAGCTACCTTCTTGCACTGCATCTTTGGTACCAGTAATTGGGTACCAGCTCCTGACTGGGGGTCTAATCAATAGCATTGTAAAGAAAAAGGAAATTTAAAATATCTTACAGTCTCCAAACATGTTTGATCTGATATGATTTTCTGATTTGCTGTATCATAAACCTGGATTGTCAGGGATAGCAAGAGAAATTGTCTCTGGAGCCTAAGTAAGGATGCTTTTTTGTTCAAATTTAATATTACTTTGCTTTTAGAGGATATGTACATTCTGCTTCTGCAAACTGAACTTCTAGAGTTCTCCCTTCATTGTCCTACAGCCCTCGAGCTGGCAATCAGAGTTAGAAAGGGCTCTTAAAATGGGCCCTTGTGAAAAGAGCAGGAAAGTAGAGGCAGTTTCCTTTTTACAAAGTAGAGGTTTCTTTTAAAAGCTATTCTTCTAGCACTTCATAATTTTTTAGGTCAATTTTTGCCAAACTATGAAGCTGAAAAGCTGTATTCTGTTTTTCTGAGCAGAACAAAATGAAAGCATCTTGCTGTAGAGTAGCTGAGGAAAATATAATCAAGCATATCACATGGGATATCCACCCTTACCACAACCATATTGAAAGTTGTAGAGTGCTTAGGGGATCTCCTTCAAGTCAGGAGAGACTTTGTATTTGAGCACTTGAATATGTACTTGGTGCCCAGCTTTGTTTTCTTCCTGGGCTGCTATCAAATAAGTCAGCTTGAAGCAGGAACATGAGAGCAGTGTCCTATGTAGCTGTGCCTTCCAACTGCTTGTCACAGAAGAGTAGTTAGGAGTTATATCACGGAATATGTAATGGGTAAATCAAATAAAACTTCCCTTTGCTTAGTATTGTCTTCTAGATATAATCAAAACCAAGAAATTTATATTAATTTGGGGATTTTTTTTTACCAGTTAATTGGCTAGTGCAGGCTTGTAGCATTTGTACCATCTGCATATGCTTCCAGAGAGGCCCATGGTTTAGCCCTTTTCAAACAGTGCTGGTCATTCTATGGAGAACGTTCCAATGTTCACAGAATCACCAGGTTGGAAGAGACCCACTGGATCGTCGAGTCCAACCATTCCCACCAATCCCTAAATCATGCTCCTAAGCACCTCGTCTACCCTAACCTTAAACACCTCCAGGGACAGTGACTCAACCACCTCCCTTGGCAGACCGTTCCAATGCCTAACCACCCTCTCCGTGAAGAACTTTTTCCTAATCTGAAGCCTAAATCTCCCCTGGCAGAGCTTGAGGCCATTCCCTCTCGTCCTGTCCCCTGTCACTTGGGAGAAGAGGCCAGCTCCCTCCTCTCCACAACCTCCCTTCAGGTAGTTGTAGAGAGTAATAAGGTCTCCCCTCAGCCTCCTCTTCTCCAGGCTGAACAACCCCAGCTCTCTCAGCCGCTCCTCATAAGATTTGTTCTCCAGCCCCTTCACCAGCTTTGTTGCTCTTCTCTGGACTCGCTCCAGAGCCACAACATCCTTCTTGTGGTGAGGGGCCCAGAACTGAACACAGTACTCGAGGTGCGGTCTCACCAGTGCCGAGTACAGGGGGAGAATAACCTCCCTGGACCTGCTGGTTACGCCGTTCCTGATACAAGCCAAGATGCCATTGGCCTTTTTGGCCACCTGGGCACACTGCTGGCTCATGTTCAGTCGGTTGTCAACCAGCACCCCCAGGTCCTTCTCTTCCTGGCAGCTTTCCAGCCAGGCTTCTCCTAGTTTGTACCTCTGCTTAGGGTTGTTGTGCCCCAAGTGCAGGACCCGGCATTTGGCCTTGTTAAACCTCCTGCCGTTGGTCTCAGCCCAGCAGTCCAGCCTGTTCAGGTCCCTTTGCAGAGCCTCCCGACCCTCCAGCAGATCCACACTTCCACCCAGCTTGGTGTCATCTGCAAACTTGCTAAGGGTGCACTCGATGCCTTCATCCAGGTCGTTGATAAAGACATTAAACAGGACTGGACCCAGGACTGAGCCCTGGGGAACCCCACTTGTAATGTTGCAGGGTGTAATTTCTGACAAAGATGTTTAAGTTCTGGGAGATGTTATTTATTAAAATTCAGTCACTAAGATTTTAACATATTAAACTTGTGACAGAAATCTTTCCAGCATTAGTCCTTATGTTGATGTGCAGAAGTAATAGAACTAAAAATCATCTGAAAAGAAAACAATTCTTGTCTTTCTTTTAAGATATGAAACTAGCCATCTAACAGTTCTGTGTACTTTGTCGTTTCTCAGGGTGAAATTCATATGTCAGAAGAGGCTATACAGGACATTCTAGAACAGACAGAATCGGATCCAGCTTTTCAGGCACTCTTTGACTTGTTTGATTATGGTAGGCTCTATTATTCTCAGTTGTACCATTGCCATAAAGCACCACAAATTGAGTTTTCCTAAGTATTGCTTGAAGAAGCAGAGGTAATCCAGCTGGCCTCTTATGCAAGAGAAAGGGAGGGACTGTATGGTATGTGTTTCTCAGTTCTGAAGATTTTCATATACTTTTACAGAAGACTTCAAAATACAGCATTTTCTTGTGGCTGAAATTCTGGTTTTGTGCTGGATCGGTGATTGTTTGTTGCTGTTATTTTAGACTTTTCTTGTGTCTAAAGGATAATAGTTCATACTTACTTTTCTATGCTGTTGCAAAATTTTTGTTTGTCTGCTCAGGGATATCCTTATGTAAAAGATAAGGATGTTTTTATGCTCTTTCTGGATTAGTAATGAATATAGACAAATAGTTGGCATTTCTTGAATTTGTAATCTCCATGCTTCATCTAAAGTGTTATAATCACATTTGTATGTAACATGGCATGTTTAATCATTCTTCATCCTTTATTTTGAAAATAGGAAAAAGCAAGGTAAACAAGAACTTACCTGCTGGTATTTCTGGCCAGAGTGGAGTAGAAAATGTAATCCTGGTGGATGAGGATAACCTGGAAACACTTGAAAGTTCTTTAGGAACAGAAGAAACTAGTAGATGTAGGTGGTTGGTTTTTTTCTTTAAGATCTCTTTGAGTCTGTTTACTTTTCATTATGAAAATATTTTCAGACAACTTGTTCATTTCAAAATCTTTGTTTTGAATAGTAATATCCAATGTGGCATTTACATTGCATGAATATACAGATATGCCTAGTCTGTAAGAAAGTTTCAATCAATTAAATTTAACAGTAGTCCTTCAGTGTACTTACAAGTTGCACTTGATAAGTTCCTAAATGAAACCAGGAGATCACAGGATGTTCGGCGTTGGAACTCTCGAGATCACCTAGTCCAACCCCCTTACTAAAGCAGGTTCACCTATAGCAAGTTGCATAGGAACGTGTCCAGGCAGGTTTTTAGTATCTCTAGAGAAGGAGATTCCATGAGCTCTCTGGGCAGCCTGTTCCAGTGCTCTGTCGCCCTCACAGTAAAGAAGCTTTTCCTCATGTTGTTCCTGTGTTCCAATTTGTGCCCTTTGTTCCTTGTCCTGTTGTTGGGCACTTTTGAGAAGAGTCTGGTCCCATCCTCCTGATACCTGCCCCTTAGATATTTATAAGCATTGATAAATCGTTTCTCAGTCTTGTCTTGTCCGGGCTGAACAGACTTCACTCAGCCTTTCCTCATAAAGAGAGGTGCTCCAGTCCCCTGCTCATGTCTTCAAATATTTGTTTTCTCATTCAAAACTGAGATACTTGGCAATATTTATTGTGGAAAACACAAAGATAATTTTTTTACATCTAACCATATTAATCTTTTCTCACTATTCTATAATGGTTAATTAATACACAAAGAGTCTTACTTTGGACAAAAGGAGCATTTAGTCTGTCTACCCTGTTCTTAGCATCAGTAGCAAACACTTAGTGAAAGCAGACCCAAGAGATCTTTATCCCAACAGATTTTTTTGTGCTTCTGGAAATCTGATTTAGTGATATGAGCCATTGCTTATTATGTGTACGCTTATTATTTGTGTACAAACTGATTTGATGGATTGCCTAATGTGTATATCCGTATGTTTCATATGCTTTCCACTAAGCTTGAAAGTAAGAATGAGTAGCATTATTCCTATTTAGTTTTCATGTGAAACAGTTGTCTAAATGATAAGTTGTTTTTAAAAAGCTGTAAAAGGATCATCTGTTCTAATAATTACAGAACTAATTTTTTCTCTGTTTTACAGGTGATAATTCTAGGGAATCGCTCTCCTGTAAAGATTTACAGTTAGGAGAAGCATCGTGTGCCTTGAAGACCAGTGTTGGTGATGATGATGTCACTAAGAAAAATACAAACCATGAACAGCTGCATGGAAACTGTAGACCAAGGAAGCAGACTGAAGTACTTAAAACTGTTACTTCTGAACATATTGGAGAGCTTGAAATTGCTTTTGACTCTGTGCCTGGTTTGACTGAACTGAACAAGAGACAGAGTTCTGATGGTGAATGTAATGAGCAGTGTGGAGAGTCTTATGATAAAAGCGAGTCACCTGTGTTGGTATCTGACAGTGAAAGAGCTATGGAAATTGCAAAAGGCCCACTGAGTCATAGTGCTGAAAGTAGTCCTAATTTAGAATATGCTCGCTCTGATCGTCTACAGGTTTCTCTGATGTCTTTGGCAGAAGGTACTACAGCCAGTGAAAACAAAACACATTCTGGAAGTAAATGTCACTTACCACCAGATACGTCACTGTGTGAAAAAACACTTGCTAGAAGCCCTCCTGATGGGAGCCCTGGCCACAGCACGCTGCTGAGAAAAAACAGTTCATCAGTTCCTAGCCCATCAGCAGACACAGGAAAAGAACAGGCTTTAACAAATGATACCGCTGCCTTACCTGATGTTTTACAGGAGAACTCTAGCCTCCACTCTGACCATCAGGAACAGAGTATGCAGTCGGACTGTGCCGCAAGGTCTGCAGTGAAGATTTCCAATCTTGACAAAACAGAGTTGCAGCTTGAAGTTGTGGATACTTCTAACAAACCTTATTCAAATGATCAGCAAACACATGATAAGCCTTGTAAGAAAGATATTAACCTTCCTTCAGGACTGTCAGACTCAGAGGGAACACAATTGGAAATGCAAGAACCTTCATCTACAAAAGTAGATGCTGATAACATCTATTTCTCTTCTGGTGATGAAGCATGTACAGAAATTTCTGTAGTATCCACTGAAAATCATCTTACTACATCTGAAATATGCCACTCTCCTCTCCCAGAAACTGCATCCTCTACAAATGAGTCAGGTACTGGGGCCAAAAGTGTGAGCAGTGTATCTTCTAGTAGTCAACCAATGGATGTGGATCCTTCTAATATAATGTCCCTCAAGATCATCATTAGTGATGATCCATTTATTTCATCAGACACAGAGTTAAATAATGCTGTTTCCAGCATCACAGGAGAAAACTTGCCGACTATAATATTGTCTTCTCCAGCCAAATCTCCAAGCAAAAGCATGGGCCTGTCCAAATGTCTGAATTCAGAAGACCCAGAAAAAAATGTGGATTCAGCTTTGGCAGAGCAGAATCTTCTTGTGTTTAGACCTAAGGATCCTGTGGTCACATCAGTTAACTCTCAAAATGAAGATGGCTCTGTTTTTTCAGTTGCAGATAAAACTAATCTTTCCAAGGAAGGGGGGTTTATACAGTTGATGCCGACAACAAGCACAGCTTTTGGGAATTCAAACAACCTTTATATAGCCACCTGTGTGACTGATCCAGCTGTAACGCCATCAAATGTGGTTGTGTTGCCCAGCAATTCTATGCCTCTTGCTGCTCAAGCTCCAGCTGTACAACAGTTACGGACTCCTCTTAGGTCCAGCAATTCATTTGCAGCAAACCAGGCTGTCTCCCCGAATTTTTCACAAGGTAATCTCATTATTAGAAAAATAACTGAAAATGTTGTTCATATAGCATTTTTATTCTTTTTTTCTTGCAAGTGCATTAAAAGTACACAGAGTTTTTAAACACTGCTCTGTCTGCCCATTAGAACTAGCCAGGATTTCTGTATTCTTTGACCATATTAGTTGCTACTAAAAGTGAAATAAAAATTATGAAGAGTCATTGAGCAGGCTGCTTTGAAAAAAGAACAACTCCAGCTTCATATTTCAGAAGCTTAAAATTTAGCAGCGATAAATTTAGGAAGCATGTTTTGGTGTATACTAGAAAAGATTGTTGTTTCAGCTAAATAAAACTGATTGTTTTCTTAAGATTCTTGGTATAAATAAAATGCTGTGTGTTGTGGTACCTGCGTTTAGTTTAGAGAACTGGCTGGATGTAGATGCTCCTCCCAAAACTGCTTCCTTGTCTTGTTTCATTTTTCCAAAGACCTAGTCTACACTAGAAGTACTTTTAGACAAATATAAAAGTGTGTCATTATATCTTTCCGTAATACAAAATCTCTCCTGGTGCAAACATTTTTATTACGATAGTGATGAGAATTTTGAGCACTTTAAAAAATGTTAAACCTAACTATAAATTGGTTATAAGCACCACATCAAGATTTCTTTTCAAAATTAAAAACGGTTCACAGTTAGCCATGAATTTTGATGTGTAGTTGTTTTGTTGTGGTTAGAGGTCAGGGCAACAGTGTGCAGAGGATTCTAGCATGCCGACCTTTTCTGTCTTTGTGATTTCTTTATGCAGCTATTGGCTTCAGGCTTTTTTTCACAGGGAGTGACATAGAAATTTGGCCAATTTTCTGCACTTTATATTTTTCCTGGTGGTGCTCATGTAACTGAAGAACTGTGTGGAATCAATATTTCTTTCACTTTTTGAATTTTTCTCTGACTTTTCAATTAATGTGGGAGAACAGTTTCCTTTCTTTTCTAATTCCAATATATCTAGTAGCAGGACACGCTTACAAGCAATTATTTAGCATAACTATTGATACTGTTGGAATAGGTCCAGAGGAGGGCCGTGAAGATGATCAAAGGGCTGGAGCACCTCTGCCATGAGGGTGGGCTGAGAGAGATAGGGGTGTTCAGCCTGGAGAAGAGAAGGCTCTTTGGAGGCCTTCTGGTTCCTGAAGGGGGCTAAAAGAAAGCTGGGGAGGGGCTATTTACAAAGGCTTGTAAACTAGGACTACGAGGGAATGGCTATTAATTGGAGAGGGGCAGATTTACACTAGTCATAAGGAAATTCTTCACAATGTGGGTGGTGAGGCACTGGTACAGGTTGCCCAGGGGGGTTGTGGCTGCCACATCCCTGGAGGTGTTCAAGGCCAGGTTGGATGGGGCCTTGAGTGGCCTGGTCTCGTGGGACATGTCCCTGTCCATGACAGGGGCTTTGGAACTGAATGGTCTTTAAGGTCCCTTCCAATCCAAACTGTTCTATCAATCTACGATAACTTATTTAAAACTAATATTGTAATGGTGATTTCAGTAATTAAGTGGGAAACTTTGGCCTAAATAGTCCGTATTAGTCCCATTGTGCCTTTTTTTAAACTTCAACACCTGATCTCAAACCCACTAATAACTAAGGTCTTAATGTACCTCATTTAACACTTCTTACCAGCCAGGAATGTATGTTAGATATCTATATACTTAACCATTCTCAACTTCTCTTATTCTCAGAAGGGGAAGGTAGTGTGGGTGCACTGAAAGGAAAAAAAATTCCACTAACAACTTTAGAGCATGATAATTGTTGGGAATAGGATGTAAATAGTAGTTTATTTTTGCTCAGCAGTCACGTGAGCTATGTAATGCTTTTTCTGGTTTCAATAAATTAATTTGAAGTTCAAGCCTTAAGATGGATATGCTATTCTTAGTTCAAGGTTAACTAGCATCGTAGAGTTTATTGGTTGGAAAAGATCTTTGAGACCATCAAATCCAACTATACCTGTCCACTATTAAATGATATCTACCCATCGTTTAAGAACCTCCAGGGATGGTGATTCAACAACCTTCCTGGGCAGCCTGTGACAGTGCCTGAGAACCATTTCTGTGAAGAATTTTTTCCCGATATCCAATCTGAACCTTCCCTGGCACCACCTGAGGCCATTTCCTCTCATCCTGTCATCTGTCTCTTGGGAGAAGAGACCAGCACCCACCTTGCTACAACCTCCTTTCTGGTAGTTGTAGACCATGATAAGGTTTCCTTCTTTGTTTAGTCCAAGCTAAACAGTGCCAGTTCCCTTAGCCGCTCCTCATAAGACTTGATCTCCAGCTCCTTCACCAGCTTCTTTGCCCTTCCCTGGATGCTCCCCAGCATCTCAGTGTCCTTCTTGTAATGAGAGGCCCAAAACTGAACGCAGGATTTGAGATGTGGCCTCACCAATGCCGATTGCAAAGGCACAATGGCTGTGAGGTGTGAACCACTTGTTAAAAGGGAAGACAAATCGGATTATTTACTTAAAGTCTAAACTAAAATAAGAGCTAGTTATTCAGTTTCTAGCAGTGAGATATGGTAAGAACCATAAAGTATTTTTTAAAAAAAAGAGCTTTTGCCACAGGTTTGACCATGCATCATTTTAAGAAATCCTATCTTGAAGCTTTACTTTTTTCTGAAGTCTTTTTGTTTCTGTGTGATTGCGACCCTGATATTTTTTAGGTTCTGCCATTATAATTGCATCTCCAGTGCAACCTGTTTTGCAAGGAATGGTGGGAATGATACCCCTCTCGGTAGTGGGACAAAATGGAAATACTTTCTCAGCACCTACCCGCCAGGTAATGCATCGCAAATATTTCAAAATAAAAGCTGATGGGATAAACTGTCTTTTTTGGTAAATTGTAATGGAACGTTACAATTCTTTCAAGGTTCTACATATGCCTGTGGCTAATCCAGTGTGCAACAGAAGTGTCCCGAAACTTCCCATTCCTCCCAAATCACAAAAGATTCCTGGAGCAAGAAACAAAACTAATACAGGTACTCACCTTGCATTTCTGAGAAGGAAAGTGGGGATCCTATAGATGTGTTGATTCTTACTGATGGTTCCATAAATTCTAATGCTTGTCTGCCAGGAAACTGCTGGGATGGCTTTGAGAGAGGCCTGTAACCTATAATTGGTAACTAATTGCTTGATTTATAAAGAAGACTCCCAGCATATTAAATAATGCCGGATTTGAGATCAAGCTTATTTTTGAAATTTAAATTTTCAGTTAAAAGTACCTTTCTTTATATTTCTAGCTATTTTTCATTTTATTGGTTGTAAGCACAGTTCACTGCTGCCATCAAAATGAAGCCACACAGAAATACAAAGGATACAGAAGTTATTATGGGAATCAACATTTCCACACATTTATGAAAGAAAATATTTAATAGAAGTATTGCACATTTATTTAAAAAATGCAGTGTTTTATCTTTCCTATTTTAAGGATACATTTCTATTATTTATTATATTTATTTAACTATGGCCTTGCTTTAGTGAATTGAAACAAGACTGGAGTTATGTTTATTTTTCAGTATTGGGAAGGGTTAAAAAAATAATGTACAGTACAGTATGAACAGAGTTATAAGAACAACTTGTACGTTAGCCTATCTTAGCCTTTTTTCAAGAAGAGTAGGCTTACATATAAAAGTGAAAACAGTGTGATGCTGCAAAACAAGAAAACTAGAGTGGTGTAGGTACTCTGCCTTCTGGTTTGCCGATGGATAACTCAGAGCTCGCTGTGGTTATTTTCCTTCTACTTGTAAATCCCTGCTATCCATTTGTAAGTCCAGCTTGTTGAGTTTTGTTTTGCCAGGGCCATGTATTGTCTAAATGTAAACAGCAAGGAAACTTCTTTTTTATGGTTCCTTGGTGACCTTTGCTGAGCTGGTAATCCATACTTTCGAAAACTAGGAAAAAAGTTGCAGGGTTTTGTTGCTGGGTTCTTCTTTATTCATTTTCTGTCACATGAAAGGTCACAGAATCACAGCATCGTTTAGGTTAGAAAAGATCCCGCGAATTGAGACCAACCATTAATCTAACACTGCCAAGTCCATTGCTAAACCGTGTCCCTAAGTGCCACGTTTACAGGTGTCATTGGACTAACTGTGAGGTGATTGACTCGGAAAGCTGCAGTTATTAACGCTTTATCTTTTGTTCCAGGAAAACTGATAGCAAGCGTAGCTGAGCCTCTGAACCATACAAATTCTCGAACGCAAAGGTCAGTAGTGCTGGGTATTCAAGCTTGCATTCTTTTTCCTGCTGTGAGTTTCTCTGTACTGCATTGACTAGGAGGAGAACAGCTTTTTTAGCAATCACATAAGCATTATCTCTTTCTGTTTTCTTCCCTTTCTATGTGCTAGGATTATCCATGCAGATGTGTGTCGGTACTAGTGCAGCAACGTATGAATGACAAGCCTGTGCTAGAATTCTGCTGTTACTGTTCCTCTGTTAATTTTGTACGGCTTTGTGTTTATTTTCACCCATCTCAGTCACTGAATAAAAATTGTTTGAATGGAGTCCCAGGGTAGCAGAAATTACTTGTTATGTTTACTGGAAGATGTTAACGACTAAAAAGCCACAGGAGCAAGATTTGGAATAATACAATTTTGATAATTCAACTTTCTGTTAATTTTAATCAATCTCAGGCACGTTTTGCATTGAGAAGAGAGCAAAATGTTCCCCATAAAGAGATGTAATTTCTCACTTCTACTCTCTGCTCTCTGTCTCGTCTCAATCTGCTGCTGCCTGTACCTTCTTTACCGCCTCTAAGATACCACAGTTACCCTTCGAGAGCCACAACCAGTATTCTGGAATGGGCTGTCCTGTCAGGAATGTGCTTAGTTTCCTTTAGAACTCAAGTAAACTACCAGCATCCACAAATGTGTCCCAAGGTTAAAAAGTTATCAGACTTAATTACATGCAGTGTCCAAACCTCCTTGTTTTGTTTTGAACATGACTCCAGTTGTACTTGATGTCCCTAGTTTTTCCGCTGGAATATACAACTAATAGTTTCCTTTTTGTTGGCTTTTTTTTTCCCAGAGCTGTGTTGCGTTTCCCCTCAGTCGTAGGGTCATAGAATTACTAGGTTGGAGAAGACCTTTGAGATCATCAAACCAAACTGTACCTGCCCTTTACTAAATCATCTCTCTTTCCAGGCTGAAGAGCCCAGACTGCCTAATTGTTCTTTGTATAGACTTTGTTTCATATCTTTTTGTGATCTTTTTTGGCCTTCTCTGAGCTTTCTGCCATTATCATCCGTTACTCTTGGTCTTTGCGTGTCGCTAATATACTTGAGAGAATGGAGAGAGCTTTAAATGGGTATGTGGAGAGATGGGTGAGGTATTGAGGCAGCTGAAATGACCTTGCATAGTAAGAATAAGGATGTTGCTGAAGTGTTTTCATCTTACTTTCAGGACTGGGAATTCAGACAGGCTTATCACTGCGGAACTAGGAAGGAAAGTGGAGGAGAACTTACCGGTGGCATCAGGAGAGAGCATGAGCTCAAATTCAAGACCAAGTGAAAGTCATAGGAGAGTGCTTTGCTTTGATAACATCCTACCCACTTCAGGAGGAAACACTCAAATTCAGACTACTAAGAGTTTATGCCAAAAAGAAAGAAATGAAAATACTTTATTTGCTATTGACTCAGCATCATCCTCTGCTAAGGCGCAGTTGGCAAAGAGAGAGAAAGATAAAACGTTGCCTCGAATTCTGTGTAAGCCAGAAGTTTGTAGCAACAGAAGCACATCTGCAAAGGAGCCGCAGCCTGAGCGGAAGGCAGCAACTGTAGCAGTTCCTTTAGATCCCTTCCACAAGACTACAGCAAATAAAGAAAATGAATTGCGAAGAGATACTGATGAAAAACAGAAGAACCAGGACACTGCTAAACTCTCAAATGGCCAGCAAAGTGTTAGCTTATGGAATGAGAAGACGGTTGCTTCCGTGCAAGAGCTCAACAAAAAACAAGGGTCACTGTCAAATGGGACTAGCAAATCTTCCGTGTCCGTTTCTTTGTCTTCGAAGGAGCCGAAGCGAGACCCAGGTAAAGTTTCCAACCAAAGCCTTTGCCTGTCAAGTCCGTTCACTAAACAATGTGTGGAAATGCTGCAAGACATTCAGTGGCATAGTCCAACCGGTAAAACAGTTGAAAATGGAGAACTGCCGGTACCCCGTACGCCATCTGGAGTTGGGGACAGGCACACAGATGATACTACAGATAGTGTACGGACACCGACCTGTCGTCGCTTCAACGAGGACAGCACAACCCCTAGAATAATGGTGCCTCCTGCTACGCCAGACTTGCCAGCATGCAGCCCAGCGAGTGAAACGGGGAGCGAAAACAGCGTCAGTATGGCTGCTCACACACTGATGATATTGTCCCGGGCAGCTATTGCAAGGACTAGCACTGCAACTCCCCTGAAGGACAATACTCAACAGTTCAGATCTTTACGGAGCACGGTAAAGAAAAGGAAACTAGAGGACTTGAACGAGAGCAGTTCTCGTTCTGCAAATAGAAAAGAGCTTCAAAGCTCTCCAACACCATCAAAAAAGAAGAAAATAAAGGCAAGTACAGGCATTTATCTTTAAATTTAAATTATATCTGTTAGACATCTATGTAGATATTATTTATAATGGGATGGTTCAAAGCCCTGGTCCAGATCCCTGACGTCCTATTTATATTTGTCAGTTTTACCAACTCTTGAGCTTACTCTGAACCAACAGTTTTCTTAAGGTTAGTGTGGCCTTCAGATAGACACCAGTAACTCCTGCTGACTCTGCGCATACCTATGAAAATCAAATTATTTCTCTTAAATCATGAGTGAGTTTCTAAATCTAACTTCAGACTAAATTTCTAGGTGGAATGTAGGAATTGGGCTAAACTCAAACTAGGCCTTACTAGAATTCAAGCTGTTTATAGAATCATAGATCCACACTTAGACTGGAAGGGACCTTAAAGATCATCCAGTTCCAAGCCTCTTACTTGTGCTGTGTATGGGACAAGAGCTGCAGGGGGGTTCCTGTCTGAAGTCTGAGTGGGTGGCTGGTGCTGGAGCAGAGAACTCTGCTACCCCTCTCCCACAACCTTGCTGTTTGTACCCTAGGGGTACGTGTAAGTGTACGTGCATTTCTGTGTCTGTCTTATGGGCATCTACAAGGTATGTGGAAGGATGTGGAAAAAAGGAATGCTTAGAGAAGCTGCAGTGTCCCAGGTTCTTAGTATTTAACTCAACTGTTCTTTTCCTCTCTTACAGAAAAAGAAGCTACCAAATTCTTTTCCAGCAGGAATGGATGTGGACAAATTCTTGTTGTCCTTGCATTACGATGAATGAAAAAAGTGGCTGAACTGTGACTGTCTAAAGCCAGGTGGTGTTGTGCTGAGGGTTTGCATGGGAAGAGAAGTCAATTTTAAGGGGGGAGTTGCACTTTCAGTGCACTGCAGTTTCACTTTATAGCAAAATCATGCTTTCTGAAGCAGGTTGCTAATTGTAAATATCATTGCGTTGGTATATGTTTATTTTTGAAAAAGCACTTGCATAATTATAGAGCCATTTAATTTGCAAACTTGTACATTTGTATAAATGTAATGTAAGAAGAGTTGTTATGTTTTCCTGTTCCACCACGTTGTCTGTGTTCTGCTGCATTCTCTACTTACCCAGCCAAACCCCTTAGCCAGTTTATGAAAAGGTTGCGAATTTGAGGGCAGCGTTTGTAGTTCACTCGTTTTGGATGTGGGCAGCTCACTTGGCCACTTCCCATTGTCTTGTTGAAGCTGGAAGGGACTCAGTCTCGAGAGGTCACTGACTTGTACTAACGCTCCCTTCTCTCCTAACTCTCCACTTTATGTTGTCAGGCTTTGAATGAGTGAACAAAAATAATTGTAACTAAAGGCCCATAAAACCTTCAAAGTATCTAGCGAACCTTTCCTGACCAGTCACTTGGATAAGAACTTGTATTTGGAGAGGCCTCGTCTCCTTACAGTATTTGCTGTGTAGGATGGTGTCTAAATGCAAAAGCTGTTCTTGAGCAACACACCTTGTTGCAGTTTAACCCCTATACTCATATCCCAGTGTGAGTGTTGAAGCTCTAACAACAGCCAGATAAGGATTTTGGCATATTCTGTTGCAAAAGTCAATTCTTTTAATAGCTGTTTGGACAGAAACAGCGTTTGGCGATGTCACTTATGCCTTTAGCCAGACATGGAAAAAAAAATTGCATCCAACCTTTCCCTTTAGCACAGCATTTATTATAGCTGCTACACAAACTCCTGCAGAACAGGCCCAGGACAAGCTCAGCCTATGTTTTAGTCATCATTGGCAGGGGAGAAAGTTGCCACACTAAGCCTTGCTCCAGCACCACAGAATTCTCTCGACTGGTATTTCTGCCTTTGTTCTCAAATTGTTGAGGTCTTAAAAAATGCAAGTTTTCTTGTAAGAGATCTGTACAGCAACGGGGCAATGTTTCAGATAGAATACAAGGATTCCTAAGGAACCAATATTATGCAGTAGATGTTTATATTAAACCCATCCGATAACTAAATACTGCAGAGCATTTACAGCTTGAATAAATATTTTTGTTTTAATAAGAAGTTCTGTGTCTTGCTTACTATTTTCTAAGTCCCCTGAGCAGCTTTGCAGATGTTGTACAGAGAAGTCATGCTAGTCAGTCATTTTTTAGTATTGAACATGAAGTTCTAATGGTAGCACTTGTCAGAGACCAATTGTCTTTTTACTACATTGTGGCATTTGATGCTTCACAATAGTCTGAGAGTTTATATGTGGCAATTTAAAATAGATCTGCTGTTTAGAACCATAGAATGGTTTGGGTTGGAAGGGACCTTTAAAGATCATCTAGTTCCAACTCCCCTGCCATGGGCAGGGACACCTCCCACCCGACGAGGCTCCTCAGGGCCCATCCAACCTGCCCTTAAGCACCTCCTGTCCTCGTATAGGAGGTGCTCCAGCCCTCTGATCATTCTTGTAGCCCTCCTCTGGACCCGTTCCAACAGTTCCATATCCTCCTTTAGTTGAGGATTCCAGAACTGGACACAATACACCAGGTGGGGTCTCACAAGAGAGGAATGGAGGGGGAGAATCGCCTCCCTTGCCCTGCTGGCCACGCTGCTTTTGATGCAGCCCAGGATATGGTTGGCTGTAAGAAAGTAGCTGTCCTATATCTCAGCTAAGAAACTTCAGTGGCTGATGTTCATTCCTTGTGAAAAGGATGAGGTGGGAATAGGCTCTTACGGTGGGGGGGAAAGCCCATTTTTGCCCTCTGCTGAGAAAGCCTGTCCAAGAAGCTGCATGAACTTCTCACTGAAATCTGGAAAAAGATTGATTGCAAAAAAGTGTTTCCCTTTCTCTCCCTGCTTGCAATGTGAACACTTAACCTTGTGTTCCTGAAAACTTTCCTGGGAACTGGGGAGCCCTTGGGGAGCTCCCAGTGATGAAGCAGTAGCAGTAAGGACCCTCTTTTGGTCCTGAATTGGCTTCTACTTAAAAGTAGATTGACCGCACCGTACATCAGTGGTTTAAATGATTAGAGAAGAAGCAGTAGCTCCTTTGATGCTGCACCCCAAGCTCCAGCAAGCGTTACCGCAGGGCTCCTCTTCTGCATTAGACCTGGCTTCGTGATACACAACAGCATAGAAACAATCTCGGAGTGCAGTTATTTTTTTCCATGAAATAATCCAGGAAAACTAAGCAACTGTAAGAAAGTAGCTGCTTCAAGTAAAGCAGCACTAGAGGAGTTACCAGAGTTCCTTTTCAAAGGCATTGGGGAAACTGTATGTCAATAAGAGAGGAGCCACAGCTCACAAATGTTCCTTTATTGTCAGATCTCAGGACATTATCATATCACTGGACAATTTTTATTTATACTGTATAAAAAGCTTGTATGGAGTCAAAGTAAGAAAAGCCTAGTTGTCTATCAATAATCAATGATGTTCTAACAAATTTTAGAACAGCAGATAAGGAGTTCATCCACTTTGATAAATAAGATGTAACAGGTACCACACATTGTCTTGATCAGAGTGTTTTAAAGGTTTCCAACGCTATTTGCACCTACAACTTCTCTATCAAGATTGCGGAAGCACCTCCTCCTCCATTGCAAATTCCTGCAAGACCATATTGTCCTTGTTTCAACGCATGCGCCATGTGAACAATGATTCTTGCTCCAGACATTCTAAATAAAAGAAAAAAAGAACATTTATAGCTTAGTTTAAAGGAAATTCTTCATTAGACCGACGCAGGACAGTTGGCAGAATACAGAACTGATTCACTGGAGGGAAAAGAACCACCAACAAAAAGACCAAACCAACCCTTTCAGCTCTGTTTAGATGCAACACAGGTTATTAATCGCTAGCTGCAGTACTTAAAAAGATCTTCATCCATACACTGAGAAAAACTCCATGTTTGAGATTCTTCCAGAAAAAACTGCTCTGAAGTCCGTCTGTAATAATCAATTATGTCTACAAGCAGTAAGGCTCTTTCAAAGAAGGTAAGGAGCCTCCAATAGGACTCAAATCAACAGCAACAGTTAATTTCAAACTGTTTGCTTACAACTAGATACCTTGCAGTAACTAATGTGACCTACCTTATGTGTGAAATCTGACTTTTAAATTCATAGAATTATAGAATGATTTAGGTTGGGAGGGACCTTACCAGTTCCAAGCCCCCTGCCCTGGGCAGAGACACCTCTCTCGAGACCAGGCTGCTCAAGGCCCCATCGCACCTGGCCTTGAACGCCTCCTGGGTTGGGGTAGCTGCAGGTTCCCTGGGCGACCTGTGCCAGTGTCACACCACCCGCATTGTGAAGAATTTCTTCCTCGTATCTACTCTAGATCTTCCCTCTTCCAATTTAAAGCCGTTTCCCCTCATTCTGTCACTACAGGCTCTTGTCAAAAGTCCCTCCCCAGCTTTCTTTTAGCCCCATTCAGGTATTGGAAGGCCATAATAAGGTCTCTGCAGAGCCTTCTCCAGACTGAACAGGCCCAATTGTCTCAGCCTGTGCTCATAGCAGAGCGGCTCCAGCGCTCTGATCATCTCCATAGCCCTCCTCTGGCCCTGTTCTGGCAGTTCCACATACTTCTTATGTTAGCGATTCAAGGACTGGGCACAGGCTCTGGGGAGACCTTAAAGCAGCCTGACAGTACCTGAAGGGAGCTACAAGAAAGCTGGGGACAGGCTTTTGACAAGGGCATGTAGTGATATCATGAGGGGAAATGGCTTTAAATTGGAAGGGGGAAGATTTAGACCAGACATTAGGAAGAAATTCTTCCCTGTGAGGGTAGTGAGGCACTGGCACAGTTTGCCTAGGGAAGCTGTGGCTGCCCCATCCCCGGAGGCGTTCAAGGCCAGGCTGGATGGGGCCTTGAGCAGCCTGACTTGGGGGCAGGTGTCCCTGCCCATGGCAGGGGGGTTGAGAAACTGGATTATCTTTAAAGGTCCCTTCCAACCCAAACCATTTTCTATGATTCATATGGCTATGGCAACAAACAAGCTCTTTATAAAAGTAGGTGATGACTAACTGTGAAGAGAAAAATGGGATCATGCTATTTCGAAGGTGCCCTGGAATTTATCTCCTGCTTTAAGTCACTGTGTACTTGATAGTAAATTTCTGTTACCATTCCTCCCTGCATTTAATTTGAGAAGAGAGCTTAATACGTTAGCTAGCAGTGTTGAGAAAACAATGCCTCCGTGCAGAACAAAACCCAGCACTTCTTTTACTTACCCTATTGGATGTCCAAGAGAGACGGCACCTCCGTTAATATTTACTTTTTGTGGATCAATACCCAGCATTTTAATATTGGCCAGCACGACAACACTGAATGCTTCATTGATCTCCCACATGGCAATATCTTCTTTTTTTAGGCCCGTCTCACTCAGAATCTAGAAATAATAAAAATTATTGTTATGAAAAAACTAGGAAGCTCATTGCAGGAATAATTAGATCTATTTGGAATTCGGTGACACGGGCTGCCCATAGTCTGAGTTAAGTACACATTTTGGAACCACCTTGTTGTGTGGGAAAATGCAAAACTGAGGCAATGAAGCACGAACTTGAGTCTTCACAAAGCAGAAATGGTGAGTGCCCTATGCCAAGCGCAGGTTTCCATCACACACCAAGTCTGCTGCACGAGGTACATTGAGACTGATGTATAGCGTGAGGCAATAGCACATTCACCTTCTGTACACACTGGAGTATTGTGTCCCATTCTGGAATCCTCAACATAAGAAGGATATGGAACTGTTGGAATGGGCACGGAGGAGGGTATGAACATGAGCAGAGGGCTGGAACTCCTTCCATACGAGGACAGGCTGAGAGAGTTGAGTTGTTCAGCCTGGAGAAGAGAAGGCTCCAGGGAGACCTTAGAGCAGCCATCCAGTACCAGAAGGGGGCTACAAGAAAGCTGGGAAGGGACTTTTTACAAAGGCTTGTAGTGATAGGATGAGGGGGAATGGCTTCAAAGTGGAGAGGGGAAGATTTACACTAGACATTAGAAAGAAATTCTTCACAGTGGGAGTGGTGAGGCACTGGCACAGGCTGCCCAGGGAAGCTGTGAATGTCCTTTCCCTGGAAGTGTTCAAGGCCAAGTTGGATGGGGAGATCTAGTGGGGAGTGTCCCTGCCCATGACAGGTGGGTTGGAACTGGATGATCTTTAAGATCCCTTCCAACCCAAATCATTCTATGATCCTATGATCTCCAGTTCCTTTTCAAACTCGTCTCTACTTGTACAGCCATATTTATTTTGCCTTTTAGGCTGCAAAGCTTCCAAAGTGTAAACAAGCCCAGGCTTGCTGAGCTTGTATAAAAGAATATCATCTTTCAAAGTAAGTGCAAGAAATTTGTTGCCCTGAAAATCTGCATTCTGGAGCTGATCCTCTGAAAAACCTGCCCTTTTTATTTATGACATAATTATAACTTTGATCCTAATTACAAGATGATCCATGGAAGGATGAACCAATGATCCAGTACTTAGGAATTGTGTTGTTTTTCAAAGACACTCAGTTTTAGTCCTACCTTGGGAACAGCGTATGCAGGTGCAATTGGGAAGTCAATAGGATCGACAGCAGCATCTGCAAAAGCTGTAAAAATCACAAAAGCCATTGAAAGACCTTTTGGGTTTACCTGAATGATTTTTATTCGTGCAAACGGCAAACCCAGCCAAAGATAGAAAAATTCTGAACATAATGGTCCATGAAATAGATAGAGCTGAGGTTTAGTGCCATAGGTGAACCATGTAATAACATTTTCAGATTTTTAATATTATTCCATATAGAAAACTCCCCTTATGATCAAAGGCCAGCTTGTACAACTGATATTTCAAGCACCGTATTGAGAATATGCAACCATAATGCCTAAGGGCTCACCTTTTTCCATTCTGTGAATGTCGGACAACCAGCCAAAAAGGACTCCCAGTCTGGGCACATCCTACAGGAATATTTTCAAGGACCACAGTCAAAGATAAGAAAAGAAAAATCTTACCTACTATCCGTGCCAATGGTTTGACTTTCAGTCTCTTGGCTGCCTCTGTAGTCATCAGCACCAAAGCAGCTGCTCCATCATTCAGAGTGCTGGCATTAGCAGCTGTAACTGTGCCTAGAAAAGGCAAAGCACTATTTCAGACCGGAATGTGTGATACAGCTCCATTATATCCCATTAACGATTTTTTTTTTCCTTATGTTAAGTCCTTGAACATAAGGGCTCAACTACATGGTGATATCTGTCGTGCTAAGTTAACCAAAAGGAGGTTTTTTTAAATCAGTGTGATCAAATAAGTACAATCACATGTATTCCTTTATTTATCAAAGTGGCAGTTTATATCACACCTTCCACACCAGCTGCACTGTGGGCGTTAACAGAGAATTCCAGCTCAAAAAGGGTAGTGAATGAGTGGCATTTTGTTTCGGTTTTTTCTAACAATTACAGGGAAGTAACAGGTAACTATGGAAAGACACTCCAGTTCTCACTGAACAAAAGCTTATACTTGCTGGAGACCAAGGTAATGGCTCTTGAAGCCAATCTGATTCAGCCTTTTTAAATGAGACCTCCAAAACAGAGGTTTCAACCAGTTTAAGGGGCTTGGGCATTCTTTCAATCCAAGCTGGTTCATGCTGTGGTGAAGCATGTTTCTTTTTATCTTGGCAGACGTTTAAATGTTAATGGACCAGTGTTGGGCATTCAAGCTCTCGTGAACAATATTCTTCGCTATAACAAGGTACTATAGCCCTTGGCAGAAAATTAATCAGTTTATTTAACAATACTTACCATTTTCTTTTTGGAAAACAGCTTTCAGCTTTGGAACTTTACTAAAATCAACACGTTTGTATTCTTCATCTTCTGTCACTTCTGTATCTGGCTTTCCTGAAATGCAGATTTGGTTCAGTATTTTATAGTACAGTTCATTTTTACAACATGCTAACACAGGATTTTGCTTAAATGTTGCCTTGTTTAAACAACTTATTGCAGTAGAAAGAACATCAATGCACGTAAAACACAGGCCAAGAAATGTCCTTATGATAACTGACAAAAAGTTATTTGTTAATCCAATTTATTCAGAGTAAATCCAATTTATAATTAGGCTCAAATCAGAATGTTCCACTTTTTGCAGTAGTAACTACTTCTTGTATCACCTCCTGGTGACTGAATGATAGCAACAAAGATCATACCATAGAATCCTATCTTTAAGGTAATTAGAGCACAGATGTCCTCAAGCCACACTAGCTCAATTCAATAGCTTGTCTTCCACTTACATAGAAAAGGAAGACGATACAGCATGTAACATCAAAGAAATATTAAAACTCAAACCAGATCAGAGGTCACTGACTGCTGTTCCTGAGAAAGCGTGAATAACAAAGTTTTACCTAACTTAAAACTAATGTTCCTGAGATCTGCATGTTTAAACAACACAGTTTGAATTGAACACAATGTTACAACTTTCAATGAGATGCACAATTCATTTTATCACACCTTCCCACAATACCTTTTTTTGAAATCGTGACGGGAACTATTTCATTTTTCAGTATTCCTGAATCCCACGCTGTTTTGCTCTTTGTGTAAGAGCTTATGGCATAAGTGTCTTGTTCCTCTCGTGAAATAGTAAACTTCTTTGCAGTATTCTCAGCACAGTTGCCCTTGAAGAAAACCAGGCACGTTAAGTTTGGTATTTTTGGAGATGTGAACTACCAATGTAGCTGAAAAAAATCAACCAGCACATTCCCATAACCGAACATAACTAATATTTGGTGTCCATTCCAAATTATGCAGCCATGATCACACAGTAACTCCTGCTTTTGGAATACGAACTCAAGATTTAGTAAATGTTTTCTGGATCCAGATTATTAAAAGCATGAAGGAACTTCCCTTACAAGCCTGTTTTTAACATTAAAAACTGGATATAAAAATAAATTTTAAAGTTCTCAGGACTGATACCTTCAGAGACTAAACAGTATTTCACATCATCTTACTGGTATTTTCATTCCACTACTAGCTTATTTATTCCAAAGGTCACAAGAACAGGTGAACACGCAGGGCAATTTTAGCCTTCAGGATCTGACACTGTCTAAACTGCAGAAATAAAAGTATGCTTGCCTTTTGTCTAATAACTAGAATTAAATACATAGAATGAAACAATTAAATTATTTTATACAATCATAATTATGCAATGATAATTAGTTAACAACACTATCTAAATATCTGGTGACAAAAAAAATAAAAGATACTCATGTAGCCAATCTGAAAGATTTGTTCTTAAATACCTTTTTGTTCCACCTCTCATTTTTGTAAAAAAACCTCAGTGCATCAACTCACAACCCTTGAGCACCGTGTTCCTCCAGTTCTTCAAACAAGCAAGTTCACTTCCATGCAGTTAAAGAATTTAAAGTCTGCATAGCACCAGCAGCTTAGTCTATTGCCAGAACACAGACAGGAGTAAGTTGCTAAAGCCATTGGATGGGCCTTCCTGTATATTCTCACACTGACCATTAAAGTTTTCCAAGTAATCTGCTGCTACTATGAAGATAAAAGGGTCTGAAATATTGTCCCAATCTATTAAAATTTTGCATGTGATAAGAACTTTGGGTATAAGAAGCACAGCCAGCAAGTTGACGGAGGGGATTTTCCCCCTTTACTCCACTCTCATAGGACCCCATCTGGAGTATTGTGTCCAGTTCTGGAATCCTCAATGTAAGAAGGATGTGGAACTGTTGGAATGGGTCCAAAGGAGGGCATGAAGATGAGCGGAGGGCTGGAGCACCTCTGCTATGAGGACAGGCTGAGAGAGTTGGAGTTGTTCAGCCTGGAGAAGAGAAGGCTCCAGGGAGACCTTAGAGCAGCCATCCAGTACCTGAAGGTGGCCTAAAGAAAAGCCAGGGAGGGCCATTTCCCAAGGGCATGTAGTGATAGGACGAGGGGGAATGGTTTCAAATTAGAGAGGGGAAGATTTAGATTAGACGTTAGGAAGAAATTCTTCACGTTGAGGGTGGTGAGACACAGGTTGCCCAGGGAAGCTGTGGCTGCCCCATCCCTGGAGGTGTTCAAGGCCAGGTTGGACAGTCTTGAACAGCCTGGTCTGGTGGGAGGTGTCCCTGCCCATGGCAGGGGGGCTGGAACTGGATGATCTTCAAGGTCCCTTCCAACTCAAACCATTCTATCATTCCATAACCTATTCTTCAAGGTTTTCCCCATGTACAGGAAATAGTAAAGCCACTATTTGCATTCCTATAAAAAATCCTCACACTCAAAATCCAGTTTGACTAAACGTTGGAGTGGATTTCAACCAACAGCCTAAGCAGAGTGTGCTACACTTTAAAAAAAATAAATCACAGAGAAGCAGTGAGGTCCCCATCTAAAATATGGATCACAGAAGAATATTCTTCATAAGATGTTTTCCTGTACAGCAGCAAGAGCACTAAGTGATCTATCAATAATATCCTACGATTGCAAATTACCACATGCAAAGGTCAGAAATATTCACAAGCTGAAAGCAATCATTCTCTTTTCAAGCTGTTCTTCCCTGACACTTATTCTTCACCATTTTCTGATCATTTTTTTTGCAAACGCATCCTAAATTTGTAGTTGTTTGTCCAATTTAATTACCTTGTTGAAGGGTACTCAGCTGACTCAAACCTTCCCACAGAAGATGTGAGATATGTACATTGGAGGAGGGAGAACAAACAGAAGAGCCTGCTGAACTGCACAGAGTAGGTAACCTCAAAGACATCAAGTCACTTGACTGAAAAGAAATATATCAGTAGCAGAATTCTTTAATATTTTGTTAAATCCCTGCTCTATGCTATTCAGACTTCAATCAAAGACAATCAAAATATTAACATAAAATTTGCTACTCAGTTTTGGTGTTCTATCTATACCCCCCCAATTACAGTTACTATAGGAATCCGGAAAATGGAAGACCTTTTCCTCCTTCATTTATGTTATTCCTCATTTCTAGGTTTGCTACATGAAGCAGTTTCATAACAATTACATGCAAGATCTTCAAAGCTGCATCAGGTCCAAGGTCAACATTTTAGTAGAGTGCCAGAATATTTACCATATGGATATGGTTGTAAGCATCTGTGAGCCCATCTTTTACTATTAGATCTTCCAGCTTTACTCCTCCATAAGGCGTTGATCCTCTGCTCATTGTATAGGGAACATTAGACATGCTCTCCATTCCACCCGCAACCATTACATCCTATTCAATGGAAAAAAGTTAAAATTATTAATAACACAGTGTGTTCTCTATTACTTCTTGTAGGAACAGATATTAGCCAAAGCTTAAGTGTGAATGCCTCTTATTTCTGATGAGTCTTAGAGAAAAAGGAAAAGAATATTTACACATTTAAAAAGAAAACAGCAGGAACAACAGCTGAAGACAGTTAATCCACCCTGACAGAACAAGTGGACTTCGTCTCATATGTAATTTCAGAATGATGCAAGAGGAACGTTGCTTGTGCCTTTACTTCAAACGCTTCCAAGATCAAATATAAATTTTACTGTACACAGTTTCTTATCCTGTACATTTCTCATTTTTGTTCCCATTAGCAGCTCCATATCCCTATATAAAGTTCTGGAATCTTCAACATATGAAGGATATGGAACTGTTGGAATGGGTCCAGAGGGGTCCATGAAGATGACTGGAGAGTTGAAGCACCTCTGCTATGAGCACAGGCTGAGACAACTGGGCTTGTTTAGCCTGGAGAATAGAAGGCTCCATGGAGACCTTATAATGGCTTTCCAATACCTGAAGGTGCTACAAGAAAGCTGGAGAAGGAGTTTTGACAGGAGCCTGTAGTGACAGAATGAGGGGAAATGGCTTTAAATCTGAAGAGGGAAGACTTAGATTAGACATTAGGATGAAATTCTTCACAGTGAGGGTGGTGAGACACTGGCATAGGTTGCCCAGGGAAGTCATGACTGCCCCCTCCTTGGAAGTGTTCAAGGTCAGGTTAGATGGGGCCTTGAGCAGCCTGGTCTGGTGGGGGGTATCCCTGCCCATGGCAGTGCGTTGGAATTGGATGATCTTTAACGTCCCTTCCAACCAAAAGCCATTCTACGATTCTAGGGAATGAGCAACAGCCAGAATGTAAGAGGTCAACAAGAAAAGACAGAGATTTACAAGCACCTGCAGTGTTACATAATATTGTTTTATCTTACTATGTTAAAAGAGCGCGACTTATAATACGGTTTTATTTTCTGAAAAGTAAAAAAAAGAAGATGCTAATGATTACTGAACTGGAATTAAACTGAAGCATTGTGGACACTTAAAAATTAGTATACTTTTCAAGCTGACAACACAAACAGAAAGCCTACAAACAGCAAAGCTGTAAGGACCGTAAGTACATCTACTTTGATCTGGCTATTCCCTCTCCAAATCCCTAGGATCTCCAGATACGAAGAACAGACAATTGTACGTAATGGCATACTTATAATATGGAAAAATGTAATAAGGAAATACAAATGCAGCACTGTGAGTCTTTTGAGAGTTCAATGGTGCTGTTAATACAAGTGCAAAAAGATTTCACATCAAAGCAGCAACAAAGACAAAGATGAAACCTTTTTTGGTTTTTTCCAAATTAAGACTCAGAGAAAAAATGGTTCAGTTCAGAATGGGTTACAAATTAGATCCAGCAACAGTGACATAAGTAATAAAGAAAAGAAAGCAGGCTGGAGACAAATGGGAAAGGCAGATAAATCAGAAAGGCAGCTGAGATATGGAAGCAATAGATCAGAGGAACAAGAGTCCCTGGCATTTCAATTCCATAAAAGAGAGACAGAGTTAATACAATTGTTTATTTGATGATGTACACTGACTCAAGCCACTGGAAACCATCACTGACTTTCATGCCACAGATACCTCACAGTCTGCAGAGAGGAAAGCCAAACAAATACCAATCGCCCACATAATTTATACTTCTAAGAGGCTAATAACTGGCCAAGTTTCTGCTCTTGCTAAGACTGGCGGCACATCATTTATGAGAGTAGGAGTTGTTCAGCCTGGAGAAGAGAGGGCTCCACAGAGACCTTAGAGCAGCTTCCAGTACCTGAAGGGGGCTACAGGAAAGCTGGGATTTCTTACAACAGCATGGAGTGAAAGGACGAGAAGGAATGGCTTTAAACTGGAGGGGTAAGATTTAGATTAGACTTTAGGAAGAAACTCTTCACAATAAGAGTGGTGATGTACTGGTACAGGTTGCCCAGGGAAGCTGTGGCTGCCCCATCCTTGGAGGTGTTCAAGGCCAGGTTGGACAGGACTTTGAGCAGCCTGGGCTGGTGGGAGGTGTCCCTGCCCATGGCAGGGGGGTTGCAACTGGATAAACTTCAAGGTCCCTTCCAACCTAAACCATTCTACAATTAGCTCAGCTGAAAACTCCAGTTCTGCAGAGTTCATGGCCTGTTTCTAACAGACCAATCAAAGACACAACCACTGTCACAAAGTCATTGGATGTAAACTACTAAATCCAAATGTAGCTGCTTACACAGACATGCTGGGCTCGGTTCTAAGTCCAGTGACAAGATTTCCACTGACTTCAGTAATCACTGGACGAAGTGCTATTCTCTGCAGAGCAAGGCCAAGGCAGTAAGTAGTTGCTTAACTCAGCTATACTGTTATTTTCACAGAAAGGACAACAAAACGTAAATCTTTTACTTTGTTGTAAACAAATAAACCCCCCACAAAGTTTTTTCTCCAATGATATAACTAACTTTGTAAACCGAAAATATGCACCGAACTGTCAATACCATAGAATCATAGAACAATTTGGCTTGGAAAGGGCCTTAAAGATCATCCAGTTTCAACTTCTATGCCCTGGGCAGGGACACCTGCCACCAGATCAAGCTGTCCAAGGCCCCATCCAACCCACCCCTGAACACTTCCAATGTGGGGGCATCAACAACTTCCCTGGGCAACCTGTGCCAGTGCCTCACTACCCTCACTGTGAAGAATTTCTTCCTAATGTCTAATCTAAATCTTTCCCCTTCCAATTTAAAGCCATTTTCCCTTGTCGTGTCACTTCATGCCCTTGTCAAAAGTCTCTCCTCAGCTTTCCTGCAGCCACCTTCAGGTCCCAGAAGGCCACTCTAAGGTCTCCCCAGAGCCTTCTCTTCCCGATACTGAACAATCTCAACTCTCTCAGCCTGTCCTCACAGTAGAGGTGCTCCACAATATTGTCATTTGAGAGAAAGGAAGATGTTGCTAAGACACTTTGAGTTAAAATTAAAATGGAGTTTGAATTAAAAACAGTATTGAAATGTCTTTCTTCACATTCACACTTTTCCCATATTCTTCGCTGCACAGCACTTAGTGGTTTGCTGAAGATGATGTATTCTCCCATCTTCCTGTTACGTGATACTACTTTCTCCATCATGTAGAGAATCTTAGAACACAGTTGACAGAGATGAGGAATTCCCCTCCATCAAGCTCTTCAATGAAATCTCTTATTCAGCAACAATACATTCCACTTCTAAAAAGAGCAGAAGCCTGAAACATCATTAATGTACTTGGTAACAACACTGCTACAATATGTATTTATATCATTCCAGCATTTGAAATGTCTGAAAGTCAGGATTAAATGTGTTTCATCAAAAATAAAGACTATAAAAATATCTTCAATTTTTAAAACCAGAAAGCTTGAAAATTCCCTCCATTATTTTCTGGGGGCAGGGTGGGAAATGAGCAGAAGGGAGAGGATGTGAGTAGCAACAACAACAACAAATTCAGCTTATTTGCTCAGCTTTAAAAAACACATCTGGCAATTTCCTAGCTATAATACTTACTTTTTTTTTGTTTTCAACCAAAACACACCAAAGTGACTATAAAATTAGAGCTGCATAAGCAAAACAAAACCTCACTAGCTAGCTTTAATTTCTCAAGTAAAAACACAGTCCCAAACCAAAGAGCACAGTCATTAACAGGACAGAATCTACAAATTAGTTGTGTTTTTTTTTATAAAACAGCACTAAAGTTTACGTACCTGACTCCCACACATAAGGCTCTGTGCTGCCATCATGACTGATTTCATTCCTGAAGCACAGACTTTATTGACAGTTGTACAGGGAGTGCCAATTGGTAGACCTGAGTCAAAAAAGTTGTACAAACAACTGTATTATTAAAAGGGTAAGCTAACACTTTTCTGGCATCTCAGCAATATTTCATAGAGTCATAGAATAGTTTGGGTTGGAAGGGACCTTAAAGATAATCATTTCATATGGGACCAATTTTTGTCTAAGCCCAGGGTACCCAGTTGCACTACTTTGCCTGCTGAACAATTTATCTACCCTCATCCCTAGTTACTGCCCATCCTGGAGACTCTTGTTTCTCTCCTTCTGAGAACAGACTCACAATAGAGGAGTAAACATGTGAAGAATCCAAGAGACAGAAGACCAAGGAAGCAGCTCCAGAACTATTCCAACAGCTGACATCCTGAAGCTTTCCTTCAAGAAGCATTCTAGACCAAAAAGGCATGAACAAGCTGTAGGATTCAGCAACTGGCAACAAAACAGACCCCAGAAGTGCAGGAACTCTGAACACACGCAAAACTGAACAAGACCAAAAGCGCTAGGTAGGTATCAGTGTCATTCACACAGTTACTGAGTTGCTATTAAATGTTCATTACAATAGCTCTGGGCTCCGCTGTGTACAGCTTGGCTCAAGACCACTGCATCACTACCTCTACTCTGGGTTTACTCTCTAGTATTCTGGCTCTACTAGCAGCACTGAGATGGGGAAACTAGCCAGAGAAAAGAAAACAGCCATATTCATCCCTTTGCCTCACATGGAAACATTTCCTTCTCTTTCAAAAAAATATAGGAACAGTGCCAAGAAAGTATCCAGTTCTTCCCTGAGCCACAGGCATTCCTAGAGTCACACCAAGGTATGGAATCCCATTTCCACAGCAAAGGGGATAAGGAAATAACTCCTGCATCCCAATAACATTCATGCTGCAGTTAACATTATAGAGTGAATCCTTGCAGTGACAGCTCCAGACTTCATGGGAAGATAAGCATAATGACATACCCTTATCTGTAGTTCAACGAAACTCACTGACCCTTTATCCAATAGCCCTTAAGAATAATGATAAACTGAAGAAAAAAAGAGTCTGTTCCAAGGAAGATTCCAAAAGCAGCATTCCTCATTATCCTAAAGTACTCTGGAAGTAGTACCCTGGTCTACAATATCATCTTCTTCAGGTTCTGTAAACATCATAGGCAGTAACACAGACTGTGCACATGAAAATCACTTCCTGAGGTTGCACAGTTAGGCCTGAGTATAATGCATGCCCTTTGCCCACCACATAGAAAAAAACATACACAGACTGCCTTGACAACAGGCTGGACACTGCTCTACTTGGACTCACAGCTCAGTAATCACAGAATCATAGAACTGCTTCGTTGGAAGAGACCTTTGAGATCACAGAGTCCAACTGTACCTGCCCACTACTAAACCATACCCCTGAGTACCTCATCTCTCCGTCTTTCAAATACCTCCAGGGACGGGAACTCAACCACCTCCCTGGGCAGCCTCTGCCCGTGTCTGAGAACCATTTCTGTGAAAATATTTTTCCTGATGTCTAATCTGAATCTGGTAATCTACACTATCTACATAATAATAGAAATCCTTCAACCCCAGAACCAAGAGAATTTATACCTGCACCCAGGACTGCTTGTCTTGTTGGAGCTTGTCCTTGTCCAGCCTGCAAGACATTGCCCATATACGCTTCTTTCACTTCTGCTGCAGGGATACCTAAAATACAAAAGTGTTTCGATTCAGAGTTCTTTGCATGGACGACGTAACCCCCTTTTAAGAACCATCCCCCTGAAGCCTTCTATCAAAGACTGATTAAATGTGCCATGCCAATCGTGTGCTAGCAGCACACTTCTGAGTCTCACCGGTCACCTGAGCAGCTCAACTTCCATGGATGGTTAAATGTACCAAACTTTCTACCTGCCACAACTATGTGTAAATAAACAATTTTGTTTGTCAGTTTAACAGAGGTGAGCCAAGGCCACCTCTAGCTGCTGACAGACAGAACGGGTCTGCTGCATCTCTTGGGTTCGAGTTCTTGGATTCTGCCGTTTCGTGAAGCCAAATTTGTAGAAAATGAACCCTCCCTTCACCCAAAAAGACTTTTGTGCTAATTTAATTCCACCAATGAATTCACAAGGGTTCCCTACAAGCATAAGTGTCCATGTGAAAAATAGGCAGGGAAGGAATGGCCACTCGTTTCAGCAACAAGTAGCCTTTGCATCAGCTTAGGTGTGTCATAAATCTCCACCCCAGAAAAACAATTAGTATGTTTAATTAGATTTGGATTAGCACAGATATCCCTAAGTAACATTCTGTTCCTAGAAGCAGCACTCCATGCAGACTGAAATAAAGCGCAACAGTCAACTTTACATAAATACCGTTTGCAGATAAAGAACACACGGAGTGCCACAGGAGCAAAAAAACCAGGACCTTCTGTTTACCAGGCAGTTTAAAAGACACAGACCGATACTGAGCCACTTGTGACTGTCTCAAAAAAATATTTACACATACCTGCTCTGTCAATTGCTCCCTTAATTGCAATGGAACCGAGTTTAGTGGCTGGCAATGACGAAAGAGATCCTTGGAAAGAGCCAATTGGTGTCCTTACAGCACTTGCTATCACCACCTCCTAAGAGAAGAAGCATAAAGTTGAAGTCAGTCTCTCTCGCATATGCACACACATACCTGTATTTTTAAAATTTGCCCATTTTTACTCTTTCACTGATATCACAGTTTCCCTTTTACTGTGCACGCGTTTCAAAGAACTAAAATGGTCTTTATTAACGCATGCAGTGTGAAGAACAAACCTAAGGAGATCAGTGTGCAGCTGCAAGACTACAAGCTTGGCATCATGGAGCCATGGTGGGATGGCTCCCAAGGCTGCCATGCAGGTACACTGGCTCTTTAGGAAGGACAGACCTGATGCTTTCATAAGGTCACTCTCAATGATCTTGGAATGGTCACAGGAACTGTGCAAGGTGCCTGAGGGCTGCAGAAAAGCAAACGTCACTCCTATCTTCAAGAAGAGCAAGAAGGAGGACCCAGGCCTATCAGACTCACCTTGAGCCCCGGGAAGGTGACAAAACAACTAATCCTGGAAACTATTCCCAGAATCTTGAACAAGAAAATCATCAGTAGTCATCAGCATGGCTTCACCAAGGGGAAGTCATGCTCAGACAACCCTACAACCTTCTACAGTGAAATGACAGGTTTGGGAGAGGAGAGCAGTGGACACTGACATTGTCTGCCTAGACTACAGTACGGCGTTTGACACTGTCTCTCATAAGATCCTCATACAGAAGCTGATGAAGCATGTGTTAGATGAGCAGACAGTGAGGTGCACTGAAAAGCAGCTGAACAGCTGGGCCCAGAGAGTGGGGATTAGTGGCACAAAGTCTGGTGGGAGGCCAGTAACTAGGGACATACCCCAGGGGTCAAAACTGGATCCAGTGCTGTTTAATATCTTTATTAATGACGCGGCTGACAGAGCAACGCATTCTCAGCAGGTTTGCTGGTGACACAAAACTGGGACGAGTGGCTGATATGCCAGGGTATCGTTCTGTCATCCAGTGTGACATTGAGAGGCTGCTGAATGGGCCAACATGAAGTCAACTAAGAGAAGTAGATGTCATATCATACCTGGGGACATGGTCTAGTAATGGACTTGGCAGGGCTGAATCCATGGCTGGATTAGATGATCTTAAAGGTCTTTTCCAACTGAAACCATTCTATGATTCTATGATTTTAAGTGCAAAGTCTTGTACCTGGGGAGGACCAACTCCAGCCACTAGTACAGGGGCCAGCAAAATGTAAAGCAGCTTGGCGGAAAACGACCTGGGGGTCCTGGTGGACACCAGGTTGAACACGACCCAGCAATGAGTCTTTGCAACAAAGGAGGGTTGCATTAGGCAGAGCACTGCCAGCACTTCAAGAGAGGTGATCCTTCACCTCTACCTAGCACTGGTGAGGCCATAACTGCAGTACTGTGTCCAGTTCTGGGCTCCTCAGTATGACTGAGACATGGACATACTGGAGAGAGTCCACCAAGGGGCAAGGAAGATGATTAAAGGACTGGAACACCTGACATACAAGGAGAAGCTGAAAGAGCTGAGACTGCTCAGCCTGGAGAAGAGAAAGCTCAGGGGCACCTCATCCACATCTATAAACACCCGAACGAAGGTTGCAAAGAGGACAGAGCTGGGCACTTTTCAGTGCTGCTCAGTGACAGAATCACAGGCAACAGACAAATTGACACACAGGAGGTTACCCCTGAACATCAGGAAACACTTTTTCACTGTGAGTCTGACTGAACGCTGGAACAGGTTGCCCAGAGAGGTTGTGGAGACTCTGTCCTTAGACATATGCAAAAGCCCGGGTCCCAGTGTAACGTGTAAGCAGTAGTTTTAGACACTGTATGACATTCAGCCCCATACCTAGTAGCTCAGAAAAGATCTCTTGTTTTGCCTCTTAGTTTTAGTGGTATGTCAACATGTTGACCTGCTAACCCTCTGAGCATTTCAGACCTCTGCCTGCCGCAGATGGCTATTGAGAAGGAGCAATGAATGCCTCCAACTGTGCTGGTTTCAGCAGAAGTTAGACACAAAGCTTTACAAGGTCTCACCATGAGCTCTTTACTTAGAGAGACAAGCAAAGAAAGACAACACTAGAAGAAAATTAAACCAATACAAGAAAAGTTATACTTGTTTAAAGCTAACAAGGTCTGTCTGTTTCCGTAACCCTTTCTTCATCATAACTGACTCCACTGACAGTAACATACTTATCCTTATCTTTTAGGTCATACTAGCAAGTTGCAGGATAACCTCAAAGGGATTAAGCTTTTTTTTCCCAATCACGGGTAAGTAGCTGAGTTAAGCCTAAGCTAGCTGACACAATTTTAACTAATTTTGTCCTATGCTACGTAACAATTAGCAAACCAAAATAAAAAAGGAAATCTGACTTTTATTCCAAGTTTTGCGGTAAAGCATGACTTGGGCACAAGTCATGTGGTCTTCAATGCAGGGTTTTTTTGTGATAACTTCTTTAAAAGTATCAGTGATTAAGAAACAAATTTAAGACAGTGACTTATTCAATCAGATGGTGCTTTATACTTACATTTAAAGTACGCTGTGATGCATAGCCACGGCTTGTATACTTCAAAGCCTGAAAAGAAGAAAGCCCTCTGAATCTCATATCAAGAAAGCCAATGCCATGACATTTGAGTAATGAGCCATTTTCATACAAGTCATTATTTTAAAAAATAGTATCTGAGAAACACTGGAAAAAATACTAAATTAAAAATCACAATATGGCTTTTAAAAAAAAAGCGTAGTCTAGTACAGAGTCTCATCATAACAATTGCATTAAAATGTTTTCTGAAAAACAAATAGATACATCTTTAAAAAGAAAAGCCAATTCCTTTTGGCCAGCTCTGCTGTGTACACTTATTACACAGGTTTAAATGCAGGAGTGAATTGTGCTATCCTGAAAATGTTTCCTCATTCCTGCCTGCTTCTCTGGACTTCAGTTCATTCATTACTATAATTAACCTGACTGCTTTTAAAACAGCGGCGGTTTGAGTCTACAGTTTCATTTCCTTGTTTTTTCATGAATAAAAATGAGGATAAAAAAAATCAGAATGCTACAACAAAAGATGATGATAAAAAAACTCCAAACAACAGACCAAACAAAAAAGAAAAGCTAGCTGTGCTTCTGCAACAAAAGAAGCATGGCAAGCAGGTTGAGGGAGGTGATTCTCGCCCTCTTCTCTGCTCTCGTGAGATCCCACTTGGACTCCTGTGTCCATTTCTGGAATCCCCAACATTACAAGGACATAGAACTGCTGGAACGGGTCTAGAGGAGGCTGCAAAGATGATCAGAGGGCTGGAGAGGAAAAGGCAGAGCACAGACCTTAGAGCAGCTTCCAGTACCTGAAGGGGCCTACAGGAAAGGTGGGGAAGGATTTTTTATGAGGACACGGGGTGATAGGACAAGGAGGAATGGCTTTAAGTTGGAAGGGGCAAGATTTAGGTTAGACATTAGGGAGAAATTCTTCCTTAAAGGGGAGTGAAGCACTGGCATAGGTTGTTCCGAGAAGTTGTGGACAGCCCTGCTCTGGAAGCATTCAGAACCAGGCTGAATGGGGCCTTGAGCAGCCTGTTCTGTGGGAGGTCTCCCTGTCCATGGCAGGGGGGTGCAATTGAACGATCTTTAAAGTCCCTTCCAACCCAAACCATTCTATGAATCTAATCTTATGGCTGAGACAGGTAGCAGATGGATACAGGGACTCTGTAGGGCAACACATTACGGAGGAAGGAGCTGAAGAGATGGATGATGGCTCTGGCTGGTACACATCTTTACGGCAGAATAACAATCATAGAACTGCTTGGTTGGAAAAGACATTTGAGATGACTGAGTCCAAGCACATCTGTCCACTACTGAACGATATGCCTGAGTGCCTCATCTTTTAAACGCCTTGAGGGTTGGGGACTCAACTACCTCCCTGGGCAGCCTCTGCCAGTGCCTGACAACCGTTTTTGTGAAGAAATTTTTCCTAATGTCCAATCTGAACCTCCTCTGAGGCGAACTTGAGGCCATTTCCTCCTGTCCTATCGCCTGTCACTTGGGAGAAGAGACTAGCTCCACCTCCCTACAACCTCCTTTCAGGGAGTTGCAGATAGCGATAAGGTCTCCCCTAAGCCCCCTTTCCCCCGGGGTAGTAGATGGACACGGGGGCTCTGGAGGGATAAGGAAGGAGCTGAAGGGCCGGGCGAGGGCCTTGACAAGCCCGCTGAGGTGACAGGTGGTTTGGAGGCACTGGGAAAAGTTGCCCTCAGGGTCGCGCAGGGCCGAGGGGAACGGGGAAGGTGGGAGGCGCCGCCCGCCCCGCCACAACCGCGGGGACGACCCTGGCCAAGCTTTTCCGCGCCGCAGGGGCTGCACAAGGGCGAAGAGAGGGTAAGGGGCCCGCGCCGCCCGCCTCACCCGCAGCAGCTCCGCAGCCGGGCGCCGCCGCCACGCCAGCATCGCAGCCGCGGCCGCCGCCATGCTCGCCCCGCGTCACCTTCACAGCCGCCTCCGCCTCAGGTCGGCGAAGCCCCACCCACCGCCGGCTCCCATTGGTCAGAGTCCGGGGGCGGGGGTGAATCCTGTCCTTCTATTGGCTGAGCGGGCTGGAGGGGCGGGGCCAAGAGGGGCGGGGTTCAGAGCGCAAAGGCGCGCCCACTGCCGGCTCCCATTGGTCCAGAGGAGGGGCGGTGCTGAAGCTGGCCCTGCCATTGGCTGAGCGGAAAGAGAGGAGGTGCTATAGGCGGGGTGGGGCCTATCAGTCGAAGCCACGCCCACCGCCATAGCTGGGGGCGGTGGTGAAACCTGCCCTGGCTGAGCGCGAAGGGGCCGAGCTGCTGCGAGGGGGCGGGGTCACAGGGGAAGCCCCGCCCCAGCCCAGCTCCCATTGGCCCAGAGCCGCGGGGAAGCTCTGAACAGAACCGGTCCCTGGTCAACGCCTCGGGCGTGTTGGGGGAGGAGATTCTGCCCCTCTATTCCTCTCTTGTGAGACTTCCTCTGGGGTAGCGTGTCCACTTCTGGAACCCTCAACATAAGAAGGATATGCAGCTGTTGGAACGGGTCCAGAGGAGGGCTACAAGGATCATCAGAGGGCTGGAGCATCTCCCATACAAGGACAGGATGAAGGAGATGGGGTTGTTCCACCTGTGAGAAGACCTTAGAGTGACCTTCCAGTACTTGAAGGGGGCTACAGGAAAGCTGGGGAGAGACTGTTCATAAAGGCTTGTGGTGACAGGACTAGGGGCAATGGGTATAAACTGGAGAGGGGCAGATTTAGACTAAACAGAAGGAGGAATTTCTTCACTGTGAGGGTGGTGAGGCGCTGGCACAGGCTGCCCAGGGACGCTGTGGCTGCCCCACCCCTGGAGGCGTTCAAGGCCAGGTTGGATGGGGCCTTGGGCAGCCTGATCTGGTGGGAGGTGTCCCTGCCCATGGCAAGGGGGTTGGAACTGGATCATCTATAAGGTCCCTTCCGACCTTAACTATTCTATGATTCTACATCAGCACAGCTATGCAGAGTAACACCATAGCCACAGAACAAAGAATCAGAGGTAACTGCGAAAACAGGAGTATTAATAAGATTTATGAATAGAAACAATATATATTGAACTTGGATGACTTATGGATGGGGGAACCGTAAGTTTTATGTATTGGAAATGGCTTGATGTACAACCCTGGGGTTTTTCAGATCCCTACACATTTGTGGAGGTTGTACCACCAGGGGGGCCAAAGCAACCCACCGTGTCCTTTACCAGTGGTGCCAATGACCGAAGGTAAAGAAGATAAGGAGTTAGACTGATTGCTATCCCAGATGTTATCACTCCAGAAAGGACTGTAAGAGAATGAGAGGAGTGGGTCATAATTGGAGTTCCCTCTCAGCTGGTCTGAATCCCCAACCGATGTCCACATAACATCATGGATCCAATCCTTCCCAGCACTGGAGCATCTGCAAAAACTTTACCTACAGCAAATTTGCGGAAACATCTGAAAAACTGAACGCTGAACAAGTCGCATAGTCCCTCACAAACCCTTACAGGATGCTAATGTTGGTCTAGACTTAAGCTTATACTCTTAGTTTATTATCTGTAATATTACAACTTTAAATTTTTAAGTGCAGCTCTGGTTCCTACTCTGTCTCTGTGTGATAGAAGTGATGTCTGAATTTCATCTGGGCTACAGTGTCTTCCTTATGACATCTAACATACTTGTTTGGTGCAATAAATCCTGCGTATCATGTAGGCCTGAGCTAAGTTCCACTTGCCTGCTATAGAACATGAAGGAAATTCCCACACCTCCTGCATGTCTGCACTAGTAGAAATCAATGACAGCCATGGATGGCAAATCCTGAGCTATACATTCATAATATCAGACTGTGGTCTTAAAGACACAGAATCCTTAAGGTTGGAAAAGGCCTCTAAGATCATCCAGTCTAACTGTCAGCCCAACACCACTATGCCTACTAAATCATGTCCCAAAGTGCCACATCTACACGCTTTCTGAACACCTCCAAGGATGGAGACTCCACCACTTCCCTGAGCAACCTCTTCTAATGCTTCACCACTCTTTTGGTAAAGACATCTTTCCTAATATCCAATCTAAACCTCCCCTGGCACAGCTTGAGGCCTTTTCTTCTCATCTTATCACTTGAGAGAAGATACCAGCACCCACCTTGCTACAACTTCATTTCAGGTAGTTGTAGGGAGTGTTAAGGTGTCCCCCCAGCCTCTTCTCCAAGCACAGTTCCCTCAGCTGCTCCTCATAAGATTTGTGCTCAGGAAAAACAGGGAAATCATGCAGAAAGAAAACCTTAATGCATCTCTTCTCACCAAGAACAACTACAATGCGCTAATTTCAAAGCTACCAGTTTTCAGTCTTCTAGACTATTACAAACAACCACGCTGTGCTGCTCTTCCTTGGCTCAGGAAGGTAGAATTTACTTTGATCATGTTCCAGATCCGCAGATCGAAGCAGCAGCCTACCTGCCTCCAACTGCTCTCTCTTACAATCCCATGCAGGGCTTGGAGCACCATATCCAACTGAAATTACATTGTGGATCTCCATCACTGAAGTAAATGAGGATGAAATGCAGGCACCATATCTACACCTACAGAGACATGTTTACACATAAAGCAACGAAAGAAATAAATTAAGTGAAGTTCTTTGTTTATCCAAGTAATGAAGCAGGCTTAGAGCCTTTCATACTTAGGTCAATGTCTCTACCTAAACTGTGATGAGGTAAAAATGGTAGGAGTTGATTCAGCTAAGCAATTCCTTTGGTAACTGGCTTATTTCTAGAGAACAATTGTACCTGGAAAACCATTGTTGCAAAAGACAACAGTTTGCCCTAACAGTGAAAAAACCCAACTGTTTAGAACTAATGACAGCAGCTAGCAAAGTTCTGCCTGCAGGAGCTGCCCATTTTCAAATTAGCATAAGCATGGAGTAGTGCCTCAAAAATAGTTACTTATTGCATACAAATAGTTCTAACCTCTGCATATTCCAGAAAGCACAATACACTGACATTACTTGATGCACTTAAAGAAATAAAGGAGTTGAAATGTAAGAAGAGATTCACATTAAAAGGCAAGGATAAGGAGAGAAGAAAAGCCATTACAGTAAAAGCACTCCTTCAGCCATCAACTCTTTCCATATCACTGTTTGTTCCCTGGGGGATCAGGTACCTGAAGATCCCCATGTCACCAGCCTTAGTTTTCAGAGACAGTTATGATTTCAGAGACAAATTAGCCAAAACATTCAGCAATTCAAGCCCATTCCAGTAAACTACACAGACACATAACTCTTTTAATGAATGATGAAGTCACGTACCCCCAGCCACACTTGTGGTGTGGCAGGCTTTGATAACATTTAAATTGAAAGACTATAGCTCATCTTTAGATAGAATTTGGAAGACTATCTAGCTCTACATGAAACATTAAGTACTTGACTTATCCCATCAAGAAAATAATAGAAGAGTTTAGTTGAAAAAACCTCTCCATTACTAAATCATATCCCTGAGCACTTTATCTACCATTCTTTTAAATGCCTCCAGGGATGGGGAATAAACCACCTCTCTGGTCAGCCTGTGCCAGTGCCTTAGAACCCTTTCGGTGAAGACGTTTTTCCTGATGTCTAATCTGAATCTTTCCGGACACAGCTTAAAGCCATTTCTTCTTGTCCTCTCAGTTGCTGCTTGGGAGAAGAGACCTCGCTACAAGCCTCCTTTCAGGTATTTGTAGAGAGCAATAAGGTCCCCAGCTCCCTCAGCTGTCTCTCGTAACACCTGCGCTCCAGCCCCTTCACCAGCTTTGTTGCCCTTCTCTGGACAAGCTCCAGTGCCTCAATGTCCCTCTTATAGTAAAGGCCCAAAAGAAATGTAAGCCTTTAACTTTGTTTGTTTGTTTGTTTTTCCAGGAATCTGATCATAACAGACCTTGGGACTTAGAGGCAAATTTCATACAGTGGCATTTTTCAGGAGCAGCACCGGAATTCAACTTAAAAATTTTGCAGGGTAAGACACCAAACTACCTTGGCTAAATGAGTAGTCTTTTATATTACATTTTTATTTTGCAAGAAAATAAATTATACAACTTAAAAAATAAAATTCAAAAATTAAGCAGTACATCAAAATAGTTCAGCTGGACTGAAACTACCACCATTCAAAATTGTACAGCATCATTATCTTGGTAGTGGCACACATTCAAAATTGTAAATACCATACGTAGAGAGATATTACAACTCAGGAACTCAAGTTTGCTCAACACCCCAGACTACATATAGTGTATATGACAGGAAAGCTTTCATGTATTGTTTTATTTCACAAATATGACCTCCAAGAATTACAAAGATAGCATCCCAGTCATTTGGATGAAAATAGAAAACAGTTTGTGTTTAAGATAGCAAATCTTTCTGTAAAACTATCAAACCTTTTTGCCAATTGTAGTTTTAAAATTTGCATTTGACAGGACAATGGCATCCCAATGCAACTAAATGCGACAAATGAACATTCAGAACATTGATATTAAGTTTAAAAAGGTGAAAATGAACAAGTCACATTGTCTTCTGGAAATGTAATTGCATTACAGTCATAACAAATGAAAGGTAGATGATTAAAAATAGAAACTAGGGACACCAACTGTGGAAAGAGGAAAATGGAAGACTTCAGAATTGCAACTGAGATCCTCATCAAGTTGTTGGGACAGAGAAAGATTTAACAGTATTTGTTAATTAAATCCATTAAGAGTGATTCCCACACCCCCATCACCAGGCTTCATTCCATCGCTATCACCGTGGCAGTGTGTGTGTGGCAACATGTTTTTCAGATGCAGCACCTCTTTAAGCTAGGTCTTTGGACATATATATTCAGAGCTAAAAATTGCAGCTTTAAAAGTGCGTTGTTGCCATATTGCAAGTGAAGAATAGTTCATTTTCATATAGGTCTGAATTCTACCCTCCCCAAAAAAACAGTTTACCCCAGTTATCTCCCTGTGCCCCAGGTGATACTAGTTTTAAGTGCATATTGGTGAAAGTGACCTGATGAAGGACGCTAAACATGATTCTGCACCTCTAACAAATTTGCTGGTGTGAGTCTCAGATTTAATAAAAAACCCGACCATTTCCAGTATGTATTTAAAGAAAAATGACCACGTCATAGGCACATTACCAATTGTATTTCTGCATCCCAGATGTTGAGAAATACATAGATAATGTTTAGGTTGTAGTATTTTATATTTATTAGTTGAGGAAACAGGCAGCTCTTCAGCTTTCAGCAGCCTCTTGCTTCCTGCATTTACTCCAACTTCCTAACACTTATATCCGAGATGCAGTCTCTTAAATGTCTCTCTCAAATCTAAACAAATGGCTTCAAAATCAGCATTACCCCTTTAGCAGCTCTTTCTCCATGACCATTTCAACATCTGTTTTTCTCTGGTTAAGGGTTGGAATTTTTTTATGTTGAAGAGCGTGCTCAGACTGTCATGTTTTCCCCCAATTATCCCAAGAGAGCATTTATTACTTTCAAGTTACAAAGACTGAAAGTCTTGCAGCACAAAGTTTTTTATTAGAATTTCATTTTCTAATAATCAAATAGTTTTATGGGTTAACTACACAGAGCACCACTTGCTTTTGATTCTGAATCACAATACCACAGGGCCAACAGAAAAGATGCAATATTTTTAAACAGCATCTGCTTTTGAGTATCAATAAAAGCATAAAACACAAGCTGTGGGACTTCAATCAATTGTTAGTGGCCAGGTCTCGATTTCTCTCCATCTCTTCTTCATGAAGACCTCACTACCCAAAACTTCTTACTCCAATAAATGTCCAAGTACGTGCTGTTCTCAGGCAGTCACACTGGTGTTTACATTAGTACTAGAGCAGGCAGTCTGTTTAAGGGTGCAAACAGCCATTCGTGTAGAGCTTGCTTTGAAACCACTCTTACTTCTATGCTTTACCGCAACCACATGAAAGCAAAACTCTCCTCTTACTTACTAGGTTTTCCTTTTTGACTAAAGTTAATTGCATGCTCTTCCCCCTTTCAATCATCTAAGATGAGACCTTTAGATGTTGTACTTGAACTGGTTAATTAAAATAAAAATCTCACACTTGCGATTTACAGAAGAATACTCAAACAGAACTGAGTAAAGCACAACTTACCTTTTGTCCCAAGACAGGCACTCTGTTCCAGTGATTCCTGTTATCATTCCAGTACATGCTGGGACATTTCAGAGTAGCAGAGAGGCAGGCAGTGCCAAACGACTACTTCAGATGATTGAAAACAGAAGAGGTAACATTAAAAAGTTGAAATTCCTGATGTGTATTTGGCACTCTCTCTGCATACACTAAACAAGGTATTTTTCTGCAGCTTTTTACTATTTTCATTAGAATTGTATTTCCTACCCCACCAGTTTCAAAATGAAAAGCAGAGGGTTTGTTTTTCATATAAAGATGTTGATTTCCAAGCAACAAACCAGTCCGACTGGATTAACCTTGCATGTATAGATGAAGTTACCAATGAGGAGTTAGTACAGGGATCTTCAAGTGTTATTTTCTTTCTGAGGGAGCTGTGCATCAATTACTCTTTAATGCATTCAGATATACGTAGTCATACTTAAATATTTGGAATACAAATATTAAATGTACAAGGAAATACACTTAATATTTCTTTTCGGTATAACAGACCCACCCATGGAAACAGCTTTTAGAGCAAAGTACTTTTCGAGAAAGCTTTACCTTCTCAAAAAGGACTGTAGGAAATCATCTGTCCAAATAAGGTAACAAATAACATATATCCACTTATTTATGTCAAACAATTTAAAAACAATGATCTCTTGCTTAAGAAAAAATGTCACCCATGACTTGGAATTACTTTTATGTCACTTGTGTCAATCATTGAAATCCAGTTACTAGATTGAAGCACTGCTCTAGCCAACAGGTTTTAACTGTAACAAATACATTATCAGTTGTGATGAATGTGTTTGTGTGTTTCAAATGTTATTACATAAAAAGGATCAAAAGATGGACAGTACATTACTCTGTTGATCCAAAACACAAAAGTGAAAGTGCTACTTCTAGTCCTAATTGCATTTAAAAAAAAAAAAAAACAAACACAAAAAAACCCAAACCCAAACTAATAGCAGTTCCTCAGTGCATGAATATTTGAATATTTTTTTCCTTGTGCAAGTACTGGTCGTCTAAAAACCCAAACCTGTATTCTTCCTGGTGGGTGTAAATCAAATCTACTTTAAAAAGTTCACAATGGGCTCTTCATGAATGCAAGTTTCCCACAAAACAGCATGCTGTTAAAAGTGTGCAACATGAAGGGAATGCCATCATGCTAGCTGAATGAGATTGGCAAAATATAGTCCTCTGTAAGGTAAGGCAGGGATTTTATACGTAACGAAAGTCAAAACCAGTCCTTTCGCAGCACAAACTGGTGCAGCTGTCTGTCCAAGCACCCTTCCGTTTACGTTCTCAGCATCCAGCAGACTCCCCCATTTATGCCATATATATAAAGGTGTTGATATCAGACTCATCTCTTCTGATGTATTTGTGCTCTATAAGCCATTCAATTTGCTCTTTTATCATTTTCTTTTGTGGCAAGAACATGTTTTTCAATATTTCTACCAGTTCAGTCTGAAGCTGGGCATTAGTAATTTTCTTCCTCATTTTCATTATTTGGATGATAGCCTCCTGGTGGGGGAAAAGAGAAAAACAATATGAAGTTTGTCAAAATGCCTGGGTGAAGTGACAAGGTAAACACAGCATTAACAGGGGGCTCCTGCAAGACAGCAAGGAAGTCTATATTTTTCCTCTAAAATCAGACATATGCTGCATTTCTTAGCTTAACTAGATCCTGAATTGGTTTTACAAAGGTGTTGATAAAGGAAAAGAATGAAGCACTGATGAGATGGCTTTAAATTGGAAGGGGAGGATTTAAGACTAGACAGAACGAAGAAATTCTTCACAGTGAGGGTGGTGAGACACTGGCAGAGGTTTCCCAGGGAAGTTGTGCATTACTCCTCCTGGAAGTGTTCAAGGCCAGGTTGGATGGGGCCTTGAGCAGCCTGGTCTGGTGGGAGGTATCTCTGCCATGGCAGGGAGTTTGGAACTGGATGATCTTTAAGGTCCCTTCCAACCCAAACCATTCTATGATTCTAAGATGCAAGAGATAAGACAAGTCCAGTCAAAGGAGAATTTGCAGTTAAATTTTGCATCTAGAGTGTGAATTTCTTGCTAAAACCTAACGCTCATTCACCCTCTGAGCGGAAGTTGCCATTTCGAGGGTGACTTGTGATACATGTTGTGAATACCTCATGAAATGCAAGCTTAATGTAGAGTTGGAACTCGCAAGAAGTTCTCATTTCCTAAATACAACCAGGCATTAATCCTTTTGCTGGAGGTATGGCCAAGATGTTTAGACAAGTGGTACAATTCATGGTGTGCACAGCCTGGAATCTAACCTGACCGACAAAAGAGACCTGCAATTTGGGGGCAAGATGGGATTTTTGAGATTCCATTGAAGGTAATGATCTCTGATGTCCCCCTCAAAGAATTCCTTCTTTTCAGAACTGTCAGCTCAAACCTGTCTGAAGGACAACAAATCATAAGCAGAAAACTGCAGTTTGTACACGTAAACTTTCCCTCTCAAGAGAAGGCCTCTCAAAAACTCATACTGATATTACTAAAGCATGATCCCATCTCCAAGATTAATCTGCTCTCTTCAATCAGAGTAGCCAGAGAGATTTCAGTATCAACAATAAAGTTTGTTCATCTGGGTGGCTCAAGTTAGCCAACTTTACCATCTGCTGCCACCCACCACTACGCAGTTAGGCCTTCACCACTTGCTTTATTTCTTCTTTGTCATCTTTTAACACGGTAACCTGGTTCATCAGAACAGGAGGCTAGTAACAACTGCACAAATACACACGTGAAATCTGATGTTCGTAAAGCATCTAAGACAAACAGCGAAATTTAAGTTCCAACAAGATTCAAAACCATTCATTTTATATCACAGAATTATAGAATCATTTGGTTGGAAATGACCTTTGAGATTATTGAGTCCAACCGTACCTGTCCACTACAAATCACATCCCTGAGCACCTCATCTACCCATCTTTTAAAAACATCCAGGGATGTTGATTCAACCACTTCCCTGGGCAGCCTGTGCCAGTGCATGAGAACCCTTCTGGTGAAGAAATTTTTCCTGATGTCTAAAACATATCAACAAAAATATATCAATAATATATCAATATATCAGTAATATATCTAAAACATAAATATATCAACATCCAAGTGTGGATAGCATGCAGCAGTCACGATACAACAGAATAAATAGGGTAATTTTGTATTCCTCTGGCGGTTTACTTGCCTGGGTTCGTAATATTCTTAGCTGGACTATTCCTTCATTTTCCTCTTCCCGCATTCTCTCTGTCGTAAGTTGCAATCGACCAATCAAATTTATCTTCCCTCTTTTTTGAACTTTAGCGTTTTTTCTGAAAAAGTTGTGTTGTATGAAAATTAGCACAAATTGCATTTTCAATTAAGGAATTCCTATCAAACTCAAATTACAGCAGCAAGGAGTACAACCACAAATCAGATATTTATTGACTATTAGCATAGCAGCAGTGAGATAGCTGGCTGACAAATCAAAACTCAATGCCAATGTCTCTGCACAATAAAAACTGAATATACTAGCATTACAAGAAAAAAAAAATCTAGCAGCTGAAACTGTCAGTGTCCAACCTTGAAAAGCTACCAGTACTATTTTCAAGAAAAAAAAATTGCAGAGAGGTCTACTTGTTTAATTACAAAAACCTAGAGTTCTTTCAAGGAAGTTTTTATAACAAAGCTTAGGAAACAGGACAAGTTCATTTTTCATCAGAACTGTCTGCCTTGCACAAAAAAGGGCGACTAACTGCTATTGAAATAAACACGGCAAAAAGCCAATTGGCATTCTTCCATGGTTACCCATGAACTTTTCTGTACAGCCTCTCTTCTGTCATGCCCTCCCATCACTTCCCAGAGCTTGCTATCCTGATGACTGGAACAAACATCATGGTCCTGGGCAAGAAACTAAGCCCCAAGAAAGCAGATTCATCAACCTCTCTTTGTCCTCACAGATCCAGATGTGCAGCTGAGAATGAGGCCCAGAATCAGAGGTTACTAGCAAATAGCCAGTTCTAATCGTAGTCATTGATAACAGAGAGAGGCAAAACCCAAAGTAAAACATGCCGAATGTGGCTGATACCATTTAAATATCCTTTCTTTAGACTATCTTATGCTCAAAGGATTTCAAAGCACCAATAAAAGAGCACTGCAGTTCTCACTGAAATAAGGACACTCCTCTGATAAAAGCCACACCAGATATTTTGGCTTTTGACAGCATACTATATAATTAAGCAGTTTCACTTCCTTTAAGTTATCACTCTGCTTTTGAAACTCTGTGTTTGTGCAACAATCAATACAACACTAGTGCTCTGCTTATGTACTGTTCTTCCCATATGAAATTCCATGGGCTTGTTAGTAACAGGAAGAGAGCAGACCCTCCAATTCGGCACCTCATCCCTAAATGTTTAAGAAATTTAATTTCACATAAACCAGAATCATAGAAACATTTGTCTGACAAGGTAGCTGGAAAGCATTTAGTCCTACCTCAAGCGTGACTATTACCAAAACTAAGCAAGGATAGGGCAGCAAAGCATGTTTCTAGCTGAATCTTGAAAACTTTAAAGGATGAAGGTTAACTTAAAGTGAATTCCTTTAATCATAAAATAGTACATCATTATTTTACTTTTCAAACATCATCTTACATTAAACTGAACTCCTGGTTCACCGAGAAGAGGGTTCCTTCTGTAAAGTCTTTGGGTGAATTGACTTGAGGTTCATACAATAAAACCTGACGTTTCAGCTTTGGAAACGCTACAAGAGACTACAGAGAAAAGGGGGGGAAAGAATGAAAATAAAACACCAGACTTTCTAAATGGAAACAATTACTTTTTAAGAATATAGTTCACTGCCGTGCAGACCATAGTAAGAGAACCATGTAGCCACGCTTGGAGCTGCTAGAGGGCAACACAAAGATACTAGTAAAACCAGAGAGGAGACACAGTTTACCAAATATCCTTCTGAAATGGGTTAGCATAAGTAAAATCATATAAAGTAGTAAAATGCATGGCTACAGAAGTAATGTTAAGTCTGATTTATGCCATTTCTCTCTTTATTCTTGAGCTAAATAATTAGAAGTCTGATAGAGCAAACACTGGAGTTATTTTTAAGCAACATGTATTTATCAGGTACCACTGATTTCCTAGAATTAGACCAGTCCCACTCCACAAACCATAATCATAACTTTGTACTTTAGGCAGCATACCGTTAAAAAAGGTCTTGCTGTTTCCAAAAGCTTAAGTGAGATAATATTGCCTAGAGAGAAAAATGTTAATGTAAAGGCTGTATGTGCTCAGCAGTCGTGCAAGGAGCCAGCATTACAACTATAATTAGCAAGGAAGGCGTTCACATTTCAGTTTTACTGTTGTCTGACAGTGCTTTAAAAATGCTAATCCAGTATTTCAGAGCACAAAAATCAAGGAGAAATCTGTTTCGAGTGAAAGGGAAATACCCATAAAGTCCTCCTAAGTTCTGCATCGGGGAGTTCAGTTGCCAGTTTAAGATTTTCAAAGCTGATCTTCTCTCTCGGTCTTTGGTTCCACGCAAACAGCACAGCTAGCTGAAATGTTGTTACCTCCAAGTCATACTGGCCAACCTCATTCTTAAATGTTATCTGTGAACAAATTGATGGTTTTACTTAGAAGCCTTTCTGGATCACAAACTTACTAATATAAATACACAGTCAGTCATTACAATTGGTACACTGAAAACTACACACTTACAATTCCATTGGACATGAGGTGATGCCAGTGCAGTTTTCTACCACTGTGATTCTTTTTATAAAATTCTTCAACTTCTGGGATGAGATCTTCTAGTTCCGTGGGCAGCGAGACAAACACTTTTTCAGAACTTCGGGACCAGGCACCAGCATTTAAAATTTTAATATTCACAGAGTCAGCTGGAAGACGTTATGGGATATGAATCTCCAGGTACAACAGATAAACAAAATACATTTTTTTTCTCCTACTCTAAATACAATTATGGAAGACTGAACTTTCAGAAAGTAGAAGGATGTCTACCTACTTAAACATTAAGGTACTCTATGCACCACTGGCTTTCTGCCAGCAACGCTGATTGAAATCTCTGGTTTTTAGGCTTGTCTCTGCAGAGCTCCTTAATCCCTGATGCGGCTTTATAACTGATGCTCCTAAGCACTACTCAAGGGGTTTCAGCGGTAGCAGGTCCAGAACTGGATGTTCCTCAGCCTCTCTCATCAGTGAAATTCAATCTCGGAAATGTGATTTAAACTCTTCACAGCGTGCACCCAGCTCTCCTGCTGGCAGATAAAGGAGGAGCACAGCATGAAGCACTCATGAAGAATGATGAGGGTATTAAAGACAGGGGTAGTTCAGGCATTCTATTGATCCAAGTCCCTGCCTGGAATTTAACTACAAGAGTAGGGAGTCTATATGTTCACGGCTGCTCATAATGAAAACTCACAATAACTTATGGAATGATAGAGCTCCAGGGTCAATTGTAAGTGGAAGAGTCTAGGGACACTTCCAGTCTAGAGGCAACAATGCCCCGAAGACTACATTCAACCTGCAGCTGATTATTTAACTCAAGATTCAACAGAGTGATTTTTCCCCAAGAGAAAATAAAAAATAGTAAAAAGAGAAATAAAAAATAACAAATAATTTGAAAACAATACCTGGTAAAGCAAGTTTATTATTTTTGTGCATCTCTTTGAAGGCCTGGTTCAAGTCTTCAGACACTTTGATATCCTGGAACATTCTAGCCAGCTTGTTTACATAGTCTGCTGGCATTCCTACTTCCTGTATAAATAAATACAATTCTAAACTATGACAGAGGCAACTACAGACAAAAAAAAGCTTTATTTTTAAACTAATAAAAAAAGAAGAACATTAAAATACACAGATATCATCACCTCACAATAGTGGTTAATCTGCAATGCAACATAAAGTCTTTTTGCAGGAATTTTAAGTAGTTACTGCTTAAAGGCATACAATTATTCTCTTAAAGAAATCCAACTGCCGATGAACACATACAAGCATTAAGGAATCAGTGACTTCTGAGAGCTGAAGGAATGCAAGTAATATTTTAATCTACATAAAATGTCACTATTGGAACACATCTCAAATTGTTTACATACCTAAACAACAAGTACATTTAATTTTCTTCACTGGCTCATGGACTATATAAAGCCTTCAGATAATCATATGTGAAATATTTTAAAATCTATCATTATTGCTCTTATGATCAACTTTTCTAAGACAAAAGAGCTAAGCTGTTTACCAGGCACAAAATAAAGCAATAAACCATAAGTATAAGATGCCCTGAGTGGTCTGCAATTTAAGATAGAACTCACCTAAGCAAGAAGGACATCTAAGTTGAAGAGTGAGAATTAATACCATAAGCAAGAGACAAAAAGAAAGACAAACGCTGGGCTACTTACTCTGAGCCATTCCACCATATTCTCCTCAATTTCACTATCAGCCGATATATCCAGTATCAAACGTCTTGTTAAGTGAGCTTTGTGATAGCGCATGAAAACATCTTTATTCTGTACATATTTAAGAACTAAAAGCTGTCAAAAGAGTAGATTTTAAAATATTTATTTGCATTGTCAGACAAGTCTTTGAATGTTGACCTAATGCCTTCAGCAGCCTGGTCTGGTGGGAGATGTCCCTGCCCATGGCAGGGGGTTTGGAATTGGATGACCTTTAAGATTCCTTGCAATCTAAACCATTCTATGATTAGTTACTAGAACACATTACAATCTGAGAAAGGCATTAATTTAGCATCCTAATTCTGTGAACTGACAGAGACATGAAACGGTGCGCTTTACAAGACTTAAACACACACACACGATGACATAATAAACTCTTTTCCCTGTTATTACACCTTGCATAACTTTTTGAAAATACAGGCCTCAACCCACATAAGGAAATAAATACATTCTTCAGAACAATTGAGAAGTAGAAAGCAAAAACTTACCACTTCTTTCAGTTTTGCTTCAATTTCTTCAGAGGTTAATTTTTTGCTTAGTGGTGTTTTTCTTAGCAACATGTCACAGTAATTAGCAAGAAGCTCAGGGCATTTGGATTCAGGCTGTGTTTTCAATCCAACACTAAAGAAAAGAAGAATAACAGATATTCAAACCATACAGAATCCTGCTATTCTGGAGTAGTTGCACTGTTAACGAGACAGACCAGTCTTTCCTGATCCACTTGGCAAGGATCCTTTTTTAATTAATGAAAAATAAGGGGTAATTCCCTTTTCTTGAAAGAACGAAACAAACCAAACATTTTCAGACACAATCTACAGTTTGATTATTTCAAACACTTTTAATTTTAGAATTCTAACAATGAAGGATTACGTTGAAACTACAGTTTGAAACAATTAAATATTGCATGGCAATAAGTATTCTGGTAAAAAATTAACAAAAGCTGCAGTGAAACATTGCACTCATCTTGTCAACATGATCTAATGAAAGTTTCAAGAACAGCCTGCATTTCAGACTGTAAAACCCAACACACATATCATGTAATAACAGGATACAATTATTTTATAGCAGGTGTAAGCATCATCAAACATCTTGGTGATTGAAAGCAGATTAAAGTTTAACAAGAAGATGCTACAGCAGCCAGACTGTTGTTCTTCAAGAGGTACGTGATCACAAAAATAAAATAGCGCCCAGGACCAATCCCCATTTGTAGAGTCAGATAGCACTATCTTGATTCCTAGTCTAAAAGGCCCAAAACAATGGTAGTGAGTAGGACAGCATCTAAGAATGTGGAATTGCTCAGGAATCCAGTGTTCTTGCTCATTCTCTCACCCTCTCATCAATGAGTGTAAGCAATGCTAAACCACTTCAGATAACTTGTCCTTTTAAATTCATGAAGAAACCTGCAGGTGCCTTCTGCCCTCCTAAATCATTTGGAGTAAAAGCAGATCACCAGTCTTTTGGTTATTAAAAGACAGAGCCCTTGTTTAATCTACATGTTCCCAGGTATTCCTGAACATGAATCTTCAAGATCCTGACAGCAATGAAAAACTACCAAATTCCACATTCTTACACTGAGTTTATTTACACAAGTTAAGCAGAATGAATTTTTATTTTATTTAAGCCAGGCTGCATATGCAGACATCTTGAAAGAGCTTGAGAAGAAGCCACTGTGCTGCTAGAAAGCTATGACCTGGTTGCCATTACTGAATCTTGATGGGACAAATCCCATAGGCAGAGCACAGCTATTGATGGCTACAAGCTGTTCGGAAGGGACAAGTGAAGAAGGAGGAGTGGAGGCATTGCTCTCTACATCAAGAGCTGGATAGAGTGTGAACAGTGGTCTCTGAAGAATAGCCATGAGCAGGTTGAAAACTTACGGGTATAAGAATCAGAGACAGAGCCAAGAAAGGGAGCTTTGTGGCTGGTGTCTAATACAGGCCACTCGATCAATGGAAGGCTATTGATGATGCCAATTGGAGGCACCACACTCACAGGCTCCTGTTCTGCTGGAGGACTTTAACCACCCCGACATCTGCTGGAAAAGTATCACAGTGAGCTGTAGGCAATCAAGGAGATTCCTGCAGTGCACTGAAGATAACTTCTTAAGCCAGGTAGTAGACAGCCCTACTAAAGGAGACCTGATGATCACCAACACAAGTGAGTTAATTGGCAACACCAAAAGCTGTCAGCTTGGGCTGCAGCGATCACATACTGGTGGAGATCACAGTCCCGAGGGATACGGGTCAGGAAAAGAGTAAAATCAGGACCTTGAATTTTAGGAAACAGCATGAGGTTCAACAAAGCCAACTGCAAAGCCCTGCACTTGAGTCAGAAAAAACCCTGGTATTGATATAGGCTAAGGGACGAAGGGAAACTATGCTGAGAAGGACTTGGGGGTATTTGTGGCTGAAGAAGTGGACATGAGCCAGCAATGTGCACTCACAGCCCAGAAGGCTAACTGTATCCTGGGCTGCATCAAAAGAAGCGTGGCCAGCAGGTTGAGGGAGGTGATTCTGCCCCTGTGCTCCATTCCACAGAGACCCCAGCTGGAGTTCTGTGTCCAGCTCTGGAGCACTCAGCATAAGAAGGACACTGACCTGTTGGAGCAGGTCCAAAGGAGGGCTCCAAAAATGATCAGAGGGTTGGAACATCTCTCCTATGAAGACAAGCTGAGAGAATTTGGATTGTTCATCCTGAAGAAGGGAAGTCTCTGGGAAGACCTTATTGCAGCCTTTCAGTACTTAAGTAGTGAAATGGGGCCTACAAGAATGATTGGGACAGATATTGTAGTAGGGCCTGCTGCGAGAGGACAAAGGGTAGTGGTTTTAAATTAAAAGAAGGTACAGTCAGACTAGATATAAGAAAGACATTTTTAACAGTGAGGATGGTGCAACACTGGAGCAGGTTGCCCAGAGAGGTGGTAGATGCCCCATTCCTGGAAATATTCAAGGTAAGGTTGAGTGGGACTCTGAGCAACCTGACTGAGCTGAAGACATCCCTGCTTGTGGCAGGGGGGTTGGACTGGTGGCCTTTCATAGTGGTTTCTAAAAAAATTACTAGGCAGGTTTACCTTTAGGAGCGAAATGCACTTTGAAAAAGGTATTGATTTGTATACTCCCACAGGAAGTGAAAACATTAGCAGAGCCCTAAAAGACTCCTCTACCGCGCCTACATCTATATGAGGTATACAAAGCAAGGATCCAGTCTTTCATGAAGTTATTCCTCCAATAACATAAAGTAAGCAAGGCTAATTCCTGTTCAGGCTTACTATTAGTCCAACTGCAAACACAGAATAAGAATCAGAATGCTGAAGAGATATTTATGCCCATCCACCCCTAATAAGAAGAAAGGGAAGCTGGCAGCCCAACTACATAAGCTTTATTCCTGTAGTAAATTCTACCCCTCTAAATATACAGAGATTCCTGACAGGGGAACGTATCTATCTTAAACAATACATATGTGGCATATCATATCTTAAATGCTAACTATCAATTAACTGATTGCTACTTTCTCTTGGCTGAGTTAGCAGAGTAAGCATGAGTTTCATCTACTGGGAGTTGTTTAAACTCACCTGGTTAATCCTGTACTGAAACAAAAATCTAATACCAGACAGGTCACACATACAGCGAGCACAAGAGAAGGTAGGAAACAGCTTGTGGATGGTTACACCTTAACCAGACAGAGTTATTCCCACGAAGATTACTGCCTCAGTTTTCCCCCGGGCTCTTGCTAAAGTTGCAGCAGAGATAGACAACTCAGGTTTTCTGAATTAATAACCCAGCAAGGTATTACTAAATTCAGCTAACAAATTGACTCATGACTCTACTCTAAAAGAACAGATCCTCAATTCCTACAAATAACTCTGAGTTTACACAGGCTGATCCACTGCTATGTGAAGTGTATTATCAACGTTTGATAAGCAATCTGAAATTCTGTAATGCAAAGGACACAAAGCACTTCCATACACAGTGTGAAGAGCTATTTTAAAAGTGAAGCATAATCTTTAACAATTTAAAATCCTTGACGCACATAAAGTTTATCCGGCTTACCCCTTTTGCTTCAATGGCAATTCAAGTTTAAATATTGTAGCATCATTCACAACTGCCTTGTACGCCTGAAAAATAATTACAGATTATTAAAGCTTCATGAAATTTCTCTCTTTAACATATGAATCACAGAGGTTTTATTTCTCTTTTTAGATTACTCCACTCTTGTGACACCCTGCCTGGAGTACTGTATTCAGTTCTGGAAGCCTCAACATAAGAAGGATATGGAACTATTAAAACAGGTCCAGAGGAGGGCTACGAAGATGATCAGAGGGCTGGAGCATCTCTGCTACGAGGACAGGCTGAGAGAGTTGGGGTTGCTCAGTCTGGAGAAGAGAAGGCTCCAAGGAGACCTCAGAGCAGCCTTCCAGTGCCTACAGAGGGCTACAGGAAAGCTGGGAAGGGACTTTTTACAAGCGCATGTAGTGACAGGACAAGGGGAAATGGCTTTAAATTAGAAGGGTAAAGATTTAGGTTAGACATTAGGAAGAAATTCTTCACAATGAGGGTGGTGAGGCACTGGCACAGGTTGCCCAGGGAAGCAGTGACTTCCCCCTCCCTGAAGGTGTTCAAGACCACACTGGATGGGGCCTAGAGCAGCCTGATCTGGTGGGAGGTGTCCCTCCCATGGCAGGGGGGTTGGAACTGACTGACCTTTAAGGTGCCTTACAACCCAAACCATTCTATGATTACTGTAACATGAAATTAATACCATTTTTAAATTATTCCAAAGTTTGTGGATTTGATTTTTGATAGGAGAGTTCAAATCCTACGACCAAATTTCCCATTGTGATGTTTGCATTTTCCTCTTTCCATTAACATACTGCTTCCCTTTAAGTGACAATGTAGGAAGGGACTGCATGGAGCAAGTTGCATATCTGAGATTATGAGACTATGCTCTAATATGCAAGAAATTCTAAACATGAATACATTTCTGAATCAGACATTAAGGTACTCCACACAAAGATCATCTTCTGATGTGCTCTATAGCATTAAAATCTAAACACAGATGCAACTGTATGCGTGGCTACAACACAAATTAAAACCTAATCGGTAGTAGACTTCATCAACATTTCAATCTGCATGTTTGCAAGACTAAGCAGCTTCTAGATTTTACAGTGAAATAGCCTAAGGATTTCAGAGACATCATAATATGAATTACAACAATTCTTAAACTGAAAATAAATGCTCAGCAGAAATATGTACCTTATCTCTTGCAGTAAGAAATCTTGGATCATCTTGAAAAGCTTCTTTAACCAACTTACTAAATCGATTAAATAATGTGAGCAGTTGTTCCACATATTTTTCAGAATCCTAAAATTAGAGAGGTAAAAATAAAATTAACAAAAACTGTACTAAAGAGCTTCCTATAGTATGGAAGTTTCAGCACAGACTTTCAGGATAGTACTTCCAATATACAAAGGTGTGTGTGCACATACACACACACAAGACATATAACTTCCAAATAACATAAGATCTTAAAAAATTATTTCCATTCACATGTATGTCCCACAATTAGAGAGTATTTAACTTCTGCACAGTTGTTTTTTCATTGTTATTTTATTAAAAATCAATACACTTACAGTAGTAATAGTTTCAGCAGCTGCTACCATATCTGCAAGTCCAGCACTAACAATGTGTTCTTCCAAGTCTTTTAGCATGGGCTCTATGCCATTTGGAACTTTATCCATCAGTGAAAACATTAAATGCAACTCTGAAAGATAAAAATATCAATAATGCCACCAATCAAAGACCTCTATAAAAATATAATATACTGCATATTTGAACAGGCTGGATCGATGCACTGACACCAATGGTAGGAGGCTCAACAAGGCCAAGTGCAGAGTCCTGCAGAGTCCTACTACAACCCCAGGCAGCGCTACAGGCTTGGGGAAGAGCGGCTGGAAAGCTGCCTGGCAGAGAAGGGGGTGCTGGTCGACAGCCGACTGACTACGAATCAGCCAGCAGCGTGCCCAGGCTGCCACACTGGCCAATGGCATCTTGGGCTCTATCAGAAACAGTGTGGCCAGCAGGACCAGGGAAGTGATCGTGCCCTTGTACTCAGCATTGGTGAGGCTGCACCTTGAATACGGCGTTCAGTTTTGGGCCTCTCACTACAATAACGACATTGAGGTGCTGGAGCGTGTCCAAGGAAGGGCAACAAAGCCGGTGAAGGGGCTGGATGGAGAACAAGGGTTATGAGAGGTGGTTGAGGGCAACTAGGGTTATTTAGCCTGGAGAAAAGGAGGCTGTGGGGACACCTTATCATTGTCTACCTGAAAGGAGGTTGTAGCGAGGTTGGTGTCGGTTTCTTCTCTCAAGTGACAGGTGATAGGATAAGAGGAAATGGCCTCAAATTGTACCAGGGGAGGTTCAGAGACTGGATACTAGGAAAAATTTCTTCACTGAAAAGGTTCTCAACCACTGGCAGAAGGTGTTCAGGGGAGTGGTTGAGTCACCATCCCCGGAGGTATTTAAAATATGGGTAGGTGAGGTACTCAGGGATATGGTTTAGTAGTGGATAGGTTCAGTTGGATTCAAAGATCACAAAGGTCTTTTCCAATCAAATGATTCTATGATCTGCTAGGAATCTCTCAAGTGGAACAATGAATATCTAAAGAACAGATAATCCAATTAATCTTTTGAAAGGAAAAATGTTTTGATGACTGTTCTAATTCTGGTTCCATAAGGAGATTCTTCGGATGGGAAATAGATCTCTATTGCAATGTAATACTTGCTTATGCATTTTTAGCACAAGCTTAAATAAAACCCCTTAAGTCAATGACAGTTTGGATTAAGTCTAGGTTCTCCGTATAAAAGACTTAAAAACTCTGGCAAAAATAGATGTTTCAGTTGGAAGCTTACAGGAGTTTATGCAGGAAATTGTAAGAATTTAAGATTTTATTTTTTAAATTAAAGCCAAATACAGCTGTCTTTGTGGATCTTCCAATGTCTTCTAAGATGTTTTGTTTAAATTTAAATGCATACTGAATTCTAAATTCACCAAAACTGACAAAGGTAAGCAGCATTTTTCCCTTTCTATTTTCCCTAAGAGATTATTTAATTCTTCTAAAAGTTACCAGTTCTAACACTTTAAAAACTCTTATAGTTTTGTCTACTTTTAGAGAACACTGCTAGACAAGAAATAAAGGTACTAGAACATCAGCAACCACTTCGACAAAGCTGTTCACAAAGGAACAGCTGGATTAAGGCCACCATATATCATTTTAGAGAGACTTCAGAGATTTGAACTAAACACAGCAAAGAACTGTGCTTAATGGACTGTGATTCTTTTTTGACAGAGAATAAAACCGATGGGTTTGCTTAGTTCCTCAATGCTCTAATCTACTAAGGGGACAAAAATTCTCCTCTGCAATACTAAGGGGACAAAACCCAGAGGTTTTCTCCTATGCAATACTTTTTCAGTGACATCTGATTGGAGATCATATTAGACAACAGGAAAAGTCTTCTTCACAGAAAGGGTTGTCAGGTACTGGCAGAGGCTGCCCAGGGCGGTGCTTGAGTTACCATCCCTGGAGGTACTTAAAAGACAGGTAGATGAAGTGCTCGAGGATATGGTTTGGTAGTGGACAGGTATGGTTGGACTTGATGATCTCAAAAGTCTTTTATGATCTGCAAGATTCTGTCACCACTGAGGATGAAATATGTGTTACCAACTTCTGTATCCCAAAAACTGCTGCAGAATCAAAGAGAAAAGCCATGCACAGAAAAGAAAAAAAATGTTGTAACAATACAAATTAAATAACGGAAGCAACCAACAACCTCCAACAAGACCTTGCAATGCTACGAGAGATAACTCGCAATGGGCTAAACTATGAAATTTCAGGAAGCAAAAGAAATGGAGTCAGAGGTGTTCTCAGTGCAATTTGAATGTACTGTAAGTAATAGCAGCACTGTCTTACATAGGTTGAGTCCAAAAAGCTCGCTCAACTTTTCCTGGATCTTTTCATCTGTACTTATAAAAAGGGGAGAGAGGGAGGAAGAGATGGAGGAAACAAAAAGATTAAAGTGTTCTATAGTTGTTTCTGTAAACTAGTGATGGCATATATATTCAACTAAAAAAAAATCAGTGGTTTCTCCTAGTAAACCATGGCAAAGGAACACTTGAGGTGTATCCCTAGAACTGTATGAACCCTAAAAAAGCAAGATTCTTCAAAGACAGATTTCAAAGTAACAAATCCAAAAGGAACATCTCAGTGAAATTTCTCTTGGAAACATTATGACACCAAAAGGTAAAGAAATCCATATTACTGTTGTTGGGGCACTTAAACAAGTTCTGTTTTCAGTTTGTATTCATAAAAGCTACATTCACTTTTTATTTGCAGTAAAATTCTGAAGAGAGCTCACAAGCTATGACAACTTTGATAGTTTTTAGTTGGAAAACATTATGCCTTCCTTCCCTTGTATGGCATGTAAATATTAAATACTTAACAAAACACAGTATTTTATAGTACTGCCCAGCTCACAGCCTTCTTTGTCAAATGCTGTTCAATAAAGACAACATCACAGGCCTTTGGGGCCAATCATATCAGAAAGACATGCATAAGCAAAGTACAGCAGTGGATAGACTCATAGAATGGTTCGGGGGTTGAAAAGGACCTTAAAGATCATCCAATTTACATACACCAAATGGAAATAATTTGCAGCCAAACAATATCATGAAGCAGCTCCAGAAAAGAGAAAACTGTGAATACTTCAAAAAGTTTCTAAAGAATGATGTTTTGGATGCTACAGATGAACCTTTCTGAAACTATGCATTTAAATACGCATCCTGTATTCTCCCAAAGGCTGTAACGTATACTTGTAAGTTTGGTGGCTTTCTAGATTTAGCTCTGGACTGCTGCCAGATGAAAAGATCAGCATGACATAGTTTTGAGGTCAAATATTTTCTGATATGCTACCTGTAGGAGCCAGTATTTTCAACACTGTTTTAAGTCATGAAAAAGTTTTCACATTTGCATAGAAATGAAAATTTCACATAGACATTAGTTAATATTCCCTGGCTGCAGGATACAGAGAGTTCAAAGAAATAATTAACCTGTGATTTCTGCTTTCTTTTTTTTTTCTCCCCTACTTGATTTATGGCATTTTAATGACTTCTCTAGCTTAATTTATTATACAGAATGAAGCACAAGACTTCTGAATCACACTAACCGCTCAATTTATGGCAGCAGAGTTAGAAAAAACTTTTCAAAGCTTAAAAAAGGCACGCAGAGGTAACTTTCAATACTCAGTGACACACAGGCTATAAAAATATACTATAAACTTGCAGAGATTTTGTTTATTTTCATATTGGTCCTGCACCAAAAATCAGAATAAGAAAAACATCTCTGTGCTTTTCAGAAAAACAGCTTTGTAAAAAGATGCCTCACTTTTTTTCCAGGGGGAAGGGGTGGAATGAAGGGTGAATGTCTGTATCTGAACTATTCAAACAGAATTCACAGAATCACAGAATAACCAGGTTGGAAGAGACCCACTGGACTGTTGAGTCCAACCATTCCCACCAATCCCTAAATCATGCTCCTAAGCACCTCGTCTACCCTAACCTTAAACACCTCCAGGGACGGGGACTCAACCACCTCCCTTGGCAGACCGTTCCAATGCCTAACCACCCTCTCCGTGAAGAACTTTTTCCTAATCTCAAGCCTAAATCTCCCCTGGCGGAGCTTGAGGCCATTCCCTCTCGTCCTGTCCCCTGTCACTTGGGAGAAGAGGCCAGCTCCCTCCTCTCCACAACCTCCCTTCAGGTAGTTGTAGAGAGTAATAATGTCTCCCCTCAGCCTCCTCTTCTCCAGGCTGAACAACCCCAGCTCTCTCAGTCGCTCCTCATAAGATTTGTTCTCCAGCCCCTTCACCAGCTTTGTTGCCCTTCTCTGGACTTGCTCCAGAGCCACAACATCCCTCTTGTGGTGAGGGGCCCAGAACTGAACACAGTACTCGAGGTGCGGTCTCACCAGTGCTGAGTACAGAGGGAGAAGAACCTCCCTGGACCTGCTGGTCACGGTGTTCCTGATACAAGCCAAGATGCCATTGGCCTTCTTGGCCACCTGGGCACACTGCTGGCTCATGTTCAGTCGGTTGTCAACTAGCACCCCCAGGTCCTTCTCCTCCTGGCAGCTTTCCAGCCAGGTTTCTCCTGCTTTGAACCTCTGCTTAGGGCTGTTGTGCCCCAAGTGCAGGACCCGGCATTTGGCCTTGTTAAACCTCATGCCGTTGGTCCCAGCCCAGCAGTCCAGCCTGTTCAGGTCCCTTTGCAGAGCCTCCCGACCCTCCAGCAGATCCACACTTCCACCCAGCTTGGTGTCATCTGCAAACTTGCTAAGGGAGGACTCAATGCCTTCATCCAGGTCGTTGATAAAGACATTAAACAGGACTGGACCCAGGACTGAGCCCTGGGGAACCCCACTTGTAACTGGCCTCCAGCTGGATTTAACTCCATTTACCATCACCCTCTGGGCCCCGTCATTCAACCAGTTTTTCACCCAGGAGAGTGTGCGCCCGTCCAGGCCAGAGGCCCACAGTTTCCGAAGCAGAATGCTGTGAGAAACTGCATCAAAGGCTTTACTGACATCCAGGAAGATACATCCACAGCCTTTCCCTTGTCCAAGAGTTTAGTCACTTGGTCATAGAAGGTGATCAGATTACTCTGGCAAGACCTGCCTTTCATGAACCCATGTTGACTGGGCCTGATCACCTGGTTCTCTTGCAAGTGCTTCATGATCGCACTCAAGATCACCCGCTCCATGACTTTCCCCGGTACCGAGGTCAGGCTGACAGGCCTGTAGTTCCCTGGATCCTCCCTGCGCCCCTTCTTATAGATGGGCAATTGAAGACACATGCAACATCTACCAGAGTTGTTCAACACAAGGAAAGTAAATTTTAGGAAAAATAAAGAAAACGGAGCACAAAATATTCTTGCCTTTCAAGTAAGATGACAGCTATCCAGTCATTCAAAATCAGATACTGTACATACAGATTTCACAAGTGATATTAAAAAAAAACCACCAATGACGGTCATTTTTGTGGGATAAAACTGTGCTCATGCAGTTGTATTTTATCTATGAAACACTGCCACCATCTATTAAAAACAGCAATTTGATATATCTACAAACAAATCTATTTTTATGCAGTTGATGCCGAGTTCATCCTGCACTGTTCTTGAAGCTTCACTTACTTTCTGTTTCATTTCGTTTGATCATGCCTTGGCATTCAGCTAAAATAGTCTCTTTAAAAGAAGTCACAAGGGCATTGACGCAGCACTCCATTAGCTGAAATACATTAAACACAGTATTAGCTCATTTAGCCATGAGAACACCAAAGTCTGATCTGTCTGAATTTCACCACGACACAAAACCTAGCCTGTTCTCAACAACCACGCTCTATAAAATAATTCATTCCCTGATTCATAAAAGAATGTGTAGTTTGAATAAAATCTATAAAAAAAAAAAAGAATCTCTTCAAAATGTGTAGGTTAGTAAATGTGGTGAACTCTCTTCCAAACCAGTAATAAGCTTAATATTTCTGTCACCTCCTTTCTCTCAAGGAAGCCACCATGTTTGGAACACCAACTACCCGACCTAGTTTCCAAGCATACATCCAAGAGCTAAGAATAGTTCTCATTCCAGCATACCCTACTTGGACCAGGCTGGTTGGCTTGAACAAGACACTATGGGTAGATCTTGGACCGAAACTGCTTGTACGTGTACATCTCTTCTTTGTCAGCCTCTTTATACGTGTTAAAATTCACAGGCTGTTCAAACATACTGACTAGCAGAAGACATAAGATACCTTTTGATCCACTGCAGAAATTTCAGATTTAAAGGCTACGTATTGAAAATAACCTGTTTCATCAACTAATTTCAACATGGAAAATTATGAACTACTAACTGCAGTTAAATCTTCCCCTGGAATCTGAACTGTGTAAAATATTGCTGTAAAAAAACCCACCCTTTATAGTAATTGGCCATATTTCAGCCTAAGGGGAAATCTACAACAGTTTTAATGAAATTTCTCTTGCTCCTTTTGATTGCAACTGACAATAACTCAGATCCTCTAAATGAGCACTGAGAAGCCCTTTGCCTACTGGATTGGCAGCTTATTTTCAAACATTGTTCTCAACCACTGTTAAGCATAGAAAAAAAATCATACCTGACTCAAAATGAAAGAGTAAAAATCAACTTGAATAAAAACCTGTGCTTCAATCTGAACCTTTGAGCTACATTTACTATTAAAACATCTGTAGAAATTGTAGATTGCCAGCTTGGAAAGTAATATGGATTTTTGCAAGAAAAATATAAACTGGCTGATGAAAAAAACATAAAATCAGCCATTTCATATCAATCTACTGCTATCAAATAATACTGTTAACACACACAAAAATCAAAACTGGGATGTAATAATACCATATAAATATAAAATACATCAATTTTTTCTACAAATTACACTTACTGCTTCTACAGAGTTACATTCACGCCTTGTTTCTAAGTATCGTAGTGCTCTTTTCTCCTCTTCTTTTAGTTTAGCATCTGCCTGTGCAAAAGCAGAACAGCAATCATTTTAAGTAGTAACACCTTCAGAACAAAGTTGCAAAAGAGTTTTTACTTACATATTTCATATAATTCTGTACACCATTTTGTTGTAAATAAGAAGGAGCCTGTGTCCTATAAAATCTCTCTGTTGAATCCAAATATGCCTTTTCAAAGTTATCCCGATATATCTGAAGTTTATCTTCAGGATTAGAACAAAGGTTAACTGCAAAGAGAAAGTCCAAACTTACTCTCATGTCTTGGAAACTTATAAGGCAAATAATAAGCAAATCTCTCTCATTAAAATGAGTCTTGTATTAAAAGAATGCACTGAAAAATTTTAAGTACCCTATAAAAGCGTCCCAATCCCTAAAGGTAATGAAAATTGTCCAGTGCTTGCTCCAAACATGTTTAGATAAACTATAGGGAACTGGAAAGAACTGCATGCTTATCTCCAGCATTTCAGAAATTCAAATATGGCAACCAGAAATACATATAGAACTGCAAAATGGGAAAAACAACAACAAAAAAGCTCAGCATAACACCTAATAACTTCTCCACCTGACTGAGCAAACAGCTTTTCTTAGATACCATTCTTAGAATCTCAATGTCCTTATTTTAGAATTTTACAAGAACGGAGACAACAAACTTACTGCAGTGCTTTGCAGTGTTTGGAAAAAGGTTTCCAGCTTCCTCTTGACTGTTACAGAGACATAAATAAACAAATAAAGCCCTTAAATGAAATACACTTTAAAAAATTTAGAATTGGACATCTATAAAGCCATCTGAGAGGGTATTCCACAAGTTTAATTCAACAGGCTGCAGAGCTTTGAAGAATCAGCAGACAATGGTGAAATGTCACAATTGTTTCAAATACAAAGATCTTGCAAAGAACAAGACTATGAGTCTCAGATGCAGCCTGATAAAATTTCTTCTTCAAACTGCCTGAAACAATACAGATAGGAGCAGACTTAAAGTTATATCTGCAACCCTAAAAGGTCAAAAAATAGCTTGCTCTTTGAAAGCATTAATTTTGCAGTAAACTGTGATACAGCTAAATAACATAAAAGTTAAAACTTCTAAACAGAGCTTAATCGGTATCACATATCACCACCACCGCCACAAAATAAATACCAAATGCCGAGATTATAATTCCAACCCTACTACCACGACTGTAAACTTTGTATGATGAAGATTAATTTAATAAAGTGAGGAGGTAACATAGATCAGTCTGTGCAGGACATACCATATGATTCTCGAACTCCAATAACAAGCTGAGAGTCAAAAGCTTCTCCTAGTCTTTCAGCATGAACGAGCTTCATTGCGCTGTCCTGAAGTCTATTTTTTATATTTGAAAATATGGATTCATTCCATGTATCCAGCATGAGCTGCGTATCAGGAAGAGAAAAAAAGAATTCTGTCAGAAAGGTGTATGCAGACCTAAGCTTGTGCAAAAGAAGTATAAGAGATCAGAAGCAGAAATCAAGCCATTTTGGTCATATACAGTAGTTTGACTACTTTTAAATTCAGATATTAATTCCATAATTCTGCTTTTTTTTTCTGTGGTTCTCAGTAATCGGTCAAGTAACTTTTCTATCAATTCAATATGTCATGAGTCACAATATCAGTAGGTACTTTTGAGCCAAACATACTTCACTATTTGGGTCACAAAGATGATCAGAGGAAAGGAAAACCTCTGCTATGAGGACAGGCTGAGAGAGTCGGGGTTGTGGAGCCTGGAGAAGAGAAGCCTCCAAGGAGACCTTAGAGCAAGCCTTCCAGTGCCTAAAGAGGGTGTATAAGAAAGCTGGAAAGGGACTTTTTAGAAGGGCATGTAGTGACAGGACGAGAGGGAATGGCTTTAAATTGGAAGGAGGAAGACTTAGATTGGACATTAGAAAGATATTCTTCAAACTGAGGGTGGTGAGGCACCGGCACAGGTTGCCCAGGGACATTGTGGATGCCTCCTCCTCCCTGGAAGTGTTCAAGGCTGGGCTGGATGGGGCCTTGAGCAGCCTGGTCTGTTGGAAGGTGTCCCTGTCCAAGGCACTGGGGGTGGAACTGGATGATCTTTAAGGTTCCTTCCAACCCAAACCATTCTATGATTCTAGAATTTAGCAGACTCAGTCTTAAACAAAACGAAAACCCCAATTAACACCATAATTACGTAAAGAAAAAACAGGATGTTCTGGGATTTATCTAACATGAAAGTTCAATATGCAAGTAATGCACATGCAATTTATTAAAAACTCTAAACCTCATCTAAGCACTGCAAAGTCATAAAACTAGTTAAGGAGGAGGCTCTTTACAAAATCCTCATCACTGAATATGTCCCTTCACATTCTGTTGTGCAACACTGCTGCAAACGTACTGTTACAACTGACCACGAGATCTAAAGTTGCTGCGGCTCAGGGACACAAAAAGCTCACTGGCAGGCCAGGCCATACTTAAGTCCACCTAAGCTCCTCCATATGTTCAGTAGTAAATATTCAAAATATGCTAAATATTTGTTAAAAATCTTTATTTGCCTTAGAATTCAAGTTACTGGGGTCATTTTTTTTGGCCTTTGACACTGGACCTGGATCTTTCTCTATATCACTGAATACCTTCAAAGCTTTGGCATAATTTCATCAAGTAATTTTTACTTTTTTCTACCCAACTCACATTATTTCACTGCTTTAGAAGAAAGCTTAAACTTACAGTCCTTCAAACTTGAGAGCAGCTGCTACTAATGTAATTTAGTATCATAGACTCATAGAATAACCAGGTTGGAAGAGATCCACTGGATCATCGAGTCCAACCATTCCTATCAATCACTAAACCGTGCCCCTTAGCACCTCGTCCACCCGTGCCTTAAACACCTCCAGGGAAGGTGAATCAACCACCTCCCTGGGCAGCCTGTTCCAGTGCCCAAAGACCCTTTCTATGAAAAATTTTCGCCTAATGTCCAGCCTAAATCTCCCCTGGTGAAGCTTGAGGCCATTCCCTCTCGTCCTGTCCCTTGTCACTTGGGAGAAGAGGCCAGCTCCCTCCTCTCTACAACCTCCTTTCAGGTAGTTATAGAGAGCAATGAGGTCTCCCCTCAGCCTCCTCTTCTCCAGGCTAAACAACCCCAGCTCTCTCAGCCACTCCTCATAAGGCCTGTTCTCCAGCCAATTTAAGCACATCAATTGTTAGCTTACACTGGCAGTAGAAAGCAGGTTGGAATCATAAAATTTTCCAATTCAAATTTAACCTCCTGATTGTGAATCAGCCCATTTAACAATGAGCTTAGGACTACTTGACACAGTTGTACAGCAAAGCTAATAGTAAAAACTAGATGATCTTGTTCCATTCTTGCTTTGTAAGCTTCAGATTTAAACATATCAAGCACCTAATAAGTCAGACATCCTTTTGAGAGAGTTAAGTTTACCATCCTGTATTCTTAACTTCATAACTGTCTCTCCATTTCAGCTACATTTCCATTTCTAAAGTCATAGAGTTGGAAAGGAATCAAGTTCAAGGCACTGGAACGTGCTCAGAAACAACGCTTTCTTTGATTATGCTTCCTCAATTTCTTTTTTTCATTATTTTCATATTGTTGACGTGCAGCCCCAGGCTGGATGAGGCCTTGGGCAGCCTGGTCTAGTGGGAGGTGTCCCTGCCCATGGCAGGCGGTTTGGAGCTTGATGACCTTTAAGGTCCCTTCCAACTCAAATCATTCTATGGTTCTATGACACTATGGGTGCACTCTACAATTACAAAATTGCTTTACAAGAGCTGAAACAAGTGAAAAATGAAGAAGAAAGCAGATAGGCACATCAACAGCTTTGTCATGGTCAAACTGCTTTTAGACATTATGGATAAGGAAGTTTATGGAGATACTTGAAGGAAAACACACATATTTTGGGTGACGATATGTGATACTGAAAATACTGGAAAACAAAATTCTCCAAGAATAGTTTTGGAGTTTTAGAAATGAGGAACTTCTCAAGCATGGGAGAAGTTTTCACAAGGCGCTTTTTAGAATACTACAGAGAACGATGGCAGAAACAGGAAGTGACCAAGTATGACACAATATGAAAAGATAAAGTATATGATACAATATAATAAGGTAGGTTGGAAACTATGGGCTTTGATGTGCCAACCATGAGACAATTCCAACTGAACTGCATATGAGAGACAAGACATCTCCATCATCTTTAGTCCTGAACAAAATCTGAAATTTTAAACAGCAGATCTTTCTCCCAGTTTCTCCTCACTACTTTCTCCACTCCACCTTGTTTCTTTCACTTCTCAGTTCTCCTGACTTTTGCATACAGCAGAGCTAAGAGTTTGTTTGCCACATCCTGGAGAGCCTAATAAGACCAGATGATTTCTCTAACAAACAATGAAACCAAAAAAAGGTAACTTGAGGAGATGATTCCTCTCTTTGCTGCTGTTTCCTTTTCTTCAAGGGGTATAGAAGATCAAATGTCAAAATAGGGGAGTGAAGAAAAATACCCTTGCCCAAAGTAATACATTCATAGAATCACAGAATAGCTTCGTCAGAAAAGACCTTGGAGATCATCAAGTCCAACTGCATCTGTCTACTACTAAATCATATCACTAAGCACTTATCTACCCATCTTATAAATACCTCCATGGATGGTGACTCAACTATCAATGACCCCACCTGAAGCACTGTGTCCAGTTCTGGAACCTCCAACATAAGAAAGACATGGAACTGTTGGAACAGGCCCAGAGAGGGTGTCAAAGACGGTCAGAGGGCTGCTGTGAGCACAGGCTGAGAGAGTTGGGAGTTGTCCAGCCTGGAGACAAGCAGGCTCCAGGGAGACCTTAGAGAAGCCTTCTAGTACATGAAAAGGGCCTACAGGAAAGCTGGAAAGGGACTTTTCACAAGGGCATGGAGTGATAGGCTGAGGGACAATAGCTTCAGATTAGAGGGGGGAAGATGTATATTAGACATTAGGAAAACATCCCTCCCTGTGAGGGTGGTGAGACACTGGCACTGGTTGCCCAGGGAAGCTGTGGATGCCCCATCCCTGGAAGTGTTCAAGGCCAGGTTGGATGGGGTTTTGGGCAGCCTGGCCTGGTGGGAGGTGTCCCTGCCCATGGCAGGAGGGTTGGAACTGGCTGACCTTTAAGGTCCCTTCCAACATAAACCATTCTATGATTCTATTATTTCAAAAAACATTATTCATGGGACTCAGAATACTGAGCACTCCATACTCAACCCCCTAGGTTTTCTTGATGTGGTAGATATGAAACTGTAAAAAGATCATATTCACAAGATTCTAAATGTTCAATGACAGTTTAAAGAAAAAGGGAAAATAGGAGATCAACAGCCATCTTTAACTCCAGGTGACAGTATTTAATTAGTCATTTATAAAATGTTGAAATGTGCCCCAGTTAAGATGCTGGCCTAGGGAAATAAGTTAGAAGTAAAAAAAAAAATACTAACATATATACAAGCACACTTACAAGTACAGAAACAGCAGGTGAATTCATAACTGTCTCCCACCCCAAGATTCAAGTTATAAATTAAAAAAAAACAAAAAAACCCCAAAGAAACCCCAAGTCCAACAACAAAGTACCTGAATCACCCAAACAAAACTGTTAATAGCTAAAGCACAAGTGGAGAAACAGAGTGAAACCATTGTGGGGTTGTTCTGACCCTCACACTGAAGCAAAGTGATACGTCATATTACATGACTGGTGCCCTTTCAGCTAGAGAATCCCTTATGTACTATTCACACTGGCAGCACAGCGTGCAGCAAAACTCTTAGTACCCACCACTTACCTTTCGAACAATACTGTCTTCTACATTAGACTTCTTGTTGCTGCCCTGTTTGCCCATTAAAGTAATCTCTAATTGACAAAATGGCTTGGGCAAAATATCACACTGTGTGAAGAACTTGCGCCACTCCACGATATACGCTTTTAGTAACGCTGTATCATCTTGATGACTCAGCACTCTCTGGGGGAGAGGGGAGAAGAGGAGGCAATTTAGAAACACATTTCTGCACAAAATATGGCTAGACTTTGCTTATAATGAGAACAACTCCCCATATATAATACAAAAATATACATATATCAGAATAAGAAAGTGTATGTTTTTACGTGGCAGTTACCAATTCAATACAGATCATTTCTAAAGAGTAAAGAAAGGGAATACCAAATGAGTTAAAATTTTCCAAACGAACATTTTTTCTTCTTTTAAGCCATCTGCAAGTAAAAAAGCTTAAAACCTTTGGTCTAAAGGCATGTATTAGGATAACCATATCTAAAAAACCCCAAATCTGTAAAATATATATATATATATATGTATATATATACACACGCTATACAGCTGAATTCAATAGCATCTACTAACCTTTCATCAGACACAGGTAGCTGGTTAACTTGTACTGCACTGAAAACTGGAAACTACAACTACACTGCACAACGGCTCTCATAATGCCTAAAAATACGTCCCTCAAATGACAGCCAATGCAGACTATATCAAAGGCCCCAGTTCAGAACAGCACTTATGGAAATAAGCAAGCAAGCTGATGGATCTTAAAAATCAACATTTACATGTCTGGTTATTGAGAGGTTTATATAAGAAACTTTTCCTTTGAGCTAAGTCTTAGAGGTGTAAATCTCTTCACTGAAGATCTAGTGCACACTCATTTCTCCTTTCCAAACCTTTGTCAAGGGATTTTTATTTATTTTTTTCTTAAATCTCGCAACCTCCTCTTTAAATCTCTTATTACAGGAAACATGTTTTGCTATATGTGTTATTAATACAAAAATTTCCTTTGACTCTATTGATGACTTCAATCATTTGGGGGGAAGCCCATAAAACAGGACAGCAAAGCTTTCTGAATTGATAGCACAATATGCTATCAATACCAGTACACTGTGCATATGGCTTATTTTAAAGCCATCCATGATCTTGTCGGCATAGAACTGAAGCCAAACAAACAAAATATTTTTGCAGACAGTAATTTCTTATAGAAAATTTTGCCTCAAGAGGTTTTCAAGTGGAGTAGATTCCATAAGTACTGTTGGATAAACAAAAATAATGTTGTGTTTTGGGTTTTTTAAAATATAACAAAAATCATTGCCCACCCCAGTTTCAAGGACTGGGAGAAAACAATAGGCCAAGACAAATGCTCAAGGCTAAGTGCTCATTTTGTCAATAGAAGTTTGCAGGGTAATTATGATCTCCAGAACATTACAGAATTTCAAACAAAGCAGCAATCCAGTTAGATCCAATCAAAGTCAGAACTACTTGGTTATTTTTGTAACAATATGAATAGAAGTTACGAAAGGGTAAGAACTTACTGCTTGTGCCTGTTTAATAAAATCAAGGATGTCTTCCTTCAGAGCCTGATGGATTTTCGCTGGACCTTTATCATCCCACAAGCAAACTGCATGCACATCTCTAAAAAACAATTTATCCATCTTTTACTAACAGCTACTCAAAGTTTAATGGTGTAATGTACGAGGCTTAAACATTCGTAATTTAAGTATGTCTGCAAAATTAATATACTTTTCATCTATCATTGCCAAACAACACACAGTTAGATCCCAGTGACACATGCTAAATGCGTTTTGAAGCTGTAAGAAAGTAAGCGAGTAACGGTAACTATCTAGGAAAAGACTATGGTCAAGAAGGAGATGTAGAAGCTAATTCTGTTCCGAGTATCTATTCAATAATCCATATTACATTAGGAGCAACTTTTAAAGCTTTTTGTTGAAAAAGACATAAATCATTTGCCAGCAGAAGCATCGCTACTCAGCCTGTATTATTCTAAAATACTCATTAACATGCAGCCTCCACTCACAGTTTCACAATCCAAGCACTACGACATCTTTGTTCTACAACAGAAACAGCCCTTCCTTGTGAGAAACCTGAGCTCAGGGGCATCAGGTAATTTAAAAGATGTTTTAATTAGTTAAGTAAGTTCGCTTAAACGTTTCATGACAGTGGTAGCATTTTAAAGTGAAACCTCACTGCAGAAATACTACCAAACAGCATCGGAAAGCAAAGTTCTTTTAATGAGTTTTAATCAACGTTCAAATAAATCTGTGCTTTTCCTTGCTGACAGGCCAGTGAGTGTAACTGAATTTCTACTTTTTTTTCCATACAAACACTAAATGAACCATACACCAAACACTAAATGAACCATACACCACATATACTGTGGCTGAGCATGTCTTTTTTGACTCATTACCTTCCTCCTTTCATTAATATGGCCACGTCTTTGCAGGAAAGGAACTATATAATCTAAAGGTATGACTTTGTTCCTATTCAATCAATACTGTTATTTCAATACGAAAGCATCTTTTTTAGTTCAGATGAAAAACTTGTAAGATAAGAAGCTCCTTTGACACAGACCGAAGGTGCTGGTCTAGCATTTAGAGAGGTCTACCCAATTTGTGAGACTTAAGCAACTTTCACATGCAAGAAAGATGTTACTGTATTTAGAATGCCATTGTTTCCTGGCAGCAGTGAAAAATGTAATACGGGATAATTATACTCAAAGGACAGGCAGAAAACACCTACAAATTTTGAATTTTTATGGAAAAGCTTAACAAAGAACATTGTCCAAAAATAGGAATCTAAGAGAGTGGGATCCTCTCCCTCAATATCCTTCATTTAGCCTCAAAGTTACTTGAGTTCTATTTAAGTATTCAGTTACAAGAAAAATGACAAATGGGAAATTTCAATAGCAATCCAGAATTATCAAACTAGATATAAAAAACTGTAAGCAATGACTCAGAACCGGATTTATACCTAAGTTATAGCAAGTTTCTGGCAACTACTATAGCTGTAAGATATTAAAACTCATTACATGATAAACTACCTTCCCTTTTGGTTAGCTGGCAGAAGAGGGACAGGTGCAGTAAGATGGATGTAAGAAGAACCACTGCACCATCCTCATCAAAAACAGCAATAAAGGTACAGATGGCAAAGTGATTGTGCTTAAATAAAAACAAATTTGTGGCAGATTTTAAATAGCAGGAGAAAAGATGGTAGATTTAAGCTACAAATGTATTTGAGGGAAAATAACAACGTGAGGCAAATACATACTTGCAATATATATGCTTAAATTCACTTCCATACTATGTTGGCAAAGACCACACAATGTATTTTAAGACAAAAAAGAAAATCATCACCTAACAGGAAGCAAACTCTGGCTTTCTGGAAGGAACAAAATGGCAAGTTTTTGGGAAAGTGTAATAATGCAAACACTGAAATGTCTGAAAAATACGATATACGTTATTCTTAGGGTATAAAACTATTCAAATTATACCAGTTAAACTGCATTACCCTGTTACTTTAGTAGCATTCTTAAGTTACTTCAGAAACAAACCATTCAAATCAGAATAACATAACAGTCAGCAAATTGCCTTTAAATGAACCTACTGCCAAAGCAGGAAACAACATTTTTCTCTCCAATTCTAACAAAAGCATTATGGGCAGGTACAAAATTTGCCTACTGTGATCAGCTGAAGTCAAAAGCTCTGCTGTTCTTTCTCCATCCTATTTGCAAAGATCTCAGTCTCAGCAATACTCTACTTTGGCACATTTACAATCATGTAGGTACATTTACCACTTAAAAAAGCTTAAAACAGTACTTTTATTGTGTGTTCACACATGGTCTGTCTCATACATGACTTCTGTATCAGAAATAGTATCGTAACTGCATTCCCAATATGCAGAAAACTAAAAAAGATACCAAGATACTAAAAATTTACTTACGAAAACAGATCAAACCATTGCTGTTTTGTGACAGATTCTTGACGAAGCAGTTTCAGAACAATAGGGCGCATGAAATCCCACTTGTCTTCAAACTGAAGGGAACCTTTATTCTAAAAGGAATCAAAAAGTATTGTTAATAAACCAGTTTCTTAATTAATGATATCTGTTTGCAGTTTCTATGGTTAGTGTAAAAATATCTTCCTCTCAGAGGTGCCTCACAAGCTAGCATTCAAGCTCCAACAGCACAGCTGAACAACACTTTTCACACTATTATTTTAAAAAGTGACAGAGTCATCATTTGTTTCTTACAGAAGCAGATGGCCAACTTATTTCTTTATTCACTGCATTAGCTATAGTGCAATAAGTTCCAGCAAGTGTTCTTCACCTGTGAATGGAGTTACACACAGACAATATGAAGGACACTCACTCAGTGAGCGCCACTACCCTGGCCCAGATATATGCAATGAAAGTCATGAGGAAGAGTTGCAAACACATTATCATGTGGTGCAGATAAAAAAACGGTTTACACCACGCTGAAAAATCTAAGCGAAGGAATATTTTGTCAAACTCATGATGTAAATTAAGAGGAAAGCTAAAGAAACTGAGTGTTCCCATATCACTCAGGTTATTCTCAAAAACCTCACTGTAGTACAGAATCATAGAATCACCAGGTTGAAAAAGACCTCTTGGATCATTGAATACAACCATTCTTATCTGCCACTAAACCATGTCATAGAATTATAGAATAACCAGGTTGGAAGAGACCCACCGGATCATCCAGTCCAACCATCTACCCATCTTTTAAACACCTTCAGGGAAGTGACTCAAGCACCTCCCTGGGCAGCTTGTTCCAGTGCCCGATGACCCTTTCTGCGAAAAATTTTTTTCTGATATCTAGTCTGAACCTCTCCTGGCGCAGCTTGAGGCCATTCCCCCTTGTCCTGTCACGTGGCAGAAGAGGCCAACATCCTCCTCTCCACAATCTCCTTTCAGGTAATTGTAGAGAGCAATAAGGTCACCTCTCACCCTCCTCTTCTCCAGGCTAAACAACCCCAGCTCCTTCAGCTGCTCCTCATAAGACTTGTTCTCCAGACCACAGAATGGTTTGGGTTGGAAGGGACCTTAAGGATCATCCACTTCTAACCCCTCTGCCATGGGCAGGGACACCTCCCACTCCAACTGCTCAAGTCCTGGCCTTGAACACTGCCAAGAAGAGCCATTCACAACTTCCCTGGACAACCTGTGCCAGTGTCTCACCACCCTCATTATGAAGAATTTATTCTGAATGTCTAATCTACATCTTCCCCCCTTCCAATTTAAAGCCATTCCCCATCATCCATACCCTTGTAAAAGGTCCTTTCCCAGCTTTCTTGCAGGCCCCCTTCAGGTACTGGAAGGCTACCGGCATAACAGGCCAATTCCAGTTATTAAAAAAAAAAAAAAGTACTTTAAGAGAAAACCAACAGTTCTGCTGCATATACTGTGATCCTGTTTGCTCACAGCTTCCACATTTTAAAAAGAAAAATCTGCAACTAAAAAACAGTGTTGATTGAGAGTTCTCTGTCAGAAATACTACTGGTTATCTGCAGTGTTCTTATCCAACGCACCATTTACTTTTGAACAGATCATTGTCTTGGTCAGTAATACTACATTTGACACAATTCACTTTGAATACAGCAAATAATACAGTCTCATTACCTGAAATTTTGACAAGCACACTGTTTTGCCACTCACATCTCTCCAGTTAAAAAAAGCAAGAGCAGCACTCCTTCTGATTAATTTATACGCTGAAATTTACAATTACATCTGTTATTTAATATGCAGAATAAACAGTTTGGAAACTCTATCCCCTGCTGCTCTTAAGTGCAAAGATGCCTCATCTTCAAGTTATAAAGTTGCAACAGGCATCATAGTACCTATTTTTACAGCAACAGCACCTGGGGGTCTTACAGCATTATCAAACTATTGCAGTAGATACTGAATATGGGTTTCATGGAAGCGGGCCCTGTTTGATAGATTATCATCCTTTCTACATTGAAAACAAACAAAAGACAAAAAATCAGAAAAAAAATGAATTATTTCCCAATTCAGAGCGATAATTTTGCCTGTTATCCTCCAATGTAAAAAAAATAAACAAAACAATCTTAAGGCATCATCTATTAAAATCATCAATCACATGCCACACAGAGCTTTATAATGAAACTGGTCTTATTCACAAAGGTAGAACCTTTGGTTTTTAGTTTCAGCTTTACAATTACTGCCTAAACCCTGAGGAGTTGATCTAATCTTTCCTAGTCCTGTGAAAATGATTAGTTTAACTTGCAGATATTTCTGTTCCCAATCCCACGTAATGAACGTGAATAACCATCTACTTAACAATTTGAAGTTGCAGTAAAAGATTATAACATAATCATCTTCCTCAAAAGTTCTCCTTTGGAGTAAACTTCAGAAAAGATTTTGTAAGTTTTGTGTAGGAAGTAAAAAGCCAATTTGGAGAAGGGCAATTCAGCCCTTCAGGTGAAGCTAAAAACCAAAGGCTCAACCTTTCTGAAAAAGGCCAGTTTCACTGTAAAGCTGGACAGGGGATTGAAAATACTAAGGTTTATGTGATTTAGATTGCCATTACCTAGTCTGTGCCAAGAAACGCACATAAAACTCCATTTCAGTTGCAAAAACTGCATGTCCACTTATAAAGAACATGTACCTGCTTAAAAAGAATTCCCCAAATAAAGCTGACCAGAAAATCATAGAATGGTTTGGGTTGGAAGGGACCTTAAACACTATCCACTTCCAACACCCCCCTGCCATGGGCAGGGACACCTCCCACCATATCAGCTTGCACAAGGTCCCATCCAGCCTGGCCTTCAGCACTTCCACTCATCTTCCCTGGGCAACCTGTGCCAGTACCTCACCACCCTCATCGTGAACAACTTCTTCCTAATATCTAATCTAAATCTTTCCCCCTACAATTTAAAGCCACTCCGCCTTACCATATCTCTACGTGCCCTTGTAAAAAGTCCCTCTCTGGCTTTCCTGCAGCCCCCTTCAGGTAGTGGAAGGCTGCTCTAAGGTCTCCTTGGAGCCTTCTCTTCTCCACACTGAACGGCCGCAACTCTCTCAGCCTGTCCTCATAGCAGATGTGCTCCAATCCTCTGATCATCTTCATGGCCTCCTCTGGACCTGTTCCAACAGCTCCATACCCTTCTTATTTTGGGGTTTCCAGAACTGGACACGATACTCCAGGTGAGGTCTTGTGAGAGCGGAGTAGAAGGGCAGAATCACCTCCCTCAACCTGCTAGCCATGCCTCTTTTGATGCAGCCCAGGGTACGCAGTTGGCCTTCTGGACTGCAAGTGCACACTGCCAGCTCAAAATGTCATTAAGGAAGCTTAGAACTTTGTTTCCTAAACATAGGAGTAAAACTTTTTTTATACTTCCTCCTTTATTCCTAAATTAAGCAGAAGAGGAAATAAAATTAATGGATTGAAATTACCACTCAACTAAACTATTATTTAAGGTCAATAAACAAATTAACGTGTTCTAGACAGATCGTGGTTTCTATGACCTTATGCTTTTGTACTGAAATTACAAGAAGAAATGGTGTACAATACCACCACCTACTGTGTGTCATCCTCATTCATTTATTATACTCATATTAGGGCACAAGAAAGCCAAACTTTATAGTAGAAGAGGTGTCAAACACCAGTAATTCTTAGTTGTTAAAGTCACACACACACCAGTGACTCGGACATCAGGAGCAACCCATTTCCCAATTTGTTGAGCCACTCACAAACCTAGGCAATTTCTAAGCAGGATTTCACAGAATCATAGAATTGCTTGGTTGGAAAAGGCCTTTAAGACCACTGAGTCCAACCATACCTGTCCACTACTGAACCATATCTCTGAGTACCTTACTATCCATTTTCTAAATGCCTTCAGATATGGTGATTGAACCATTTCCCTGGGCAGCCTCTGTCAGTGCCTAAGAAGAAATTTTTCCTAATGTCCAATCTGAACCTCCCCTGACGCAACTTGAGGCCATTCCCTCTTGTCCTATTGCCTGTCACTCAGGAGAAAAGACCAACATTCGCCTCACTACAGCCTCCTTTCAGGTAGTTGTAGACAGTGACAACGTGTATCCTCAGCCTCCTTTTCTCCAGGCTAAACAAACCGAGTTCCCTCAGCTGCCTCTCACAAGGCTTGCTCTCCAGCCCTTTCACCAGCTTCGTTGCCCTTCTCTGGACGTGCTCCAGAACCTGGCAACTTCTGCCACTTTCCTGGGTAACTTTTCTTTCTTAGCTTGTTGCCTCAGACCACAGTTCCCATGGGAAGTTCAGCAGGAAGGGAAGTCACACCTTTGATAAAATAAAATTACTCCACTCATCAAATCTTCTCTGAAAACACAGATTACAATTGATAGCCATACTCTGGCAAAGAAACCACGAGTTTAAAATGTAATGCTTCGAAAAATAAATGCATTTATGAAATAATATGATTCAAAAGTCACTTCACTCGGTCACAGAGATTTAAAGTTCCAGCGTAAAGCTACTCTTTACTTGAAATATATACTACTTCACACACTATAGTGTTTTAGAACAGCAGGTTAAAAACACTATTGGTGGGTATCATGGACAATTAGTACAACGATGCATGCAGAATTGTTCCACTAACCAGTCTTCATTGTTTGGAGATTACCACATAACCAAAACTCTCCTCTTTACTTTTAAGCGAGTTTAAAAGAAGTGTAGCAGGAGCAGGCACAGAATATGGTGCCTAAGAACCTAAATAAACATGAACTATAAAAAGGCAAGGCAATATGACAAGACCTCCAGAATACCACCCCTCTGAACCCTGAAATGTCTATTAGGCTCTCTTAAATATTTCAGGCCACATGCAACCCTGATTTCCATCAGATGCTCTAAACAGCACTGTAAAAAAGCAACATCCTCTACAACTCATTGCACATCTTATCTACATATGACTAACATCTTTGCCTTTACTACTTCACCATTTTCAGACACTGTATATATTAAGGCTAGTTCACAGAGGGATGAAGTAGGAAATACGAGGCCCTAGACTGAAATAAGCATGATAATTCACTGCCTGATTAGACTCCTACCAGGAGCTTTATAAGTCAGAGTAATGGTGGTGAAGTTACTACACAAAGCAGAAAAGTAACCACAGGGCAAGCTTTGCTATGTAACCAACTAGTGTGCAACATCCCCTACCTTCTCAAAGATATCCTAATTAGAAATAGTGGGAAAGAATCAGACAATCTTATAATACGCATCTGGAAATATGTACTTTAACTTGAAAACTGAAAAATTTGAGATATGTTTCCAGTTGTCATTGACAAAGGCATGAGATCAAAAAATAACTGAAACCAATGCCAAGGTAAATAATGGTTTTTGTTTCACTTAAGTCTGTGGAAAATCTACTGCTTCCTTTGCTGTTTCTCTCTTACCACCACCACACTCAAGCTGCAATTCATCTTTCAGTGATGGACTCTTGTGTTTTGCTGGCAGCTCCAGTAAATCTCTACAGAAGTGTCAAGATCAGCTGGCATGGATATAGCTACAGGTTTTTCTTTGTGCTGCAATTAAGCTGAGATTTGTTGTGTTCCAGAAACTGCAGAAAAGCCCTTGTACCTTCATGTCACAGGAATTGGTTTAGCCTATCTCATCACTGCAATGGGAACAGGTCGCAAGTCCAACACACCCTCTGAAATGAAACACCCTGTTTTAAAAGTTGTAGTACGTTAAGAGAAAAAAATGGAGGGGGCTCAAATACTAATGGCTCATTCACCTACAAGAAAGCCATGGCCCAAAAAGTGGGAGAGCAGTTCTGCTGCAGGTAGGGTATGAACCAGCTCACCACACAATGGTTGGCTCTCACTAAGTATTTCAATATTTTCATCACATTGCATACAATTTGTTGTATTTCACCAGAACTCAAGGTAGTGTCATAGATTAGTTAGGGTTAGAAGGTACCTTAAAGATCATCCACTTCCAACTCCAGTGCCATGGGCAGGGACACCTCCCACCAGACCAGCCTGCCCAAGGCCCCATCCAACCTGGACTTCAACACTTTCAGGGAGGGGGCATCCACAGCTTCCCTGGGCAATCTGTGCCAGTGCCTCACCACTCTCATTGTGAAGAACTTCTTCCTAATGTCTAATCTAAATCTTTCCCCTCTAATTTGAAGCTATTGTCCCTCAGCCTATCACTCCATGCTCTTGTAAAAAGTTCCTTCCCAGCTTTCTTGTAGCCCCCTTCAGGTACTGGAAGGTTGCTCTGAGGTCTCCTTGGAGTCTTCTCCAGGCTGAACAGCCCCAACTCTATCAGCCTGTCCTCATAGCAGAGATGCTCCAGCCCTCTGATCATCTTTGAGGTCCTCCGCTGGATCCGTTCCAAAAGTTCCATATCCTTCTTATGTTGGGGATTCCAGAACTCGACACAATACTCCTGGTGAAGTCTCACGAGAACAGCGTAGATGGGAAGAATCACCTCTCTCGAGCTGCTGGCCACACTTCTCTTGACGCAGCCCAGGACACAGTCGGCCTTCTGGGCTGAGTGCAAATTACCAGCTCACGCCAAGCTTCTCATCAACCAACATCCCCAATTCCTTCTCCACAGGGCTGCTCTCAATCACATCACCCTCCATCCTGTATTGAAATTGCAGATTACCCTGACCCAAGGGTAGGACCTCACACTTGGCCTTGTAGAACCTCATGAGGCTCAAACACACTGTGACTGGTCATGCTAATTCTGCATTTAAAGAAGGCTATCTGAGAACATGCTTCTCACTAAAAAATAATTTATAATGTGGAAAATTAGGCAGTAGTGGAATTTATGATGATGCCCTTTAAAATAACGACAGCCAGTCAGATTCGGATTCAGCTAGTATCCGTTACTAGTAAAGGAAGACTACATTTCATTTCATCTTCTCAACTACGTAGAAAGCTCAACTAGAAATGGGGGAAAACCAGAGAAAACTCTTAGTTTCTGTTTATCCTAGAAAAAACAAGACCTGTCTAAACCCGACTCAGATTTGATTATGCAGGCTTATTTGGAAAAGATGTGAAAAAACCTTACAGATTTTAACACCTCTCGTTTTTTACCCAGGAATTTTTTTTTTTTGACTAAACATTAAAGCAGAAGAATGTTCTGCAGTCTGCAACTGGTAAGAAGCACTGCCAACCAGCACACCTGGAATCAACAGGGTGCTGCTCCAAGAGCACTCCAGTGATGAGCAGAACTGGGGAACAAAAGATCTTATCTAGTTCCAATTACCTTATTGGTTTATTGTGTCATTATAAACAAAATGAAATCACTGCATAATCTTTCCTTTTGTAATGCAGGACTCATACTTTACTTAGAAGACTCACTAATTAGTAAGCTATAGTGCTTAAAAACATTAGAAGCCACCAGAAAGGCCTATTTGAGAACAGGCATCTCTAGCATTTTTCCTAAAACATGCTATGCATAGAAATCTTGCTGTCAGTATAAACTATTAATGATTTCAAAACAGCTGAAGTGGAATACTGTCAAACCTCACAGGCTTATGATTCTTCTATCTGCTATGGGCTATACAACCATGTCTCACCAAAACACACATTGGTCTTACCAGAAATCCTTAAACATACAGCAAAGAGGTGGACTAAAACATTAATAAGTAGATAAACTGTCTGAGCCCTGGTCTGAAACTGCATTCTTCCACAAAACCCACATTTCTTCTTATGGGATATAATTATTTTCATCAGTGCTCTTGGAATCTTGGTTTTAGATTTTTATTTAAGAAGTCTTATCTGCCTAAAAATCTGACTACCTGCCTAGGCATAAAAATTAAAGAGAAATTAATTACAATTCACTGCAATTACATTTCAATTTCAGGAAAGATCTTAAAAGAATTACCTTTTTAATACTAAAAACCTTTTCTTGAATATCAGGAAGAAACGAGGCTACCAGTTATTTCTCACTTCTATACATGGAGCATCTCAGTAACTCAACCAGCAGTTCCAGGTCATATCTACACATCCCAAAATAGGACAGATTGCTAAAACGTAGGGCAGGACCTCTTCAGGACCACATTTAACTACTAATACATAGTGCTGAACACACATGGACTTCTACATTCACATACATTTTAAATTCTAACTGATAAAGTGAAGTTGAGAGCCTTCCCAAGGCTTCTCACCCCATCTTCAGTGACATAGAAACATTTCCTGCAGGCATTACTAATAAACGTTTAAAGCAGGCCTGTCTTCCATGTGCTGGCGTGGCCTCAAAGGCCACACGCAGCCCTCATCACCTGCACTGCAAACGTTGGGACAGGCAGCCCTCAGCTCAAAACCTGGGCTGTCACGCTGGAAACTTCTGCTTCAATCTGCAGCAGCCCGGGAAGACTGATGCCTGTCAGCAAACACTGGAAAATGCCTTGAAAACACCCAGCTACAGAAGCAAGAAGCAGCCTACAAGAAAGCTGGGTAGGGACTTTTGACAGGGCAGGGATTGACACAACAAGGGGAAATGGCTTGAAATTGGAAGGGTGAAGATTTAGACCAGACATTAGGAAGAAATTCTTCACACTGAGGGTGGTGAGGCACTGGCACAGGTTGCCCAGGGAAGCTGTGGCTGCCCCATCCCTGGAGGTGTTCAAGGCCAGGTTGGATGGGGCCTTGGGCAGTTGATAGGGGCTACCTTTGCAAAGTAGGGGAGCCCTTTGGGAAAGGGGGGGAGCTCCTTGGGAAAGGGAACGGGTTGGGGGGGAGCCCTTTGGGAAAGGGAACGGGTTGGGGGGGAGTCCTTTGGGAAAGGGAACGGGTTGGGGGGAGCCCTTTGGGAAAGGGAACGGGTTGGGGGGGAGCCCTTTGGGAAAGGGAACGGGTTGGGGGGGAGCCCTTTGGGAAAGGGAACGGGTTGGGGGGGAGCCCTTTGGGAAAGGGAACGGGTTGGGGGGGAGCCCTTTGGGAAAGGGAATTGGGGGGGGGGAGCCCCTTGGGAAAGGGAACGGGTTGGGGGGGAAGCCCTTTGGGAAAGGGAACGGGCTGGGGGGGAAGCCCTTTGGGAAAGGGAACGGGCTGGGGGGGAAGCCCTTTGGGAAAGGGAACGGGCTGGGGGGGAAGCCCTTTGGGAAAGGGAACGGGCTGGGGGGGAAGCCCTTTGGGAAAGGGAACGGGCTGGGGGGAACCCTTTGGGAAAGGGAACAGGGGCTGGGGGGAACCCTTTGGGAAAGGGAACAGGGGCTGGGGGGGAGAGCCTCTGGAAAGGGAAAAAGGGGGGAGAGCCTCTAGAAAGGGAAAAAGGGGGGAGAGCCTCTGGAAAGCGAAAGAGGGGGGGAGAGCCTCTGGAAAGCGAAAGGTGGAGGGGGAGAGCCTCTGGAAAGCGAAAGGTGGAGGGGGAGAGCCTCTGGAAAGCGAAAGGTGGGGGGGAGAGCCTCTGGAAAGCGAAAGGGGGGGGGAGAGCCTCTGGAAAGCGAAAGGGGGGACGGGGAGCCCTGTGGGAAAGCGGGGAGGGAGTTGGGAAACCCTTGGGAAAGCGCGGGGTGGGGGGGAGGGTAGGGAAGTCCTTTGGGAAAGCGGGGGGGGGCGGGTAGGGGAGTCCTTTGGGAAAGCGGGGGGGGGAGGGTAGGAAAGTCCTTTGAGAAAGGGGAGGAGCGGATGCTGGCAGCCCCGAGGCCGGTTCTCCCCTCTGCTCGGCACTGGGGAGCGGTAGCTCTGGGCCCTTCCCTGCCGCGCCGCAGGGCCCCACTCTCACCTTTAAGAGATTGGATGTCGCCATGATCCCCCTGCCGCAGGGCCTCCCCGCCCGGCGGCTCCTCCCGTGCCTCCCGCGCTCGGCGCAGTCGCTCTACATGGCCCCGCGGCCGCCCCGGCGCTGCGCTCCCCGCCCGCCGCTCAGCGCCCCGCGGCGGCCTCGGCGCAGGGCGAGCGCGGCCCCACGCGAGGGCCCAGCCCACAGGATGCGGCGTGAAGAGCGCCCGGAGCGGCCGCAGCCGCCGCGGCCTCCGCCAGCAGCGACCCCTGGCGGCAGCAGCCGCGACACTGCACCGCGGGGGAGCCGCCCCCCGCCAAAGGCTTGCCCCTACCCGCTTTCCCAAAGGCCCCCCTCAAGAGAGGCAACCCCCCCCCCTTCCCAAAGCTCCTACCCTCTTTCCCAAATGGCTTCCCCTTTCCCAAAGGGCTCCTCCCCTTTCCCAAAGGGCACCCCCCTCAAGAGAGGCTCCCCCCTTTCCCAAGGTTTTCCCCCGTCCCAAAGTGATCCTGCTTCCTTTCCCAAAGGGAACCCCCCCTTTCCCAAAGGCTTCCCTGTTTTCCAAAGGCTCCCCTCCTTTCCCCAAAGCCCCCCCTTCCCAAAGCTCCCCTTTCACCAAAGGCTCTCCCACCCCCTTTCTAGAGGCTTCCCCCCACTTTCCAGAGGCTTGCCCCCAACTTTCCAAAGGCTTCCCCACCTTCTAAAGGCTTCCCCCTATTCCAAAGGCTCCCCTTCCCTTTCCAAAGACACCCACCTCAAGAGGGGCTCCTCCATTTCCCAAGGCTTCCTTCCCTTTCCCAAAGGCCACCTCCCTTTCCCAAAGGCTTCACCGTTTTCCAAAGCTTTTCTCTTTCTCAAAAGGCCCACCCTTTCCCAAAGCTGACCCCCTTTCCCAAGGGGCTCCCTCCTCTTTCTAAAGCACCCCCCCTTCACCAAAGGCTCGCCCCCAACTTTCCAGACGGTTCCCTCCCCCTATCTAGAGGCTCTCCTGCTTTCCAAAGGCTCACCCACTTCCAAAGGCTTCCCCCTCTTTGCAAAGGCAACCCCCTCAAGAGGGGCTCCCTGCTTTCCCAAGGCTTCCCCCACTTTACCAAAGACCCCCCCCCAAAAGGCTCCCTCCTCTTTCCAAAGGCCCCTCCTTCACCAAAGGCTCTCCCCATTTCAGAAGGCTCCTCCCTCTTCTAAAGGCCACCCCACTTCCAAAGGGCTTCCCTCCTTTCAAAGGCAGCCTCTCTCAAGAGGGGCTTCTCCATTTCCTAAGGTTTCTCCTCTTTCCCAAGGCTTCAAGACTATTCAGTTCCAACCCCCCTGCCATGGACAGGGACACCTCCCACCAGACCAGGCTGCCCAAGGTCCCATCCAACCTGGCCCTGAACACCTCCAGGGATGGGGCAGCCACAGCTTCCCTGGGCAACCTGTGCCAGTGCCTCACCACCCTCAGTGTGAAGAATTTCTTCCTAATGTCTGGTCTAAATCTTCACCCTTCCAATTTCAGGCCATTTCCCCTTGTCATGTCAACCCATGTCCTTGTAAAAAGTCCTTTCCCAGCTTTTTTGTAGTCCCCTTCACGTACTGAAAGACTGCTATAAGTTCTCCTGAGAGCATTCTCTTCTCCAGGCTGAACAACCTCAACTCTTTCAGCCTGACCTTATAGCAGATGTGCTCCAGCCCTCTGATCATCTTCATGGCCCCCCGTGTACCTGTCCCAACAGTTACAAATCCTTCTCTTGTTGGGGAGTCATAGAATCATAGTCATAGAATTACAGAGTCATAGAGATAAAAGAAGTAGTTGCTATTACAAAAAGTGGAATACTTAAGTTAAAGTAGAGTTACATTTCATCTAAGTAATTGTGTTCTTTGCAATTTAGACAGAATGTCACCCTGACAGCATGTTTTATTTCAAACAGTGTTTATCCAGGCACTGTTCAATCTTTGAAGATTATAACATCTTGTGTGAAGTATGATCTGTGCTGAACAGATGTCTCTTCTTCTGTAATCACCTCTGTTTGGAGTCTCTCCCTGTCTCAAATGCAAGGTCAAGCAGAGAGCTGGAGCCTGCTCCAAATGAGCAAGATTTTTGACTGTTGTGAAGACATTTTTTCTTCTTTTCAATTTCTATTTTATCTATTATTTTTTGAAATATATGCTTGCTATTTAATACCACAATTCAAAGACGTTTTTAAAATGTTTTTGAGAAATAAAGTAGACATCATTCAGCCAGAAAATAAAGTAACTACAGAGAAATCAGTCTAAGTTCCCTTTGATGCAAAGCTTAGAGTACAAAACCACAATGTAAATGATTAGAATGTTATATTTGCAAATTTGGCTTAGCCAGCACTTGGGCTAAATGAAGTTGGGCTGTGTTTTAAAATGCTGTGTTTTGAAATGATGGATTTCCCTATATCTGCACTTTTCATGCAAACCTACTAAACATTGCCACAGAAATGTAAGCGTACATGGGATGCAGCAGTACCTGAGTACCTTCCGTGGTCTTGTCTGTTCCAAGTGTCCTTAGTTACCCAGTAGCCATTGCTGTAACATTTATGGGGTTGGCCTGAAAGGGTCAGCAGTGAAAGTACTAAAGACGCTCTCGTGCAGTAGTTGTGAATAGTGCTAGCCAAGGAATAAAGAGAAATTCAAACACTTGAGAAGCAGTGAGACCTTAAAACAGCAATGGTTTTTGCAGATACAAAGAATAAGGTGCATCTCATTTTGCATGGCTTGCATAAGGGCTATAATTTTTTCATAAAGATCTGTTCATTAATTTTCTGGGAAGTAAAGAGACCTACAAGCCTCAAGATTTGAGGGTATTTTAGTACCACTTCAGGGCACTTTGAAAGTACAGTGTTACACAATCTTGTTTTATTTGCTTTTATTCTGTTGTAAATGGATTATTACTGAATTCTGATGATAATGAAAAAATTGATCAGCATGTGGTACTACATTGGTCCACAATTTCATATCTTTTGCATGGATTGTAAAAGACAGCGTGAATTACGCTCACCCCTATTGCTGTCTGTGGGTTTGAAGCGTCTTGCAAGCAACAGCTCATTAAGATTTGGATGATCAGTGCAATTAGTACCGTGCATAATATCCTATATGTCTCAGAGTGAATTGATGCCAGGCACAAATCTGTTTGCGTTGGAGAGAAATACATACTGCTGTGTTCTCTTCTGATGCCATGAAACACGATACAAATGAGACGCATATCGTTTCTTCTAGTATTCACTTAGTCCATGATAGAAAAAAGTACTTGATGGTTGATCAGTCAGTTTTAGACTCCTCTCCAATCAAACCAAATGTATTCAGTAGGGATGCTGAAAATTATGGGTTTTTCTTCAGTGTGAAATTCTCATTTATCACTGCTGTGGACAGTCACGATGATCCTATACACAAACCATGCCATGTATCTCTGAAGACAATCCTCTGAAGAGGGCAAGGACACACAGACACCTATCTGGAGCTGGAAGAAGAAGCATTGTCAGTGACCAGGCTTCTCACATAAAACAACTGCTTCTATGTTTTCTTTTTATATTTCAACTTTTATTTCGGGTGTTTACTATCTGGACTTCACATAACCCTTCCAGTTAATAATAATACCATTCTGAAGAAACTGTCTATGCATAAGAGTAAATATTACTGTTGCTTTCACTTAAAATTGTTAAGATTTTGGTATTTTAACATCACCAGAAGCGCCTATCCTGTGCATCTTGGGCTGACCTGTTTGTTCTTATGCCTACATTGTCCTTTAGCTTAAATAACTTCTCTCTCCATGGTGTTTATTCTTCTCTGATGTATTTTTAGACAACAGTCCTATTCCCTTGGAGTTTCCTTGCCAAAAAAACTTTGCTCTTTTTGCCTTGAGTTACAGTGGGGAAGATGTAAGCTTGGGCAGAGTGACTGTTTGCAAGCAGAACCTGCAGGAGGATATTTGCTGAGGCTGAATTCCTACTGGGACAAGGAGGAGCATGTGGCATGTGTTAGGCAAAATGTGGCCATTGTTCCACGCCCAGGCACAGAGTTGCAGAGAGCTGCTGTTGGGAATTACATCTGATCTGATTTTTCCTCTCCTTTTCTGGACAGCTAGAAATTTACTGTTCCATTCACTCTGTGTGCTCAGGGAGTTATAGTTGGTCTGCGAAGCATGGTAGAGTGAAAGAGGATACAACATGAAAAAAAAAGGATTTCACATACTGCTTTTCTGACAGCTGTTAACATGTGCAGCTCTTTTCAGGGCTTATTAAGCTTTGTGTTTCTTCTGTTTTAAAACTTTCTCTGAGAATAAGACTCTGTTTCCCATAGAGAACTTGGCAAAGAAAAATCCCAATAAAATGAACAGTGTCACTGTGAATTTCAATGGTCTGCCTGACTAGGATTGAGATTTACGTCTTCTAAATGTATATCCTGGCATAACTTTCTCTTTTAATGCATATAACAGCATCTCTAAGTCAGGGAAAAGAGAAAAATTATCTATATAGAGTAGGTTTTTCCCCCTGAATCAGAAGCAGTAAGTGTTTTTTAAAATAGCAAGTTAATATAAATTATGACTAAATAGCTAAACTATTTGCTTGGCATCGAAAACTTAACAGAAGCTGACAATTCACAAAAGTGCTGTAGAGCAGTGCCAGCCATGCAAGGTTATAACTGAAATATTTTCCATAATTCCTTCTCTCAGTGTTATTACCTTAATACTTAGCAACTACCACTCACATTTTAAATTATCTCCCTGCTCACAGTCAGACCTTGGTGTCAAATACAGCTTCTGACAGTCCCTTCCTGCAAAAAAACCATGCAGGGGCGAAGGTGAAAGGGGAAGAAGCCTGCAACATAGTTGTTGTGCTGATGTAGATTTCTACCCAATTGTTCCTTTTGGGTGGCTGTCCCACAGACTTAACTGTTCCTTAGGGAGCTGATGATGTTGAGGAGTCAGTAGCCTGCATTTTGGTGTTGTTTCTGGGTCCTTGGCTCTTTCCTTCATGCTGCAAGTCCCATAAGAGCGATGGAAATTACTATAGGGTCTTGAGAGCCCTGGCAGTGGTTGATCTTACTGCTCCCCAGGGCTGTACAGGGATGGAAGAAATTATCTGTGTTCTCCTTTCCATCCTTATCTTCTACATTCATTTCCCTGGTGACTGAGTTTATTGCTACAGGAGGCTTGGACTATCTCTCCACAGTTTTCATGGAGCAGGAAAAACCAGTTTGCATGCAAGCAGATTTGAAGCCACAGCCATGAGGAATCACAGTAGTTGACCTATAGCTGAAACTTCAGCTTGTTTACCTCAGCATGTATTTTATTTGCAATACATGGAATTACTTTTTGTTACTTCAACTCTGCTCTGTCTATAGAAGCCCTTTACCTGCAAGGTGGGCCTTAAGCAGCCTGTGAAGGTAATCAGAGCTGTTCTTAGTTTGAACTGCCTTTGTAGTCTGCGGGGCTGCTGAAATTTGATGTTGGCTGGATTACAGCTCTGCTCCCATGTAGCAGTAGCCTCTCAGAAGATTACATGTTGAGTGTCCATCCCCAAGTAGCTCAAGCCTAGGCAAAAATGTGACTTTCTCAGAGAAATGAGTGAACAAAATACTTTCAAAGATGGTAATCCATTCTAGCAGCTTGAGTTTGGGCTTTTGGATTCCACAGTTTGAGTTTAAATGGAGAATTACCTATCCTTATGTAAAAAACCTCTTCTTCCCATTCCTGTCTGGCCTCTGTGGGTGATGGGCAGTTGTGGGAAGGGTTATCATGCAAGTGCTGTGGTGGTTACTGCTGAACAATTGTTCCTTATTTCCACAGGGGTAAAAAGCCAACAGTGTGTGTATTATATTTTTGGGGATTTATGTTATCAAGTTCTTTTCCAGGATGCATTTTAGCTGCATGTTTGCTCTTCCACTGGTTGTTTGCAGGTGCAGCAACTTCATGAAGAAAAATGATTGCTCTGTGGAGTCCTGTGTCTATAGATCCAGCTCTTCAACATTAATAGTGCTGCTTAGCAAAATGTTCTGGGGTTCGCAGAACCACCTTAGTATTCTTCACATGTATGCTACACTCCCACTGTATGCTACACTCCCACTGATAATGTGTTATGCAAGGCAAACTGCCTTCAGGAACATGTACAACTTCATTGTCTTCATACTATGCTCAACTGGCACGTCTTCACTCACATTATTTACACTAGATTTGCACATTCATTGGAATGTGATAAACAGTTCTGCCATGCTTGAAAGTAAAATTCAGCTTTTGCACAGCTGTATTCACTTTGCAGAAGAGGAAATGCCACTGACTAAAATGATGGCATATGTAGGTAGGTGGTTTTCAGAGGAGAGCCTCATGGAACGTAGCACTAAACCCAGATGGACTACTACCACAAATGAGCTGGGAAGTAAGTGTACATACATTCATGAGGTACAGTTTTTTTTTTTTTTTCTCTGAGGATCAGGCAGATGAATTTTTGGTTGAATTCTAGTTTTAAATGCATTCAATGATACCATTATTATTGTTAATAAGCCTAGGCATCGCAGGTGTTACTGCATACAGTTAAGCACTTATGCAAAGGATCGCTACACAAATGCTTGGACTTCTGTTACTTTAGAATCCAATTATTTTGCCATGCAGTCCTATCCGTGAGGCTTTTTAGAGAGATTTATATTTTACAAATTCCTCTTTTAGAATTGCAATATCATTTGCTTCTTTAAAAGGTTGTCTCTGGACTTGAGAGATGAGCAATGCAATTGTTTGCTATCAACAATTGTGGTTTGATATTGAAAAATTTCTTAAACAGCCTAGCATGTTTGTGGTATGGTTCCGTGCCCCTGTAGAGAATGAACCCTCAGCCCTCCTTCTTTGTCTTCAAGGCTGATGAAAGCCTTGAAGTGCCATTCCTGTGCCAGCTCCTGGCAAAAGGCAAGGGTGGAGATTTGGAGGACTTGATGACATGTGCTGGGAGAAAAGCACTCTCCCAGGGTGTTAATCATGTAAAAAGAGGACAATGAAGCAGGTATTCTATAAGGAAGATGAGACACTGAGATTGAGGTATCTGAGAGCTTAGTGCATCCACCTATCTTTGCTTTAAGTTGGTCAACTTGGGTATCAATTGTGGTTTGGCTGCAGCAGGAGGGATCTCGGCACAGAGCAACTCCAGTGTAGTTTGATGCTCAGTCAAGTGTCTATTATTTCTGTGACCACACGACAGTCACCAGCTCAGAGTTAGGTTGGTCAGTCTATTCCAACTGAAGTCATAAACAAATAGTATGAACACGTTACTTCGAATTTTTTCCCTTAGTTGATTCCTAGGGTGCGCAGTTAGATTCTGCTTCATGCACAGGACAAATGTGATTATAAGCAAGCCAAGACATCAGAAGAATCAATGTGTAAAATATTTAAATGAGTAGAAGAAGATATTTATTCTTCTTTATAAAACTTAAAATAAAATCACTGAAAATGTAAACATTTTAGAAGCCCAAACCAAAACTTTCTATCCATTCATTTGCCAGGCCTGTGAATCCAAATACAAACTGTTAACTATTTCAGCAAGTTTTTCCTAGCTGGGATTTACAAAACTTTAATTTGCAAAGTTGTGATGTTTTCTTAATAAGTCATTTCCACTTACTAATTTGACTAATGAGACTTCTCTGATTTCTGTAATTTCTGGAAATTTCATTCTGGTATCAGTATTTTTTCTTCCTTGGGAGAAAAAAAGATATATGCACTGAACTGTAATCTGTTCTACGTTATATTCAAGCTGTTCCTTGTACACTGTACTGCAAAGCATCTTAAAAAAAAATGTGGTTTTAACAGATGATTCTATTAATTCAGTTTATCAGATGATTCTATTAACTGCAAGTGTGTAGTGAGAAGGTAGTGGTTTAATATATCACCAAGACAGACAGTGTTTGAATGTACACGTTAATCCACATTTTTAGGAATTACAAATAAGACAACTATGTGCACAGTAGTTTAAAATGCAGTGAGCTTCTCTCGTAGTTGCATTGACAATACTAGTTCCTTACACAGTTGAACCTGGCTAAAAGCTCTATTCCCAGTGTAATAAATGTGACAGTACAAGTACAACATTGACAGCAGAGATAGTCTCTGTTCTGATGACTGCTTATTTCTCTGTGCAGACCTCCCCTCCACTCCACTCTTCTACCGGTTCCTCCCCCTGCCAACACCTCTAATTTTTTCATACAGAATAAAAAGCTCATTGGCTCCAGAGGATTCATGAAGAAAAGTTTAAGATAAAAGACTTTTGCCTTAAAGTACTGAAATGTGCAATGAAATACATATTCGGAGTAATAGCAATATCTGGTATTTAAAAAGTTGATTTAATATTTTTAATGTATTTTTTGGTATGGCAGAGGAAACCAGTATCCACATTCCATGGTGCTAAACACTCTACAACAGGTAGCACACAGAGAAGAGTCCAGGCTGAAGATCATACAGTCAGATTGTGTCTCAGCAGTCTCTGTGAATTCAAAGCAGAACAATCATCTATATTTTTAAGATACAGAAGGTGAGGCACAGAAAACATGAATGCCTTGCTCAGAAACACACAGTGCACCAGTGCCAGGCTTTGACCCTGTTTACTCCCTAGCCACTGATTTATTTGTTGGCCCATTCTATCCTCTTAAACAGCTAAGAGAATACCTTTTGAGATAAATAACATGGGCCTAGTATCATAAGGGAATCAGTGTAGAATGCAAACAACCTGATTCTGCACTATCTTTTGGTATCTGTAGTAAATTACATTTATGCAAAGAGGGCCTAAAATGCCCTCAATCAAAATTGTTTCAGCGTAAATGACTAAAATATGTAGTTTAAGAGAGAATCAGGCTCACAGCAATTACTTTGTGGCATGCTGAGACTAGAATTAACTAACTGTTTTATTTGCTAATGAATTAAGGCTGATTCCTGTTTATATTAAGGCCTCTGTGTCCTCCTGTGACAGTGTAACAATGCCTCAGTGCAAGCGAGACTTAGGCTTTTGAAAACATTAATCTTTCAGTTCCCTTTGAAGTCAATAATTTTAGTGGCTCTAAATGAATGAAATAATTGGAACCAAACAATCTGTCTCTATGCTATGGAATAGTTACAAAAGGATTGTAAAAGGACCTAAAAGTAACCTGAGGGAAAATCACTTAGATGTTGAAGAAAAAAGTTAGATTAAATAGACTTGTTGCCTGGTCTTGAAAATGGAGAATTGTAACATGATAACACACCTTGACATGAAGACAACTGGCTTGATGTTCAGAGGTTATGAGTATGCCCAGATAAACTGTGGATGCTTAACAACTCTGGAGATCAAGTCATCTTGTTAGTTTACTACAATACAAGAGAAGTAGACTTATTTGGTATTTAAGTGCTAGGCATATAGGGCATAGTTTGCATAAAGCTAGTGTGTGTTATATTCAGAGGAGCAGGAAGATGACCTCGAGCTCAGTACAATGCTACACGATCACAGATTTCTCCTATTATTATTGTTATTAAAAGCTATTATGAGTTGCTTCTTTAGAGCAGGGGTTCTCCAACTTTGCTCACTGTTAGCAAAGCATCATATTATAATTTCTCTCCTCTTCAAACAGTCTGTTCATAAAAGTTCTGGTTTTAAAACCTTCAGTTTTTAGACAACAGTTTAACATTTGCTGGCTGAGAATAAAACAATCCTTGCTCTATTCAAATTTAAGGCCTGGGTCCCCATGGGTTGCAGCAGTTTTTAACTTATTTTTACTTCTAGCTAGAAGTAGATTTATTTTTTAAAGCTAATAAGGAATTTGTTTGTGTAAATTAACGTAATTCCCTAGGCATTAGTGTGGGTATGACAATTATCCAGATGAGGATCCAGCCTCTGAAACGTTAACTCCAGTAGTTGGGAAATACATTTTGTATACAAGTCAAATAACAGCTGGATCATATGTGATGTTACATTTAGCATCATTGGCAATTCAGAAAATATTAAATAATAAATTTCATTGCTTCTATCCCCTTTTTAGTATACAAATAAATCATCTTTTCTAAAACATTCTTTTTCTTTAGTAAGGCTTGTATTCATATTCATATCAAAAGTGTTTGCTATTGGAGCAATCTTTCAATTTGCTTTCTTTATAGTTATCTTTATTATTAAATTCTACAGCATTCTGAACTTTAATGGTCATTAGCAACCCTGCACTTGAGTAAGGAGTCCCATTAAAAAAGTATAAGGTATAATATTTGCTTGTCCAAAACTAAGGCAGGATGAAAATAAGTAATGAGCTCATCTGATCCTCACCTAGCAAGCCTTGCTTTTAAACAGTATTCAAAATACAAAGCCCAAGAGAGGATGTTGTCACACTGATTATTGCACTTTCTCAGTATCTTGCTATAGGATTCATTTTTCCTTTAGCAATATATAATTTCTTTTTCTGAAGACTACACAAAGATATTGTAGTCTGTAACAGAAAAAAAGCACTTAAAGTTTTATAAAGTTATGACCTAGACAGTAGGATAAAAACCCAAATTACCATTCTATGAGTCAGCTATGTAATGATCTAATATTGTTTCAAAATGATTATTCTGTTATTTAGGTTGGCATCATCTTCTGAACACCCAATGTGCTCTTTGGCATGCTACAAATTCAGCAGATGCACTGTTGTCTGGGCTTTACAGCTTCTTCTGATGAATGTACAACGTTTGGAACAAAGCCACTCTTGACACCTTCCCATCCATCTTGTATTGTGATTTCTCCTTTTTTCACAAGTTCATAGATATCTCGTGTAAGAATGGTAAAGGACTCTTCAACATTCGTGGCATCTTTTGCTGAAGTTTCTATGTATTTCATACCACAGTCAGATGACAGTTTTTCAGCTTCTTCTCTCGTAACCTCACGCTGTGACGCTAAGTCACACTTATGTCCTACTAACAGGAACACAATCTGAAAGGGCTGCACATGCATTTTTGCTTCTTCTAGCCAGTCCTTCACATGTTCGAAAGATCGACGATTTGTGATGTCAAAGACTAGTAAGCCACCCACAGAATTCCGATAATAAGATCGTGTTATTGACCTGTGAAGGAAAAAAAAAGAAAAAGAAAAATTAAAATACATCTCTTTGCATTTGTATGTAGGTTACCTTCCCATGTGGCAATGTGTTTTTATCTACTATAAGCTTTATGAAACATCTTTCCTTTTTTAAAACTCATTGGAATTTTTTAATTTACCCTCTGCGCACAAAAATGTTGCTTTTCATTTTTGCTTACATTAGAATCATAGAATCATAGAATGGTTTAAGCTGGATGGGTCCTTAAAGATCATCTAATTCCAACCCTGCAACATGTCCCACTAGATCAGGCTGCTCAAGGCCCTGTTCAGAAGTAATTTTCTAAACATGCTTGAAGCCAACATCTCTGGAGTGAATGCTGAATTATTCTGCAAAGCATACTTTATTAGCAAACAGTAGCACATGTTCACAGAATAAAATATATACTTACTTGTTAAATACTTATTTGTGTTAAAGTCTGAGTCCTTGCGCTTTACTCTGTTCAAATCACTGATTTCAATCTGAAATATGCAGGCAGATTTTGTGAGACCTGGAGTCTAAACTTGCCAATGTACAAGCGCATCCTTTTGTATTCTTTGCAGGAAATTCTTTGATAGCAAAATTTGTACAGATAATCATAATTCTTTGTGCCTGCAGAAAACAGCAGGTAACAAACAGACTAGGAAAGGAAACTCCCTAAACAAAACTGTCCAAAAGTAACTGAGCTGGGCAAACACATGCTTGTTACAGCTCTGGCAAGGAACACTTCTACTCAAAAGCTTTTTATAATGATATTTACTCTTTCTTGGCACGAGACTTGCAGGGCCAGCAACAGATATTTTCTGCTTTTGAGCCTTCTACATTCCAGAGGATTTACTGGAAGGAATTTTGAAAAAAGGAAACTTGTCCTTGGGTTGAAAAGATTTTTAACGTGCTCTAGAAGAAGAAAAAGATATTTATTAGAATGTGGAGAGAGAAAGAGACAGGTAAGCGGTTGAGTCATCATCCCTGGAGGTATTTAAAAGAGATGTAGAGGTGGCACTCAAGGACATGGTTAAGTGGTGGTCTCGACAGTGTTAGTTTACAGTTGGACTTGATGATATTAAAGGTTTTTTCCAGCCTAAATGATTCTGTGATTAAAAAATTATTTTAAGTCTCTAATCCTGAGCAATAGGGGAGGATGGAGAAGGTGAGAAGAGACATTTTAAAGGAAGTGGCAGCCTACCAAGGAATGAACGCATACACTCATTACTAGCATAAATTTATAGCTGGTATATAAGTATTCTCCAAATGAGACAAAATGCACAAGCTCTATTAACAGTCATTATTTGAAATTATAATTTAGCCAAGAGTTAATTCAATTTTATTTTAGGATTATAAAGAAGATGCAGCCTCAAAACTTCTGAAATCAGGATGAATTGTGCACAGTAACCTGTCTTTCCATAACAGGAGCTCCCTCTGATTTTCAGTTTGTTGCATTTCACATAGAGTTTTGTAACATTTTGAACACATAATTGTATAATTAGCTGCAGTAGTCATATTACAGATAGGTAAGTGCACAGCTAGATAAGGCTTTGGTTTCTTTGCGTATCTAAATCCATTTAGCTACAGCAAACGGATTTGGAAATGGTTTTATTTAGATAACAGGGAAGGATTGCTTGTCCTAATGTTTAGAAAGATTTTCTCTATATTTCCGGCAACAGAATCTATGGAGTGTCTGAACAGTTTGAATGTGAATAAAACAGGAACTTGCCCTCAGATTAATTAAAAAAGCCTGGATATGAAAAATGACACATGGTTTCACAAAATCATTTAAGACTATGAATAAGGGACATCACATTTTCTGAAATATTAAATAAAGATGCCATAAACATCTGTTTCAGGTATTTCTTGAACTTTTTGGCTGTAGGGCAGTTGCAAACACTGCAAGAGTGCATTAAAATAACTCAAGTGCTTCTAGAAAGAGTAGAAATGGGTAACAAAATGGGATTCAATTTGGAGAAATGGAAGCTAATACAATCTATTTTCATTTTTAAAAAAATCTTGAAAACAGTTATGGCAAAGAAATTCATTAGCCAGGGAAGAAAGTACATTAGCACTGAAGATGCAGTGCACCATTTACCAAGCATTTCTAGACAGAATGATGTAATATCGTGTATCTATGAACTGCAGTACTGAAAAATAGCCCTCTGTATGTTACCGGGTGCTTATACACAACAGTCAGTACCCTCATTGCTGTAACTCATTTCTGCAGAGTTATGCTAATTTGCAGTACCTGATGATCTAAGTCATTATAGTTAATTATGTCTATGTGTTCCCTGTAACAAAGAGGTTTAAAAAGCATTTGTAGTTTTGGGCTGTACATCACGAAAACTGGGTTGATAGATGGGAGTAATTTTTTTCTATAGTTTTGGTATGTATGATTTGAAATTAGTTTTCTCATTACCAAAAAGAGGTTCATAGAGTCATAGAACCAGTAGGCTGGAAAATACCTTTGAGATCATCAAGCCCAACTGTACCTGTCCACTACAAAATCATATCCCTAAGCACTACCTGTCTCCTAAATACCTCCAGGTATGGTGACGCAATGACCTTCCTGGGGCAGCTTCTGCCAGTGCTTGATAACTCTTTTGGTGAAGAAACTTTTCCTGATATCCAATCTGAACCTTTCCTGGTGCAACTTGAGGCCATAGCTTGAGAATCATAGAATCATAGAATCACAGAATCACTAGGTTGGAAGAGACCCACTGGATCATCGAGTCCAACCATTCCCACCAATCTCTAAACCATGCCCCTAAGTACCTCATCCACCATCACTTTAAACACCTCCAGGGATGGTGAGTCAACCACCTCCCTGGGCAGACTGTTCCAATGCCTAACAACCCTTTCTGTGAAGAATTTTGTCCTTATCTCAAGCCTGAATCTCCCCTGGTGGAGCTTGAGGCCATTCCCTCTCGTCCTGTCCCCTGTCACTTGGGAGAAGAGGCCAGCACCCTCCTCTCCACAACCTCCCTTCAGGTAGTTGTAGAGAGTAATAAGGTCTCTCCTCAGCCTCCTCTTCTCCAGGCTAAACAACCCCAGCTCTCTCAGTCGCCCCTCATAAGACTTTTACTCCAGCCCCTTCTCCCCCTCTTGGAAATATTCCCCCTCTGGAAATATCCCCCTCTGGAAATATTTCGAGGTTGATGTATTCCCCCTCTACTCCGCTCTCATGAGACCATATCTGGAGTACTGTGTCCAGTTCTGGAACTCCCAACACAAGAAGGATATGGAACTGTTGGAATGGGTCCAGAGCAGGGCTACAAAGATGACCAGAGAGCTGAAGCACCTCTGCTATGAGCACAAGGTGAGAGACAGGATGGGGCTATTTGGCTTGGAGAAGAGAAGACTGCAGGGAGACCTTAGAGAAGCCTTCCAGTACCTGAAGGGGGCTACAAGAAAGCTGGGAAGGGATTTTTAAAAGGGCATGGAGTGATGGGATGAGGGAGAATGGCTTTAAATTGGAAGGGGGAGGTTTAGCCTAGATATTAGGAAGAAATTCTTCACAGTGAGGCTGGTGAGACACTGGCACAGGTTGCCCAGGGGGGATTGTGAATGGCTCCTCCTGGAAATGTTCAAGGCCAGGTTGGACGGGGGCTTGAGCAGCCTGAGTGGGACGTGTCTCTGCCCATGGCAGTGGGGTTGGAACTGGATGATCTTTAAGGTCTCTTCCAACCCAAGCCATTCTATGTGTCTATGATACTAGAGTACCATAGAAAACAATAAAAAACCAAAAAAGTAACACAAAAGTTTTAAAAATATATGTGATACATATTCTATCCTGTTATGTGATTGTCTAACATGTGAGAGAAGGATGATGTTTGCTAAAATATGGTCTACAAATATTTGAATAATTTTACTACTAAGGTGAGTTATTATTTGCAGTTCTTTTTTAATAGAAAGTATTCCTGATAAATAAGACAAAATTTTGAAGCAGAATGTTTAGACCATAAACTGGAAAAATGTCTGGGCATGGTAGTGTGTTAGACTGTTCAATGGTACCTGAAACATCTTATAGATGCAAAAATATTTGACTTAAATATGATAGAGTAGATGAAGAACAGACATATAATTTTACTAGATAGCTTAGAGTTATTTGGAAAACGAACTGTGTGAAGTAGATGCTCACTTATGCCCTGTACCACACCTAGAAAAAATGAAAGAGCATTGACTTAGGTGGTCTGGTAGGTTTTGCTTTTGTTTTAGTTTGGTTTTTTTCTCTCTAAATATAAAGGCATTTTTTGCCTCTTTTTAATATTACCACTAAGGATTATAAGACTTTCAAGTGCCTTCAAGAAGGCTTATGCAGGACTGTAATACCAATATCTGAAGTTGTGCACCTCTCGCAAGTTACAGGTCAGCATTCACAGACCCTCTGGTGCAGAGGCTGCTCGAGGGGTCTTGCTCAGAAGACATACAGTTTTATAGACTTTACAGACCATGTAAATGTTCTGCATAGGTCTTAACTGAAAGGCTTGATGATGAGAGTGCACGGTGGCCAGCAAAAATAAGGACTGCTGACAGTAAATGGCTCTTCATGCATCAGCTGGTAGACTTGTAGACGTCCTTGAGGAAGATGTTACAAACAAGTCCTGAACAAGAGATTAAGTGAGCTTTAGTAAACAGACAAAATGTACTCGTCTCCAGAAGTACCTCAAGTTGAAAGTAGAGGATAGCAGAGTACTCAGGAGAATTCAGAAGACTCTTATCAGAGACAAGATATCCAAGTATGGACCACAGATAAAATCAGACTGGCCTCTCTTGTGTTCTTTCACAAGCAGGAAACCCATGTACATGATTATACACACTTTGGTAAGTGTTGCAAGATGAGACTCTAAAAGAAAAATGAAGTTTTTAATTCCCTTATAGTTGTCCCTTTTTTAATAGAAGAAAAAATACCCTAGGGTCCTGCAATTTTTTTAAGTAAGGATGAGGAACTGGTGGCTGGTCAGGTTTGATATCATCTAACTTTATCCATCCAAAGGATGTTTGAATTTCCATTTCTCAGATTATTCTTGCTGAAATGATGGCTTCTTGCATAAACTTTTCTTCAACTAATTAACATCATTAAACTAGCATTATAGAAGGTAACATATTACTTGCAGAATCATGATCAATTTTCTGTGGGGAGGCAAGGAGAGGGGTGTACTTCCTTTGGTAGAGGGAAAGCTTTAAGATAGGAACAGGGTGCGATTAGAGTGAAGAAGTAATGGACAAAGAGCAGCCTTTCCTCTAAAATCTGGGAGACAGCAATGAAGTCTGCCACCTCCTCCCAGAAAACTGTCGAGAAGCAGTGCTGGCTGGAAGCAGGAAGCAGAACTTTGTTCAGATTTAGAATCTGGCCGATTTGCCTGTGACTTTGAATATATGAGGAACTGGACTTTTAAATCCATCCCTGCATCTGTCTTTATTCACGTTGTCTTGTCTGTCTCTGCACAAAATGTGTTTTCTTCTATTTCTTTGTGCCCAGTACTTCCTTGCTGACTCCTCTCTCAGCTTCTCTTTCACGGAAGACTATGAATCCTTCTCAGTTAGTGATTGATAGGAACGGTTGGACTTGATAGTTCAGTGGGTCTTGTGCAGCCTAGTGATTCTGTGATTCAAAGCGATAGCTAAAGGGAAGTGCCCAAACTAATGTGTCTGCCTGGGCCTTTGTTCAAAATGCAAACTGATATTTCGAAAGGGAGTCTGCCTTCTTCCTATGGCTATATTAAATGAAGGGAAACAACCCTTCTGCTTAATAGAGGTGACTATATCCCTTTGGTGTCCAGAGATCTATATGGCTGTGCTGCACCTCCTGTTTCAAACTGGAGTATGCACATCATGCCAGCCACTGGTGAGGTGTGTGCTACAACCTCCAGCTGCTCCACATTACATATGTGAACTATTATGCCCTCTTTGCCTGAGAGTTGCAAACATAGATGTAAACATTGAAAAGGTAATTCTTAATTTCTCCCCTGTTCTGTAAATAAATAGAGATTACAAAGCTCCTTATGTATGCTGTTGTTATATGGATTGTGCTAGCATCGACTAGACTAAGCTTTTATTTTCGGCAGGAATACTTGTATGAGTAATATTTTTGCTTATTCCATATAATGTTTGGCATTTGTAATAAATGAAAGGTAAATACAGATAAAGGGTTGGAGAAAATCAGTTGTTGTTTTTTTTATTATTAGAACATGCTAAAAAGGTAAGACTGCACTAAGTATTAAAAGGGAACCACAGCACTTCGATATCAAATGCAGTAAGTTACCTCCAGATGGTTCTGTATTTGAAATTGCTGGAGATGAGACTAATCAAGAAGTTCTACATTGTGATGTGCAATAATGATATGTTAGAATGTTTTTGCAAAGGATAACTTTGAAGTCTTTAGTTTTAATTTGGAATATTTGTTAAATGAAGGTCCAAGATTCTTTTCTAAATTATCATAGAATCATAGAATCACTAGGTTGGAAAAGACCCACTGGATCATTGCGTACAACCATTCCTATGAAACACTAAACCATGTCCTTCAGCACCTCATCCACCCATCCTTTAAACACCTCGAGGGAAGGTGACTCAACCACCTCCCTGTAGACTGTTCCAGTGCCTGTTCCATGACTTCTCATGTAGAATATGTGTTGGTTCTGCTAATTAATTCTGCCTAAACTAACATTATGGAAGGGGAAAACACTGAGTGGAGCAGAAGCCATCCTCTTAGCTTAATCTAAATATTAGATTAAAGATATAAGATCCTAACTAATACTCTCAAGAAATGCCTTGGTGAGATGATGGCCACTGGACAACTGTTTCTAAAAATGAATTAGAAGATATATTAATCACATCTGATTAATATGTCTTCTATGTGATTCTGTGACTGTGGCTTTAGGGTGACTTTAAATCAGTCACAATGTCTCTTTTTCATTTTGGTCTTACTGATATTTATCAGAGGAACCAAATTGTCACTAAATGTTTTATCTAATTTTGAAGACTCCTTTTTATGCTATGACTAAAGACTACAGTGCAATATTATTAATTTTAAAAATACACATTACTTACTCAAAAAGAAGAATAAGGATAGTGTTTTATTTTCAAGCCGTGTGTTTAAAACAGAAGGTATCTATTAATATCATTGTTTACTGAAATGTGGGTTAATACCATAGAATTGTAGAATCATAGAATGCCAGGTTGGAAGGGACCTCAAGCACCATCTGGTCCAACCTTTTTAGGCAATATAGAGTTTAAATGACATGCCCCAGAACCCTGTGAAGCTGACCCTTAAAAGTGTCCAGTATAGAGGAATCTATCCCTTCCCTGGGGAGATTATGCCAATATTGAACTGTTCTCATAGTGAAAAAATTTCTTCTGGAATCTAATTGAGATATAGCTAAGACATCCCCACGATATTTTGGCCCTATGTTTTTGACATGAACACTCAATCTTAGCACATCTACCAAGCACTTTCTAGCCTTGGAAGGTTCATGATTTAGAGATACTGTTGGATTTATATACAGGCAAATTAAACAAACAAATCACAGCAAAGTAGACAATGTGAAGCGCAGCCAAATCAGCAGATTGCTCTAAATGACAACTAATCTCCAGAGAGAAAGAAACCTAAGGTGTATCCCTCATTTACCTCAGTCTGCATTATGGACTTGAGTCTATACTAAGCAAGTCTGTAGGTTCTTGTTCTACTGAAATGTTGAAGTTATTGATTACAATGTTGGTATGGCACGTAGAACAATGGGAGATTCTGCTTAGTGATGCTTGACTGATGTCAAAGTAAGTATAGTCAGTAGCTGCCCTGTATGAGCTCAAAATAAGTAAATTCTCCAGCACCAGTATTTGTAAGTTGTTTACCCTTCTTGTGTAAGTGATAAAAATTACTTTATTTGAGAATTATTGTGAACAGTGCATATTAAAGATGATTTCTAAGACAATACATGAAATCCAGTTCAAATAAAGCAGCACCAATGAACTAGACACATGTAAGAGTTTTTTCCAAAACAATTTTTTCAGTAAAATTAGTGCTTTCTTTTTAAGAGAGTATGATGGCAGGTGTGTCACACTCCCTTTTCCCTGGGAATTTCCCTAATGCCTGGGACCAAAAGAAGGGGGTTATTAGGCAGTCAGTAGTTTGCTCTGCATGCAGGGAACTCCCCAGGGAGCTTTAAAGCTCGGTTTTATCTTCTCTAATGAAACAATGCAAGTGAACCACAGCAGAACTGGGAATCAGAACTGCAAACTGCTTGGTATTATGCAAAATTAGATTACTTCTTGGAATAATTAGTTATTCCCCAGGACCATCTTTGCTTGTGATCTGTGTTCTTCTCCATTAGCAGAGAACAGATTTTAACCCATGGTGTATAACTTTGTAAAATAGTTATATTTTACTTGAGTTAAGTGTAAAACAGACTACAATAAATGCTACAATATTTCATACACTGAAGAGAAACTCTTAGCAAAAAAGCAAACACAAATATTTAAAACTAGTTCCTTCAGTTTGTATCTCCTAGGTATTAGAAAAAAACTTAGATATATACTAATTGTAATTTTATAAACAACTGAATACATGACTCATCACTGTATATCCCCTGAGTATTCCCAGGTTAAAGGATGGTTATCATTTGTATGCAAAACTGTATGCATTTGAATTCCTTTCAGGCAGCTGCCTTGTCATTTGCCTTCCCAGCTATTTGTCAGCAAATTCAAAATAAAGAGATTATACATTCTTAGTCACTTCTTAATAAGTATTTTATGTTCTTTGCTCGAAAGCACAAGGAGGATGAAAAATGTTAGGAGATTGCCATTCTCATGGTTACTTTCTTTGCTAGCGTTACAGAGGCCTGCCTGCAAAAATACATAAAAAGATGTGACTCATGCAAGCCCAGGAAAGTTTTTTGTTGTTTCACTGTAACGCTTGTTCTTGAAAAACAGGGTTGTTACCCCCTAGTAAGATAGTGAAATCCCACCTCTTCTGCTGAGTGCAAGAACCTGCACAACTGTTGCAGCAGAAGATAGGGAACATATTAAAATTTATTCCAGTGAAGATACACATTTCAACCCTACTACCACCATCACAGTAACAAGTGTGTGGGTCAGGTACCTCATAGACAGGCTACATATTAGCCTCCTATCTGAACTCATACCTGGTGAACCCCAAGTCCAAACTAAAATCCATGCACAATTTGTACTACAGCTACAACCCAGCCACAAGAGTGAGTGAATAATAGTTCCAGTTTGTATGTTGGGGAATGATGGTGACTCTTCTGGGGTAGAAAGAGAGGGTAGTTTTTCTACAATTTTGTGACAGAGAGAAGAAAGGAGAGGATTTAATAGTGCAGCATTTGAGCTAGTTTAGCTACACTATAAATGTCAGAGATATTAGTGAAGGCTCCTGGCAACCATCGGTGCAGAGCAGGTGCAAAAGGCAGATAAAACACTAATGAGGGACTGTAGCTGGCTGCCCATTGGCTTCCACACTGCCAAGGCTGCCCTGGTGCTTGCAGTGCTGCTGTGCTGGAAGGATGAAAAGCAGCAAGGTGGCCTGATCTCTTCAGATTGCATGGGAGGGTGAGTTATGGCAGAGGGAAATACTGCAGGGGAGGATGAGTTCGGAGGTGATGACAAAGTAAGAAATGCGGAGTGAAGCAGGGGCTGCTTGCTGCAAAGAAGACAAAAAAATGCAGAGGAGGGATTGCTGCTGTAGGTCCAGGACTTCAGGGCAAAGGTGAGGGAAGGAAGGAGGAACAGGACAAGGCCACTTGTTACCCCCTAGTGTGAGCTGGGAGGGGAAAGGCAGCTGTTCCCCAGTGGGTGTGAAGGGAATGGGAGGAGAAGGAGGAAGCTCCTGGGGAGGAAATGGACAGTGGGGCGAGAGGGACAGTGGGGCAACAGCAGGCAATGGGGTGGAGGGCTGTTTGGGACACAGCAGCAAGTAGGTGCAGTGTGAGATGTGCTGAGGGACCAGGCGAAGTCCTTGGGACAGCAGATGCGTTGGACGATGAGGGTACGGCACCGGGAGGAGGGTGTGCCCAGGGGACGCCAGGTTTTGGCGAGGTGGAGAGGAGGAGGGTGAGAATGGGGAAGATCTCGGGTCCCGTACCTGAAGCGCTCCTGCCCCGCCGTGTCCCAGAGCTGCAGCTTCACCCTCTTGCCGGGCTCGATCTCCACCAGTCGGGAGAAGAAGTCCACCCCCACGGTGGGGTCAGAGTGCAGCGGCCCCGGGAAGCGGCCCTCGGTGAAACGGTGCAAAAGGCAGGACTTGCCCACGGTAGAGTCGCCCAGCACGATAAGCCGGAACTGGTAGATCCAAATCGCCGCGTCCATGGCGGCCCCGGCCTGGCCCGGCTCCGCCTTGGGGCTCTTCCTGGGGCTCCTGCGCGGGCGGTGCCTGCACCGCGCTCCGATCGCCCCAACGCCCGGCATCTGCGCAGCGGGCGGGAGGCGGCGGCCCTGCGCGGGGCCCGGGGAGCCTCGTGGACTGCACCGGGGGCACCGAGCGGGGTAGGGCGGCGGGCGGAGGCCGGGTCCTCCCGCCCCGCCCCGGAGCCGCGGGAGCCCGGCGCGGCGGCCCGGGAGCGGGGCGGGCGCTGTCCCTTCAGCACCACGCGGGCTCCCGCGGCTCCGGGGCGGGGCGGGCGCTGTCCCTTCAGCACCACGCGGGCTCCCGCGGCTCCGGGGCGGGGCGGGCGCTGTCCCTTCAGCACCACGCGGGCTCCCGCGGCTCCGGGGTGGGCGTCAGTACCACCCTGGGTTGGGCTGGGCGTGCCCGTCGGCACTGTCCCTTCAACACTACGCCGACTCGGGCAGGTGGTGTCCGCAGATTCTGTCCGTTCAGCGTCACCCGGGCTCGCGTGGCTCTGGGGCGGGGCCGACCCTTCCCCTTCCCCACCACCCCGATCGGGGCTGGCTGTGCCCAGGGCGCTGTCCCTTCAGCACCACCGCGAGCGGGGCTGGCGGTGCCCAGGGCGCTGTCCCTTCAGCACCACGCACCGCCCCCTTCCCCCGCCGCCGGCGGCCCCGACCTGGACCCCCGGTTCTGGCCTCCGGCGCCGCCTCTCCCAGTCGCTCTGTGGTGCCGCGGCCCAGCCGCCCGCCGAGGCCTTTCACCGTGCAGTCATGTGCATGGCGAGACGGACCCTCCCACACGCTCGCCGGCTGTTGTTCGTACTGCTGCGGCGAGGACGCTGCCTGCCGGCTACTGTCCCAGGGTCCAGGTCATCCACAGAATTACAGAATCAATGACCTGAGTTGGAAGGGACTCACAAGGATCACCAAGTCCAACTCTTGCCCCTGCACAGGGACAACCCTAACATTCACAGCATATGTCTGAGGGCATTTTCCAATTGCTTCTTGAATGTTGTCAGGCTTGGTGCCATGACTACTTCCTTGAGGAACCTGTTCCAGTGCTCCATCATCCTCTGAGTTAAGAATCTGTTCCTAATATCCAACCTAAACGTCCCTTGGCATATCTCCCTGCCATTCCCTCAGGTCCTGTCATTGGTCAGCAGAGTGAAGGGATCAGCACCTGCTGCTCCTCCTCCCCTTGTGAGGAAGCAGTAAGCTGCTATGTGGTCCCCCCCCAGTGTCCTCTTCTCCAGGCTGAACAGACCAAGTGACTTCAACTGCTTCTCATATGCCCTCCCCTCTAAACCCTTCACCAACTTCGTGGCCCTTCTCTGGACACTCCTCAGTAGCTTGCTTCTATAAAAGGAACAGCCAGAGGGATTTATGATTACATCCAACTACGGCACCCAAAACTGCACACAATACTGTACGTGGGATGGTGCAGCTCCTTCCATGGGCAACATGTGTAGGGGTGGCCAAGGAGAAAGGGGATGCTAGGAAGAGGAGGAACCAGGCCAGCCTGGAAAATCAGGTGAGAGAGAACCAGGCTATTAAAATATGAGATTTGCAAAGGAAAGTGGGAGCAGAAAGAAAACATGAGAAGAAGTGGAGGAACCAGATCAGCAGGTTAAAGAGGGTCAGAGAGCCAAAAACAAGCTGCCAGGTGGGGTGGCTGCTGGATAGGGACCAACCAGAGAAGTGCGAGCCAGGAAAGACAGAACAACAAGTACAGGAACAAGTGCCAGGTGCTAAAAATGGGCTGGGCAAGTGGCTAAAGGGAAAGGGAGAGTTAGGAATTGAGACATTCTTAGAAAGAACCATGCCAACTGTCTTGAGAAAAGGCACACTACTGGAAATGACAGGGATGTACACTTTTCATTTCCTGGTACAACAAACTGCATGGATTGGGCCTTTGTGGAAGTACCTTTACCTATAGTAATAGAACAATTCTGTCAGAAGAGTTGCCAATCAGAGAAGTGTCTTTACTCCCCCTGGGATATCAGTGAAGTATCAGGTTGCGATAAATCCGCTGAGCAATACATTCTTCAGATTTCTTTTAAAATCCCAGAGCCACTTGGGAGAACAAACATCAACAGAGCTCAGACAGCTGTTAAGGACATTAGAGTCAAAGAAACAGAAATCCTAGGACTTCTGGTAAAAAGAATTGCAGTAGCTTCTTCTGCACATTGGGCCAGGGTGAGGGATCCAGGAGCAGAGACCCTGAGAACTGAGCAGAGCAGATTGAATGAACCGGGAAGTAGGTTGTTGCTGGCAGAATGTCAGCAACAAGTGGATACTCATTTGAATAGGCAATTTGATAGTGAAAAGGACAGGGAGAGGAGATGGGTGACAGTTGTTTTTCACACAGCCTGCTGTTTTCCTCTGTTAATATTAGGCACATATGCACTGCCTGTGGCTGGCTAGGGGCACATCTGAAACTACATTTATTTTGTAACACTGTGGGGCAGTTTTTTATGAAGACTATTCTTATTGCCTGAGTCTGGTTTTATTATTCCAGTGCCTTATGTGGTCACCAGTGTGAGACTAGTTTGTTTTCTCATATAGACCTCGCAGCTCCACAGTCTGGATATATGAGACCAAGGGCACTTTGGCCCTTCATCTGATCAAGGGAAGGGTGAAGTCAGAAAAGGGAGTTGCATCTCCTGCTCAGGAGATCACCTGGGGTTGGAACTAGATGATCTTTGGGTTCCCTTTCAACCCAAATTACTCTATGATTCCTCCAGCCCCCAAATGAGTCTGTGTGAATGTATGAGCATGACTGTCCATGGGAGTTTCATCTGGGTGATCCCAGAAGCTTCCAGCAGAGACTTTGCATGGCACCCTAGAAGCTTCCAGCAGTGACTTAGCCTTCCAGCAGTCAGAGTCGCCCCCCTATTAAACATACAGCCAGGAGCTGCCAGAGGGATTTATCTTGCTATGCACACTGCGCTTAAGCTGCAGTATGCTGCCTGTTCCAAGAATCTACACTCTCCAGGGACCTTTTGGTGTGGCCAGTCAGTCTCCAGGATCTGGTAAATGTGTGTCTGTGTGTCTCTGAGTGTGTTTCCCCCTGAAGCTTACATATTTCTCCTCTCTACTTTAACCAGCTAGTCTGTAAAAAACAAGTTGAACATGGCTTGTACTTGACTAATTGCTCCTTTGAGTAACAATTTAAACAAAACAATATTAACTCATGCAAATGAACCTCCAGAAGGGTAAATCAGTTCAGTTCTTGCAGTTTTACATGGGACAATGCTTACAGATCATTCCTAGGAATCTTTTCAAATGTTTTCACAAAAATAGCATTTGGATACAAGAAAGATTTGCAGATAAAAAAGAGATGTGAGGTATATGATATCAGTAGCTCTGATACTTGCCAAATGTGAACAGGATTAAAGCTTAAGTAGACTTTGCTCTTTCTATAATAGCTGGATCCTGCATGGATCACCACCCCGGCTGACACTCACAGGTCTTCAGAGCCTAAAATATGTTCTCTCCAGTTAGACACACAGCAGACTGCTGTCCTCTGCACATCTGGGCTCAAGAACCTCACACTAATGAATTACACAGCTCATTTCATTGCTAACAGGTAAGCAAAGTCAATATGCCTGTGGCATTACAATTGATCTAAACATGTTTGCAACTATTTCCAGGCTTGCAGAGTCTGGTCTGTCTAGCTAAGCTTGTTGTCATAGAAAGACAGTGGTATGCAAATTCATATATATCCAAAGCCCAAGCTTATACATCCATCTGGGACCTTTTGAATGTCTTATGTGAAATGCTGCCCAGAGAACTTGCATTTGTCCTGTTTAATATGGACTGTACAAGGTGGGTAAATTTTATCTCTCAGCCATTCAGCTTTTGTTACTTGCCAGTGAGTACAGGGGCCCTCACTGCATGCATCCATGACAAAGGTCTTCAACCAGCAGTCAGAAGAAGTGATCAAAAATGGATATGCTTTACAGAGCTGCACAGATTAAAAGGGCAGATTAAAAGGTTAAAGCAGAAACATGAACCAGACGTTCCTGCAGACAGTTTCCACTGCTTGGGTGCTGGTGGAGTGAATCTGCTCTTCCCTGAAAGGCTGAATCAAACCTAAATTTTGGGAAATAATAAAAAAACCAAAGCAACCCAAACCTCCAAATCTACTGCATTATTAGTGAGATGACTGTGCTAAGCTATAAATCCAAGACCTTGCAATTAAAAATTGTTTATTTCTTTTCACATTTTTGACTTGGTATGTGTTTCCCTCAGCCTTTGGTAAGTGGGTAAGATACCAGGCATTATGTAGAGCACAGCACTCCTGAAGAATATGCACACGTGATTACATGGAAGTTTAGAGAAGCATGGATGAATGTAATTGATTCTCAATCCTAGTCAACCTGAGACTGAGAAATTATGTTTTCTGCTGCCACCTGAGAACTGAGGGAGCAGTCTGGAAGCAAGATGCCATCTATACCTATTTTAATTGACTAGGCTATTGGCCTGGAGGCCAATACAGATGCTCATTTTATCAGTTAAAGTTTCAACAGACATAAACTAGAGATGGGATACTCTCTACTAATGAGCAATGACTCTTCCTTCCTCTAAGATGTCATCAAGCCAGCTAGGTTTCACCTGATCCTGGGAAGGGCATTTCTTAAACCACAACATTTTGGTAATGTTTTTTTCCACAAACTTCTCTGATGCACAGGTATATATTTAGTATCTGAGTAGTAGAACAGTACTATGGTGAAATTATGAGTCTGCCCCAAAATCTTGTAAGTGGTATAAGAATAAACCTACTGCCCTTTTTATCTTTTGCCATACATAGTATTTGATGTTTTTCATACTTCCTTCTGTGGTGTTAATTAGTAAGTCACTCCAGCTCTTGCTGAAGCTAAAGCTCTTGCTGCTGGCTAGGAGGGTTGAGGGGGAGCAGCAGGTTGAAGCCAAGATTTTAACACCACTGTTGGTGTAAGCCTTCCTTCTGAAAGTTTCCAAGAGTGCTCAAATCTCCTCAGACACCAAAGACAATTGGGTAGGACAGGAAACCTGGAGGACACCAGGCCTGCTACCCCTATGGTCCACAGAAATCCTCAGCAGTACCAACAGGAACAGTGGAATGCTCCAGCTGCCCAGGTTCAACTTTTTGATCTTGTAGCTGGGTGCCAGGGTTCACCTCATCATGATTAACAGTTCGCATAATGCTAGGGTTCATCTCATTATGCTAGTTTTACAGTGGTAAGAAATGACGGGATAGCAAAGAAGTGCAGAGACAATATTCACCTAGCAAGATGGTGAAAATATGTGTTTGATATGCGCTTGAAAGTAGTTACTGATTTGCATCATCTTAGTGCATTTGTCATTTGTTGCTGAAAGTCGATTACTGATACGGTGTCTGGAACACCTGGAGCTCTTCAGAGGTGAAAGACAAACCAGTATTCTAGGAAAACATGGCAGGAGTTATAAGATTCTTTCAGTTTATGGTATCATTGATGATTTCCTCTATAGATTTCAACAAATAAATGGTTGTTGGGTATGTATTTATAGTGCCTTAATTCTCTATGTGGTAATGTGGTTGTTCATTGATAGGTACACTCTGACCTCATAGAAGGTGTCCTTGTTTCATGAGAGTGTTCCTTATGTTTTTGAGACAGGTATGTGCATTGTATAACATCAGTATAAAAACAGGGGGGAATGGATGCACAATGGAGTCATCCGAATCCATGGATCCTACACATACAGATCTACTTTGTTCATGAGGCATTAAAATAACTCTCTGGAGGTGTTGCAAGTGAAAACACTCCAGAGCAGAATGAGCTCACAGAGGCAGTCAGGGAAAAACAGGAGCACCCAGCTGGGACAAGGAAATTTTTGTGTAACTTCTCAAACCTGATCTTCCAGAAGGAGCTGCAACTTAACTTCAAAGACAAGCCTGGGAACTGAAAGTCATAGCTTCTCAGAGTATTAAAAACCAAGGACTGAGTATTTAGTCAATAAACATTCTATAATCATTAGCTATTTCTCACATCTCACCAACTGTTAAGACATCCTTGTTCCACTCAAGCAAACCACCCGTATCTGATCTATAGACCCATTATTGTCTCATCCCTCTTTGTTAATGATCTTCTTCAGAATGTAAGTAATCTTACTTTATATTCAGAGAAATCGCTCCCAGCTTGATGTTTGTTGTGTCTAGATAAGATGTACAACAAGAATAGTATTTCCCTCCCAAATGACTGTTTACTCTAGGTATAATGGATGGTATCTGTCTCTGAAAATCTTGTCATCTTAGACATCTAAGATGGCATCTCAGATAGCAGCTGTTACAGAAGTACATCTGTCTCAGCAAAGCATCAGGAAAACACGAACATGCAACCTGCTCCACTAAAATATTGAACTGAATTCATGCATGTTGAAATTTTGGAGCTAATGGCCTAAACTGTCTTTAGGAGGAATTAAAGACCAAACTAAAAATGGTAATTTATTCTAATATGTAAAATAAGTGAAGTATTTTTTCTCATGCCTTCCTTTTTGTCATCTGTCAGTCTTGCACCTTGCTCAGTTTTTCCTTTTGTCATTTGGAATGACTCCTAGGATTCTGTGCATTCGTTGCTCTGATGAAGTCCATCTCCTGTATCTGTTTCCTGTCTGGGAAATGCTGGTGTATGAAACAATACAGATTTCCAGTAGCAAAGAATGCTCTTTGTCTGAGCTTTGTGCCATAGAGCCATTCAGGTACTTTTTTTTTCAGTACCGCTTTCAGAGATACTTTTTTTCTATAAGCATTGCATCTCTGAAAGAATCCTACAATCCACTGCCCACTGTCATGGTAATCTATTTTTCCTAGATTTCCACTTTTTCTCCAGATGCATTCTCTGATAATTTATTAAGAGGAGTATTATGGTTTAGTAGCTTACAGGTAAGGCTGTAATTGATAATCTCAAAGGTCTTTTCCAACCAAGCTATTCTATGATTCTACAATGATTTCTAATTTCCTTCCCAATGTCTCTGTCCTATCCAATATCTGCAACTCTTTTTGTGCTTTATACTACTGCATGCCTTGCAAAAGACATCAAAGATACTGATAACGTAAATGTAATTGCTGAGCTAATTCAGGACAATCAGACAAATCTGCTTGCACTGTTGGTGAAAATTAAACAATGAAATTTGGTGTATGGTAGATGCCACTGAATTTAACCTACCTGGAAGAATTGCCCAGACAAATGAGCTGTGATTACATCTGCCAAGCTTGAACTGACTAGCTTAATCCAGTATGAGCTGGTAACACAGGTCTTGTTTCTTTCCCTGCAAATTACTTGGTTGGGAGGCTGAAGCGTTAAAGAAATTGCAGTGGCAACGATTAATTTGCCTCAGGGATGGAGGACATTAAAGAGATTGAGCCTCAGGCCATGTATTTATCAGAGCCATTGCCAGCTTCTATCGATGATCTAACATAAAAGATAATAAATATTTGAGACAATAGCCCTTTGAGGCAAGCACCAGACCATCTGATGCCATGTACAAGCTGAAGCCCAAGAATTGCAACGCAACACACAGAAGCTGAGCTGCCATCCATAGACTTAGCATATCAATATGACCTGTTCTTCTGGGGTTACTAGTATAGGACTGGTGGGACTGACGATGAGATCTGTGTGTGATATGCATGCTTGCAGAACAGGAATCATTATCCAATTGCTGTACACATCATCCAAGGTAAATATTAGACTGTGTATCACTGAGTACAGCATTACACCATGTAACGTCCTCATTACCACTGGATGCACAGGGCAGATAACTTCCATTCTAAAAAATGACAGCTGCCCTGCACACTTGCTTCTAGTTCAAAGGTTTTTCTTCTTAGAGTTTGTAACTGGAAGTAAATCCTATGGCCTTTCACTCCAAACTTCATCCCCTGTGCTTCCAGTTGGAGCCCCACCTGATTTACACCGGAGGTAGACTGACTGCCTCTAGGCCAAGAAGTCTTCCCTCTGCTCATGGGAATATAAAGCCACTTAAAAGTCAATAAAGTTTCTTAAAAATTCAAGAGGCTGTGCTTCTGCTCAAAAAGCATGCATTGCATGAGAATATTTAGAACAAATAAGAGTTCTGTAAAAGGGTATTAGCAGACATTAATGGATGACAGCCCCATGGTCCTCCATCACCTCCCCATCAGTCCTGTTACAGACTCAGGGAGAGTCCTGTAACTTACAGCAATATGGGGCTCATTATGGAAAATTGTGTGAGACTTACTATGGGATGTTTAGGGGCAGAATCAAAGAGAGGGGAAGGGAAAGAACAAATTAAACTGGGGAGGAACAAGCATGGAGAAATACAGTAAAAAATGGATAAAAGATGCTGGACATGTGTAAACAGGTTATTGGTCAGTATGCTTGTGCTGAAGTGCAGCAAGGGCCAGGGCCGTTGCCAGCTACGTCTCCATCCCTGGTGTGGGTGGGCCTGGTGTGCTTCAGGATATGGATAGCCAAGCTGTGCAAATGACCTGTTGATCATCAAAAAGTGCAAAAGCTTCCAGGAGTAACTGGCACAAAAAAATCAGAAAGCAAATGGTGTAATAATTGATGAGTTATTCTCTAACCAATCCTGTCACTAAGGACATGGGAAGGTAAGTGGAGGTAGCTGAAAAAAAGACCCTGGGGAGTGAGGACCTATGACTCTCCTCCAGGACGCAGGACCATCTCTGCAACCTCTAGGCAGGACCATCTCTGCAACCTCTAGGCAACTCAGAGAGTGTTAAAGAGCCCTGAGAAACCCATGACCCTCTGCTAGGATGACACAGCATGGCAGGAACCACCATGGACCCACGCAGCCTTCTTCTAGGATTGCACCATCTCTCATGAAGAACGAGGAGCTTGTGAACAAACCCACGACTCCTGCTTGCCCAGCTTTTCCCTCTCTCATTTCACCATCTTTCCATGGCAAAGGAAAGTCACGTTGTTTGTAAAATTGCATACCAATTTGTATTGAGCATAACTGGCAGGGGCAGATTTTTTTTTGAGGGTGGCTGCCAGGGTGACCTGTGTGGAAAGGTCATAGTTGTATTGAACAGAGCAACTTCCAGCTGATACACTGCAGGACACAGCTAAGCATATCAGCCAAGCTGGTGGTGTCACCTTCCCTGGAGGTGTTTAAAGGATGGGTGGATGAGGTACTGAGGGGAATGATTTAGTATTTGATAGGAATGGTTGGACTTGATGATCCGGTGGGTCTTTTCCAATTCTGTGAAAGGGACTGCTATTGATGGGAGAACCACCATTGACCTCAGCCTCTTGCATGGCATATTGCCTTGCCAAAATCACTGGGTGATTCCTTCCTGGCAAAGGAATTCAGAGAACAAAAAGAAGGGGGAGAGATATGCAGGGAGAAGAAAGGGTGTTTTTTTCTGAGGGTTTGTTTGCACACTATTATAGAACAAGCTCTCTGAAAGCCCTCCCAAGGAAAGTTTCATTTCCACCACCCCTTCTGAGTCAGTCTATTTTACCATCAGGGATATTACTGTCCTTCCAAACTAGATTATTCTGATTCAGAAAGAAATACAGACAAACCTTCCACCAGTAAAGTCTGCTCCTGCACCCAGCTAAAATATACTTTGAATTGAAACAAAACTCAACAGATCTTCTGAATGACTCTGGGGATGACAAAGAAAAATTATTATCACCAGGACAAACCTTCACTCTCACACCTCTATGAGATTTCTCTAAGATCACCTGAGCATCTTTGCTCTCAGTTCTTATGCCCCAGAACTTGTCTGGGTTCAAAAGGAAAGTTCTTTGGTTTTGTAGGAATCAGTCAAAGATTTTTTTTTTTCTCAGTGTTCAGATTCTGGAACGCTGCTACTCACATTCTATGACTGGTTTGAATCAATAAATTGGTGCAAATGGGTGTTTTTCTGTCTTTTTATGTGCTGAAGGATACAGTGTTGAAGGAAATGAAGCTCCTTTAAGCTGCCACAGCAAACAAAGCTGATAAACAGCAGTGACCACTGGAGGGCAGTGAGAGGCTGGGGAAATCCGAGGTGAGACTGAAACCGCTTCTGCCTGAATACAAGCCCCTAACTAGAAACATCTTGAGTTACCCAGGACTGAAAATAATTGGTACATTGGGCATACCTGGCAGAGATTTTGTAGCAAGAGGGCTACAGGAGTGGCCTGTGCAGAGAGGGTCATAGACTGCCCTTCAGTCACAGTTGTTTCCAGCTGGCTTGGTGATGGACAATGCCAACCCACCATGCACCAAAACTTGAACCAGAGAAGCACACGGCACCTCTGTGAAAACATATTTAAAGCAGAGCGGCTGCTGAGAGGACATATATGAGGATACACATGATGATACACAGAAGAAGATACGGGAGCGGCTACATACAGAGGGGACTGCAGCACATGAAGGAATCCCTACAGAAGCAGGTAATCCCTGAAGGGGGCTGCAGTCTGGGGAGAAATCCACTCTGAGGCAGCTGAAAAGTGTTAGAAAAGTGGAGTGACAAGAAAGGAAACCACTGTGCCTTGCTGCCAACCTCCTGTGCTTCCTGGTGCCTTGCTGAAGGGTCTAAGCATACCATTTGGCAGAAGCAAGCGGGGTGGACCCTAGAAGAGGGGGAGGAGAGGTATCTGGATTGAAGCTGAGGTGTTTTACCTAGGCATTTAGTTTTTGTCTTGTTTCTCAGTACCCCTGAATCAGTAATTGAAAAATATGTAGTTGGCAATAAACTAAAAATCAGTGAAATTTGCCAAAATAAGACTGGTTTGTCCATGACAACTAGACAGATTAGAAGGCTCAGTTGATGGTCTTTCTCAATATTATGCTCTATTTAGGTGCCAGCCTGGCTGCAGAGGTGTGATTTGGTGCAGAATGCGGATCTTTGAGCTAAGATCTGCTCTGAAACAGTGCTTAGAAAATTCAGCCCTTAGGAGAAATGATAGAGAACAAATAATAAAAACAGTAAGAGTGAGAAGCTTTTGTGTTTTGTTCTTGCAGATAAGAAGGTACGAGACCTGTTCTGGTGTAAGGTCCATCTAGGCCATTATCTTTTCTGAGATTGTAGGTAGAAGTATATTGGCTCTGGCAAATGCAATATAGGACACTGGATCCACCTTCAGAGACAGCTCACTGAGACCTTATTCGATGCCATAAGTGAAATAACTCTTGTTCCAGTGTTATTTGAAAAGTTCACTTAAAACTTATGATTTGAGCAAGTACTGGTGAATTAATTTTGGTTTGAGGAAGGGTGCTTCTTTTTTGGAGAAGACTGGGTACTGTGCAGGGGAGTATGTCAGTGTGTGCACATATGCAGATATCAAGTTGGATTAGAAGATAAGTAGGATAAGAGGCTTGGGAGCCTTGTGTTGGAGCTGCCATATGTCTGGCCTGGGTACTAGTCACACTAGAGTAGTCTAACAGTTGGCTCCTGGAGGGAAAAGGAGGTCCAAGCCAATTACTCAAGAGACCATCAAAGGGAGAAAAGGAGATCCAGGGACAGTTACTGGGGAGATCCATAGTGCAAATGTTTTGATGTTGGTCTGTGTGTGGGCATGCAAAGTAAACTGGAAGGCCAAGGGTCCAGGGTCAGCTACTGGACAGACTGAGTGTCTAAGGTGAAGAACTGGAGGGATGCATAGTGTGTATACATATGCATTTCACACTAACGAACACTTAACTGCCAAAGAGGGAGGCAGGATTAGGCTGCTTGTGCCATCTTTTTTTGTGTGGCCAGCTGTGTGCATATTTATATATATAAAAATACTTATCTATTGATGTAAACATATATATATATGTATATGCACACACACACACACATATAATGTATGGCATCTGTGGGCCTGGTGGGAATAAATGCAACAGACCACTTCGTTACTGACTGCATCTGGCAATATGGAGCTGTGGCAGTGTTCTTCTGGTTACCAGATTTGGCAAACCTCAAGACAATGAGTTTCTTTCACAATATAGAAAAACACTCCTGTTTTTGCAGATAAGTGACATTGCACTAGACACAGCAGATTGAGGGAGGGGATTCTGCCCTTCTACTCAATTCTCATGAGACCTCATCTGGAGTCCTGTGTCCAGTTCTGGAATTCCCAGCATAAGAAGGGTAAGGAAATATTGGAACGGGTCCAGAGGAGGGCTACAAAGATGATCAGGGGGCTGGAGTGCTTCTGCTATGAGAACAGGCTGAGAGAGTTGAGAGTGTTCAGCCTGGAGAAGAGAAGGCTGTGGGGACACCTTAGAGCAGCCTTCCAGTACCTGAAGGGGGCCTCGAAGAAAGCTGGGGAGTGACTTTTGACAAAGGCGTGGAATGATAGGATGAGGGACAATGGCTTTAAATTGGAAAAAGGAGGATTTACATTAGACATTAGGAAGAAATTCTTCATGATGAGGGTAGTGAGGCATTGGCACAGGTTGCCCCCGGGAAGCAAGGCCAGGTTGGATGGGTCCTTAAGCAACCTGGGCTGGCGGAAGGTGTCCCTCTCCATGGCTGGGGCATTGGAACTGGATGATCTTTAAAGTCCCTTCCAACCCAAATGATTCTATGATTCTATGATTCTATGATTCTCCCTACATCCTTCCCAAATCCTCCAAGGCCCAAGCCCGACAGAGGTCTTCAAGCTTTCTCAGGTGATGTGCTGCCCGCTGAGACAGAGAAGACATGACCATTCCTTCCTGGGATTTGAGGCACCAGTTAGAGAAGGTAATGAGCAACTTGCTGTGTGGCAGGCAGCAGGAGCTCAGGTCCTCAGTGGCAACTGGCCATACCTATCAACTACTTATAGAAACCAGAGGTCATCAAAGAGCACCTTCTCCTTCAGACAAATAGAATCAAAAAGTGAACTGGGGAGGAAAATGACAACCAGTTCCAGGCAATGGGCTACCTGTGTTCCCACTTGGCCAGTGCAGTAAATAGATTAGATTATAATGCATTGCCAGTAAAAGAGAAGGCCTGATGAGCCTTGACTGAGGCAGGGATGCTGTACTGGTAGTGAACTGGATGTTCCTAGAATGCATTTGAACTGTGACTTTATGGGTACCGGAGAGCATACAGGGTTCTCTTTATCATCATGATTTACTATCACAATGTGGGCAGAGGATGCCAGGGTCTGTTTCTCTACAGAGATTCTGTTTGCTATCGCAAGTTTTTATTAAGTTCACAATAGCAGCCTCAGGTCACCGCTGGGTAACCCGACTCTTGTTTCTGGCCTGCCTGGCTGTTGGCTGGGGCTTGCTCTAGCAAAGCCTGTGGAAGAACTGGAGTGGAAGGCAGGCATGTGTTTATTTCCAAACACCAGAGGGGACGCAGTGGACAATAGCAGCGCTATTGTGTTCTCTGTAAAATCTGTTACCCTGCCAAGCATAGAAGGGGTGAGGAGCTGCTTGCCCCTGTGGGGAAACCACACAGACCACACATAAACTAGGACTGACTAGGAAGAACTCTGAGTTCCCTTCTCCGCTGTACAAAAAGTACAGTGCAAGTCTGAAGAGATGGATGTAGGGAAACAGAGAAAAGGATAAAATAGATGGAATTGCAAGCGAGCCATACAAATGTTCCAGAGGGCTAGCACTGCACCAGAGCCTTTGCTCAGATAAGCATGTCTGTATTGCATGTGCAATAGCCATTTAATCCACCAACAAAAGGTCACTGTGAATGCAGAACAGTCCTGAAACTTCAATTTGCAACATTTATTTATAGTGTGGAAATGCAGAGACAGAATTTGTAATTTTATCTAACTTCAGAAATTAAAGCTTTCTAGAGTATCTCCAATGTTCTCACAGTTCTTAAATTATACCAATTCCATAAAACAAAGGTGTAACATCTCTGTATCTGTAATGTTTCCATGTGTGGGTATTACTGATTTGGCAGAACTCACATTTTAACATTCAGAATATTACAATAATGTTGAAGATTTTCCTGGATAAGCAAACAATGTAACTACTTTGCCTTCCTCAAGACACAATATGTTCTAAACAAGTGTGATACATGCTGAGGAAATTGCTCTTAACTCTTTAATAATAAAACATTAGCAATGAAATAGTTATTATTTCCTCACAATACCAGAGAGCACTTTTTAACAGAACAGCATTTGCTTTTCTTTTTTTTTCACAATTGTTACGCGGACTTTTGGGCTTTTAGCTTCTTAATTATCACTTAGGTTGCCACACACATTGTTTTTCTTGTTTGGAAGGAAAGGTGATTTCTTTGAAACTGTTTAGGACCTTTGCAATTCCATAGTTTCAAACATTATGATTTTCATAGTTCATTCAAGCAGATGCATTCATATCAAACATTTGTAGGGACATTTTTTGTTAAATATTTTTTTTGCCTACATTCAGTATTTACAGCTAGCCAAAGGCAGCCGTCAAGCTCAGCTACCTGGTCCTTTCATTTAGGTCATTGTTCTTTGCAAGCCTTCACGATGATCCTGAAGTGTGACTAGATCAAAGTTCAAGTTCAGATGTGTATGTACAGTCTTGGAAGTCTGAAATTATTCCAGTGTAGTTCTAAGCCAAACCTGGCTGGTGTTGTTCAAATAACAGAATGCCTGATTCTTTCTTTTGTTAAAGTTCTGAGAAAAAGTCTGACAGCTCCACATGGGTCAAAATCCAAGTAAATACATATTTGACCACAAATTCAGAAATGTCTTTTCCTTGCGTATGCATTATCTAATACATAATACTGTTTACAACTGCAGAAAGCACAATGGTCTTTTCGCAATGCAAAATTAGAGCTCTTTCAAAAAGTTTTAACTCAGCATTAGTGCTCTGCAGGTGACAGGAGACTGGACCTTAGTGTGCTGAGGGAATTGAACAACCATTGGTTTCTACATGGTGCTCACAGAGACAGGTGTCTTGGAAGTGATCCCTGTAATACTGAGGTGTCATGATGTGACTGCTGAAGTTGTGGCTGCTATTGCTGTCTGGTTCTGGTAGGCTGGGTATTGGTGGCAAGGGGTGTGGTAGTATAAGTGGGCTGGGTGGTAGTGGCAAAGCAAGGAGTGTTAGTGGATCAAGTGGTTATTGAGGGAATACCTGCAAAATTTGTAAGCCAAGAAGACATCACACAGAAAAGACATTTAGCTTGAAAGACCAAGACAATTAGCTTCAAAAGAACATGCCAAAATTACAGTTATCAGAAAATAATGACTTTGTAATAAAATCATGCAAGTCATTCCTGTAGATCAGTCTAGCCATTCTTTTTCTTCCTTCACAGATGTAACAAGAAGTCATTTTCCTGTATGGGATATTCCATTTATCATATCCAAATAGAATGACAAAGCAACTATCACTCTGTTACATAGTTATTCAGTCTGGGACACCAACTCTTCGCCTGGGTATTTCCTGTAAAAAGACCTAACTTGTAGTTTCTAGGACTGAAACCCAGGAGTATAATGAAAAGTTGTAAGAAGAAAAAACAAACCAAAACAAAATCCTGGTCAATGTTGTAAGTTAAGCTGCATATCTTCAGACAAGACTAGCAATTTCCATAGAGTTATTGCTACCCTAGACAGTTATAAATGAAATATAATTTTGAAATGTAGTCAACAATTTACCGTGAAATAGCTAGCTTTCAGGTAAGAACATATTCTATTTTTGTAAACTCTCTCCACACAAAACTCCAAGAATAATTCCTCTACCTATTAGTTTATTTTTCAACATAACACTAATTTTACTTAGGTTGCATGTAAATTAAGACTGCCAGACAAAGAGAATTCTGTGATCAGTCCTATACTAATAATAGTCAGAATAGTCATGTTAGTTGTAATAGTAATAGGAATGGCTGAAACTATCTGGTCATATTTCTTAGCAAAAATGTTTAGGAAAGCACTTCAGTGCATAAAGTTAAGTAGATACTTAACATTTTCCTAACCTAACAACTAAGCTCTGCAAGTGTCTGGAAGACTAATATTTTCTGACACCCATATTAACGAAAGAAAAATAAAAGTGAATTAACCTCACTTATTTTGTGTTTATTTATGAGGACAACTAAACAATTTCCCTTTGAGTGTATATTAAACCATAGGTTCAAAACATCTTCCAGTATCTTCCCACATGAAGAAAGTTTGACTGAAGTAATGCTATGTTAAAGGTGCAGCTTACATCATTTACTCATTAGTGGACTACCTTGCCAAGAATAAAACAGTGTGGAATGCTGCTCGACAGGTCTGGTTGACATCTAACCTTGTTAACTTTTATTCTACTTGGGCAAAATATTTTCCTCTCCTCATTTAAAGAAGGGGTTTAGGAGCTGTTCAGAATAAAACTACCAAGACCTAAATTCCAACACTGATGTTCTATAAGAACAGACATATTAAAGTACAACAAATCTTTACATATTCTATACCAAAATAGAGTGTTCTTGAGAAAAGGTAATTATTTTTCTAAGAAAGTCTTGGTATGAAACGTGAGCATGCTATGTAACTAAAATTTCCCCAGAAAGGAAACTTTAATGAAACATCTTTTGTATATGTAGGAATTCTAGGAAAAGTAGTTTAAACTCTGCATTATTTGTATAACTTTGTAGTATTTGTTTTCCACAGAGCCGTTTTATGTATAGAATATTTTGATTTTACACCATTCAGATGTCTGCTATTATTCATGTTTTGTTTTCATTGATAAAAAAATAAAATTAAGAATAATTTTATATTAATTCTACATTAAAGTTGATACTCAATTTCTGCTTTTTCTTGTGTAACACCTTAGAAGATTCTACATTTCTTTTCCTCTAAATGTGGCTTAAAGTGTCAGAAGTTGGATTTTGTTTTAAGAATAATGTCTACAAACAGCAAAAAGAATGAAGGAAAATAAATAACGCAAGGTAAGGTATCATAAAGGAGCTGGCAGAAACTATGCTTCTATTAAAAATGCTGGAAAAGCCCTGCATGATCACCTCAATAAGTGTTACTCTGTTGAGGTTTAGGTTTTCCACTACAAGAAAGAAAATAGCATATAGGAGTTGTCCATGCCACCAAGATCAACTAGGGCTGCAGCATAGGGTATCGAAGGAGATGATGAGGGAACCAGAAGTGAAGGCTCAAGGGGATCCTCGTGCAGACTTCATCTTTCTTTATGGGAGAATGGAGAGAAGACAGTGCTTGACTTTTCTTGGAGGCACACAGCAAAAGGACAAAGGCTGACAAGAATGATTCACAATGAGGGAATTTCTGACTAGATATAATGATTTTTTTTTTCCATTAGGATACTTAAACACTGAAATGAGGACCCAGAGAGTTGTGGAATCTCCAGCCTTGGAAATACTCAGTCATAAAAGAAGCGTGGCCAGCAAGGTGAGGGAGGTGATTCTGCCCCTCTGTTCCTCTCTGTGAGACCTCATAGAATACTGTGAGTACTCATCTGGAGTACTGTGTTCAGTTCTGGAATCCTCAACATGAGAAGGATATGGATCTGTTGGAACGGGTCCAGAGGAGGGCTACAAAGATGATCAGAGGGCTGGAGCACCTCCCATATGAGGACAGGCTGAGAGAGTTGGGCTTGTTCAACCTGGAAGGGAAGGCTCTGAGGAGACCTTAGACAGAACTTCCAGTACCTGAAGGAGGCTGCAAGAGAGCTGGGGAGGGATTGTTTACAAAGGCTTGTAGTGATAGGACGAGGGGTAATGGGTATAAACTAGAGAGGGGCAGATTTAGACTAGACATAAGGAAGAACTTCTTCACCATAAGAGAAGTGAGGCACTGGCGCAGGTTGCCCAGGGAAGCTGTGGCTGCCCCATTGCTGGAGGTGTTCAAGGCCATGATGGATGGGCCTTGGGCAGCCTGATCTGGTGGGAGGTGACCCTGCCCATGGCAGGGGTGTTGGAACTAGATGATCTATAAGGTGCATTCCAACCCAAATTATTCTATGATTCTGTGTTTCTATGTTTCTATGATAATAGGATGTGGCCCTGGACATCCTGTTCTAGCTGACCCTGCTTTGATCTGTGCTAGGTGGCCTCCAGAGATCCCTTCCAGCCTAAACTATTTTGCAATTCTACGAATTGCCTCTTCTCCCAAGTGACAGGGGACAGGACAAGAGGGAATGACCTCAAGCTCTGCCAGGGGAGGTTCAGGTTCAACATAAGGAAAAAAATCTTCACTGAAAGAGTCATTAGGCAATGGAATGGTCTGCCCAGGGAGGTGATTGACTCGCCTTCCCTGGAGGTGTTTAAGGTGCAGGTGGATGAGATACTGAGGGGCATGGTTTAGAGATTGGTGGGAATAGTTGGACTCGATGACCCGGTGGGTCTCTTCCAACCTGGTGATTCTATGATTCTATGAATATTGTTTAATAAACTGTACAAAATGCTTTAAAGGACCATTCATTAGGGTGGAACACTTGGAGGACTACATTCTGTGCTTAGCTTATAACAATTAGGACATTACTGTGCAAAATAAGTAAAATACAGAGTATATTTTAATATTGATAGTGTTAATATCGGAGACTATAGAGACTCACAGTGTGATTACCAGAAATTTAATGATTTAGCTGGGTTCATATGAACAATATAAACCCCACAAATACTACAGAGGTAGACAGCTCTTTAAAGGGAGCCCTGTCATATCTTAAATACAGACAAAACAGATGAAATGTTTTTGGTACTTGTAAAAAAGAATATGGCAAAAATGGGCAGAAATGAAAGGAGTAGCTTTTTTCTTCACTTATTGTTTCGGATGTGACCATTTATCGCTGTGCCAGAGACTACAGCTCCGTGACATGCTGCCCCACATCCAGTCTTTCATCAATATGGTAAAATAAGTTGGGGCAAGCTCTTTCAGAAAACCACCTTCCTAGTTCCGTATCTTAAAAAGGATTTGTTGATGCAGCCCAAGCCTGCAGTACTGAAAACAAGATGAACTGCGCCCAACCAGAAATCAGACTGGCAAAGTCTGTGATAGATAATAAAAAATCTTTCCATAAATATATTAAAAATAAAAGGAAGACTAGGGAGAACATACAGTCCCTATTGGATGCAGAAGGATCAACAGTGGCAAAGGATGAGGAAAAGGCTGAGGTACTTAATGCCTTCTTTGCCTCAGTCTTTAATTGTGAATAAAGTTCTTCCCTCTGTGTACAAAACCAGGAGTTAGAGGAGCAGAATGAGTCTCCCATGATCCAAGAGGAGACGGTTAGAGACTTACTAGCCCAGCTAGACACCCACAAGTCTATGGGGCCATATGGGATCCACCCAACGGTACTGAAGGAGCTGGTGGATGTGCTGGCCAAACCCCTTCCCACCATCTTCCAACAGTCCTGGGAGACTGGGGAAGTTCCACTGGACTGGAGGCTGATGTTGTGCCCATCTACAACAAGGGTCGCAAGGAGGATCCAGGGAACTACAGGCCTGTCTGACCTCAGTGCCAGGGAAAGTCATGGAACAGGTGATCTTGAGTGCGATCATGAAGCACATGCAAGAGAACTGGGTGATCAGGCCCAGTCAATATGGGTTCATGAAAGGCAGGTCTTGCCAAACTAACCCGATCACCTTCTATGACAAAGTGACTCGGCTGCTGGACGAGGGAAAGGCTGTGGATGTATCTTCCTGGACTTCAGTAAAGCCTTTGACACAGTTTCTCACAGCATTCTGCTATGGAAACTGTCGGCCTCTGGCCTGGACAGGCGCACACTCTCCTGGGTGGAAAACTGGTTGAATGACCAGGCCCAGAGAGTGGTGGGAAATGGTGTTAAATCCAGCTGGAGGCCAGTTACAAGTGGGGTTCCCCAGGGCTCAGTGCTGGGTCCAGCCCTGTTCAATGTCTTTATCAATGACCTGGATGAAGGCATCGAGTGCTCCCTTAGCAAGTTTGCAGATGACACCAAGCTGGGTGGAAGTGTGGATCTGCTGGAGGGTCGGGAGGCTCTGCAAAGGGATCTGAACAGGCTGGACTGCTGGGCTGAGACCAATGGAATGAGGTTTAACACGGCTAAATGCCGGGTCCTGCACTTTGGGCACAACAACCCTATGCAGCTACAGACTAGGAGAAGCCTGGCTGGAAAGCTGCCTGGAGGAAAAAGACCTGGGGGTGTTGGTTGACTGTGACTGAACATGAGCCAGCAGTGGCCCAGGTGGCCAAGAAAGCCAATGGCATCTTGGCTTGTATAAGAAGTGGTGTGACCAGCAGGTCCAGGAAGGTTATTCTCCCTCTGTACTCGGCACTGGTGAGACCTCTCCTTGAATCCTGTGTTCAGTTCTGGGCCCCTCACCACAAGAAGGATGTTGAGGCTCTGGAGTGAGTCCAGAGAAGAGCAATGAATCACAGAATCAAACAGAATCACAGAATAACCAGGTTGGAAGAGACCCACTGGACTGTCGAGTCCAACCATTCCCACCAATCCCTAAATCATGCTCCTAAGCACCTCGTCTACCCTAACCTTAAACACCTCCAGAGACGGTGACTCAACCATCTCCCTTGGCAGACTGAAACTGGTGAAGGGGCTGGAGAACAGGCCTTATGAGGAATGGCTGAAAGAGCTGGGGGTGTTTAGCCTGGAGAAGAGGAGGCTGAGGGGAGACCTCATTGCTCTCTACAACTACCAGAAAGGAGGTTGTGGAGAGGAGGGTGCTGGCCTCTTCTCCCAAGTGACAGGGGACAGGACAAGAGGGAATGGCCTCAAGCTTCACAAGGGGAGGTTTAGGCTGAACACTAGGAAAAACTTTTTCATGGAAAGGGTCACTGGGCACTGGAACAGGCTGCCCAGGGAGGTGGTTGAGTCACCTTTCCTGGAGGTGTTTAAGGCACGGGTGGACGAATTGCTGAGGGGCATGGTTTAGTGTTTGATAGAAATAGTTGGACTCGATGATCCAATGGGTCTTTTCCAACCTGGTGATTCTATGATTCTACTAGAGCTGGGCAGGGATCCCGTGCTGAAGGCATGAACTGAATGGTGCGCACAACACACCTTTTATCAAATCCCAGGCCTACAGTGCAGGCCAGAAGAACCATTCTGTGTGCTTTGCTCAGTCTGACAGAAATGCAGCCACATGCACCCACCAGATTCACATTGTCAGGAGTTTCCCCCTGGAAAACAAACCACAAAGTCTTCCTGGATTTCAGGAATATCCATTGGACTATAATGCCTAAATAATATGGAAAGCTTTCAGGTAGGGTTGTACCCCAGTCTGTATAGAGGAAATGCCAGGCAACTTGCTGGGTCTTTTCAGACATTATTTTCATGGTCATCAGAGTGATCAACCAAAAAAAAAATCAAAACTATTCTGTTTGGTCCAAAGAGCAGGAGATGCTTGTTGAGAGGTCTTATTGTAGGCTGTGACTGCACAGTCAGAGGTGTTAACTGCTACTCTGTGAAACCACTGGGAGAATATTTGTTTTAAGAGAAAGAAATCTGTCAGAGGGTTGAAGAACTGTTTCCTTCATTTCAGGGACAGAGTCTGAAAAAGAACAATCATTTTATCAATGTTTGCTAAGTAGATTCAAATCTTGATGGTCCTTGGGCTTTATTATGTCTGCCTTTCTGAGGCATAGCTTGTGATTTGAAGCTGTAATCTCCAGTTTTCCCATTAGCTCTTTCATTATCATTTATTTTGGTGTCAGCACTGGAAGACTAATGATCTGGGGCAGCGGTGTTTGGACTGGGTGCAAAGCCATTGTCCTTCGAGATTTTACTAGATTTTACACTACTGAAATCAATGTTCACAGTTTTCTTAGGCCTCAGGGGCACTGTGTTTGCAACAGAACCCCAATTTTTTGCCTGGGTACAGTTCCAAGCAAGTAGTCACACATGAATGTGAAGTGAGGACAGTGTGTGAGACTGAAATTAGGAATGCATAAAAATTCAAGTGACCTCATATTAATCACTCTCCTAATTCTGCCCTCTGATACCATTTCTGTTGGCTCCAGTGATTTTCAGCAACGATCAAGTACCTAAATTCCATTCTTAACCTTTTATCTTAATTAAAATTTTCTGTGTATTGAAATTCACAGCCTTCCTCATTTGGTTGCTTTTGTTTAGTTAATATCGTTTTTGACATTCACATGTGGAAACACATTCTGCTTAATATTTCCTTCTTGCTAGAGACAGACCCTCCACTGCACTGGAGGGAACGTTGGCACAGCCATAAGACGTGTTTTTGCACTGAGCAGCTACTGTGATATTTCTCTTATTAATTTTTATGGCTAGTTTTAAAGAATATTAGAATACTTTAATTTAAAAATCGTGATTTCCTTAGTTTGCAAACCATTTTTTTTCTACAGAACTACTCCTGTGGAAAATGTGTTCCAGGACCTGATGGTCCTAACAAGGACATTTGTATTGCAAGTATTAGTAAGGAACTATCTTCTCATTTTCAGCCTAAAGCCAATAATATTTAGAATCATAGAATAGTTTGGGTTGGAAGGAACCTTATAGATCACCTAGTTCCAAACCCTCTGCCATGGGCAGGGACACCTCCTACTAGATCAGGCTGCTCAAGGCCCCATCCAACCTGGCCTTGAACACCTCCAGGGATGGGGCAGCCACAAATTCCCTGGGCAACCTGTGCCAGTGCCTCACCATCCTCATTGTGAAGAAATTCCTCCTTATGCCTAGACTAAATCTGCCTCTCTCCAATTATTAACCAGTCCCCCTAGTCCTATTAATACATGCTTTTGTAAAGGCATATTAAATAAAGACCCTCCTCAGCAATCTTGTAGCCCTTTTCAGGTACTGGAAGGTCACTCTAAGGTCTCCTCGGAGCCTTCCCTTCTCCAGGCTGAACAACTCCAACTCTCTCAGCGTGTCCTCGTATGGGAGGTGCTCCAGCCCTCTGATCATCTTTGTAGCCCTCCTCTAGACCTGTTCCAACAGCTCCATATCCTTCTTACGTTGAGGATTCCAGAACTGGACACAATACTCCAGATGAGGTCTCACAAGAGAAGAATAAAGGGGCAGAATCACCTCCCTTGACCTGCTGGCCATGCTTCTTTTGATGCAGCCCAGGATATGGTTGGCCTTCTGGGCTGCAAGCGCACATTGCCGGCTCATGTCAAGCTTCTCATCAACCAGCACTCCCAAGTCCTTCTCTAGAGTGCTGCTCTCAATCACATCATCCCTCATCCTGCACTGAAACAGCAGATTACCTGAACTCAGGTGCAGGAACTTGCACTTGGCCTTGTTGATCCTCATAAAGTTCACACATGCCCACTTCTGCAGCCTGTCCAGGTCCATCTAGATGACATCCTCTCCTTGTGGTGTGGCAACTGCACCACCCAGCTTGGTGTCATCAACATATTCCATCGTGTTTGTTCTTGTGCTAACGTTAAAGAAGTTTCTTTCTTTCCTAGGGTTTGCTCCCACTGCACTTTTTGACAGCAGTCCCATCCCATCTCAGTATGTTTTGCTAGACTCACAACCCAAGCTCCCGTGACCTCTTGTAGATCTTCCTGCACATTCTCCTTGAACAGGAGTAACCAGCACAAACACCACATTTCAGAAGTGGCCTCCTCAGGACTTTGTATAGTCTAACACGTTCTTGATTCCAGCTGGTGCATTCTACCCTCTGGGCAGCTATTAGGCTTCTTCAGCTCACGGTCACCCTGGGAATAGCAAGTATTTCTTTGCCCTAGTTCCTAACAATTTCCAAATGAAGAGTTTATGCTACAATCTTTGTTACTAGTTTCCCGCTAAATAACATTGTGTTCTATAGTGATAAATTTAATCTCTGTCCTCTCACTCAGTTTCCCAAGGCTGCACAGATCTTCCAAAATTTCTTTTCAAACACTTTTAACTGGCTTCTAATTAGGAAAAATAAGAAGAAAATAACCAAGCAACAGAGAAAAACTACCTTACATAGTGTTTTGTCGTTCCAGTTGTTTATTCTAAGTTTTCTTACTAGTTTGAAATAATTTTTCATTTGCTTTGCTTCATTCTTTATTTTTATAAGAGAAAACTGGTTATGTTGAATGGAAGTGTAAGATGATGAAAACTGGAAATGTTAAAATGTGTAACTGTTGAATTAAAAAATAAACAAAATTTTATTTTATAATAAAACAAGAGCTATTATTAAAGAAAGTCTATTTGAAAAAATCTTATACTGATATTTTCCTAGAAAAATCTTAATTAGGGAAAACTCACTCTGTTATTCTAAGAATGCATTACATTAATAAAACAATATTCTTAGAGACAGTAATTCCTGTAAGTAGCATGGATAAAGAAATAGAAAAAAAAAACCCCAAAATATCTGTGGAAGAGATCATATTCTGACTGTCAAGGACCTCTAGTAACATAGATATTGTCAATTAAAATAAACCCTAAAATTGTGCTTGCTCATCATTTTACATGGAATCACTTCTGCAGTTTCATATTTTAAGTTAGACTTTTTTTGTCTTTCCTTGTCTTGGTAAGGAAAATATAATTTTATCAGAGTAACAGACAATAACAGGTCTAGGCATGGAATGGCATTGCCCTACAGGTTCCCTGAAAATTAAAGCAGATGTTGTTATCTTAAAATTTATATTCTGTGTTTTTACTTGTTATCACTGTTTTCTACTTATATCACCTACTCAAACATATGATTTTCTTTGCTGGAGGAAAGAAAGAAAAAACACTGAAAGAAAACTGTTCAACAAAAAGTAGCTGAAAGCAGATTAAGATACAAGAGCTGTGTCAGTGTCTCATTTGTTAAGGCTGTACTAATTCTTTTGTTTGCTCTCAGCTCAAAAATAATTTCTTTGGAAAAGCAGTGAAAAAAGCCGTGCTGTTACTTTTGGATTATACTTCAGTTATTCTACAATTAACTGACTATAAGAAATATTTAGATTCTTAATACCTTTCACTCAGACTTCAAAACAGCTTGAAATTGCTGGAAATGTTGGAGCACCTCCCATATGAGGATAGGCTGAGAGAGTTGGGATTGTTCAGCCTGGAGAAAAGGCTCCAAGGAGACCTTATAGAGACCTTCCAGTACCTGAAGGAGGCTGCAAGGAAGCTGGGGTGGGACTGTTTACGAAGGCTTATAGTGATAGGACGAGGGGCAATGGGTATAAACTACAGAGGGGCAGATTTAGGCTAGACATAACAAAGAATTTCTTCATGATGAGAGCGGTGACAGTGGAACGGGTTGCCCAGGGACGCTGTGGCTGCCCCGTCCCTGGAGGTGTTCAAGGCCAGGTTGGATGGGGCCTTGAGCAGCCTGGTCTAGTAGAAGGTGTCCTTACCCATGGCAGGGGGGTTGGAACTAGATGATCTATAAGGTTCCTTCCAACCCAAACTATTCTTGGATTCTAGGAATTCTGCAAATACATTGTAACAGTTCTTTGTCAAAAGTATTTCAAAGTCAAAACAGAGGAATGTGCCCGCTAGTCTAGAGGCCTGTTAACCATCCAAATATACCCTGCGCTCAGATAAACAATAGCCACTCACAGGGATTTCACTCACCCTGGAAAAGACACAGTAACCAGTGAAATGCGTTACTTCTGGAGCATTTTTATGTGGGAAGGAGGATGCACAGCTTTAGATCATAGAGTTATTGTATGGTTTGTGTTGGAAGGGACCTTAACGATCATCCAGTTCCAACCCCTCTGCCATGGGCAGGGACACCTCCCTCTGGATCAGGTTGCTCAAAGCCTCGTCCAATCTACCCTTGAACACCTCCAGGGATGGGTCATCCATGACCGAGTTTCTGCTGGTGAGACAGCATGGTGGAGAGGTAATACCAGTTCTGGGCTGAATAGAGGGCGTCTCTGGGGCCAGGCAGCCTGGCTGGCACACACTCCGGGCAGCTGTATTGCTTCACTGTGGCACAAGGCAAGCTCAGGGGCTAACAAAAATTCTGAAACACACAGCCATGGTCACACATGAGGGGAAACCTGAATCACAGTAAAAGCAGGAGCCTGGAGCAAAAGAGGTTGAACACAAAACCACGTTTAGACATCTCAGATATCTCTGTGTTCAGGGCAATGCTGTCTACAGGCTGTAAAAATTTCCATAGAGAGTCAAGTTTATCATAACCTGAAGTGAACTCAGCACCCGAATCTAACAAAAGGCATGGTTAAAATTAGTGTTGCGGGGGGGGGGGAGGGGGAAGTGTTATCATATCCTTAAGCACCTCATCTACCCATCTCTTAAATACCTCCAGGGATGGTGACTCAACCACCTCCCTGGGCAGCCTCCACCAGTGCCTGAGAAACCTTTCAGAGGAGAAATCCTTCCTAATGTCCAACCTGAACCTCCTTTGGTGCAATTTGAGAATATTTTCTCTCATTGATCGCCTGTCACTTGGGAGAAGACAACACCACCACCTCAGTACAACCTCCTTTCAGGCAGTTCTAGACAGTGATAACGTTTCCCCTCAGCCCTTTTTTCTTTAGGCTAAACAATCCTAGGACCCTCAGCCTCTCCCCATAACCCTCGTTCTCCAGCCCCTTCACCAGCTTCGTTGCCCTTCTCTGGATGCTCTCCAGCCCCTCAATGTCTTTCTTATAATGAAGGGCCCAAAACTGAACCCAGGATCCAAGCTGTGGCTTCACCAATGCCGAGGACAGGGGCACAATCACCTCCCTGGTCCTGCTGGCCACGCTGTTTCTGATACTGGCCAAGACGCTGTTGTCCTTCTTGGCCACCTGGGTCACTGCTGGCTCATGCTCCGCCAGCTTCGCTGCTCCTTTGCTCTGCTCACCCGCACCCAGCGTGGGGAAGGAAACCCTTGGAGCTGGGCTGGGGCTCTCGGGGTGAAGGACCACGAGGAGCATCCCTGTGCCGGCAGCAACACCTTGTCCCTCCCCACGTTGTGTCCCGCCCCGCCCCGCTGCAGGACGAGCCGTGCCCCGCCTGGGGGCGGCTCCTCGGCAGCCACAAAGCTGGGCTCAGCGCTGCCACGCTCGGTGGAGCTGCGTCTGCACTCCCGGAGCCGCCGCTCCTCCCTTCCTTCCTCCATCCCTCCCTCCTGTCCCCGTGCGCCTCCGCAGCGCCCGCCCCTCTCTCTCTCGCAGGGCTGGGGCATGGAGAAGGTGGCTGCTGGTGCTGCTGTTGGTGCTGCTGGTGCTGCTGAGACCCCGCCTGGTGCCGCTGGTGCCGGTGGTGCCGCTGCTGAGAACCTCCGTGAGGCTGCTGGGACTGCCGGTGGTGCTAGTGGTGCTGGTGGTACTGGAGCTGCTGCTGAGACCCCGCCTGGAGCTGCTGATGGTCCAGGTGCCGCTGCTGAGACCCAGCCTGGAGCTGCAGGTGCTCCTGGTGCGGATGCTGAGGCCCCTCCTGGTGGAGCCGGTGGTGCTGGTGCTGAGCCCCCACCCGGGGCTGCCACAGCCCCTCCACGCCGGCTGCTGGCGTTGCTCGGGGCCAAACTCTGCACATGGTGAGTCCTCAGCATCCTCCCGGCTTCCACGTGGAGCCGGCTGATGACTCGGTGGCTCCTGTGTGGTCACCCTGTGGTACCCGGAGCCCGCGGGGCGAAGGGGGTGGCTGCGTGGGGCTGAGAGAGGGTTTTGGTCCTTCGGGAGAGCATTTAAAACCATCAGGCTTCTGCTGAGCCCGGCAGAGGGAAGAGCATCAGGCATGTGCTGATGGGAGGCTGCGTGCCCAGCGGTTTGGGGTATCCCCAACGTTTAGAAGGGAATGGGACTGTTGGAACGGGTCCAGAGGAGGGCTACGAAGATGATCAGAGGTCTGGAGCACCTCTGCTGTGAGCACAAGCTGAGGGAGTTGGGGTTGTTCAGCCTGGAGAAGAGAAGGCTCCAAGGAGACCTTAGAGCAGCTTTCCAGTACCTGAAGGGGGCTACAAGAATGCTAGGGAGGGACTTTTGACAAGGGCATGGAGCGATAGAACGAGGGGAAATGGCTTTAAATTGGAAGGGGGAAGATTTAAATTACACATTGGGAAGAAATTCTTCATGATGAGGATGGTGAGGTTGCCCAGAGAAGTTGTGGATGCCCCACAGGTGTTCAAGGCCAAGTTGAATGGGGCTTTGAGCAGCCTGGTCTGGTGGGATTGGAACTGAACGATCTTTAAAGTCCCTTCCAAGCAAAACCTTTCTGTGACTCTATGATTGTGTATCAGGGCGCTGGGGAAGCACAGCCAAGCTCCAGGCAGCACCTGCAGTTCTTTGAGAGTGAGGAGTTAAAGTAAGTGCAGGATTAGCAAGTGATGTGTTTGAGGTTGTTAAACTTTTGTGTAATCTTACATATGCACATATGTACTTGGGGTTTTCTTTAGCAATTCTGGATTAATATTATTTTTGGTTTTCCTATTTTTCCCGTACTTTCTGTATTCTTACCAACATTGTTGTGAAAAACGGGGCTGGGGGAGACCGGGTGGGAAAAAAGATAACAGAACAAAATAGCTGAAATGAGGTGTGGAGTCTGGAAAGAATAATATCCCCTTTCTCTCCTTAGAATCATAGAATGGTTTGCGGTGGAAGGGACCTTTGCAGGTCATCTAGTCCAACCCTTCTGCAGGAGCAGGGACACCTTTAACTTGATCAGGTTGCTGAGAGCACCATCCAACCTGACATTGAATGTTTCTAGGAACAGGGCCTCCATTACCACCCTGGGCAACCTGTTCCAGTGTTTTACCTTCCTCATTATAAAAAATGTCTTCCTTATATACAGTCTAAATTTACTCTGTTTTAACTTAAAACCATTACTTCTTCCTTGAATCAGCTTAGGAAAGAGACCCGTTCAAGTTAGCTGCTTGGAAGAGAAAGACCTGGGAGTGTTGGTTGACAGCAACTGAACACAAGCCAGCAGTGTGCCCAGGTGGCCAAGAAGGCCAATGGCATCTTGGCTTGTATCAGAAATGGCGTGACCAGCAGGTCCAGGGAGGTTATTCTCCCTCTGTACTCGGCACTGGTGAGACCGCACCTCGAACGCTGTGTTCAGTCCTGGGCCCCTCACCACAAGAAGGATGTTGAGGCTCTGGAGCGAGTCCAGAGAAGAGCAACAAAGCTGGTGAAGGGGCTGGAGAACAGGCCTTATGAGGAACGGCTGAGAGAGCTGGGGGTGTTTAGCCTGGAGAAGAGGAGGCTGAGGGGAGATCTCATTGCTCTCTACAACTACCTGAAAGGAGGTTGTGGAGAGGAGGGAGCTGGCCTCTTCTCTCAAGTGACAGGGGACAGGACAAGAGGGAATGGCCTCAAGCTCTGCCAGGGGAGGTTTAGGCTGAACATTAGGAAAACTTTTTCACAGAAAGGGTCACTGGGCACTGGAACAGGCTGCCCAGGAGGTGGTTGAGTCACCTTCCCTGGAGGTGTTTAAGGGACAGGTGGACGAGATGCTGAGGGACATGGTTTAGTGTTTGATAGGAATGGTTGGACTCGATGATCGGGGGGGCAGTTTCCAACCTGGTGATTCTATGATTCTAAGTTATATTACTTAAAATGTGAGCACTGGTTAAGCATGGAAAACTTGAGGAAAAGCTCTGCCAATTTGTGCAGGCATTGCACACGTCTCAAAACTGGTACTTGCCAAGTGGTGCCTTCGGCGAGAGCGGAACTACCACATCCAGCCTGCAGGAGCTACCATTCCCTTACAGATTCATGTTCCATCTGGGAAAATAAATCCTGTTGAAAAGTCCTTTTTTATGGGTCTAGATTTTGTTTATAAGTTTTTTCTCTTTTTATTTCTCCTGCCTGTCAGGAATTCCTCCAAAAGAGAAGACAGGATCTTGTCAAACTGTTCAGGAACCTCACCTATGCTAGTTGTTTTGCCAAAGTGTTACCAGAGAGCTACACCAAGTGAGTCTTTTGATGGTACTTGAAAGAAAAGGAAGAGTTCCCACTGACTTTTGCCAAGTGTGGACTGAGATACTGAATTGATTCTTCTTGTTTTTCCCAGGTGGCTGGAGGCTCAGCCACTTCAGTTTTGTTAGAGGCTTTTCTGGGTAATAGCAAGGTGTAATACTTGTATGTAATAAGCTCAATATTTTTTGAGTAAGCCTGGTAGAAAATATGCTTACTGGATCTTGAAACAAATCTTTCATTTATGTTTTTTAACTTTCACAAATCAAATTGACCTCAATTTCAAAGCAGAACACTGAAACACTAACTTCTGAAAATGGTTCTTGAAAATATTCTTTTCCTGTCCTGAGGTACCTGATACTCATGTTGGACTATGGCCTCGGTCTGAACCTGTATTTTCCTTTAATTACTCACATAAAAGTGTGAGATAATTCAAATTAAGCAGTCATGTCTGTGTGTCATCCATGTCCCCATCGTGTCTCCCCTGCACCTTCAGGAGGGGTTTGGTAGGTGAAGCTGAAGTGCAGGCAAACTCTATGTGAAGTGTTATTAGACCTGGCCCCTTTAAACATGGTGGCATAAATAAATTTAATTTTTGTAAAGCTGTATTTATTTTCCTGAAAAAAATCACATTAAAATTATAGGATTTATTAGGGTAATAGACAATAAAATTGTTAGCTGTGGGCTTATTAGATTTTCTTTAACTCCCTCATATATTGGCTCTGTATTTTAAATCTTGGGTTATTTTTCTTCTGCATCTCACATGAAGCCAAAGAAAGCCAACCTGACTTTCTCATGATGTCAAGAGCTGCATGTTGTTCAGTGTCAGCTTTAGACCAGCCTGTGGCAAACTTGCATATTCTAAAAATATTCCCAAATATGTCCTAGCTTTGCTGATAGCCATAGACATAGCTACCTAAGATATGATGGCTGAAGGGAGAGCTTCCAGTTACTAAGACCAATTACTTTGTAGCCAAATAACAAGCAGTAAAAAACAACAACAAAAACAACAACACCCCTCATGTCCCAAATGATAAAACTAGAAGGCCATTTCAGACCACTTACCTTGCGTCATCTGGGAGTCCGAAGTGATTTAGTCCTTACCAATGCATTAAAAAATGAGCAGAGAGGATCAAGTTCTGGCATGGAAAAGTTAATAATTAATATATTTCAAAAAAGATGATAAATTATTAATAAGAAAATCACAGTCATCAGTACTATGTCAGTACCAGAATGAATGGAAACTCATATCTTCGAAACATTTTTCTCATAAGAAATGGTCTTGCAGAATGAAGCCAGTAGGGTTTAAAGTTTACTCTCAAGTTTTACAGAGGGTAAAATACAGGAATTTAGTGGGCACTAAAATGAAGCGGCCCTTGAGCCCACACTTAAGGTCATCTTACTCTGTTTAACCCGCTTTGAGTGCAGGGCATCGCACTGATGTCACCTTCACATTTTGAAGAAATTAATTTTGACCCTTTGGCAAATGGTGTGAAGGGAAATCATTGCTGTATCTTGCTGTGGCTTGTACCTGATGTGAAGCTGGGATTGGGATTAGAGGGTTTTATTTTACACACAGCTGTGAAAGGTGCCAGAAATGTTTTGGGATTCACAGAGGATTTCAGGGCAGCCTTCCACTGTCAGGGAACAATGTCTATGTAGCTTTTTTGATCTGAACAGTTTGAATCTGTTGAGTGAAGAAAAAAATCCCCAGACAGAAAAATACAGAAGGAAGTGAGGCAGGATGAAGACTGACTGCTTGCCTTGTCAGATGGCTTTGGTACTGTAGAAGTAAATGCTGTAGGACTACTGAGACATACATTAACTAAACAGCAATGATTGCTAGTGCAGTAACCACTAAACAAACAGTTCTGTAGATTCTGGACCCACATCTCTTTTCCCCTACAGAAAAACGCAAGGTCATCACTCCCTAGGTACTTTAATCTGGAGAAACTTAGTTATTAGAAAAGCTGAAAATCGGCTTAGAGGAGAGTTACTCAACTGCAAGAGGGCAACCTGGTATTTCTTGACGTTAATAAATGATGATTGAAGTTGATCAATTGTTAGCAAATTTGAATGGCAGCAGATTTTCCCCCTTTCACCCTCATGCTGAAACTTGGCCTCTATCCAGTTTGCCAAAACACTGTGCAAGTAGCGTCCTGGCATCTACTATGGAGCAAGTGTTGTAGCTAAGGAGAAGCACAGCTACCCCTTGCGTATCATATCCTGGAGGAAAATGTTTAAAACCTTTCCGCACAGAAGTCCATGTAAAACAAACCAAGCGTCAGTGGATTAGCATCGCCTGTGCTTCTGCCACTCCTTGTGGCACCAGGTAGGAGATGGATGAAGGGGAGTTTGTTTCTGGGAGAGAAGAGGTTCTACCAGCCAAAGCAGCTTTAACCTTTCCTGGTAATGTATTGACAACCACAATCCATCTTGTTAACTTTGCAGCTTTGCTGTAGTAGTATTGCAGCAGTTTTGCCTGGTCACATCTTCACTCAGGTTTGATCCCCCACCTCCGCGTCCTCATTGCAGCTAGTCCAAGCACTAGGGGTAAGGAAGAAATGTTTTCCACTAGTTTTGAACAAGGAACCTTTAATTTGAATAATAAAAAGTATATATGTATTTTTTAAGTGCCCGAAACCTCATTTTTCATGTGTTGTTCACCGTATTATTTCTTTTTTGAAATTTCAATGGATCTTCTGTTGTCTTACTTCCTGCAAAGGAGCAGCAGGGCAGGCAAAGGGTGAGCTGGAACCATTGTCCACGCCTGCTTGGGAGAAGAGGTAGTCTAATTCCTGAAATTTTATATAACAGAATTGAGATAGCTTCAAAAGATTTGGGGTTTTTTTATTGTGCAAATATATACATGTATAAAAATACATGTATATATGCGATGCTACAAATAACCATAATGAATTTCAAGGTTAAACATGGTCTCTGTTGCTTACTTTGACATTCAAAATACCTGAAATGAGAATGTTCATTCTTTCACGCACCAGAAGCAGTTATTCACGTGAGGTTGGATAGGAGCTTACAAGATTGTCTCGTTATATGTGGATGCTTATAACGTGGATGCGCACTGTTGCTGGCATTGGCAAGGCAAGCTGTAGCAAAATGTGGGGCTTGAATCTCTTGGAAATAGTTTGTCTAGACATTGCACAGAGTTACTCTCATCAAAATGGGCTTGGAGAGAAAAATGTGCTGTGCAGCGTTTTTAAAGCCAGAAGAGCTTTGGCATCAGAGTGAGTTGAAAACGAGATTCATGCCGCTGAGGTAGAAGTCATGCAGAGAAGGTGTCTCCTTTCCAAAAGGAAGGATTGACTGTATAATTATAGTTGATGTTAACATCCCTGAACACGCCCTTCTCATTACCTGACAGCTAAATTGCACAGCATAGCTGGGTGAGCTGGTATTTATTACGTTTCCACCTTGGGAAAACAACTGGTGTTACTGTCAGGTGGTGTGCCTGGCATGTGGGTGCCCCTGCCAGAAATCATTGGAGAGAGATGTGGGCGCAGGGTAGGTGCAGAATCCTAATGTGATGCTTTCTACCCTTGCTTGATTACTTTGAGTAGGGACAAATGAAGCAACTGTGCAGACAGTTAAATTCTCATTAGTAGTCTTCAGAGTAAACAAATTAGATGTGAACCTTGCAGACCTGTACAGACAGTGCAGCATTGAGGCCCCTTTCACTGTATATGGGGGGTATGCAGGCAGAGACTGGGGTGGCACAAATCTGCGTAGCTTCACTGGCAGGAATAACAGCAAACCAAAGCATGCACAACAATATATGCATTTGTATACAATCATCTGGGATAGTTCACTTTATATTAGGTGAAGAATTGCTAGTAGAAAACCATGAGGTTCACCAAAACCAGTCATTCCCCCCTGCCCTCCAGCTGTGGTTTGAACTTGAAAGGTACTGAAAATGCTAACATGTTCTTGGGCCAAGATATGTTCTTGAGTCCATCCTCATTTACAGTTGGACGTGATGCAATACAGCAGAAAAAATCCACAATGTGTATTAATTATAACAATCCTTATTATAAGGAAGATTTTTTTTTTACAGTGAGAACACTAGAACAACCTCCCAGAGGTTGTGGTGGAGTCCCCATCACTGGAGATTTTCAAGATGTGACTGCACAGGGTGCTGGATAGTCTCACCTAAGCTCCCTTTCTGATGAAAGATTGGATCAGATGATCTTTCCAGGTGCTGGCCTCTTCTCCCAAGTGACAGGGGACAGGACAAGAGGGAATGGCCTCAAGCTCTGCCAGGGGAGGTTTAGGCTGGACATTAGGAAAAAAATTTTCACAGAAAGGGTCATTGGGCACTGGCAGAGGCTGCCCAGGGAGGTGGTTGAGTCACCTTCCCTGGAGGTGTTTAAGGGACAGGTGGACGAGGTGCTGAGGGGCTTGGTTTAGTGTTTGATAGGAATGATTGGACTCGATGATCCAGTGGGTCTCTTCCAACCTGGTTATTCTATGATTCTCACATGGGCTGTTCTATAATTCTGTGGTTAATGCTTTTGTAATTCCTTAGCATGGTTCAGCTTAGGTCTCAACTCACTTTAAAAGACTCAAGTCTTGGAAGAGCCTGAATGCAGTTGTGCCTTAGCTCCTTGTGGCAGATTTCCATTGACCAAAGTCAGAAAAGGACTTGGTGGAAGATGAAGGTTTTAACCCAGGCCATGTGTATCAAAACCTCTTTTGGTGAGACTAGATTCTGTCATTGGTTTGAGCCTGCCCAGGTGAGTTGCTTGAAAATCCTTGCAAATTATTGCAGTCTGCCTCACTGGTTGTTTGAACTGCCCTCCCTTCATATACGGTCTTGAGGTTAGACTGGATTTTCAGTGTAGACAAAAGCCTGCTTACCAGTAAATTGGAACAACATTGATGGGGAGTAAAAAAAGAAAGAAGTGTCAGTCTAAACAATGGCATTTCCCCAGTACAATAAACAAATATTTTTTAAAAAACTGTATTTTTTAATTCTAAGATTACTGTGTGGTCTTTTGTATTCACAGGCATATTCTGAAGACGATAATTCTGGGCCAGATGCTGTCCTTGTTTATCTGTGGGACTGCTGTTACAAGCCAGTACCTAGCAGAACGCTACCAAGTGAATACTCCAATGTTTCAAAGTTTTATCAACTATTCTTTGCTGCTTTTAGTTTATACAACAATGCTGGCATTTAGAACTGGTATGTGAAATACAGGGTGGGAGATTCTGGTTCATCATTTTTTTTCTCTTCTATGTTTGCTTTTCAGATTTAGAAACTAAAGAACTTCATACTCATCTTAGCTTTTTAAAGTTCCTGCTGACATTCCTGCCTTGTAATGGAAATGAATTTCACAGGTTAAATGTGCATTTAATTTGATTTAATTTTTCATCTGCTTAAAGTTATGTGCTCTTGAGTTGCAAATTCTGTGGTATATTAGGGAAAACAGGCTCTGTTGTAACAAGCTTCTTTACCAGAAGCTATGTAATATTCCTCCTATTGTTATTAATTTACTCTTTAAACAAGTATAGTCTTGTCATTTTTTAGCTCACGTGGAAGAATTTCTGTGCTTTTTACCATTTGCTTTATCGCCTCCCAAGCTTCACTTTGCTGTATTGTATCTTTGTTAAGCAGAGGCAACCAGAATCGAGTGTCTCAGTATTATTTATGCTTCTAAAAAGCAAGATTTCTGTGCAGCATTTGGTTGGAAAGAAATATGTATTGATTGCTGCTTTCCTCTAAACAGGCAGTGACAGTCTTTGGCAAATTTTGAAACGGAGGTGGTGGAAGTATATTTTTTTGGGACTGGCTGATGTTGAAGCCAATTACATGATTGTAAAAGCCTACCAATACACGACCCTCACAAGTGTGCAGGTAAGGACCAACCTCCCTTTTGAGCTGTTGCTTTTATTACAGTTTTGGACTGGTTTGTGGAATAAGATTCATAGGACAGATATTAAAGCTATTTAATCTTGAAAAAACGTTCCAATATTTATTTTCTTTCTGCAGTACAGGAAAGAACATCCTACATCGTGAATAACATTTCCAGGAAACAGAGAAAATTGGCAGGTGGTACCCAGTGCCAGCTCTTGAGTTGAACATTAATTATTTCGCTAGAAAGCACTTTTAAGAGACAGCCACTCAGGATTTTTCCTAACACAAAATAAGGATTTATGACCAGATAACACTCACTCAGCATGGGTTCTTGCTGATGAGAGTGAGGTAGATTTCTTGCCTAGTTCTAGAAGCTGTTGGAGGCATTGTGAGGTGTAACCCCACATGTGAGGACATACTAGTAGTTAGCTGGTGTTCCTGAGCACGTAGTGAAGGATCAGCCTGATGGCTTTTGGATGTGGCACTTCAGCTGAGGCCCCTCTCTGGAAGCAATGGAGGGGACATCGGTGTGCCCGGCTCCTGAAGTGACAGCAGACATCCTCCGCAATGCCAATGCTTGGTGCTCTACTGTTCCACTGGGGTAAATCTTGTGTTCTGAAATAGCTCTACAAGCAGGAGGGCTAAGGCTGAGGTTTGTCAGTCTACATAGGCATAAGGTACTGGATGAGTTAGTGCCTTCCTCCTGCTTTCATCTGCATTCTCCTGTGCTTCCATGGCCAAATATTTGAGCAAACTGGCTCAGGGCACTGAGTGAAGTTGGAGTAAAACTTGTCTTTTGCTGGACTGTTAGCAAGCCATGTCAGGTCTGAGTTAGCTCACCAAGTTAGCTCCACTGTTGCTGCTGGAACAAGGGAGGGCACTCTGCAGAAGCAAAGAGAGTGTGTCTGCCAGCCTATGCCTGCTCTTACTGATGGTGGATCTGTGGCTGGGGTCATGGTCCTACTCACCTGAATAAAAAATAATGTACCCTGCAGAACTGACTGTTAGTTGGAAAGGAGTGTTTAAGTGCCAGTGTTTTACAGAGTCAAAGTAACAAGGGTTAATATTTAAAAGAATTACCTGTAAAGCAATAAACTCCTGTGGTCTGGGCTCCCTTTAGAGAATTGCATTAACTTTTTTGCACTAGTAAAGACCAGTAACATGTGTGTGCTGGATGATTATCGTCACATTTCCAATTCATAGTTAACATGCTATGACTCAGTGGGCCTTTAACTTTCTCACAAATAATGCCTAGGAAATCAAAGCTTTAGGAGTGACATGTTTTAGTCTCAAGATGAAGTTAAGCTGATATCCGAGACACTGTTTTGTCATATACTTTACAGCTGAAAAAGCCAGGACTTTGATCCAAGTTCTCAGAAGTAGTAAAGCTATTCCCATGAATAATCGACAAAGAATAGAGTAAGTTGTCCTGCTTGATTGCCACACTCAGGCATTTACTAAACCTTTTTCTCATGTGCTAGCCCTCAGACTGGTGCTGCTTTGTGTCAGTTCAGTAATTATGAATTTGTTGTAACTACCTGTTTCTGTAAGGCTTCTTGCACATTCTCTGAAGTCATCACTGTCAGAAATGAGATACAGGACCAAAAATCACTGTGATTTGCTCTAGTGCAAGGCATTTGCTATCTGTCAGTACCGAGCAGTTCTACAGCTGCATCAGAATCTGTCGTTCAGAGCACCCACCCTGCTTGCAGTACTGCCTGTAAGTGGATGCCTGGGAGATGTAAAAGCAAGGCAAGAGTATATTTTATCTTCCTGAATACAAAGTCATCACTGTTAAAATGCTGACTGACTGGAGCTTCATCTCAGCCCTGTGAAACTTACCTTCAAAGATGTTTCCTCAGCTCAGCAGGGGACTTCCATGTATTTTCTCAGACATGCACACGAAAGCAGAACTGATTTTCCTGTAGTTACAAATAATAGCATTACACGGAAGGGGATGGGAGATTTTAAATTAGATAACATTGGGATGGCAGCTCTCATTTCTCCATACCTAAAGAAAAAGACTTTGGTCCACAACCGAAGTCTTTCTGTTTAGCTGTGGCTGAGGCAATGCCAGAGGGACTTCTTGGTGCTGGTGTCCTTCTGTCTTGTGGCAGGACTTGACTGAGCTGCTGTTTGACCACATCCTTCATAATGAAAACCAAGCAGCATATCTGTGGTTTATTTCATGTTGCCCACTAGGACACAATTAGCATTTGATGATGATGATGATGAAAATTGGAGTGGACACATTTTACAGGCAGCTAATAACAGAATATCAGCTGGTAGAAATGTGTTAATCTCAACAGGAGAAAATGCGGGATGAACCCATGGGGCTCAGCTAGAGGCTACCCGAAAGGAACTGTGTGGAAAAGGAAACAGGATGAGCTGTTGAGTTTTCTTGCTCACAAAGCTGTCTGGAGCTTTCAAAGCAAACCAATGACCTCCAGCAGTCTATGATCATTTATTAACCAGGTATTAAAACATCTTTTAATAATTTACTCACTGTACCTTTAAAGCCTTCCTATAAACAATGTGGCCAAAGGCTGGCTTGAGTCAAAATGTTTATAAAGCAAATTAACAGGTTATTTGGCCTTTTCCATTATACAAATACAGAATAGAATTGAATGAATTTGCTGAGGCTTTCCTGGCAATGGTGATCCATATGGCAATGCTGCCATAAATGTCAGAAAACCAGAATGAATAAATGTTATTCTTTTAAATGATTCCATTGAAATAATTAATTGTGATGTTACATCTGCTTTCCACCTCTTTGATCTTCAGTACGGAAGAGAGTGTTTTCCACCAAAGAGCCTTGTAACATAGTAGATGAAGGGTAAGCAAGATCCAGTGGTTGAAATCAGATTTCTTCTGCCTGTAATTGAGGGTAATTGTCCCCTGGAACAGAGTGCCAGGGCTTATTCTTCATCATTTGGTGCCTGTGCGTCCTGGATGCAAGTCTTCTAACCAGGATGCTGTAGCTCCACAGCATGTTATTGATTTGAATGCAGCAGTTCCCCATCTGGCATTACTGAAAGAGCATGTGGCTAATTATCTACTACCCCCTTACATCCTAATTAAGATTTTTGTTTTAAAAGGCTTTTCATTCCACTTTTTCTGTTTGGGGTGAAAAACTGTTTGGGAGGTTGTAAAGCTATATGGTAATGTCTCAGTAAACGAGGAAGTGAAAGCTTACATATTAATTTGAGAGATGTGTACTTCCAGGGGGATAAAATTTTTGCTTTCTAATTTTTGTAATATTGCTTAGTTTCTGGAACTGCAACTTCATGCCAGAAAGAACAAATACATTTCCATACTCAGGACAGAAGTGATTCAGACCAAAAGTGGAAAGATAGAATTATGAGAGCTAAATTGTACATTTGCAGAAATGGATAAATGACCCTTGTGTGATACTTGTTTTAGTCAAATCAGTCAAATGTGAAGGAAATGTCAGAAAGTTGTTTTTGAGCTTAGAGAAAAGGTAAGATAGAGACAAAAACCTGGGTCTACGTAAAAACTCACTTCTTTTTCTAATAGAGCAAAGTTGTATTGAAATACATTGTTTTGCATATTAGGACAGGTGTGGCTCTAATGTCCCTTACAACTGCCTAGACAAGTGCTTTTGCACACACTTCTCAAACTGGACAAGCTGGAGGCAATCCAAGGAACAAAGACAAATGGAAGGCTTAGACTGCGCTGTTAGGATTTAATCTGTAATTAAACTCCCCTTAGTGCTGTGCTGGTGAGGCTTCAATATGTGTAGTTATGAACAAATTAAACCAGACTTACTGTGAAGTCTTATGAGTTTGGTTAAGCCCCTTGGGGGTGATGACTGAGCTAACAGAAGCCAGCACTGCAGAAGTCTGCAATGGAGCATTCTGGCAGGCAGAAGTTAGCAGTGAAGTTTTAAGGACTAAGGGCTTTTGCCTTGATTTTAATGATCATGTCCCAGTCCTATTGACCTGTTCCTAATACTTCATAGTGGCTTCAAGTGGCCAGATTTTAAGGGCTGTCATTTAAAAGTAATTTGTAAGCAGTCTTTGAAAGGCTGACTGTGTATTCTACTCTAGACTGTTTGCTTTGATGTTCTTACAGCACTCTACTGAGGCATGTCAGAAAATAGACCTATTTTTTCCCCAGGCAAATTTAGAAACAAAGTCTATTTTATTGAATTGAATATTAAACTAGTTACGATTAGCTAATGGTCTAGGTATTATTTGGTTACTCTGGAACATTATGACCATCTTATGCTGCAATGTGTTTTTCTGTATTAAGCACACACCTAACTCTTGACCTTTTTCTGTAATCAAGGAGCATGGGTGGAATGTGAGTGGGTCTATGAAGGCCAAGATATGTGAGATTTTAGGAACACATGGAGGGGGAATAATGAGGAAAGAAAGGAGAAGTTGATGTCACTGCTTATCATGGAGTGCAGACATCCTTGAACAGTAGTTATTAGGTCTTTTCTGGGCAGTGTCTGCAAACACATCCAGAGTGCTTCAAAACTCCATCTGCCTGTGTCTTTGCTGTGGTGTGGGTGAATTAGAGTGGGCTGCCTGCTTCTGACTAATTGTGGGTCAGCTCTACCAGAGAAGCAAAAATGCATTGGTGAATTGCATGTGATGTTGTGGGAAGTTGGAAGATTGGGAAGCTGACTTTAGGAAAGCTGTTCTTACATTCCTGACTTCCTTTTACCAGTTTTGCATGTGGCTTCCAGCTCATGTATATTTTTGTTTCAGTAGGACCCATGTGGGGAAAATAAAACCAAAACTGCAGGTCAGATTCTTGCCCCATTCACTTTGATGTAAAATCAGATCATTTGTGCCCTTTAATAGTTACAGATTTTTACTCTGGGTACATGGAGCCCTAAATTCTAATTACAGATTTGTGGAGGAGTCAAAAGATAAGATTGACAAAACCTATTGGGGAGCAAAGGAAATGTCAGAGAACCATCTCCTTTTTGTTGATTTAATGGGGAATGACGTGCTTTCAGAGCAACATCCTAGCATTCGTTTGTGAAGATATGAAGATCGATTAGGTCCATTACTAGAAGAGTTTCTAGATCAGTCCCTTCCTACCAGAAGAGAGAGGACCCTATGCCCCAGCCCCTGCTTCATTCACAAAGTGATTTTCATCATAAAAAGTGGGTCTGACGTCTCAAGCTAATCCACTGGGATTGCTTTGCAGCTTTCATTAACATCTGATAGCAATGGAAAGTAAAATCCTCTACCTTTGTTTTCAGGACAGTGCAATCCAGATTTGGGATGGGTTTCTCATTCAAACCATTTCTTTGCACACACAGCTCCTGGACTGTTTTGGGATTCCTGTGCTGATGGCTTTGTCATGGTTCATTCTCCGCGCAAGATACAGGCTGATCCATTTTCTTGCTGTTGCCGTCTGTTTGCTGGGTGTGGGAACAATGGTGGGTGCAGACATTCTGGCAGGGAGACAGGACAGCGAAGGTAAGGAGTCCTATGTTACGGGGGGAAAAGTGGAGAGATGTTTCTCATGATGGGCTAACTTGTGAAGGAGAAAGAGGAGCAAGGGGGGAGCAGATATAGTATTATCTTAAAAGAGAAGAAGATACACTGCTACTTCTGTTTCTTGTCCAAGAAGGTAGTGGCTGAGGAGGTGCTGATTTTATAGGGAGTTGTGGAATTTTTTACTTGTAGGTTTGGGTTATTACACCTTAAAAGAGAAACATTTGGCTCAGGTTTAAATTTTGCTGCTGTTCATTGGATGTGATGAAGCACGTCACTCTTGAAACCTCGTTCAGTTTTACTAATCACGTAAGATGGTCTAATAAATGTTGCTGCTTCTCCCTGCAAACCTTGTCTTGCTTACTCAGTATCAGCCTGCTGGCAACCAGACTTTTCTGATTTGCAGATTTTAATAAGCAAAAATAGCGAACAAAAGGTTACTCAACAGCAGCTGACTTCTCCAAGCTATCTTTGGCAGACCCAGCAGAAACGGTCCATATATCCTCAAGGCCCACGGATCATATTCTGGGAAGCAGGGACTTACTTCAGGAGAGCAACAGGAGACCTAGGCAGGGTGCCGGGATTCCTGGGACCTCCGTGAGGGAGTCTGGGCTCTGAGATCCAGGATCCAGCCAGCTGCAGACAAGGGCAGATCTCATCTTCTCCAGGACGCATGCCCACATCATTGCAATAATATTTTGAATAAGAATTTTGAATTTTCAGAGCCAGAGGGTTATGAGGCAAGGTACATTTCAGGGTATTGCTGTCATTAAGCAGCACAGAGATAAGCTTCGTTGGTGTTATTTTAAGGCCTTAACTGTAGGTAAGAAATCAAGAGAAGCTGAGGTTTAGTTTTAATGTGATGTGGTACAAGTATCACAGTCCTGTGGGAAAAAAAGCCTTCTTTTGCTGAGAATTCAAGACAGTTGTGCTCTGTTCACTGACCTGGGTATCCTTACTGCTGCTTACCCTCACGTTTTCTCAGTGATTGCCAGCTGGCTCAGGGAAGGAAATTTTCAATCAATTCAAGGATTTAAACAACAGTGATCCCCTTGCTATTTAGCTGATGCATAACAGCGGTTACTTGATGAGTGATTGTATCACAGGGAGCCCCATTTGCACAGTATAAATAAACCGCAAGAGGACACACACCACCACCCACCTGCAGTGCCCACTTAAGACTTGTCATAAATCTGAACCTGAATCCAGTCCTGCTGAAATCAATAGACTGATTTTAGCAAGACTTGAATCAGGCCTTACTGCAAAAACAGGGGCAATATCTAGAAAGGTGGAGAGCATCTCTAACTGGGAATTTTCTCTAGTCCCTTCAGTGCCTAAGGTCAGCAAAATTAGAGTTGGACCAGACTAAAGAGCAGTGGCTTGGTCAGGATGAGATTTAAATGTTGGGTTTAGCTTATTCCAGATTGTTTCGGATGAGGTGCACAGGTAGCAGAGTTGGTGCTCAGACGCCAAGCCACTCCTCTGCATACACAGGAGATGTTTCCTTTCCCCTTGCCCCTGAAAATGCTAGGAAGATAGACATGTTAAAGATAAATTTGCTTGTTTTTATAAGGAAAGTTAAAAAGTTTTTGCAGCATCACCCTTATTGTGGATTAATATTTCTGTACAGGTAGTGACGTGGTGATTGGAGATGTCTTAGTGCTTCTTGGTGCTTCTTTATATGCCATTTCTAATGTGAGTGAGGAATACATTGTGAAAAATCTGAGCAGAGTGGAGTTTCTAGGAATGGTGGGCTTGTTTGGGACTATTATCAGCGGTCTACAGCTGTAAGGATCTAATATTTATTTTAAAACTAATTAAGAATATTCTACAGATGATTGCTTGTCTACCATGAAATGTTGTTGTTTTTATTAAATTAATTCTTTGCTACATCTGCATTTGGCCTATATGGGAGTCCTTCCACTTGAATTTCATTTTTGTTGCTGATCAGCATCCGTTATATATTCTTTTTCTTTGCTCTACTCTTATTACAGCAATCCTAAAGCTGAAATCCTGCAATTGAACACATACGATACTTGCCTGTGTTTTTGATTTTGTTGGTCTTCATGAGGACACTCAGTATGCTGAGGACTGTTCACAGGAATATATTTCTTAATGATTTTTTTCTGTGGAAAAGCTTAGGAGATAGTCATTAGCAGGAGGTCTTGTGTATTAAATTTCAGTTTAAAATGAAGCCATGTGTACTCCTACAAATGACCACGTTACAGTAACAGACCACATGCACTTAAGTCTATCTAATGAATTTTATGTTCCTAACTTCTCATCATTATAGTTAATAATTTCCTCACGTGGTTTATCAAATAAAACTGAATATCTGAAGGATGAAAAAGCCTGGGAAGTAGCCATAAGAGTTAAATAAAAGTGCTGTTGCCTTTCAGGCATCTGAATTTTCAAGTCTTTTTTTCATGCTTGTTAGATGTTGGAGTTAATGTCATTCAATAAAATTTGAAAAAAAAACCCTAATTATGAATCAAAACGGTTCATATATATTTTGGTTTAAATTCTCTATTTGAATGTGTTTTTTCTTTCTTTTTACTGCATTATATTATTTCTCTAACTCTAGAGCCATTGTGGAACATAAGGAGATAATGAGAATTCAATGGAACTGGAAAATTGGTATGTGCATGACAAAATGATGTGCATTTTTACAGAACACTGGAAAATTATAATCATTTAGGCTTAAATGCTGGGGTTTTCATTTTCTTTCTCTGGATATAAAGCAGCACTCATATTATATTGTCCCAAATTTATTTTCAGTAAACTTTGCAGCTCAACAAAGAGATAAGGGTTGCAGGATTAAACATTAAAAGCTTTGAGCTCAAATTTTGCATTATACATATAACATGAAATAATTTTTCAAGTTAAACTGAAATAAGTTAAAATTAATCCTATTTAATTACAAATGTGTTTGGTGTTGGAATGTCACAAAAACATTTTTCTGTTGTCCTTCCTAAATGAAATATGGGAAAAATGGATTTTGTGACACATTTTGACCTCAACAGAACTGTACATTATAAAGAAATGCGAGTCGAAAGTTATTCAGTCAGCTCTTACATTAACTAGGAAAGAATGAGAAGTTTTTTGTGTAGATGCAGTAATTTTTGCAGTATGAGGTAGTCTTGGAAAAGAAGTATTTCTTCCATGTTTTGTTAAACTTACATTTCCATATCTTTTAGGAAACCTTATCCTAAAAGATAAAAATGCATAGTTTTAAAGCATCTGAAGAATATCAGTGCTCTCGAAAACCGTTATTCTGTGCCTCAGAAGTAAATTGTCATCTTGTTTTACAGCATTACTGTTCACAGTCTTTGCCCTGTGTATGTTTGCGCTGTATAGCTTCATGCCAGTAGTGATTAAAGTTACCAGCGCAACTTCAGTCAACCTGGGTATTCTGACTGCGGATCTCTACAGTCTGTTCTTTGGGCTTTTCCTCTTTTTCTGTAAGGTAAGTCGCTTTATTTTTTCACTATAATTTCAGATAATGATTTTACTCCAGAATTATAAAGAAAGCATAACATTCCTTAAAAGCCCCTGAATAGTCATTTGCACTTGCACATTTCTATAGTTTGTATCCCTCATCATTGGCAGATGTCAGTCAGGAGGAATCAGGCTTAGCTAATTACATAGCATTGCACCGTTAGGAAGATAGTGATTTTCGAACAATTTGATGCTTAATGGAATATGTCAATCTTAAGAGACAGTATATAATTTCCTGAGTTGTTCAACTGATAGAGTTCTTGCTGTAATCCCTATGTGGAAATGTATGTTAGGATATGGTTCTTCTCTACAAGTACTCAGAGGGTTTGAATCTCTGCTCTGAAAGGCATTTGATGTCCGAGAGAGGAGCAGTTTTGCCTAATTTCCAGGAATTGATATTTTCTTCTAGAAATTTAATCTGTTCATTACCAACAGGCCAGGTTGGATGGGGCCTTGGGCAGCCTGATCTAGTGGGAGGTGTCCCTGCCCATGGCAAGGGGATTGGAACTAGATGATCTTTAAGGTCCCTTCCAACCCAAACTATTCTATGATTCTGTGATTCTAACATCTTGGGATAAGATTCAAGTGCTCTCAGTGTTAGGGAGAGACTAAAGGAACTGAAAAAAATGCAGATAAATATACTATTCTGTATGTTCTCAAAAGGCAGTGGTCCAAAAAATTTCTGGTAGTGTCTATTCAAGCTAAATGACAGCAGTAAAAAGATTTCATTCCACTCTGCACTATTATCCAGAAAAATTTGTGGGAACCTTTACAGCAGTTGGAGTAATTGAATCAATTGCTCGGTGACTGGAAGGGCTTAGTGAGAAGCCTGTGAACTTTGCTTAAGAACTTAATTTGTATTATTCCATGTGGTTGCTTTCTCTTCAGCATTGTGAAAAGCCAGAAGCTTTTTAGGTCAGATTTGTTTCTGAAAACGAAGGCTAATTTATTTTACAGCAGGGATGTCTGGTAATGGTAAGATCTGACTCTTTTCAAGAGTATCTTAGCTTGGCGGTCTTTCCTGGTTAGGATTCCAAAACTCACCCCAAGCTACAAAACCTCCATTAAAAAAGAATGCAGGAATCAAACTGTACTTACATTCTAACAATTAAAAAAATCTTTTCTAAATTGCTTCCAAACATATATTTTGGCACCCAGATAGCTTAACTCAAGAGGTGTTGATAAATTTATATTCATAATAATAAAGAGGAAGAAGTAAGCAAGAGCTTTGGAAGGGATATAGTAAACTTTTATTCTTCAGCATTTTTAGCTTATTTTGGGGAAAGCTTTTTCTGGGAACAAATCATCTCACGTTGCTCACTGCAGGGTATTCTGGTGGCAAAACTGAAAAATGAATTAAAGAAGATTTTGGGATTGTATTGTGAGAGAATTTCAGATATTTATTAAAATAAGAACTTGCATCTGTGGTTTGAAACAATGAAATAGCAAAAAAAGGAGCAATAATAATGCCTCGCCTTTAGTAACCAGAGGGTCTGAGATAGCTTAGGAACCAAGAACTGAGAGCCTGATTTTGACACAGCTTTTAATGTAACTGAACACTTAGCAGTAGAAAATCATTATTGCCAAGTTAACCATATAGTTTCTTTACTTATGGGATAAAGACACCAGTGTTTTGCTAGTGCACTAAACTCTTCAGCCCTGTTTAAGGTGAAATGTGAATTTTTCATTCCTGTTTTGATGAGCTCTTTTTTATAATTTACTCCATAATGAATCTTTACTGTGTTTGTTCCTAATGAGCTCATTATATAGATACCTGTAATCCCTCCAGAGATGTTAAAAAAAGTCTCCAAAGGTTCTTGTATAAAATCGTATGGAAGGGAGTTTACAGCAAATATAGACACTAGATGGAGTTAGAGTCCTCCGCTAACATTTAAAGTAATCTTTAGTCTTGATAGTGACTCTGGGGATGTAAGCTTCGCAGGTATGACTGAAATCAGTATCTAAAGCAATGAAGTTGCTGCAATATTTGAAATGGAAAAAAAAAGGAAGGAAAATACCCAGGAAAAGTGAGCCCTCCCCAAGAAAGAAGGAAAGGAAGAAAGGAAAGGAAGAAAGGAAAGGAAGAAAGGAAAGCAAGGAAGGAAGGAAGGAAAGAAAGAAGGAAAGGAAGGAAGAAAGGAAGGAAGGAAAGAAGGAAGGAAGGAAAGAAGGAAAGAAAGAAGGAAAGAAAGAAAAAGATGGAAGGAAAGAAAGAAAGGAAGGAATAAAGGAAGGAAGAAAGGAAGAAAGAAAGAAGGAAGGAAAGAATGAATGAAAGAAGGAAGGAAAGAAGGAACTAATGAAAGAAAGAAAGAAAGAGAGAGTGTCAGTTACTGGAAACACAGAAAGAAAGAAAAAGCATCAGTTACTGGAAACACAGACAGGCCTTTAATCACAGCTATGCTGCAACAGGTTTGGCCGGTGAACTTGTGCAGGTGCCTTGATACAGACCCAGACTTGGCTCCTTTGATGGAAATACATGAGTCACAGGTAGGGCCATGGACGCTGCTGCTGCCTCAGTCTGGACATCTTCAGAGCTTGATGCTTCCTTCTTTGCAGACTGAATACTTGAGTCCAAGCTCCTCCAGGCAAACAGCCAGCAAGATGAGAAAAAGGGCACATATCACAAAGCCACTGTGTTTCAGTCAGCTTTTCCTTTTGCATGGTGCAGTGCAAGGGTTTCCAAGCCAAGGAATTGCAATGCCTTAATTGTAGATGCCTCCATCTTTTTTTTGATCAGAGTTCACTGTTCAAGTCCTACTGTTCATTTCATTCAGTACAGCTGTTTGATAAGCCAGAAGGAATTTTTCAAGTACACCTAAGGAAGCTAAGGAGGTTAGGGAATATTGATACTATGATGTAGGATGTCTTGTGCCCTTCGTCCTGCTGTTTAAATCAACGTGGTTTGGCAAAGATAAAACAGAAGACTTCAACAAATCTGCTGAAAAAGTGTTCCTGGCTGTGGATAACTTCAACACTTTGTGTTACTGAATCTGGTGTTAAGAAGTAAGCATTTATTTTTCTGCCAAGGTGAATGAATCTTGGCAGTTATTGAACTTCTAACAGGCAAGTAAACCATAAAGAGTGAAATTCCTAGTGTACATCAGCAGTTGAGTCTTACCTCACACAACTCTTAACACAGCACAAATGCCAATCTTGTAAAAGGAGTCCCAGTCTCCCTCTCTTCAAGAATTTACTGAGTGTAGAGCGAAAACTGGTTTTGGTCCAGTAATAACATTTATCTAGCCCTGCAGATGGTTATGAGAGCTGTGCAGAGAACCAGCTGCTCTGGTGACTTGCAGTAAGATGAAGAGATTCATCCCTTGCCAGGACCTGAAATATTTGGCTGTGTTGAAACAAAATTCTCTTAGGGGTACAGTGTTCCAGCATTCACGCTTGTAGACAACTGTCCTTGTGCGTCACCAGATTTACAGCCATTTGTTCTCTTTCATAAGGTTCTTGTATGTAGACCTAGGGAAACTCCCTGTCCAACAGTGTTGAGGATGAAATGCAGAGAAGACCAGCCAGCAGCTGGTCTATTAGTGCATGGAGCTGTTAAATTTTGGTTTTCAGACCTCAGTACAGATGGTGGTTGGTAATCCTCATTAAAATAAATTTTAAAAGGAAGGGTAGCTTTTGCATTCTTAAAACAAGGCAGCATTGACATCAGATGACTTAATGTGTCTCTTTCTTTTCTCTGCCAGTTTTCAGGTCTTTATATCCTGTCCTTCATTATTATCATGGTGGGTTTCACCCTGTATTGCTCGACTCCAACTCGGACAGCAGAACCCACTGCCTTGCCACAGCCCAGCAGCACCGGCTTGGACAACGCTGCACTAAAGCTCGAGGAGAGTGACAGTGAAACTCCTGCCATAGCTGTACAGTTCACAAGAGGAGAAACTGTGGTGGTCAGCACTGATTAAAGAAATGGCAGCATTGCTTTTTATTTTTTTTTTTTTTTCCTGCCAAATTTCCCTCAAATATTAATCTGGAGAACTGTTCTACTGTCAAGGCATATGTCATGCTGTACTGGTTTTAATGCACTGGATAGACTTTTGAGGCCAGATCCTCAATCAGTGAAACTGTATTGATTTACCCTTGCAGAAAATCTGGCCCTAAGAAGAAGACAGAGTAGTATTTATGTGGAGTCTCTGCGAAGTGAGGGGTTATTTTTAAATGCTTAATTAACTTAACAGCAAGTACGTGGGGGAAAAAACTAAGCCAAAGCAAGCTCTCAGGTCAGTAACAGAAGCAAATATTTTTTTATATTGCATTAGGGAATTAAATACGAAAGATACCATCTGGGGGCTTAATGGTTCCCACACCTCAGTGCTGGGTACTCACAAACAGCATCTTACAAAAGCCACTCAACTTCTCAGAGGATCTAGTTCTGCAAGCCATATTACATAAAAATGCCTTCCATGTGCTGATGGACTTCATTCCTCTGCTGGAGATTTGCTTCGTACATTCCATCCAAATGTCCATCTTTTCATAGTGCTGCACTCACTGTCACAGCTGGGGCTGCAGCAAGTATTTCAGTGTGATTTTTGCTAGTAAGGGAAGTCTGAATGTGTGTTTTTATAATGCCTTCTTTTTCTCTCTTGGTGGGCTGTTGTTTGGTGCATTTCCACTAGGTGGAGGAGACAAAATCAGGTTCTTCAGGCCTTACTCTATTCAGTAAGTCCTGAATGTGGGTTTTTTTTCTGGAAGAGACAGCAAAAGGGTTTGAATTGAAGTTCAGTTCTCAGTTAATTTCTCCCTGAAACAGGACACATTTCTGTGGAAAGATTTGAATAAAACTGGCATTTCTTAAAAACAAGTTGAAGCATCCTAGGCAATCCTCATTGCATCAATAATGACATAATCTCCAAAAGGTTCAGTGCTTTCAGTAAGTTTTCCTCCCCCTCTTCATATTTACAGTAAATGATCTAAAAAATGCAAGGCTGCAGTTTTAACATCAGTAAAACATACTGGGACGTTATTTTATTTTTTTTTTTGTACAAGTCTTTGTAGCTCAGGTGTTTGAAGGAACAAATTAATAAAGTTTTCAGCAGCTGAAGAGGCATCTCTTGGTTTGTATATTTTTTTGAGCAATAAAGAAACTCTAGCTTAAAATCATATTGTTGATTTTACTGACCAAATGATTCTTCTAACATCTGAGCTTTACTGGAAGACCATCTTGTGGCATGATCTGAGTGCACAGGCAGTAACATCTCAATATATAGACTATGGAGATCAAAACTGTGTAAAACACAGCTCATTAACTATGGATTTTTATTTCCAAGACTTTTAAAATATGAATGTAATAATATATTGTAATCTGATTCGAGCAAATTGGCCTGGACAGGACTTGTACTGAGCTGCGAGGTGAGAGGAGCAGTGTGGGGTAGCATGCCAGCTCGGGACGGCTTTAGTGATTTGGCTGGCTTATATTCAGAATTGAAAACTTTAAAACTTTATTTTACAAATAGGAGCTGTGATTTAACTTCACATGAAATATTTTCATGCCACATTGTTGGTAGCTAACATAAAGATGTATATTAACGCAAAGAAGGGCCAGACATCTTTCAGGCTTCAGCAAGGACACGGTTGATGCTTTTGTCAATCGTTCTGTCAATGATGCTATATCCTTGCCATCCCTATGATGCAAGGCTCTCATTTCTATCCCTGTGGCTCCGATGGATGAGAAGGTCTCCTCTGTCAGCCTAGGAGGGTGGACAGCCACATGCCGATGGCTGTGGATGGCTGGTGTCCTACCCTCCCTCACCTTAAATTCCTTCTCCTGTCCCTGTGGAGTAGTTACCTAGGGGAAGAAGAAGCAAGGATGACTTGCAGAAGGGATGTACATCACAAACCAGCACCATAGTGTAGTCCAGGCTTTGAACAGAAGAGGTGCTTGAAGTCTGGCCTTTCAAACTCCTAAGCATGGGGTGATGATGCCCCAAACTTGCTCTGTGAGGGATGAGAGACAGATATACCACCCCTAATCACTGTCTGACCCCTGAAGGAAGCAGGTGCAGATTCTTTAAGAAAGATGCATCTCTTCAGAGCACAAGTGACACATGTATTGCTCCTGGGGAAATGTGTTCAGTTAATGAATCACATATGCCGGATCATCTGGTACCTCTGAGACATGGCGCATGGATGAGTCTCTAACATATATCTTTTTAACACTGGAATAAACTGTAGAAAAAATCCAGCTGCCACTAGCATTAAGCCCAAGTATAAAAAAAAAAAGTGTGACAACCAGCCTCTGAGGTTCAGTTACAAGACATTAAAAATTATCTGACATCAGAATGTCATGGTGTGTTGGAAAAAAGGAAAAAAATCAGTGCGGCAGTATCCATGCTAGAGTGTGAGGGGGAGGATGAGCTTTTGGACATCAGGTATTTTAATGCTTTTGACCTTCCTTAAGTTGCACGTATTCAGTTCTATATGATGTGATGTCTGGGACAAGCACATTAGTTCTTGTCAACACCATTCACTCACACTTTATGTATTGTGGGATGTTTCATTGTGTTGTATGTATCTGTCTTGTAAATATCTGCAATCTTCAATCAATTTAGGAATTTTGACAGAGGGAAGCTTCACAAGCTATATGATCAATCCTGAACAATTTTTAAGCAAACAGACAGAGATTCCTAAAAATGAGAAGTGAAGGATCCTGGGACTATCTTGGTCTTTCACCAAAACACAACCTACTGGCAGTTTAAGCATTAGAGCCGATGAGAATCTGATGAGCTGTGATGTTACAGCATTTAATATATAACTTGAGGCTACACCTAAACCTATACTCTTCAGACAAACAGCATCTGAGACCTTTGGAGTCTCATTCTCCTGAGCCCTTCCTCTGCAGCCCTTGGAGGGAGCGATTCACATTTCCTTTGGAGATGCCAGTGTTTGTTTATTGAGATTCCTTGTTTTGAGTACCTAGTTTCTGGTGGAATGAAGCCAAGTCTAGAGACCCAACCAAGTTCAATTCCCCCTTCTTATGGGTATTGGTGTTTCTAGTAAGGGATATTCCAAGCTGGAAGTTTTACTGTTAATGTGACAGATGAAAGAGGCATAGAGAGATTTGCTTAGTGGCTACAAGAAGCCTATGGCTGGTTCAACAAGATTTGTGTGCAGTGGCATCCAAAGTGTGCATCCTTCCATACTGTCCAGATACAGTTCAATTTTTCTCTTATATAAGAGAATTCCATACTGAAAGTTATAGATTTTACAGAAAAGAGCCAGAAGGAAAAATCTGATTTCTTGTACACCCCAGATCAACACACTGCATCTGATTGCTCAGAGTCAAATGTGCAGTTTTAGTTAAGTTGTGGCATCTCTTTAAAATCTTGATGTTGAATTCCCAAAGCAGTATCAAATTCATTTCTTATGGAAGTAGGAGAATTGATTTTTTTTCATGATCCATTTTCTCTTGGATGTATAAAGAGTGAATCGAGAAAGAGTTCTCAGAGCCCTCTGAGAGCACGCAGCCTCCAAGAGCAGGTTCCCATGCCCTTTCAGATTGATATATTTTTGTTAAGCTACCAGCTGGGAACAGTTGTGATATTTTCATCCTAAATCTGTGGCCTGGGGTCAGTATCACCAAACTCAAGCCTATGACATCACCCTATTCAAAACAGACTTTATTGCACCAGCTCATCTCCAGCCTGTCTCCCTAGCTGTCAATACCATAGGCAGAGCTTGTGCAACAAGGCAGAAAGATCACTGAGACTACAGGTGAAAGATGCCTTTGTTTACAGAAATCACAGTGTCAGAGTATCCAGAGTACTCTGAAAGAACAATATATACTGAAACTACATTACAGACAACTTCCAAAGAAGGCATTGAAGAAGATGGCTAAAAAAATTATGGAGACTTATTATTGTACCAAAAAGATTTTCATGTTTATTTGAGCATGTCAAGATGTTTTTATAGAAATACCAAGGTTTATTATGTACGTATCTCCAGAGATCAAGGAGACTGAAAGTTTATGTAAACAGCAGTTAGTGACAGCAATTGCAATTCTTTAGAAATATTCTTAATGCTACAGCAGTCCAGGGCTATGCTGCTGCTCTACAGCACCATCTATTGACACTGTGTCTAATTATTTTAATTAGGAACAGCACTCTGACAGGCAAAAGTGCAACTTCCACAACACAACAATATAACTCAGTAAATGCGTGACCAAGGGTGTGGTTGGAAATAGGGGGAATGTGGTAGGAAGAAGATTGCACAAGGGTATGGCTGCTTGGCAGTAGTCCAGAACAGATTGTTTTGGGGTTTTTTTTTTAACTCATTATTATTATTTAATAAACCAGATAGTTTATCCATACATACATCTCTGCAAAAAGAAGTGGAGAATGTTTTAGGTTTTAGACTCTAGGTGTTGAGCCTATAAAACACCCCTTCCTTGAAAAATCAAACAAAACCATGACAAAAAAATTTGAAATGACTGAAAAGGGTTACTCTGGGTGGGAAGATGTAACCAATCTCAAACAAGACACTGCTTCATGTTCTGATGATAACATAACAGAACAGAATCATAGAATGGTTTGGGTTGTAAAGGACCTTAAAGATCATCCAGATCCAACCCCTCTGCCATGGGCAGAGACACCTCCCACCAGGCCAGGGTGCTCAAGGCCCCATCCAACCTGGCCTTGAACATTTCTAGGAAGGGGGCATCCACAACTTCCCTGACCAACATGTTCCAGAGCCTCACAACCCTCACCATGAAGCATTTCTTCCTAATGGCTAGTCTAAATCTTCCCTTGTTCAGTTTAAAGCCCTCAATATGTGTGTGTGTATGTGTGTCCATAATATTTGTGCTCTTGAAAAATCAGTGTGTACATAAAAATCTGTACAGGTACAGGATACTGTTGATGTTCTTGCTTTGCTGCACTGTTTGCAGCAGGGCTCCTTCAAATCCACTGTGATAAGACTGCCATGCTCTTTGAAGCTCAAAAACCTTTGTAATTTGTCTCCCTTTGCCATTAGTGTAAGTGCCTGTTGGATTTCCCTGAAGAAATTACTTTCATTTAGTAAAGTTTATACATTGTATGTGTTATAAAAAGAAATCCCGCTCTGTAATCCTGTCTCTTGTAATGACTGTAAATTAGTTTGTTTCTTGAGAGCACAATTAAATTAAAAGAAGCATTCAGGCAGCTGGAATGCAATTATAGCATAAACCCACGTGCCATGGCAATGTGATATGAAGGTCATGAATTTAGTGAAACAGGAGTTGGTGTGCACAAATATGCAGTTCCTTCCTTCCTACAATGTTTGCCTAGTCATGCTAACCTGAGAGATGACTGCATTAGCTAGATACAGTCTGAGAACTACCTATATATTTCATCCATGCAGAGAGGAAATGCCATCTCATCTCTGTGCTGCACCAGCTCGTGGATGGTGACACACGCTGTGCTCTGGCAGAGCGAATTTGCTCATATCCCTTAGTCTAAGGGATGTATTTGATGGGGAGTGTCTTATCTGTTTGCACAGAGAGCACATCTTGCCTGCCTCTAACCCTTGCATGAGCTGCCGTGGGGCTTCTGCTGGGGAAGTGGGAAGCCTGGCGCTTGGCTGGGATGTGTTCAGCCACAGCTTGGATTTTGCTTTTGAAAAGATGAAGGCATTCCCAGCTTCATCACAACTAATATGTAAAAGACTCTGAGAAACAACAAATTTAACCTATGCCTTGTATTTATTGTTTTTTTCCCCTTAGTTTTGCTTGCTGTGTATGTATTTATCTACTTTTCTTGCCCAAATTACATAAAAATCAACTTCTTTGGATGGCTGGTTTAGCAGAAAGGAGAAGGGAGCAGGAATAAAAGGAACCCTCCACCAAGGTGTGCTTCCTCACACACAGATTTGCAGTAACTCTTTTTCTCAGAAACTGTGAAACATCATGTAATTTGGCTGGTGCTCCCACTCTAGTCTCGTGGAGCAATGTGGAGGAGATCCTGCTCAAAGCAGGGTGCTGGGTGGGCAGCAGTGTGTCCCTAGGTGACCACAAAAGCCTGAGTGAAGCAGCTCTCTGAATGGGAATGGTAGCAGTAGAGACACTGTGTTGGTTGAGGCCATTGGTTTGGACTTGATGATTCAAGAGGTCTCTTCCAACCTGGTGATTCTATGATTCTATGATTTCTGCACAGCACACGGCATCTAAGGCCACATCATCGTGCCTACAGCTGGCAGCTATGCCCCCTTTGCACAGTACTCAGCTCTTGTTTTCCCTGGGGCCCTTGGTGGTTCTAAGATGCTGGTTATTATCTTGAGGGTTTCTTTAGGTGCAGAGTCTGAAAAGGCATGAAGGGTGAATGAGAGCCCATCAGCAGAATAGTTTTACCTCTTGAAACTGAGGTTGCATCAGATAGGCCCTGGCAGGTGGCATGGGGGAGTCGGTCTGATCAGTGAGGTCCCCCAGGGGCGTGCTGGGAGGCTGCAGAGAGCAGTGGGAGCTCAGACTGGTGCAGCTTTGTCCACACTACCCACCTGGAGTGGCTCTTGCTGGGAATCATGCACCAGTTTGGTTTCAGTGGAGGCTGACCGACCCACTCCTGAGAGACTGTCTGTGAGGAAGCTAAAATATTCAAGATATGCAAACAAGTGTTGTGCCACAGATTGTGTCTTTACAGCTACACTGCCTTCCATAAAGTTAGGGCCACATGGATCTGACTTCCAGGACAAGCTGCTGGTATGTGCTGTTCTTCTCTGAATTTGTTTGGGGAAGTCCAGTCAGCACAGACCACGATTTGGCTGCCTTTATTTTATTTTCTATGTTTCATCCAGTGAAAGCTGTGGTATAAGTTAGCTGCACCATCAGATAGCTCAAGTGGTGTCAATAGGGGAGGAAGGACCCTGCAATTCTTCCATGTCCCTAGGTTGAGGTGCACAATGATTCTATTGTGACACAGTTTGAGGAGACTGAGCAGAGGTAAATAAATCTGACTCACCTCATACTCCAGGTTCCTATTGTAATGTCCCTTGCTCCCCTGTGGTGTCTGCTTTCTGCAAGAAATCATTTGGGTGCCAGGAGTCTGCATGTACTTCATCCAGGATCAACCAGTAATGAGTGTCAGTGTGAACTTCATTAATGCCAGTGTGAAGTCAGTCTCTTAAATGTCAAGTTCATGCACATACCTAAGCCCTGATTTGTTTCTGCAAGGCCTATTTTCATTAAAGAATTTGGAGAAGATGCACTCTTACCACTTAAGCTGCTCTGCAAAGTCTGTACTGCCTGTCACGATGGGCTGCAGGATTTGGGATACTGGAGGGACAATTCTCTCTGAGAAGAAAGCAAGTCACTTCAAAGGCTCCAGTGAGTAACTAAGACTATTGCTAATAAAATATAAAATGTTGCATCAAACACCCATCTGATTTTCCTGCAGCTGTTTTCAAAATTTTGAGATGTCTGTCTCTCCCATCTACAGTCCCTTTACAGATGTTTTGACTGTTCTTGAATGACCGCTGAATAAAAATATACCGCATTGAAGGAAGGGAATGATGTATTCATGTATGAAGAACATTTCAAAAGACAAATGTCCCAACCCAGACAGTTAACCCTAAGACTCCAGCATGAGGGTTATGGTATATTGAGAGCTAGCAGCGTTTTTTTGTAAAGAAAAGGACCTTTCATCTCAGAACTGAATGAGGAGAACTGAAAAACTGCTACCCTTTCTTTCTGCAAAAAAGTAGAACAGTCTTTTAGTAGTGTTACCAGGCAGAACTTGGAGTCACGTTTGTAACAAACTGAATTAAGATTGTTTTAAAAAAGACCTGCATTTTATTTTTTCATTTACTGGTAGCACTATGAAGTTTTCCATGGGGACTGTCTTGATTTGCCCCAGGTCATTCGATTGCCTTTCAGTCAGCAGAAGTGGCAGATCAAAGAGAGTTCATTAAAATGATCCAATATTCAATTTTGACTGTGTTTTGGGGATGCTGTGTTGCGTTACTTGTTACTACACCAACCTTTACCCTCAGGTAAGAGCTCCTCTGAGAATGGTGCTCCATTCAGAGCTGATGGATTCGTGTCCCTGAGGTACTGACCATGTACTGAAACCAAGACTGATTGTGGCCTTAAAGGTAAGTGCAGGAAAGATGCTGACCTGTGACCAAATCCTTCATGGTCTTCTCTTAAAGAAGGGGAGACAGAGCAGATGACAACTGCCAATCTAGCTTCTCCCAGTAAGGGATTGTCCTATGGATGCTTTTGCTCGATGAATTTTTGTTGCATTCCCAGTTTGATTCACTCTTGTTTGCTAAAATGAACACGTACTTGTTCGTCTCCCCTTTCTGTGATCAACCATAGCAAGGTTAATCCTGCCTGACTATGGGCATGTCCCTCTGTGGTGGATCCTGGCAACATGATCTGGCAGGTGGGATATGATCCTGAGTGTCCCTGTAGGTCCCAGGAAGGAGAGTCATGGGCACAATGCCCACCCCAGGCCCCACTGCCCTTCCCCTCTACTATTAAAGGCAACACAGAGAAGAGTTGCTTGCATGGATGCCATGGTGTGATGGGGCAAGTCGGAGTCAAATGAGCAAGAGCTATTCCAGCTGTCCCTGGACATGTGCCATTCAGGGGCAGACCTGAGGCTTGCTGACATACTGGCATGGACATGGTGCTGTTGAACACCTGACCATCCTGTCATAGAATCATAGAATCACCAAATCATAGAATCACCAGGTTGGAAAAGACCCACTGGATCATTGAGTCCAACTATTCCTGTCTCTGCCATGTAATCCTGACTCCTTCAGGGATGCCACGCTAATTAAAGTCCCTCTTTGTTTTCAAAGACACATGGTCCTGTGCATGCTCTGATGCTTGCAATTAGAGGCTCACAGCCAGCAAAGCCTTGCAAATATGTTTGTACAAGCTCAGAAAATTCCAGCTCTGCTCAGCCCATTGTATCCTTCAATATGGCACAGCATCAAGATGCACCAGAGTTGTGTACTTCTGGGACTTCTTCCCATCCAATTAAGCTGTGATTTCTATCTCAGTAGTTAGTCGATCTTCTGGCAAGGTATTCAGTCAGAAATTAATTAGTAGGAGCAAAATGTTGTGAATACTTACTGTGTTAAGTTTTATTCTAATAACCTAGTTAATAATTTCATTTCTTCAAGCAGAAGGAAAGTAGTGTGAATTCCAGTGCTTTGATCAGGTGGTGACATTTTGATGTCAAATTGCTAAAATAAGAATCTAGACCAACAGTGCTGTACAAAAGCAATTTGAAAGTACTTTGGTGGTTTTGAAAGTGCCGCTTTTGGAAGATGGAACAGCACTCGGAAAAACATCTGTGCCCCAACATAGCACCACTGAAGTTTAGTGCTGTATGAAGTAGAAAGGACGTTATGTACGTCCTTCTTCATAGAGGTAAATGACTTGAGCTATGAAGCACTTAAGATCTTGATTATTCTGCTTAGACTCTTGTGAATGGAGGCTTCTGGGAATCTCAGTGGTGCAGACAGGACCATGACTCAGGGCAGGTTGCAGGAGAACACTGCCTCTGATGCCTCTTCTTCTTGCTCTGCTGTTCCTGTCCAGCTGGGGCAGAACATGGTCTAGAAAACTGCATTTCTGCTCCAACATCTAGCAACATTTCAGTTTTATCTGCTTATTCTTTTCAACCCTGTTCCCTGAAAATGTATGTAGACTTTAACTATTTAGTACAGAGCTTCACTATCTGCTGGTGACATTCTATATTTTCTTTCTATTTTGAAATGGCCAAGTTGACTTGAGGCCATGTTGCAATGACAGGTCTGCAGGCAAACCTTAATCTGGGTGTTTGGCAGAGCCGTGGGAGTCAAAAGAAGAGCTTCCTTCTCATGTTGAAACAGGAAGAACATTTTCCGTGGAGGGAATAATGAGTTTGACCATTTACGCTGTGACTTATGTCAGGCCATTTAACACAAATACCAGAGCAGGCAAGCTTCAGCATACCAATGCCCTGCACTTGTATGCAGCACTGGAATCTGTGTTCAGCAGGTAATAACACAAACAACAGCTTTCTGCTTTCAGTACAAGTGATTAGCGATGTTTGTCTGCAGGTTTACTGCAGTAACAGGAGGTGATTTAATTTTGACATTTTGAAAGTGGTTATTTTAAGGTAATGGCACAAAGGCATGGTTGTGAGGGATGCTTTTCCACATCTGAGACTTTACTTATAAGCAAACAGATTTTTTTTTGATCCAGTACTTAATTTTCTCTGTTTCGTTTGGTATAAACATTCTTTCTTGATACAAAATGCCTAGTGTTCAGTACAAGTTACTGGGACATTTGCCCTTACCAGGCTGCCATCATCAACAAATGGCATAGAAATATTAGCGATGGATGAGCTTGGTGCTGCTGGGAGCAGAGGGTACGTATCTCACAACAAAAGTTGCTCTTGGCCAAGTGGGATCGTTCTTAGAAAAGTGAGCTTAGGCAGATATTTAACTTTTAATGCTGGCACCAGAGCTGTGGAGTTTGTGCCCTGTTTTCAGCAGAGGGTCCAGACTGGAATACTCCAGATTCCACTCTGTGCCCGCTCCTGATCTGACTGGAAACCTTGAATCTTTCCAAATGGAAAAATAACTGGAAAATATTTGTCACATTTCTCCAAGTTTAAAAATGCATTTCTAATTATCTTTAATGTCATGTTTGGCTCCAGAAACTGGAGTGATACTCATTGGTTTGATCCCATAAGCCTTGATGCCCATAGGTTCTTCCTAATGGGAGGGGAACTACAATAAGGAAAGTAGTGTACCGTAGTCTGTTATCTGATTTCTCACCACTTAAGTGCCTTGATGAACCAATTTTGGTAGTAGTTAGTTTGGAAATAATGTAAATTATTGCTTCAGACCATCTCTGCTAGAATAGCATGTTTCTGGAAGTGGCCTTATGGAGTCAAACTTCTGTCATTTGTAAGTGGCTGACATTAGTTGGTCAAACACCAAAAAGATTTGTTTGCAGTGACTTTACTGGGCTCTGTTTAGATCTTTCTCCACAGAAGTACTGCCTTGCAGACAGCACACTTCCGTTAGAAGTTCCTGTCTGGAGAAAGACTTTCAACTGCAAAGGTGTTAGACTATTTTTTCAAAGCTTTTTTTCATCAGAGATAAGATCTATACTTGCCTACAGTCAACCTCTCTGAAACACCATAAGCAAAACAGAAGCCATCAACAAACTGCATTAATATTTTAGAAAAGTATTTAATTATTTATGGTGAAGCATCAGCATATGCTTGATATAAAACTTCAGTGTAAAGTAGTTGCCTTGAGATACACTTCTCCCTGATCAGTACTGTACCCCCGGGAACAGTTTATAGGGCTTTTATTTATCAGAGAACATCAGCAACATTTAGTTAACTTAGAAGTATATTAAAGCCACTTTGCATACTGGGGTTATGGTATTGTTTGGTTACTGTCTGGGTATGCAGGAGTCAGCACAGGCTTATTGGGTTTCTGCTTGCAATACCAGCACAATGGGGGTTACTTAGAAAGCATGGAAATAAGCTATTTTATTACAGCTTCTCAGATAACATGATGAAACTGTCACGGTCTGAGCAGCCGTACTGATGGCTGGAACCCCAGGATGTGAGACTGGAGACTCGGTCTGCTGTGGGACCGTTAGGTGACTGGGGGAAGTCATTTGATCTCAAGTTTCCTAGGTGTTAATAGGGGGCCAGGAGGACACCAGCTTTCTTTGTAAATGCATCTGGACTTAGAGATGAGAAATATCTTCCGAGTGATGTGGTCCTCAACAGTTTTAAAGGACTATGAGTTAGAGATGTGCTAAGAACATAGTTAATTTCTAAAAGTTAATTTAGCTAGTCCAACATGTATGATATTTCCTACTTGATATCTATTAAAGGACATTCTAATGTGCCACATTGGTTTTATATTGTAGCACCAACAAATTCAGCATTATGACACTCTCCTCAGCATACCTGGCTTTCTTGGGGAAGCTGGAGGTAGCATCAGAGAGCTGAGGATACAGACCAGAGGCTGAGATTCTCTCCTTGGCTTGCCTTAGTTTTAAATTATAGTGACAATCAACGTGGTTGACATGAGGACAAATGAATAGTACGGGCTGAAGCGGTAATACAGATTTACAGGAGATAACAGCAGGTATTTCAGAAACACTCCTCTCTCCAACAGTATCTCTCTTGGTACTTGATATGGATGCTTATCCTGCCTTTCAATTTTAATTTTCTCCCTTCTGCAAAGGGATTTTACCATTTCCTGTATTCATAGCATTGCATCAAATGTATAGTTCCACAGAATATTAAGGGACCTCCCCAAAATCTCAGATTTAACAATGCAGAAGTTGTTAAATTCTCATTGTTGTATCAGGAGATCACTGCCAAACCTGGAAGCTGAAGATCACCCTCCTGAGGTCCAAGCTAGTGCCTGCCCCCACAGCCCTGAGATGTGCTCCATCTTTTGCAAAGGCGCCCAAGTATGTCAACTCTTGGGTGGAACTTGGGTCATTGCATGAAATATTTTGTGGCCTAAGTTCTGTTCTCACAGAAAACATGATAAACAGCAGGATACTTAGGCTAGGAAGGCAAACCCACCGGCAGATTTATTGCACATTTATTGGTACAGGCACTCGATAAGGCAAAAAAATTAGGAATAGAGAATGGTGTAGTCTTATACAGTAGCAGAATCAGAGGGAGTGAATTTCACAGCTTCTTCTGGGAGTTCAGCTTTTCTTTGACTACTGCTAGCCTATACCTGCTGGGCATCACTTTTATCTTTGACTCAAAGGACTCTTCTGAAGAAGGTTCCTTCCCCGGCAATTTTTTAACTTGAAAATATCTCATAATCTAAGGCATTTCAAAGGTAAAAAGAGACTCTGGACTTACTTGCAAGGATGTTATCAAACTACCCTCTGGAAAAACACTGGTTTTGCCCCTGTAATGTGAAACAAAAGAGCACTGAAGAAAAGAGAAGAAAAGCACAGTTCTTACCTAGGTGCCAAGTCAATGCACTTGGAAGCCAAAGCAGCATTCGGAGACAGATTTATTTAGCAATATGCCTGTGATTTTTTTAGTCACCATGGGAGCTTTTAGACCTCTTGGTCCTGGAGATTGGAGGTGAGGGTCTTGCCTTTTACAGAAAGTAAGTATTTTGCCCTTTTGCTTGCAGAGGAAATGAGATCCAAAGGAATAATAATGACTAGATCAAGAGAGCTCCTTAGTTACTGCTATTTAAAGAAAATTGTTTGTTTGGATTTGGGCAACATGACTCATGATATTTAAATATTTGAAGCTGGCAGTAGTAACCCATCTCTTTGTTTCTCTGCTCAGAACTTCCACAGCCTCTTTACAAAGCGATCATTGTGCTGAAAACACACAGAAACCTGAGTCTTTCCTATTTGTACAAGTATTCACAGTAATGACACACTTTTGACCTTGGATGTTTTCAAACAGTTGAGAAAATAAAGAAGGTCCAAATCCAATTGTATGTTCATTTAATTGTCTTGGAGTCCTCTCCAAACAAAATACTGCAAGAGCTCAGAGCTGGACTTGATGATCTGAAGGTTTTATTCATGTTTAAATTGAGATCCAGCTCTTCTAGCAACAAATCTACTTTGTTGGTAGGAACTGGGAAGTTTCTCACACAGTTTGCAGCCCAGGAGATGAGAAGGAAGGACAATCATTAGTTAATTTGCAGATATATTATTTTGGTGCTACCAGAAAAGTGTGCCATCCAAAGAATTACTGCATAAAATGTCACTAAAGTATTATATGGATGCATGGCAAGATTCAAGCTTGTTGACCAGGCTTTTGTTTCTGATATGGAAAGTTCATGTAGAGAATGGGGTTGTTGTGGAAGTCTTTTCTTTAGGTAAAGCATGTAAGCTCTTTATTTCTTGTGTCTTATGTGGCAAACTGACTATTACTATTCTAGGTAAATGAGATATTCCAGAATAGCACTATTTGTAGTTGCTGTATTCCCAAATAAAAGTAATATTTCCCATATGGACAAATACAGAGAAGGTCAACAGCCTTTCTATTCACTGTGCACCTTGTGTACATGAACAGCAATTCTTCTGCATGTGCAAATTTGCTCTAGAGGTCCTCATCATCTAGGGGACAAGTTTTCAGACCAGTACTGCTTACTGTGAACCCAGTGGATGTCCATACACACCCACCTCAAATCCTGGGGCTTGTACTTGTTATCTAGTTCTTAGAGACAGCCTGGTTAAGTTAAAAAGGGAGCAAGAGCATTAGCACAGTCACATTTCAGCACTTCTTCAAGAAACTGTTTCCTCTCACAGTGTTGTCAAGCTCAGTCAGAGGAGGAGGTTTGCATCTGTGGCTCAGCTGAGATACTGCAGAGCGTGATGCAGATTCTAAGGTTATAAACAAGTTTTAGTCTACATTGACAACTGTGTGCATCTCTGCCTTTCCTCTAAACTGCAGAAGCAAGAGCAATTAGTCTGATAAAGATCATGACTGTAGAGCAGACAATATGGGTTCTAATAAAGCAGGCATGTTTTCCCATTAAAAAAATTTGCATAACATAATTCTATGAAGAATTTCTTCATTTTTCAATATTGTTTTCATTCACTGACTGAGACTGTTCTGTGTGTTTTGACTTCATGAATTCAAAACACCATTAAACAGAAGGAGAACGAACCTTTGATGTGGTGGGGGCTCAGCAGTTATATCAACATGCAGAAGCTTTTGACCATGGGAGTTGCCTTTGCTTTTGGGGAACAAGGAAAGACTAAATGTCTCCCTTGTTCAGACATAGTGGAAAACTACTGCAAAAGTGATACGGGTGGTAGGACACTGGGACAAGTTGCCAAGGGAAGCTGTGATGCCCCATCATTGGAAATGTTCAAAGTCAGGTTAGACTAGGCTTTGAGCAGCCTGATCTAGTGAAATATGTCCCTGCCCATGGTCAACAGCTTGGACTAGATCTTCAAAGGTCTCTTGCAACCTAAGCATTTTTATGATTCTATGATTCTATGATTCTATGATTCTATGATTCTATGATTCTACGATAAAGTGATGGGTTTCAACCCTGGGGTCTGAGATGTTTCCTAATGCTGTGATGGAAAAACCTAAGGAGGACGGAAAGATGTGGTAGATGCTGCGTATTTGTGAGACAAAGAGGTTCAGCTCGGCAGATAATCAGAGAGGTGCTTTCTGTGAAATTATGAGAAAAGAACCCAAAGCATGAAACTTCTGGTGGAAGGAGTCATGAACAGAAACAATGAGTGTTGCTTATGGGCTCTTACTACTCTCGGGAGAAAAAATGCTTTGCATACTTTGTAAATAACATACCTCTCATTTTTTTCTTCCCTGTAGAAACATTTATTAATTTATTAAATTCCCTAGGTCAAAAGAAGCAACTATCTAATCAGTTCAGACCAGGCAACAGTCCACAGTCCTGGTTTCCTTGTGCATCACTACAGCAGGGTGCTAAGTGCTCCAGTGGTGGGGTGGAATGAAGCCGGTTGTCCTAAAGATGAGGACCAGGTAAATAGAGCAAAACAAAAGCAACATGGAGAATATTAGTAACATTACATATTAAGTGAGTTGCAATTTTCCAGGTGTTTGATTGCACAAGTTTTCTCTGCTGGATAACTTGAATGAAGCACATTATATTTGATAATGCCAGTGGAATTATTTTTTCCCTCAGGAGCATCATTAGTGTGCTTGTGATTCCTCCAGCATTTATTTGCATTAGATGCAAACACATTTGCATTAAATGCAAATAAAATCTGTATGTTAAGCTATATACAGATCTATGCTATTGTGCATAGATATAAGTTCTTTAAGATAGGGATATTATTCCTATTTAATGGCTCAGTGCTTTCTGGTGATGTTCTGATCTTTAGACACTATCATTGTAGTAATAAAATATGACAATGATGATAATAGTGTCTTTGGGAAGAAACTTGCTGAAATTGCTTTTTGGGTGTTGTGAAGAACTTTTATTTACCAAATGATTAACGGAATATAAATTAGAGGTACTCATTAAAAATTTGAACTTACCTGCATGTACTTATAGAGGAAGTAAAGGCACTCTTGTTCATAAAATCTACAGTGCTTAGTCAGGAAGATGACAGTCACATGTGATCCAGGTGATCTACGATACCTAAAAGCAGCAAATCACAAAGCCATGGCAGTTAATAACAGTAATCGGTTGGCAAAGAATGATGGATCTGAGTGTTTCTGCAAAACATGTCCATTATGAGTGACAATAATTAATAAATATCACTGATTTAATGCAAATAAATATCACATTAATAAAGGTTATGTTTCACTGAGTAGCTCTTCATATTTTAAATGCAGTCTGTCTTTCTTGCCATTGTCTCAAAGGTTGAGAGCTGATAGATCTGAAATCATTTAAGTTTCAGCCTCTCAGTCAGGAAGAGTTTTTGGCCATGACCTATGAGGATATGTCCTCGGTCACCCATAGTATCCAAAACCAGGAGCAGAAGCAAGAAGAAAAGGCAATGCAGCTCCACGCTCCAGTGCCTGCTTTCAGGAGATGTCTGCATGGGGTTGGATCAATCTTGGCCTCAGTCTCTGAAGGAACGAGGAACAGAGAGATTTACTGCAGATTTCTATTAGATACTTAGTGTAAACCTTTGCATGGCAGGGTAGTGAGTTGATGGCCAGGAGGAAAGGGCTTTGTGGATGTCTCACGGTCTCCAGGGGAGAAGATGCCTCAGAGCCATGCTCCATGGTGAAAAGCTAGTCAATGGTAATCAAAACAAGGTTTGGCTAGCAGGGGGCCAGGCTTGCCTCAGTCAAAGTCCCACTTGGTCCTGTGCTTGAAAGGGGAAGATTAATATCTCACAGCAAACTGGAAGACAAACCTATGGGAAATGATAATCCTATAGCCAAGGAGAGAGACAGCCCCAGTGCATGGGTGGTAGGGCAAGAGGCTCTGCCTGGGCTGGGCAGGGAGAATAATTCTCCTCTCCCAGACAGGGCTGTCCAGGGAATGGCATTTGCTTTCCCCTGTATTCAGCATGGCCCTTACTACTTCCAGCAGTGTGCCCAGGTAGCCAAGAAGGCCAACGGCATCTTGGCTTGTATCAGAAACGGCGTAACCAGCAGGTCCAGGGAGGTTATTCTCCCCCTGTACTCGGCACTGGTGAGACCGCACCTCGAGTACTGTGTTCAGTTCTGGGCCCCTCACCACAAGAAGGATGTTGAGGCTCTGGAGCGAGTCCAGAGGAGAGCAACAAAGCTGGTGAAGGGGCTGGAGAACAGGCCTTATGAGGAGCGGCTGAGAGAGCTGGGGGTGTTTAGCCTGGAGAAGAGGAGGCTGAGGGGAGACCTCATTGTTCTCTAGAACTACCTGAAAGGAGGTTGTGGAGAGGAGGGAGCTGGCCTCTTCTCCCAAGTGACAGGGGACAGGACGAGAGGGAATGGCCTCAAGCTCCGCCAGGGGAGATTTAGGCTTGAGATTAGGAAAAAATTCTTCACGGAGAGGGTGGTTAGGCATTGGAACAGTCTGCCCAGGGAGGTGGTTGAGTCACCGTCCCTGGAGGTGTTTAAGGTGAGGGTGGATGAGGTACTTAGGAGCATGATTTAGGGATTGGTGGGAATGGTTGGACTTGATGATCCAGTGGGTCTCTTCCAACCTGGTTATTCTGTGATTCTGTGATACTCATATAGCACTAGGATTTGTGGGTTCTGGTCTAATGCACCATGAGGCACTTTTCTCAGCCCAGGAGCAGGGGTGTTCATGCAGTGAAGACCCCCATGGAGACTCCTCTATGATTCCCCCAGTGCTACTCCTCAACACTCCCTCGGGGAAAGAGACCATTTTGGTCTTCAGCTGGGGGAAGGAGGGAGAGTGAAGATTAAGACTAGGCTTTAGGAAGAAATTCTTCATGATGGTGTCGAGGCTCTGGAACAGTTTACCGAGGGAAGCTGTGGCTGCCCAATCCCTGAAGGTGTTCAAGGCCAGGTTGGGTGGGGCTTTGGGCAGCCTGGTCTGGTGGGAAGTGCCCCTGCCCATGGCAGGGGGTTGGAATTAGATGATCTTTAAGGTCTTCCAACTTAAACCATTCTATGATTTTATGATTCAATAGCAGCACTGAAGCACGTGTTTTTTCCCCAACACCTGTCAGCTGCTCTCAGTAGGGAAGAATGTGCAACAAAATTAGTACTCAGCATCCAAGAAGCACTAAAGGGTAGCCCTTGGTGGTGGCTCCAGTGCTGGGCAAAATGCTGTGACTCACTGGAGAAGTCCTACCCACAACCAAGGAGCTGCTGTGCACTTATTTCTGCAGCTCTCGTGCCTGGCCTTGCTCCGTAGGGGCTTGTAGCACAGCTGCAAACTGCTGCAGCTTAACAGTCACGTGCAGGCTGTCTGCACCTTGCAATCCCTGGTGATAAATTCTCCAGGGGATTAGCCTCCAGCAGCCCTGGCTGCTCCCATTTGTGCTCAGCTTCTCATGCAGAGCTGGCCCTGTAATGCACAGGGAGAACCGAGGTGCCCATGTGGTCTGCAGTGCTCTGGGGAGGATGTGCTGAGGTCCAGATACTTAGATGGGATCCAACCAGTCTTGCAGCCTGGAGGCTCCAGCAGAAGCCAGAGTAGTAACACAGACTACTCTGTTAGGTGTTCCTCCTTTACTTTCTTCAAAATAGGAATTCAAATGTTATTCTTTGCCCTCTCTGCCTCCTATCAACTGATTTGCAATCAGTTAAGTTTAAATCTCAGCTTTTGTAAATCACAAATGTTTCTCAGGGAGAAAAATCTGACAGTTCTTACCTAGAAGGTGCTGTATAATCGCAAAAGTGGGAAGAAATTAAAGACAGAAATAAAAGGAAAAAAATCAAAGGTATTTAGTTGTCACCAGAAGCCCCTGAGTGCTCTTCATCTCTGGAATAACATGTTAGAATGAAGTTGAAAACACCAAAATGGATAAAGAAAAAGCAGGTGTAAAATTAGGGCCTGACACAGCCTGTAGTGAATCAGCAGGAGCCGAATCCTGAGCACCACAAAACCATGGGCTGAGAACTGCTACATGATGCTGTGGGGAGAGGGCAGGAGGCTTTTTCAAAGCTGCTTTTAGGTCATAATTGCTTTGAAATTAATATTGTTGGTCTTTTTCCCATCAATAAGTGAACCCTAAAAAAGGCAAAAGGCATTCTGTAGATCTCCTTAAGTGGAAAACACCCTTTAAAGTATGCCTGATAGTGATCTCAGAAACAGCTGCCAGTCCTGGCAGGCAGCAGCAGCCTGAACACACTATTCTTAGAGCAAGAAAGCATAAGTAGGTCGAGTTACAGTTGGTTCTTGTAAACACTATCCTCAGTAAAATCAGGAATTGATAGGAGGTCACAAATTTGTTGCGTGCTGAAACAGAGAGTTAAAACGGATGGGGATGATTTAGTCTCCAAATACCTGTTCTTTTGGTTCATCTCTGTTTTTACCAAATGCGTTTTTCTGCATGCGGTGTCAGTGGTCAGAGACTTCTTTGTGGTGGGGGAGGTACCATGAGCCCATCGGAAGGCCTGGCAGAAATAAGACAGTGGTACAGTTCAGGGATGCCTTTTTATTTACTCATCCTGAGGTAAAGCTAAATAGTTAATGAGACTAAAAAGGAAGTTGCAACTTGATAAGCCCTTAGCACTTGCCAATAAAACACTCCAAGTGGAGTGACTCAAGTCACAATGCCACTGTCTTTTTTCCCGGAGCTGAGATGGATGTGCAGGTTGTGCCAGTCCACCCAGGGGCCTGGAAATGTAGTTCTTCAGCTCATGCCTGGACCAGACCAGTGCCAGCTGCCCACGGGTCCTAGAAGCATGTTGGAGTGACCACTTCTAAAACATGTTGGCTGAACATGAACTTCAAGTTATGTTCTTCACTGGCTGCACCAAGGGCTTCCCACGGAGTGGGACATCAGTGGTGACCAGAGTGCAGCAGGAGGCAGAGTTGCCTGAAGCGGGGCTTCCCCAAGGTGCTGTAGAGAAATTATCATTCCTTGTCTCCTCTGAGCCCATGTGTGAGTTTTGGAGCTACTCTTGTCTGGTTGACATCACACCAAACAGCAATGGACTTCTTTTGTGGTGCTGGTGGCTGGAAAGGTGGGATGAGGAGCAGCAGAAGTGGATGAGGTCAGGCAGGAGCCAAGGTGGACCCACAGGATGCTGCCTCTCTGAAAGGGCTGCGCAAGGCTTATGCCTCCTACTGAGGGTGGCTCTGCCTTCACCAGCATCTGTGATGCTGCATGACACCTCAGCGGCGTCCCAGCTGCCCTAGAGCCACTGTACCCTCCTCTCTCCTTCTCTGGGGTGGAAATATTTAGTCATGGAGAGAGTTCATTTGTGGGCTAAAAAGAAGGTTTGGGGTAAAATGTGGGTAGTAAATCCAGTGCAGATATTAATCCTGCATTGTCTTTTTTTTAGCTGCCCAATTTTATACCATATTTCAACTGCCTTTTTTTTTTGTGCTAGCATTATAAATTTGTTTCTACTCTATTCCACACATGTATTACATTACAGCTCAGAGAACTCCTCCACATCCAGTTGAGTACTGCCTAATTATAGCTCAAGCTAGCCTTTTAAACAGGCATAGCATCTTTTCTAAATAACATTCCTCCCTGTGTTTTTCATTACAAAGGCAGATGTGCTATGGTGGTTTACAACCACCTTGATGGAGGAACCAAGATTAAAACATCTTTAGCAGCATTGAGCTCATTCTAATAATAAGAAAAACTTCAGTGCTTGACTGCAGAGGATGAGAAGGAAAGGGTGCACCAAAACAAGGTTTCCAAATAAGACCAGTAGGCAGGACAACGTGAGAAGACTGATCCATGAGTTCTCAGCATAGAAGGTTGAGGCTTATCTGAGCCTGAAATGAAAAAGGATTGTCTTAATTGTGAGCCTGAGCCCTTTCCTCAAAACTCTGATAGAGTCAGTGGACTGATTTAATTCTTTGCCCTTGTTAAAAAAGGTTTAAAAATTCTGATATGGTTGTGATCCCATTATTGGTCAAAAGCTGGGTGAAATCTTTAAGAAGTTGGGTTTCTAACTGGGATAGACTTGCCAAGTCTAGTGTTTTATTATGATTTTCACAGTATCTTTGAATTCCTCCTTGTAGCTCCAGCACCCGGAAGCATCTTGGCAAACTAGAACACTTTTCTTTAACCAAAAAGTGAACGTGCATCTAGTGCAGTTAGAAGAGCTTGAAAATAGGACTCCTGAGGGGCAAAACCATCATGAAAATGATCTCCTGACCCAGCAATTTGTGTTTCACCCTTCAAGTGGATGTTCTGCTTTCCAGGTCCAAAATCAAAGGGTAGCAGTACTATCACTGTTAAGTTCATACGTAGCCATTGGCTACACTGCAGCTATTAATATGGGAATAAAATTGTGCTTTTATAAAGCTGACACAAGATAGCTTGCAGCTTGGGTAGGTCTGGCCTATGTAACTGAATATATCTTTCACTATATCAGCCAGGCTCTTAAAGAACACTGATGGAAGTGTTTAGAAGACTGACAAACTTTAAACTCTAGAGCTAAATTAACAATCATACTTAGTCTTAACAATCATACTTTAAATTAGCTGTAAGTAGCTAGTACCCTGGAGCTACTAGTTTGCACCGCTGGCTGTGGCCTCGATAGTTCATAGTCACCAAGATGCAGGTCATCAGGCCCAAGACTTCATCAGTAAGAGACCTCAAAGCCCAAGTGGTCTTCTTCCTTCTCTAATTTTCCTTGTTTATGACTAATGTTTTGATGCTGCTGACCACCTCCAAAAAGAGAATCATAGAATCACTAGATTGGAGAAGACTCATCAGATCATCAACTCCAACCATTCCTACTGAACTCTAAACCATGCCCCTTAGCACCTCGTCCACCTGTGCCTTAAACACCTCCAGGGAAGGGGAATCAACCACCTGCCTGGGCAGCCTGTTCCAGTGACCCTTTCTGTGAAAAATTTTTTCCTAATGTCCAGCCTAAATCTCCCCTGGCGGAGCTTGAGGCCATTCCCTCTTGTCCTGTCCCCTGTCACTTGGAAGAAGAGCCCAGCTCCCTCCTCTCCACAACCTCCTTTTAGGCAGTTGTAGAAAGCAATGAGGTCTCCCCTCAGCCTCCTCTTCTCCAGGCTAAACAACCCCAGCTCTCTCAGCCGCTCCTCATAAGGCCTGTTCTCCAGCCCCTTCGCCAGCTTTGTTGCTCTTTTCTGGACTCGGTCCAGAGCCTCAACATCCTTCTTGTGGTGAGGGGCCCAGAACTGAACACAGGATTCAAGGAGAGGTCTCACCAGTGCCGAGTACAGAGGGAGAATAACAGCTGGTCACGCTGTTTCTGATACAAGCCGAGATGCCATTGGCTTTCTTGGCCACCTGGGCACACTGCTGGCTCATGTTAAGCTGCTGTCAACCAACACCCACAGGTCTTTCTCCTCCACGTTAAAACTTTAGCTATAGCTTCATTCCCCTGATATTTCTTGGACTACAGAGAGCTCCTCTATTGGTCAGTAGCAAAATCTCAGATGACTAGAATAAGAGTAGATCCGTCTTTTCTTTAAGAAAGTCACTATTTGAATATAAAATGTCCACACAATGATATGCCTAAGGTCTGATGCAGCAGTTCCTCAAATGCACTGAACTCTAAGTGAGAACAGCTATTCTGAAATCAACTGCTGACTCTTGTACAGCTAAATACGTACTAGTGTCTGCTTGGCTGCAACGATCCAGCAAGTTGCACATTCACATTCCATTCACTGAATAATTAAGGCACTTTTAAAATATCTTAAAACACTTTTGCCTCTATGTGAAGAGATATTTTTTCAGACCCATGCCACTTATGCCACTCTTTTCTATTGTTTAGTCTGATTTAATCAGCTGTGCCCATTTTGGGGATGCCCCTTGGTAACCAAGGAAGAGATTTACTCACCTGAATGTGACAGCAGATTATTTAACCAGTCCCCTCAGTGCAGAGTCATCTAATCCTCCTAATCCTTCTTGACTTGTTCTCTTGCTTTCCATGCCTGATAGAGTAAGAGCACCAAACTTTAGCTGAAATATTACACTGCAGGATCTTCGCTGTAGAATTAATTCATCCAAACAAGTCCTTCTGGGATCAGATAATGTCCAGCTGGTCTTTAATGAGATTTTGAAACAAGAGCTGACAGCTGTCTTGCGGCAGGGATGGAGGTGCATGCTGAGGGTGGCCACAGGGGGAACTTCAGAGCCCCTGACTCCATGGCAGTGGCAGAATGACACCGCCCAGTCCATATTGCCAACAGCATGCTCCAACTGTACATTGTACCTTGGTTGAGACCAAACAACAATGATCTGGGAAACCAGCCAAGCCTCAAGCCTACCTTGAAACGAGGCTGGTGTGAATATATACAACTGCAAGCTGTAAAGAATACTTCAGATGCTACTTTAGCAAGGAATAATCACTGAAAAGCCAAATTCTCCCTGGAATTCTTATCTGTGAATATCTGCTTCACCCCTCTATAAATTATCAGAATCTGTTCTTTAACTCTCTGAAAACACTGAGGGCTTCAGAATATCTACCCACAGTCTATGATAAGTTGCAGAGTTCCGGTAAAAGTCTCATATTTACAATCATGAACAAGCCACATTATCAATAGGGAAAGCAAAAATACTACCTAGAGCAAGGGCAGGGAATTTGTGGATGGTTCCTTTCTTTTTGAAAAAAGTAATTTTTGAAATAAGTTTTTTATAAAAAAGAAGCTTTATTAGATTGTTACAGGAGATAACCATAGAGTCATATGGTTTGTGTTAGAAGGGACCTTAAAGATCATCTAATTCCAGCCTCTGCCATGGGCAGAGACACTTCCCACTACATAAGGTTGTTCAAAGACCCATCCAACATGGACTCACTCCAACACCTCTTTCTGCTTTTGGGAGCCCAGAGCTGTACTCTAGGTGAGGTCTCACGAGAGCAGAGTAGAAGGGGAGAACCATCTTCCTCAACCTGCTGGTCACTCTTCTTTTGATGCAGCTCAGGATACAGTTGGCTTTTTGGGGTGAAAGCGCATGTTGCAGGGTCATGTTGAGCTTCTCATCAGCTAGCACCCTGAGTCTTCCCAAGGGCTGCTTTCAATCCATTCTCCCATCAGACTGTGTTTGTGCTTGAGATTGCTCCCACCTGGGTGCAGGACCCTGGCCTTGTTGAACTTCGTGAAGTTCACATGGGCCCAGCTCTCAAGCCTATCAGGGTCCCTCTGGGTCGTATCCCTTCCCTCCAGTGTCTCGACTGCACCGCACAGCTCAGTGTCACTGGCAAACTTGCTGAGGGTGCGCTTATTCCCACTGTCCATGTTGCCAACAAAGATCTTCAACATCTCTGGTTCTCATACTGAGCCCTGAGGAATGCTACTCATCACTTTTCTCCACTTGGATATTGTGCTGTTGACTATAACTCTTTGTGTGTGACCATTGAGCTAATTCCTTATTCACGAAGTGGTCCATCTGTCAAACCCATATCAGTCCAATTTAGAGACAAGGATGTTGTTTGGGACAGTGACAAATGTTTTGCACAAGTCCAGGTAGATATTTACAGTACATAAAGAATATGCGTAAAACAAATATTTTATTATGTATAACTTTGCTAAGTGAGACTGATCTCTGGCAGCTTTGGATTGCAGTTTTTAAGTGAACTTATTTCAGTCACAACAAAGGTGCTAGGGTGAATCCTGCATGAACTCAGGGGCTTCATATCTAGATCTCCTTCCCTCCTTGCTGAGAGCATCTTGTCCCATGGCTGTGGTCTTTCTGTGCCCATGGAACAAGATAGTATTTGAATAAAATGCTTATAACACGCAGCTGAGGGCTATTTTGTTTTACTTAATGGTGTCCATTTATGAAAATATTCCTTCTGGTTCTACTCTGTCTTCAAGAGAAGCAAGAAAAGCTTCTTGTGTGTTTCTTTGGACTATGGCAGCCAGAAATGTGAGCATCTTGTGCTCATACGTACCCACACAGATGCCCTTTTTCTATTTAACTGAACCTGAGACGGAAGTAGATGTCCTGTGACAGCTAGATAACTTGAGCAGTATTAAGGAAAAACTCCCCCAGCCCTCAACATTGTCAGGAATTTCTTCTTGGGCTTTCTGGCCTTTTCAGACTTCAACAAAGCTTTCTCAGCTCTGTCTAGAGCTGAACTGCAGCAAGACTCTTCCTTCTTTGAAAATTCCAGGGAGGTGGTAAGCCTTGGCAGGTGTCAGGATCTGATGAGGTGCACTCGAGAAATCCCATCCCTGTTCCTGAGCGGCTGCAGGTTAGACCCTCCAGATGAGGGCTGGTGAGGACCAAGGCAGCCATCTGTCCCAGCACCACCCCTCTGCCCACCACCTCCCACTCTGCAGTGCCAAGACCCTGTAGAGGCGTCTCCACAGAGGCTGAGTTAGACCTCTCCCTACACTGACTGCTGGGGGACCTCAGAAAGATCGGCCTCATTAGGCTGAAGATGCACTTTGGCTGCATACCTCTAGGTCTTAATCATACAGATAGGTGAGCAAAGGAAGTATCGTGCTGATTTTCTCTATTTGTCTTTCTTGTCTTTTTTCCCTCTGTCTCCTCCTGAATTATCTAGGAATAAAGAAGAGCCAATGCAACAATTTCATTGTCCATGAACTATTTATAGCAAACAGCTTTCCAGTATGCCATTCATCAAATCCAAAAACTATAGCTTGGTCTCAGTTCTACTCAGAAGCTTTGAAATTCAAAGAAAAGAACTTGCTGTATATAAAATAAACAAACAACAGGCTTCTGAATGGAAAAAAAAAACCCTTTCTTTTTGTGGAAGAACTTATTCAAAGCTTTCCTCTTTCTGTCTCTTGTAAGACACCTCTTACAAGGTCTTGTAGAAGTAATTGGATGGACCTGCAGCCAATACTTTGCAAAGAAATGTCCATTTCTTTGCAAAGTATTGGCCTGCAGGTCCATCCAATTTTTACCAGACTGTAAGAGGTCTAAGACATGGACTGAATAAGTATTTCTTGAACTAAAAAGCATGGAAGAGTCTCTCTGGCTTTCCTGGGTTTTAAATGAGGCCCTAGAGGGAGGTTATTCTGCCAGCTGCGCTGCTACACACTGCAGCTACAATTTGTGATAAACATTAACTGCTTCTCTACTGAAAATGTCACACTTTGCCCATGAATGTATTATAGGAAAACTAAGAAATGGAACACTACTTACCGATCAGATTAATTTATGTAAATGTTCATCCCCTCAGTGAACAGTTCACATGAAAGGCAGTGAGAAATAAACTGTGAATAATTCCTCCCTGGTCTTATCAAGAGGGAGATGGGTGAAGAGACATTTTAAAATTTCACTCAAGGTGTTGGTGTTTTTCTCCAGGGCTTTCTTAGCTCAAATGGTTTTAAGCAAAATAAAGCAGTGTTAAAAAAACCCCAGTCTATCAAAAGCTTGGAAAAAATATTCTTAATAGAAAATGGTGCATTCAAATCCCAATGCAGCCAGTTTAACACTCCTGACATTTTCTGATAGCTGAGATTAAGCAGAATGAGGAATTCTGGGATGTACCATATCCAGGTGAAAGCAAATGGACCTGCCTCCTCTTACCGCTTTCCTGCCATCAAGCTGGTTTTAGGTTGTAATGTACTAGGTAGGATGAATGCCTGGTGGAAATAAGCTTTTTGGTGTCCCTCTGCTTGCATTAATTTGAGGTGGCAGAAGCCTGGATATTCCTGTGGTGCAGCATCTGTGTACCGACTAGCGCAAATTTCCACCTGTATAACACACTAGCTTTTATGAAAACTTGAAATTAGGAGAGGGGCTATTAAGATTTATCTCTGCGGATATGCATTGGTTAGCATATCTGCATTGCAAGCAGGAAAACGCTATAAAATTCCCATAATTTGACTGCCTGAACTTGCCTAACTAGGTTTTGACTTTTACATCACCTTGAAGTTGTAGCATAGATTCCTTGGGTACTCGGCAATTTCCAAGGACTTGTTTGCACGCTGCCTCCAAAAGGCACCGCAATGATGTTTGAATTAATGAACACGTTCATTTTTTGGGATGATAGGTCAGTAGTGTGAGCAGTGGCAGCGGTGCGATACTCTGTCTGTGCTCAGCCCAGAGGTGGTGATTGCCTGTCATGCATCGCAGCAACGCAGGCTGCAAGGATGCTGGAGCTGGGACACGATTCATCTTGTTCTGTTCCAGCTGTGCCAGCCATAAGTCTATTCTGTGCCTGCCATGGAAAGTGGATATTAAACATCAGCATGGTATGGGAGGATGGACAAATCCACAGTTCATCTTAGGAAGCGGGAATGCTTTTGTAGTTTGCATGGAGGCACAAAAGTCAGGAACATTCAAGCCCTTAACAATTTCCCTAGTGAGGACACCAGTCTGTTTGCCCTTCTGAGTGAGGGGTGAGACCTGCCTGGGTTTGGTGCCTATTTCCCCAGGTCTGCACGTCTCTGCTGCTAATGCTGTTTTTGAATGTAATTCGGCACAAATTGCTTCTTGACTACGTGTTTATGTACTACAAATCAAAGCAGTGGCTTTCTTCGGAGCCACTCTTAGCCTCAGGACTGTGACCTTATTATAGTTCTTCTAGTGCTTCATTAATCCTAGGAGGTGACATCCTATTAAATGTCTTTAGCACATTCCAGGAGTTTATTTTGTAAATATTTCATGGATCGTAAGTGGAACAGCTGCTCCCCCGTGGCACCATTAATAGCACAGATCCCCTCTGCCAGGAGTCCCATCCTCCACTGTGCCACTGTGACTGTCAACCCTGTCCCTCTCCTGCATCACCAATGTGCAGAGCTGCTGCTACTCTCCCAGGCACAATTTAATGCTTTGCTTTACATGTCAGCCTGAAAATACCCACAAAAATGTCCAGTGAGGTCTACTAGGGAAAGAGACACAGGGAGCTGATGAGGGAACAGGAGTGAGGGCAAGTCAGGCTACAATGATGCTGACCACCCTGTCATGGTGTTAGTCCTGCATGTCAGTGTCTGTGCTACTAAACAAAACTGGCCAGTCCCTTGCCCTGAGAGCAGGAGGCATGGCCCAGCTTCTAGGCACGTGGCTAAGCTTTCTTCTGTCTTAAAATCAGGTGATCACATCCAAACTACCTCTGGTGAATGGTCCTGGTGTCACATGCCCTGAGCTGTGCACAGGCACACTCTAATGCAGCGTTCATGGGTCTTAGTCAAATGTGTGTTGGGTGTGGGGTTTTGGGGATTTTTTTAGCTAGTACTCAAGCTCTGCTACGGGAGGTTTAGGCTGAACATTAGGAAAAAAAATTTCATGGAAAGGGTTATTGGGCACTGGAACAGACTGCCCAGGGAGGTGGTTGAATCACCCTCCTTGGAGGTGTTTATGGGATGGGTGGACGAGGCGCTGAGGGGCATGGTTTACTGATTGATATGAATGGTTGGACTCAATGACCCGTAGGTGTTTTCCAACCTGGTGGTTCTATGATTCTATGACTACTGGGGAGAACAGAACCAGAGGGCACCCTGGCAGGGAGAAAAATCTTGGGGTCTTGGAGGAAGAAGAGCCCTCCACTCTCCCTGTGTGCTTAAGGGCTTTGTTGAAAAGAGAAGGAGCAGCAGAGACACTGGTTTGATAAATGTATGGGTAGGTGAATCCTGTCCCACTTCTTTTTTTTGTATTAAATTGGAACTTAGCTAAAGTTTCAACAAGCCAGTAAATGAGGATTTGCACCTAGCCATGTGGGCAGATAAAGGTCAGATGTGGCAAGCTGTGCTTTGTTCTAAAAACGATGCTAAAATCAAGCTGATATTACCAATCTATGTTATGCAACTAAGACCTTCTGCCAAAGGAACTGGTGTAACAGCTGGGTTGTCCCATCAGTCCAAAACGCTTAGATCATGACACAGTCATAGAATCTACCTCCTACAGGAGATACTTTTGTTTTTATGCTGAGCCTGGTGGGACTGAGATCAAATAATACAACACATCTTTTCCCCAGCTTGCTGTGTCATGTGCAACCTGCTCACCTGGGATGGGAATCTGTAATTTCTGAATCAAACACAACATAAAAGGAATAAAAACCGTAGAGCAGTGAATCTGGCAGAAGTGCTGAGATGAGCACTGATTCTTAGAAAAGGACTTCATGATTTCAGAAGGGCAGATCATCTTCCTCCATGGAGACAGGACTCAGGGGATACTGGGTACTCCATGGAGACACTCAGGGTGGGCACTGGGAATGCTGGAGACAGATGGCTGCAATTTTCATCTCCGTTGTGCACTCAGAAGGCTGGTCTGAAAACTCATCACCTCCTACATGGCTTCTGTAACATGTTTTGGACAAGACATGCAGTACTGAGATTGCAAACCAAATCCAAAGTTAGATTTGTTGGTGGGAACATCAATATTTCTTACTCAGATTACAGTTGTTTACAGGCATGAGTCTGTTAAAGTGCCAAAGACATTTATGAAATTTGTAGCTTGAACAATTAAGATAACCTGGATCTGGGCTGAGTGTTCATGGACTGAAGAACACAAGTGTTGCGAGGGAAGGCAAACAGCACAAATAACCCTGGTTTTAGAAACTTCAGACTGAAACGAAGATGTGCTTTTGCTACTACACTTTTAAATCTGCGATAGTTTGAAATTCTGCTGAAGATTTGAGATTATTGGTAAGAAACAGTTATTTACACTGTGGTTGCAGTTTTCTGCCCCAAACCACAGACATCTCCCTGACATTTCCAAACTGGCTCTGTTTCGCCTGACTAGAAGTACTAGCCTTGGCCAGACATAAAAGTAAATCCCATTGTAGGTACCACTGCTGACCACGTGAGAATTGACAGTTGGGTCAATCCTATTCAAAAACATTTGTGGCTGGATCCAGGAAGCTCTATTCCCTGCATTTGCCTCCAGAAACGTTCACCCCTGTCTCCCATCCCTACTGGACATGGTTCCTGAGGTCCACTAAACTCTCTGTAGTACTTTTCACCCAACCCTATTTTCTAAGGCACTGTAAATTTTCTGTCACCAGTTTCCCTGAATTTGAATAGGCCTCTGTTTGGCCACTTTTCCTGCGACCTGGTTTAATGCACTCTCTTTCTTTGGGCACTGCCGGGGTGAGAAGTTCTCTTTCTTCCAAGTCAAATGCCTTGGGAAAGTGCAGGTGGGCAAGGGCACACACAGTCACGCGTCTGGAGAGGGGAATATGAAAGCTTCTTGACTCAGAGTATCCTTTGCATCCACCCCCCCCCAATCCCTACATGAATGCACATGCACACACTCTCTCTCTTCTCCATTGCTCCTTGGCTGACATTTCCCCAGCACACCCCCTTCTCTCAGGCTGGTCATACCCAGGCCACGTGCTAGCAAACCTCAGAAAATATTTGGCACAGAACCAATCATTTCTTATTACAAGGAGGACTGCACGTAGAAAACAACACAAACTAGCAAGGCTTGCAAGCCTTCATTGCCCAGGTAATCATCAACAATATCAACCCATGCCAGTGTGTTGGGAGTGGAAAAACTGAATTTTAGCTCAAGATAATGAAGCAACATCTCTTTAATGTCTCCTGGGATAATGAGTTTCTTGTCTTGATCTGGGACAGACTGACACTTCTCTCCAAGAGCATAGCAAACCCCATATCAGTTCTGCAGAGGATTACAACATGGTTCCCTGGTGGTTCCTGCTGGATTAAGAGATACTTTTGTTAACCAGGATTGACATAGGTCAATGTCATGTCATCCAGCCTGAGCAGTTAGGTGTCAGATAGTTGTTAGGTCCTACGGGCAAAGTACCAATTTTGTTAATATCAAGCCAAGTCGAAGAGTGTACTGACCTGCGCCCCTGACTCTCTTGCAGGGAAGAGTTACAATAAGTAGGAATTCATGCTTGCTACCAGTTTTGCCAGACCTCCTGTCTGCAAAGTGTATCCTGTGATCCACCAAGGTCTGGAAGATGACAGATAATGCCTCTTTCAGTCAAGAAGAACTGGAAGAGACTTCATAGAGTAGTTTATGCTGGGGTGCATTCAGCCAACATTTTCAACAGAGCACTTCCAAGTAGAGCATCTTGTAATCTTGTAATTCACCTCTCCCGGAGAGTACAGGGCAATCCCTTTCTCATGGATCAATGCTGCCATTTAGACGTTCACTGCCTGATGTCCAAGCTCAGCCAGCTGTACAGTGAGATAACAGGAGCAAGTAATGGCCAGCTCCAAAGGCCAGTGCTTTCCAGATGCCCACCTTCAATGGCTCTCTCACTTCTTCTGTAAGGACATCAAAGAGCTCTACCCTCTCCTATTCTGACATTGTCACCTCACTGGTGAACTGTTCACATAAGCGGCCTGACCTGTGACCAGTCACAGCTCTCCCTACACATCCAGGGAGAGCTGTGCACCTGCTGCAATGGTAACTGGACACAATGGCCCTACATTCCTCCTTTCACTTTGTTTGGTCATCATGCAGCTAGCCATGAAGGTAATTTTACCCTTAGCATCTGCTCTGCCGATGGGAATTGCGATGACCAGTGGGGACAGCCTGCAGACATCACCATCTGATGGGAGTGGGCTACTCAAAGCACTCTGCTGAGCATAGATCCTGCTGCCGCTAGGCATGGTCTGCAGTGAGGAGTTTGGATTTGCAGAGATGGGCATGGGATCGACCCTGACAAGGTCAGGAAAGTGCAGGCAGCATACAGCAAGTGTGAGCCTGGGAACGCAAAGGTGAAGAAAGTAATCTGCCAGCATTTGCACCATGCAACATAGCCAGCACCGCGCAGGGCACCCAAGGGTAGAAGGAGGTTGGGACATCTGGCTCCAGCTGCTGTAAATGCCAACGGCGTGCTTGCAGGTCTGCTGTTCACCACTGCAGGATTATGTCCATGGCCTGATCCAGAGAAAGACATATTGATTGCTGGTTTGATATTGCACAGTTTTGGTATCAGTGGTTGCCTAATCAACCTCCAGTAGGGTAAAACAAATAGCCTCCTGTTTCAGACAAGACAATAAATGATAACTCCATAATAGAGGGCATGATCCTCCCAAGGAAAGCCACGATAACTGAGTAGGGAGTGGATGTCCTTGATTTTATTTTTCTTTTAGCCATATCACACTCAAGTCTGTAAACACAAATGCAGGTATCTGTGAACTGCTCACTTGCTGCTATCTGTCTGCTGTTGTATACCCTCAGGTAACAAAGCCTCCATCTGCTCATGCTGAGATGTGTTAATTGATTCTATAGAAAGCAAAAAAATGGACATAACTATTCATCAGTGACACATAAAGCGTGATTACCAAGATGAGAAGAAGGCAAGGGTTGTTTATTACAAAGAAAAGAGGAAGCTTAACCTTAGTGTTGTAGCTATTTAGTATTATAAGATTTTGCTCCCAATATGTTCCTGGGCAATAGTCCAGCTAAAAGATGTTTACCTTTAACACTTAACTTGTAAAGAGCCTATATAAACCTACCTCTAACAAAGATATTGAGAAAGCAACCTCCAAATGGGTAATCATAACAGATGTGTATTATAACCAAGCAAGAGGAAAGAAGTAGTGAGGGAGCCCAGACTGATGGTGCAGTTTTGGGCTCTTCCACAATTTGGCTGTTCAAAAGTTTTATGATGAATTAGGCCCTGACAGTCCCTAAAGTTCAGCTGCATTTAGTAGCCTGGAGGAAGAAGCTGGATCCTGGACTGGGACAAGGTTGAGAAAATTGGACTGTTGAGAGTTTCTATGTTTGACTTTTCCTCATTTTCCATAACAGTACAGCACACTGAGAAAGAATAACAACTTCTTTTCAGTACTTAGATATAAAATTCCTGTATGCATTTTGTTGAGCCAAGGTTCATTTCAGATTTCCTTCCACTCACCCAGGGTCAAAACTTGGTGTGATTAGAAAGTCATTAGAGATCTCTTGACTCACTTTGGCTGTGTATAAACATAGAAAGGTGAACTAGTGCCAAGTGGGGATCTGCTGCTACCTTCCGTCCCCATCATGTCCCTCCAGCCCTTACTAGGTCTGTTTGTCCTAATGAACACAAAGGAGTCCTACTTTGGGCTTAGGGCTCAGTTTTGGTTCTGATCTGGTGATCACACCCATCTTGGTGTGGTTCCCTCTCTACCAGTTGCAGGTTGGACTTGGAGCTCACTCCCAGACATCCTGTTTTCAGACCCTCATGTTTTCTTGTGTTGTTTCCTGGCTGCATTTAGTAGCCTGGAGGAAGAAGCTGGATCCTGGAGTAGGACAGGGTTGCTTCCTATCCACCTCTGAGCTTTGTAATTCCTGAAGCAGGGCAAGTGTTTTCTATCTGTTTGTTTTCTTCTGGTCACATGTTGCTTTGAGTGTCTATAGGGAAGAACATCGATTCCATTCTATATTCTTGGAGATGGGCTCTCTGTCTTCTCACTGCTGTAAACTGCTCACTGCTGGCTAGATACCTTCTGATGATCTTCTAGCTGAGGTTGAAGTGTCCCACCATCATGCTTTGTGGGTTTGTTTGTTAATTGAACCAAATTGCACTACTTTGCCAAAGAGTTTGGTGTTGGCGTTTGTGAAGCAGTGAGAGCAGAGTGAATGCAAGATCATACTAACAGGCAGAGCATCATCCAGAATTTGTTGTTTATTTGGCTTCCCAAAAGTATTTCAGGGCCCATTTTAGCCAGGGTTTAGCCAGAGTTTAAGAGTTTTTCCTTTGTTGAAATCACGTGGGGCTTTCAGACAATTTGTTTCCCAGCTGCACACAGTGCCCCCACTCCACCCCTTTCAGATGGTGTATGTACATGCTGCTCTTCGATAGTCCTTGTCCTTCAGGACAGCCCCCATCACCCAGCTGGGGCACAGACAACCAGGAGTGGTTAATACTTCCTTGTAGCTGCTGCAGCTTTGTCATGAGGGTTTGGGTAGGATATTTTCTGTCTGAACAGAAATAACACAGCTTTGTTAAAATGCAGTGCTTGCTCCATGGCATCTGCGTTTGTTGTTCTGTGGAAAATATGGAGCATCTTTTCCCACAGAGAAGGGGAGACCACACACCACACCTGGGGTGAGGGCATCTACGCAAGTAAGTAGCCGTGCAGCTTGCGTGCTGTGGCAGAGCTGGGCTGTGACCTTTCAGAAACATGTTCATCAGCCCAGAGCCCTGCAAAACCACACAAAAGCCACAGGCTGACAGAACCAGGGTGTGTTGGCACAACAGCTGGCGGCTACCTAGTAACTAAACGCAGATCTTCCTCGCAGGGAGTATTTACAGGCTGCCTTATAAATGGCTCTGGAGATTTAAGAACTTGCAGGACAGCTGTATGAGGTAGAGCAGAAAGCTTCTCACATAGCAGTAGTGCTGATATGGTTGTTCACAGAGATAAAAATTATATTTCTGCATGGTGCCAGGACATAGTTCACTAAGGACTCACTTCTTTTCATGTAAGAGAAGTATAAGCCAGGCTGTGGGTATACAGGCACCTCACTTTGTAGTAGAGTAAGGGGAGAACATGCCTGACATCAGTGGCAGCTCATGACCAAACACCTACTCAGAAATAACTTTACAGTAACTCATACTTTTTTTTTTTCAGCAATAAGCACCCGGTATTTGGTTATGAAATGAACTACCAGGCTGCAACCAACACCTTTGTTGCTTTGTGCCCATTCCTGTTCTGGGGTGGCTGAATCCTTTGCTAGAGGTGTTTGACATGTTGATAGCTGCAAGGGCATTAATCATTCTTGATGCAAAAGCACTGAACATCAAGGCCTGAGTACAGAAAGCTGCACTTTTCTGCCTGTGCCTGTGATCCTACTGCATCAGTCTTTCCTTCATCATCTGTAAAAATTTCTTCCACGGCTCAGAAATGAGTTAAAAAAAAAGAAGTTTCATTGTGTTTCTGATTTGAATGTGCTCTTCTTCCACTATAGCTTCTACCATCAATTTATCTCATTTATTTCTCTGCTAGTTTGGAGACTGTTTTCCCTTTGAACAAATGCTGACTAGACATTTTCTCTGCTCCTTTAACATCTATAATGCCCAGTATCTCTGGGCATTAGTCTGCTGCTTCAAGCATAAACTGTAGAAATGGTTTCCATCACAATAAGAAACTTTTACTGTTGTGGCAAAGGTGATGACTGCTCTGCTCCTGATGATGCTCCTAGAGCAAATGTCTGTGGTCACAGGAATTGGTCATGCATCTGCCTGCTCTGTCTGCCCAAACTGCAGCTCCATCCAACAGAACATTTTAAGCACTAACAGTGTGGAAGAGTGTGGCCACACTAATCTGCATCTCTGTGACCTTGACCCTGATTGCTGAAATTAGCTTTACAGATAGTTAAGCCTAAAAGCTTCTTCATAGCTTCTGTCTGGAGCAGGAAGCACAGTGAGAGCATTTCCCAGTGCATAGTCCTGAATCCCCTACTAGCCTTTAATTATCTTCCAGGAGAAACTCATTAACTGCAAAGTCTGATGTTAAACATCGCCAGGAGAAGTTGCTTTTTAATGCTTTTTGTTAAAGTCCAGTGAAAGATAAAGGTTGTGTCCCAGAATTCTGCTCTATTTAGAAAAAGTAGAATATACAAGTGAAGACATAAAATACATCCGTTTTGGCTAACTTTCTGCAGCATTTCTGCATTATTTCACCTCTGATCTTTAATCTTCTGAATGCTATTCACTGTCTTAATCGTCTCTGGGGTGACTAGGTCACTGCTGTTGCAGATGAATTGGTGTTTTCTTCACTCTTGACCCTGCATTTAAAATAGTTTGAAGGCAGCCAGCTATAAAAGACTAAAAACTGAAGTCTCCCTCCCTTTTATCCTTCTTGTCTTACTTCTCATTTGTGGTACCCTAGAAGTAATTTCAAGTTACCTTTTTTCCCCATTGTGTTCAGGGCTACATGCAATCTTTTCTGGGTCAGAAATACTTAGTTGTTCTAACTGTAAGGGAAAGAGAGAAGCATTTTCTGACTCTACGCTTGTTGTGAAAAGAAGTCTAAAATAAAAAACACTGAAGATGTAAACATTAAAATAACCCTAATAAAAATACGATAGCAAACAAATGTACTCGAACAGAGAATAATATTCCTTCATATGGCAACAATTATAAATGCTCACTTGACTTGTGGCACATACTTTGATTATTGTATTCTTCTCTGAAACCATTTTCTTTGTTATCCTGGAATTTTCTGGTCATATTCATCTTGCGTAACTGTGGAGATTAAAAAGATAAATACCTTCCAGAGAACTGTAAATATCTATTTAATGTCAAATAAATCGCCACTTGGAGAAGTCTTTCTCCCCACTGGCTGTTGTGTACTGTTTGAAGTTGGAAGAGAATAATCCCTCCTATCAGACATTAAAAAATAGTGAATTCCTGTCTTTGACCCATTTCTTATTCTGTTCATTTTGAGGATCAGTCTTGCTAGCAAGTCTGTGGAAAGCAAAGCTAAACATGCATGAAAGATTATAAGAGAATGCTCTGATCATTAATATTTGGAAGTCTCATTCATCAATATTTTAAATGATTTCTAGAAGGATGCATTTGATGAGTAACGAGCATCGGCATCATGGGGCAAGATGTTTTACTTCTACTCTCCACACCCAAAATAACTCCTCAAGATTCAAACTGTGCTGACATCCATCCTGGAAATAATATCTTTAGGTGCTTACATTCTTCATCACTAAAGCTCCCTAGGAGCTGAAAGACCTGCAGTGGCAGGAAGGTAACTCTCTCTGCTGTGCAGTCCTTTCCCTGTCTGCCTTGAGAAAGAACAGAGCTGAAACTGTATCTTCATCTTTTTTGTGGTCCTGCTGGTGACGTGGAGGTGTAGTTTGCTGTGATGTGAAGAAACAATGCCTGTGGTATCTGAGTGTTTCTTCAAAGCATATACTTTGCTGGTGAGGGTTAGATTCATGCAAATACAGTTGGTAATTACTTTGGTGACTGAGTGCTCTGAATATGCAATGATTCCTCCTCTGCTTCTACTAATCAGATGTCCCTGCCCATTTTGGGACGTGTTCTACAATTCAGTAAGCCTGAAAGGACATAATGATGCTAATGTGAATATCATATGGAGGGTCTGTCAGACTCTCCTGATCTGCTGGTTAGGCAGCTTTATGTAGAAATAGTATATAGCATCTCTGGGTGGGCACAGTGTGCACTGTTGGCTTGGGAGGATGAAAAGCCCTATTCTTTGCACCGAGGAAGGACCTTGACTGTACCAACCCATTTAGCTTTCAAAGGCTTAGCTCAGAGAGAAGGCTAAAGCCAAATATGTCTAAATAGACTGAGGTGTCTCTCTGCGGCTCCAGGAAAGGTACCTGCCTCTCAGGCAATGACAGCATTTAAGACTTGCTTTTACCCACAGCATCCTTTATCAGCTAACTCAAGCAACTGCCTACTCACCCTGTGGCTGATGTGAATCCTGTTCTTGGGAACTCAGGTAGGTTATCTGCTAAAAATATAGATCTCTGCCATCTAGTCAAGTCCAGCCTTCCTAATACCCCAGACCTCCCTTTGGAGGCAGTCAGTATGCTCTGTGGAATTTAGGAAGGCTGACCCCGTAGCAGACATCTACAACTGGCAGATGACTTGCATATATTAAGTGCCTTTGTTTCTCTCACAAACACTTTTAAGGAAGCCTGTGCTGACTGGTTCTGCAAGAAGATCTGGGTTGTAGTCATGCAGCCATTGCACTGGGCACCGCCAGCCTCACACCTTCCTGGCAGGTAGGATCCTGCTGTGGCTGTTTTGAATTCTGCCAGGAGACTAAAAATATGATGCAGCAACCCTCAGGTTCCTTTGTACATCTTCAGCTTTTCACAGAGTGGTGGTGTCTGTTTAAAGCCCTGTAGATCACAAGATTTAAGGTCTGTTGAGTAGTCTTAAGTGATAGTTGTCTTCAGTTTCCCAAATGAGACATGATAGTTATCTGTGGAATACATATTGTCATTACAAGAACAACATGTTGCTGCAAACTTGGGTTTATACAGAGAAGCCATCAGAGCTTTGAGTGGGTCTTCTAATAAGATACTTGTGATTACAGTAGAAAGTGGGCACTAATTTAAAAATGAACAAATTACTAGCAAATTTAATATATGTATATGCTGCACTTGGTGGGAAAGGTAATGATGAGAGAAAAAGAACACAATCTGCTCTAATTATATAAGAATGTCTTTAAAAGATTATGGACTACTTGATTAGCAGGCTGGGAAAAACTTGAGATAGTCACAGCAACTTTAAATATAGAAGAGAGACTTAAGTTTGAGTATGTGAGGTATGAAGAGGGAGCTTTGGCATGGACCATGTGAAAGCTGAGAACCTACAGATCTGTCAGAAAAAGAGAAAAAATAAAAGTGATGATGAGAAAAATTTTCTCATTGGATTAGCATTTAAAGTAAAACCATTTAGCTCATTGTCCTATTTCTCTTCTTTCTACTTTTCTAGTCAGTATTAAACCACTTTGCTAAACAAACCATCCTTTTAAAGATATGGCCTCTGAAGTCTTTGTATTCTTCATCTGTAAACAGAAGGAGTTTGGTTTGTTGAGAATGGTCAGAAATTTCAGACTATCTACTATTGAAGTCAGTTCAGACACTGGTTGGATTTACAGTTGATGTCCAGGCACATTCCACGGCTCAGGTGTGTTTATTGGACCCCTGGTTCAGTGCTAAGTCCTTTTTTTTTTCACAAGTCTACATGTGTGTGTGTGTGTGTATGTGTGTAAAAATATATAGGAACATTCTGTCAGATGACATAAAAAGGAAATGTAACATAGTTTGGCTCTTCTAAAGTTACTAAGGACTAGCTCTGTCAATCAAATAGTGTTTCTTAGCTAGATGGTCTCAGTTCTGGGAAAAGAGTTGCCTTCAAGTTGCTGATAGGTTGAGGAAAGTTACTTTCTCTGCTATATGGAATATCTGAATTTGCTATTTCATTTTTTTATAATGCTGAAAGTATGTAGGATGTTTTGTAGAGAAGCTCAATTATGAACAAGTTGCCTGGTCTAGAACAGTTCACAGAATGAGCCATCACAGCTGCAGGAACAGACCCTCTGTTGAAGGGACGCAGTGACAGTACAAGCAAGTGGGAGCCATAAACTCAACCTTGGCCAGTCTAGCAGACCCAATAGGTTGAATCCCAGAAGTCTGAGGATATCCATGTGGAGGGAACTGGGATTGTTTAGCCTAGAGAAAAAGAGGCTGAGGGGAGACCTTATCACTGTCTACAACTATCTGAAAGGAGGTTGTAGGAAGGTGGGTGTTGATCTGGTCCCTTCTCCTAAGTAACTAGTGATAGGATGAGAGGGAATGACCTTAAACTGCACAAGGGGACATTCAGAGTAGATATAAGGAATAAATCTCTTCATTGGAAGGTTTATCGGGCACTGGCAGAGGCTGCCAAGAGAAATGATTGAGTCACCATTCCTGGAGTATTGAAAAGATGAGCAGACAGGTGGTCAGGGATGTGGTCTAGTAGTGGATGGGTAAGATTTGACTTGATATGATCTCAAAGGTCTTTTCCAACCAAGCGATTCTATGATTCTATGGTACATTCACTATGTTTCCATATTCTTTCCCCAGATTTCCCTACCAGACAGTATGTCAGGTTAGATGAACCTTTGTTCTGGTCCACTAATGAATTCTTGAGATCTTATATGCTCTTCTATGGTTTCTTGTAAGATCCTTAGCACCAAAAATGAGGGAAGCATCTGTGCCTGTAGAGGGAAGTCAGGGCATCTATTGTTAGTGTTGATTAATGTAATTTGTAGTATTGTCTTCCTCACTGGGGCATCACGCTGATGGGAGTGCCAGCACTGATGCAAAAGGAGAAACCTAGGAGCTGATAGAGGGGGACATTCACAGCAAGCTCAGATTCTCTGAGCTGAAGTACCTCCCTGCATGCCTGAATATAAATATACAAAAGGCATCAGAATCAGTAAATAATCTGCATGCCATATATCATGCAGTGTCTGGCAGTGAGCGTAAGGCCAGTGTTGTGGATAACCTTACATGCTTAAACCTGATCAGGATCCTAAAGCTCATCTGGCAGCACCGTGTCGCAAAAGTGATCCTTCTGACTTCATGGAAATCCTTGTATCATTCATCTGGAGCAAGGGCTCTGAGTGAGGGGAACCCACCGTGGTGTAAGGCTGGCAGAGTTTGCCCCTGGTTCAGTCCAGCCTTCTCTGCTGAGCCTCTTTCTGCTGTATCAATTTAAAGGGAAAAAAAAGCTATTTCTTTTTGTTCACACGTACAGCAAGTTCTAGCAGCGCCTTGTTCAGAGATAAGGTGATGTAGGCATTACAGCTACCTAGGCCACAGAGCAGTGTTCTTTCTGGGAAGAAAAGTGGTAGAGTGGCAGAAATACTTCTCTGTATGTTCAAGGCAGATGGAACATTAACATCAGCATTGGAAATCGATGAGGGAAGAGAATTCAGGTGAGTCAGTCACTCTTTAAAGCAATGGATTGTGCTTTTCAGCCTTCCTGGTCCTAAACTTTTCTGCCTAGCAAATGGTCCTGGATTTCAGTAGTCTGTATTCAAATGCAAAATCTATTTTACTCCTCTTCGCTTTGTTTTAAATGCATATGAATGCAAGAAGCTGTGAGGACTAGAGGTATATAGGACAGCAACAACTCTACTGTGGTTCAGAGGGTAACCATGTGGTCAAGGCTCCATACTCTGGAAAATGGTCTTCAGAGATCCTGAAATCTGCACACAGACTTCTGCAAGTGGCTCTTAGTTTCCTTTTCTTTTCCTCACATAGGGAGTAAAGACAGCAATGGGCCAAAAGAAATTCTCTGTTGAATCCCATTGAGTCCCAAGGGCTGTGCACAGCTCTGCTCTCAGCACGGCACCACGTCAGAAGAACTAAAAGAAGCAAATCAACTCACAGAGCCCACTGCATAAACAGCCTTAACCAAACCCTGCAGTCCAGCTTAGCCCTTTTAAAATATTTTGGGGGTGATGTCAGCAACTGGGTTGCCAATGCACTTGGTGCCCTCCTCCCTCAGCCTACTTCAGTTCCCACAGAGGGACGGGGCACCCAGACCTAGTGGGAGATAGGCAGAAGCTGGAAGGGAAATAATATCTGCAGCGAGCTGAAGTCCAGAGGCAGAACCATTGGACTCCGTTTACCTCCTCAAGGTAAAAAACTTGGCTTACTCATTAGGTCAGATTTTCTCTTGTCCAAGGACCTAGGAGGCTGGCAAAACAACTTGGGAATGCAGGAATTTGTTGACTGCATGCACTGGGTTTTTAATATTTAATCTGAAAACTGTAGCAGTTTCTTTTTGAACTGTCTTCATGCTAGTATAGTCCCATGGCATCTCTTATTTACACCATGTATCTTACAGGCTAATCTGGACTCTCTGCTAAGATTTTGGTTGTGTGACTGAAATTCTTTATCTAGAGCTTATGCTGCATTTGCTTAAAGATTTTTCATCTTATTTATGTGGCATCCAGATGAGATTAGTGCATGATATTAACGATAAATCATTCTCGCTTTTTTTTTCCCATGGACTCCAAGAACATATAAAAATTGAAACTTGCTGTGATAAACAAAAGTTTCTGAGTACAACCTAAATATGATTTCTGAAGTAAGAAACCTATAGCAGCTTGAAAGTGCAGGAAAGTCAGAAGGTGCTTGAGAAAATGCTTTTCCTCTGTAGGATTAACTGAAAAAATTAATGAAGTTCTTTAAAAATAAAAATGTCTAACATAAGGTTCTCCTTATACTTTTAGTGTTAACATAAATAATTCAGTTTTATTAATTTTCCATTATAAAATAATAGTTTAGACCTAGTTTCTTCAGAAAAATGAAACTATGCAAACAAATACAAGGATTTACTAAAGTCTGACTAGTGGTACATTTACAATATATACCTGCTGAAAGTAACAAAGGGGGCTTGGGAATTATTTATTTGAAAATGCTTGTACAAAGCAGTGCTAATTTCCAAGGACTACTCACCGCTGCACAGTGTATTTTGGGGTGACACTGAGAACTCTCCTGTCAGATGCTGGAAATCAAAGAAGGTGATAAGCTGCCAGGGGTAACTTTTATTTTTCAGTATCCCCAGTGCTTACTAACATCTAGCCACAGAAACAACATGTATTTACACAAATATAAATAGTTCTGCTGAACCTGCCACTTTCATGCACCCGTTCTTCACACATTTTTCTTTTTCCTTAAAAGAGCACGTGACCTGGAGGTTGAACTCAAGGGCGCTCTCAGCAAGTCACTGAAGTTTTGCTCTACCTGTTGACCTCTGCTCTCTCCTGTTTACTGCTGAAAAATGGAGCGATCCACACAAGAACTTTTCCTCAACTTCATGATTGTTCTGATTACTGTATTGCTCATGTGGCTTCTTGTGAAGTCTTATCAGGAGTAAAAGACAATCAGAAACTCTGGGAGGTGATTTAAGTGTGTATCTCTGCAGACATAAGTAACAAGTAACACCCACAGCACAACACTGTGATTAGCTTTCAGTCAACTGAGGATGTCAGCATTTTTTTTTTTACTCTCTCACGTCTTTTGTCTGTGATGTCTGTCTATGATGGTGTAATTATTTTCTTCTGCAATGATGCAGCTGTAAGATGTAAAATGCAAGATCCTTAGGAACTGTTCGAAGTGGCTGTTTCCTCCAGTAGTTACTGTGAATGCTATAACCATGTCAGCGTGTTCGGCGTCAGTGCTAGGTTCTCCAGAGTGTAAACCTGCAGTATTCAATGTAACTCTCTGTATTAACCATCATAAGAGGCACAAACTTGCTTAGCAGAAAGGAATGTGAAACCTCTACTTCCACTGGCTTGTTTCACTTAAATAAAGGATATGTAAAACTATTTTTTGCAGCATTCCTTACCCCTCTCCTAGCATGTCTGCCGTTCACTGACAAACCTGCTGATAACAGCGGTGCAGTGCACCATGCAAGTCTGGTGCTTTGTTTGTACCCTCGACCTGCACTTTTATTTGTATTTTTTAAAAAATTACTGTAGAGTGGAAAATCCTGCGGGTTAATGGAAGCCACACAGATCAGCTGTTCCTGCCCCTTTTCTGTCCATGAGTGACTTAAACTATTGGTGCCTGTGGACTTGGACTTCAAAGAGAAACTCTGTCCCACAGGGTATGGTCAATAACTACATTTTCTGAAGCTGGATTTCAGGCAGGGATTCCCAGGGACCTATTTTTGGCCAAGCTATGCTTGGAGCAGTGCCTGGAGTGATAAGCCTGGGGCAGTTGCAGGGGTGGGTGCCTGCTGGCATCACAGCCCTCCTGCAAACCTTACCCGGGGCAGCAGTCCCTTGAGGTCCACCATGGCATGGCCACGCTAAGCTTTGGTAGGACAAGGCGTGAGTGTGTCTGGGTTGCTGTGATGGTGTTGTCGCCCGCTAAAATATCTTGAGCCCGCCTGAAGAACACACAATCCTTTGGTGTGTGAAATCAGTGATCAAACTCCTCCCTAGGCATTTCCCATCTGTTATTTTAATGGTTTCAGAGGATTGGCACCTTCTTCAAAATACAGTTTTCTGTAGGAAGGCAGTTAGATATGTGCTAGACTTGCTGATGCCTCCATCCCTTCCAGGAGCCTGCAAGGAGAAGCAATATCATGAGGCAAGGCTGCAAGTTACCCAAGGCAGGTCTCTGGTATGGTTAGAAGGAGCGGTGCTGCTCATAACAGCTGGAACTTGGGCTTGATAAAAAATTGCTGCTTGTTTACTCGTGGCTGTGACTGAGCAAACTTTCTTCAAGCATTTCCAGGGATGGCAAATTTTCTGCAACAAAACCAAGACATTGAAATGGACTTCTGTCAGCAGCCTTTCTCTACAGCCCACCTCATCCTGCTATATTCCACTGATTTTACACGGTCAGTTTGTGTCCGTAAGCTTAGCTAAGACATGCAGCAGAGGCTGGAGAAGAACGTGGAAAAATCTATTTTTAAATACGGTGAATACTTGATAATTCAGTATGAAAGATTCTCATCTTTCACTGGCTGTGACTCCCTACCCCAGCTGAACACAGTGTCTTCATCCAGAATTATCAGACCTTCCTTGTGGCTTAAAAATAGATTTTCAGAGTCTCCTGTGCATCATGGCTTTCACAAGGCACCTCATCTCTGTGAGCTGGTCCCATATGGCAGGGTTGAGGCTTTTCTGCCAGTCCCAGAACACATGGACATTGACCCGGGAGAGCAAAGTCATGAGCAAATTGATGCATTTGGGCTCATCTCAGGGAAGCAATGGAAAAAATAGAAGTGTGGGCTTCACTGTCTGTACCAGAAGTGCTTCAGCAACAGCTCGAAGTGTTCCTAACAACGCTGAAGTAGAACAAGAAAGTATTCTGGGTGGTTTGGGCCACTCACAACTTTTAGCTGTCAGTCTTTTTGAGAATAGACATGCATTGAGCTTTGACAACATGGTTAAGGTAAAGCATCACAAACAAGTTACTAAAAGCATGAATAGCAGTCTAAGTGGTCCTTTTCACTGACTTCTAGAGTTTTAGAGCAGATTTTGAAGGAGATTATTTATTTGCCCGACTCATTTGCCTAAAAATGAAGGAAAAATAGCAATTCAATATTTAGTGCCAGATGCCACGAAAAGCCAGCACTGTGGAGATGTGCAGACACATTAGTGTCAAAGAGCAACAGCCAAATACACACATATAAACAAACTTTCCTGGTTATAGGGACCTTAATGCAGATCTTCGGTGTAACCCTTCAGTCTGAAATTCTCTCCATCACCTTCTTGCTTCAAGACACCCTGCAAGAGAGGAAGCTTTCTGGTGATGTATCTTTCCAGCTTTTTCCAGCCCTTTGCAGTATGAGTGTGACAGAGGACAGAGATCACCAGCCTAGGCTTAATTTTTCTTCAATGTATCAGTAAAATAATTTTGGGCAAAACTTTTATTAAAAATATACTTTAAAGTAAGTAACTGCTCTAACTCCTCCAGCCTCTATGAGGAAACTGTTCCATTACTTGACTACCCTCATGGTAAAAAAGCTTCTTCTTATCTTTCAATGTCACTCCTGCATTTCAGTTTCTGCCCATTGCATCTTGTCCTGCTGCTGGACACTACTGAGAAGAATCTGGGTCTACCATCTTCATTCCCTCCCATCAAGTGTTTACATACACTGATAAAATCCCCCTTGAGCTTTCTCTTCTCCAAGCTGAAAGGTACCAACTTTCTCAGCCTCTCCTCATATGTCAGATGCTCCAGTTCCTTCATGATCTTTGTGGCCCTTTGCTGGAACTGCTCCAGTATGTCTATGTCTTTCTTGTACTGGAAAGCCCAGCACTTCAGGTGTACTGAGAAGAGAGGAAGGATGACCTGCTGGGCTTCTGCCTCCATGGCCTGTTGTCGGCTCACGGTCAGCTTGATACCCACCAAGACACCCAGGACCTTCTCTGCAGAGTTTCTTTCCAGCTGGTTGGCCCCAGCCTGTCCTGGTGCCTGTGTTTTATCCTCCCCAGGGGCAGAACTTGGCATTGCTTTTGCTGAAATTCATGAAATTCCTATCAGCCCATTTTTCCAGCCTTTTCATAGAATCATAGAATCACCAGGTTGGAAAAGACCCATCGGATCATCGAGTCCAACCATTCCTATCAAACACTAAGCCATGCCCCTCAGCGTCTTGTCCACCCATCCCTTAAATACCTCCAGGGAAGGTGACTCAACCACCTCCATGGGCAGCCTGTTCCAGTGCCCAATGACCCTTTCAGTGAAAAATTTTTTCCTAATGTCCAGCAGGACAACACTACAGCGTATCAGCCACTTCCTTCAGCTCTATAGCTTTACTTTACATCTTTCCATGCATACATTAACATACTTTACATCACTTTAATACCTGTTTTAAGCTGCAGACTTCTCTCCCTTTTTTGTGGTCCCTAACACATTATCAATGTTGTACTATGAAAAGTATTTATTATGCAGGTATCTTTATATCTGCAAGGGTTTTATGTATATATCTATATCTATATCTATCCCTATATCTATATATATCCCTATATCTATATACCTATATCTACATCTATATACCTCAACATATGACCTGCTGTAAGTTTTACATGTAGTGTGCACAGTATCTGCTTATGGAGGGGATTACCAACCTGACACTATACTTACCTTCTTTCCTCTCCCATTCTACCTGCTATATTAAAGGCACTCTGTATATCACCTGAGGAGCTGCCAATGACAACTAAAACAGTGCCTACTCATGAACTGACCTGATCAAGGCAATTTTCATTCTGGCATCTAAGTATAGATGAATTAGCCTCACCCATGACCAGAAGTTCAGCGTCAGGCTTTCTGTTAACTTTACTGGGCTTTGGATCAGATTGTAGCTACCTCATTTTAAATGTTCGGATTTCAAAAGTCTGGCTCTAGGCCTGGTAATTTGGAATTACTAAGCACTCAGCACTCCACTCTGAAACCAGAGACACAGGATGTTCAACATACTTTTGGGAAAAATCACACCACTAGTTTATGTGCCTAGATACCAACCTAAAAACTGAATTTTAGGCTCCAAGATTTGAAGCTTTGGCTAAACTTTAGAAAATTGTTCAGTGGCATTTACCAAAATATTTTTATCAATCAATCAATCAATCAAAAGTATTTTCAGTCAAAACCAGTTTCAATATTTTTTTCCAAGAAGAGTGTTGTTCTCAAAGTCAAATGGCATCCTTGAAAACCATCTGTGTCCATTTCGCTTTTGAATGCTGTCATGGCTATAGACTGTGTGGCTTGTTCGCCCTTTCTCCTTTACTGCCCAGGCTTCAGGTCAAGCAGGTTCTCTATTCTGCATCACGTAACCAATTACTCTCATGATGTGTCACCTCCAAGTCACAGGGTAGGAAACTGCCATGCAATGAAAGAGAGATGAGAATGGAAAAAAAAGTGATTGACACCAAGGAACCACATGTGCTGCATTTCTAAATAAGTTGATTACAAATCATGTCTTGTTGACATTTTCTAGTTTACAAAAATTCACTCAAAAGTCAATCTTCTGTGGAAAAAAATGCACACTGTGTAAGCTCTGTGTGTGTGTGTGTGTTGAGCAGATGAAACAGAAGAAGGAGGAAAGGTAAAAAACAAGGTTCTCAGTCTTATCGAGATAGCATTCCTGTGTTCACATGTAAGTTTTGTCTGGACCAAACCAGGAAAATGTTAAGCATATATAACTTCCTTGCTAAACAGCAAGTCCTGCATGGTTCTGTATATACAACTACATTTGGAAGTGTCCCAACGGTGATAGATAACCTTGCAATTCAAGAACTTTGCACAATAATTATCTATATTTTGGTGGTGCAATGAGTTAGGAGGGAACATGAAGTCTGACAGCTGCTGACCTCTTAGGTTGCCATTGAGGGGGCTCCTAAATCATTCTTCACCTACACAGCTGCTGCGTTGGTTTGCCCCTTGTGTGTTGGGTTTACCCACAGGTTAGTCTTGTAGATCTGAGCTGGAAAAGCCCCTGGCACCTTTCCCAGGACTGTATACAGCTGATGCTCAAGCCAATCAACTCTGACCTCTTAGTTTAAAAGTTCAGCTGTCAGCTTCAAGAGAGAGATGACAGCATTTTCAAGCTGGCTCCATGATGCTTATCAGTTAATGTTAATCTCTGCTTGGAGTGGTCTGGTCTGTGAAGGAATATAAAGAAGCCTGAATTCATACAAAATGCACGGACATGGTCAGTTTGTGCTTGTGTGCGTTCTGTATCTCTCTAGTACTTGCTGTTCTTCACTGTAGTGTGTGAATGAGGGAGCTAAGTGATAATTCGTCTTTGGCAGCAGTTGTTAGCTACGTGTTTGCCTCTGCTTCCTTTTACTACAGTGTGTATGGCAGGGTCTGGAAGGGCGTTTGTACAGTGTGTGAATGTGCCTTGATCTGCTGGGTTTGTACAGATGCCTCTTCCCGTATGCAGAAGAGCAGCCAGAGCTGTGTCTCTCTTCCAGCTAACAGTTTTCCTCATGTTTCATCTCTCCGCTCTGGGGAGGCAAGCAGTGGCTTTTATCTCTGGACCTCATGGCCAGAGTGGTACACGGTCTGCTGCAAAAAATGTTGATGTCTGCTTTGTGCTGTTGTCCCTGTCCATGTATATAAAGGCCTGGAATGAGTGTGGCTCAGGTGTCCTGAAGATCACACCAAGAGGGGTCAGGATATTCACAGTGACCCAGGTATGTAATTGTTTCCTAAAAGGGACTTTATCCCTTTCGGAGATGTGCCTTGGGAGAAAGGCTCCTAGAGATGATCTTATCTTGTGGTCATAGAAATCTGCACATTTCTGCATCCACTTGGCTTAACTGTGTTTTTTCACATTACTCTTGCAGACTGGCCAAGATGCATCTTGCAAAACAGCTAACAGGAGTGACCCAGTTCCTTAATCAAAACTATGGAATACACTGAGCAATAAATAATCTAGAATTGGGTTTGCATGTACTTCTTCCCTCTGTAGTATTCAACCATTTTGCTGTTCAGATTCTTGTCCACAGACATTTGTTGGTGTATCTGAAACCAGGGACATAATTTTTTAAATACTTGCAGTGCAGTTGCACTGGTGACAACCAGTTTCATAGGATTAACATAAGAATTTTCAGCTTGGTTAGAAAAGATCTGATTCTGTATGCTGAAAGCCATTACCCAGTGGATTTCATTGCCCTTTTGTTTTTCCGTGGTTCTGACCTGCTCTCTGCAAAAGTCTGTTTCAGCATCACCTGGAAGATGTTTTACATCTTTGTTTTAAACTCAGTTTTGAAAAGAAGAATTTCACTATTTGAAATCTTATATTCTATATATTTAAGCTATCTTAACTAACACTTTAATGAACATATGATCTGAAAACACTAAGCTTCATACTATATATCCATATCTATATTTTCAACTACACTTCTAGAACCTTTAGCTAGGTTCTAGAACTTATTGGGCTATGAATGAATTAAGTAATGACAATTAACTGAGTTCAATATATTTTGTGGCAACAAATTTATCTTTACATTCCCATTAGTACTTTAAACCTAGCCCAGGGTTTTTAAAATTTTTTTTTTTCTTAATGGTTTAAAAATAAGTAAACTCAGAAGCTAATAAGCATTGAAAACACTAAGCCTTAGGTGGGGTTTTCAGCCTAGGATGCTTCCCTACTTAACTACACCTCTGGGTCCTTCAGCTGCTTTTCACTTGTGTATCAGGAGAATGATTAAACAGAAACTATTCAATAAGATAGAGTCAAGTTATGTCATAATGAGACTAAATAAAGCCTCCTGTGAGAATAATAAGTGGGAAATACCTGTTGCTCTACAGTCATGGTTCTTTTGCAGTCTTTGTTGTGAATTTTGGCTCTTCCTCTGCTGAGGCTGTGCTCACCTGAGCATAGAAAGTACTGAAAAATCATCTATAGCCTTGGGGAAATCTTGTCTGTGTAAACAGGCAGTCCCAAAGCTATAGAGCTCATCTTGTAGGTGTAAAATTATATCATACTGTGTCCTCTGATAGAGAACAGGATGAAATCAATGAAATTCAGATGGGAAACAACAAACAGCCATTTAATCAAATAAAGACATGTTTAGACATATTAGACAGAATCAGGCCAAGCCCGAAGTTAAACATACTTTTTTTTCCCTGGAAGTACTATTAATCACAAGATGAAGTTAAGTAGGTTAGAACATCTGTTTGTTAATAGAACTGGCCTATAAGAGAAGTGGTGACTAGGAGACAACCAGTAAGACACAGTGGTAACACAAATACCAGAAAGACAAAGACAATGGTGTCAATAAGGAAGGTATGAAAGAAAACTTTAGAAAAATGTTCAGAAAACCCAATACAGTACCCCTCTCATCTGACATTTCAAAACTTGGGCAAGTGCAGCTAGGGCTAGGCTGTCAACCACAACGTGACAGTGTTCTTCCACTGATTTTAAAGGAGTTCAGATATGAAATTCTCTGCCTTGTTTCTGTAGAGCGTAACTTATTGCTCACATCAGGCTGGTACCAGTGGAATAGCAGGTGACATACGGGGGATTATTTTTTACCAGGGCAGCAGAGAACAGGTGGGAAGTGACAGACCAGGAAGTTTCATTTCTGTATGGGAAAAAACCCACAAACAACAGAAAAGCAAACAGAGAGAAGTCAAAGCACATAAGTGGTAGAAACCAGAAGTGCTTTTGCAAAGGGAAATCTTGCTTTTGGTATCTGTTACAACTCTGAAAGAGTCAGTGAACATGTCAGTAATAGTGAGCTGATCAATACATTTAAAAAACCCTCAACCATCATGGGACAGAAAGGGAAGTTCTCCTTTCAGCTGATTGAAAGACAGAAAGAAAGTGGCAATGAGCAGTGAAATTGGATAAGAAAAGAAAGTCCATAGAAGATCATGTTGCTTACAGTACTTTACATTGCTAATAGGAGAAGCAGGAAGATAGCAAAATTTTCAGGTGGCACAAATATCATAAACAAAGAGTTGTAGAGTGTCACCTCAATGTCAAGTGATGGGTGATAAAATGGTAGATGACATTAAAGGTTAACAAATATGAAGCAGGGCACTTAAGGAGAAAAAATCACTTCAACACAGGAAATAATGAGCACAGCAGACACTGGCACACAGAAAAAGATCTCGGAATGAGTGCAGAGTTCCCTGAATGTATCAGCTCTACAGTCAGTGTTAGAAAAATTGCAGAGAGATTAATAAAATAATAATAAGTCATTGTGACGACTTCTGCTTGAGAAGAAACCAAGCCAACTAGATCTTTTTAACTTGAAAAAAAAAGATGACTGAAGAAAAGATACAAATAGTAATGAATAAGAGTGCACACACTGACTATTTATACTTTCTCAGTCCATCAAATAAATAGCAAACATAATAGGGACATATAAAATGAAGAAAGGCATTTCAGAGTAAAATTGAACTGTAAAACTAAGAAGTGTGAGGTATTCTGAAATAAAAGTCAACAGACGTTTAAAAATATTTAGAAAAATCTGTGGAAGGAAAAAAACAACTAAGATCTGTTAAATATGAGGACACACTTGGTGGATCCACGTGAAGCTTAACCCACAGACTGCTAAAACTGAGAAGGCATTCTCAAGAGTTATTGCTCTTTGTTTTACTTATTGTCAGGGCTCCCTGGGGGCCAAGGACTCCATGGGGGTGGCAGGGCAAGGCTTGACAGCCAAGACCCACCCAACCATGCCAACTATGGAGCAGGGTAGGCTAGTTGGTGGTAGACCCAGCAGCAGGCATAGGGCATCTTACTGGAGGTAGGGGCAGACGAAGCAAGAGAAAAGAAGGTTGTTAGGAGATATAATAGCCTTAAAAAACATACAACATAGCAGCAAAGAGGAAAGTAATAAACTATTTTCCACTTACACAAAGTAGTGGGCTAAAATTTTAGCAAAGAAGATTTCAGAGCAATTTTTGTAGTCTAACTAAAAGAGGGTACAGTTGAGTACTATTCTATATAGTTACGTGGGGCTACCAATATCAAGAAATGCTATTAGTGGATTTTAAGAATGGGTTCAAACATCAGAAATAGTTTATAATGACTGTCCTAGCTTGGAGAGGGATACTATCTCTTGGACAGCTTCCATGAAAGCAAACAAAAAAGGCTACCTTTCCTTCAGAGCTTCAAGGGTCACAGATTCCCCAGCCTAGCTCAATAAAAAGGAGGATATTTTACAATGGAGAAAAATGCTGACAGGATGTTGTTGCAATTTGCTTATGGGAAGTAACAATGAAAATGTGATCTAGCAACGAGCGAGTAGGACATTCTGCACTTTCCTTGATGGAATTCAGAAAGTGTTTATGTGACTTAGAGCAGTGTTTCCCAGACTGGAAAATTCTTGCCTTGAGGAAGACAAATGCTTTATTTCCTCCAGGCTGCTGCAGCCACTTGGGGCTCCCTGAGGCTTTGGGGTGCAGGGCCCTTGGTGGCATTTCCCCAAGGTGAAGAAGTTCACAACAGGCAACTCCTAAGCTGGCAACAAGACATAGAACCAGAATAGAATTGCAGAATATCTCAAGTTGGAAGAGGATTCATAAGGATAATCAAGGCCAACTCGTTGCTCCTCATATGACTTCCTAAAACTAAACCATATGACCAAGAACATAATTCAGATGCTCCTTGAAGGCTGACAAGCAGGCTGAGTGAAAATCTCCCAATCCAGTTCCAATCGCCTGAAGGGGCACAGCCTCAAAGTGAGCATCAAAGTCTGATTTCCATCAGTACACTTAACCTGATTTGATTAATGGAGTTTTTTCAGAGAGGGTTAAGAAATACCCCTACTGCTGTTGTTCCAGCAGTCAACTAGCAGCAAGAGGCTGAAAGACAATGAGTAGATGTGAAGATATCAGGGAGTGAGTGGACAGTGCTATTTTTAGCCTCGGAGACTGTCTGTCCAGGGTGCTGAAGCCTCAGCAGGGGAGGAAACGAGGGTGATCCAAATCCTCTAGCGGTTTTTTTTGCACAAGATCAGAAAGCTCTTGCTTTTACCATAGGAGGTTCCTTGGTTATAACTCCATGAATATGTGTCAACTGGAAGACCATTAATGTCACTGTATTCTTAAAAAACTTTGCTGCGAATGGCTTTGATGTGGTCTTTCAGAGGGATTTCCCCCCTTATGATCTCAAATTTATTGTACAGTCAGACATCAATAGCAAACACTGGGTTATGGTGGCCTTGCACGAAGAAAACTTTTGAAGAGGGAATAAGACTTTGGTTTCAGCAGGTGGAACACAGGCAAAAGAAACAGGCAAGATTAAAAAACCCAAAATGTAATTGGCACAACATTCACTCATTATTGTTAGAAAATGAAAAACACAACAGGCATTAAACAGAGGAAGTTGCCTCTTCTGCCTGGGGAATCTGACTTTCTACATTTAGAAGTCATTTAATGGTCAGATTTCAGGTGTTGCAGATTGATAATGTGATAGCTTTAAACAAGACAAGACAGTGTCTTCCATGCTTTGTATGTGTATTGAGTAGCACACACTTCATCCATGTCAGAGAAGTGGCTGTTAACTTGTTTTCCATTGCCCCTCATTTCCTCCAAGTATGAAAAGCAGGTGTTATTTGTCCATCAGTTGGAATTTGATGGGACTGAATTGCTTTTAATGTCCAGTGTTACTCTTCCTGGCTGGAACGTTGCTGTTGGGTAACAGACATACAGCAGCAGCTTGCTGAGATACTTTGATATCTCACACAGGCTTGTTCAGAAAAACTTGCTGTCTGTAGAACGCAGCATTTTTTCCAACTGCAGTGTTACAGGTAATTTAATACGAAGAAAATAATTTATTACAACTGCTTTGATACCAAGAGCAGTGAGCTGAGATATTCTGGAATTAACTCCTGACAATACAAGACAGATGTGGAATTCCCATTGCCTATGCGAAGCAAAGCATCACTCTGCAGTTCCCCACTGCCTGTAGGTGTTTCAGACTGGATCTTTTTTGGTTTTAGGTAGGTACACGGTCTTACAAATATTTTTGATATGTGCTTTTCTCCCTCTCTGAAGTTCAGGCATTTGATATTAGGATTACATTATTAATTACATTTTCAACAGAATCACAGATGACCTAATGCAAATGGCATAGGCTGCACTGCCTCCCACAGTGCTTTACCCCAAAGGCAATTCTCTCTCTGGGAGGAAGAGAGTCTCTAACTCCCATCATTCAGATGTCTAGGAGCTGTCATTGCTGTGCCTGAAAAATAATGGAACCAACCTGTAGCACAGAAGTTAATTACCATTATGTATGAGACTCATAGACAGGGATTATAAATGTTCATAATAAATTCAAAAGCAAAAACAAAGATACTGTTGCAAGACAGTGATGTTTAATTTGCATTTATAGGTACAAATTAAGAATATAGAATAAAACATTGCAGCGCCAGCATCCCTCTTGATGACTTGCAGTTCAGGCAGCTCCAAAACTATCTGAACTGCTGCAGGTTCCCAAATGTACTGCACAACCTCCCTGTACCTTTTGGATCTCTACTGGAATTAGAAATTAGTTTAGTGCTCGAAAAGCACTGACATCTCTACATAAGAAAGTTGCTGACTGGCTTTTCAAATAATCTCCCACGATACGGATGCTCAGTCTAGCTTTTGATACAAGGGCATTCATACCGCTGATCAGGGAAGACTTTTTGACCCATTCAGCAGATGGTTTTTGTTCACATCTCCCTCAGACCTGCTTTTTTATCCTGAAAATGAAAGGAGAGCACTATACTAGAATTATAACTTCTTGCTGGGGCTCAGTGCCCCCTATTCTTTGCTGTTGCTGGATTAATCCCTACTGGACAGACTTGGAGCTGCTATAAATTTGCACAGCTTCACAGCGGACAGGCATGACTTACTCTAATGGAGGCCTCTCTCAGGCATGAAGAAGGAAACACCCCAAAAATTCTATTCTGAAGAAGCTGCATCTCCCTGGAGGGAGTTTGAAGGTTGCTTTAGGGGCAGAACAACCCCCATGAACTTAACACTGCTGAGTTAGAGAAGCTCTGTGTTCCTCATGCAGCCACATGCTTATCCCATTTTCCCACAGAGGGTTTGTTGCTTGAAAAACTGTTTTCTCCCATGTCCCACCTTGCTGACCGTTACTGCCACAAATCCTGTGGAGGATTCTTTCTAGCCATGTGGCTCTGCCATTGGTTTGTTTTTTTATTCCTGCTTCAACATTTTCTCCTTGGTTAATCTCATTTGCAACAACAATATTGACAGCTCTTGCCTTGTCAATGAGTTATAGAGCTCTCTCTGCTCCAGACTTTTATCCTAATGTCCATGATACAGTCCTAAGTTGTTCACCATGTCCTGACAAATCTTACATTCGTAAGCCTCATGTGCTTCCAAAGCTCTTTCCAGCTGTGGAGAACACTCCTATTGCGCCTCTGGACCATGACCAAGGGGACTTATGTCCCTAAAACCTCCTTAGGTTTACATCTAAGCTACGTCTACATCTTATTGATACTTCCTGATTGAACTCTCTCAAGGAGCACAGCCATTCTTATACATCCCCAGAAGTAACATTTACCCTCAAGGTTGTCTGTATCTTCTCAGACCCTGGACTGTGTAGTGTAGTTATGCTCAGACACGTTCAGAACCCTCAGCTCTCTCCGACAACTGCAGCAACCCCATTTTCATCCACAGAACCACAAAACAGTTTGGGTTGGAAGGGACCTTAAAGACCATCCAGTTCCAACCTCCCTGCCATATGCAGGGACACCTCCTGCTGGACCGGGCTGGCCAAGGCCCATCCAACCTGGCCTTGAACACCCCAAGGGATGGGGGCGTGACGTGGGGGGATGGGGTCAGATGGGGGAGCCTGAGGCGGGGGAGCAGGGCCAAGCTTTGTTGCTCAGCAACGAGAGAAATGGTGAGAGGGCAGAGCTGGAGCCCTGAGAGCCTGAGCTTGGAAAGAGAGAGATGGAGATGTAGAAGATGGAGGTGGACATGGAGATGGAGATGGAGGTGGACATGGAGATGGAGGAGATGGAGGTGGACCATCAGGTGGAGGAGATGGAGGTCGACCATCAGGTAGAGGAGGAGATGGAGTGTGATTATTTTAAGAATTATGATCTGAAAATCCAAACATAAAACCACCCCCGTAAGCCCACCACAGGGGACCTAGAAGAATGCCATTAACAGTCAAATGAAATACATTTTAAATTATTGGATGACATTGTCCATGTGAAGGCTTCTCAGATAAACTTGTGTTACTTCTTACAGGCACAAGAGTCAACCTTTTAAGCAGGACTCTGCATCAGCACGCATAGGGCTGATTTCTGTTATTAATACCATGTGAGATTGATTTGGCAGCTCCCCTGGCTTTCCTACCTGTAAGAAGGGGGATAATACCCCCCCCTTTCCATAATGGGAATCCCTCTCAAACCCCTAGAGCTCACTGCAAGATCATTCAAGCCAAAGCATTGTTACAGGGGATTTGCTGGTAAAACAGGCTTAGGGAATGCTGTACTTTATGTTAGTGATGAAACATTGACGGGAATGGAAACTGTCCATGTACACCAACAGGGAAACAGTCTTTGAACACAAAGGTTGTTGTGCAGCTCCCCAGCAGATCAGATTTGACAGAGCTTCTATGAAACCCATGCAGCCATGCCAATTTAAACCAACTCGGGAGAGAGCCTTGAGTTCAATAAGTTTCCCCTTCATGATATTTTAAGAAAAGTTAAAAACAAAGATAATATTCTTTGCTATTAAAAAGTTCTGCTCTGAACAGTTGGATGTGCAGTGATTGCACAGCCGCTCTGTGCATTTGGCCACTAGAGGACATGCCCTACGCATGCGCTTTCATGTCTCCCTGTCCACCTGCAGTTCCCACAGGCAGAAGCCTGACTTGAAAAGTGAAATAGAACCAGGTAGATGAAACTAAATACCTCGCACATGACAAATATTAAGATTTATTGAGCTTGTAAAAAAACCCCATGATAGATGGTGCTCACCAGTGACTGAGAAGCTTATCGGACTGTGACTGCCCCCAGAATCTGATAAAAAGGCAGAGACTGCCAAGGCCTCCATAGCCTGGGACAGACACAACAGCAACCAAGAAAATAAGTTGTTACATTCCTCACTGCAAAAATTAGGGAAGCAAACTCTAATGCAAATTAACAGACAGCTCTGCTCTTCTTCCACAGTGAGGCACAGATGATGCTGCACAGATTCCAAAAGGTCTGGAGTTGAAGCACCACAATCCACGTCCCTGGCTGCACACCCAGCACTACGCTCGAACTGAAGCCTTCGTGCCTGGGGAAGCTACACAGGGCAGGAGCTCAGTGTCCTCACGTGCTCAGCAGCACCGAGCCTCTTCACAGGAGCCGTGATGCTCAAGCCACCTGTCATCCAGCAGGAAGGAGAGATGGGGACAGATGGAAGGTCCAGCAGGCCCTGCCTTCTACAACGGGCTATGAAAACCCCCATGCTTGGACCTTTACCTCAACAGAAGACTCACTGATACCAATGGAAGATGTTCCAGCAGCATTTGGAACCTGTTATTGTGAGAACAGTATCTCCTGGAAACCCCTCCTCTGGGGAACATTTCCATTAAAAAATTAATATCTGAATAATATGTATATATATTAATCAATATACATTAATATACATTAATATACCATGATATATTATATGTTATGGAATATATTAATATAATATATTAATATATATTATGGATATATTAATAAAATATAATAATTAATATCTGAAGAAAATATTAGTGGTTAAAATACTGTTTGGATCGCCCAAGTCATTGACTTCTCCCATTAAAACCAACTTTAAGATACTTCTTAGAAAAATCCCACACACTTTCTTCATGTAAAATTAAGAAGTCATCCCACCAGCATCTCTCCAAACCCCCCCTTCAACATATACTCTCTCAATTTGGAGTATGTTTTTCTTTCAAGGACCTTATCAGCCATGGTGTATCCACCAGGAATACGGCTATCCTCATTTCTTGAACGTCACAGTGCCATGCCCTGTCGTCCTTCGGTTATGTTTTTCACAGTTATCTCCATGTGTCTTCCTTCGTTGTCCTTAAAATTGGGAAGAACTGTCCATAAAATATAAGCTTCTTCCTGTCCCTCTTGTGCTGCTCTGCTTTGCTGAGCTGACAGCTGTGCTGAAAGGCATTGACCCTGTGTTTCCCTGTCTCGCTCACCTCCTTCATTCCAGCTGTAAGCTTTTTTTTTTTGGAATAGACCACCTTTAGCTACATGTTTGTACAGTTCTTTAATGCAGTGGAGGCCAGGTCTAGGAACAGAGCAACGCAAGTAACAAACCCTCTGCCCCTCCCCATAGCTCATTTTGATGTAAGCAGCCATACTCAGTTCTTGCTTGGAGGTTTTGGAGCTAAATCTCTTTTGTTAGTGTTTTATAGAGAGAAGAGCAGTTTCCTTCACTAGAACAAGTAATGACCTGATTTGTGTGTGTTGCTCCCAGGGGAAAGCACAAAGCCAGTCCCGTTATTTTCCTACAAGATCTTGTTGAAGACTTCTGTCTAATCTTTGGCAAGTCTTAAATGGGATCTGCACTGCCGTAAACTAAGAAAAACAATGAATAATTCATTATCTTATCTGTTTCAGGACTGTTTTCTACAAAATATCTCTTTTAATAATTCATATGATTTTTAGCTGCACCATGCTGCAGATGCAACTATGTAGAGGAGAGTCGTACTACTTATCTCGGCATAGCCTGAAGCATTCATTGCTGCAAAAGTCCAGCCCACGTTGGACAAAATTCCAAGTGACGAGTAAGAGGTGAAAATCGGGATAGTTAGCAAGACTCAAAGTAGAACAGTTCTCTGAAAATCAGAGATTATGAGAGTCATTCACAGAGGAGGCTTCCAATGCTTCCAAAATGGTCATATGTTGACAACATCAAGATTGTCAAGAGCCAGCTGGGGAATAGAGGGAAGTATATACAGAGTTCATAGAAGCATAGAATCACCAGGTTGGAAAAGACCCATTGGATCATTGAATCCAACCATTCCTATCAAATACCATGCCGCTCAGTGCCTCGTCCACCCGTGCCTTAAACACCTCCAGGGAAGGCGAATCAACCACCTCCCTGGGCAGCCTCTGCCAATGCCCAATGACCCTTTCTGTGAAAAATATTTTGCTAATGTTCAGGCTGAACCTCCCCTGGTGGAGTTTGAGGCCATTCCCTCTCGTCCTGTCCCCTGTCACTTGGGAGAAGAGGCCAGCACCCTCCTCTCCACAACCTCCTTTCAGGTAGTTCTAGAGAACAATGAGGTCTCCCCTCAGCCTCCTCCTCTCCAGGCTAAACACCCCCAGCTCTCTCAGCCGCTCCTCATCAGGCCTGTTCTCCAGCCCCTTCACCAGCTTTGTTGCTCTTCTCTGGACTCGCTCCAGAGCCTCAACATCCTTCTTGTGGTGAGGGGCCCAGAACTGAACACAGTACTCGAGGTGCGGTCTCACCAGTGCAGAGTACAGAGGGAGAATAACCTCCCTGGACCTGCTGGTCACGCCGTTCCTGATACAAGCCAAGATGCCATTGGCCTTCTTGGCCACCTGGCCACCTGAGTTCTCCCATTCCACAACAGTACTTGTCAAACACATGAACTTAGCATTTATAGAATTTTACACAGTTACTGTTTCAGGATGTAACCAATTCCTACACCTCAGTCAAACCCATCCAAGCGGCAGAGCTGCAGATTGAGATTTCCTCTATACTTTATGCAGGAATGACTCCAATCTGCAAGACACTGCTAGCAGACAACCCTGTGGAAGAGTCAAAAACCTCAGGTCACATTATGACAAAAACAGACACATCGGTAAGACGAAATGTTAAAAGCTAACCACAGCCCATGAAGGACAAATTTAAGAAGGAAACGATTAATACCAACTACATAACGGAAACCACTGTGTGCGTGATGCTACCAATGATTCTTTGGGTCAGTAGTGGCAGATCTTGGTTCATTAACCTGGGCATCAGCACTCTGTTCACATACATCCTGCTCCACCCAACAGCACTTATTTCAACTGCGTGCGTGCTGAAAATTCTCCGCTTGCAGCAAAATGCTTCAGGCAGTACTGTTAAGCCATCGCCACCCGGCTGTGCTTCACAGGGCACAGACCACACAGCAGGTACAGATGCTTTTAAAGATTGCTCTTCCATTTACAAGGACAATGGATTAATTCCCTTTACCCTCTACATGACAGAAAATTTCCCAGTCCAGCTTCAGTGCTGCTCCAGGAAACAGCCACAAGATGCATGACAAATAGCATGAATAAGACAGGCTTGTTTGCTTCTAAAAATAGTACATAGAAATATCACCAGTACCAGGATTTTAAAAGGTTCTTTTTCAGAGCCAGAAAGAACATCAGTAAATGTAATTTTTCTTTCCTTAGAGAAAGAAAAAGGCTACAAGCCACTTGCTCTCCTCCTGACTGTAACCAAAATCCCAGGCGCAGATCCTGCTAACACTCACAGCCCCAGCTCCAGAGATGCCAGCAGAGCACTGAGATTACTGAAAACAAATCAGTGCTCACCTATGTTACTTAAGGAGCCCTGGGAACAATTTAAATTCATGTTTGCTGGGATAAGGAAGTGCTATGGGAAGTGGCTAAAGCTGTAGAAGAGAGAAATACAGGCCACCCTTGTATAATTTTGTTTACAAAATTAAAGAACCCCAACACTATGTGGCCCTTCTGTCTTTAAGCAGATCAAGGTAAAAATTTCGGCATTTTAAATCACGTACAACCTACCAATATCACATTTTCATCAACTGTATTTTCATCTGCCCACCCAAAGCAAGGCTTATTCTGTGTAGTATCAGTACGTCATCTTGCATTTTACAAAGTAAATTAGCAGCTGTGTTTTTTTAAGATGCCTGGGTTGCACAGCCCTGCCAATGGAAACTGTTTGCATGAGAAAAATACCTGTTAAAACAAGAAAGGTTCCAGAGAGCATCACAGCCTGGGCAGGAAGCCCTTGCTGCCCTAGCTGTGCAGAGCCAGGGATGATGTTTTCCCAGCAGCAGGCATCCAGCAGGTTTCACAGGAGCCTCCAGGAGAGATGTCAGGTGATGTCAGCAATCATGAGGCTGTGGAAAGCTTCTCAGAAGATCCAATCTAAATCTTCTTTACTCTCAATTAAACCAAAACCTGCAACCTGTGGTGAGTGTAAATATTGATTCTACTTTCTTGAAACAGCTTTTAATACTTCCTCCCCCTCCCCACCCCATTTCTTTTGTTTTCTCTTCCCTAGGGAAAGCAGCATCTAGTTCCTCACAGGTCAGTTTGGAAATGTATCGATAATAGTATAAACTCTAATTTTGTAAAGAAAAGTTTAGGTCTACATTGTAGTAAGTGGCTATTCCCGGGGATGAAGGAAGGCACTACCAGCCAGACATCCTCCCTCAGCAGCACACAGATAGCTTGCCAGTCACTGGGGACATTTTCTGCTCCAGGTTTTACAAGAATCTTGGGATCAAGGATGTCACATGCCAAAGCTGAAGCAAGAGCAAGCAGGACAATAAGATCTGCCGGCACCAGCATGCAGGGGCTCCACAGGACAAAGAATTTCACACTTAGCTTCATTAAATCTATCTCCCTGCAAGATGGGAAAAGCAATCACCCAAAGCAGCTACATTGTAGTGACACAATCTGACACGGAGCCAGATGACATTTTATGAATTTATTTGAAGTTGACACCTTGAGACAAGGCATAACAACTGAGAGGATCACATCAGTAGGAAGGTAGCAGAGACCTTCATGCCTCCCCCAACTCCATGAATTCCAGGGCAGAGTATTGAAAATAAACCCGCACAGTCTAACAAATTGCAGAAAGTATTTAAACCAGAACGGGGCAAGGAAAGAAAGCAAGTCTAATATTTGAAACAATGAAATCTGTTGCTAGAAACTTATTTTAGAAGCTTCAAGAGTGACGCAAAGAAGTCCTTGATATCTAATGATTATGAATAATCACTTTCCAAAATCAATGGTATTAACTTAAACATGCAAAGTTTTATTCCTTGTATTTTCAAATATGCAATAGTTAATATTTCCAGCTTCATATTTCCAAATTCATTGGAAAAGACTAATTATAACACCACCAACAGAGTTTTGCTGATTAACTCTGCAAGGAGTGCAAGTTTCCAGTCCTGCAGAGTCCCCATCTTATATTTTAGCAAAGAAATGAGAGGACTTAAATCCAAGGAGTTTCCCAAGATCTTTAACCACTCCCATTGCTAAAACGATGGCCCAAGCTGTAACTAGAAGTAGCATAAAGAACCTGATTCGAGGAAGTTCAGATGACCCTTCAGAGTAGGGAAATAACACAGATCCATTAACGTAGAAGAGCTTTCATCTGTATTACTACATATCTCAAAAATAAAACCCACAGGGCTTCAGTTTAGAATGACATATAATTTATTCATATAATTCACAAGTAGTTGGACACTACTCAATTTAATCTCTTTATGCAAGTGATTTACACAAACATATAATACTAAAATCAATTGCTTAAAAGGTAAAAAATACCATGGGTATGAAATGCCATGGTAGATGCTGTTCAATATACTACACAGTCTTAGAGTCAGACACTTGTACTCATTTATCCTTTTAGAAAAAAAGGCATCTTGCCATTTTAAACTTTTTTTTTTTAATGGGAAACTCAAGTGGTTTTGCTCTAAACATTTGAATCCATTATTTCTCCCAGTTCTTAGGAACTGAATTGACAACCAAAGCAACATTTTCAATAGTTCAAAAAATATATATAGATTTTTGCTCCCCTGAATTCACCACGCACAATGTGACCAAGTCATGTTGCCTTCCAACATGCAACACAAAATACTAACCCCTGTATATTCAAAAGAATGTGCATAAATTTAGACCATGCTTCAGCATGGTGGTGTTGGTGACAACAGCCTCATGATCTCATTTTTGGCCCCTGCCTGTACCCAGTAGTTGTGAGGATGTTTGCAGTTCACTGTGAATGTATCATAGAATAGTTTCAGTTGGAAAAGACCTTTAAGAGTCCAACCATCAATTCAGCCCTGCTAAGCCCGCCACTAGACCATGTTCTCAAGTATGATATCTAATCATCTTTTAAACACCTTCACAGATGGCAACTCAATCATCTCTCTGGACAGCCTATTCCAGTGCTTAACTAACAACCCTTTCAGTAAAGAAATTCCTCTGAATATCCAATCTAAATGGCACATCCAGAGGTCATTTCCCCTCAACTTGCCAGTCACTACCAGGGAGAAGAGACCAACCCCCAGCTCCCTACAACCTCCTTTCAGGTAGTTGTAGGCAGTGATAAGGTATCCCCAGTCTCCTTTTCTCCAGGATAAGCAACTTCAGCTCCTTTAGCTGCTCCTAATGAGACTCGTGCTCCACTCCCTTCACTAGCTTTGCTGTCCTTCTCTAGACATGCTCCAGCACCTCAATGTCTGTCTTGCAGAGAGAGGCCTAGAACTGAACACAGTATTTGAGGTGCAGCCTCACCAATGCTAAGTACAGAAGCACAATCACTTCCCCAGTCCTGCTGGCCACACTGTTCCTGATGCAGGCCAGGATGCTGTTGGCTTTCTTGGCTACACTACTGTGTCACGTTCAGCCAACTATCAATGAATCAACACCCCTAGGTCCTCCTCCTCCAGGCAGTTTTCCAACAGCTCCTCACCCAGCCTGTAGTATTACATAGCATTGTTGTGACCCAAGTGCAGGACCTCATCCAATTGGCCTTGGCCCATTGATCCACCCTGTCCAGCTCCCTGTGTAGAGCCTTACTACTCTCAGGCAGATCGATACTCCCACTCTACTTAGTGTTTACTGTTAATTCCCTTGTCCATGTCATTGATAAAGATATTTAACAGAACTGGGCCAGTACTGAGCCCTGGAGAACACCACTTGTGACTGGCTGCCTGCTAGATTTAACTCCATTCACCACAAGCCCTTGTGCTCAGCCCTCCAGCCAGTGTTCTACACAGGGAAGCAAATGCCCATCTAAGCCACGAGCCACCAGCTTCTCTAGGAGAACACTGTGGGGGACAGCATCAAAGGCCTTACTAAAGTCCAGGTGTACAATGTCCACAGCCTTTCCCTCATCCACTAGGCAGGTCATCTGGTCACAGAAGGAGATCAGGTTAGTCAAGCAGGACCTTCCCTACCTGAACCCCCACTGACTCAAGATGTTCTGCTCCATAACTTTCCCTGGCACTAAGGTCAGACTAACAGGTCTAGAGTACTCAGGGTCTTCCTTCTGGCCCTTCTTGTAGGTGGGTATCACATTCACAAGTCTCTAGTCAACTGGGACCTCCCCAGCTAACCAGGACTGCTGATAAATGATGGAAAGTAGCTTGGCAAGCACTTCTGCCAGGTCTCTCAGGACCCTTGGGTAGATCTCATCTAGCCCCATGGCCTTGTATATATCTCTACTATGTAACAGGTCTCTAACCATCTTCTCATGGATAACAGGGGCTTCATTGTGCTTTCCATCCCCATCTTCCAGCTCTGGGGGCTGTGTACCCAGAGTACTACTGGTTTTCTTTCTAAAGGCTGAGGCAAAGAAAGCATTAAGTACTTGAGCCTTTTCCTCATCCCTGGTCACCGTTTCCCCTCACATCCAATAAAGGATGGAGATTTTCCTTGGTCTGCATTTTAGTTGCTAATGTATTCATATAAACATTTTTTACTGTCTTCAACAGCAGCAGCCAGATTAAGTTCTAGCTGGGCTTTGCCCTGTCTAGGTTTTCCCTGCACAGTTTCAGCAGTCTTTCAGTCCTCCTGAATTGCCTGCTCCTTCTTCCAAAGACCGTGAACTCTGCTTTTTTTTTTTTTCTTGAGCTCCAGTCAAAGTTCAGTGAGGATGGTGTTCTTCCCCACTAGCTAGTTTTTTGGCACATGGGGAAGGCCTGCTCTTGTACCATTAAGATTTCCTTCTTGAAGAGCACCCAGCCTTCCTGGACTCCTTTGCCCTTCAGGACTGTCTCCTAAGGGACTCTGTCAACCAAATCCCTAAACAGGCAAAGGTCTGCCTGCCACAAGTCCCAGGTGGCAGTTCTGCTACCTCCCCTCCTTACTTCTCCAAGAATTGAGGACTCCATCATTTTGTGATTTCTGTGCTCAAGATTATCTACAATTGTGACACCCCTTACAAGACGTTCTCTGTTCACAAGCAGCAGGTCACTTTCCATTGTGCATTCCTTCATTAGCTGTGTGAGGAAGGGGTTTTTCCACATACTCCAGGAGCCTCTGGGACCGTTCCCTCTCTGCTGCATTGTATTTCCAACAGATACCTGGGAAACTGAACTCCCCCAAGGGGAAGCAAACATAAGACTTCTTGTAGCTGTCTGTGGAATATTTTAGCTATCTCTTCATCGCGGCTGGGGGGCCTGCAACCAATTCCACCATAATATCTGCCTTGTTTGCCATCCCCTTGCTTCTCATCCATAAAAACTCAACCCAATTGTCACTATATTTAAGGTCTAGACAGTCAATGCATTCCCTAACATACAAGGCCACCCTATAGCCTCTTCTTCCTTGCCTATCCCCTCAAGTCCACTTGTGTCAATCACCCCACCGTGTTTCTGTGATGGCAACTATATCATAGCTCCACTGCTGCACAATTGCTTCCAGTTCCTCCTGCTTACGGCCCGCTCTGCACGCACTAGTGTAGATGCACTTCGGTTGGCACCTTTTTGCAGAGAGAAAGCCTCGTTCCTACCTGGCCATTCTCAGGAGCTTCCACAGTTATTAATCCATCAGTAACATTTGCATCTTTTGCTGCCACGTGGATCTCCATCCCCAACCTCCACTAAGACAGCAGACTGAAGAATCTCACTAGCCCAACATCCCACAAACTTCAGCACTTTACCAACAGATTTATCACCAGTGAGTCTGCTTTCTCCTTTCAAATATAGTTTAAAGCTTTTTCTACGAGCCCTGCAAACTCTTATCATCCCAGGATCCTTTTCCCTTCTTTGAGTCAGGTGTAACCCATCAGTTGCCAGCAGACCTGGTGACATGTAAATCAACCCATGATTAAAGAAACCAAAGCCTTGCCTGTGGCACTAGTCTTGGAGGCAGGCGTTGATCTGCTAGCTCTTCCTGTTTATCCCCTCATAATTCCCTGCAACTGGTGGGATAGAGAAGAACAGTGCTTGTGCTCCCAGTCCCTTAACCAGCCATAGTATTAGTATTAGTATCACCAGACCATTTGGTATTCATGCAGCTTAGGAGCCTGATTGTAATTCTGCATGAACACTTCTCACTGAAACTTGTATCTCATAAGCCTCGTTAATTCTGCATTAAGCATATATAGCTGCATGGAGAAAATTAGTCTTTAATGTGTTTGCCTGCATCAGATTAAATTACACACATTATCCTCTAGATGAAGTCCAAACACATATTTTGCTTGAAATGCCAGTAGTTATCTTGAAACATACCAAGAAGTTAAAAAGCTTTCACAACACAAGATCCAGCTACTTAGTCCACATATACAAAAACACAGCTAGAGAAATACAATTCAATTGCCAATGCTGAATTATGAGGAAAATCTAAAAAAAAATAGTAAAACTCTGATACCTGGACATCAATTCAGAATGTAACACTGCATAATGCCGCAATATGAGCACTCATTTCAAAATGAGAAATCCCCAACAAGAGGAGCATAAGGGGATCTAGTATGTGTGACAAAACCAGATGAATATTGCACCAAAAACATGCATACAATCGCCATGGTCATTCAGTGTGCTAGTGATGGTCTAACCAGTGATATAACACAAGAGTGAGACAGTGTTTCCAAATAAAATCAAATGAGCAACTACATATTGATTAAACTTTCTGATGCAGCAAAATGAGGGCACAGAGCCATCTCTGGGTTCTGGAGCTGTTTCAAGATTCGCTTGTGAAATTTCTCTCTAACACGATTGAACTCCATTATGTCCAGTGGATCCTCCTCAATCCAGAATTTGTGGAATTCGTGCATTAAATAGCCTACAAAATAATTAAAAAAGAAAAGATAAGTACAGTATGTAAAGATCACATAGAAAATTAGAAAAGAAAGCTGCAATTACCAATTACTATTTAGACAGAATTCTGGCCACCAAGGTCTGACAGCACACAACAGTGAGCAGGGACAAGACTAAACCCATTTTGAACAAATCCAAAATTTGATGAATATTATACATTGGCAGAATTTCTCAATAGTAAATACAAGGAGTCAGTAGTTGTCTTGACCTATGGGTACACAAACCAAAACACTAAATCAATGAGTATAAAACCAGGGGAAGATGCTGCTGATGCTGCTCCACTAGCCATTTGTTTATATTCAAGTTCTGCCTCACCAATATTTCACCCCAGGAACATTGCTTACTCTCCATTAAAAAAGAGCGTACTCATAGGTAATGTAACATTTACCATAAAATCTTTCCATATTAACACTTCCTCCTCATGAACAACTTTACCTCGTGTATGTATGACCTTACTGGAAATATTGTTTCACGCTTACGCCTACAATCCTGACGAGATGAATCACAGAGTGATATACAGAACCACCAGCTTTAAGATATCCCTGTTACAGGAGAATCTCAATTCCAAAGTGGGCTTAATCTCCAGGTTCTGATGAAGGCCTTTATGCTATCAAGTTCTGTGCCATGCTTGGACTCAGTTTCACAGAGAGCAAAAATGTTACATCTAGTATTAGGACTTGAACTGGGCCCAATCTCTTGATCCCAACTTCCAAAGCAGATGAACCATTGAAATAGCATAATCTTCCACCCCAACACAGCAAAACATAGAATCATGAGGCTGGAAGAGACCCACCAGATCATCAAGTCAAACCATTCCCACCAATCCCTAAATCATGACCCTCAGTACCTCATTCACCCACACCTTAAACACCTCCAGAGAAGGCAAGTCAACCACCTCCCTGGGCAGACCATTCCATTGCCTAATGACCCTTTCAGTGAAGAATTTTTTCCTTATGTCAAGCCTGAACCTCCCCTGGCAGAGCTTGAGGCCATTCCCTCTCGTCCTGTCCCCTGTCACTTGGGAGAAGAGGCCAGCTCCCTCCTCTCCACAACCTCCTTTCAGGTATTTGTAGAGAACAATAAGGTCTCCCCTCAGCCTCCTCTTCTCCAGGCTAAACAGCTCCAGCACTCTCAGCCGCTTCTCATAAGGCCTGTTCTCCAGCCCCTTCACCAGCTTTGTTGCTCTTCTCTGGACTCGCTCCAGAGCCACAACATCCCTCTTGTGGTGAGGGGCCCAGGACTGAACACAGTACTCGAGGTGCGGTCTCACCAGTGCCGAGTACAGGGGGAGAATAACCTCCCTGGACCTGCTGGTCACGCTGTTTCTGATACAAGCCAAGATGCCACTGGCCTTCTTGGCCACCAGGGCACACTTGCTGGCTCATGTTCAGTCGCTGTCAACCAACACCCCCAGGTCCTTCTCCTCCTGGCAGCTTTCTAGACAGCCTTCTCCTAGTCTATAGCACTGCTTAGGGTTGTTGTTCCCCAAGTGCAGGACCCGGCATTTGGCCTTGTTAAACCTCCTGCCGTTGGTCTCAGCCCAGCAGTCCAGCCTGTTCAGATCCCTTTGCAGAGCCTCCCGACCCTCCAGCAGATCCACATTTCCACCCAGCTTAGTGTCGTCTGCAAACTTGCTAAGGGAGCACTCGATGCCTTCATCCAGGTCATTGATAAAGACATTGAACAGGGCTGGACCCAGCACTGAGCCCTGGGAACCCCACTTATCACTGTCCTCCAGCTGGATTTAACTCCATTTACCACCACTCTCTGGGTCCGGTCATTCAACCAGTTTTCCACCCAGGAGAGTGTGCGCCTGTCCAGTCCAGAGGCTGACAGTTTCTGAAGCAGAATGCTATGAGAGGCTTTACTAAGTCCAAGCAGACTACATCCACAGCCTTTCCCTCATCCAAGAGTCTAGTCACTTGGTCATAGAAGGTGATCAGGTTAGTTTGTCAAGACCTGCCTTTTGTAAACCCGTGTTGACTGGGCGTGATCACCCAGCTCTCTTGCATGTGCCTCATGCTAGCACTCAAGATCACCTGTTCCATGACTTTCCCTGGCACTGAGGTCAGACTAACAGGGCTGTAGTTCCCCGGATCCTCCTTGTGCCCCTTCTAATAGATGGGCATGACATCAGCCAGCCTCCAGTCCAGTGGTACCTCCCCAGTCATCCAGGGCAGCTAGCAAGTGAGTTTTCTGTATTACAGAAAGTGAGAGTATTTGCTGTATAAAAGTCTTAATTGCTTTTTTCCATTTATTTCTATTGTATGTGTTTTGTAATTGTCATACTTCTAACTTAAATTTCAAGGTATAGTTGCATAGTTCTATTTTCCTAATATACCTTGAAATTTAAGTTGAATATAGGTTTGAAGGAAACCTTAGATGACTGCAGTAGGGAAAGGAGAGAAACTGCAAGAATATAAGAGCAGAGACTTGTCAGACTCAAACAGGTAATTTCTGGATGAATCATCCTTGCTCCAGGCAAGCTTGTCTGTTGATGCTTTCTCTACAATAACATCCACTTGATGACCTCACGTTTTTCCTAGGATGGTAGGCAGACCACGTAGGAGCATCCAACACCTTTATTGGTCCATTACTACACTAGATACTCACGCAAGTTTTAGTCCACTTCACAATTCATACAGGCATGGGTTGTAGAGGGAAGAGCTGTCAAAATTAGGTCTCCCTCCAATATCACCATAATGGACTGACCATGTTGGTCAACAAAAACGCTGGACCTGGGGTGAAGTCCCAGGCTTAGCCAGCAGAACAGTCCCTCCTGCAGCCAAGACTTTGGCAGTGGCAACAAAACACTGTAAAGGATTTAAAACATGTCTCTCCACCCCTCAAATTTAGTGGTGGTAGATTTTCGACACAGCAAGAAACCAGAACCCAAGAAAATGATATAGAATCATACAATCATTTTGGGTTAGAAAAGATCTTAAAGATCATCAAGTCCAACCATAAATCTAGCACTGCCAAGTCCCATGAAACCATGGCTCCAAGTGCCACATCTGCCCATCTTTTAAATACTTCCAGGGATGACAACTGAACCACTGCCCCGGACAGCCTGTGCCAGTGCTTGAAAATCCTTTTGGTAAAAAGGTTTTTCATAATATCCAATCTGAACCTCCCTTGGCACAATTTGAGGCCATTTGATATTGTCTTATAACTAGTGACTAAGAAGGGACTGACACCCACCTCACTACAACCTCCTTTCAGGTAGTAGTAAAGAGCTATCAAGTCTTCCCCCAGCCTCCTATAAGCCAGTATAAGAAGATAATGTCACTTGTTCAGACATTTTGTTCTTAGAATTATAGAATACCTAGGTTGGAAAGGACCTTTGAGATCATCAAGTCCAAATGTACCTGTCTACTACTAAATCATATCCCTGAGCACCTCACTCATTCATCTTTTGAATACCTCCAGGGATGGGGACTCAACCACCTCCCTGGGCAGCCTGTGCCAGTGCTTGAGAACCCCTTGAATGAAGAAATTTTTCCTGCTGTCCAATTTGATCCTCCCCTGGTCATTCCCTCTCATCCTATCTCCTGTTACTTGGGCAAAGAGATGAGCACCCACCTTGCTATGACCTCCTTTCAGGCAGTTGTTAGACAGCGACATGGTCTCCCTTCAGGCTTCTTTTCTGCAGGCTAAACAATCTCAGTTTCCTTGGGGGCTCCTCATAAGACTTGTGCTCCAGCCCCTTCACGAGCTTCACTGCCCTTCTCTGGACATGCTCCACCACCTCAATATCCTTGTAGTGAGGGGCCCAAAACTGAACACAGGATTTGAGGTGTGGCCTCACCAGTGCTGAGTACAGGGACTCAGCACTTGGTCTTGTTAACCCTCATCCTGCTGGTCTCAGCCCATCAATCCAGCCTGTTCAGATCCCTTTGCAGAACCTCCCTTCCCTCCAGCAGATTGAGGCTTCCCCCCAGCTTAGTGTCATCCTCAAACTTTCTAAGGGTACATTCAATCACCTTGCTCAGGTCATTGATAAAGATATTGACTAGAACTGGACCCAGTACTGAGTCCCAGGGGACACCACTTGTTGTTTTGTTTGTTTGCTTTGTTGCTGTTGTTGTTTCACTTGCTTAACCCTTGCTTTGGTAGTGGCATCCATCATAGCTAAGAACTGCATCCAAGTATCCTCAAGACAGGAGAGTAAGACTAGCACGATAAATCTTCTGACACAGCAAGGCTTTTAACTACAGGTAGCACAAAAGTGTTAGCAAGAGTGCAAATTATCTATTTCCCACCCTCCTGCCACTTACAGAATGTCTGTTGAAAGTGTGTTAGTGTTGGTGCTTCTGGAGCGACATTGTAGAAATGGGTCTTCAGAGCTCCACTCACAAGCAGGTTGTATGCAAGGTCTGTTATGTTAATGCCCACAATAGCAAAGGAATACCTGGAAGAACAAAGAAGCAGCCACATTTGTTGAGTTTGTCTTATTTCAGCACACTAAGAAACACTGACACTGCAGATTTTGTGTGCTAGGGAGGTTCTCTCCTTCATGAGCTTCCAAGATAGGTTGTGAAAAACACAGAAAACATTTATTCTGCCTGCTTTGCACACTTGAATCACAGCGTTTACTTTGTGAAACATCTGGTTGCAGCAAAAACAGGAGTTTCATCACTGTGCCAGAATTTTCAGTGGAGCAGCACAGATTCATTCCTACAGAATAAGAACAAGCCCAGCATCCCTGTGCTCCTGCATTTGCCTCTGACACAGGGCAAGCACTCCACACAGTGGCTGTGTCCGCAGGGTGATCCATCACTTACTATTTCAGCTCATCTGCCCCACGGAATTCATTACCCACTGTCAGGAACACCAGGTTTCAGCCCCTCCTATACAAACACTCATACAGCTAAAAAGCCTATGAAAAAGACCCAGCTGAGTCGCCTCCACTTTCTTCCTAACTGAGAACTAGATATACAGGCCAGAAGAAAACAGGCAAAAACCTAAATCAGAGCACACTGAAAACAGAAAGAAGAAAGTCCAGACTCATGAAGCAAAGCCCTGTCCTGTTAAGAGAAATCAAGGAAAGTATATTTAGGAACAATAGAATCCCAAAATGGAAGTCTTTCTTAATTTCTGAGAAAACATTTGTTGTCCCACCCTGACATATAGCAACAAAAGCAAACTTGTTCTGTTATACGATGATTTTTATTTCCTCCTCCAAAACCAGTTGCCTTCTGTAGATTATCCTAAGTATTTTTTTTCAATTATCTCAATCAGAGAAACCAACATATTTTCCTTTTTTTGAAGAAACAACAACTTTGACATATTTCAGGGGGAAAAACCAGCCCAAGGCAACCCCAGACATTAAGTGCAATGTGAGGTCTAATGGCAAGTTTCACAGAGAAAAGAAACATGGGCATTAAAATGTTGTATAACATTTCAGATCTACTCATAGCTGAATAACGTTTCAGATACACTCATAAGGAACATCCAGTTCCATACTCATGAATAATGCAGCTATACCAAACCTACTGCTTAAGAAGAAAAAAAAACCCTCAGCATTATTTCTCTCCTATTATACTTTCCTGAAAGCAGATCATGACCTGCCTCTGACAATAAGTAGCGAAATTTGATCACATTATGTGTTAAGAAGGATTGAATAGATATTAATCATTGCACTATTCATAGCACAGAGAGAAAGCTTCTCCTTGCTACAGCTATTTTGGGTTATTTTTTCTTATTTCCAACTGTTTTTTTTCCTGTAATCTTTAATCAAAATGAAGGTGTAGTTAAGACAATACATGTTAGTATGTACACAGAGATTACCAGAAAATACCTTTTTCCCCTTAATCATTTAGCATCATTGTTAATGTTGTGTTTGTGGTAGCTTTAAAAAGATTTTTAAACTTACCCAATAGCCTTATCAAACTTTTTCTTCTCCCATTCGGCTTTGCTGAATTGGCTTGAGACAAAAAAAAAATAAAATAAAGTATCAAAGCAGATATTGTGATGCATTGCTAATTTATAGTTTCTTTCAATTTTTTTCAATGCTATCACTTCAACTGAATAGGGTATTTAACCTCCATTGCTACGACGAATCACATTTTACTCTCCTTCTGACTGAAGAAATTGTTATAAAGAGACTTGAAATGGTTAAGGTGCTTTGTATCATCATTGATAAGCTTCTCTCATCATTACAAAGTATGTGTCTACATCAACGTTCTTGGTAAAAGCCAATTAATTATTTTCTATACTGACCACAAAGACAATCCACCTCAATGAAGCCTGAGCTACAAAGGAAGTTGAAAACACTCCATTTCTGTTAACTAATCAGGCCTTTTGTGTTCTTGGAAATATAAGCAACACTTGGCACTGGAAGCATTATTCACTTAAAGACATAAACCTGAAAAATAGTCCTCTGTTAGGAAGTTTTTATGTCCAGGCAAATTGGAAACCGTGCAACAGCCAAAAATAAGGAACAGTATTTTCTATTATTTGGCACAATAGCAAAGAGGTTTACAAGGAAACACAAGGTCCCTTCCTCAAGACAGAATACCTTAAGGAACTGCTTGGTTTTAGATTAAATTTCTGTTCAGCTTTTTCACTTCGAAGTGCTACCTGATGCAACCAGTCAGCTGACATCCCACTAACCAGGCTTTAACTTACCTACTCAAATGAAGCAAGTTTAGCAGAAGTCACTGCTTGTATTTATCAGCAGTTAAAAGCAGGCAGGGAAACAACCCTTACCAGTTTGCTACAGCTTAGACATGCCTGTGGGAGTTTTTGCCTTAGTAAAGCAAAATCAGAGCTTGCAGGGTTTAGGTCCCAAATTATAAAAACCTATGTGTGAAAGGGTCTTTCTTGGACTATACTTGCTATATTACATTAAAGACAATTCCCTGAACTGCACATAAATATGGTATTTAAAAGCTGTTGCTATTAAGTAGCAAAGATGCTAATATCTTCCTACCCACCGTGACCTGATTACTACCATGGACATGTCTGAGGATAAATCTTCTCTTAAATGGCAATGATTTTAGATAAATATGCTCATCCTCTAAAATCTTAGCCATTGTTGTGGGTTGTGGCATAACATCAGTTAAAAAAAACCTAAGTGAAGGTTGGATAGTAAAGGTGGCACATGTAGGATGGGGAAGAGCCATATAGATCAACAGAAATAGAAACTACATTGATCACAATCATGTGAGAAACCAGCACGGCTGCTAAGCAACCACACAAGGAAGAACACAACAGGCACCATCAGCATCATCTATCTACTACCAAATGCTCTTTCAAAGGATGGAAATGGCACATGCTCACACAGCACTTTCAAGACAGCCCTTGCTAATCAAACATGTAAATGAAGAACACTAATGGGATTCCTTGCTTCACAGTGTCAGCACTGAATAAGCAACAGCTGCATAGTACGGTTGAGTTTCACATGTAAGAGATCAGTTAAATAAAAATCTACAAAAATTTCTACAAGGCTGCTTAAGCTTTATTGACAACCCCTATTTGTCAGCATGCATTAATAAAAGTCATCCAACGGCAGCACAATACAAAGACAAGATTGGAATTGGTGGTGGTGTGAGTGTCATGTTCACAGGAAGAGATTGAACACCAATATATTAAAAAAAGCCCTAGATTAGCTAAATTTCAGGGCTGTGCTTTGGGCTCAAAGTCTGTTGGTTTACAACACCCAGCCCAACTCTTCAAGTGCTTTTTGTAATAGCATTACCATTGTGAACTCAGCCACAAAACACTGAGAACAAAAGCTTCAAAAGGATATAGATATGGACCTGCTATATGGATACTTAACACAACGGCAAAAGAAAAGTGTCTTTTGAGGCAACTGATTACTACTTAACTGGCTATGATGCATATTTGCCCCTCTTCAATAATTACAGAATAAATCTCTTCCAAAAGAGTTTATAACACAGAAATTTTGCCATTTGAAGATAACTCATCTCTAAACAGTCAGGACATTGAACTAGCCAGATTAGACCCATTACTAGCCAAGGCAGCTAGACTATGTGACCATAAATCACAGGGCTCTTCGACTGCGCTAACAAACCCTTGGCCTAGGCTACTTTTGATTATGAAGTCAGTCACAGCTGTTGTGACCTTAGTGGCACTGCTTAGACTTTTTTCCCTACACATAAAAGTCAACCAAAATTTGGTGAATGAGTCCAGGTTTAACATACAGTGTTTCAGCAACATCAAGCAAGGTTGATCTAATTCTTTATACATAAGCATGCTCAGATATACTCAGTATTGCAACATCCGCTCTGAGTTAACTTTAGAGAAAGGAATATAGACCTCCTGCTGTTTTAACGGAGACTTTCAGTTTATAACATGCCAAATTGCAGTATGTTTTGATGTTTATTTACATGTAGGGTCCCATAAAACTAAGATAAAAAGAAAAAAATACCTTAGTTCCTTCTTAGTGACTTCCCTTCATTATGCAAAAGACAAAAAGAAAGGTAAATAAAAAGAATAAAAAAATCACTTGGAATTAAAATTTAAGTGAAAACAATTAACACTAAGTTTAACTAATTCTAAAATTCACTATACAAGTTTGCCTCTGGGATTTCATCAGTTTTCAGGATCAGCACCTGAAAACACAAGTCTCTGGCAGTATCCAAGCCCATGCCCAAAAAAAAGGGGAACCCAAAGCAGCCACCCCCCAAACACACCAGTCAAAGTAGCCTCTCAAGTTTATTTTTCTGATCTCAAGTATTACCTGTATTTTGGCTGAAGAGAATCACAGAGAACTTGCTGAGCTATCTCAGTGTCCCATTCAGCAAAATACCTGCAGAATGAAGGGTATTTTAGGGTGAGTTGTTAGAGAAACACAACAAAAAAAGCACCTTAAATCATACTAAGCTGTCCATACACACCCTTTTAAAAGTCACTACACATTTTATGAAGTACGAGTGGCATATCATGTGTTATATTCATTAAGCTAACACTCACAGACACCCAAAATGAAAGATAAAAGCAGCCTCAAATTACAATTGCACACAGTGAATGTGCATAGCTAGAGTCCCCTTTCCACACACCCTATAGAAAATCAGCTGATTATTATTAAAGCATGTCTGCTGCTGAGCTCAACAGAATGCACTTCAGGCTTCTTGACCTGGCAGATTCATTAAACAGGTAAAAGTCATCACAGGAGATTAAGAAATTAAATACATGGTAGGGATTCATCTCCCATGGCAATCCAAAGACAGAGTCAAGAGTTGAGATCCTCAACCGAGCTAGAGAGGGACAGATGGACAGTGGATGATTAATGTCCTTTAATACGTAAAGTAAAAAAAAAAAAACCCACAACAAAACAACCCGAAACATTTCTTCCACACACTAGCCCAGGAGAGATTATTGTACCAAATGTCTCTAAGTTACAGAACTACCTGCAGTAGATAAAAGGACTGGATGAAATAACAGCCATTGGTCAACTCCCAAATGACCAACCACAGATAGGGTCCCAACACCTGGTGTGCATGAGATGGAAGAGTAAACTGACTGCTTGATTTTGGGTATTAAAAGAAACCAAAGAAGGAGTCCAAGTACAGATGTCTACCATTGGTGGCTACATTTCAAGTGTTTTGCCTAAGAATTCAACATGAAATTCCCAAACAAGAAAGCTGAACAGTAATATAACCGTCCCACCCACCCACTCCAGGGCATTTAATTTAAGGAGATCTAGATATTGGCAAAAACATACTTTACAGTTTCTTTCTTGTAGAAGAGAGTGTTAACTTATTGTGTCACAGAGAAACAAAACCAAAAAATTGGCTTAGCAAGATGCATCATCCATTTGAATTAGGAATATCAAAAGCGATAGCCCTTCCAGAAGAGATTTCCCAAAATGCTGAGCTAGAAAATTAATTTTCTCTTTTTTTTAAAAAAAATATGAAGTCTGTAAAACTTCTAAGTTATTCCAACAGTCTTACTAAAAATCTTCCAGTAATGCTGGTTTTCATTATTTCAGGCACACAAATCCATATACAGAAGAACATACTTACACCAAGTTATATAAGCCCAGGAGACCCATCCCTCTAAAGTCTGTTTTAGGATCATCACCTTGGAAACCAATTTCACACCATTGCTTTGAAATCCGAGCTTTCAGTGGCGAATTAGGCTTCAAGCATTTCCACAACTAGGAAGATTAGAGGTAAAACGTAATTAAACTTCCACATCCTTTTTTTTTTTTTACTTCTTTTTCAGCCAAGTTAATTTCTTGTGTAACATCATGGCAACTGAAACAAAAGTAAATCAAACTCCCAGGGATGATGAGGTAGTAATCCAAAACTGCTCTTAAATATTGCAGATGTTTCAGCCCTACAAGGCCCTTTTGACCTTATCTGCAGCTGCTGTAATGCCTCGCAGAAGGACTTGGATTTTTTCATGCTTTGTGCATCAAACTAGTGTCTGTCTCCATAAGCAGAGACAGGAACAGGCTGGAATTTGGTTGTAAATCTCTGACAGAGCAGCAGGCAATTAGCCCTCAGGTCCCTGAGGCTCTGCAGCAGTCTTTTCTCCAGCATCTTTTGCAAGTCTCTAGAAGGGTTATAAATCAAGAGTGCTGACTTGGCTACCACAGTGCTGAAAAGCAAATCAGAGAACGCTAAAAAAAAAAAAAAAATCCATACAAGAATAGCATGTTCCACCTTTGCATTTAACTAAGGGGTGAATCATCCATTGATCTTGCATAAAAATAAAAGGCCAAAGTGATTTCAGCTGGAATAAATCCACTTAGATGGACTGTTCCAGCAACTTTAGTCTCTAAATATCATATTGCTAGGCACCCAAAAGTTGCCTAAATTGACATGCGACAAATACATATATTTCCACACACGTCATGTGCCATATCATACATGCATCCTCTTCAGAGCATATCAAGAAGTGATGTGTTCCCATAAAACATGAGTTGGTGAGTGGGACCTCAAGATATGCACTTAGACAAAGCCTATCCAAGGGAAAGAGTTGTATGCAAATTTCCCAAATAAACAACCCAGAAATTGCATTAATTTTAGCAATTCTAACTACATTAAAAATGAAGTGCCTTAGGAAGGTTAAAACTTTAAAGATTTTGGTTTGTAACAACTGCATAGAATATCATTGTTTAAATCATGTTAGACATCTTTCTTGTTCATCCATCAACAGTAAATACAATACTATTCATTAGTTCAATCACATTAAGTTAATCATTCTCTCATTCATAACGTGCCCTCCTGATAAACATGAATAAATGATAGACATTAGGATCTTGAATTACCCATTGCAGAGACTACTTAGCAGAATACCTACAAGGGATGAGATCCAACAGGCCTATTCTTGTCCAGCACTGCTTGGAAGCGGAATAAAACCCTTGGACATATTTCCATTTGACACAAGAATTTACAAAAGCAAAACACCTCCTGTAAACAAATGTCCACCTCTCCCATCCTACCTAGTGGCTAAAGCACTCCTTCAGGGGCAGTTCTGGATTTTTGACTCCTCCTAGGTGAGACTGACCTCGCAGCAAGGAGCCAATCCTAAAGTCAGCTTTCTAGACACCTACAGAAACATTTTGGCCATTTGAGGCATTTTAGAAATACTTTTTTCATCTGTAAATGCTTATATGAGATGCCTGCTGGGATTTTCGGAGTACGTGGAAGCTCAAGTAACCAAGGTAAATTTTCCAGAGGCTCCCACTGTAATTTATGTAAAGCACTACACTGCAAGGCAGAGTAGAAAGGCAGCTCCATCATCCTACGCTATAAAAATCCCTGCCAAAGTCAGATGGGGGCAGAAGCACAGGTAGTGTTTAAGTTTTCAATATTTTTGTTTAAAAAAAAAAAAATCAAAAAGGCCCCAAACAGTTGGCATGTGTTTACAAAACCTCTAAAATTCTGTAAGAAGGCATTTTGCTTGCAGGTAAGCTCATTGTCACTATTCTGTGTTTCTTGCGAACTACCTGAAGCATATTGCACTAGCTATGGTCAGAAACAGGATCAGAAGAAATAATGGGACTTGCTATTAGACTCTTTTCCACCCACTTTATTCCCTCAATTCCTTTTTCATATAAGAGCTGTCCTCCTGCTTATGGTTTCAAGATGACCTTCCTGAAAAAAAATACTTGTATTATTTGTTCCAGTGCAAGGCTTCCCTGAAAGTATGAAGCAAAACCCCATTGTTATGTATTACACTATGCTGCATGTATTATCTAAAGAATAGTTTGATTTTGTTTACATTTGAAAACATATTTGGTAAATGTAAACACGTAAGTCATCATATCTCCCACCCTTCAGTCCCATACAATGAAAGTTTGTGTATCCCAGTGGCAAGCCTCTAACATCTTCAAAAATACAAGAAAATGTTTATTCTGTTTAAGACAGAGAAACATGCTTCTCACGCTGAGGAAAAAAGTACTGAAATAGCACATAGGTCTGTTTATCCAGAGCTCGGTGCAGAGCTGTTATCTGCAGCCAGAGCTGGGTATCCAGTGCCTTAATAGAGTCCAGTCAGGGGACGTGCATTTGTCGGCCATGGAGTGAGCTGCTTGCTTGGCAGGTATTACACCCAAACCAGATTAATGTGCTGTATAGCCTTATCTTTAAACAGGTACATGATGGAGGAAGGTGACAACACCTCTTAGATGTGTTAAAGACATTTATAAACCAGGCTGTTTGGAGCTGACGTGAATAAAAGATGCCCTCTAGGTACCTCTTAAGTACGTACTTTCAGAAGCATTTCCTCATGGTGTGGATTCTCGGAATCATATGGCTCTCTGCGCAGCTTTTCAACTTCTGCAATCAAATTTCTGTACCCCACAATCTGCAGCAGGCATGCCTGAAGAGATACTCCCAACCTGAGGGGAGAGGAGAAAGAGCAACATAACCCAATTCAAACATATGTTGCTGTGTAACACAACCACTGCATATATCCCCAGTTAATTCACCTGAGTAACTTTACATCAATGAATAGATAATCTAACACATTCATTTCAACAGGAGAGTTTTGAGGGAACTGGCGGATGTGCTGGCCAAACCCCTTTCCATCACCTTCCAACAATCCTGGATGACTGGGGAGGTTCCACTGGACTGGAGGCTGGCTGATGTCGTGCCCATCTATAAGAAGGGGCGCAGGGAGGATCCAGGGAACTACAGGCCGGTCAGCCTGACCTCGGTACCAGGGAAAATCATGGAGCGGGTGATCTTGCGTGCTATCAAGAAGCACTTGCAAGAGAACTGGGTGATCAGGCCCAGTCAACACGGGTTCATGAAAGGCAGGTCTTGCCAGAGTAATCTGATCACCTTCTATGACCAAGTGACTAAACTCTTGGACGAGGGAAAGGCTGTGGATGTGGTTTTCCTGGACTTCAGTAAAGCCTTTGATACAGTTTCTCACAGCATTCTGCTTCGCAACTGTCAGCCTCTGGCCTGGACGGGTGCACACTCTCCTGGGTGAAAAACTGGTTGAACGACCGGGCCCAGAGGGTGGTGGTAAAAGGAGTTAAATCCAGCTGGAGGCCAGTGACAAGTGAGGTTCCCCAGGGCTCAGTGCTGGGTCCAGTCCTGTTTAATGTCTTTATCAACAACCTGGATGAAGGCATTGAGTCCTCCCTTAGCAAGTTTGCAGATGACACCAAGCTGGGTGGAAGTGTGGATCTGCTGGAGGGTCGGGAGGCTCTGCAAAGGGACCTGAACAGGCTGGACTGCTGGGCTGAGACCAACGGCATGAGGTTTAACAAGGCCAAATGCCGGGTCCTGCACTTGGGGCACAACAACCCTAAGCAGAGGTACAAACTAGGAGAAGCCTGGCTGGAAAGCTGCCAGGAGGAGAAGGACCTGGGGGTGTTGGTTGACAACCGACTGAACATGAGCCAGCAGTGTGCCCAGGTGGCCAAAAAGGCCAGTGGCATCTTGGCTTGTATCAAGAACGGCGTGACCAGCAGGTCCATGGAGGTTATTCTCCCCCTGTACTCGGCACTGGTGAGACCGCACCTCGAGTACTGTGTTCAGTTCTGGGCCCCTCACCACAAGAAGGATGTTGTGGCTCTGGAGCGAGTCCAGAGAAGGGCAACAAAGCTGGTGAAGGGGCTGGAGAACAAATCTTATGAGGAGCGACTGGGAGAGCTGGGGTTGTTCACCCTGGAGAAGAGGAGGCTGAGGGGAGTCCTCATTGTTCTCTAGAACTACCTGAAAGGAGGTTGTGGAGAGGAGGGAGCTGACCTCTTCTCCCAAGTGACAGGGGACAGGATGAGAGGGAATGGCCTCAAGCTCCGCCAGGGGAGATTTAGGCTTGAGATTAGGAAAAAATTCTTCATGGAGAGGGTGGTTAGGCACTGGAACGGTCTGCCAAGGGAGGTGGTTGAGTCACCGTCTCTGGAGGTGTTTAAGGTGAGGGTGGATGAGGTACTTAGGAGCATGATTTAGGGACTGGTGGGAATGGTTGGACTCGACGATCCAGTGGGTCTCTTCCAACCTGGTTATTCTGTGATTCTGTGAATTTCCAATAAATTACATTAAACAAGGCCTCGTGAAATGCACGGTCTCATTTAGTGCCTTCCTTAGATGATAAAATTTGGGATTTCTTAAAAATATGAAGAGTGAATTTTCTCATTGAAATCTTATAACCGTACACAGCAGCATTTTGCTCTTGCAACAAGCACATCGCCGAATCTTTCTTCTCATTCAAATGGCAGTTTCTCAAACAATGCCCTGAGACCAGAGACGTGAACTTACTAAAGGGTGAAGGCTACAGGAAACTCAGCAAAAAGATAAAAATATTAATTTTGCTTCAACGTCAGAAAAGCTAGAATAAAGAAGACAAACCCCTGAAGGAATACATCATAAAAATGGCTCTCTTTTCATTATAATGCAGATTTTGACTCCTTATTACATTTCCTGATGCATCAAAAAAAGCCACCACCAAAAAAACAACCCCCAAAAAACCCTCCAAAACCCCACCAAACCTGTGGCCTCCAAGGCTTTGAATTACAATGGCTTATTCAGTTTTAGGTTAAGGTTTTATAATAAATGCAACACAGTAAATATAAGTTATGCAGAACACAACTGCCACACTCATAATAATATTTAATTACATACAGGAATAAACCCTTGAATTTTTAATGTCTGAAATCATCCAAGTGCCTAGTATGAATTTGTAGGGCATAGCTAAGTCTCTACCCGCACTCCTCTACGGAACACAAACTGCACTGATATTGGGCTGCATAGGTTCCTCATTTGACTTGTTTGAGATACTGAAACATTTTGTTTATTCCATAACACCGTTAAATTTTCTGAGCAGAGGGATTTTCACCACTTATCTTTCAAGATTAATCTACAGAACCAGAGACGTCATCATTAGGCCACTTCTGTCTCTTGCTGAATTTTCATGCTATTTAGCCTATGATCCTCTCAGAATAACCTACACAGTGCTTGTTTTGTTGTTTTGGTTTTTTGGGTACTTTTGTTTGTTTGTTTTGTTCTGTTTTTTTTTTTTTTTTTTTTTTCTTCCCCTGCGTGCTTCACTTGCTAAACCCTACGATTTTCCAGGAAGGCTGCATTTCAGAGAAAACTGAAAAGCCTGACAAGACTGCATGTCATTTGCTGCAGTCATCACCAGACCACAGCCAAAATGTTTTTAACTACTGTTGGAACAGGTCCAGAGGAGGGCTACAAAAATGATCAAGGGGCTGGAGCACCTCCCATATGAGGACAGGCTGAGGTTGTTCAGCATGGAGAAAAGAAGGTTCTGAAGACACCTTACAATGACCTTCCAGTACCTGAAGGGACTACAGGAAAGATGGGGAGGGACTGCTTACAAAGGCTTGTAGTGTGATAGGACTGGGGGCAATGGGTATAAACCAGAGAGGGGCAGAGTTAGACCAGACATAAGGAAGAGTTTCTTCACAATGAGAGTGGTGAGGCACTGGAACAGGTTTCCCAGGGAGGCTGTGGCTGCCCCATCCCTAGAGGTGCTCAAGGCCAGGTTGGATGGGTCCTTAGGCAGAGCCTGGTCTGGTGGGATGTATTCCTGCCCATGGCAGGGGAGTTGGAACAAGATGATCTTTAGGGTCCCTTCCAACCCAAGCTAGTCTATGATTCTATAAACTCACAGTCATTTAGATCAGAGCACTATAGGCAGTAGCAAACCAGAATAAATTTATATTAATGAAAATAAATTCACGCTTAAGTTCCAAGTTACACAACATGAAGTGTAAATGTGGTTTTCTTCGTATACCTAAAGCCAGTCAAATGTTCCATAAAATGTTATTCATGGGGTGGAATTAGTTTCCCCACTCTTATTTACATTAAGTTTTTTCTCTCTTCACCAAAGGATGCAGGTGAGCTGCTGATGCCCCACATCTCTCTACCATCGCTGTGCTGACAGTGGCAGTTCTTAGAGCTCAGGAACAACCTGCCAGGGCTTGTACCCTCATCATACTTACCTACATCTCATGGAAAACCTGGAGCCACTCCAAAACCAGGAGTATTTTATGCAGTGCTTCCATAGTTAATGTAGACTGCATGTGCCACCACCTGGCTACTTGCTCCCACCACTAAATATACACACTTATTTCAGAGGCACTGATAAAGGGCAATTAATGTGGGCCACCTCCTCTTCAGGTCACAGTAGCCCACAGCTTTCAAGAGCAGCTCAGTACAAACACCCTTGGGATGCTAGTTCAGCTCTGCAAAGATGCTACATTAACAAAAATGACTGCTTACAGATTTGCAGAAGCACATAGAGTATGACACATGTCCCCTTGTCCTTACCCCAGGAGATTTTAAGTCTCTACTATGCAAGGGAAGGACAGGGAGGGAGATGGTTGGGTATGGTTGAGGATTGTTGCTGTAATAAAACAAGAAAAAATCTTTTTCCAATTGAGGTTTTAGGTTTCATCATTACAGCAAGACCTTAGAACTATATTCGGACTTACCTCTTGATGCTGCTGACCACTTAAAGAAAAGCAGCTATCTCATGGATATTCTTTTAAAGTTTGGGAATAGAAATGAACCTCAGACTGATAACCTGAAAAATACAACCCTCAACATTTCTCCCACTGATTTCTGACCTAAACCATCTTGTGCCTTAAGTTAAGGGCTGAGAGGTAAGGGAACTATGTAAGTGCCATCAATTACTCTTGAAAATCTTTGCTCAGGGACGTGGTTTAGGGGCAGATAGGAATGGTTGGACTCGATGATCCAAGAGGTCTTTTCCAGCCTAGTGATTCTATGACTCTATGAAGCAGATGCTTGTAAATTTAATGGTTTGCTCTCAATCTCTTCTTAGCACTAACACCTTGTAGCATTAAAAAAAGTATCAGCTATATTGTATTGTTTGAACTCGTTTGGATAATTAAAGGCAGTTTTAAAAGGTAAACCAGTATCATGTCTATATCCATTACACCAGGATGATTTCTTCCCTACTCAAAGACTGCAAGCAGCTTGCTGAGAAGCCATCACTGTTACTGCCAGGACCACCTGCCTTGGTGGTATTTTATCCCTGGGGAAGTGGCCCCCATAAATCAATGCATCAACAGTATACCAAGACAGCACGATTCAGGAAGCAGCTAGATAAATAGACTCAGGACTTGTCTATTACAGTCATCATAAAAGATCATTCATTTTTCCATCAGCTTTTTGACAGCAAAGCTTAAGTCAGAGTTTTATGCTGACAGACAGAATTAATCTTCAAATTGTGTGCCACTGTAGCTATAGAGAACCATTTCTCCATGGACCCAGGTGCTCAAGGAAGCAATAATTCCCATTGTTTTTTTAAGGAAACCATGTACTTACTGTGGATTTATATCTGGATTAATCCTTTTCAGCTCCATGATGTCATCTATAGTTTTTTCAATAGCATCAGGGTGAACACTTACTGAAGTCTGCAGCCGCTAAAAAGGGGTTTTGAAACATTAATTCTCATAGAAGCCATTATTCAATTGAAGTTAACAATGGTAAAAATATCATATCCAAAAGCCTAAAAAAGCCCAGCTCAATAAACACACACACACTTTACCAGTCTATTCAACCCTACTGACTATTTCCAAAGTACTAGCCCTGTAAAACCTTGAGTTGCTTCACAATGCCCTTATAGTCTATTGCATTTCTGTAGCAGCTACCAGTGAAGATGACTCTCAACTGAAGCTTTATATAAGAAGGAGCCTCAAACCACCTACATAATTACACTGGAATTGCTAGCCTTCATTTGACACCCTCTCTCCTAACACTTTGCAGTAATACAGCAAAACATTTTCCTTTCTCTTACACGTTACTAAACTTTGTAGAGATGCCTATGGGAGTTTAGTGTTCAAAAATCAACATGCCTTCCAAAAAATTAAAAGGCTGAGCTTTCTGCTGCTTTGTGTCAAAACTACACCATCACTTAAATGCAGACTTTTAAATAAGATTTTGATTTATTATTTGTGCTAGAAGCGTGTTTGGAAGCATCATGATGAACTGCGTTGTATGACATTATTTTTACTAATGCAGAGGTAAGCTTTCCAACACCACTGGCTCTCAAACCAAAGAGAAATAAATGTTTGAAACATGCTATTTAACATATAGACAAACGCTTTGTGAGAAGTATTTGGGTTAGCACAATCAGTGCTATAGTGAGAGGATAAGGTTACAAACACTCTTCTCCATTAACATATTTGAAAATAAAGCAGAGAATAAAGTTGCCTTGGCTATCGAGGTACCGTTGCCTTCAGCCTTTTTTATCCCTGCTTTCAAGACAAAAAAAATGAGATATAAAGTAGTAAGTGACTGACTGCAGACTACAGAAATTCTACGACAAGAGGAGAAATCAAGCCAAGAAAACCTAAATTACAGCACTCTACCATGACCTGTGGTCATAATAAGCAAACAGCAGACTGAACAAACAACTCCACGTGACAAAAGAAAAGGTGAATAATGAGATCTTTTACTTACCTTACTTTTTGAACCTTTCAGTGATGCCTCTGTAAGAGAACAGTATTTGAAAGCATCACGTCAGGCAAGCTAAGTTTATATTGGATTCATTTAACAATGTATTTATAAGAACGAAGTGATACTATTTTTAGTACATGCAAAAAGGTGCAAAGACATGCAAAACTAAGTATTTTTGCAGTTACCTATTTTCATAGTTCTGGCAGCTCCGGGTTTAGTATTGTAACAGATTCTTTGCAATTCACATCGACCTGTTAGTTTCCTAACCACAAATTTTAGGCAGCGCCACAAGCATTTGCAGTAGAAGTACAGGCATACCTGGATAAACATCCTGAAAAAAAAAGAAGCCTGAAAATTAGAATCCTGAGCAGAGAATGTTTTAACAAGGTCTCCACCTAAGCAGAAGGTAAATCCTCACTCCAAATTCCCATTTCTCAGGGGCACCTTTAAAGTAAAAGTAACCTTCACACCACAAACGTTTACCCTGGTAAGTGTTAAATTATACTTTTTAGTCAACAACAAAAACACACACAAAGCACCAGAACTGGAAGCACAGATTAAATCTGAGAGCTCTCAAAGGAGTATTTTTAGGAAACTCTTTGTGTCCTTAAAATAAAAGGCTATATAGTTCCTATTAACGCTTTGAGAGAACAGAACTACATGAGAACAGAGCACAGCTCACTCTTACCACTGCTGCTGAGGATGCACAGAGCCACTACTCCATGTCTTAGCTTTGCCTCTTCATCCAGCTGCTCCAAGCAGAGCAGCCTGTTACCCTGACAGACTAAATCTCCCTCCTTCAAAATGAATGGCTTTAAATAGGAGGGGGCATGATTTAGACTAGACCTGAGGAAGAAACTCTTCACTATGAGGGTGGTGAGGCACTGGCACAGGTTGCCTCGGGAAGCTGTGGCTGCTCCATTCCTGGTGATGCTCAAGGCCAGGTTGGATGGGGCCTTGGGCAGCCTGGTCTAGTGGGAGGTGTCCCTGCCCATGGCAGGGAGGTTGGAACTAGACAATCTTTAGGGTCCCTTCCAACCCAACACATTCTATGATTCTACATAAATCAACACCAATGGCAGGTCCCCAAGAATGAGAGTGACAAATAAGCTTCTAACCTTCAGGAGAGAAGGTGTTTTAAGAATGGGTTCTGATGACTGCCAGTTCTTCCCAAGATCTGCTTCCTATACAGCTCTGATGCCATGTCGTTTCTCCAAGCACAACACTAGCAGTAAGCCAGTAAAGCCCTTATTTAGATACTGCATCCATGTTTGAGCCCCAAAAATACAAGAAAGACTTCGACAAACTGGATGACTTCCAGTGGAAACACCCAAGGTGGTGGGGCTGGAGCACAGGCCTTGCAAGAAAAAGCCCGAGAGGAGCTGAGCCTGTTCAGCCTGGAGCAGAGATGGCTTTGGGGGGACCTCAGAGCAGCTCTCAGTGCCTGTGGGGACATCATGGAGGAGGCAGGGTCAGGCCCTTCACAGTGAGGCAGAGCAAGACAACAAGGGACAACAGTCATCAGCTGAAAAACAGCAGGCTCACTTTTGATGAGAAGAAGCTTTCCCCCCTGCTGGAGACACACAATGGCACAGGTTGCCCAGAGAAGCTCTGCATCCAGGAGGAGGCTGGACCAGAGACTGCTGAGGTCCCTCCAAGCCTGAACTTTCCTGGGATCACATGCAGCCTTTTTCAGGCTTTCATACATAAGAAATGCTCTATTTTAAAGTTTGTTTGCATTGGAGCTGCTACCAAAGCCCACATACTGCTACCACAATTATGTAAGGCATACACAAAAAAAATCAGATTCCGTGGGCTGCGACTTACTTGGACATAATATAGCTGCAGAAAAAAGAAAGCCAAGAAGGCAAGGATCATGCCAAGTTACTCAACTGCCAACCCCCATGGAGAGCATCAGGACTTGAGGTAAGGGACAGGATCACCCAGGGGCTTAGGTTCAGAAGCACATCTCAATAAAGGCAAATTGCAAAGACCTAACAACAGGAACAATGCCATCCAGGCATGGTCATGGGAAACTAGCTCTAGGTGGCCCTGGTAGAGCAAGAGTGGTGTACTAGATGACCTCCAAAGGTCCCTGTCAACCCCAAACTCTGTGATGATATTATGGGAAAACATCAATACAGCTTTAACATATGAGCTTGTCACTAAATGGTCAAAAATAGTTTGATCCATTTTGTTCCATGGCTTTGTATGTGCATATTTATCACTAGACCTTTATCTCTTCCATATGCTGTTGATGCTTTCCAAGGACAGTTACTGGTTAGGAGACTTGCATTATCCTTTTCAATGGAGCATGCCGGTTATTCTGAAATAGCAAATTTCAGAGACTCAAATCAGTTATAGCTTTAATAAAGCTTGAAGAGCTTCATCACTTCCTAAAACATCCTGAAGGGCATGGTATAGAAGGACATTCAGGGAAGGGAAGGTAAATTAACTCACGTTAAAGTCCACACAGGAGTTTAATCTGCTTTATGTTCACTTTAGCTTAATCTCCTTTGAAGGAAGATTAAGCTAAAGGAACTAAAGCCATTTTATGTCTAAATGGAGTGCACCCACACAAATATTTAACATGCTTTAAAAGCATCCACTTTATCTCACACTTTCAGTTAATTCACTTAACACTACCAAACGCCTGTATGCAAGCAACCTCCCTGTCTTTATGCAACAGGAAGCCTCTATTTTAGATACGAAGTGAAACCTAAAGAATGAGGTATCACTCCCACACTAGCAATAAGTTTCAGACAAGCAAAAAAGTTGCAGCTGGTGTCAGTGAAATATATTTTCAGTATGTGCCAGAACACAATACTGTGAGGAGTCCATATGTGCTTCACAGCAGGTGGTCACTGTATTAAAACCAAGACCAGTTATCAGGAAGCAAGTCCATCATCAGCCAAGCAGCTATTCTTTATGTCTCCAACAGTCAGAAACGCAAGTCAGTTAATGAGTCAGTCTGAAAGTTGACTAATGCCTTCAACACCAGTCTTTAACAGTGGCTTTAAAAAAATTCCCACGGTAACACTGGGCATTTTACATTTCCATTAGACATTTCACATCAGCCTTTAGAAATCTGATTAGCCCATCATCTCTGAAGAAACCACACACAGCCTATAGCCATACCGCAGTTTCCTCAGCACATCCCAGCTCTGTATCCAGGCTGAATGCCTAGAGAAACGAATATAAGAGATGAATGCCAAACTGAAAGGTGGAGTGTAGTAAAACCGTTTCTGTATTTTCACCACACTTTTAGAGTAGAAGTTAAACTTGATTTCTTTTGTCCTGCTTTGTTTCCAAAGGTTAGGCCTCTGTTATAGCAACTCACTACCTAAAGAGCTCCCTAAAGAGCTCATTTATATGGAAAGCAGGGAGGAAAGACTCACTTAACTCTATGCTATCTTCTCACATGGGCTGTTAAGGAGCAAGATTGCTCCCCAAAACCCCACACCTCTAAGAAATGTCACATCTACAATTAATTGCCTCCAGGGCTGAAACATCACAACCCATTTCACTACTCTATCTTGTTTCTTACTGCATCATGTGATGTGGATAAATTTTACCTGGGTGGGAGTAGGTGTTTGGTACACTTGGATTACGTGTCTTCCTTGAAGCTCAGTAACAGATATGCAAACCAAAGGAAACACTCTAAAAGGGAAGAGCTGTGATGTTCTCCATGGTTGCAACCATGTTTCCCATTGAAGTTTTGCTACGTTTACACAAAGATGAACTAATAAAAATGCATCTACTAAAAAAATACCACTACAGCACACAAACAGTACACCTGTGATTTACTTTACAGAGCAGCTACTACTAAAAGCAAATAAATTCTAGTTTTGACTAGGTAGCTTATAGAAGGAAGTTAGCCTTTGTGGATACCTTCAGTTTTCTACTACTCATCCACCTCAAGCTTACAATAGTTGAAATCTTCCATTTTTAAAGTGAACAGCACAAAAAGTAGCACAAGTTTGTTTTCGAGGAGTTGTCCTTTATAAAAGGCAATTCTTGCCTGCATAAGTCCTGTAATAAAAGCACACTAGCGATTAAAAAGGACAAGTTTTCTTTTAGCCACTACATACTTCAGTTCATGTAAGCAAAGTGGAGACATTGGCAGCCATAAAATAACACAGCATATCACAAACAAGAATCCACACAGAAATGCAGTAGGAGTGATGTCTTCACTCTGGCACAGTGGCATCAACTTCTGGTTTGTTTTAGAGTCCGATTCCAAATCTCTTCTCCACTCAATCTCTTTTTTCCTGCTTGAACCTTTGAAGATTTTCTCAGCACAGAAAATACTGTGCTTCACTAGCAGCTTGGGTACTCATGTCCAGAAATGCTTCACATCCTGAGGTGAGCTGGTTCATTACAGAAATGAAGTAGACTTGCACTCTACTGTTCCTCATCCCAATACAAGCTCCTTCTCTTCCTCCTGCATTACATGCAGCTGCCCAGACCTACAAATTCGTGTTTATGCATGCAAAGTGCATTACAAGAGGTCATACAAACATTTACTCCAGTAATACAAAGAGAAAACCCTGCATAATAAGATGTTGGTACACATAGACCCAGTGACCAGGCAGTTCTCTTACCAAGGATGCCGTACGAGTGGACATGACAAATCAGGGTTACACAATCTCATTTGTTGATGCCAATCACTTGACTATCAGAAGCTAACTGGTAGCTAAGCAATAACAGCGCACCTCAGTATAGTTCTTCCAACTTGGCTCATAGATTTAACTGAGATCAGTACTACAGAAAAATGTACTTTTAGTTGAGTTCTAAGAAGAAAAGAAATCTTTTTGTATCTTCCCTGCTCTGTGTCACTACTTCTCAGCTCTAGTTTTCTGCTAAGAAGAGCTTTAACATAAACAAAGAAATAAAAAAAAAAAAAAAAAAAAAAAAATTAGGCAGTCAGTTCTCCACAAGGACTATCAGGAATGCCACAAAACCAAGCAAGCAACCAAACTAATCCAAAATATATCAGCAATAACGCAGCTCAGCAGACATTCTTTCATAAGAAGCTGGACGAAGAAAGGGGATGCTGCAATTGCTAGGATCCTTGCAAGATAGTGAAATTTAGAGTCAAAGAGAGCACAACATAGGAGTACAACTGCTGCAGTCAAAGCAATTCTGTTCCCCCCAGCATGTGCTGCCCAGCCTGGGGTAAGAAAGGACCCAGCAGCAAAAGTAGAGAATTGAGCGTGTTGTTTCACACCCTGACATCGCAAAGGGAAGGACAAATGGTTCCCAACAAAGGGTCTCAAAATCTGCCCTAGACTAGCCCAGCTAATATTGGGTCAGTGAGACAGGGAAGGCAAATACGATAATTGATAGAACTTGCATCTCTCTCCAATGACAATGGCATCACATTTTCATGAAAACTGGCTTTTTACATGAAACTGACTGCCTCTAGCCAGCCAACTCCATGATAAAGAGGCAGAAGCAAAACTGAGAAAATGTTTCCAAAGTTATCTAATGATTCTGTGAAGCTCCTTCCTGGGTGAGGTATGTTCACCTAAATTGCAAGATGTATAATGAAACATGGCATTTAACGTTTCCTTCCCTTCTTGTTAATTACTGTGCAGTATTTCTGAAACTAATGGAATAGAAAGTGTTTATTCCCCTCCCCCAGTAATCTGAGAACCTTAGTATTTTCAGACCTAGTAACAAACAGAAAAAAATACTTTGTCTAAGATGAAAAAATTAACTAGATACCTAATGCTAGCAACTGGACTCAAAGTGGGGCAAAAGAGGCAAGTGAAAACCAAACCTCAACCTAAATCTATTAGTTTAAGAGAATGAAATAAAAGTCATCCAATCTACACATCACTTTTTTCCCCTCCCAAGTGTCCTGGTTTAGGTCCTATGGATAGGAAACACTCTTACACAACTGTTTTTCCTGAAGGACATGCTCAGCTCAGAGAAGAAATTGTCATGCGTCAATATTCTTTCTCCAGAACTCTGATTACAGCTTGAGAAGTCAAGGACACCTTCTTTATGGACAACAAGCTGAACAAGCTGTCCAAATAGGTGAGTAAGCAAGTGATACTACCCTGTCAGGAGCTAATTAACTTGACTATCCTTGGTTTATTTGTATAACTTACAATCTATACACAAGGTCAGCCCAGAAGTAATGAACCAAGGACCATTCCTGCCACAGGCAAGCCTGCTATTAGCTCCTTTAAAACACAAGAAATGTTTTGTAACTCTGTGCCTTTGTAGACTTGACAATTGAAATCTACCTTATCTCTCCATTTAGACATGAAAACTAGTCACTGTGGCAACAAAAGAAGATATGAGTAGCTTTTAACAGCAGCTTTCCACGCTTTTTCCCTGCTCTGCTTTTTGCTGACTTGATTTTCATTTTATCTGATGTGACTCCAGTAAGACAGAACTTAAGCTTAAAATCTGCTCCTGCTTACAGACTGCTTTTTGCAGTAGATCAAGAGAAGGTGTCAAGTTTCTAGGATTTATTGAAAAAACTTAAGGGTCTGATACAGTTGGTTCTTCAAGTTGTTATTATTTCAGATGTTTAAGATAAGTTACAGGCAAAGTGGAAGTGTCACTGAGAAACTTCTCAAGGTTCCTTTAGAAAAAAGGGAAATCACTGAAAGATTAAATATTTCACTGAGAAACAGTTTTATTATTTCATAAGTAATATTTCAGACTTCAGGAATAATTCATATCTGGGCAAGCTGAGAAAGAAAAGAAACCCCAGACAACCTAAAATCTATTTTCATCTAGACACTGCCTTGGATCAGAGAAATCAGCCTAAGAGTCCTGCAGTTTACTGACCAGAGAATCGCAGATTGGTTGAAGATGAAAAAAGGGCTTCTTAAACGGAAAGGCCAGGGGCAGGGGGGAAGGGAAGACAATTGACTGATATTAAATACAAAATACAATATGTCAAAAGAGACAGGAGATGGTAAGCTGTTTATAAAAAGCCATGTCAATGGTCCAATAGATTATTAGTAGGCACAGGAAAAGCTACATGCAAATTGCACTAATTCCTCATTATCTTTATTCACATCTGCACTGTTTGGGTTAGCAGACAAACTCTAGTAGCAGTCATGGAGCCCTGATGCAATGTATTCAGATTTGCCCTTTGACAGTAATAGCAGAGGCTACCATGTGCTTCCAGTACACAAACCTAACCAACAGCTGAGTGGCAAGGCAGCCTGTAGGTGAGTCTTCTCTCATAACAAACTGGATTTGAAAGGCACTGCTGTAAGTCTTCCTGAGATCTCCAGGTGAATATCTGTTGTGTGAAGCTGCTGTAGGTAAACTGCTGTCACGACTCTGAGAGCACAACTGAGTTTGAGTTAACTTTAGCTGAAAGCCTTGCTCCTTTCTCCATCTGTTTTACAGCATTTTCTATGTTGTGGTCAACAAGATGACTTGCAGTTTGTGTAGACTTAAATGAACTCATTGGTTTTAAATGGAGATCATCTCTGCCTTCAGCATCAGCTTGTCTGGTGTCTGCTCCACATTGTGCAACAAGGAAAACAGCAGTGGTGAGCAGTACTTACCATCAGTACCACCACACTCAGCCCTGCATTTGATCTTCACAAGCAATTAAGGAACATTTTTGCAAGTTCCTGAGTGGCTGCTGCTATGGGTAATAGAAACACTAGGGGACACAATATACATTAACTTGTTTATTTTCCAGTTGATTTCCAAGCTGGAAGGCTTAATATCCTTGTTCATGCACACAGATCACCATGCAGCTCTAAACTTCACTGCTTTATTCCTTGTCACACAAACCTGCAACTAGAACTCACTGAGACTAGCAAGTTCTGTTTTAAATGTTTTTCTTGGAGGATGACCCCAGTTTATTTCTTATTCTCTCCATATTTCTTCATTTACAAAATGAGGAGTACAGTAATCACACCAGTTCATGTCAAAGTATTAAAACAAAATAAGAAAAATCCATATGCTTATAAGTAAATGGAATAGTTTTCCTATTTGAGGTGCTTTATATTCCCACACACACCATTTTCTGTTCACCATTTGGAAGACAGGACTTCCCATGAAGCCCTAGGCTGTGCTCTTCACATAAGTAATTGCTTTTAAGAAGCTCTACCTTGGCTACAACAGAGAAGCTAACACCATCAAGACTTTGGATCATTTAGAATTTACTGACTTCAGAAATACCATAAAGGAAGTAGGAGTGGCTTCTTCAAGACAACCTAAGGAGCCCATGCATTCAAAATGGTACACATTCTCCACCATGGAAAAAACACCATGGGGCCAGAACAGCCAAAGGAGGGCAGAATAGGTAGCTTAAAGGCAGAAACAATGCTTTTACTATAGTCAGGGAAAAACTGGCAGCTAAAAGTTATAAGCAGCCCAACTTCTCCATTAGGAGTGAGCAAACTTACATTATGCTCATATGATACCAGACCATGGAGGGAGCAAGCTGTGACACGCTCTACGATTCCATCTGGAGGCCCCCATCCCATTCACATTATAATAGAGTTCCATTTATGCAGGATTCATGGCTCAGATCCCACACAGCACCAACCCGTGACCTTGGGCCAGGCCACTGAGCAAGTCAGTACAGAGAAAAGTAAGAATTACAGAGGCAGGACCATTAAGATGGAAATCATTAGCGCAACCCAAGATGGAAGGTTCCAAGATAGGATGCTATAAAAACATAAAGGGAAAAAGCACTTCAGGGATATTAGCCAGGCTACTTGTGAGCCATCACATCACTGGACCAGTATCAGTGGAAGTGGTGGAAGTCTTGGGACCATTCAGGATCTGGGCCACAGAGCTGCAGGGGCCAATCCTTGCCCTCCTGACTGGTGCGTGTCAGGGTAGTGAGCACATTAATGCTTAGCCTGATGGCTCATTAAAGCTTAGCTGTCTTTTGTGGGCGATACCAAATAAATAATTGCTTTATAGTTTCAACCAGTGTCCTGCTAACAGAGTTCTTTTGCAACTGGTTCAATATACCAGACGAAATAGACCCAAACACTCCACAGAAATGCTTAAGTCAAGGCTGGCTTGGCAGCAAAATCATTACAGATGATCAGCCTAGAGGTAATGATGCTGATGTCCATAGTGTATAAGATTCTTTGCTATAAACAATCTAAAAAGAGAGAAAAATACACTGACAGATGCTCTATACAGAAGCATATGTTTCAGACTTCTTGAAAAGGCTTTTTTTCATCCAGACAGAATATAATTTTTGGTTTATATGCAAATTAGGCTTTTGATCTGAATTAGATTCTAGGAGTGCTCAACTCTTTCCACTGACTACACAGCAAAGACAACATGAGCTTTCTGCACCTAGAGGTGGTGTCTGCAAGTCCTCCATTCTACCCTTGGTTTACTGAGAAACAACTACATGTGGTATCTATGAACAAGGAATAGACATTTGTCCCCCAAAACTGGTTTCAAAAACATTTGCACATTTCCAAACATCTCCTCTTCTCCACTTCCACAAATAACACCTCAAAAACCCAGACAGCAAACAAGAAGGGGAAAGAAAAAAAAGATTTTCCAAGCAGTGTTCTACAATAGTGTTTCTCCCATTTTCCCCTGACATACCAAGCACTACCAATCTGATACATCACTGCTCCAATCCCATAAGACAGTTCCTACATTCTTTGCTTCTATAAAGAACTGGAAAGGAAAATTTATATTAAATAAAGCTTTAATTAGTGCAATCTAGGTGAACAGAAAGCAATCTAGTATAAACTAGTTTATACCTCTTGTACTACTGGTAACAGCTAAAACACCTAATTCACTACAGCACAGAAGTAATTAGAATAATTCAGCACTTAAAAAAAAAAAAAAAAACCAAAAAAAAGCAAACCAAGAGAGCAGTTACCTCAGGAAGTGCTTCATGATGATGGTTTCGTTTGCCTTGCTGGAGCCGTAATTTATTGATCACTGATGATCTTCCTTGCAAGTGATTTCAGTGCTGTAGAAATAGAATAGACAGGTATTTACTAACAGGGGAAAAAAAAGAAAAAAAAAAAAAAAAAAGAGTACTTCAGTTTTTAAAATTTCTCTTGAAACAAACATTTATGGAAATACATAGGAAAAATCTTAAGAAATCACATTACAATAAAAAGAAAATGAAAAAAACTGCCATTTGTTCATACTCTTCACATATTTTGACCAGGCAATACTATCCAAGTCTCTCTTCAGGAAAGTAAAAGGTTTGACTACCAATACAGAATTAAATGAGGAAGCTTGAAAAGAAAAAAAAAAAAGGTAGACAATTTCAAATACTTCTGTTCTTCAAACACCTGTCTGGTTCACAGTAGCTTCCAAGTAGCACTTTCAAGGTACACTTGACTTGCTCTGCTGTTAGAAGTCCTCTATTCCACAGAATTTGCAACAGCTCTCGGAGGCCTTGGGTAAAGTAGCATGTGAGCAAAGACATGGGTCCTTAGTTCATTCACTGTAGAAGATGTCAGGTAATCTCTCAAGTGCTATCAAGAAGCACTTGCAAGAGAACCGGGTGATCAGGCCCAGTCAACACGGGTTCATGAAAGGCAGGTCTTGCCAAACTAACCTGATCACCTTCTATGACAAAGAGACCCACCTACTGGACAAGGAAAAGGCTGTGGATGTATCTTCCTGGACTTCAGTAAAGCCTTTGACACAGTTTCTCACAGCATTCTGTTATGGAAACTGTCGGCCTCTGGCCTGGACAGGCGCACACTCTCCTGGGTGGAAAACTGGTTGGATGACCGGGCCCAGAGGGTGGTGGTAAATGGAGTTAAATCCAGCTGGAGGCCAGTGACAAGTGGGGTTCCCCAGGGCTCAGTGCTGGGTCCAGTCCTGTTTAATGTCTTTATCAATGACCTGGATGAAGGCATCGAGTGCTCCCTTAGCAAGTTTGCAGATGACACTAAGCTGGGTGGAAGTGTGGATCTGCTGGAGGGTAGGGAGGCTCTGCAAAGGGACCTGAACAGAAACCACACACAGGCCTGAATGAAAGCTGTTTTATTGTTAAATCATTTAAAGACTATTTCCCACTAGCACTGCAGTGTGCTGAAGAGTACCTGAGGGCCTTCAAAATACAGCCTCTTTTGACACAAAGTTTTAAATTTAGAGAACCTCAAATTTATCTTATGCAGAACCTACCAGCACTTCTTAACCTACCTTGTTCTCGTATTATTTCCCTTTTGTTAACTTATAAGTTTTGCATTGTGCTGTTGCCTGCTGACAGGATCAGAACAAGTATTTAAGTTCAGAAAAATGCAGCTATCTTGTTGGATTACATCACATACAGCTTGCTAAAAATATATAATCCCCGAACTGTGAAAGCTTCATTCACTTCTATTGTTTTTGACTGGCTGAATCATGTTCCTGTCCCCTGAATGCAGCTGTAATTGGTGCTGGCTGCAGTGACACCTGCTCACAAGGGCAGAGAGATGCTAACACCAAACTCTGGTTCATTAACGAACACAGTAGGCAGGCTCCTAACACTTCCTGCTACAGCTTTTGATAGGTCTTTAACGACAGCAAGCACAGGGAATACACAGGAGATAGGAAAAAACTGGAGGGGATGTAACCTGCTCCCCTTCTCCAGTCTAATAATTTGCTGTTTAAAATATAGTTTGTGAAAGATTCTCGCAGTTGAGTCTCAGCTTTTTAGCATCAACTTGAACAAAGGAAGCTTCACCACAATATTTGACCCATTAGGTCAGCAGTGTAAGGAACACGCCAGAAGTGCCAAGAGCTGTCAAATCAACCCCTGCTAAAAGTGCGTGCTGGCCTCAGCCTCTGAAGTCAGCTCCTTCTTGATTCCGATCAAGGTCTTTTGCTGAAAGCGATGCTGCTTCTTTACTACTGCTTTAAATGGAAGAGAAGTTACACTTGCCTGAACACCAGAACTGGCTCACCCAAGATGCAGCATGGTAGGAACTTCACAATACTCTTCCCTTCAAGGAGAGTTACCAGCTACAGCCAGTTATAAATTTGTTTGAATGCTCATTAAAAATCAGACTGTTTCAAAAACTGTATATGAAAAAGTCAACACTGCTGTTCATAATTCCCTGCCTTCCACTCAGAAAGCTAAACTCAAAGAAAGGGTGTTGGTTGCAAATAAACAGTATAACTGAGTGTCATGCCTGTTGTGTCAAGTGGTTAAAAGTGCCAATTTTGGATCTCTTTAAAAGCCCACCCTTGGATTTACAAGAATAATTCTAGTTGCTTTCTCGGTTTTAATTGAAGGTAAGTGGGGGAGAAGTCACCAAAAACAAATTTAGAACTGAAGTTCTTATGCCACAAAAGTCAAAGCCCTCCAGCTTAGAGAGGAATAGTTTCCCCTGCAGGCTTCAACAGCTCGTCCCCTGCAGCAGAGGCCCAGGTCCCTAAAAAGGCTATGGCCTCAAGAGCAGTTTCCTCCACTGAAGCATAAAGCAATCAAATTCCACCTAACTCTCAAGAAGGTTTTTGAGACCTAGAGACAAGATGTTCAGCACAAAGGTACAGAGAGTCTAGGCTGCTGTCTTGATTCATAAGGTAACAAAAGGGCTTAATGTCTAGAAGACAGGCTTTGTAAATGCTATCATCTGCCAAGTACAGGGATAAAAGTTAATGCCATGCTCTGCGATTCTTGCAACAATTCACTATTTGGACACACATATATATGATATTACGCTGTTAACATTCACGCTAGATGGGGAAGCCACACCAGAAGGGGGGAATTTACAGTCATCTTCAAACAAGTAGGACTGGAGGGCAGCATCTGCCATTTCCATGAACCTCATAAGTGAGCCTCTAGAGGGGTTCAGCAAAGATTTTCAGTAGAAAGTAAGTGCTGTGATAACAATCCTTGTAGAGAGTCTAAGCAACTCACAGCTGAGTAAGTTCAATTATTCATGAACCTTTAGAACCACACGACCTAATTTCTGCCAACCACTTTTCCGCTTAAAATGTAAGAGATTTAAGTGAAAAACCCCAATATCCCATACAAAACTAAACTAGTACTTTTTTTTTTTTTTTACTCCCGAAGCACACCTAATGGCAATTAACTGAAAGTTCAGGAAAACTCTGAAGTGGTTTAGACATCATCCAAAGCTATAGCTGCTCCTCTTCACTGAAATGCTACAAAAACTTCACTGGAATTAAAACAAACATTTCTGGTCAGGGAGAGGGACTTGACGTACAGCCGCTGTTTTCTTAAGGAAAGAGTTTCCTCAGCAAGTTGAATGTCTGCAGATCAGGAAGGTTTGTGGGAAAGGAAGACACACAAGACATTTCTACAAGTGACAGATATTCAGGGTAATTAAGGTTTGTGAGCTTGTTGAAAGGAAGAGCACAATAACACACTTTAGTTCAGAAGCTGAGAGCAGTTATGGATTTGGGAAGACAAATACAAGTTCCTAAAGGCTCAACTTCCTGCATTTTTTAAATGCTACTTTTGTCAGAAAGTGTCAGACTCTTAGCTGGAGACCCAGAGCCAGCAGGTTCCCATAGCGAGCAGCCTGGTGGCCACAGCACCCACCCACCACTCTGACAGCCTGAGACTGTGCTTTTATGTGGTTTGACTCATCTGAACATGCAGTTGTGTTCTTCCGCAGCCTAAGAAAATATTCCAGCTTTAAGCTCCACACACTTGCATTTTCTTGCTGAGGAATCTGCAAGACACATCCCTGCTCCTTCTTGTAGGCAGCTTTTCAACCTTTGCTAATTTTAAGTCATGCAGCTGGAGTAAGCCCAAAGACAAGCGGGTGTGACTTTGTTAGGCACCTTTCATTAATTCCCAAAAAGCAGTTTACATCAACAATGCAGATCCACCACTGAAAACTTCTTGGTCGAATGTTTAAAGCATACTCTTTGGCATGAAGCTAAGCGGTATAAAGGATTGATTGCACATTTATAATCCTTTAGACAAACTGTTGACCAAGTCTGGGACTAAGTCTGGATCCAGTCGCACCTAGAATATCAATGAAAGGGGGTGTAGAATGCAAGGGGGTCCTCTCTGAACCTCATGATTCAATGGGAGGATTTACCTGACAGCTTTTGTCTAATCCTGTTCTCTGCATAGTAAATAATCAAGTGTACCTTGCCATCAAACCTTGTAAATCATTGTTGCACTTATTATCATACCTTGTCAAATCTTGCCTATTCTGAGGCTCTAGATTGAGGATGACAAAGCAAGGATACAGTTTGGATTGCCTGCACTCAGGTTTCTCAGCTTGCAGGATTTTATCCCTTATCGCACCACTTCCACAAATCCATCTCCTCCTCCTTCCCATAACATACCCACCTACCCATTCCCTGTCAATTGTTTCATCCAGCGTGTCTCAAATCACAAAGGATTTTCCCCTCCTAAAACTAGCTGCAGCTTTTCTTGGAAGAGAAGTACTACTACTACAAACACATTGAACTGTGATACTACTGCAAGATCTGTTTCAAGATATAAATTAAGCTCTCCATGAATAATCATTACCTATTTCGATTCTTGTGGCTCTTTATGATCTTCTAAGTAGTGTAGCAAAACATGCATCAGTCTGAAAGGTTAACAGTTGCTGGAAGCTGCAAGAAGTCAAGAATGAGCTTTAAAAGTCAGTTTATCTGGAGATGAAGGTTTTCTTTATCTTCAAGAAAGCTACAGTTTAGGAAAAAGTATGTATTTAGTATAAATCACCATATTTAAAGAGTAAAATATAAAACCAAGGCAGATTTCTTCACAATGTTTGCCTTGCAAGCTAATGATTCACCTAGCATATTGCATACATTTTTAGAAGGTTTATATTCCAGTTATAAAGAAAGAATAGCTGTGTTGAAGAGACATCATCAGAACCACTAAGATGAGTGAGGCTGAACATCAGACTATTTAAATGGGTCATTAGATTACAGTTCATCCAAACTTTCTGCCTCACCAGGAGGCAATTTGTTTGAAACAGAACACAAGAACTGAATCAGTCATCTTGAACACAGATAAAATTCACTCATTCATTTTTAGGTTTAGTTGTCACAATTTCAAAATAGGTTCCTTTGAACTGAATACCACCAAGTACCATCATGACACTGATTTCAGGTTGCAAATTTTCTTTCCAGTAGCGTCCTGGGTTGCTACATACCTCTCATTCACCTCAAAAGCCTATGTGTATTTATTTATGAAGGACAATCTCGAAGCTTACAATCACCAAAAGTGGTTTGCTACTGTATATTCCTTTTTTTTTTTCCTCAGAGAAAGTTAATGCTTCTCTATCCTGAGCACCAATGTGCAATAACTAGGAACTAGAAAGAAGAACAGCTGATACACATTATGAAACATCCCTTGAGGTCCTGGTGGATAGCAAGCTGGCCATGAGCCAGATAACAGCACTCTGGGCTGTATGAACAGAAGCAGAGCCAGTAAGTAGATTGAGGGAAGGGATTATCTTTCTCTGCTCAGCACTCTGAAATTCATTCAGACACTGCCTAGTTTTGGGCCCCAGCAATACAGGAAAGATACCAGTAAACTGGAGAGAGAGTTAAGCAGAAGCCCTGGAAATGATTGGGGGAAGAAGCTGGGGGAGATTGGCTTGTTCACCTCAGGGCACAGACAGCTTTGGGGGAACGTAACAGCACCTCCAGTGGCTACAGTAAGCTCTTTGAGAAGACTTAAATGAACTCTTCACAGTTGTGCAGGGCAGTAAGGTAAAAAATGAGCATATGATGAAACAGGAGATGTTCAGCCTGCATATAAGGGAAAATTTCCCCCATACCATGAAAACAACTGGGTAGTAGGACACATTTCCTAGAGATGCTGTGCAGTCTCCATCCTTCAAGGCTTCAAGCCCCAACTCAACAGAGCCCTGAGCAGCCTGATCTGAGAGTTGACTATAGGAGGTTGGGCTGGAGACCCTCTGAAGTCTCTTCCAGCCTTTGATTCTCTGTTTCCCCTACAGTCACTTTTGGGAAGACCTCTGATATCCAGGAGTTATACCCAAGTACTCTATGCAGCAGAGAAGCACCAAAGACCCTGCTGTTTTATTAGTTTAAGAGCTACCAGCTTCTCACTAAAGTTCTGTATAATTTGCAGTGTTTCCCATGAAACAAGCTCACCTTGAGGATGGAACAAGACTGCTCTCCCTACCTCATCTTTCCCCACAGCTTCCACCTGAAAACCTCCACCACTCAATCTGACCATGAACAAGTAACTAAAGGGACTTATAATTCAAGACAATGATTCTCAGAGTCCTACTGGTATCAATATAACCCCCAAAATACAAATAAACCCCCAATGACACTAGGACCCCAGTCTAGTCAAGCTACACTAATTCTCAGCAAGTATCATTTATGGCATTATCCCACAGAATAGATGCATACCTACTTGTGCTTTCCAACTTGCATTTGTGCCAAAAGGTGGAATAAAATTCACTTTAAAATGTATTTAAAATCCCAGTAAAACCAGAGATCTTTGACTATTTCATTTGCAGCACAGTCAAAGGTCTTTGGCAGTCATCCATATGAAGGGCTCTAAAGTCAAGGATCATTCTCTGGGACCTTTCCTGATTGCCAAAACTGAAAAAACCACCTGTGAGCAATGGTTTCCACTCAGCAGAGAGCCACAGCCTCCCTGAGGCCTGCAGCCACCAAGGTAACTACCTAAAAGGAGGTTGTAGTGAGTGGTCTCTTCCCTGGTAGCCAGTGACAGGCCAAGGGGAAATGGCATCAGGATGCACCAGGGGAGAGTTAGGCTGGCTGTCAGAGGAATTTTACTGAAACGGTTTGTCGAGCATTGGAATAGGCTATCCAGGGAGGTGGTTGAACCACCATCCCTGGAGGTGTTTAAAAGACATGCAGACATTGTACTTGGGGACATGGTCCAGTAGCGGATTTAGCAGGGATGGAGCGATGTTTAGACTCTATATTAAAGGTCTTTTCCAACCGAAAGCATTCTGTGACTGCTATAACAAGAACAATGCTTAGACTTCTTCAAGTCAGAACACATCCTGGGAAACAGCTCCATTTCCAAGAAGCCTCTCAGGAACAAGCCACCTCAGACCCCAGTTCCGTGGAGTTCAAAGAATGCTTTGTACTGGCCCAGCAGTGGCTTTGCCAGAGGATGCAACTGTTGTGTCAGACAGGACCTACCTCAAAGACCAATAGCAGATGCCTGTTCTGTATGAATTCAATTTCCCATCTTGTTTCAGAAAGATATTTTCACTTCTGTGTGCCCAAGATGAGGCTGTATTCAGCTTCAACTCTTCTTTAAAAGAAAGTCGTGGAACAAAATGTCACGCTTGATTGATGAAGCTAATAAGCAAGACTTTCCTTCAGTCACACTGTCACAGGTAATAAGATTTTTCCCTCTCCTAATCTCCATCACACATTTCATGTTTCTGTATATCACTAGGAGAGGGAGGGAAACATTACACATGAAGTTAAAATTCACTGAAGTTTAGTCCTGTTTAAAGGAGCCTGAACACACACAACATGATTAGGCAATACAAAGAAAGAGCTCCTAATAAAAGCTTAAAAATCACAGCAGGCTTGAGGAAGAAAGAGCACAAAAAATCCTCCCCACCCCAACACACAGAACAGTATTTTCAAAGTCTTCAGCTCTGTAGCACTTCAGTTCATCACTGTCTCTTTAAAGTGGTACATAATATGAGTATAAACTGGAGAGGGGCACATTTAGGCTAGACATGAGGAACAATTTCATTGCTAAGAGTGGTGAGGCCCTAGAACGGGTTGCCCAGGGAAGTTGCGGCTGCACCATCCCTAGAGCTGTTCAAGGACAGGTTGGATGGGGCCTTGAGCAGCCTGATCTAGTGGGATGTCCCTGCCCATGGCACAGGGGTTGGAACTGGATGGTCTTTAAGGTCCCTTCCAACCCAAAGTATTCTATGATACTCATGCAGATAAAAGAGAGAAAAAAGGAAACATCCGAAGGGTCTTACAATGCCTGTAAGAGGCAGCCATACAGGACTGCATTTAGATCCAAGAAAACTAACTTGCCAGATCTCATTCTGTTAATCGCAAGTGACCCCCCCAACACCACTGTGTTAACTCTACACACTGCAATTCCACAGTGGATTTTTGCCCAGTGAGAACAACAAACCAAAAATCAGCATTGTAGAAGCATCTCCACACTTCATCATTGACATCTGCCCTTTGGAAAAAAAGGGTTATTATTCTCTAACTGGCTTTTTAAAGCAAGCTAAATCCCCCAAAATGCAACAAAGACAACACACATGCAGACAGATACATTTCAAATGCAGAATTGCAGTACTGATGTACTTTCACCAATTTCTATTAGATCTCCTCTATAAAGATGTTGAATGGTGTTCAGGAAAAAAGTTTTATGAAGTTACTTCAGGTCACCAGTGAAGACTACACTAGGTATGTTCTAACTATGTCTAACACTAAATATGAAGTTGAAGAGCAGAGAAGAAGCTTTTACACTTCTAGTACTCTGGGGTGTAGAATCAGATGCTTAACTTTTGCAGGAACTAAAATAACCAAGTGTTGTCTCTGTCTATAATATTTCCACTGTTAACAAGTTTACTTATTGAAGAGGCCTGAGTAGATGATATATCAGCTAAAAATCAAGGCTCATGCCTGCAAACAGCCTTCAACTCACAGCAAATTCTTTTTTCCCTTTATGCATTCTATAAAGGCATATTTTTTTAGCCACTTCTCTTGAACTTTCACTTGACCCCTGATGAGTGCTCCCAGGAGAACAGCAGTACCATCCTAGTGGCTCCTGTGTGCCTACAAGATTTGCAGTGCAATGGTTTTGGCCTACTTGCTCTGTTTCTAGACACACTGTACAACAGCTTGTACTGTGAGGAAGCCTGTTCTAAATAAAACATCATGCTTTGTGGCAACATTCCTTCAAGTTTACAATAAATCCTACACAACTGGATGCATAAAACCTAAAAAGGCTGCCTGCTTACCTCTCAGACTAATTACTGCAAAGCTCCATGGAAAAAAACAAACTGACTATTTCCAAAAGATTAACTGATGCTCTTTTGCCTTTACCTCTTGGTTTCCGCCTCACTGCCTAGATGAGAGGAGGGTACAAGGTAAAAGTCAAAGATGAAGTAGTCCCTTTTTTCCAAAATTAACTGAAGTGTGATTTGCTTTAGAGCTCTATCAATTCCCAGCACACAGTAGTTATGGAGAAGAAACACCACCCTAACAAGGGCTCACAGGCAGACCTGCAAAGTCAATAGAATTACACCAGAGGTGCTTGCTCAATCCTTTCCCCTACCTTCCCAACATCTTTTATATTTGCTTGGATCAGGTACAGATAATTCAGCTCAATACAACCTCACACCATGCATTAGCCTAAAAGCATGTAGGACCAAGGACTTCGATATTTATTTTGTCAACTAACAACAACAAAAAAACAACTTAGATAAGGACACCAGATGTGTCAGGACAAAGGCCAGACAATGCTTTCAGGCTAGAGGAGCATAAAGCAATTTATTCACTCAGGAGCTCTGTGAAGGTCAGACACAATTCATAGTGATCTAACAAAATCATTCCATGCAGTGCCCAGCTTTCTCATCACTGCATCCAGATTACTTTGGCATGCAAATGACAACTTTTCCATGCAGCTCTTCAAGACAGACACACAACAATAAGGAGTTTCTGCATATTCTTCTGTAATTTTACAGATGCCTTGTTCCTAAGGTGACAGTTCAAGAATAACCTCCCATGCAGTAAGCCAGTTAGATGATGTCAAAGCACCATATTTGTGAAATAAACATCCTATAGCAAGTGTTGTACACAAGACATTAGCTGTCTGAGGTACTATAATCAGCAGATGAAGCATAATAAATGAGTAACACACTTAATCTGCAGTCAAGAGAACTAAAATTCCCACTGCAGTTTTATTTCAAACTTCATGGCCTACTATTTCATCTCCTCTCTGCTGCTCAGAGAAATGTTCTGTATCCCAAGGGGAAGGAAATCAGGACAGCTCCAAGTACATGACCTTGCTGGAAGTTCTGGGTACATGTCTACTGCCCAGAAGAGTATGTACAGGGTAGATTGCTCTGGTTTTACCAGAGTCTGGGGTGAGAAGTGGCAGAAAAAGTCTATTTGCCCATGGAAACCAGAAAAAAAAAAAAAATTGCTGCAATAAACATTGTAAACTCCATACTTTGGCTGAAACAGGTTTAAGGCCATTGTTGAAGAGTTTTGAATGGTAATATGGTCAAAAAAAACCAACCCACAAAAGACTAGGGGAGTCTTCCCAAGCCTGTTTTTCAGACTGGACTTCTTACCAGCAGCTATCAGTTGACTCTCCAGCTTGAGGATTCACAAGTATCTTACCAAACTTAAGTTTCCATTAACAAGGATTATTATCAACTGTAAAGCTGACTGTATTTAGACACGCTTCACTCTTCCTTAAGCTAAGTGCAAGTAGCACAAAAAAAAAAAAAAAAAAAAAAAAAAAAATCAAGCAGGGTTTAAGTGGTGTAGAAAGAAAGCCAAGTAGGTGTGAGGGACATTCACAGTAAGAGGGGATACAATAACACAAGTGCCCTTCTAACATAATGAAGCAAAAGCAAAGGGGGATGAAGACCTGCAAAAAGTAAAGATGGACAAAACAGTTTGAAGGCCAATACAGTTATAAAAGCTGGCAATCAAGACTGATAAAACACTTCCAGGCATAGTCCAGGAAACATTCTTCTGTGGTAATTGCACAAGACTACACTTTCTCAACCAAGTAGGAATAAAAAAAGTTAGTGGCAAGGACGTGTGAGCTGCCATGGTGCTCTCCTTCCCTAGACCACTTCCTGCTTGATCTTATCAGGTATTTGCTTTCTTTTAGGTGCTCACTCTCTGATAGAAAAGGATGCTGGCAGGGATTTGATAACAGAAGGTGAAAAATGGGGGGAAAAGCCAACATGGGAAGAGAAGACAAAGAAGAAACATGAAGACCACTGGGAACAGTTTTTGCAACACCACTACCAAGAGAGAATAAGAACAAAACAGACCTAGGAAGAACACAAGCCAGGACAGGATGATTGACAGCATTACTATAACACCTATCTCAATGCAACGCAACACTACAAGTCATCATCCCTCAGAATTTCTTTTTTCTTAAAACAAGGGACACATTTTTTTGTAGTCCTACGCTTTACCTATTAAGTGTAAAGTGATAGAAAAACTTTTTAAAGAACACTTGCAGCAGAAACACCCATAATAAATCAGCAATATGAACTGATCTCATCCTTGGGATGGTAAACTGTATAATACAGCACAATATGTGGACCCAAGTTTTATCCAGATTCAGTGGGTTGGTTGTTATTGGTTGGTTTGGTTTTGGACTGAATGATGACCACAGTCTCATCTTTCATGCTTTAGAAGTGGTCCTGAGTTGTTTGGTTTGCATATGATGGTAACTGGATGTTCAAAATGTGCAAAAGCACTGCCTTGCTCATGCTGTGCAACTCAATTTCTTCTCTGGAAAAGAAAAAAATCACCCCTCAGCATTTCAAAATAATCCCTACAATACGATAACTAGAAGTTGGGAAGAAAAGCTGGTCCAGCTAAACCAAGCTGTGTTATGAAAAACCCCACCAACACATTTTTCCCCTCCAAAGGGAAATCTCAGTCCAGCAGTTCTTGGGCATCTCATTCACATGCAGGTGCCTGAAGACTCAAGATGTTGTATAGAAACAACAAGCCCTAATCAAAAGCATTTGTACTGTAAATGGTCAGGACAAACAAGGTCCAAAGAACATGACTGACTTGCATCCTTGGAGATACCATCGTGGTCCCCCACTATGGAGCAGGGGCAGATTTCACGGCCCTTTCTTAACCTGTGTTCAGGATATGTCCTATTTTCTGTATCTTCTTTCAGGAGCACCATCTCTTTCCTGCCTCCCTCACGTGGTTCAGCAGGAACTCCTCTTTTCCTCCGTCAATCCATCTGTTCTCCTTAGGCTGCCTTAATATTGACTGCACAGAGACCAAGCAAGCCCAAATTTAACAAACCCCACATTGATCTTAGTGTTTCAGAGGCACAACCTGTTTGATGGCACACATCCAAGCCACTGTTGATATGGATGTGGCTTTGTGAGAGCAGAGTGGGAGGGGGAATAAGTGACTTGCTCTTATAATTGCCTACTAGAGATGTGGAAGAGTACTCCAGTTTCCACAATCACAGGACTGCTTTGATTATGGTACCCAATTCCTATTACCTGTGCACTCACTGAATTGTGCAAGTATTATCAGTGCAGTAGCAAACTTGCTATATCACAGACAAGTCTCAATACCTGAAGAATTCTGGAAGACAATGAAAGGTAGGATTTATTTTTGTTTTAAAATATATAAATAAGACTACTTAAAAAAATTAAACAAAAAAAAGAAACAGTGGCAAAACTTTCATTTGTTATTAATGTAGTTTGCAATTGGCCACAGGAATCTGTGCTTAAGATGCTGATCCAAGCTGCATCACAATTTTGAGCTCCTATGAAAACTTACCAGTTCAGTTTTGGCAGATTCAGACTCAGGCACACGATATGAGCTTGTGCAGCAGATGGTATATCTGCTACAGAGCAAGTCTCATGTTTGTGAAATTGATAGCTAGTTGCAGAAGGTCCTAAATAAGCACTCTTTACAGAAGCAGCTTTTCTCCCTTATGTACCTTCAGAAGCGTCCAGTTAACTGAGTGGATTAGCAGCATGATACAAGAAGCTGTGAAGACAGGACCTTGTATAACTAATTTCCTTAGTTGTGGTCCTGTCCTTTAATATTTCTGCCTTAGCACCCTTCCCCAGAGAAACAAGATATAAATCTACCGCAGGCACTACAGCTACATCAGTACATAACAGACCAACAGAAACAGCTCTGCCAAGGACAAAAAATGATGCCAAGTGCTTGAAACTGAAACCATATAGATGGAGGAAGGCTGTTTGTTTTCAAACAACACATCTGATACAGACACTGGAGTAGCTCCAGCCTGGTCCCTGGGACAGAATGCCAGGTTACAGCTGGTGTGCTCCCAAACCACACCAAACAGTTCCTCACATTTTTTCCTCAGGTGCTTCAAGGCTAGTCCACAAACTGAGCTCAAGAACAAAAAAAGAAGAGACAACTGGGACATTTGCTTCAAAAACATTCTTTCCCTTAGCTTAAAAATTAGTGTAGACAGGTATATTAAGACTGAAAAGTAATGCGAAATAATTCTAGGTATAGCACAAGCAGAGAGGGGAGAACTCAAAAGCATGCACAGGTTCCTATAAACACAGCCATGAGAACCACAGTATCCTGTGCCTCCTAAGTCTGCTCTAACAAGCTGCAATTTCACCTGCTCAGTCTGCCGACTGCTTTCAATTCCAGGAGAAATACAGAAGGTACAAATACTGTTCTCCAGGCTCCTCTGTACATCTGGGACTGTAGCCAACTGAACCAGAATGGAGTGCTCAGCCTGAGGACCTACAGGCAGATTAGGACATGTTTAAAACCACTATAATCAACCACTAGGTTCCACTCAGGGACTATATCTACTATATGTGCTGGAAACTATCTTCTTGAAGGGCCTCTCAGCTATAACAGAAAGCCGAGAAGCATTTGCTCACATTTTACTGGGGAGTGGGACATAGCACTTCAGAACAAACTGCCAGAAGACTTCAAAACTAACAAACACCACGTGTTGCTCTGATTTTATATTAAAGTGGATGAGAACTGATTACTCAATTACAGCTGAGAAGTACTTTTAAGAAACCAATAGCTTTCACACATGACTCGCTAACTGACTGGAAGTGCTCCCAGAGCAGGATTCCTCGTCTAGTTTCATTGGGAAGATTCAAGTCTCTTGTAGCAAGCCTGCTCTGAGACCTGAACTACTGCAAGTCAGCTTGAGGAGGTCTCCAGAGAATGTGCCAGAGACTCAAGCTGGATGTAAGCCAAATTGCTAGTGTAAACATATTCACAATTTCTTTCAAGGCAAAATCAAGCAGGTCAGCTTATCGCTAAAATGCTCACTTTTGCTTGAAAAGGAGGAGGGCTCATGCAGTCCCATGTACCACTGAGAAGTGACTCAGGAAGCTGCTTCCGCAGCCTCTGCTGCCAGACTACTCTTTCCTCTGCCTGCTAGGAACATGCAGTGTTTCCACCTCACGCTCAGGCTTGGCAAATCCTGTGGTGCAGCACAGCTCAGCACTTGAGTTTACGTTACGTGGATGCTGCAGATGCTAAGCCTGAACCGTCGTCTCAGACTGGCACTACCATGACCATTTTCACATCTCTTCACATCAGTCTGATTTTTCTTTTTCCCAACTTTATCCTTCTTTCCCAATTGGAATCTCGCCACCTGGCTCCCTCCCCAGTACTCCAGCAAAACCTACTCTCTGTAAAGGACTGGATTTGCCTCCTTCTCAAAGCCTGTATTCAAAGAGGGTAACATCTCATGCAGCCTCTAGGCCTCCATCACCAAGCAAATGATTTCAAAAGGAACGTCAAATAAAATAAGCTTTCCAATTAAGAAGGCTGAGCAGATGTTCAATAAAAAAAAATAGTCTTATGAGCTAGGAGGCATTAAATCCAATGAGATTTGACCTCCAGGCAACCCAAGCTCAATCTTCTTGCAATTTTGTGCTAACACTTCAAATGACCCCTTGGGAAAAATAAATCTTGCCTGGCTCTGTAGACCCCTTAAACTCTGACTGTACAACAAAACAGCATTTTTGCCAATATTAGTTACAGCTGGTCAGAGCTTAACTGTAAATACAAGTTCTCTTGATAGCTTTAAAATACAAGAAGCATTAAATACTAGCAGCAGTCTGGAGCCCTACACACGCTAGTATTTGTACAACAGCATTTTCTCTGCTTCCACCACTGCAAGCAGCAGCAAGACTTTTCTTGCACGGGGGAGATGATAGATAACAAAATAACCACCTATTAAAACATAACCCTGAAGCTTCCCCACTTAAGTATAGTTTAGCTCAAGGGGCTGTAATTCCCCAGCAAGAGTGGCAGAAAAATGTTTGAAGAGAAGAATACTTGGGTTCACAAGAATTATCACAGCTAATGTGATGCTGTCCCATGGCTAATAAAGCCTCATCTCAAGAGCTGAGCAGGCAAAGGATTCACATTTTGGTACATGCCTACCCCTAGCAGGTTTCTGCACTAGCAGGAAACATTTTACTGTGTATCAGTGAACCAGCAGTGAAGTTAACAACATAACCTGTGATGCAGTTTTCCATTGTTTAGACAAAATCAGCAGAAAACACTTCAGGAAGCACTAGAGTGATACATACAGCATCTGATGCTGTCACATGATTTCACTCCTGAAAATCATAGGCTTACTATCTCAGAGCATCTATTAGGTTTGGTGATAAGTGCATTGCCACAGCAAAACAAGTTTGCATTTTAGCTGAAATATGGCTTGAAATGATATGCAAATTACGGTAAATGAACAAGTTAAACGATATTTCTAGATGTAATTCCACCTGCTTGATTGGGAAATGCAGTGGTCTACATTTTTCAAGAAAGCCTGAGAAACCCAGGCTCTCCTTTACTTGAGCTTGCTAATAAAATGCTAAATAGACATAAGTATTCAGCACCTACCAAAACTCAGCACATAATGAATCTCTTGCTGTTCTCATCTTAGAGAGACAATATGTCCTTATCACACACATGCTCAACTCCTTCAACTACTCAAGGATCTACCAGTACAAAATATTCTCTAAAAATGCACAATGAAATGTTTAAAGCAACCAAACAACAAGCTTGCTGTAGTGCATCAGGATGATGCAGGATTTAAGAGATGCCATTCCTTCTAATCTGCTTCATTTAAGATAAATTAGGATAGCCAGTGGGGGGGGGTGGGCAGGAGCAGCAGAAGAGAGAAGAACAAAATCTGGATTTACTAAAGCATGCAAGCTACAAAATAATTTTCTTTTGAGTTTCTAAAATGGCTCCTTTGTGTCAAACGCCTTTGTCGTAAAAAAACCAGCTTGCTATGATCCCACTGTTGAGTTGACTGAATTGGGACAAAGGTGTTGTTCACACACAACCTCCACCCCCATTCTGATAGACACTTCAGCTCCCCTCTTAACCATTTTGATGGAAACGGTAAGAGAAGCAGAAACGATGAGGACAAAAGAGAAACAAGAAGACTACAGGCATCAATCCTAGAGTTAACTCGGGAGCAAGTGTAACTTCAGTACACAATGACCATGCGGAGGGATGAAGAGGAGGCAGGTAATGATTGTGCCATGAAAAAAACCCCAAACCAACAAACAAACAAACAAAAAAAACCAAAATAAAAAGGAAAAAATATTATGCTGTCCAGCTGTCAGTGTAACAGAAGTGCAGAGCTGGGGCAGGTGCAGAGCCCACTGCAGAGCTGCAGAACCCTGTACTTGGCAACCGCCCAGCCCTCCCAGAATTATAAATGTTTAAAAAAAATCCTGACTAAAATAAGATGATTTAGGAAAAATCAACACAAAAAAAAAAAAAATAATCCCCCAATCCCCGCCAAACCAAGCCACAAACAAAAAACCCACAACAAAACACGCAAACCACCCAGCGTCCCCCTCATTTTCCTTACGCTGCAAGGTCTTCCCAGGAAGAGTCCCGCATCCAAAGGGATAAAACTTGTCCCCCCGCCCCGGCGATGCTCGGAGCCGCCTCCCGTCGCCTAGCGACCCGCGGGGGCACCGGCTGCTCACCCTCCGCCCCGCCGCATCCCTTCTCCGTCCTTCCTCGCCGGGAAGGATCTGGATCACCCGGCGAAGGTGAGGAGGAGGAGGAGGAGGAGGAGGAAGGTGGGTGGCGGTGCCGCCTACCGGCGAGTGCGGGAGGAGGCTGCGGCGGGGAGATTGATGAAGAGCACAGATGCTCTGCCCTTGGGAAGAACCTCGTGTGTTTTGACACCATCCAGCACTTTGCCAGCAAGAAACAAACCGTGCACAACTGCAGAAATGCCGCCTGTGTTTAGAACGTGCAGTGGGAAAAAAACCAAAACAAACACGCAAGAAAAAAAAAAAAAAAAAAAAAAGAATAGATGCAGGACCCCACCAGTTGAGCAATGTCACACGTGCCAGCTATAGCTCATCCAGCCTGCTGCAAGTGATAAAAAACAGCAAGGTCACCTGTATGATTAATTTACAGATGGAAAGAAGATGAGAGGCAGCAAAAAAACACAGATAGCAACATCCCTAGGTCAGCTATTGGTGCAAAATCAAAAGCTCAAGACCCTCATCATTTAGGACAGAAACTCTTGTTGCTCAATTTACTGATAAAGACAAGGGCACATGTGGAGAACCTGATGTGTTTTGACACTATCCAGCACTTTTCTCACAAGAAACAAATTATGCACGACTGAAGGAATACAGCTTGTACTTAGAAGTTGGAGTGAAAAACCACATTAGAAAAAAAAGTAGATGCAGGACCCACCAGGTGAGCAATGTCACACTTTGCCAACAATAGCTCATATGGCCTGCTGCAAGTAATAAAAACCAGCAAGGTAACCTGTATGATTAATTTAGGGTTGGAAAGAAGGCGTGTCATGGTTTTAGGAATAGCTCAGCTAAGTTCTGCAGTCAAAACAGTGCAGTTGAACTCTCAACTCCCTCCCCTCTCATCCCCAAGGTAAAGGGAGAGGGAGGAAATACACTTGCAGATTGGAAACTAAAACAACAGTTCTAATGGAATTCTAATAATGATGATGAAAATAAAATACACAAATATAAGATATTGAGCCCCCACCCCTTGATGACTGTATGTCACCACAGATTCTGTAGAGCAGACATGAGGGAATGGGTCCATGACTAGGAGGGAGCTGAGCAAAAAAAGATAGCAACACACCTAGCTAAGATATGAGTGTAAAATCAAAATCTCTAGTTCCTCATTATTTTGGATAGAAACTCTTGTTGTTGCATGATTTACTGATAGAGACAAGATGGATAAAGAGTACACATGAAGAACCTGATGTGTTTTGACAATATCCAGTACTTCCCTCATAAGATGAGCCACACAAGCATTACGAAATGAACCATAAGGAGCTATGCTTTAGTTAATGCCTTGGTAGTATTATTTTGTTTTCTTTTTTACAAAGAACATTTTCCATTCTGTTGCAGTACAGATGGTGGTATACTTTAGGTATGTGCACTCTTTTACTTAAAACGGATAAGAGAAAAGATATTTTACCTAACAGTGAACAGTTATGCCAGTACTCCCAGTGTAGTCTTAAACGTTGTTGTAAGGAAAGACAAGGAAGGAATAAAACCACTCCCCACTTACACAAGACACTTTCTTACCAATTTGTTTAGGTTTTAGCCAGGATAAAACAGGCTAATCTCAGCATAAATAGAAACCTTCGTAGGTTGCTTTTATTCCTTCTCACCTGTACCCTGTGTGCCCACTGCTGCCAATCCCCAGTCCTTGATACACCTCTCTCCCCTTGCTGACCTTCCCCTCTCCCAAAAATGAGGCTGGATTTCCCACACCTTCCCTCCAGTCCTCCCCATATTTGCCAAGGAAAGGCAATACCTGCCTGCACTTAAGGGGAGTCCAGCTCCAGGGGCACAATTAAGGTCCTACCTAGCTAGGTTAGTATTGAGGGACTCAGCAACCTGCCTCCATATCCCACTCCCACCCATCTGATAAGGAGATAGGCATCCGTTCTTCCCCACCACTACATCCTGAAGGCTTTTGATCTTCCAAGTTTAAAGTCTGCTAATCAGGATCACAAGTATTGCTCTCCCCTCCAATAGGGGGGCACTTGCTGGAAGCATCCACAGAATTATTTGAAGTTGCCCAGTGTTGTAACTACTGCTGGCAGGCAAATGGTCTGGGTTTCTGCTCATCCGTACTGCTGTACACATCTGTCCAGATGTCCCTTTGAAGCTGTAAGGCCACACTGGCTTCCCCACATCGTTCAATAGAGTCTTGGTTTTCAGATGTCCTTTGAAGATGCTAATTAACCTCTTTTTCAAAGTGTTTTCTGTGCCTAACCTGAAAATAGCTTTCTACATGCCTGTTAAAGGGACAAGGCTTAATTTCCTCCAAGTCTCCTTTTTCAGTCATTTTGTTCCCATAAGCAACTGTCACATTCAGGAAGCACGGTGAAAACACTAGGGTCACCAAGTTAAACATTTAATGACTAGGAAACGGCGTTCATGTCTTGCACTCAAAGCAAAGCAGAAATGCTGCTTCACCCTCCTCCTAACTAGAGCTATGGAGTCTCTCTTCCACTTTTTGACATCAGCATGCCTGATGCACCTTGCAGGCAGATGCTGTGACCTGCAGAGCTGATTGAATGGTAGGGACAGGTCTCGGTAGACTCTGCTATGGCCAAGGTCCAGTGCTCAAAGGAACCCACTAACCGATGGGCATCAAACTGCAGCTTTGCAGCTGATTCTATGCTCCCCATAACCCCCGACCTCCCATCCTTGCTCTCAGTGCCTCAGCCTCTCAGGGACTGCTCTAGCACTAGATTGGAGGAGCCACCACAGGTCACTTCATCACTGAACAAAGTAAACCCAGTACTGTGGAACTCCTATCAGAACTGAGGCTCAAGTGCAGTTTCGCTTCCCAAAACAAGTTCGGGAACAGAGCTTTGCAAGACAACTTGTTCACAGAACCACAGGACAGTTTGGGTGAGAAAAGACCCTAAAGAGCATCAAGTTCCAACTTCCCTGCCATGGGCAGGGACACCTTCCACTAGATCAGATTATCATGATTATGCAAGATGCATCATGAGCACGGAAAGCCAGATCTATGTTATAGAAGTAACTTTACCTTCCCAGATGTCACAGACTTGTCCTCTACAAACACGAGGCAATTTGAAGTGTAAGCTGGAAAGGCCCATTTGATTCCAGTCCCTTACTGCTATGGCAGACTTGGAGTATCAGGCCAATGAGTTTGGAGTTTCCAGATGAACTCCTGCCCATTCTCTGGAATCAAGCAGTAGTATATGGCTATACCAAAGTCACGCTGTGCCATTTCAGACTCATCCCAAGAGTTTAAAAGACCCATGTTATTGTCCCTCATTACAAAATAAAAAAAGACATTGAGGTCCTGGAGCTTGTTTAGAGAAGAGCAATGAAGCTGGTGAAGGGGCTGGAACACAAGTCTTCGGAAGAACTGAGGTTGTTTAGCCTGGAGGAACAAAGACTGAGGGGAGACCTTATCATTGCCTACAGCCACCTGAAAGGCAGTTGTAGAGAGGCGAGTGTTGGGTTCTTTTCCCCAGTGACAGGATGAGAGGAAACAGCATCAAGTTGCATCAGGGGAGGTTCAGATTGGACATTATGAAAAAATTCTTCGCCAAAAGGGTTCTCAGGCACTGGCAGAGGCTGCCCAGGGATGCAATTGAGTCACTGCCCCTGGAGCTATTTATAAAATAGGTAGACTAAGTGCTTAGGGATATGATTTAATAGTGGACAGGTACTGTTGGAGTCAGTCTCAAAGGTCTTTTCCAACCTAGTGATTCTATGATCAAATTGCAATTGGATGTACCCATTCACTCAGTGTCTTGGGATGGATATTACCTGTATTACTGCACCTCCTTTGCTCAACATCATTGTTTCCACAGAAAGTTGAGCCAAAACAGTGTCTTAAAGCTAATAGGGGCCTGGATTAAAAAGCCCATCAGCTCCTTTGATTACAAGCAGTTAGAGAATATTCACTATGCTGTACTTCTAACAGCATAATTATTTTTAATTCATGGCAAATGAAACAAATTGTGCATGACTGCAGGAATACAGCCCGTGTTTAGAAGTTGCAGTGATAAACAATATTAGAAAAAAATAGATACTAGACCCCACTAGTTGAGCAACGTCCCACTTGCCCGCTACAGCCCATACGCCTGCTGGGAGTAATAAAAGCCAGCCAGGTCACCTGGATGATTAATTTACAGCTAGAAAGAAGGTGACAGAAGCAGCAAAAAACCCAGACAGCAACATACCCAGCTAAGATATCAGTGAAAATCAAAAGCTCTAGTCCCTCATTATTTTGGATAGAAATTGTTGTTATTGCACAATTTACTGATAAAGACAAGATCAATTAAGAGTACATGGGAAGAATCTGATGTGTTTTGACACCATCCAGCACTTCTCTCATAAGTCAAGTCACACAAGCATTATGAAATGCACCGCAAGGAGCTATGCTTTAGTTAATATTTTTACAGTATTGTTTATTTCCTTTTTAACAAAGAACATTTTCCATTTTGCTGCAATACAGATGGTAGCATACTTTAGCTCTATGGGAACTCTTTGACTTAAAACAAATAAGAGAAAGAATATCTTTTACCTAATTATCCCAGTACTCCCAGAGTAGTCTTAAAAGCTGTCATTAGGAAAGAAGAGGAAGTAATAAAACCATGCCCCACCTATACAAGGCACTTTCTTACCTGAGTTTTGCAAAACCTGTAGTCCAGATTAACCACTTGCCTAGGTTTTAGTCAGGACAAACCAGGCTACTCTCAGCATAAATTAAAACCTTCTCAGGCTGCTTTTATTCCTTCTCACTTACCCTTTTCATCAAGGGACCTTTTTGTCAGCTGGGCATTATCACAGTGTGATTTATCACACCCTTGCCTTTAGTCTGCTGGCACTTTTCCTGAGAATCAGCTAAAACTTTTTTGGTTTGTGTTTCTTACTGCTTGGTGTCTGGCTCTATTAACCTAGGTGTGATTTAAGAGACCATAATGCATTAAGCAACAGGTGACAGTGATGTGCACTTAGAAGAAAATTGCTGTAATAGAAGCATAGTCCTAAGTATAAAGATGCTTGGGATAGAAAAAGAACAATAGCAGGTTAAGTACTCCAAAACCAGCTGCTACATTTCTTTATTACTTTGACTGAACTGATAAAACATTTTTGCTTATGGGGAAAAGCTGTGCATTACAAAAAGCTATACGTTACAAAAAGCTATACATTTCTCCTAGCACTGGAAACATTAGAAATGAGCCTGGAACACATCTCCTAGTACTGGAACACATGAAGCGTGCTTTCAGTTTAAACAGCTATTTGTCCTCACTCCACAGGAAGAGGCATCACACCGCTTATCATTTGGAAACCCGTATGTTTATATGAAACTGTACAAGCTCTTGGTGTTAGACCTCTGTAAGAAATGACCAAACACTGGTATGTGGTGAAATGGAGCCTTTCCAAGATTAGCAGTAAGCAGATGACACAAGAATGCCCTAATTAGTAAGTCTGATGCTAAGTACAGCTTTTGTGAAGATGTTCAGCAGAGAATCAAGATCAAATTACCTTAGGTATAAGATGTCATCAAGCATATATCTGGCTAAGTCTTCTGGAAGGTGTTACAGGGTCCTGGTGAACTGGACACTCAGGTAAGTGCAGATGGGCCGCCAAGATTTGTCTAAGCACAGCTGTCACCATTCTGCACACACGAATTTGACATGTAAATCACTTGCTGAGAAAAATCTTCAGTGAAAATCAGTGCAGGGATGGAATATGAAGGTTTGGAGGCTGCCAGTAACAGCAGGAATCATGTGAGAGGTACCTTAACTGCAATGAGCTCTCTAGTGAAATGTGTCTATACCACATTGATTTCCAACTGCTGGACTGTACTACATATGCAGCTGGAGAGGTGCTCCTAATACAGTTCTTACTCCTATGCATCAGTATAGCCAGAACCTTTTATAGTTCTGCCTGGAGCTTTGTTATTTACTTCTAATAAAGGAAATAGGACCTAAAAGTTTTGGAAACAGGCCCTCTTGGGGATCTGTGAGAATCTAGAAAGAGCACTAAACATCTGTAGATTAGCTTATACATAAGAATTATGGCACTTTTGGAGCACTACTCATATGCTACCATGAGTTAGCATCTCAGTTTTATGTTTGATAAAACATATGCACAACATATACATGAGACATTTGTTTTTAGTCTACATAATCAAGTATATCCACGTTGGGATTTACTTGGTGGGATCTGGGGTTTGTTTATTCCTCCCCATTCCAAGCAGTGCTCAGGTAATAAGCATGAGCCTGAATTATGTGATGCCATCAGGGATTTTCCTCTTTGGTCTCCATGTATTAGATATTCAAGTAGCTGCTGATTCTATTCTTGGGACATCATCCTGGGTAACTGACAGCCAGGAGCAAAGGGGGACTTCCCTGCAGATACACTCCCCCCTAAAATGCACTGGTACAATTGAGCTGCAGAATAGAATCATAGAATCATAGAATAACCAGGTTGGAAGAGACCCACCGGATCATTGAGTCCAACCACTCCTATCAAATACTACACCATGCCCCTCAGCACCTCGTCCACCCATGCCTTAAACACCTCCAGGGAAGGTGAATCAACCACCTCCCTGGGCAGCCTGTTCCAGTGCCCAATGACCCTTTCTGTGAAATTTTTTTTCCTAATGTCTGGCCTAAATCTCCCCTGGCAGAGCTTGAGGCCATTCCCTCTCGTCCTGTCCCTGTCACTTGGGAGAAGAGGCCAGCACCCTCCTCTCCACAACCTCCTTTCAGGTAGTTGTAGAGAGCAATGAGGTCTCCCCTCAGCCTCCTCCTCTCCAGGCTTAACAGCCCCAGCTCTTTCAGCCGCTTCTCATAAGGCCTGTTCTCCAGCCCCTTCACCAGCTTTGTTGCTCTTCTCTGGACTCGCTCCAGAGCCACAACATCCCTCTTGTGCTGAGGGGCCCAGAACTGAACACGGGATTCCAGGTGCAGCCTCACCAGTGCCAAGTACAGAGGGAGAATAACCTCCCTGGAACTGCTGGTCACGCTGTTTCTGATACAAGCCAAGATGCCATTGGCCTTCTTGGCCACCTGGGCACGCTGCTGGCTCATGTTCAGTCGTTGTCAACCAACACCCCCAGGTCCTTCTCCAGGCAGCTTTCTAGACAGACTTCTCCTAGTCTGCATAGGGTTGTTGTGCCCCAAGTGCAGGACTCGGCATTTAGCCGTGTTAAACCTCATGCCGTTGGTCTCAGCCCAGCAGTCCAGCCTGTTCAGGTCCCTTTGCAGAGCCTCCCGACCCTCCAGCAGATCCACACTTCCACCCAGCTTGGTGTCATCTGCAAACTTGCTAAAGGAGCACTCGATGCCTTCATCCAGGTCGTTGATAAAGACATTGAACAGGACTGGACCCAGCACTGAGCCCTGGGGAACCCCACTTGTCACTGGCCTCCAGCTGGATTTAACTCCATTTCCCACCACTCTCTGGGCCCAGTCATCCAACCAGTTTTCCACCCAGGAGAGTGTGCGCCTGTCCAGGCCAGAGGCCGACAGTTTCTCTAGCAGAATGCTGTGAGAAGCTGTGTCAAAGGCTTTACTGAGGTCTAGAAAGACCACATCCACAGCCAATTATTTTTCCAATCTCTAACTTAAATCATTTTGTTTGTGCAAGAATTCTGGTTCCCCAAATTAAAAACTACATTCTTGCTTTATTTGAATATATATATAGAATCACAGAATAACCAGGTTGAAAGAGACCCACTGGATCACCGAGTCCAACCATTCCTATCAAACACTAAACCGTGCCCCTCAGCACCTCGTCCACCCGTGCCTTAAACACCTCCAGGGAAGGTGAATCAAGCACCTCCCTGGGCAGCCTGTTTCAAGTATCTATGAAGTCTATGAAGTCTATGACTATGAAGTCATTGTGATGCCTCAAATCTGTGTCAATACTCTACTAGGAAATTCTGAGCGGCTAGTAATTCTTTATGCCTAGCTCAGGACAAGCATCAAATACAGAGTTGTCCTGAGATGATGCATTACATCATTCTTATGCACTGATATTACAGCAACTAAAGCAGCCTGCACATAACCTTTATGATTATTTCTTAAACTTCTGAGTTACTTTGCTCATTTACAGTGCCACACTTCATTTCACTCATATTACTTTAACTGCAGATGCTGTAAAGTTTAATATGGGAGACAATAACAAAATCATGTAGATGATAACATGAGAGACGAAGTGTGTCAGGCTTACTCATACAGCCTTTACAGAGATGACAGCGAAGTGAAGCAGCCAGTATGCTCATTTAGTTTATCTATCTCTTGACATAAAGAAACTTGCCAGAAAGGACTTTGTCTATGTATGAATAAAGAGCGTTTAGTGTTACAGTGTATTAATTAAAATCATTCTTTGTGATATTTCAGTATAGAAAAGAGTAAAATAAAGTGATGTAGACATGAATTTCAAATACTATATGCTAACAATACCTGCTTTTTTATTTTAATGCAAGTGAACAAAATTGAATATGCTGACTGACATCAGACTATGTTCTAATCTTCTTCACTAAGATGTGTACCAACCATATTATACCTGTGTGAAAAAGGAAGATTTTTATTTGTAACAAAGGATTTCTTTGAAACCAATTTTGAACAAGGGGAAAAAAATGATGTGATCATTTTTGTATCTATTCTTTCCATTTATCCTCTGCCATTGATCAGATCCATACTCTGCATAATATACGTTTCATTCAAGGATTACAAACTCTTATGCAAACAATGATTCATGGAAATTCACAATGCTTGGTGAGTTGGGTAAACATTTATGCAAATGTCATACAGATTGGCAAACTGAACCACAGAAAAATGATGTTCGGAAAACCAAATTCCACCAAATTTCAATGCACCTCTTATTTACCTATTCAGCTGAAAAACTTACAACTTGTAATTTTCAGTTGTGTTGAATATGTGTATAGGCCCAGAGAAGTCCCTGGAAATTGGATTACAAAGGCTGCATGTGGGGTGACCTAAGAAACCACTCACGTTTTTATGTAGAAAATTTTAACTTATGGTTGCATAGCTATTCTTCCAATGAAGGAGAATCTATTGCATGAACAACACCTAACGAGAACTCCTGGGATGATGGCTGAAAGGGGCTGTAAGGATACAGTCTCAGTCTAAGGAATGCATTGCAGTATTCTCTCCAGTTTCACTAGAGGCACTTAGGATCTCACTTATGGTGGAACTGTAGTATTTAGTTCTCTGCATGTAAACAATACTATGCCTTATCTTTGCCGATTGTGTTTGGACTGCAAGCACTATATCCTTAAAAATGTATTAATCGATGAAGTAGACAAATTCACTGCCTGATATTCCATGATTGTCCTTATGATACATTTATGCCCTGTAGGATAACAGTAAGAAATTATGGTTTCAAAGGATATGCAGAACCGTCTGCATAATGTAGATACAAGGGTGGATCCCTGTGTAGGGTTGCATTACTTTCTGAATGACTACCAAATCCTAATTGCATGTGACAGAACTGGGTTTTGCCAGGTTAGTGTTGGATTTTGACTGTAGGGACAGAAGAGAATAATGTAATTCAATCAGCAATTCCAAACCCCAGTATTTCCTGTTTCATCATAGAAAACAAGCATAAAGAGCAAAAAGAGAATATAAAGTATGTGCAGGCTTTGAAGAAAAGATGATAACTTCCAGCCTTTCTGAAAGAGAAAAAAGAAATATTTTGTTCAAATATTTCTAACAGTGATGTCTTCAAGGCTGGACTAAACCTTGTGTTGATGGGTTCAGTGTTCAGGAGGGAAATCAGTATTTTGTATGGTTCTACCTCTACTTTCTTTCATCTGTGGTGTTGTGTCCAGTTCTGGAATGCTCAGCGTAAGAAGAATATGGAGATGTTGGAATGGGTCCAGAGGAAGGCTACGGAGATGATCAGAGGGTTGGAGCACCTCTGCTATGAGGACAGGCTGAGAGAGTTGGAGTTGTTCAGCCTGGAGAAGTCACCTGGGCAGTGAAAGTAGCAGTTCCTGATGTGTAGAGAACCACAGAGGATCCAGGAATATTTTGAAGCATTTTCAGCAATGATTTATGGATTTAATAATCTTAAAGCCTACTGGTAGGCAGTCCATAGTCCTAACATATAGTACTGTAGTCTTACAGTATTTTGAAACAAACTGTGATGATAAAGGTGCACAGTGCCCTATGAGAACCTGACAGTGGCTGCTTGCTCCAAACTGCATGAGAGTGGAAATGTCAGTAGAATCCCTAAGCAAAGAAGGCATGGCTTTGGAAAAATTTAATGCCTTAATTCTCCAAGATTGATTATGGCCAGAGAAAATTTAGAAAATTAAAACTGAGGGTAAAATAATTGCCTGCAGAGTGTGATTTGCTTAGTATTGGTATATGTGGGACTGTGAATACTGAGGACCATTCGCTGAGAGGTTTAATATGAGCAGAAAAAGCTGGCAGGAGACAGCACACCAGGAACTGCATTGGGAGCTTTTAGTTGATCTTCATGGATACTATGCTTTCCGGTAATTCTGCTTAGGGAATTTACATCTCGTACATTCTTCCTTAATCAAATGAGGAAACTCTCTGTTGACATCTGTGTGCACATGTTGTACGAACCTTGCAAGAGCTGGAGCTTTGGACTGGCAGTAATGATAACTGAAGTTCTTCAGGTGTGCTGCATGCACACCATAACTACAGTATTTTATGTCTTGTGCCTGAAAGGTCACAAGAATTTTCTGAGGACTCTGCAGGAAAGGATCAAAGGCTTTCTCTTTATTGAAGCCTACAGAACTGTACTCCCAGTTCTAGCAGTATATTGATGGTGACCCAGTGATGCAGGCACACCTTTGCAGCTTGTCTGACAACAGAAGTCAAAACTGTTCCTCTACCCTCTTGATACCACGTCTTGCATTGCATTCATACAAACTCACAGCACAGCACAAGTGCTCAATTTAGCTCCCTTCTGCCCAATCCCAAACATTCACTGACCAGTTCAGTTCGCTGGATAACAAGATCTGTAGCTGCCTCAACAGAGAACTGAAATCTGCCTGATGAGAAATAGTTGTGGTTTTGTGCCAAGGAAACGTGCTTCACAAGAGGATGGTACATCATAATGATGGAATTCAACTTGCCAATAATGATGCATTTGTACCACAAAATGAGAGTTCTGAAAACTTAAAATGTTATTGTATTATCACAGAATGGTTTGGGTTGGAAGGGACCTTAAAGATCATCCACTTCCAACCCCCCTGCCATGAGCAAGGACACCTCCCACTAGATCAGGCTGCCCAAGGCCCCATCCAACCTGGGGCATCTTGGGCTGGTGGGAGGTGTCCCTGCCCATGGCAAGGGGGGTTAGAACTGGATAATCTTTAAGGTGCCTTCCAACCCTAACTATACTATGATTCTATGATTCTATGAAAAAGGTGCACCAAAGTCTTATGTTAGTGAAAAAAAGCTTGAAGGTATGAAAAGACTGTAGTCTAGATCTTAGAAATCAGACAAGAAATTGATATTACTTGATGTCTCAAGTCTCTTGAGAATAAAATATATTTCTTCTCTAGTATTTGAAAATAAGTTTGAAAATAATCTCTTTTTAGTCTTAGCAATTGACAAAAAATTCTTACTTTTTTGGCTGTTTTTCTTTTTTAATAAATAAATATGAAGTCTAGCATTCAAAAGCATAAATGCATAATCAAAATGGCATGCAGCACAGAGCCAGCCTTTGCTGTCTCCCAGAAAAATATAATCCCTTGGCATTGCAGAGGTTCATTATGCAGAATTTTACTATCAGAAGCAGCAGCAGTAGCACAGTTTCAATTCAGGTCGACAGATATTTGTTGAAGTCCTTAGGTATTGCAGGAATGCTATCCTAAAACAATCCTTCTTGTGTCTCATAATTAAGTCTGGTACTCTGCTACAGTACTAGTCATGGGTGATTTTGAGCTGGATTTTGTGCTAAGAGGTTTCTTCTTATATCTGTAACAAACTGCTATCCTGAAACATATCCTATTTGTCATGATTCTTAAACTGCAGCTTCTTAAATCAAGAGATTTGATACAGCAAATCCTATCTTCCTGTGATTTTCTTTTAATTGGGTTTGAAAGTGATGGAAATCCAGTGTGATCCCATTAGGCTAAAGCACAGCTTGGCTTGCATTGATATAAAAGGGAGTGAGATTGAATTTCCATATATGGACCAGTAACCTGTATTTTATTGAAGGAAACAGAAGTGGTGGTATCTGTTAACTTATTATCATATCAAGGGGATGGGGCTATAGAAGTAAAAGCCAAATGCCTTGACTTGCCCTGCGAACACTGCAAAGATAAAATAGCTAATACCATAGTGTTATCTGTTGAATTTTAAACAGAAAATATTATCATTATGAAAAATAGGGGTTTTTTTAGAAATACTAAGATTTGTCCCAAAGCACTTTAAATCAGAGATTACATTAACATCTAATATAAATGTATTTGGATCCCCACGTCTGTGAATTATTTTGTGGGTTAGTCACTGACAATAAACCATATGGAGATGTATTTTCACTTGTGGTCAACCAGCACTGTGGTAACTGTAGGAGGCGTCTGTATCCATGTTATCTAGCTTGAGAAGGGACCACACAGTGCTTCAGGAATAATGGTTCTGGTTTTACCAAAATAAACTTGTATTAGAATCGTTAGGTTGGAAAAGACCTTTGAGATCACCAGCTCCATCCCTAAGCACTTCATCTACCCATCTTTTAAGTACCTCCAGGGATGGTGACTCAATCACACCCTGGCCGCCTCTGACAGTGCTTGATAACCCTTTCTGTGAAGAAATTTTTCTAATATCCAATCTAAACTTCCCCTGATGCAGCCTAAGGCCATTCCCTCTTGTCCTATCACCTGCCTCCTGGGAGAAGAGACCAACACCCACCTCTCTACAACTTCCTCTCAGGTAGTTGTAGAGAGCAATAAGGTCTCCCCTCAGCCTACTCTTCTCAAGGCTAAACAACCACAATTCCGTCAGCCGCTCCTCTTAAGACTTGTTCTCCAGCCCCTTCAACAGCTTTGGCACTCTCCTCAAAAACCCCATAACCAGCCTTTAACTGTTTTCCTTTTAACTGGCATCTTCTTATGTGAGAATGTTGTTCATAGAAATAAAATCTTGATGCATTTACAAAGAAAATGTTATTGCAATATGCATCACATCCTTTTCTCCAGGATAAACAACCCCAGTTCCCTCAGCTCCTTGTTAAGACTTGTGCTCCAGACCCTTCACCAGCCTCAGTCCCCTTCTCTGGATGCACTCCAGGACCTCAATGTCCTCCTTGTACTGAGGGGCCCAAAACTGAACACAGTATTTGAGATGCAGCCACGCCAGTGATGAATACAGGGGCACAATCACTTCCCTGGTCCTGCTGGCCAGACTTTTACCGATACAAGCCAAGATGCAATTGGCCTTCTTGGCCAGCTGGGCACACTGCTGGCTCATATTCAGCCAGCTATCAATGAACACTCCCAGGTACTTCTCTGCCAGGCAGTTTTCCAGCCACTCTTCCCCAAGGCTGCAGCGCTGCACAGGGTTGTTGGATCCCAAGTGCAAGCCTGGGCATTTGGCCTTGTTGAACCTCATGCCATTGGTCTCAGGGCATTGATCCAGCTCGTTCAGATCCTTCTGTAGAGTCTCCCTACCCTCAAGCAGATAGACACTTCCTCCCAGCTTAGTGTCATCTGCAAACTTACTAAGGGTACACTTGATACTGAAAATGCCAGCAAATAAAACTGTCTAAGACTTGTTCTGGAGTTTTAGAAAGCATCCTTTATCAGGCCTGAGCAACAGAGGGGAGCGATCTCCATCAACTGTGTCCCCAGCAAGACAAGAGCTGGGGACAGATTTCCCACTTACATGCATATGTATAAATTTTCCCAGAAATCTTATGCATATTCTATTAGTTTCCAAGGTCTAATTATAACGTGCCCGTTAATTTTCATGTTATTATGAAACTTTGCAACAGTCAAAACTTTGCTAATTTGGAGCTAGCTCCAGCTCGCTGCTTGACCTTATTTTTGAGACAAGGAGATACAATGATTCTATCCCTGGAGGTGTTCACAGAATCACAGAATAACCAGGTTGGAAGAGACCCACTGGATCGTCGAGTCCAACCATTCCCACCAATCCCTAAATCATGCTCCTAAGTACCTCATCCACCCTAACCTTAAACACCTCCAGGGACGGTGACTCCACCACCTCCCTGGGCAGACCGTTCCAATGCCTAACCACCCATTCCGTGAAGAATTTTTTCCTAATTTCAAGCCTAAATCTCCCCTGGCGGAGCTTGAGGCCATTCCCTCTCGTCCTGTCCCCTGTCACTTGGGAGAAGAGGCCAGCTCCCTCCCCTCCACAACCTCCCTTCAGGTAGTTGTAGAGAGTAATAAGGTCTCCCCTCAGCCTCCTCTTCTCCAGGCTAAACAACCCCAGCTCTCTCAGTCGCTCCTCATAAGGCCTGTTCTCCAGCCCCTTCACCAGCTTTGTTGCTCCTCTCTGGACTCGCTCCAGAGCCTCAACATCCCTCTTGTGGTGAGGGGCCCCAGAACTGAACACAGTACTCGAGGTGCGGTCTCACCAGTGCCGAGTACAGGGGGAGAATAACCTCCCTGGACCTGCTGGTCACACCGTTCCTGATACAGGCCAAGATGCCATTGGCCTTTTTGGCCACCTGGGCACACTGCTGGCTCATATTCAGTCGCTGTCAACCAACAACCCCAGGTCCTTCTCCTCCTGGCAGCTTTCCAGCCAGGCTTCTCCTAGTTTGTACCTCTGCTTAGGGTTGTTGTGCCCCAAGTGCAGGACCCGGCATTTGGCCTTGTTAAACCTCATGCCGTTGGTCCCAGCCCAGCAGTCCAGCCTGTTCAGGTCCCTTTGCAGAGCCTCCCGACCCTCCAGCAGATCCACACTTCCACCCAGCTTGGTGTCATCTGCAAACTTGCTAAGGGAGGACTCAATGCCTTCATCCAGGTCGTTGATAAAGACATTGAACAGGACTGGACCCAGCACTGAGCCCTGGGGAACCCCACTTGTCACTGGCCTCCAGCTGGATTTAACTCCATTTACCACCACCCTCTGGGCCCGGTCATTCAACCAGTTTTTCACTCAGGAGAGTGTGCGCCCGTCCAGGCCAGAGGCTGACAGTTTCTGAAGCAGAATGCTGTGAGAAACTGTATAAACTGTGTAAATGTGTAAACTGGCTTAAGGTTGGATTCAAGGCCAGGTTGGATGGACCTCGGGCAGCCTGATCTAGGGAGACTGGAACTAGATGATCTTTAATGTCCCTCCCAACGCAAACTATTCTATGATTCTAGGATTCTACGACTAATCACAGCACCTCACGGGACGCTGCGCCGCGTGCTCCCCCGCAGCGCTCTGAGCGCAAACACCCCGCTACCACCCCCTCCCTCCGAAGCGCCGCCCCGGCGCTGGCGAAGCTCAGCTCAGCTTCCCTCCCCGCCCAGGGAAGCGGCAGATGTTCCGCTAGGGACCTCAGCGGCCAGGCGGGAGCAGCCCCGGGGCGGAGCGGCGCCTGCGCCACAGCCCGACATGGCGGCGGGGCAGGTGAGGGGGTGTGCTGGAGGGGTTTGTGCCCGGGTCCTCCCTGGCCTCTGCTTGGCCTCTGCCTCAGCCTTGAGGCTGCTTTTGACACGTTTATTCTCTGCTCTGCTCTGCTCGTGCTTTTGCTGCCTTTGTGCCCTGCTGTGTTCATGCTTTTGCAACCTGTAGGCCCTGCTCTGCTCTGCTCCTGCTTTTGCTGTTATAGGCCCTGCTTGTGCCCATGCTCTGCTTGCCCTCATTCTCCTGCTGTCTTTATGTGTTCCTGCTCGTGCTCCTCCGGTCTTTATGCTCTATTCATTGCTCCTGCTCCTGACCGTGCCCGTGCTCTTGCTCGTAGAATCATAGAATAACCAGGTTGGAAGAGACCCACCGGATCACCGAGTCCAACCATTCCTATCAATCACTAAACCATGTCCCTCAGCATCTCGTCCACCCGTGCCTTAAACACCTCCAGGGAAGGTGACTCAACCACCTCCCTGGGCAGCCTGTTTCAGTGCCCAATGACCCTTTCTGTGAAAAATATTTTCCTAATGTCCGGCCTAAATCTCCCCTGGCGGAGCTTGTGGCCATTCCCTCTCATCCTGTCCCCTGTCAGTTGGGAGAAGAGGCCAGCACCCTCCTCTCTACAACCTCCCCTCAGGTAGTTGTAGAGAGCAATGAGGTCTCCTCTCAGCCTCCTCTTCTCCAGGCTAAACAACCCCAGCTCCTGCCCTTGCTGTTGCTGTCTTTATGCTGTGCCCATGCGCTGCTTGTGCCCCTGTTGTCTTTGTGCTCTTGTGCTGCACCTGCTCGTTTCATGCTGTGCCCGTGCCCTGCTCACACTCCTGCTCTGCTGATGCTTATGTTATCTTTATGCCTGTGATCATGCTTTGCTCGTGCCCACTCGTGCTCTGCTCATGCTTACGCTGTCTTTATGTCCATGCCTCTGCTTGTGCCCTGGTCGTGCCCATGCTCTGCCCGTGCTCGTGCTATGCTTATGCTTTGCTCACCTTCTGGAGCTGTGCTCATGTTCGCCTTCTAGAGCTCTGCTCATGCTCATGTTTGCGTTGCGCTCATGCTCTGCAATGCTTATCCAGTGCTCACGCTTTGCTTGTGCTGTAGAGCTCCGCTCGTGCTCATGTTATGCTCTGCTCTCCCTTGCCCTGCTCTGTTGGGGATCCGAGCCCACAGCGCTGTGTCCCTGGCCCCTATGCTGTCAGTATGAGGTGCTGGGTGGGGAGGGATGGGGATGATGACAAAGCCAAGTCAGTCCCTGCATCTGCCTCACAGCTTGTACAGGGCAGGACAGCCATACAAGAAGTAGTCACTACTGCAAAAGTAAATATTTTTATTTAAGCTGAAGTAGAATTAGTTTTCTAACTAACTTCTGTTAAGTTTCATTTAAGCAGCTTTCTTTTTTTGTGAAAGTTAGACAGAATACTCCTATGACAGCATGTTTGTTTTTTATAGCATTTTTTTTTCCAAAGTATTTTTTCAGGCACTGTTCTTTGAGAAATGATAATGTCTTGTGTTAAATATGATCTGTGCTGAACAGATGTGTTTTCTATCACCTCTGTTTGCAGTCTTTATCTAAAAGTGCAAGATCAGACAGAGAGCTGGCTCCAGTTAGTGGAGATTTGGCTGTTGTGAAGTTCATAATAACATTAAAATGACTTCTTGTAAAGTAATAGAATCTGCGTAAGATTTCCTGGTAAATCTATACATATACGTGTAAGTGGGAAATATATTCTGTAACCAGCTCTTGTGTTACACACGATTGATGGAAATCATTACTCCATGTGTCCAGCACTATAATAAAGTATACTTGCTTTCTAAAACTCCAAAACTAGTCTTAGAGAGTTTATTTGCCAGCATTTTTGATATCAACAGCATGTGTGTGTTCCTGATGTTGCTCCTATGATCATTATTATTTGTAAGGAGTGCCCACAGCCCGTGGGCTGGAGGGGAGTCGATGGGAGGGTTGGGAATCACCACAGGGATGGATATACTGGCATCTTCGTGCATGTTTGGCCAGTGCTGGCACTCTTAAATCTCCTGTCCAGGGCTCCTGAATTTCATTTTTGCAACAAGTTCAGATGTTTGTGTGCATGCAGTCTCTATATACGCTTACATTTAAGCGTCTGGCACAAAATCAAGCCAAAAAGGAGTATTAAACTGTCAAACTTCATATCTGAGCGCTGTGCTCCCTCTGCTGACAGCTATGGTTTAGCTCCACTTTCGTTTCCACAGGTGCCTGCTACTGCAGATATGGTTTCTTCTTTAATTTAAAGCTTTACGTTAAACTTTGTGGAGCAGCTGAGGGAACTGGGGCTGTGTAGTCTGGAGAAGAGGAGGCTGTGGGGGGACCTTATTGCTCTGTATAACAAGGAGGTTGTAGTGAGGTGGATGCTGGTCTCTTCTTCCAAGTAAAAAGCATTAGGGGGAGATGAAATAGGTGGGAGTTAGATTGAATATTAGCAAAAAACTTCTTTACTGGAAGAGTGGGGTTCCAAGAGCATTCCAGTGAACATTGGAACAGGCTGCCCAGAGAAGTGGTGGAGTCTCCTTCCCTGGAGGTGTTCAGCAACTGTGTAGGTAATAGAATAACTTGGTTGAGAAAGACTGTTGAGATCATCAAGTGAAGGTATGGTGCCTGGGGACACAATTTAGTAGGCATGGTGGTGTTAGGCTAACAGTTGGACTTTATCATCTTAGAGGTCCTTCCCAACCTTAGTGATTCTATATTTCTAGTATTTGTAGTGATTTCAGGCCAACTGCATGACCTGCTGTAACCTGAGCTATCAGGGCAAAGGGAGACTGTTTCAGTGGATTTTCAGGAGCTGCGCTTTTTTTAATCCTTGTGAAAGAAGGTGTTAGGAGTAATGAAAAATCCATTACTGTGTTTTTTTTTTTCTTCTCTAGTTGTGTTACCCTTTATAAAGGGGATGTGAGATGCTACTAAATCAAGTTTTCCACTTCTGTACATTTGAGTGCGATTCTTTAACTCAGGAATCAAGGCAAACTATTGGTTTCTGTGCCTGGAGTATTGAGCCTCAAGCTATGCTGTGACAGACAAGGCAGGAAATTTAGCCTCAGTTCAGATGAAGACCAGGGGAAGGTTCTGCTGTCTCATCAGTGCAGGTGATGTTGTCTGAGATGACTTCAGGGGCCAGAGGCATCTGGGTGATGCTGGTAAGCATAATACAACAGGTAGGAAAGGTCTTCAACTACTTGAGCTGCATGTAAAAGACCAGGCAGTGCGGAGTGGGACATTATCTGAAGTCCTATTACTTACTGTCTTAGAGCTGACATATGAGGTGGAGAGGGTATGTCACTAGAGCAGACTGAATAATTTTTCAGGGAGAATGCTTACTGTGTGTTGCTACTTCTGCTTCCCAGATCACCAGCATGGAAGCTAAAACCAGTGAAGATCGTTTGAAAGTCCATAAAATGAAGAAGAAGGTATTGAGGAAGCAGCTCAGAGCTCAGCATACACTGATGAGACATGAAGGCATCGAGTGCATCTCCCATGCCACGCAGGTGACTGGTAGTTCTGATTTTGATGATAATGTGAAAATGCTGCTTATCTGTGCTTGGTCTAGAGTGCAGTCTTCCAAAATGCACTTCTCGAGACTGAGGGTTTTCTGTGCCTCTGACTTCAAAGCAGTTTAATGTCTGTGAAGAGTCTTTGATGGCCTTTGAATAACATTTTTTTTTAATCTGAAACAGTTGTTCCTTGAGTTGAGGAGGAGGAGGAAGCATGGGGAGTGTTATCCTGTTGAAATCTATGTGATTTCTTTTCTACTCTGGCTTCATTTCCTCTGTGCTTCTCCATCAGGTATAATTTGCCTCATCTGAACTCCCTGTTGAAAACATGTCTGTCTTAGAAATTGTTTCCACATTGTTTTCTTCACCTAAATTGATTTAGGCCAAGTTCTGTGAGAGCTGAATTGCTTGACTGACCTGCAGCTGTTAAAAAGGGGACAACTTTCTCATCCCTTACTCAAAAGATAGGAGGGATTCTGCTTCCTTGTGATGCTTAATGAGCTTTACCATAAGCCACTTTGCTCCCTAACCTAACAGAAAACTACTCAGCCTTTTGTTTTGTAATTTTTCGCCAGAGTAGAGAGTTACAGCAGATCAGAGGGTGAGCTTGCAGATACTGGTGTAGCAAAAAGTAGGTGATAGGAACTTGCAGACAGAAAGGGAAGAAGTTGGACTTATAGTTTTCCCCAGTCAGTTATGGGGAGATGCTGATTGCTTGAAACACTGTAGAGCAGAGTCACTCTAGCCTTGTTCATCTTGCTCCTGCAAATTCTTCCCAAATTCTTCCATTCAAATATGGAAATGTTGGTTAGATATTTATGCTTTTTTTGTAACAGAATTGGGATTAGTCTTCACTCCAATTTCACACCGTGAGGGCATATGCTAAAATGACTCAGCAGTCTTGCTCTTTGGAGCAGGGACTGTGTTCTTCTAGTGTTGCTTGGAAACGGACCAGTAATCTGGGACGTGTTCCCCTCAGCACTGCCCCAGAGAGCAAATTATCTGTATAATTTATGCAAAGAGTAATTTTGAGGTCCAGCAGGATCCTTTTTGCTGTCAGAACATTTGAATAAGTGATGCATGAAGAAAAATCATAGTGATAAACTTGTGTCAAGGATTCAGAAACAGGTTTCAGGCTTTGTGCAAGAGTCTTGTGGCAATGAAATTGCTCAGTCAGGAGAGCATGATCACTTGCTGCATGTGCTGCTGTTAGGTAGAAGCAGTCTGTAGATCAAGTGTCTGCTAGAAGTGAAAGTGCTTTATGAGTCTGCATTTCCTCTGCATGTGTGGGCTTCACCATTAATAACACATGCAGAGGAAATAACAATAATTAATAACGTGGTCAGCTTTAAAAAATGTGATCAGTAATAAACAGCCTGATGCAGTGCTAAGAACAAGTGTTAACAGAGCCATTGCAATAGATGTAATCATAGTGGTACTCACTATAGAAGAATTTTTTTTAATAATCCTCTTCAGCTTTAAACATAATTTTCTGTCTTTGAGAGAAGTGAAATGCTATCATTTGAAACAATTGAACATTTTACCAGCTGCCTTCAGAAAAGGTCATATAACATTTGTAGGCTTTAAGGAAAAGATTGTCTCAAAGCTTACTGGAAATGTATTACTTGGAGTCAATCCGAGTAAATTGTTGCTAGCTGTTTGGAGTCATCAGAGCTCAATCAAAACTTCAAGACTGCATCCTCTTTTGGCCTTAAAAAGGAACTTAAATTTCTTTCAACCGTCATGATTAGATTGAACATCCAGTTATGGCATATTTGGATGTCAAAAGCATTTGTTGATCTATTTTGAAAAGGCTTATGTATTTTCAAAGGATGTTTCTTGAATAATAGTCCTTTGAAAAATTCTGGTTTGTTCTTTCTTCTAATATTTAGCAAATGAGTAACAATTCTTGCAAACTGCTCCTTGATAATTTTGGTCATAAATCACTGTGAATGTGTAGAATTTAGCAATTAGGGATTGTGCATGAAGTAATCCTCGTTCACTAAAGACGGGACATCAGTCCTTTTTATTTCTAAAAATGAGGGAGAATTTGCAGATAAGAGTGCTAGAGGAGAACTAGATGCTCTGTTTCTAGAGGCTGCTGCTTTTTTTTTTTTTTGTATTTGTGAACCTCATGTATAGGGGACATGACAAGGTACTGGGAATATCAATCTCTCTCTGAATGGAGAGTCTCCTTGGCAAAAATGAGAAAAAATCCCTTAAAGAAAAAAAATCAAAGACGACTGGTTTGTTTTTGTTAGTGGTAGCAGGTCTCCGGAATATTTTAGGAACCTCCAAAATGTTATGTACCAGTGTTACTGTTTGCCTGCAGCACACCTGATGGATGCATTCCGGTTTGAAGCTTAAGTGCTCTTGTAGTGGTAACTCCATGCATTAATTGAAGAGCGCTCTCTGGTAGAGGTTGGAGGCCTTCCTGCTGGAATATATGCTGGGCAAACAAAAGTTGCTTTAGCCTCCTCTATCTGGCTCATTGGAATGTAAATATCTTGTGTGTAATACATGAAAGAGTACTCATGGGCTTTAATTTTCCTTCATAGAGCTGCTTTCTTGGTAGAGTGTTAGTCTTAAATGAACAAACAGTAATCAATGATTCTCAATTTTGCAATTCCTCTTCAATTAGAGCCTGGTTATTTCCAATGCTGGTCTTGGTAATGGGATGAGTAGACACCAACTGCTCCGGATAGTAGAAGAACATGGGTTGGTGGAAACACTTTTAATGCCACCGAATAAACCATATTCATTTGTGAAGTATGGGACAACAGAAGAAGCCAAGAAAGCCTTTGATGCCCTTAATGGAAAAGAAGTAACACTGGAAGACTTCAGCCAAAACATTGTTTTATATATTAATTTTGTGGAAAAAGGTATGATTTTTATGCTGTCCTATGTATATCCAGCTTCCAGACCTACTGCTTTGCTTTGGCTTTACTTCCTAGGTTGCGAATATAGCTAAAAGCACCTAGACTTTGTAAGCAGTCACAGAGAATGAAAGCCAGGATCTAAGATTCAGGACAAAATCATCTACGTGCCTAGTATTTGATGACAGGATACTCTAATTTAAACTCCTTTACTTGGAGGAAAAGGGATTTAGATGGTTTCCAGACCATTCAATACTGCACATGAAGGTTTTGGATTAAGGAGCTAAACTGGGAGCCAGCAGAGCTTTGGGTAGTTCATTGGAATTCTTGTGGGACCTTAGTCTTATAATCTCCTTCTCAACTTCAAAAAGGAAAATAAAGAGAATAAGACATGTTGCTTTCCCCCACCCACATTTTCTCATTTTTTTTGGTTTTTTTAGTGGCTGCATGTAAGCTATTTTGTACAAGAACTGTTGCTCTTTCTATGAGCTTTTATAATGTCTAGTGAAAGGGATTCCTGGTGTTGGTCTGTGCATTCTGGCAGCAAGTAGAATCATAGAATTGCTTGGTTGGAGAAGACCTTCAAGATCACTGAATCTAACCCTACCTGTCCACTACTAAACCATATCCCTGAGCACCTCATCTACCTGTCTTTTAAATACCTCCAGGGATGTGGACTCAACCACCTCCTTGGGCAGCCTCTGCCAGTGCCTGATAAACCTTTCAGTGAAGATATTTTTCCTGATGTCCCGTCTGAACCTGCCCTGATGCAAGTTGAGGCCATTCCCTCTCATCCTATTACCTGTCACTTGGGAGAAGAGGCTAGCACCCACCTTGCTACAGCCTCCTTTTAGGTAGTTATAGACAGTGATAAGTTGTCACCTCAGCCTCCTTTTCTTTAGGCTAAACAGCCCCAGTTCTCTCAGCTGCCTCCCATAAGACTTGTTCTTTAAGCTATTAGGATTGAAAAGTGAAGGTCCCTACATCAGTAATGTTTTGTGTTCACCTCACTGTTGCATTGTACTCCTCTGGACAGAGATCAATCTGATGATTTGATAAATTACCAAACCTTTAGAAAATTAAAACAAAATGCAGGTAGAAACCTGAAGTGATTGGGAAATTGTTTTTACCATTATTTTGACAGAAAGTTCACAAGTGACTTTGCAGATGAGTAGTGTGGAGTCTCGATATTCTTATGCAGTAAAATTTTTAGAAAGTGCTTTGCATGATGCAAAACTTGTGCCTTATCCTGGGATTGTTCATTCATCAAATAAGACCTCAACGAGGGCTCTACTGTAATAAATATATTAGCAGCAAAAGGAGTGCTAAGGAGATTCCCAGCCTTTATTAGATGCAAGGGGAAGCATAGTTATCAAAGATGAGGAAAAGGCTAAGGTGCTTAATGCTTCCTTTGCTTCAGTCTTTAATAGTAAGATCAGTTGTTCTCTGGGTACCCAGCCCCCTGCGCTGGAAGATGGGGCTAGGGAGCAGAATGAGGCCCCCATAATCCAAGAGTAAATGGTCAGCAACCAGGTACACCCTCTAGACACCCAGTAGTCTGTGGGGCTGGATGACATCCACCTGAGAATACTGAAAGAACTGCTGGAAGTGCCCACCAAGCCATTTTCCATCATTTATCAGCAGTCCTGGCTAACTGGGGAGGTCCTGATTGACTGGAGATCAACAAATGTTATACTTGTCTACAAAAAGGGCAGGAAGGAGGATCCAGGGAACTGCAGGCCATTACGTGGCACTTGAGAACAACCAAGTGATCGAGCCGAGTCAGCATGGGTTTAGGAAAGATGGGTCCTGCCTGGCTAAACTGATCTATGACTAGGCGATCTGCTTAGCAGATGAGGGAAAGCCTGTGGATGTTGTCAACTTAGATTTCAGAAAAGCTTTCAACACCATTCCTCATAGCATTCTCTTATAACAACTGGCTGCTCATGGCTTGGATGAGCATACACTTTGCTGGGTGAAAAATCTGGCTGGATGGCTGGACCCAAAGAGTTGTGGTGAGTGGAGCTAAATCCAGTTGAAAGCGATAACAAGTAGATCACAGAACCATCCCAGGGCTCAGTGTTGGGGCTGGTTCTGTTTAATATCTGGATGAGGGGATTGAGTGCTGCCTCAGTAAGGCTGCAGATAACACCAAGCTGTGTGGGAGTGTTGATCTGCTTGAGGGTAAGAAGACTCTACAAAGGGATCTGGACAGGCTGGGTCAGTGGACAAAGGCCAACTGTATGGGGTTCAACCAGGCCAAGTGCTGAGTCCTGCATTTAGGACACAACAACCCCATACAGTGTTACAGGCTTCGGGAAGAGCGGCTGGAAAGCTTCCCAGTGGAAAAGGACTTGGGGATGTTGGTTGACAGATGGCTGAATATGAATCAGCAGTGTGCTCAGGTGACTAATGTGGCCAACAGCATCCTGGCCTGCATCAGGAATGGTGTGGGCAGCAGAAATAGGGAAGTGATTGTGTCCCTGTATGCAGCATTGGTGAGGCAGTGTCTCGAACACTGTATTCAGTTTTGGGGCCCTTGCTGCAAGAAGGACATTCAGGTGCTGGAGAGTGTCCAGAGAAGGAGAATGAAGCTGGTAAAGGGTCTGGAGCCCAAGTCTTATGCAGTGTAGCTGAAGGAGCTGAAGTTGTTTAGTCTGGAGAAAAGGAGTCTGAAGGGAGACCTTATCACTGTCTACAAATACCTGAAAGGGGGTCATAGTGAGGTGAGTGTTGGTCACTTGTTCCAAGTACAAGAAGAAATTACCTCAAGTTGTGCCAAGAGAGGTTAAGACTGGATGTTAAGAAAAGGTTCTTCACTGAAAGGGTTCTCAGGCACTGGTATAGGCTGCCCAGGGGAGTGGTTGAGTCACCATCCCTAGATAGATTTAAAAGATTTGTAGATGTGGCGCTCAGGGACATGATTTAGTGGTGAACTTGGCAGAATTAGGTTTATGGTTGGACTTGATGATCTTAACGATGTTTTCCAACTTAATCGATTCTGTGATTCTGTATAATTAAAGTAAATATTCCTACATCTGCGCTATATTCTTATACTTACTAAATATCCCTGTAGGGGACACTTGGTTTTACTTTCTCTAAGCAGTGACAATATTCTCTTTTTTCCATACTTTCCACCCTAGTTTTCTGGCAGAATGCTGTTCCTACAAGCCCACCTCCAGGCCTAGTGGTCATTGAAAAGATTATTTCTCCAGAGGAAGAAAGGAAGATGTTGGAAAGTATTGACTGGACAGGATATGAAGATACTCAAAATGGTGGGTAAACTGTAGAAATCCAGACATTCCATACTTTTATGGTTTTTTTTCCTACAGTTTTAGTTTACAACATTTCTGTATCTTGCTAAATGTATTTTTTGAAATCATGTATTTTATTCTTAGTGTTTTAGAAACTACGTCTTATAAGTGATAAACTCTGGAGAGCAAGTGTTGTCAATTGATATTCTCGTACAGATTTGCTTGAATAATATTCCTGCACCCAGAAACAACTAAAGTCTTTTTTAGGTATCCTATGCTAAGCACAAAACTGTTCTGTGAAATTTGCCCTTGTAATTTGATGTACAAATGAGAAGCTGTGTCTTCTCTTAAATCAAAAAGAAGTCATTGAGAGACACATTCCAGTTTTTTTTGTGATTCCACTTGAGCTCTGGAGTTAAATCTCTTAATAAATGAATTGTTCTTGGAATTAACTTCAAAGTTTCCGAGTAAATTTTGTTCCTTGGAACAGCACAAGGGGTTGTATTGACCTTAGCTAACATACAACATAGTGAATGCTGAAAGAGAAGGATCCTGCTGTATCCGTAGGATATTAATCAAGTGTAAGTTCACAGATCAGGGCAAGAGTAAAGATGCATTAAGCATGGCTCAAGAAAATTGGTGCTTTCTAGTTCTTGTATATACAAAATCACCATCAATTTGATTTCAAACAGCAGTGAATGTGATGCTGGATGAAATACAAAAGGTAATAAGACAGAAGTGTGTGCCATGAAGGACAAAGTTCACATAGATTGTTTGAACTGTTAACTAAAGAATGTTTAGGTTTAACTGGTCAAATGGAATATGGAAGCATCACAAATTACCTGTGCTGTTTTATGTAGTCTAATCTTGCTTTAAACTTGTGTATTTTTACAGCTGAAAAGACTTTAAAGCATAGAAGAGTAAAACATTTTGGATATGAGTTTTGCTATGGTAGCAACAATGTTGATAAAGACAAACCTTTACCTGGAGGTGAGAACTTCCCTTTTAAATCATACTTATTTTACACTGATGTTTGAACCATTATTTAAAGTCTTTAAGCCTCACTGAGATACTAATGTGAGATTCTAACTAAAGGAGGGGTGAGATTATAATAAAAAGAGAGCCTTCAGTATATCTTAGGTATATATTGTGGTTATTGTGAGATTAATTCCAAATAATTGAGTGTGCTTGAAATTTTCCAACCACTTGCATCCAAGTATTGCTGCCCTTTTTTTGAGGTCCAGTCAAATAAAGCTTTTGGAATTCTCTTCTAGCTTTTGTTTGATTAAACAATTATATATTACAAATTACATATTCATTTGTTTGGAGATTGTGGTGTATGTTGCTGTATATGTTTTATCTTGACCAGCATCATACTTGCTGAATGCACACCAAAATAAAATTTCCTTTGGACTGAGAGTGGTTTGAAAAACTTTTTGGAGTTGAAATGTGTAAATCAGAGCTGAGTGAGTGAGGCATCTTATAGGCTTATACCTAAAAATAGAAAAATAAGGAAGATAAATTCCTATAAAACTTGAAGATGATGCACATGTGCTGATGTAGATGTAGCTTCGAACTGAAGGATTCTGGTTGCATTATGATTTTAACAGTGAAGCAATATAATCATAAAAGCATTGACGTTTGAGCTGATGTGTGAGAAAAGCATAAACACTTCATTGGGGGAGAACAATTGAAAACCAGAAATCAATAGATTCATGGAACAGCTGTTACTAACATATTTGTGGGAGTTATCTCCAGCAGAATTTTACAATGGAATCCTCAGGTAACGTAGCAATCCAAAGATTCAGTGAGGAACTGTAACTTTCATTCTTGTTCGGAACTAATTTAACTTCAGCAGATTTTTTTGGTGGTATCTCATTTCATTCAGTAAGAGATTTTAGGGGGGTGATTTTTGTGGGTGTTGTCTGCACAACTTTGACTTTCTGTGTAATGCCCCTACTTCTTGACTGCAACTTTTTTTACTGCGGTTGGTGAAAACTTTGCTTCTGACTTCATATGCTTTTATATATGTGTAGAAGTAGTGCAGTTTGGATTTGTACGAATAATTTTCTGTATGCGGAGGCCTTTGAAGGATGGGTTTCCTAATTGCAAGATGTTATAAATATTTCAGATTTGCATATCAGGCCCCAATTCTGAAGTGTATGCACTACAGCAGATGCAGAGTGATTATTATTAAAGATGAGCTTAGCATCTACAGAGCTATTTTTATGTATTTTGTTGAGTTATTATGTTTATTGTAAAAGGAACGGATAGGAATGTAAAAAGCTGTCCTGTCTTGCTTTGTTTTGTTTCTGTAACTAGGTCTTCCTGAAATCTGTGACCTATTCTTGGAGAAGTGCTTGAAGCAGGGATATATCAAACATAAACCTGATCAACTGACTGTAAATCAGTATGAACCTGGACAAGGTAAGTTTATTTGTCCTTCAAATATTTTGAGCTCTTTTACCTTACATTGTGGTTTAACCCCGGTAGGGAACTAGGCACCACACAGCCACTCACTCTCCCTCATTGAGATAGGGGAGAGAATCAGAAAGATAAAAATGAGAAAGCTCATGGGTTGAGATAAAGATAGTTTAAGTTTTTAAAAAAAACAAAAAAGAAAACAAGAACAAACCAAAGAAAACCAAGTGATGTCAATAAAACCCCAAACAATTCCTCACTAGCAGCCAACCAGTGCCCAGCCAGTCCCTGAATAATGACATCTCTGGTAAACTGCACCCCTTAGTTTGTATGCTGAGCGTGATATCATATGATATGAGTTATTCCTCTGGTCAGTTGGGGTCAGCTGTCCCAGCTGCATCCCTTCCCAACTTCTTGTGCACCCCCAGCCTACTGGTTGGCAAGAAAGTGTGAGAACTGGGAAGGTCCTTGATGCGGTGTAAGCAATGCCAGCAATAACAGAACCATCCCTTTACTATTAACACTTTCCAGCACAAATCCAAAACATAGCCCCATACAAGCTATTAACTCTATCCTAGGTGAACTAGTCCAATTTACCTGAAAATCAGAAGAGGGTTGATCTAAATGTGACGTGGTGTAGGGACAGGGTTTAAGGACCTGCTTAGTGCATTTCCTCTGTGACCAGAGATGCTTTGAATCAAAACTAAAGTTTTCATATTAGTTCCTGAAGCTGAGAGTTTGTGTTTAGAAGTATAGTTTTTGATAACCTCTGCTATGGAAATTAGTGGTGTTTCAGAGTCCAAGATCATAACATGGAAACTAACCATTAAAAGATAGAGGAATGAATAGTCATAATTGGTTTTGTGGTCAAGTGCATTTTTTCACTTCAGACTCTTCTTGCTCTCTGTATGGTGCATGCAGTCTCCAGGACACTTGCTGTTAGTACCTATGATGTAATGTTGTATACATGATTTATGGACTCTTAAGTGTGATGCAAGCAGTGTTCCTTTATCTAAGGAATAAGAAATTACACTGTTTCTGTAATATTTTCCAAATGGAAGACATCTGCACAGAAATTTGCTTCTAATCACACTTCTAGGGTATAAATCATGTGGTGTGCCTTTTGCTAAGGTCAGTCATCAAGGCTAAGTATCTGGCTTGCTTTCTAGTGAGTATCTCATTTGTCCTTAGGAAGAAAGGACAACAGCTTTTCTTCAGAATTAATGTGTGACAGCCAATACAGTGCCTGCCAAATAAGGCTCTAAAAAGCTGATCCTATTTGTTTATGCATCCGACAATCTGTTAAATTGGTACAGCCATGTACTTCTGGCTGGGATAACAAGGGAGAGTAGTTAGAATTGTAGATTTTTATCAAGAACAGAAATGTTTTTTCTAAAACAAAAATGGCAAACCCAAAGCGAAATACGCTATCTCAAGTGCAAATTGTTAAGATTTGAATAAGCATAGAATGCAGTCAGATTAACACCTTTAGCATCCGTGTTTCGAGACAGATGGTCACTGGAAATTGCACTTGAGATTTTAAAAAGTAACTAATGGCTTTTGAGTATCCGGGCTGTGGGGGCTGCACTTAAGACACATTAAATGAATACCTTTTTGAGGGCACTTTTTTCCTTCCGGGTTCTAATAGTGTTTAAATTTGTGGATTTATACTTGGAAGTTACTATACATTTTTGAATGCTTAGGTGACTGTCTCTTACTCCGTATGTGCAGCACATGGTATTAACAGCAGGTAGGTAGGTCAGTGGGGTCTTTATTGAATTGTCTGGGTGAGCAGTCGGTTTTCTGTTGGCTTCAGAAGGCAGAGTTTCAGTGATACATCCTGAATTGAAGTTATAAGCAAACAGAAATGGATACGTGTGTCCTTGCTGATTTTCTGTCAGATTAAATGGTGACCTTGTAAAATGCTTGTATTGCTTTCACTGAAACCAGTGGAGTTCAGAATATTTAGATCTGGAAGTAAAATCTGGCATGTAATAAGGATGCTTTATAGGGCGGACTGAAACTGTTAGGAATTCAGAAGACATTCTTTCCTGAGCTGAAGTGTCCAAAATGAATGTGGGTAGAATTTTAAGTAAGCAAATATAACTGTTTTGGTTTGGATCACATAGGAGTTACTCTGTCTTTCGGGGCCTGCTTTGGTGTTAAAGAAAGGCATGGTTGCTGTTCCTCCAAGCTGTCTGCTGGTCTTGCACCACTGCTTACTACATTTCCCCACCGTGCAGTGAGATCTTGCACATTCCTGCTTCAGCACTTGGTGTTCAAACACATGGCATGAGCTGCAGGGAATCATAGAATCATAGAATCACCAGGTTGGAAAAGACCCACCTGATCATCAAGTCCAACCGTTCCTATCAAACACTGAACCATGCCCCTCAGCACCTTGTCCACCCATCCCTTAAATACCTCCACGGAAGGTGACTCAACCACCTCCCTGGGCAGCCTGTTCCAGTGCCCAATGACCCTTTATATGAAAAATTTTTTCCTAATGTCCAGCCTGAACCTCCCCTGGCAGAGCTTGAGGCCATTCCCTCTTGTCCTGTCCCCTGTCACTTGGGAGAAGAGATCAGCACCCTCCTCTCCACAACCTTCTTTCAGGTAGTTGTAGAGAGCAATGAGGTCACATGAGGGAGGGGCAGTTTCTTTCCAATTAGCGAATCGGAAAGAAAATTCAACAAAACAAATAAATTGCTGTCCCTTTGGCCGTGCTCAGCAGCGTGTGTACACCAACTGATGTAACTCCCAACCAAGGAGTTAGCGTAGGAGTGATGTGTGGAGTTCCCCTGCAAAGCAGAGGCAGGATTGGATCCTGACAGTGCCAGCATTCATGGTAGTAGGTCCAACTTCTGAAATGGAGACCCTTAGCGCCGTCATTTGCTTAGCAATAGAACGAGTGTTTGGGATGACTCCTTCTCTATGAATAGAGTGAGGAAAAATAAATGACTGTGGATGAACTAAGGCCTCAAATCACCTAATGTAGCCAAACCGTTGTGCTTAGTGCTAAAGTGCTTAACAGGACAGCAGAGTGATTTCAGGTGCTCTCTGCAGCAAGGAGAGCATTTGGGGTCTTCAGAGGGTGAGTGAGGCCTCTGGGTGCCCTGAACTGTCTTCTAGATATTTCTACTGATTATACAGGACTTGTGTTAACTGTATGCATCTAATCTGGGCATGTAAATCAACCAATTGTCCTGAATTCTTTTGGAAGGCAACTCACTCATTCATGATGAGTTTTGTTTGTTCAACCTTACATTCCAGATTCCTGTATGAACATTGATAGAAATAGAGCTTGCAAACCGAGATAGCTCTTTGTTGTTATTTACTGGCTTTTTGGGTTTTTCTTATACAGGAATTCCTCCGCATGTTGATACACATTCTGCTTTTGAGGATGAAATAATCTCTCTCAGTTTAGGAGCTGAGGTAAACTTAATGCTTGTTTTGACGATGCTTTGCTGAGAAATTTCTTTTTTTTATTGCTTATTACAAGTTAATTTGATTTTCTATGGTGTCTTTTTGCACTGCAGGGTTTAATATTAAGAATGTTAAGGTAATGTGATATGCTGATTAAAAAAGTAAACACAGTGAGATGTTGTCACTGGAACATGACGTGATGTCAGTGATACCCTATTTTTAAATCTTAGCATCCACTTCTCCATCAATCTTCATTCGTTTTGTATTCATCTTAGAAAACTTATCACCCCTGTTTTTTTTCTACTTCCATTTTCCCCTGTGTCATCCCCTGTACGCTCTAGTCTGCTTAAGCTTTCCATTATTTTTATACTCAAAAACTGGAACAGGTTGCCCAGAGCAGTTGCAGATGCCCCATCTCTGGAGGTGTTCGAGGACAGGTTGGATGAGGCTTTGAGCAAACTCATCCAGCAGGAGGTGTCTCTGCCCATGGCAGAGGGGTTGGAACAGGATGCTCTTTAAGGTCTCTTCCAACCCAAACCATTCTATGATTTCCAGTAGGTTAATGTAGATGTATTATGTGTCGAAGGTCCAGTCAAAGTCTGAAACCTACGGTGCTAGTTTTGGTGCAGGCAGAGGTAGACTGGTTTCCTGAGCTTCCAGCTTACTTAGGGAAATGGAAGAACAGTGGACTAGCATGAGGTCATGCAACGTATCAAGAGCAAGGCTGAAAACAGTCTGTATCATCTAGTCTCACTGCTCTGATTAGTGTCTTTACTTGTACTCTATTTGGATTCATCTGCTGCATTTCTGCCTACGTATGTTCTTTTAAGCGCTACTGCAGCAAGTCTTTGGGTTTGCATGGCAAGGTTTTGGCTTCAGTGAAAAGTTTCTAGGAGGTTTCCTTATGTCCCGTACAGCAGTGGCAGCAGATCCGAGATGGATCCCCTGCTGACCAAGTCTGAGTCAATCAGCGACAGTGGTAGGGCCTTCTGTGATAACATATTTTGGAAGTAAGAGGAGGGTAAAGGGAAGAAAACCTGTGCAACACCAATTGCAGCTGGAGAGAAGAGTAAGAATATGTGAGAGAAACAACTCTGCAGACACAAAGTCAGTGAAGGATGAGGAGGAGGTGCTCCAGGTTCCAGAGTAGAGATTCCCCTGCAGCCCATGGAGGTCCCCATACTTGAGCAGGTGGATGCCTGAAGGAGACTGTTACCCCCTAGGAAGATTGTGCTGGATTAGGCTCTTGCCAGGGCCTGTGAACCCAGGGAGAGGAGCCCATGCTGGAGCAAGTTTGCTGGCCAGACTCGTGACACCACAGAGAAACCATGCTGGTGTCACTCCATTCCTGAAGGACTGCACCCTGTGGAAGGGACCCATGCTGCAACAGTTCATGAAGAACTGTAGCCTGTGGACAGGACTCACATTGGGGACGCTTGTGTAGAACTGTCTCCCTTGGGAGGGACCCCATGCTGGAGCAGGGAAAGAGTGTTGAGAAGTCCTGCTGCTGAGGAGGAAGGAGCAGCAGGAACAACACGTGATGGGCTCACCACAACCCTCATCCCTCTGTGCCACTCAGGAGGAGGTACAGAAAATCAGGAGTGAAGTTAAGCCTGTGAATAAGGGAGGGATGAGGGAAGGTGTTTTTAAGATTTGGTTTTGTTTCTCCTTATTGTACTTTGATCTGACAAGTAATAAATTAAGCTAATTTCCTCACGGTCTGTTTTACCCATGACAGTAATTGGTGAATGATATTTCCCTGTCCTTATCTTGATCCATAAGCCATTTTGATATATCTTCTCTCCTCTGTCCAGCTGAGGGAGGGGAATGATAGGGCAGCTTTGATGGGGACCTGAGTCCAGCCAGGGTGAACTCGCCATGCTTTCTTACCCTTCATTGGAATTTCCCAATCTAGGGGCTACCTCTTCCAGTGGCTTCTGGACTTATCTCTGTCTCAGAGACCGAGACAGCGAATTCTCCTCTGTTCAACTGCACTCTTGTCTTTAACAGTGCCAGCACCTCTATACTAGGTGGCACATGGGAACGTCTATTTATTTTGTGTATTTTCTCTAGGAGAAGGGTTCTAATTGATCTTCTGTGCAGTTTATTCATCCAAAGTTTATTTTTTCTAATACATGCTGAGCATTCAGAGCACCACAGCAGCAGCAGATGACCCCGACTTACCGCTGTTCCTGTATTTATCTTGTAAATAAATCAAAAGTTGCTTTAGTTCACTTTATAACATTGCTCCTGTAATTTCACGTTCTGCTCCAGTCTGCAGCCCCAGGCTTTCTTACCCTTTCCATTTCAATAAAAAAGATGACTCTGGCACAGATGCTTTTTTACTTCACTGATGAGGCATCAGAAGCAGTGCATTTCTAGGTGATTGTGTGATAGCACACCTTTGTGATGGTCTCAGAGATAGGCAGAAGGAGAGTGATTTTAATTACCTAGGAAATACAAACATTTCCAGGAAGTGGACTGCCTGGAGCATTATGACACTGTTAAAAATCAGAATGTATACATTTCAATTAAGGAAACAGCCAGACTTGGGCCATTTCTAGATATTTTGGGCATAGGCATTGGATGCAGTCTGTTAGATAGCTCTCAAGTTTCAATACCTTGTCCTAATGGGCCATTAATGCACTTTTCAGTTGCAGGCAATCAAAGCACACATGTAGTAAACCAAACCAGTGGCCCATAAAATGCTGCACTATTTAATGGTTTTTCTTTCTGGTACTTTTACAACTTTTTATTATTTCTTTAATGTGGTTTTGTGCACTTGGCTCTTCATCTGATTTTAAAATTTAAATATCAGTTGCAGTAATATGTGAGTTATCTGTTTTGGGAGTGATGCCCCCTACGCTCTTCCCATTAAAGCTTACCATGTGCAAGATTTACACACCTTAATAATAAATAATTGGAATTGCATATACAGCAGCAAACTTTGGTGTCTGTCTCCTCTTCTCTATTCTTCTCTGTCTTGTGTGACTAATTTTTTTTCACCTGAATAGATCAGGCTGCAATGTCATGGAAAACATATATAAATGAAGTCGCATGTCTTATCTGTTCTTTATTCTCCTCAACAGAAAATACACACATTTAAATAAAAAGTGCCATAAAGAAATAACCTTGCAGCCCAGCTGGTTCTGTATCTATTTTGGAAGTTGGCTAACCAGACACAGGAAAGAAAAGAAAGCGGGATGCCTCATATGGTTTATTCTTTAACTAAGTAATGGCAAGAGGTTTTCTTTCAATTATTTGCATGGTTGTCCTTCCAGGATCTGAGTTAGGCAGATTCTAGTAGCATCTAATTAAAATACGTACTTTGGCTTATGAAAAAGAAGCCTGTGACACAGCCAGGGAATGAACACAAGTGGCTAACTAGCTTAGTGCCTTAGTTTAAGCTGTCCTGGTTTCAGCTGGAACAGAGTTAATTTTCTTCCCAGTAGCTGTTACGTTTTGGGTTTAGTATGAGAATAAAGTTGATAACGTATATTGCTTTAGTTGTTGCCAGGTGATGCTTGTGCTTGGCTGGAATGGAGTGGAGTTAATTTTCTTCCCAGCAGCCTCTGTGTTTTAGTGTGATAAGAATGTTGATAATACACTGCTGGTTTTAGTTGTTGTTAGGAAATCAAGGACTTTTTCAGTTTCCCATGCTCTGTTAGTGAACAAGTGTACAAGAAGCTGGGGGGCAGCCTAGCCAGGGAGCTGACCCAAGCTGGCCAAGGAGATAGTCTGTGCCATATAATGTCATACTTACTATATAAACTGGAGAGCTGGCTAGAGGTCAGGGTTCACTGCTCAGGGATAGCTTGCAGGGGACAGGCTTGGTATGTCCCCTCATGCAGTGAGCAATTCATTGTGCATCACTTGTTTGGTGTATTCTGTTGTTATTATTTTCCTTATTCTCTTTTCCTTTGTTGTCTCTGTATTAAGCTGTCTATGTCTCAACCCATGAGTTTCCTTCTTTTTTTTCTGGTTTCCTCCTCTTTGCACTCAAATGGCTTGGGGAGTGAGAGAGCAGCTGCATCATCCTAGTTGCCATCTGTGGTTGAAACCATGACATCAGTATAGGTTCTTCTATCAAAAGCACAGAACTATAGAATCCTTTAGGTTGGAAGGAACCTTTTGAGGTCTTGTAGTTCAAGGCCTCTGATTGAGCAGCTTCAGCTAAAGTAGGTTATCCAAGACTCTTTCCGGATGTTTTGAATATGTTTGCAGTGGGAGACTCCAAAACCTCTCTGGGCAACCTGTTCCATTGTTTGACCTCTGTCACAATAAAAAACATGGTTCCTGTGTTCAGGTGTTATCACATGAGTTTTAAATTGTGCCTGTTGTCTCTTGTCCTGATGGTGGACAGTACTATGAAAAGTCTGGCTCCCTCCTCTTCGTTCTCTCCCATCAGGTATTTATACACATTGATAAGAACCACCCTTATCTGAGCCTGAGCAATCTCTTCTTCGAGCCGATTAGTCCCAGCTCTCTCAGTGTCTTCTCATACACTCATAAATTATCTTGTGGCTCTGTGCTGGACTTGCTTCAGTAAGTCTGTATCTTTCTTGTAGTAGGGTGCCTAGTGCTGAGTAGAGAGGAAGGATCATCTCCCTTGACCTGCTGGCAATGCTTTTCCTGATGTACTGTAGGAGACTATTGGCCTTTTTTTCTTCAAGAGTACATTGGTGGCTCATATTCAGCTTCTTGTCTGCTAGGACCCCAAGGTCCTTTTTGGCAAAGCTACTTTCTAGCTGATCAGCCGCGAGCATTGGGTGATGCCTAGAGACATTCCTGAACCAGGTGTGGGACTTCGTGATTCCATTTGTTGAACTCATGAAGTTCCTTTTCACTCCAGCCTGTCCAGGTCCTTCTGAATGGTGACACAACCATCTGGTATATCAGCCGCTCCTCCTGATTTTGTATTGTCTATAAACCTGCTGAGAGTGCAGTCTGCCCCATCGTCCAGGTAATTAATGAAAGTGTTAACCCCAGTATCAGCCCTCTGGGTACTCTGCTAGTGACTTGTCTCCAACTGCACTTTGTGCGATCTTCAGTGATACCTTCCAGCCTAAATCACATTATTGAGAATCAGTCTTTTCCTCAGTGGTAAATGAGTTTGCCCAGTAACAAGGAGGAGGTCTACAAGGATGACCTGAGGACTGGAGCACCTCCCATATGAGGACAGGCTGAGTGAGTTGGGTTGTTCAGCCTGGAGAAGGCTCCAAGGAGACCTTATAGCAACCTTCCAGTACCTGAAGGGGGCTACAAGAAAGCTGGGGAGGGACTTTGTAAAAAGGCTTGTAGTGATAGGATGAGGGGCAGTGGGTATAAACTGGAGAGGGGCAGATTTAGACTAGACGTAAGGAGGAATTTCTTCATAATGAGAGTGATGAGGTGCTGGCACAGGTTGCCCAAGGAAGCTGTGGCTGCCCCATCCCTGGAAGTGTTCAAGGCCAGATTGGATGGGGCCTTGAACAGCCTGGTCTAATGGAACGTGTCCCTGCTCGTGTCAGGGGGTTGGAACAGGATGATCTTTAAGGTCACTTCCAACCCAAACTATTCTATGATTCTGTACTATTTTGTTAAAGGAATTATTGTCTAATATGTTTCTGCAAACTTGATTTATGTTGAAAAAGGAATCATTATTGGTGTGTGGCATATACATTCATCTTAAATAGGAATAAACAATCTTGAGAAGAAAATAAGGGCATGATTCTTCACAGCACTGCATTTGTCTTGCATCAGATAACCTACAGCAATCCAAGTTCTTATGGTTGTATGAAATGAGGCATAAGTGTAGGTGTGAGATTCTCTTTCCTGTCTCAGTCACATGGAACAGAGAGGCACATTAAAAACAAGTGGCTCAATTTAGTTGGTGCAATGTGTTGTATTTTGGGGAGTTTACAAGACAGATCAAACTTGAATTAAAGGAAAAAAATTGTTAAATACTGTTACTTGGTATTTCTGCCTAGCTGATGAAAACCACTAAACAGTTTGAGGGCAAATGAGAGAGACATGTGAGGTGTCTTACTCCAGAAAAAGTGAAGGTCTCCAGCTAATCTCAAGTCTCCAGTTCATTGCTTCTCTGTTTTTTACTCGTTTCTTTGGCATCTCCTGGGAAACTGCAGAATAAAGTGAGACTTCCAGTGTGTCCTGTGATTTTATAAGTTTTATAAATCATTGCATTCACCCTTTATAAGAGCCAATACAACTGAAAACATTAGTGACTATCAGTTTCAATATTGTATAATGGAATGCAACTGACTTTAATTCAGAAGTTGTCATGGAAGGAGAAGAAAGGCAGGAGGGTAAACTTAGTGCAGAATGATTTTTACCGAGCTTAATGGCAAACCAGAAGTCCTGTGCCCATGAATTTGAACAAATTAATGCAAAACAGTCCTTTCTGTTAAGATTTTTCCCTTTTGATTTGAGTTGGGTGTTATTTTCAGTGCCTCCATTTGGTGTCTCTAAAGATACATAATTTTACAGGATTTCATTTTAGGAACCTGGCCAAGTTTGTTTCTGTCTTAAAAAAATCCTAATTAAAACCTGTGTCAAGTTTTCATTTGCAGGTTTGCAGCAGGAGCTTAATCAATATTGAGAGTTCTGGTTTTCCACTTTTCCTAATTTGCCATTTTACGTGCTGTTGTGTAAGCCTTGATTCATTAGACTTTTAGAAATACACAGGTAGCTTTTCTGTTAGTGAGGTAATAGTACTCTGAGCATATGCAACCCCTAAGTGAATTTTCCCTTCCTGGCTGCAGATCTTACCCTCAATAAACATTCAGTGACACAGTGTCTAGGAGTGCTGTGGGACACGTGTGCTACCCCAAGCTGGAGGGGTAGCAGTCATAATGTCCTGAAGGTTATGTTGTGTTGACACCATGCTGTGATTTATTTTGTTGTGTTCCTTTTCCCTAATGTCCAGCCCTGATGTGGAAGCCCCAGGCTTGTAATTCTCTTCTCCTTAGGCTCTATTTTTCCTCCTTGATTGCCTTACTCTGCTCCCTCTCCCTGTCCCTTGGCCTGGCAGAAGGCTGAACTCAGAAAAATGTTGTGATGCTCTGGCTACCCTTGACTTAACCTCTGTGAAAGGGAAGCTGCAGGGTTTTGAGTCAGATTTGTGGCTTAGGGTTAAACAGTGGGGCTGTGTGTGGATCATCCTTGGCCTCTGCCTAACTCGTGTTCATCTGAACCATATTTATCGTCTCTGAGCCTGCAGATACTAAGTGCCTTGATCTATTAAAGAAAAGCTGTGACTCCCTTAAGCCCTGAAAGCAGAGCGATGTTACAGAGGAAAACTCCACTAGACCTTTTGAAACATGCATGACTGCAGGTCATCCTAGAACTAGTACAGTGCTACTACTCATCTCTCAGGCTGATAATTGACCTTTTTTTCTGGCACTTTTGCTTCTTATCTGTTGATCTATTTCTAATCTTTCTTGGTCAACAAACAGAAACCTGTAGCTGCTGTAGTAGCAGCTGTTTTTATAATAGCTTCTTGAGAGATTTTATCAGAAGCCTTTAGAAAGTCTAGATTGTAGCCAGCCTTTGACAGTTAGCACCAGTCTCATGTATTGTATGATCTCTAACAAGGTAAGCAGGCATTGGACATTGTTGTATTAACTTTTTGGTCCTGCCCTTATTTTGCTTACCTTACTTAGTTGCTGATCCACTTTAATTTGCTGATTGATAAGAAGCTCAACGTGAGTTGGCAGTGTGTGTTCACAGCTCAGAAGCCCAACTATACACTGGCCTGCATCAAAAGTGTGGCCAGCTGGTCAAGGGAGGTGATTCTCCCCATCTACTCCACTCTCAGGCAACCCCACTTGGAATACTGTGTCTAGTTCTGGAATTCCCACCATAAGAAGGATATGAAACTATTGGTCCATAGGAGGGCGATGAAGATGATCAGAGGGCTGGAGCACCTCTGCTGTGAGGGTAGGTTGAGAGAGCTGGTGTTGCTCAGCCTGGAGAAGGCTATTCTGTGATTCTAATTTACTGTTTATATTTACATTGTTTTATTTTTCTTTTAAGGGAAGATGGAAAGCATCTTATGTATTTAAGAAATTACTTTGGTAGTGGCTGTACCAAAGCTTTTTCTTTGTCCATGCTAGCAGCATGACGGTAGCAGGTGAAATAGTAGTGATAAATGTTCAAAATAGTTGGATTGGCAGAGCCAAAATGTCTTTTAACCCAAATGGAAGGCATTAATTCTAATCAGTGTGACCTAGTGCTGAGTTCAGATGTTTTTTCAGGTGAGTCTGATAGGATTCCTGAAGATTGATGGTGTCCTTTTCAGATCATAGAATCATAGAATGGTTTGAGTTGGAAGGGACCTTAAAGATCATACAGTTCCAACCCCCCACTGCCTTGGGCAGGGACACCTCCCACCAGACCGGGCTTCTTGAGGTCCCCTTCAACCTGGCCTTCAACTCCTCCAGGGACGAGGCAGCCACAGCTTCCTTGGGCAGCCTGTAGCAGTGTCTCACCACCCTCAGTGTGAAGAATTTCTTCCTAATGTCTAGTCTAAATCTTCCTCCTTCCAATTTAAAGGCACTCCCCCTCATCCTGTCACTCCATGCCATTGTAAAAAGTCCCGCCCCAGCTTTCTTGTAGCCCCCTTCAGGTACTGGAAGGCTGCTCTAAGGTCTCCCCTGAGCCTTCTCTTCTCCAGGCTGAACAATCGCAACTCTCTCAGCCTGTCATAGCAGAGATGCTCAATTCCTCTGATCATCTTTGTAGCCCCTTCTGGACCTGTTGCAACAGTTCCATATCCATTGATGTGGTCACCCCATCATAGAAAGCTGCTAGGTTGGTCAGGCAGGACTTAACCTTGGTGAAGCCATGCTGGCACGAAATCTCGAATCACCACCCTGTCCTCCATGTCCTTCAATGAAGGAAAGCTTCTGCGTAATTCCTTTACCAATGGATTCTAAGGGAACCTGTTGTTTCCAGAGTATTTGCTGTTTCTGTAGTGTACTTACTTTGTTTGCTGAGGCAGCATCGTTTCATTTCCAATTCTCAGATGTCTATTACAGCTTTGCTGTGACACACTAATACAGATACTGAATCTTTCAGTGGGAACAAAGGTGCTCTCAAAAAATGTCTTGCTATAGCGTAGAATCAGAATGGTTTCAGCTAGAAAAGAACTTTAAGATCATTATGTCCAATCATCGATCCATCTCTGCCAAGTCCACTGTTAGACCATGTCCCCAAGCCGTGTCCCCATAGCTATTGCTAGAGATTTCTAATTGGTTTTTATGTGATAGGAAATATGTAGGTAGATAAAAATCTTGGAAAAAATACAATTATGATGTGCAATATTGCTCTTTTTAAACTAAAATCTATTTTTTTCCTCTTGTTCCCCTTTGCTCCCCTCATGTACCCTTACTATGGAACATGAACTACTTTTCAGTGATGATGAGAAAAATTAGCTGTTTAAATATGAAGTTGCTCTTTATTCCTGTGAAAAATGTAATCATTGCATTAGAAAACTAACAAACCATTTAGATTTACATTTCAATTAATATTTTTACAGCTAAAATGATTTTTCAGTTGCGTTTTGGATTGTCATTCTTAAAATAGAGTTCAATTAATTCTGTAGAAAACTGTGATATTGTTTGATTTTTTCTTAAAAATAACGGAAATAGAATTGAATTTTTAAGTGCTGTGAGAGGTTTATCAGTGGAAGTTATTTCTGTTCTCAAGTTATTTTTAGAAGATCAGTACCTGATGCATGAAATAGAATCCTGGTGTCTGCTGCAAATTAGCAGAAAAGAGGCTGAGCTCTGGGGCATTAAAAAGTTGTTATCTTTAGCTGTTGCAGCTAAACTTCAGTTCTGGAATTCAATAATGAAATCTAATTTCATTAGCCAGTACGGGTCATCTTTATTGTCATAGGGAGACTATTTTAATACTGTGGCAAATTTCATGTAGAAATGACAAGTAGTCAGTCAATAATAATGATCACAAGTAGTCTATAAGCAAAGAAACAAGCTTAACTTGTTAGGCTCCTGCTGTGGTCTGGTGTCTCTTTTGGCTTTGAACTGGACTTTTATAACCGCAGCAAGTGTAGCAGCAAGTGTAGCAGTCTGTCTGCATTTATACTGTCTTTACAAATCCGAGAATCTTGCATACTGCAGTGTTCTGTTTCTGTCTTTCTTTCCAGCTGTGTTGAATGTTTCAGGAGGAGTTTCCTCAAAGAGCTCTTGTTTCAGTAGAGTTTCCTTAGAATCATAGAATCATAGAATCAGCAGGTTGGAAGAGACCCACCGAATCATCGAGTCCAACCATTCCCACCAATCGCTAAACCATGCCCCTCAGTATCTCATCCACCTGCACCTTAAACACCTCCAGGGAATGCGAGTCAACAGAATCACAGAATAACCAGGTTGGAAGAGACCCACCGGATCGTCGAGTCCAGCCATTCCCACCAATCCCTAAATCATGCCCCTAAGTACCTCATCCACCCTCACCTTAAAAACCTCCAGGGACGGTGACTCAACCACCTCCCTGGGCAGACTGTTTATTGAGGAACTGGCAATTTAGAGTGGTTAAAAACACGCTGGAGCCAGAGCTGTCAAATGATACACTTAAGAGAAAGATTTTGAATCAAGGCAGGGAGAAGTGTGAGCTTTTATCAGAGAAGCAAGTGGGTTTTCTTCGTACAGTGCAGGAGCAATGCAGGTGAAGCACTGCTCTGTTTGCTGTGGCAGCAGAAGAATTGCTGTAAGGAACCAAGGTTGATGGTGCAGTAGAAAGCAGGGAAAACTGGACACTTTGCAGTTCCTTGTGAGGTGTTCTTTTTCCTCCTCTTCCTCTGTTACTGCATAAATCTTTCTGCAGTGCACGTTCATGAAAATTCAGGTCTGAGGCCTTGATAGAACCCTTTCATATAACTTTTAGCTGCACTGTGTGATGCCACTTATGAAGCAGATGGAGGGAACGGGATAAAAGAGAGATAATGTTACTGGTGATGAAAATCAGCAGTGTTGGAATACTGCCTATCCAAACATCAAAATGTAGTTTTCCCTTTTTTGATTGTTTTACCTGCTTTAAAATAATACATATATCTCAGATGTGTGGTGCTTCTGAGGGGCGAAACACATCAATTGTGTGAATTGATATAATGGTTTTCTTCAAATGATTTTAAAGAAGTCTTTCTGTGTCATGCTGTGTTTTGAATGATACTTTAGGGCTGTAGGAGAGATGACTTCCATTGTTTCTTTATTTTTTTTTTGAGAGTTACATCCTTTTGTCTGCTATGGAATGACTTGTCTTTATGTATTTAAGCCATTTCTGTAAATTCATGCCCAGATCTTTGTTCCTCAGTAGATTTCCCTTTTACAGTGAAGATGTAGAGGATTAAAAAACAGGCCATATGGTAGTTTTTATAGCATTAGATTAAAAACTGTGTCTTGTCAGCTGTTATGAAGTATGATGCAAGAATTGGTTCAGGAAGGCACAATTTGCACATCTTGTATTCTGGCAGTTCTCTGTTATTGTCATGTTCTCTGGGACAGTTGTTAGATGGGGTTGTGAGAGGGGCTAGTTGACCTTTGTTTCAAACTCAGGCTGAGTAAATTCATAATTTCATCCTTTTGAATTCCAGATGTTCAGCCCTGGACTATTTCAGTACAAGTTTTGGAGTAAGTAGGGGGCGAGCTTAAAGTGATAATAGCACAGGAAGAGGTTTTAATTAAGGCAGGACTCTTTTAAACGTTGTTGAGGCATCTGCTGAATCCATACTAGGGTATCTTATTAAATAACTTGTCAGTGGTATTCAGTCCAGGATTAAGACACTGAAATTTTAGTGTTTACAAATAAGTGTGTTCGTGTGCACTGCATGCCTGAGTTACTCTGTAATCAATGGCGATTGAGTCAGTCCAACCCAGGAGATCATTCAGCTTACAATAAAGCAGACATCTAGTGTCTGATTTCACAGGTTTCAAGTCTCTGATAGGATTTTTAAAAATCCATGGCCAAATGTAGATAGATGTCTTAGTCTTGAACTGAATGACTCTTCCTGCAATATGGTTTATATGATTCCTGTACTACAGCATTGCAAGCAGAAAGCTGGGACCTGCAGAGGAAAATAAGATCTGATGAAAAATGCCGATGTTAGTGGAGAGTGAGGGGAAATGGTTTTCTGCTGTACAGAATGATGAACATGCAGCCTGTTTTACCCATGCCTTGAATTACCCTGGACCTTTAAGGGCTTGAACTGTTATACAATAGCGGTGGCATGCTAGTGCATGGTATGAGAATACCACCCTGAACGGAGGGGTCCTCTTCCCTGAAAATGACTCTCATTACCGAGATGTTTCTTATTCTACCTTTGACAGTATTACTCAGCTAAGACCTGGTTTATGCTGTATAAATTATTATTTATGTGATGTGGAGGCCCTATTCACGGACCCTTACAGTGCTTCTGTTGTAGAAAATTTACAGTTTAAGGTTACAAGGGTTGATGACAGAATGATAAATGTGCAGGTAGAGTGGCATGGGAATAAAATGATGGGTGAAGTGAGTCCTTCTCCATGTAGTTGCAACCTCAGTAATATGGAAAATGCTGCTGCCTGTAGAGTTTCCACAAATCCTTGTAAATTATCAGTAATATTAAAAGGTAATGTGCTCTTTTTGAACACTGAAGTGTTTCCTTTTCTACTTAGATACTGAAGATGTTTTGAAAACTTGCAAGTTTTTAATGTGTGAAAGGGTTACAGGTATGCCACAGCACCATGTACACAGTTGTGCACACCAGAATCCTGTCAGGGTCATCGTGCTTGTGCACAAGGTTGTACTCGTTACAGACCAGCTGCATTTGTGTTGTAGGGACTTGTATAGTGGTTTCTTGGTGGGCATTTTGTACAGCATTAAAAATGTAAAGCCAAATTGCGTTCAAGGTCAGGATGGATGAGGCTTTGAGCAACCTAATCTAGCAGAAGATGTCCCTGCCCGTGGCAGAGGGTTGGGTCTAGATGATCTTTAAGGTCCCTTCCAACCCAAACCATTCTACGATTCTATAGTTATTAGCTTTCAGAACATTGAGTAATACATAAAGTGCAACTCTGAGAAGATGTATTTGAGGATGCAGAACTGCTTAATTGTGATGTCTGGGCATTATATCTTTAACAACTTGGATCAGTATGTGTAAGAATCCTCTTATCCCCTTCCATTGAACTGTACTCCATTAGAGAGCAAATGATACAAAATCTTTAAAATTTCCTTTCCTTTGGAAAGGAAAATGAATAACGTCATATAATTGGCTCACATTCTACCCTGGTGTAGGTGGATGCAGTTCCCTGGATGTCAGTGCAGAGGCACCCATGGATGTGAGGTAAGACTTACGATTGAGAGAAAGGAAAATATCGCAGAGAAAGCTAAGTCAATAAAAGAAATTAAATTAAGACTAATGACATCAGACTCTTGCTTCTGTGTTCTAAAAGAGTTTAAGCTAAGAGGTAGGGAGGCAATTTAAAGAATGAAAATGGAATGTTAGTGAAATTGAATTGAATTTGATGTTTTTGAGAACTGGCTTGATTCTTTGTCCCTAGAGTCACAAGAAGGACATGAAGGTCGCAGACTGAGGTTAGACAGCTTTTTCTCAAAAGTAGAAATTTATAATTGTGGTAACAGAGGGGGAAGCAATGGTAATGCAACTATTTCCTTTTACTGTGGGGGTTGAAAGTCTTTTATGTAAGAGTATGATATTCAACACAGAGCTTTAACACAGATAATGATCTGGGAAGGTCACTGGTGAAGTCTTTACATACAAAAGAAACTTGATACTTTTAGAGTTAGTAGGAACTGGCATATTTGATGGGTAGTCTCTAATGGATTAAGTTTGTTCTGTTCTTCTTTTAGTCTGGCTCTGCAGTCGGCAAGATTAAACAGCAACCCTAGATTTACAAAGAGGCTTTTGAAACAAAGAAGTGTCAGCCTGAGAAGATGTATGGGTGAAGCACAAAAACTTGTAGCAGCAGGGAGAGTCCTTGGAGTGGGACCAGCAGCAGTCAAAACTCAGTGTGATGCTGCCAGCAGTACCACCAGCATCCCAGCTTCTGCTGAGCAGTGCAGCCACCTTGTTGGACACCACAAGAAGCCAGCATCCAGCTCATGGGGTGACAGCACAGGGTGCTGCAGCTGAAACGCACACCTGGAGTGCCTGTATGTGAGCCTGGGGTGGCCTTTGTCACTGGTGTGTGCACCCACGTCTTGCAAGAGAGGTTTGCGAGTAGGGAAGCCCCCATTGCTGGGGAGGGATGAGTGCTGGTGGCCCACATGGTCACCGAGGAGGTAGCGTGCACGTAGTCGTGCACGCTGGGGGATTAGAGCTTTGAGGATTAGTTATGAAGGCTATTTTGAAATGTGTAGAGTGTTCATAAACATTTCGCAGGCATTATAGAATGGTTTGGGTTGGAAGGGACCTTAAAGATCATCCAGTTCCAACCCCCCTGCCATGGGCAGGGACACCTCCCACCAGACCAGGCTGCTCGAGGCCCCATCCAACCTGGCCGTCAACACTGTCATCTTGTGCTTTGGTTTGTCTGTTATTTTGGTGATGCTTTTGTTTAATGTATTGGTAGTTAAGTGATGTTAATAAATCGGTAAACTACTTTTACCCTGATTTGGTATAAACCATGGGAGCTCAGCAGTTTTTCCTGTTGTAGTCTTACTCAAACTGTGGAGCCAAGTTTCTCCAAGGCATAACAGAAGTGTGGTTTTAGGCTTAGTTCATGTGACAACTGTCCTCAAAAGACAGGGTGGATGAGACTACATTGTGTTTTATTCCCTTCAGCTGATGCACTTTCATCCTGCCCCTTTTCCCCTCAATTGTGCTGTCCTCCTAAGAGATATAACACTTTCCTGTTTTGTGCTGTAAACCTCCAAGATAGTGAGTTGCAGCACGGTTCTTAAAACACGTCAAACCCCTTGAGCTGTAAATAATAATTTTACTTTGTGGCATGCCCCCAAGCAATATGGACCTGAGGCAGTATTGGATCACTTGGCCTCAGGACTGGAGATTCTCTCTAATAATCTTTTGTTTAGAAATGTAGATGTTCCCAGAATGGCTAAATTTCCACACTGCAGTTATTCTTTAGTGGCAGCGATCAATGATGAGGCACAGTAGGGGAGTTAATGGCATATCTCAGCTCTCCTGGCTGGTATTGTTGAAACACTAGTAACAACTTGGAGTTGGAGAACATTAAGACATGGTCTCTGTTCCAGCTACCTGTGTCAATGCCAGCAGAGGATTGGAAGGTCCTCCATCCAACAGGAGTTAGCTTGGAAATCACACTAGTTGTCTTCTTCTTGTGTGCTACCTGAATCTTGTAAACAGAGTACAGACAACAAGAGAATTTGTATGATGGAGTCAACGGCATATGTAATAGCTAGGAGACATACTGGTAGGTGGTTCAGTGGATACACTCTCCTCTTTAGGGTTATCATTAAATGGTAAGACGGTGAGACCCCAAGAGAAAAGAATGTATTACTGGCCGTATATTGAAATAGTAAACATTCATATCCTAAACTTCAATTAAAACGAATAAATAGATATTTAAAATGACACAGAAAATTCAGGAAAACAGTAGTGCTTTGCATGTGGATGGAAAATGGTATACAATTTTTGAAGGAAAAAAGTGAAGTAATTGTATTGAACACCTGAGTAGCATCACTGTAGTGCCTAAGTAGATAACCAGGCTTAGGAAGAGATGATGTGCTTTGGCATAAATCTGATATGGAAGAGGCATGTGCATGTGTTGAGAAAATTTTGAGGTAGGCAATACTGAAATATTTCATCATTGTGATTGTCAATGTTGCACCCATTTTCTGAAGTATGGCTAAAGACCATGATATAAAATGCAAATATCAATGTATGTCACATAAGAGAGATTTCCTATTATGTGGATTACTCAGAGAAGATAATCCCATTCTCTTTCCCCTTAAAATTCAGCATTTTTCTGAATTCCAGATTTTGGAATGCAGCATGGAGTTTGCAGTAAAAGGCACTCTGTATTACTGATTGATTGCCTCAGCCCTCTGAGCCAGCAGGCTCTTGTCTCTGCATAGAGCCCCACTGTGTTGTTCAAGCACCATGTGTGGGCTTTAAGCCTCTCAGCTGTCTTTGAAGTAGACATTCTTTTTCATCTGTTTTACAGGTGGGAAACTGTTGTGTAGGCTGATAATGTGTCTTTCCTCTCTGAAAATTCAGTAAATAATGTCAGAGACGTGAGAAGCATTCCACATTGCACTTTTTTAGCTTTAGAGTATGTTTCATCTAAGGTAGTGTGTTATCATCAAATATAAATTGCATCAGAGACAAAGCTTAGAAAAACAATGTTGTCGTTCCATGCTGTAGCAGTGAAATCCTTATCGACATTGTTTTTATAGCCTCATTACATTATTTCTGTTTTGCCTTGGGATCGTTACATATTTGATAGACCAGTCATAGAATCATAGAATGGTTTGGGTTGGAAGGGACCTTAAAGATCATTCAGTTCCAACCCGCCTGCCATGGGCAGGGACACCTCCCACCAGACCAGGCTGGTCAAGACCCCATCCAACCTGACTTTGAACACTTCCAGGAAGGGGAATCCACTAATCTAAATTTAAATCTTCTAAACTAAATTTAAATCTTCACCCTCCTCCTATCACTACATACCCTTATAAAAAGTCCCTCCCTAGCCTTCTTGTAGGCCCCCTTCAGGTACTGGAAGGTCACTGTAAAGTCTCCGTGGAGTCTTCTCTTCTCCACGATGAACAACCCTGGCTGTCTCAGCCTGTCCTAATAGCAGAGGTGTTCCAGCCCTCTGATCATCTCTGTAGCCCTGCTCTGGACCTGTTCCGACAGTTGCATATATTTCTGTGTTGAGGGTTCCGGAACAGGACACAGTAATCCATGTGGGGTCTCTCGAGAGCAGATTGGAGTAGAATAGAGATAAGTCATTCACCTCCATCCTCCTGGACTTTCATGGTGTACAGTACCTCTGCACTGAAAGGCAGTGGCAGGCTTCTCATTCCCTGAGGAGTGAAGAAAAACACACTTGCTGTCTTATTTTCTTTTATGCTAGATTCTTTTTTTGAGGTTTGCCTTTTGCTGCATTTTTTGCCACCAGAGCAATGTTGGTGATGCAAGTGTTGCTTTGCTTTGATGTTTAACCATCCTTGAAAGCTGTTTACTGCTTTGTTTGCTCCCTTGTCATACACGCTCGCTCTTAAATAACCTGGCATCATGGCAAGATATCTAAATCCACATGTAGGTATTATTAGCTGTTTGTTTCTTTTAAGTATTTTTGGTATATTTATAGACATGCTTTTTCCATAGAACAAAGAAAGAAGGTAAAAGTTGTGTAAGACCAAAGCATCCACTGTTTTTATTTTTATTTTTGAATATAATCCCTGGATGATGCACCATGGACTAGCTGGAAGTTTGATCTTTATTGACTCTGCCACCCAAGAGAAAAAAGGAAATAGGTAAAAACAAAAATAGTAATTGGAAATAGCTCCTGTGGAGCAAAGCTGTCATGAAGCAGATTGATTCAGCAGTGGCAGAGTTCCTTTATTGATTGCGAGTCCTTAGTAAATTAAAAAGAGGGCCAAATGCATTAATCTTTTGTGTGCGTGTTTGCGACAGTGCCAATTTAAAATGTTCTGCCAGGATAAAGACACATATAGGAGTGTGGGAATGTTATCTACTTCAGTCAGTAATAGGCTTTTCAGAGATGAGAACAGAGTTCTTCAAAAAACCCTTCTGGGTTAAATGTTCTTTACTGTACTGTAAACAAGGGATAGAAGAAGGTGGCTGGTTTTAAGCACTCAAATGCAGTTATTCTAGATAAAGGAATGAAGCATAGGAATAGCACTAATTTTCTAAAGCTCTTCACAGCTGATTTCTTAAAATTGGTTCTCTGTCTGACTTGCAATGTCAAATTTATTGTTGATAAAGTGCAAACTGCAATATATTCTAGCAGAGGATCTCTCTGCTTCACAAGCAAACGTCAGTTTTGAATTTGGATTTTTGACTCTTCCAATTACTGCTAATTAATTAATGTCATTGCCCATTTGCAAGTAAATTAATCCTTTATTTATGTTTCACTCCCAAATCATCACAGCTCATCATAAGGATGCAATTAGTTCAGAAGGGAAGCAGTCACACAGTGTGAGATGGTAGTAAAGACAAGCAAGGATCAGGCACAGAGCTGGAATCCTGTGCTGGTGAGGACTGGACTTGCCAGATGATACATAGCTAATCTTCTCCTTTTCAGCGTCAAATTCTACACCATCAGAAATTTTGGTTCATATATTTCTTGTTGGCTTAGCATAGCTGAAATTCAGCCAGAAGTTCATGCTCTCCTCTTTCACAATCTGCTATGTATCTGCCATTTCTAGTCTGAAAATACAGCTACCAGGGATAGTTGTGTGGTCTCTCATTCCCAGGCTGCTGTTTGTTATAGAGCACTCTGAACCTCTGCTCTTTTGAACAAAAAGTTGATTACAGGACGGGGTTTGAGGAACATCTTCTGCCAAGAGTCTCTGAGGCCATGCAGTTGGTAGGGAAAACAATTTGAGATGTATGACATAAAGCAACGGATAAGGTAGGGAGCTGGAGGAACTTTCCTGCTGCTTCATATAGAGTCTGGCATGCAGAGAATTGAAAGGGAATGAGGTCCTCTTCTGAGCCATGAAGGGAGGATAGGAACTGGACGTGTAGGAGACCCTGTAGGGCTGGCAGTTACTGACTCTTGGAGAAAGTGCAGTTCTTCAACATCATCTGCAAGAACAGGCCTTTGTAGTTGCTATTGATGTAGCTAGAGGGACAGCTGTGTAAGGAATTTGGACAGTTTCATGTTCACTTTATTCTGACATACTTCTGATTAAACCAGTCTCTCTCTTGTCCCCTTACACCTGACCCCAGACAGGCAAAGGAGAGGTGCAAATACTGTCTCACTCATTTCATCCAACCACTTCACTCCCTGCTTCTTTGCTTTTCACACACACACACACACACACAAACACAAACACAGAATCACTAAGTTGGAAAAGACCTATGCCCCTCAGCACCTCATCCACCTGTCTTTTAAATACCTCCAAGGATGGTGACTCAACCACTTCCTTTGGCAGTTTGTTCCAGTGCCCAGTGGCCCTTTCTGTGAAAATTTTTTTTCTGATGTCCAGCCTGACCCTCCCCTGGCAGAGCCTGAGGCCATTTCCCCTTGTCCAGTCCCCTGTCACTTGGGAGAAGAGGCCAGCATCATCCTCTCTACAACCTCCTTTCAGGTAGTTGTAGAGAGCAATGAGGTCTCTCCTCAGCCTCCTCTTCTAAAGGCTGAACACCCCCAGCTCTCTCAGCCACTCCTCATAAGGCCTGTTCTCCAGCCCCTTCACCAGCTTCGTTGCTCTTCTCTGGACTCGCTCCAGAGCCCCAACATCCTTCTTGTGGTGAGGGGCCTAGAACTGAACTCAGTATTCAAGGTGCTTTTCATTCCATTATTTGCTGGTCGTGATTAGTCACCTTATGATTTTTTGCCAGATGGCTACATCTTTTTATAGAGGCTTGCAGCTAGTCATGCTTTATGGGACAGCCTCCTGGTCAGATCATGAAACCACTGTGTTTTTTCCTTCCTTACCTCATGCTTGTTTGAGGATATCGAGAAGAAATCTCTAAATGCAAGGGAAGAAGTGATTAGAGGGCTGGAGCACCTCTGCTGTGAGGACAGGCTGAGAGAGTTGGGCTTGTTCAACCTGGAGAAGAGAAGGCTTTGGGAAGACCTTAGAGCAGTCTTCCAGTACCTGAAGGGGGCTACAGGAGATCTGGAGAGGGACTTTTGACAAGGGTGTGGAGTGATAGGGTAAGGGGGAGTGGCTTTAAATTGGAGAGGGGAAGATTTAGATTAAACATTAGGAAGAAATTCTTCATGCTGAGAGTGGTGAGACATTGTCACACGTTGCCCAGGGAAGCTGTGGCTGCCCCAACCCTGGAGGTGTTCAAGGCCAGGTTGGATGGGGCCTTGGGCAGCCTGGTCTTGATAGAACTGGATGATCTTTAAGGTCCCTTCTGACCCAAATCATTCTATGAGTGTATTCACTATTCATCTATTTGTTTAGCTATTGAAGTGTCTCATAGTCGTTACTCAGAGCTTATAAGTAGGCTTCATTCCTCTTCCCCCATATCTCCCCTTTTCTTTCAGCCCCAATTTTGATCACTCTTAACATTTCTTGCCTTAAATTTAGATAACTAGACAGGAGAAGCTGGATCTCTCTGTGTGGGTGGTATTACAATGTAAATATTTTTTTTCCTAAGAATGTAAATGTCATTGTAGTTTGCTCCAGTGTGCACAGCGTTAAATAGCAAATGTTCTAAGTGGTAATCCATAGTGTTTAAGTCTTGCTTATTTGGTCTCTGCCTTGTCTCTGTCTTACCATTGTTTTGTGCTGAATGACTGATCATTGCACCACTGCTTTCTCTTTGTTAAACAGATCTGTATGCAGAAGCAGAACTGCTTAATTTGTTTCAAACTGGCATACTGGAGAAAGTCTGCTTTTAAATCACTGTTGTGGTTTAACCCAGCAGGCAGCTGAACACCACACAGCCATTTGCTAACTCCCCTTCACCTCCATGGGATGGGAGAAAGGTTACAATTTGGGTGGCAACAATTCCATGGTGCTGATTCTCCAGTGTAGCTGGAACCAGTGGCTTGAATACTTCTTGACCACTTTTCTTTTATTGATAAGTCTCCTGTAAGTCATTTGGCTTGCTTAAATGGCCTGATCCATCTTTACCACTGCAAGAGTTTCTCTCATTTGGGAAATGTAAAAGGATAACATTCCTAGTCCAAGCAGAAGCAAAATGTAGCACTGCCATCTGGGCTGTGAAATTGGAAGGAAGCTGAAAACGTTACTTCGTGTATTGCCATGGCTAGGAGCCAGGTGGCCAATAATAAAAGGGTGGTATGGTAGTTGGCATGTTAGTCAGCATCTTGAGAGACTGCATGTGCTTGTGTGCTTGCAAACCTCCAAGAATGTGGGCAGGTTGGAAATGATTTCTCTCGCCTAATACTGGTCGTCTAAATGTTATGTCCCTACTCTGAGTTAATTATCTCAGCTCAATCTGCTGTGAATGGATAGGCATTGCCAGAGGGCATAAGGTCATTTCTCACACCACTTAGCTCCAGGTTTCAGGCTAGGATGAATCACTCTGTGGAGCTGTTTGTGTCCTTCTGCATGGAATTCACAAAAAGACAGTACCTGACTGCCTTAGCCCAGGTACCTAACTTTCAGATGCCTGAGATAGAGCAAAGGAGCCCTGTCTTCTTATGTAGGTGCCTTCAGCCCAGCCGAGGGGTAGTAATCCCCTCCTACCTTGCAGGTACACACAGAGATAAAACAATGCTACCATGTTCTCATAAAGGAAGCTATTACTGTGAAAAAAATATATATTTTAGTATTTTCATTTGATGTATCAATGTGTGTGTATGGAGAAATATATTTGTGACTGTCTCAGATTTTTGAGCGCCGTGTTGATGCGAGAGACCTTAAGGACAAAGTCCTGCAGGTTTTCTCATCACTAGGAAATATGTAGCTGTTCCGTGGCAATATTCTGATGAATGATTGAAAAAGCAAACAGAGCTAGGACTTGAGAATGACTGGTGGGTGTATGAAGCTCTGTAAGTCATGCGCATTCATAGTGGGTGATTTTGTTTCGTTTTAGATTGTGATGGATTTCAAGCACCCTGACGGCCGTACAGTGGCAATTATGCTGCCCCAATGCAGTTTATTGGTGATGACTGGAGAATCCAGATACCTGTGGACACATGGGTACGTGTAAGAGTCACTGTGTGGATGCTATAGAAGGATAATATACTTTGGGTTTTTGCTTTGTTAATAACATTCTGGATTTAAAATTGCTCTGAAAGACATCAAGTCAAGTTTAATAATTACTGTACAAGTTCACTGCTCTGCTCAGGTGCTACTCAGGTTAAATTGAAAAAATAGAGGATTTTAGAAAGCTAATTACAAGTCCCTGAGCTGCAGTTTCGTGCTGCTGTCACAAGTGTAGTTTTGCTCAGAAATCACTCTTCCTTACAGCTGCAGAGTGAAAAGTCCTCTACCTGTGCTACTGAGCTGGCAAAGAACTGATTATGGTGCATTCCTTTTCTCTCTTTTCAGCCCACAGCCTTTCCCATTGGATCACATGTGCCAAAGGCTTTAGAGAAGGGCTTGTTTAAGTGAGTGACTTCCCCTGCACAGGGGGGTGTGATGGTGCAAAGGGTGATCTTCCTGAGCTCTTTCCAGCTGCTTTAGGGACTCTTTTAACTACTGATAAGGCTGCATAGCAGGTTTGAGATTCTGGAAAAGAGATATCTTGAAATAAGTCTTGAGGCTTTCCTTATTGTACAGCTTGAATACATGCTTTTAAAGTCATGCAGCACTGTGATACACTGATAATAGGAGCACTGAAGTTCACAAAAAGGCTAAAATCTCAGTGAGTTCTGGGAGTGACAGTAGTGCATTTGGAATCCTAAAATCCTAGAATAGTTTGAGTTGGAAGGGACCTTAAAGACCATCCAGTTCCAAATCCCCTGCAATGGGCAGGGACACCTCCCACTAGACCAGGCTGCCAAGGCTCCATACAACCTGGCCTTGAACACCTCCAGGGATGGGGCAGCCACAGCTTCCTTGGGCAACCTGTGCCAGTGCCTCACCACTCTCATGGTGAAGAAATTCTTCCTTATATTAAGCCTAAATCTTCCCCTCTTCAGTTTATACCCATTTTCTCTAGTCATATCACTACAGGCCTTCGTAAAAAGTCCCTCCCCAGCTTTCTTGTTGCCCCCTTCAGGTACTGGAAGGTCACTATAAGATCTCCTCAGAGCCTTCACTTCTCCAGGCTGAGCAACCCCAACTCTCTCAGCCTGTCCACATAGCAGAGGTGCTCCAACCCTCTGATCATCTCCGTAGCCCTCCTCTGGACCCGTTCCAACAGTTCCATATCCTTCTTACATTGAGGATTCCAGAACTGGACGCAGTACTCCAGATGAGGTCTCACAGGAGAGGAATAGAGGGGCAGAATCACCTGCCTTGACCTGTTAGTCACACTTCTTTTGCTGTCATTATCATTGATGAAAATATGAAATAGCACCAGTCCCAGTATGGACCCCTAAGGGACACCACTTGTCACGGATCTCCATCTGGACTTTGAGCCATTGACCACTACTCTTTGAATATGACCATCCAACCAGTTTCTTATCAAGTGGACAGTCCACCCATCAAATCTATATCTCTCCAATTTAGAGAGGAGGATGTTGTGGGGGACCGTGTCAAAGGCTTTAAAGAAGTCCATAAATCTCACTTCATGGAAACCCTTAAATTGGACAGAAATGCCCATGGTAAATGTTGCTTCCTTTTTTTGACCCACGCTGTCACTGGTTACATCAGTCAATTGGGGACACTGATTACATTCTATGTAAATTAAATATCAAATCCTTCTATTGGCAGAAGATTTTCTGCCTCCTAATTCTACTGGTTAATTTGTATTATGAAGAAGAATGAACATGAACTTCCCAACGACCTTTACGTTGTTTGTTTTTATAGAGTGCTTATACTACCTGTACAGTCCATCATTAAACAGCTGTAAAAAGCAGCGGGTACTTCTTCCTTATGGAAGCCCAGGGCAGTGAGATGTTTTTTTGGTATCCAAGACTGAACATTGCCTTCTAAGCTGCTTATTCTGTCCTCGTGAAGCTTTCTCCAAGGGCCACAAACACTACTCTTTCCAAGCTGGACCTGGGCAGCCAAGCTCCCAAGAGAGAGAAGGATGTACACAGGGCACTTGTGGTATGAGCTAGCAGGCATTCAAGTCGGGGTAGTGTACCTGCCTTCTAAGAATTGGCATAAGGTTATTGCTTAATTCACTTGTACCTTCAAGTGATTCTTTTGAGAATAAATTACATAAACTACATTTAAAATGAAAATTCCAGATTGTTCTACTCGTGTGTAAGTTATTCCCGTCCCAGTGCTTGTCCACCTGAAAATAGGTTTTCTGTATACTTTTAAAAGCAGTAGAGGGTCAAGATATTTAACTGATGTAAGCTTCTCATCATACTACTGGAGTGTACTATTGTAATAAAAAAGATTAATCACCCAGCGAGCAAGTGTAGTAAATTCACTTGCATACATGATGTCAGGATATATTTAAGATGATTTGTGATGCCTTTCATCTACTCCTCAGAAGTCAAATTAGAGAGCAAAAGGTTCAGTTTTGGAGTTGTTCTGGAAATGTTTTCAGTGTATATTTGGATGCCAAGGGAATTAGAGACTTCATTTTGACCCTGTTAAAAAAGTGCACAAGTAAAGGATTTTTGTTCTGTTCTCTCTGAAAGAGAGCATATGGTTGAGAAATAAACTATACAGTGTCATCAAGGAGAGCAAAAGATGATGTGCTGGTGATTTGTCTCAGAGGTAAAATTCCAGCTTTTCTGCTGAGGCTCATTTATGATGTTTTTTCTGATGTGGTTCATTTTTGGTTGGGTGACCTGGCAAAAAAACATTCCCGATGCTGCAATAGTAAAACAATTCTATGCCAAGCAAGAGAATGCGCAGCATTTTATTTGTGAAATTGGGTGCCCTGGTTTTAGCCTGGCCTTTATCTAGAGTTCCTGCTTGTTGTATGGGCAAATAGAAATCATGTAGGTTGAAACTAGAACCTTGAAAAAGAAGACTTATTTCTGAAATGTTATTTCTGAAAATGCTCAGCTTCTTGTTGTGGGTACAGAAGAAAATCAAATAGAAAATCTACAAACTTGGGATTTTAAGTTCTCCTGTCCAGGGAGTCTTGGGCATCCTCAGCTGATTGTTTGATCATAGCTTCATTATGTGCCATGAACAACCCATCCTTTCTCTGGCTAACTTTGGGAGATTTCCATTCTGCTGCTCCATGTCTCCTTTTTGCAACATCTAGGTCGAGCATCAGTGTGCTGCTGCTTGATTTCCAGACAGAGAGGATCTGCACTCTTTTACCCTCTGACTAGATTAGAGATAAGCTTCCCTGCAGTAGGAAAGATGGCAAACAGCAACATCTGGGAATGCCAATCAGGCTGCAGGCTGTCTTCTTGGCATTTGGATCATTCTTCTTGGTTGAGTTCAGGCTCTGGTCAGCAGTTTCATGGGACCTGGAAAAAAGTTCCAGTAGAAATCTGGGAGGAGACTGAATTTATTAAAAGATAGAAGACGTTTTTCCCCCCTTTTGGCTCAGTCTGTGAGGGTTAAATTCAATTAACCAATACGGAAGTCAGTTTTGTACTGAGAGTTTGTCATGCTGGGAGTCAAGTGCTTTGAAGTCAGCAGTTCTGAAGGGGTTTCACCGAGAAGCCAATTCCTCAGAGATGTTTTTTTCTTTCTTTGAGGAAATTTCTGCATTAATCTCCTTGATGACTAAGTTCAGGAATTATTTCAGTGTGACAGTAACAGCTTTGAAGTGCTAAACTATATCCCTGAAGAGTTTCCAGTTTGTTCCAAGAGCATCTACTTTTTCCCATGTGTAAGTGATGGGAAACTACATGTGGGTGCAGCTGTTTCTCTCTCTTATGTTGTGTTCCACATTTACTTACTTTCTCAGCTTTGAGAGATATCCATTTGTAGACCTATGAAAAAGTGTTGGGTTTGGTACTTTTTCATAACTTAAACTTCTGCATAAAATCATTTGAAACTCTTGACCCTCCAAGGAAGTCCCCAATCGCTTTAATTTTATGTATTTTGTCCTTGTTTTGTGTTCCATTAAGATAATTTCCAAATCCAGAAGTAACATAAAAAACTCTGCTCTCAGTTTGCTTGATTGATAGATCAATTTTGGTCAAGAAAGATGTACAGCAGAATTTCTCCCCGTAGGCATTTTAACAAAACTCCCAAGTGCTACATGCTTTGCATCTTCAGTTCTCAGTAAATGGGAAAGGAATTCTGTTGCAAAGCAGAATGCATCGGAGAGGCCCATTTATAAAAAGAAGCTCCAATCTGGTACTGGAGAGCTAAACCAATTCCACGCTTTTATACCGACCGACACCATTTTTAGTAGTGCATTTTATCTTTAAAAAAAGCATTTTTTGAAAGAAAATAAACACATTAAAAATAGAAGTCTCAGAAAAATAAACAATGAAACTTTGTGGAAGAAAGGGAAGGGAAATGTTATTACTTGCAATTAAATAGCATTTCATTAATGTCATTAGTTTGTGTCAGCTCCTCTTTTTTCCTCTGAAATTGAATAAGTTGAAAACTGAGAACCAGCAGTACATTAAATAGATTGTTTTAATCACACTTGTCACAGTATTTAAGAATTGCCTTCTTATGAAGATGGATTGGGGGTTTTTTCTGATGCAAATTAAATTATTCTTTTATTTTGTTTAGGATTACACCCCGAAAATACGATGTCATTCAAGCATCTGAGCTTGGTCAAAGGGTTGGAACAATCACTGCTGACGCTGGAGATTTAACACTAAATCGAAGGGGAACAAGGACATCATTTACATTCAGGAAAGTGAGAAGAAGCCCTTGCAATTGCAGTGAGTGTCTTGAGGTGATCTTCAACTCAAAACTGTTATTTATCACCAATGTATAAGCATTTTTTTTTGAGCAAACTGGTTTATCCCTTTGAGGAGTTTTAGTTATAGCTATTCCTGAGTTAGGTCAACTGTGTGGCTTCAGCTGGTTGCATCTGTGTGGTTGTTGGAGTTCCTCTATACAGGAAGGTGGGAAGTTATTTGCCTTCATCCAGAACCAGGCAAGTAATTTGGAGTCTTAAATTTCATTAGGACCTCAAATGCTGGAACAGTGTAACAGAATAGAAGTAGCTGTTTGTCAGGTTCTTGACAGTTTTCATTATTTTTTATTTGAAGGAAACTGTAGTTTTGTGAACCTAAGTACATTAAAGAAGGAGAAGTAGTCAGATCTGAAATGACAGAGCCATGTAAGTGCCTTAGGGCAGTACAGATAATAATACATAGGTGACTCAAGGATTACATGGAATTGAAGTTCGTTTGTGCCCTCAGAACAGAATTTCAGAGGCTGAATTGCAATGTTGTCATCATAATCTTCATTATTAGGGGCATTGTCTCAGTTCTGAAAACAAACCTCGTTAATGTAGCAGAATGAGTGATCCCTGCAAACGGCCTATGGTAGACATGGACAGGTTGTGTATTTGGACCTAATGATCTTAGAGGTCTTTTCCAACCTTAGTGATCATATGATTCTATTTAGTTTGACCTGCATTTCAGTTTTTAAAAGGTAAAGGAGGAATGAAGCTCTTTATGCATTTTGATATTTCACTTTTAATTTTGTTTTGCTAAATAAGTTTAACCAACAGGGAATAACTTCAACAAAATGGTTTTGTTTGTATCTAGTTTACCCATCTGTCTGCGATAGCCAGAAGGGACAGCAAACACAGGGCCAACCTTCGTTTCCCCACAATGAGGTGGAGGCCTCAAAGCTGGAGCAAGAATATGTACACAAGGTATATGAAGAGATTGCCGGACACTTCAGCAGTACCAGGCACAGCCCGTGGCCCCGAATTGTGGAGTTTCTTAAGTCACTACCAAAAGGGTCAATAGTGGCTGATGTTGGTTGTGGTAATGGGAAATATCTGGACATCAACGAGGATTTGTACATGGTAAGTAGCAGCTACTGTCACTCGTTTTCATTGGTACAAATGTTTATTCCATCTTGCAGTCGTAGCGTGTTGGAGCTTCAGTTGTGGGAAGAGTGCCAAGGACAGAAAACTCTTTCCTGATCCAATATCAATTACCAATTGTATTATGTTTCCACATCTATTCACTATGTGTATTACCCTTTTCTTTCTTACTTTTGCTTTGTGAGTCAAAATATGTTAATGAAAAAAGTAGTGATGCACTGAAAAGTGGTAATGGATGCTTTAGCCTTTGTTGTTGTCGAATAAGCTGAGTAAAAGGGAAGATGGTTGGGCAGCTTGAATGCTTCCATCAAGTTTTTCACATGGCTGGGGAGCAGTGAATGCAATGTATGTGTCCGTGAAATCTCCATGGGCAGAACTGCTTTTCATATATCCTTTCCAGTTCTCTTTGGCCTGGTGTCATAGCTTATTGGTGAATGATGTCATGTTTGGCTGTCCCATCTCTAGCTCTGTGCACACACATACATATATATATATATGCACAATATATATTGCTAATAAATATGCTGGGGGGGGTCTGGGCTTCTGCACAGATTTCTGGCCTTTTTCTCACTCCCTTTTCTTCACTTTTAGACAATTCTGGTACCATTCTTGCTGATGTTCTTATCACTTTCCCTGTCTCACAGTCTGTACTTAACCTGGGTTTACTTCTCTCCCCTCCTATCAAGGAGACTTGAAGCACATGCAAGTATGAACCAAGAGATAGTTTTTATTGCAAACATTTCAAACACTTGTTTTTCAAAGGTCAAACTTCCCATTGTTTTTACCCAAAAGAAATCTTTGAGAGGTGTACAGTATGCTCTCTGCTCTCCCCTATTCCAGAATTGTCTGATTCTTTACTGTGCTTGTACTGTGAAACACTTTGAAATCCATCAGGCTTGAAAACTTTTATGTAAGGCAAACATTTATTATTAATAATAAAAGTCAAACTCCTCTTTCAGGAGTTTTCTTTCCTGCTATTTATATTCAACTATAAAAACACAATTTGTTATTTACAGCCCTGTCTGTATTAGTAATGGATTAGTTTCCATTATGGTTCTTAAAACCAAGAACAGAATCAACTGATTTATAAGTAGGAATGTTTATGCCTGACTGCTATAGCCTAAAAATAATTATTAATGTTCAGTACATTTCAGTCTTTCACTCCTGACTCCTGTAAGAAAAATCAGTAAACCTAGCAAGGGAGAAGAAAAGTTTATCAGAGTACCACAAAGGATATCTGGTCCTAGAATGAATTTGGTAAATTGCTGTTGTGTAGGTTTGTGGTAGACTTTGAAGACAAAATCTCTGCAAGACACTGTGTTCAGAAATTGCCAGCCCCAGTCTGTTTTCCACAACCCACAGTTAACCAACTAAGGGAAAGAAAGGTCACATAACTACTGACAGTCAAATGAAAGCCAGCCCCTCTCTTCTGTTACTTTAGGAGTCATCTCATCACATACACACCTGTGGGAGAAATCCAAAAGGTGAAAAAAAAATAGTGAAAGGGGGAGCTTTCAAAGAAGCAGTTGAAATGGCTGAAAAACAGAATTTGGGAATTGCTTCACTCTGGCCTCCCTTGACACTATTTTCTACTGGTGACAACTAATTCTTCTTTGTTGGAGTTATGCTCTAGCATTGGCTTATTTTCATCTGCAAGCCAGCACGGAATCTCAGGAGGATGGATGTGCCACCTTATTTCTACTATATTGATTTTACATGTCAACCAAAGGGTGCTTAAAGAAAAAAATGGCGTATGTTGTGCTTACAGGTATTTTTCAACTTTCAACAAGGTATCTTTAGAAGACTAAGGGAACTGCATTTTTGTAGATGAGAAGAACAGTGTGGTGCTACACTGATTTGGATACAAATGAAGGTAGAGCTTGGAAATCATTTAGTACTGATGAAATGTTATCAGTGGGTGTCATTTAGATCACCCATCGTAGATATGAGTAGTTGCTGCTAGTGAGGACAGTGAGATGATCCAAGGAGACCTGACGATTTGGGAGCAAGTTAATCTGCAGCAATCCATTTTCTGCTGAGAAGACAGAATACTTTGGGCACATTTGGTGCCAAATATGAGATAGAACTTATCACAAAATGGCACAAAGCCAAGCACTGATCAGCACACACAAGGACAGGGTCAAATTCTTCTAGAATACATAAGCTCACTTTGTTAGTAGGTGATACAAACCCTCATTCTTTGTTCCAGAAAAGTTCCAGAAAGTTCCAGTAGACAGGATTTATAAAAGCATTTTCTTATGGTCAGCTTTTTAGAGAGTGAACTGTTCTGATGATTTTTTTTGTGCATCTTCCTCTAAAGCAACTGGTAATGGCTACTATTTGAAGCAAGGTGCTACTTCAAATACTTTGCTATTTCTGTGACTGCCGAAGGGAGTGACGTCAGTTCTCTATTTTGTGGATTTCAATTTCTGGGTTATCAGTACTCATTTATTCCTTAATGTGAAATTGGTACTTGGCTATTCCTTAATGGTATTTTCACCATTATTCCCTTGCCATACTCTTTGATAGGAAGTACTACAGAACAAGTTTTAGCAGTGTATCTGTATTTTTACTAGCATCTCATCTCCTTGGTGCGGTGACTGTGTTGGATGGCTCACCCTGTTCAGCCGCCCTTTTTATCTGAGGGAAAAAGGAGCAGTCTTTTCCACTTTTTGTTATCCTCTTGTGTTCCTATTTGGGCTCAACAGAAACGTCTGATTATATAGTGCCATTTCTCGTATTGTGTCACTTCCATTTACCATGAGCTGGGCTTGAATCCAAGAGTGAGAGGTTAAAGAATATGGTTTGTGTATCAAGTGCATCGCTGGGATAAGGAGAGTGCTCTCTAGATGCAGGGCATCAGTTTCCTCTTATTTATTCTTCTTGACTTGAAGGCATAAAGTCGAGGCAGAAACTTAATAAGTTGCTGCAGCCTTTACTCCCCAGCAATTGCTGTGGCTCTTAGTAAGTTTTTATGCACAGTGCACTGGAGTTCTTGGCCTTGGTCCTGTTGGGAAGGAAGCAATACAGCAAAACTGATCTGCTGATACACTGGAAGGCTGTGACATCATCCAGCGGGACCTGGACAGGCTGGAACGTTGGGCAAGGGGGAACCTCATGAAGATTAACTAAGGCAAGTGCAGAGTCCTGCACCTCAGGAGGATTAAGCCCTACACCAATACAGCTTGGGGGTTGACCTGCTGGAAAGCAGCTCTGTGGAGAAGCACCTGGAAGACCTGGTGGAAAACAAGCTAACCATAACCCAGAAATGTGCCCTCATGGCCAAGAAGGCCAGTGGTGTCTTGGGGTGCATTAAGAAGAGAGTGGCCAGCAAATTGAGGGAGGTTATCCTCCCCCTCTACTCTGCCTGAGTGAGTCTGTATCTGGAGCACCGTGTCTAGTTCTAGATTCCCCAGCTCAAGAAAGACAAGAAACTACTGGAGAGAGTCCAGTGGAGGGCCACAAAGATGATCAGGGGACTGGAGTATCTGTCTCATGAGGAAGGGCTGAAGGATCTGGGTCTGTTTTACTTGGAAAAGAGAAGACTGAGGAGGAGCCTTATCAATGCTTATAATTATCTGAAGGGCAAATCTCAAGAGGATGGGGCCAGACTCTTCTCAACAGCACCCAGTGACAGCACAAGAGACAAAAGCTCAAGCACAGCAAGTTCCACCTGAACATGAGGAAAAACTTCTTTACTGTGAGGGGGACAGAGCATTGGAACAGGCTGCCCAGAGAGGATATGGAATCTCCTCTGGAAATATTCAGAACCTACCTGGACACTTTCCTGTGCAACCAGCTGTTGGTGACCAGCTTTAGCAGGAGGGTTGGACTGGATGATCCCCAGAGGTCACTTCCAACCTCTACCATTCTGTGATTCTGTGAATGCTGTGGAATTAGGAGTTATTTATGGGCTGGGTAGAGCTGTCAGTGCAGCCAGGTAGCTTGTAGTGTTTTGACTCAGAAATACTGAAAAACTGAGGCAAGCACTTCCCAAAAGCAAGTGGTGTGCTATAAAGGTTACTGTACATATTTAGATCATAGAATTGTAGGATAGTTTGGGTTGGAAGGGACCTTAAAGATCATCCAGTTCCAACCCCCCTGCCATGGACAGGGATACCTCCCACTAGATCAGGCTGCCCAAGGCCCCGTCCAACCTGACCTTGAACACCTCCAGGGATGGATCATCAACAGCTTCCCTGGGCACCCTGTGCCAGTGCCTCACCACTCTCATGGTGAAGAAATTCTTCCTTATATTAAGCCTAAATCTGCCCTCTCCAGTTTACAGCTGTTGTCCCCCATCCTATCACTACAAGCCTTCGGAAACAGTCTCTCCCCACTTTTCTTGTACCCCCCTTCAGGTACTGGAAGGTTGCTATAAGGTCTTCTCGGAGCCTTCTCTTCTCCAGGCTGAAGAAACCCAACTCTCTTAGCCGGTCTAGGTGATAGTTTAAGTAGCAACGCTAATGGTAGATCAAAGCTAAAGTAGCTCTCTTGATGGTTTTAATCTTCAGAGTCTGTCTGAAAAAGTCTCCCCTGTGGCCTATTGTATTTTCTTCAGTTTCTTTGGGTGATTACATAAAAGCTTATCTCCTTGAGTATGGTTGTGTGACAATGAAGTGCACAACTCTAGCTATGCTCAAGGAAAATGACAGTGCTGTAATGGCTGCACTATTCAGACACAGTGAAAAAGCAGCAATTTCATGACAAGTAAGTTCACATTAAGAGTATTCGAGTGAGAGATGGAATCCAAGTCTGATGTAGGTAGGACAAAGATTGGAGAAAGATTTGATTTAGTAAAGTTTCAGATTACTTTTTTTCTTTTTCTGTCTCACCCAGCTTTTTATTGTTTGAATAAATGCAAAGAAAGAAATGGTTTTAAGTTTGGGGTTTCTCTTTGGCACAATCCCCTCCCCACTCAACTTCATGTGGGGAAATTATTTTAACAGTTTATAAAAGTGCCTTCAAGCTTAATATTCATATCTATATACAGGGCTTTTGTTTTACAGAAAGCTATGTTTCAGCCTTATGCATCCCTGCATCACCACAAGGGTTTCATTCCAGAGCCAGCTGACATCATTGCAATGTATCTCATCAATTTTTATGAGCTTTAGCTCTGTCTCCCAGTTTCCAGTGTTCAGGTAGGTGTTGTGATGCAGAAATCCCCACAGGAACATCTAGCATCCTCACGAGGCAACAATGTGAGTGAAAGACATTGAAGCCTCTCAACTTGGTCTTTTTACACTTTAATTTGAACTGATAAACTGGTGGGAAATCGAGTAACAAACAACTGAAAATACCGCTGGGCAGATATTTTTTCTTTATCTGTAAAGAAATTACTGTCCTTGCCAGAGTACTGGTGGTAGGAATAAAAACTTAGTGATAGGATGGGGGAAGGGTTGGCTAGAAATTGGAAGTGGGAAGATTTGGATTAGACATTAGGAAGAAATTCTTCACAGTGAGGGTGGTGAGGCACTGGCACTAGTTGCCCAGGGAAGTTGTGGCTGCTGCCTCCTTGGAAGTGTTGAAGACCAGGTTGGATGAGGCCTTGAGCAGCCTGGTCTGGTGGGAGGTGTCCCTGCCCATGTAAGAGGAGTGGAACTGGATGATCATTAAGGTCCCTTCCAACCCAAACCTATGATTGTAGGAGACTGAATGCCTTGCTTTAATACAGGCTTTCCTATTTCTGTAGTGTGTGTCGTTCAAAGGTAATCCGCAATGTTGCTGGTATTTCACACGATTTTCTAAAATACCCTTTAACTACAAGGCATGCATCTCTCTATTTTCTGCATTACTATCCCAAACTGGGATCCGCTGGAACTGAAGCTTTGACGCTTTGTCACTGAGAAATGAACTTCACGTTTTAGACATAGTACTTGGTTTCTGCAGACACCCTGATTGGATGCAATGGAAAACCAAAACAGTACGTGAAGGGAGTGCTAAAGGCCTGACTCAGACCAACTGGAGCAAGGAGACTTGTCTGTCTTGCTGTGGCTGTGCTGGTGTCTCTTTTTCTGTGTGTGTGTGTTTGCTGGAATGTAATTTGGTTCCTTGAGGCTCTCATGCTATTAGTTATAGCTGAAATGTTTCTCCAGGGAGCCACATAATTCTGTTTGGCGGCTGAATTTCAGAATTAGATGTTGTTTTCTTCATCAGTTTCTAATGTGCTGAATCAGTCAGGTTTCCAGATACTTAAATGAACTAATTCTACCAGGTAGAGTTAGTTATAGTGAGATAACATAGAAAGAAAATATATAATGGTAGGCAACATTGACCTGTCTTTACCTGTTTTTTATTTAAGCTTGCGGGAGAATTTATCTCTTGCAGATTTGCAGCACCATTACAAAGCAAGCTAATTATTTCTCTATTCCAAACCTCTGCATTAAGCACATTTTAGAAAATTTAGTTTTGCTACTCCTGGCTGAAACAATGTGCCTGGGAACACAAAGGAGGAGGATGCATGTTACCCCATTCCCAGGAAGCCAGTACAGAGCTGCTGCAAACTGGGGCAAATCATAGGTGTTACATTTGATTCTCCCTTCCCTTATCCTCTTTTATCTTAATCTTTTTTGATACTTCTATTAGTATAAAGGTTTGTGATACTCAGCATGCCCTACAGAGAGGGGTCTGTCTGCCAGAACAATAAGGCACTTTTGCCTGTTTCCTAAGTTTTGTGTTTGCTGGGGTTGTGGTTTTGGAGTTACAGGCTTCCATACCAATACAGATGTCCTGGCTTGAAACAAAAGCTGGATGCAGTCAGTGTTTATCCAGGTACAATGAAAACCAGTGCCTGAAATCCGTATTTAAAATGTAAGTGGATTCTGAGCCTCAGTACACGTGGCAGTGACTGCTCTGGAGCTCCTGTGAGCCACTGTCACAAGAAGCAGTGGAGAACAGGGTGGAGGTCCCTGCCAAAAAGGCGGGGATGTGGGGAATGGTTATCTGGAGTAAAATACGAGAAACTGAGAAGCCAGCTTCCTTCATGGAAATACTAAAAGGTGCGAAGCAACCTGTTTAGAGGTGGAGTGGCTAAGAGATGGATTCAGCCCAATAGTGAGCCATGCTCTTCGAGATATATATAAGAAATTAGGAGGTTTGAGCAAGGAAAACTGGGAAACAAGTGTAAGAAATTATAAGGATACTCACAGATAATAAGAAATGGGAAACTTTTTTGATATACATGACTGGGATCACTGAAATACACTGAATTCTGTTGGTTTTGGGCACTGAACTAATAGCAATTTGTCTGCCTTTCGTCACTCTTCTAGAACAGGTATCAGCAGGACAGTATGCTTTGTGCTGAGCATCAGAATTGGAGAGATGAACAGGCAAAAAATAAAGCACTTCAGTTATATTTTGACTTTTTTTAAATGCTTTGATTACATGATTAATTAGAGAGAGAAAAATAAAACTTTTCTAAACTAGAACTTTCCTTTGAACTGTTTTTTCTGTAAGTGAAGCTTCATCACATCAAAGCTTCTAGGTGCTTTATGCTGTAGAAATCAGTAACAGAATTGGGAAGAGCTGAGTTAGGGGTCTCTGCCCCTCGCTGTAATGTTTTCTGTGCTCATAGAAATCGAAGAGAGGCTCATTTCCCAGCTGTAAACTGGCATTTCATTGCTAAAATTACCTGCTTTTTGCTGGCTTATTATTTTCTAAGCAACTGAAACCAGGGTATTTTGGATTTTAATGCATGCATATTTCTTGTAAGCTAGAAAATGCAGGGATGTTGTGATTATAATTCTTGTAAAATACCATGCAGAGATAATTCTTGTGAGGATGCTAAACATGCTTAGCTCCAGCAGCAGGCATGTTTGTGGTGACTCCCTGTGTTCAGCATTTATGCATATATGCATATATAGCACCCATTATAATGTTTACATTTAAAAACATGTAAAGTTTTAGCCTGATATACCTATTTTGAGCAGTTGTGATCCATTCAAAGTGATCCATTTCAAAGTCTCCGTGGCAAAGTGGAACCTTTTGGCTTTGGATGTAGATTGACTTTAATAAGTATGACAATACAAGGAAGCCTGACTTAGTAATTATTTGATATAATTTATATGCAAATGAGGACTTCAGATTCTGTCAGTAATGCCTTTGTTCTCATCCTCAGCTCATTGGTTTTCATCAGCATGCAGTGTAGTCCTTTTCAAGGTCATGTTGGGAGGGGAGGATTGAGTTCCGTTTTCCAGCTTGGTTTTACTATAGGCACGCAGGGCTGAAGCTTTCTGGGAAAGCTTGTTGTCAGTGGAAATTGCAAGTATTCTTCTCCTTTCCTTCTGCCAGCAATGAATTTGGCCCTTTCAGTCTTATTAAATGCTGCATGCTAATGTTTTAATTGCAAAAGTAGTTGAAGGCACTGGTAATGAGGCGTGGAATCTCTAACCTGCAGGTTGTCAGCTAAATCCATTCCATGATGGGAGTAATTTAAAGACACTTCAGTTGGCTTCCAGTGTGAAATGATGGGGATTTATGTTTACTTCGAAGTAAACAAGAGTTTCCTTTTTTTAATCATAAATAACGCTAGTCACTCAGTGCTTCAGTAAGCTTGGAGACAAGGACAAGGAATAAAGTGGAAGAAAGCAGTGCTAGCATTGATCTTTTCAGGTCTGTTTAGAGCTAATTGTTAGGACAATATATATTCACATTATTGGTTTTGTGGAGGATTATCTTGATTTGTCATATCAGCATTCTCACAACTGTTTTCATTTGCTTTGGACCAAAAGTCAGGGAACTGACTGGAAAAGCAGCTCACCTGGATGCTTTCAAGACATGTTACTGGATCAGAATTCTTTTTTTCTTCAAAACTGTGATGCTAGACTGCTAGCTAAAATAATTCAAACTGCTAAAATGAAGAGTTATAATGGAAAATAAACATATTTTTATTAATCATTGCAAAAGAGATTTTTAATTTTAGCAGTACTGTTGTGTCTTCTGGGTTGATTAACCAGAGCAACTTGTTTGCTATTCTCCTTGCATCAAGGATGGTTTAGTATTCTCTCTTTGTCAAATGCAATAAACACTGTCACCAGTAATTATTTAGAATTCTCAGTCTGTTGTCTACTATCTACTTGTTACTGATCATTGAAAACAAAAATAAATTAAATACACTCATGTAAGCTGAGTTTGATATATGACTTGGTAGCAGGGCTTTGGTTTGAGTACTTAATGTGGGCGGCAGACATGAAAATGAAGGTGGCGTATACCTTGCTGCATTTGTTCTTTCAGAAGGGTTTGGATCAGTTTGGATTTACTGTTTTTATGCAAGCATGTAAAATAACTCTCCTAGACAATTTTTCTTGTCATTTTTCACCTGGACACTGGGTATGGTTCAAAGAGAGAAAAAAAAAAAAGAAACGTTTTATGAGGTGTCCTGAAATGGTTCCTAGAAGTCAATTTGTTTGGACGGGAAAATTATGTGCTAAAATTTTTGTGCACTTTGATGGTGAGGGTGAAGAGGACTGTACCCGAGCACTTCTGTACTTATACTGGAAGGATGAAACCTGGTGATTAGTGATGCTGTGTGACTTACTTTAGTGATGCCACCAGGGCCATTGTCATTTACACTTGCAGATTCAGCTTATGCAAGTTTAGTATTTCCCTGCTTCAAATGGCTGCTACAAATGGCAATTTGATAGGAAAAGAATATACTGAGGCTAGATTTTCAGGTCACATCTCATTTTGCTGGTTTCAAGATATGTTAAGAGCCAGTTTTGAGGAAAGGTTACGTTTAAACCTGTTCTGTCTTAAGTTGGGTCAAAATCAGGGTACTGTAACGAGCTAATACCCACTCTACCATCTCTGTTTTCAATAACCGTCAGGTTTTTAATTTTTGCCTATACTTGGGAACCATATATTCCTCTTACTTAAGGCAATTTTCTCACACTCATTTTCATGTTAAAGTAAAATGTGTTACCTCAGTAGGAGACTGTGATGACTCTATTGCTGTAAGCATCAAGCGAAAATCATTTTCCAGTCTTGTAATTATCCTCTTATGAAAAGCTTAATGAAACACTTTCTGTTATAGGTTGGCTGTGATCGCAGCAAAAACCTTGTGGATATTTGTGGAGAAAAAAATTTCCAGGCTTTTGTCTGCGATGCCCTGTCGGTGCCAATCTGCAGTGGTTCTTGTGATGCCTGCATTTCTATTGCTGTAATCCACCATTTCTCAACAGCGGTGAGTCACCCCTCTCTATGCTATGCTGCAGTGTTTTTTTTTTGCTGTGCAAAGCTATTAATGTTATAAAAGACCTGCTTGTCTGGGCTCATGGAAATAAAAGGGAAGAACAGAATGCAGGGAGATCAAAGGTTCGCACTTGGTGTATGCACTTGTCAGAGCTGAGTTGAGCTGCTCATAGAATCACTTGGTTAGAAAATGAGGCCTATGAGGTCATTGAGTCCAACTGTACCTGTCCACTACTAAACCAGATCCCTAAGCACTTCATCTACCAATCTTTTAAATACCTCCAGGGATGGGGACTCAACCACCTCCCTGGGCAACCTCTGCCAGTACCTGATAAACCTTTCGGTGAATAAATTTCTCCTAATGTCTAATCTGAATCTCCCCTGGTGCAACTTGAGGCCATGTCTTCTTGTCCTATCATCTGTCACTTGGCAAAAGAGACCAACAACCACCCCCTACAACCTCCTTTCAGGCAATTTTAAGCAGTGATATGGTATCCCCTCAGCCTCCTTTTCTCCAGGCTAAACAACCCCGGTTCCCTCAGCCACTCCTCATAACCCTCATGCTCCAGTCCCTTCACCAGCTTCATTGCCCTTCTCTGGGCATGCCCCAGCCCCTCAGTGTCCTTCTTGTAGTGAGAGGCCCAAAATTGAACACAGTGTTCGAGATGTGGCCTCAACAATGATGAGAACTGGGGCACGATCACTTCCCTGGTCCTGCTGGCCGCGTTGTTTCTGATAATGGCCAAGATGCCATTGGCTTCTTATGCTGATGCTGCTTCTTAGGCTTTCTCTTTGTACTCTTCCTCTGCTTATCAGGTGCTCTTGCTCCTGCTGGCACTTTGATCTTTATGTTTGTATTTCATTTTCATCTGTTTACAATGAATGACACTGGAGAAGGGTGTTCTGCTTTGGGAGTCAGAGATATGTTACTTCCCAGCTCGGATCTTGAGCAGATCTCATGTTTTGTTTTCCTCTGTGCGTTTGTTGTCCATCTGCAAAGAACACCAGGGACACTGCTAATATGCCATATCTCTGGGCCGTCTAAGCTTCTCTCAGCATGAAATATGCAATTGTGACAAGGTTTTTAGACCGTGGAACCATAATCTGAGGTGGGGCCACTGGCCTCTCCATACCAGAAATGCAGTGAATGTTTCCAAATGCAGTAAAAAAAAGTAGGAAGAAGTCTGTTTTGGAGAAGACTGATGCGTCTTCATTTGGGTGGTCAGAGGAACTATGCATAAGCTATAGATCTGACTCCTTCATCTGCAAACTTAGGGTGTGTATCATCAGGAATGGTCAATCTAGATCAGGGATTTTGGATACTGAACAGCCTTCTTGAAGAAGCATGTGCCATTTCCAGCTGGGCTGATATGTCTGAGAAATCCTGCTCAGCACAGCATTGTTTTCAAATTGAAAGAGAATTGTGTTCAGAAAAGTGTCCTGGCTTGCACGTAGCAATGAACAAGAAGATGAATAGTGGAATGGTAAGGAGGAATTGCTGTCATTCCATCTCCTGTCTTTTTGTTTATGTAGTAGCTTCACACCTTTGCTTTTCCTTTATAGGAGAGGAGACTGGCTGCTATCCGTGAACTAGCCCGGCTTCTGAGACCTGGTGGAACAGCACTCATTTATGTCTGGGCAATGGAGCAAGAGTACAAAAACCAGAAGTCTAAATACCTTAAGGAAAAGAGTGGTAGTAAAGACAAGGAGGAGGAAATCAATACTGGCACAACCCAGAGACTGCTTAGTGATCAAATGCCTGATAACCGCAGCCAAGACTCAGCATGTTCTGACCAACTCCTTAATGACACAAAGGACAAAGGCTGTGACGCAAAATCAGTTGCAGACTCCAGACTGCCTGTTCACACTAACCGAACCTCCTTTCACTCTCAAGATTTGTTGGTTCCCTGGCACCTGAAAGGTGACACTGAAAAGAAAGGGGAAGGTGGCAGTACAGCGTCATTTCCAGCTGGTTTTAAGGAATTGCAAGATCTCAGCTCTGTTTTCCACCGTTATTACCATGTATTCTGTGAAGGGGAACTGGAAGCAGCATGTAGATCCTTAGATTGTGTGAGAGTTCAAAAGAGTTACTATGATCAGGGCAACTGGTGTGTGGTTCTAGAGAAGTTGTAGCCCATGGTGTTTCCTCTGTTGTTTGTGGCAATTTGTTTGTTTTTTACACTGTAAAAGGTATTTTTAATGCAGGCTGCTGCAATTACCTCTTCTAAAATAGCAGAATAAAGATTGCTTATTGAATTAATAATAGTAACTAACACTGTGTGCGTATGTTAACAAAATAATGGCCAAACCCGGATACTACCTCTGCTGAGTATTTATTTTACTTTTGTGAGTTACAGTGAAGAGGGCTGAGTGGGAAAGTACTCACCATGAAAATCAGTAAGGTCGTTGTTGAGCTTTAAAGGCAAAGGGCTTGGTTTTCTCTTTTGTAACACTGGTTTATACTGATATAGCTGTAGTGGCCTCCTTACAGCCCACAGGTAGTTGGAATGGTGCTCTGGACAGAAAGAGCTGTTTGGGGTATGAAACTGTGGGTCAGGGAGAAAGGAGTGATGACATGTGAAGCGGTTTAGCTGAAGAATCAAAACATTGCTTAAAGTTCAGTAGAGGGTCCTGACTCTTTTCGTGTCTTGTCAGGGGTCTCAGGTCTTTTCAGTTTAATATTTATTCTCTTTTCTTGGTAATGGTACTAATGATTTCCTCAAGGGGAACTGGAAAGACAGCAGTGGGACAGCACAGCCCTTTTTTCTTCTCTGTGACTTTCAAGCACCCACAATTCATGCTATCACTCCCCAGATTTCTCTGGCTCTTCATTGTAGTGTTGTTTGAAAGCTCCCCTGAGGTGTGAAGTTGCCCACCTGGGATACCTGACCAGCCTGCCTTCCTTTGAGCGCAGGGCTCTGTGCCTGCAGCACCCAAGACTCGTGGTGGGGTGCCAGCTCAGATGCCTCTGGTTAAAAAACAGGAAAAAGATTGAAGTAAAGGCAATATCGGTGAAAATTTTCTATGGATTGGTCTCAATCCCTAAGTGCTAGCAGTTGGACAAGACTTATTTATTATGAGTCAAAAGAGCAAGGAACTGGAGTAGGTGGGAACTGGTGCTAGGCTGACTGACTCACAGCAGCCATTGCTTCATCTGGCCTTGCTTTGCTTTGCTTCCAAAGAGTCTGTGGAGAAGAAGATCTCATTCTTCAGCTGCACGTGTTGTCTGTGTAGTAGCAGCTCTGTCCTAGCTGATTTTTGGGCCACAGGGAGGCAGAGAGGCATGTCCATGACAGATGAGCCTTCCTGGGCATGTTCAGGAGTTGTTTACACTCATTCAATAAATACCACGTAGCTGGGAAGTGTTGGACTTCCTATGCACGTGTAGTTTGGCTCTTCTGATATGGCAGTGTGACTGATGCTTTTGTGTAGGCTGAGATATTCTTTCTTCTTGATGACATTTGTGATCAGGCTGTTGGGCATTTACTGATCCAGACCTAGTGATGTCAACAGGCCCTGGTGTTGTCAGGGGAGACACGGAGCTGGAAAGTGAAGAACTAACACTGTTACTTGTGCAGTTTCTATCACTGGATCAACTCACTGTTCGAACAGTGCTCTGGGTGTGCAGATACACAGGAGAAGGCAGTAGCCACTCCAAGCCTTGATTTAAAAAGTCCGTGATACAGAAACGGAGTCCAAAGAATGAAGTTGATGCCATAGGCAGAGATAGGAGCATGATCCATTCCCTGACTGTACTGCAGGACCGAGCTACCCGTCTGATCTTAAAACATTCACAGTATAGCAAACTGTTCGTTTTCCACCTCTAGACAACTGTTGCAGATGGAGTGGTGCATTTCACTGGTAAGAGAGAAGGAGCAATGTGTTTATGGATATAAAACAAAGTTTGATAGTAAATATGACAGTGGTTTACAAGGTTCGATGGCAAAGTACACTTGATTATTTACTGCGTAGAGGACAGGGTCAAACAAAACTGTCAGGGAGACCCTCCCATTGAGCCAAAATGTTCAGAAAGGACCCCCTTCCTTTCTAAACTCCTTTTCAGAGATGAGTTTAGGTGCAACGGAATCCAGATTTTACTTCAGACCTGGTCAGCAGTTTATCTCTAAAGGATTATATATGTGCAATCAGTCCTTCATATCACTTAGCTAAGATCTCAGAGTTAACATGCTATTAGTCACCAAGGATCTCTTGTGGCAAGGAATCTCTCAACCTCAGAAAGTAACCTTGAAAGGCATCCATAATGAAGGAGAGAAACTGGCGTGCAGCCCACTGCCATGTAGGAGAGCTCAGTGGTCTCTGAGCTGTCCGCTGTGGAGTAAGAAGCTTGACTTGTAGTTGTATTTGCACACTGAGTGCAGATGCCGGTTTCTTCCAAAGCTGGCTTGAGTTAGACACCAACCAGCACAGTGGCCGAGTGGGCGCGCTACCGTAGATTATTAGCCCTGGGCTCTTGTGGTGTTATCTGTCTCCCTTGAATCCACCTTGAGCCAGATGGATGCAACCATCAGACCAAATGCATCATGACCACTACTGGTGCTTACTTCTTGATCAGGTTTATGGACAAATGTCTGGGTGGTGTGTATGTGTGTGCACGTACAGCGTAGCAAACTGTTCATTTCCCACCTCCAGACCACTGCCTCCTCCCTGCACTTGCTCAGTGAGGCTTGAGAGGGGCTAACTGTGGCTCTTGCAGTCAGTATGAAGGTTCCCATACGCTAAAGTGTAGCCTACAGGCAGTGATCCTGTGTGTGTGAGAAGTCACTGGGGCTGATATCTGTTCTCTGGCTGTGCTTTTTGCTTCTCCTTTGCCTCTTGTTTGTCTCCTGCTAATCATTGCTATTTGCGGTTTTCTTCTTCCCGTGTCCTAGAGGGGAACTTGTCCTTGTTTCTGCTCCCAGCTGGGCAGACAGTAGCTCTGGGAAAACACACAGGAGTGTGCTGTGAGTAAATGGCAACACTGAATAATAGATACCTTACCTGAAGGGAGCCTACAAGAAGGCTGGGAAGGGACTTTTTACAAGGGCATGGAACGATAGGACCAGGGAAAATGGCTTTAAATTGCAAGAGGGAAGATTTAGATTAGACATTAGGAAGAAATTCTTCACAATGAGGGTGGTGAGGCCCTGGCACTGGTTGCCCAGGGAAGTTGTGGCTGCCCCATCCCTGGAGATGTTCAAGGCCAGGTTGGATGGGGCCTTGGGCAACCTGGTCTAGTGAGCCGTGTCCCTGTCCATGGCAGGGGGGATGGAACTGGATGATCTATATGGTCCCTTCCAACCCAAACCATTCTATGAATCCATGGTATTCAAGTTAAGAAAACTTAATGAAGCATGGCAAATCAACTGTGAGACCTGGGTTGTTATTTTACTTTCACTTGGCATGACCTACTGCTAAGAAACCTGCCTACCAGTTAATAAGACTATACGTATGTTTTGCAAAGCACACCAGCATGCCGTTTTCTTCTGGGATACTTCCAGAAAAGTTGCATTTCCCACTGGGGGCCCATTTTCAGAGGAGCCTTGCATAACCCAGTTCTGCATCGAGGTCCTGAGCACTGGGCATCAGCCCTGGGATGCTGTGTTTGGGTGCAGCAGCACACCTGGTACCCAGGTGGGTGAGGGAGTGGAGTGATCCCAGGCGGCTCCCCAGGGCAGTGCCATGCAGCATCAGTGTGTCACTGGTGACAGAGGACAGGGGTAGTCTCTGCTGGGTGTCTGTGCAATGACTAACTCACTAGATTGGGCTGCCTTTCATTTCTTATTACTTACAGAAAGTAGGAGGACCTCGTCTCTTATGCTCTTTATCTGTGTGGGCACTTGTTTGTTGGTGCCTGGATACCTGCTGAGTGCACAGCAGCTACTGTTCCGTTCACCTGGATGTACATTTTCCACAAGGATATACAATCTGCTCGCAAGAAATGTGAAGAAGTCCAGAATGCTGCCATGTCTTGACCTTGTGTAACAAATGAGGAATCAGGTCTGCAGAAGTACTTGCTTATTCAATGTAAAATCATAGAATGGTCTTGGTTGCATGTAACCTTAAAGATCAACCACTTCCAATCCCCTGTGATGGGCAGAGACACTTCCCACCAGACCAGGGTGCTCAAGGCCCCATCCAACCTTGCCTTGAATGCTTCCAGGGAGGGGGCAGCCACCATTTCCCTAGGCAGCCTGTTCCAGTGCTTCACCACTCTCATCATGAAGAATTTCTTCCAAATGTTTAGTTTAAACCTTCGCCCTTCCACCGTACTCTTTTTCTGACTGAGGAGAGCACAGATGTGCTGCCTTCAGATTAACTGCTGGCTCACATCTGGGAATGCTGTTAAGCGCTGTCCCAGCCTAGGGCTCAAATGTACCAAGTTGACACAAATTCTGAACAGGGCTTTGTGTATCAGAGATCTCTTCTTCTCAGGCCACGCGGCTTCCCACAGACCTCTGCTGCTTCCCTCTGCTTCGCCAGCGGAGGCAGCATTAGGCACTGTCTGGTGTGACATTAAGCATTTCTGGACTGCCAAGGCTTATTAATGTCATTTCTGGACTGATACATAAACAAAGAGATCAGATTCTCTCTCTCCCTGGTTCTGCACCTGGGATGTCCAAGGGAAAAGTCAGACTTTGCTATTGGCCTCTGAATACCATTGATATTCCTGCTGCGAGGTATTCCCTTCAGCCAGCTGCTTTTATCTAAGTGACAGCAGCATTTCCCATCCATTCAGCCCTGACCCAGAGCAAAATCTGTCACCTTCCTTGCCCCAGGCAGGCCGATGGTGGTGGATCTCAGCTGGTACTGGTTCTGGAACGGGGTTTTGGAATGGAGAACATTGGCTTGATGTGTTGGATTGCACGTGCTGTACAATGGAGATTTTCCTGGTGTTCCTAAGGGCTGTGAGCCGGAGACTGGTGCCGGGAGCACATGAGTTCTTCAAAGGTGTTGGAACAGTTGAAATAACTCTGGCACCCTCTGAGGCCTGAAAACATTCTGAAATATTTCTTTGATTAAACCCAGGCAGTCTTTTCAGATGCTCTGAGAGGAATCAAGCACTGAAGGAGAAAATGAGAAGGGAGGACGGCAGGTAGGTGTTTACAAAATGTATTGCAGAGGTTTATGGAGGATCTCATGACGACACAGAACTACGTGCTACATGACTGCCCTCCGCTTGCCCTTTTTTACCTCCTGGATATGTAATAAGCTGAAACTCCTTAAGGTCAATGGTTGGATTTAAATGTTATGTGTCTCACAGCGCAGTGGTTTTCATAATAATTATGTTCCCTGTTTTGGCCTTATTTAAATAACAAATGTGCTTAAATGGTTGTTCATTTGCAATCTAGAAGATAAAGGGAAGGATCTATGTGGATATGACCTGTGCAGTGAATGCCGATGCCTCTCCTGCAGCTTCCTCCCTGCGTCCCAGTCATCCTCAAAGTGCCTCAGTGCACCCAGGAGTTGGGTGGTGGGAATTTCTGCTCTGGCTCAAATGCAACCCTTGGTTTAGCTCTGAGCCTGTGCAGGCAAATGTCTGGTGGTGTGACCAGAGGTGGCTGGTTTGGGGGTCACTGCCCCCTTGTTCCCAGCCTCCTTTTCCAGGGGCCACGAGGCCACCCCACCTGACCCTGCATCAGACAGGCCTGTCTGTAGATGTGTTGCACTGTCCTGCCCTGACAAAACAAGGGCTTCAGAGCATTTGTGGGCTTCAAGCTGAGTGCACAAATGATGGGATTTTTTTTTTCCCGGGGACAGACAGAAAAATGAAACCTGCAAAGCAACAAGGGCTTCTCTTAACTTCAGAGAGGTTCTTCAGACTCATGTCCTGGTGCAATGCGCGAGTGAAAAAAACTGTCCCAGACCTCAGAGAGTCTGGGTTTCATTTTTAAAGAGCAATTAATTCACCTGGCTAATCATTTTCCTGCAGGAAGCAGTTCCTCCCATAATGCAATTGTTTGGCTTTCCCTGGGAACAACTGTAGATTCTGTTTCTGGAGACTGTTTTTAACAGGGCACGTTTTCAAACAGGTATAGTAGCGGACAGGTGCGGTTGCACTTGATGATCTCAAAGGCCTTTTCCAGCCTAGGTGTACTACGAATTTATGCTTAGTTGGAAGAGGCTTACGACAGCAGCTGGCACACGCATGCTGACTGTGTTGCTTTGCTGACTGAGAGCCCAGAAAAGCTGCATGGGGACCACAGCTTCTCTTCAGGGAACTTAAAGGACTGGCCATAGCAGAGCAAACAGAAGATGAGCTCCTTTACTGCTCCTCAAGGCTATATGAAGTCAGCGTAGAGGAGAATGCAGTGGGAAAGGTGATTTTCTCTGGTTTGGAACTTCTCCAGGAGTTTTAAGATGATGGAAGAATTTGTGACAGATTCATATGTCAGTCTTTGATCAAAGCATCAAAATCTACTTGAGAATCTGTATCTGGTGTAGCTTCCAAAAGATAATTCTAAGAGAATATTGAATATTTAGGTCTTTACTGAGCAACTGAAGTCTCAATTTTGCTACTCACTTGAGTTTTTATTTTCCTGTTTAGTGTTTGGTTTTTTCAGAACTGTCTCTCTATTTTTGGTTGAGTTTATCAAGATCTTTATTTTTCTGTGCACAACAATTTCAATATAGTTTTGCTGAAATCTGTGATGAAAAATTTGTGGATGTGTTTAGTGGAGTTCTGCATGTGAAAAAAAAATTTTCCATGTGCAAGAAAAAATACAAAAATCTTTAAGCTTTCGTTTTAAGTATATTCCTTGTTTATCAAACATTGAAATACAAAGCCAATACAAACCCAAATCCCAAGTACCATCTCATCACAAGCCATGCTTCAGCCTTTGGTCTGGCTAGTTAGTCTGTTTTTTTCCATTTTATGATACCTCTCCAGCGGTATTTCACGTAGGGTTTGGTTCCACAGGCATGTTCCTCACCAGCAAAGGCAAACTGAGATGTATCTTCTCTTAAGGTGCAGATCCCATCTCTCAGCTACGCTGAAGGAGGATATTAAGAAGAAATTTTTTTTACTGTGAGGGTGGTGAGGCACTGGAAGAGCTTGTCCTGAGAAGTCATGGCTGCCCCATCCCTGGAGGTGTTTATAGCCAGGCTGGATGGGTCTTTGAGCAACCTGGTCCAGTGGAAGGTGTCCCTGCCCACGGCAGGGGGGTTGGAACTGGATGATCTTTAAGGTTCCTTCCAACCCAAACCAATCTATGATTCTATGAAAACTCTGAGATGGCTGCACGGAGAAAAATTACATGAGATACATGATTTGTAGGGGGAAAGAGGCAGATGAGACTGCCCCAGCTCAAGGTTCATCCATGGACTGATGCGGATATGTACTAAAGGCCCAGATGCCAGGAGATGGTATTTGATACCCTCCAACGCTTTCACTTTGCTTAATCTCTCCTTATTTTTTACAAGTATATTGCTGTGTTTATAATAAGCGTTTTTAAAAAGTGACAGCTGAATTACAAACCATCAGGACAGAGAAATCACACATTTCTGTGTCAGCAAACAGCATTCCAGTTTCTTTTCTTCTGGAAAAGCTGTTGAATGGTTGGTGAGGATTTAGGAAGCTTCACAGTTCAGACAAATCTGCCAGATATTCAGCCTTTAGTCCTGCTCTTAACAGAAAAAGCAATTAATATGTACCAAAGATATAGATATTTAGGTCCAAGTTTTTTCTCCCTCGTAAGTTTTATGTGCTCAGAGTGGTTTGGGAGTTACAGGAATAAAAAGTCTAGAGCTGAGGATAATTCATCCTTTTATCAGACACATTGCAGACATGTTCAGAGAGGCAACATATTAGTGAAAGTTTGAGAAACAGAATGGTAGTCTGATGCCGATGCAGAGAGAAGCCAGTGGTTGTTCATGTTGAAAATAAAGGATCTCCTGGGTAGAATGACATTTTTTTTATGCTGCACCTGCAGATCAGACCTAGCTGCTGGTAGGATGCGCATCTCTCTAGCCTGGACAGAGCCAGGTCTCTCATAACTGTCCGTGCTGTGACTGATTTGTGTTTTCATCCAGCATTGCTCAAGGTATCTCTGAGTTCAAGGAGACTGAAGACACCTGCACTGGTGTTAGGTTATTTGCTTTTATGGGGACAGCCATGGACTCAACTCTGTCGCTCAGATGAATCACAGAGAGTCAGATTCCCCTACAATTCTTCCGTGCCAGACTTGAAGGTCACCGAGTCCAGGAGATGAATTTACAGTCCTGCATATCCTTCTCCACTCCTTCCGATTCAGAGGCATGAAGCAAAGGAGCAGCAAACAGGCAATGTATACTTCTTGATGAAGACGTTTGGAGTCAAGAGCTCCAAGAAGCTCTTGACATCTTGGTCTCCTGGCTCCTGATATGTATTTCTACAGCATCACACATGGTGGAATCAGAAGTGGACCATACAAAAGGGGCTCAGTCCCATGGAGCTGTGATTAGGATGCCTGGAGAATGGGTCACCTCCTGAGGCTTGAGCATAACTTTGAAACGTAAATAGGAGGTAAGTGAAGAGCTGCTTACTGATGGGAATGCACAAAGCAGAACTGTGAGTTCTGGAGCTACTGGAGAGAGTCCAGCAGTGGACCACAAAGATGATAAGGGGACTGAGGCATCTCTCTTATGAGGAAAGGCTGAGTAAGCCTGGTCTGTGTTGCCTGGAAAAGGGAAGACTGAAAGGGAACCTTATCAATGCTTATAAATAACTAAAGGATGGATGTGAAGAGGATCATAGAATCATAGAATCATCAGGTTGGAAGAGACCCACCGGATCACTGAGTCCAACCATTCCTATCAATCACTAAACCATGCCCCTCAGCACCTCGTCCACCTATGCCTCAAACACCTCCAGGGAAGGTGACTCAACCACCTCCCTGGGCAGCCTGTTCCAGTGCCCAATGACCCTTTCTGTGAAAATTTTTTTCCTAATGTTCAGCCTAAAGGATGGGGCCAGACTCTTCTAAACAGTGCCCAGTAACAGGACAAGGGGCAATGGGTATAAACTGGAGTGGAGAGAGTTCCACCTGAACAGGAAGAACTTCTTTATTGTGAGGGTGACAAGAGCACTGGAACAGGCTGCCGAGGGAGGTTGTGGAATCTCCTTCTCTGGAGTTATTAAAAATCTTTCGGGGTGCGCTCCTGTGCAACCTGCTGTAGGTGAACCTGCTTTAGTAGGGATATTGGACTGGATTATCTTCAGAGGTCACTTCCAGCTCTGACCATTCTGTGGTTCTGTGAATTCTGTGACTTCTGCAAATGCTCAGGCCTACAAGGCTATTGAGTGGAAAGTTTTCTCATTGCAATTTTAAATGTGCGGTGTTTTGGATCAACACACAGTTGCTAACAGGACAGCTTGTTCCTTTTGGGGTCAGGTGTCCTTGAACCAGCTTTTGTTTTGTATCAGAGTCATAAGTGCTCGAGTAAAAGGCACGTTTGGGCTCTGGTGTGGCTGTGAAATGAAGGCTGTAGAAGAAAGAGCACATCATATTTCAAACCTGACAGAAGGAAAGGGCATGGGGCTGAGGGCTCTGTGGAGTTGCTTTGCTTTGATATTTTCTGTTTAAGCACTGATGAAGGGAAGGGCCTGGAGGAACATGCACAGAGAGCTGCACACTTCTGAGCTTGCCGGGGAGTTGCTCAGTCTGCGTGGTGCCATGGAGAAGACAGCTATGCTGTTGCTGTTGTGTGTGGAGACAGAGAAACAGAAACATATTAGATATACAGAAAATGTATTTAGATACCTGTATCTCCCAAGCGCAGGGTCAAGACATCATTTAAATTTAGTTTTCTGATGCCTCTTTAGGAAGTGTGGCTATTTGCCATGGGCCACCACAGTTATGATGTGTCTCTGAGGGTGGCTGGTTGAGGATCTGGTCTTCACAGTTTGTCTTTCTGCAGGGAAATGTGGCAGTTCAGGTAACAGAGCTACAGACTTGGCAGGTGATTCTTGACTCCCATATTATATTAACAGAATTATAGAATGGTTTGAGTTGTAAGGGACCTTAAAGATCATCCAGTTCCAACCCCCCTGCCATGGGCAGAGACATCTCCCAGCAGACCAGGCTGCTCAAGGCCCCATCCAACCTGGTGTTCAACACTTCCAAGGGGTGGACATCCACAACCTCTCTGGACAACCTGTGCCAGTGTCTCACCACCCTCATTGTGAAGAATTTCCTCATAACATCTAATCTAAATATTGTTCTTTATGTGAGAAACAGAAGGAAAAATACAACTCTTTTGCTTGGCCATAGAGCCTTTCACTGCAATAGCATGCTTTCAGGATTTAGGGTAAAGTCCTGTAAATGTCCTCCAGCAGGAAAAGTTCACATGGTTTTCTGCTTTACAGAAAAACATACATTATTGTGTAGACAGAACCACATTGTCATGCACAATCACATCCCTCTTGTTCCCTGTCCCTAGAATCACAGAATCACAGAATCATTAGGTTGGAAAAGACCTTTGAGATCATCAGCTCCAACCATACCTGTCCACTACTAAATCATGTCCCCAGCTACCTCATCTACATGTCTTTTAAACACTTCCAGGGATGGTGACTCAACCACCCCCCGGGCAGCCTCTGACAGTGCCTGAGAACCCTTTCTGTGAAGAAATTTTTTTTAATGTCCAATCTAAACTTCCTCTGATCCAGCTTAAGGATCTTGTCCTATCACTTGGGAGAAGAGACCAACACCCTCCTCTCCACAACCTCCTTTCAGGTAGTTGTAGAGAGCAATAAGGTCTCCCCTCAGCCTCCTCTTCTCCAGGCTAAACAGCCCCGTGTCCCTCAGCCCCTCCTCGTAAGCCAAGACTAAACTGTGTTCAGAGTCAGGTTGTTTGGGGCTTTGAGCAACCTTGTCTAGTGAAAGATGTCCCTGCCCAGTATGGCAAGGAGTTGAACAAGACAATCTTTGAAAGTTCCTACCAATTCCAATCTTTCTACGATTACTGATTCTCCCATTGTGACTTGATCCTTTGTTTTGCTTCTGAGGCAGCTCTAATCTTCCTGTCTCACTGTAGGAAAGCTGGAACAAAATTGCATTCCCTCAGTTTCATTCCATTTGTCCGAGTCTGATTTGTGTGCCAGCCTCCTTTAAACAGACACAGAAGTGCTGCTTTGCATAAAGAGTAAAGCCACCAGGAGTATGGTTGAACATACAACTGGTTTATAAAAAGAGCTATGAATCCATGTGGTGTCACGTTCCCCAGACCTTCCCTGCTATTTCCAGGGAGTCAGCAAAGAACTCAGTGTTTACCTTATATAATACAGACTAAGGTTTTATAAACTAAGGTTTTATAAACAAACTTTCAGTGGGTGTTTGTGTTCATCTGTTTCTTAAGTGGTTAGAGAAGACATGCCTGGCAGCTCTTACCAGATGTGTTTACAAGGTGCTGCACCAAAATTTACTGCTGCATCTGGATGCTGTCAACTGAACTAGATTTAGCACTTTGCATTGCAGCTTCTCGCTTCAGTGGTGCCCCGGTTTCAGCACAGTTCCAGGAGGATTCAAAAAAGAAACAGAATCATAGAATAGTTTGGGTTGGAAGGGACCTTAAAGATCATCCAGTTCCAAACCCCCTGCCACGGGCAGGGACACTTCCCAGTAGATCAGGCTGAAATGAAATAGCTCAACTACGTGCTTAGATTTTTACTTAGGCATGTGGTTTTAGTTCCTTTTATAAAATTATTCAGGCAGCTGCTGTTCATTTTCTTGCACTAATCCCCACTGAGGAAATGTTTTATTTTTTAAATATGTCTTTCAATAGAGGCTGGGAGAATAAGGAACAAGCAAAGATTCGGCTAGTCTGACTTAGTTTTAGTTTCTGAAATGCAGTAGCAGACTATGTTGCTGCAACCTGAAGGTGAAAGAGGCAAAAGAAGGTAGTTTTATGCCATATTACTGCTCTGCCCTTTCCATCAACCTTTCTTTGTACTTAAAGGGCTATTTTAATCAAACAATCACAAGGTTGCCTCAAAGACATAGTCTCCAAATGTCACTGCCTTATCGGCTGGGAAATGAATAAGTAATTTGTTGCAGGCTAAACTATACTTTGCTTTTCTTCCTTGGCCAGCTTAGACCGCAGTGACTATGGGGTTTTCTGCCTGCAAACTGGTCTGCACAATCCTGTGGCTGCCTTGTTCTGCCTGCAAAGCCCCAGCTGGGGGAGTTAGTGCTAAATTATGCTGGTTAGCAGGAGCTTTGGTAATGCAAAAGTGCAGCCTACCCCTCTGATCTCTGCCACATCCCTGCCCTACTGAAACTGATAGGACAACCAAGGATTCTCCTCTGCTGCGGCAACTCTGGACTATTTATGCAGTTAGGGTTTGGGATATCTCAGTACCAGAACATTGTAATACAGCTTCAGCGGGAGTCGGATATCTGTGCTACTTAACACAGAAAATACTATGACTTCCTACCCTTGACGTGTCCTGATGCTGCCTAAGACATTGACTAGGAGTGTGTCCATCACCGGCACCACTTCCACATGCCCGGGAGAACTGGGTGTAGAGAAATCACGGTTCTTCTGGTCAAAAAGAGGGTCAAAAAGCAGCTTAGCAATGATGATGTTACAGTATCCCTCACAGCTGACCCTCTCCTTAGATCCTTGATGTGTCGGAAGGCATGTCCAGTTCAGGGTGTTTGCAGTATAATACAGTAAACTTGTAAAGGTTGACTGCTGCTTGAGAAGTTATCCATGAGGGACACTACGTAAAGCAAAGAAAAATGGGGAAGGAGGGCATTGTTTGATAGCCCTACAGAAAAACAAATTTGGAAGAGGATCCAGTGGAGAAACTCTTTCATATGCTCTTAGTAGTGAGATTTCTCTGCTGGGAGAATATGAAAGAGCAAAATAGGCCTGGGTAGGACAAACAATGACAAGAAGGACATTAAGAGTAGGCAAGTGTGTTTAAAGAAAGTAGCTGCAGGGGCTACCTCAAAAATTCTTGAGCACTGGAGTAAATAGGTATGAAAACTCTGAGTCACAGTCAGAGATAAAACTTGCGTAGCTGGGAAAGTAGAAACATCAAAACAATGGAAATGGGTGATAGGGGAGGGATATTACAAAGTGTTGGAGGGTCAAACATGAGATCATAGAAAGAATCAGGTTGCAAGGGACCTCTGGAGCCATGTAGTCCAGCCTACAGCTCAAACCAGGCTTAATTTCGAAGTTAAAATAAGATGCTCATGGCTTTGTGAAAATAACTTATTTTTTTTTGTTTTTCAAAGATCATGATATTAAAACTTCTGTGAGTATTTCTCCACTAATCTTGAAGCAGGTCGAAGAGAGGTTTTTTTTTCTGCTAGTGCTGATTATCAGTAATAAATTTCTTCTCTGGAGGCCTTTGTATTACCAGTTCCTGAAGTAATCCATGCAGTCAAAGGAAGCATGTTCTGTTTCATTGCTATTTGAGGTCCGACATAAGAAACCCGAGAGCTTGGGAACCAAGAGTGGGATGGGAGAGACAAAGAGATGGTTATAGAGCATGTTCTAATCTGTCAACGCAATCACTTCACTCAGTATGAGTGGACACACGTTCACTGAACTTTTATCCCTTTTGTTTCCATGGCTTTTAATTTGTTCCTCTGTCTTTCTTCATGCCTTGGGAAATGGTGATATCCTGCTCTTATGCCAGAGCTAGGGAGAAGCTTGGTGAATAGAAACTACAACTTAATATCAATAGAGCATGAAAGCAGAGTGTGGAAACTAATAGTGATCAGTTAAATGGCACGATCCCAGTGGGAACAACTGAAATAAATGTCTATTAGAGACAGGCTAGAAAAACAGCAATCAGTGTGAGTGACAGTAGGCTGCTGGTCTGCATATAGGATGAAGAGAACTTCTGAAGAACAACACAGAAACTCAGCTGTGTAGGTAAGTGTCTCCTGAACAGTGCTCAGGCATGTTCCATGTAAAGTGAACGGCAATGAGTGGTTTGGGGAACCACATGCTAGAAATTAATGTCATACAGCTGTCACTGCATACAGCAAACATTCTGAATTAGACAAAGTATTCCCCTGACATAGCATAGGAAATACTGGGTGGATGGGGAGCTATCCCAGATGCTTATATTATGAGAGGTTTGGAGTGATAACATTTTCCATACAAGATATTCACTTTTATCAGAGTCTGGATGAGTTTTAGTCTCAGAATTCCAGTTCAGATACATTATACCTGCAAATATCACAGAAACCATTTCCATTCGCAAAAGGAAAATGGTAAAGATGTGTCTAGAAATACTAAAGATTAATCGTTGCTGTCTCCAGTGAGCAGGGATTTTTTTGTTTATTCTTCCTGCTGCTACAATTAAGAATTTCTTGTCATTGTTGCTTTCTGTGTGTCACTCTGGTTTTCTATAATTTATTGGGGAGAAAAGGGGGAAAGGCATTTCATTCATCATTGCAAATCTGGTTTGTATGTGTTAATGTGCTTTATATGAAGTGATTACACTGACAACAGCAGCATTTGGACCCTAATTTATTATGCAAATAACTTGCCCTGTATTAATGAATATGTCTTCCTGGGGCAGAATCAGAACTGCTTTGTCTAGACTGCTCTGAAAGGCTATACCTGACATCTTAAGTGGCCAACAATGAATCATTTGCCTTCTATTGCCTGTCTCCTCACCAGATATTTGCTATAAAGATGCTTGCTGAGTGAAGACAGCTTGTTCCTGTGCCTCATGATGCTCTCCTCCACAAGCTGGATACAGATTTCTAGACTAAGCCACCTTACCCAACTTAAAAAGAAATTGATGTGGATGCCTGCATCTCAGGTCAACAGCACAATCCTGAATAATTATCAAAGAGGGACTTTATAGTGTTATTTATTTGACTAACTTCATTTTGTATAAAATATTCAATACGTCTCCTGTCAGATGGTTACAAAATTAAGATTTTTTTTCCTAGACAAGATTTTGAAACCTCATCTTCACTTACATTCACTTTACCTTTGAGAATGCCAGCTGTTCGTCTTTGGCAATCTTGTTTTCCCCTTGCTGCTGTGATGCTTTTCATTTCTGAGCTTCTTGCCTTTCTAATCACTTTGTGCATGTCCTTGAGTGAGCTTTCCCTCCTTCCCTCCTTACCTTTTTCTTTCCCCCCTTGCCTCTCTCTTTCCCTTCCTCCTTCCCCCCTCCCTCCCCCCCGATAGACTCCATAAGGCTCTGCCCTCGTTGCTCTCTTCTGCTTATCTTGATGTAGTCTCATCCACAAATACAAAGTTAATTATCATTGGTATGCAGACAAGCTGCAAGTCAAACTCTCCATTCCAGAATTGTTTCCTTACAACAGACTAAAATCACAGTTCTTTCCCTTGGCTACTTGGCAGACATAACTCACTGAGGCTAAAATGATGTTTGTTAGCCTTTCTCCAACTGTAGTTTTTTATGGCTTGCTTGCTATAACACTTATTTGACTTTGGCCTCAGCAATGCCTTTTTTAAATTAGCCTAATGTGTGACTTTGTCATATTATCATATATGTAATATTGTGTGAGTTGATTCTCAAAATTAGACATTTTTCCTGTCAACAATAACTGTGGCTTTGGAGAGCTGAGGATAACACAAGGAGTAAGACAGAGGCAATCCAGTAGGTTTCTTCTTCCCTTTGCTTCCAATATATAAGGTGGTCTAAGCATTTTAATTTTGGACTTCATCAAAAGTTGCTCACTTGTTGGATGAGCTCTTGGACCCTCTCACTGTCTTGGGTAGTCACAAAGGAGCAAGCATGACCTAAATTCCACTTTAAAGGAATTACTCTTAGAATGCAATGATTAGGCTTTAAGTCTGCATGAATTTTCAGAGACCAGTCTTTGTTTCCTGACAAACAGATTCTTTTTAGTTATCCCATGCTGGGAAATTTTCACATAAAACCCTTTAGTAAATAGCCTGTCTGACAACTGGGCTAATTCTGTTTTTAATTTACCATAAGAACTGGTCTCTAGCAGTTTTTAGCATGACCCTTTTCTTGAAGTGTTACGTTCTTTAAGAGAGCATAGTTTCTTTAAGGAATGCTTCCTATCTCATTTTTTAATGGTTGCTCTAATGATTTCTGCTGGTGTACTCAACTTCACATCTTGCTTTCCTCACTCTGCATCCCATAGTCTGAGGAAGAAAGCTAAGAAAACGTTATAGAGTTCATCATTCCCTCAGCAGGCCACAGGAATGAGAGGATATATTCCATCTTCCTCTGAAATTGCCTTGAAGATGAATTACTGTAGAGAAAATGGAAACTAGCATTTATACTCAGAGCATAAGAAATATTTGTTGAGATCTCCAAGTGGTCTAATATCTTTTGTAATTAAAGAGAAATTAATTAGACTTGACGGCATTATCGACACTCTCTACTCTGGGCTTTTTGAACTGTGATTTGCAGAGAGAGCCTTAGATGGTGCATTAAAAGATTTCTGTCTCTTGTTGGTGGTTTGGTTTAAGGTTTTCTTTGGCACTGGCAAGACAGGGCTGACTCCTGCAACTTTTAGCACTGCACATGGGCTGAAGGCAGTGCCTATTTCAAGCCTCCATAGTGGAGGACAGAGGAAGCCTGGTCAGTATACGAGATCCCTGTTGGAAAGTAGATGGTTACTGCTTCTGGCTAAATGTAGCCAGCACTTGCAGTGACATCTAAAATGAGAATGGGATGCAACAATCCTGCCTCTGGGCCTGACTTGCTTTCTTGGTCAGAGGAAAACCTCAGTGACAGTACTTTCCCCCCTGCTTCTGCAAAAAGTAAGGTGGTCTCCTTCTCATCTAGATTAAGGTAAGCCTTAGAGAAAGAAACAAAGTTTCTAAGGAAGAAAGGGAATCACATTGTCTGTGTTCAATTAAAATTAAATGAAAAGAGACTGAGTTGCATACAAAGACATCTCTAGCCCATATTGATTTATTCTGCATTGCAAGCATTTTCAGTGAAACCGGTGATTTACCACACTATTCATTAGAGCTGAACCTTTCCTCACATGAGTGGTTCTTGTGTTGGTGTAGAAGAGGCACATTTTTGAGTTTTGTTTCCTATTTTTATTAGAAAATATCTCTAACCCTTCTTTCTGAGGCAGTGCTTTTAAGAAGGTACATTTATTTATTGTGCGCTTCTGGGGATCTCAGGCTGTATGTGGCAAGCATGTAAATTAGAAGGTGATCTACAGTGAAACACATTCACACTGATTCCTTTTAATAAAGAAGTGATGATTATGAGGATTAAGCTTATTTGTATGCTTTGATTTAGAGGAATTACTGTGATTAGTTCCAGCTCTTTCTGTTGATATCCAACAGATTAAAAAACCACAGAGTCTGGCAATCTATGACACTATTCTTGTTCTCCCTCATTTTACATTACACAGCCAGAGAGACATGAAGGCAGCTTGCAGGCCACTTACATTTACCATATCAGAATCCCTAGGAGGAGTGTTGTTAGGATGCCCAGAGCTCTTGCCTCACCTATTTTCTTCCTGAAGCATCCCCTTAGTTGTGTCAATCCACTTGGCCAGCCCAGTATGCCGGGCAAGCTCCTGGGAGAACAAGCTGGAGTAAATGCAGGGGCAGAAATCACTTCTTGCTTTTCTCAACACTACTTAGTGTGTGCTTGGCTTTATAAGGCCTAAAGGCATTATAACAAGACATTACTCCTTTGTGACCAATTCCTTTATGAATCCCCCATCCAGGCAGGAGAAGGGATGTGTTTGTCTGTGCCACAGCACTTCCCTAGGATGCTTCTGGAAGTCAGAGTGAGAGCTTGAACCACATTGAGTGGTTCTTGACTCTGAAAAATACTATGTTTGGTTTTTCCCACTCTGAAACTCCTAGGACAGAAGAGGCCAGAGCAGACACTAAAAGAAATCCAGGGTCCTTCCACTATATGGTCTCTTTTCCAACTCGGTATCCAGCACCATGACATATGCTTTGAGATATGCTTGCATGGTGTTACCTGTGTGTTTGCAGTAACAGGGGCCCAGAGGGGCATTTGTGCTTGAAAATGAGTTGAGTGGCAAGACAAGCTGGTAGTGTCACATTCCTGAGAGGGTTTGCTGTCAAGAGCAGTGACACAGATGGTTGCCTGGGATGTCAGGCACAATACTAAGGCAGTATTTACAGCTGTTTCTGGGTCAAGGGCTGAGACAAGAGTTGGATATGAAATGATCCTTCCCTCTTAACACAATACTATAAAATAAAGAAAAATGAAAAGCAATTTCAAGAATTGTGGGGTGAAAATTGGAGAGAAGTAGATTGTTCAAGTTGTTGCCAAAAGAGACAATTATAGACACTCTCTGTAGCAGTTAAATTCTCTTTACAATTATCACTACAGTGCTGAAGTGACTTGGAACCCTTTCCATGGTGCAAGATTTCACAGGTCTCAACAAGTTTTTTCTGTGAGTGTTCACCACTTTGTTGGGGAGACACACTCCTGTCCCCATGTGTTTTTTGATTCCCTATTACAATGGAAACAGGAGTCTCTCCCACAATATTCCACACGTGGAGTCCAGCTGGGAGTGTTGCAGCAGCTCCCTTTAGATTGCCGAGTACTGTCCATATGTGTGTGTGCTTTGGATTGAGAAACAACACAGCCAGAGAAAAGGGAAAAGACAGCCCTCAGGTCTCCAGAGCAGCCAAGGGCTGTGGTTTCTCTGTTCAGAGTGACTGCATTGTCAGCTTGTGGCATTGCTGCTCTTGGAACTAACAGGCTGGTGCAACTGCCTGTGGGACTAGGCTGCAGCCTGGTTTATGGAACCAGCCTAACTTTAAAAAGCAAAGATATGCTTTAATCTTATTTTAAAGACAAAACCAACCAATTGAACTGCATTGAAGCTTTGAATAAGATTGTTTGAATTTTTATTGCATTGATTTGATGCATAAGGGCTGATAAACTAAAGTTTTGGAGTTTCATTAATAATCCCTGCACCAGCCAGGTGACCCGAGTCAGTACTTTTGTCTTGATTTGGAAGTAGTTGATTTGAAGCTCTCTGCAAAGTGCACCTCTGGACCTCTTCAAACTGACTGAGAATCAGAAGAAAAGTTACTAATTTCTCTCGAATAATTTCTGAAAAGGTTTGTTACCAGGCTCAGGAAAGCAAGGACAGTGTGGGTGATATCACTACGGCGTGCTTCTTGTCCGATTAAAGTCTTTATTTCCACTTTCTCAAAGGCTAGAAAAGCATGTCAAAGCTCCACAAGAAATGAACTGAATGAGTTATCATTTCACATATGTAACAGATTCCTCACAAAACCTTTATTGTTAGTAGTTGTCACTAGAGAATTTCCCAGATGAATGATTCTCATTAATTGCACTCCTGAAGCTTGTATGGGGAAAGGAAAAATGGATGGTTTTAAGTCCTGTCCCCTTGGTCTGTTGAACCACAGCTGGAGAGATCACTTGTTTTCAAAATAGCTGAGCAAATTAGCAAAATAACTGTTCTGCAGGAGCAGACAACACTCTGTTTGCTCTTGAATATGGAACAATGGGTGAAGCATTCTTCCATCCACCAGTCTCCTTGTTCATTTTCATTGCAAGCTGAGCTCTTTTTTTCCCAGGCAGGAGGTCAAGATCTTCAATGACACAGGGGATCTTTTTTTGCTGCCAGGAGCACTCTTTTTGATGGACAGTAGAAAGTAGTCTGTTTTTTTTTTTTAATTCAGATGCTCACTATACAATTCAGGCATGAGCAACTAATAACCCAGATATTGCTACTGCATTGATTTTTGGGAACAGTGTTTTGTCATTTTATGGCACTGGGTTTAGACACAGTTGCTTTAATTTTCTCCTGAGGAAACATAGTGGAATTTCTATGAAAGAAATGTGCTTTTCCCCATAATTTCATCATTCTTTGGGTTCCGCACTCCACCCTCCCCGCCCCACAATTTCTCCAAGGACTGACATTGTTTCTTAGACAAGTGATTGAAAATTCCCATCCCAGTCTGAGTAGTTCATAGAATCATAAAATAGTTTGGGTTGGAAGGGACCTTAAAGATCATCCAGTTTCAACCCCTCAGCAATGGGCAGGGACACCTCCCACTAGATCAGGCTGCCCAAGGCTCCATCCAACCTGGCCTTGAAATTCCTCCGAATCCAATGTGAAGGATTGCTCAGCAGTACCAATGGCAATTTTAAAACAGGTGGTTTTAAAAATTAACAGAATGACAATTAACTGAAGTTAAGTACATTTTGACTTGGATGTACCTCCTCTCTGACCCCTAGGATCTTGCTCAATGCTGTGCTTCTTTAGTATGAAGACTTTGGGATGTATAGTTAAAATTGAGATAATAAACTCTCTCCAGCAGCACTGTGGAAAAAGTTTCATATTCTCAGAATAAAAAAACTCAAACTTTTTCCCCAGTGAAACATTGCCTTTTGCTTAAAGAAAACTGCACAGGGTCACACTGAGTGGAAAGGATTTTTTTTTTCCAACCTTTTTTCATATAAAAATAAAACATCAAAAAGAATACTGAAGGCATGTGGTGAAGGTTAGCAGCATGGAGGTTTATAACACAGGTCAGTTGGAGAGTTACCAGCTTATTTCAGAGAAAAGTGTAAAATGTGCCATTAAGTGGGAAACAATAATTCACACTGCAAGGTCAGTGCCTCCCTGTAGGAGTTCAGTCAAGATCAGTATCTCTGAAGCATTATTTTCTGATTAATGTGTTTAATTTTGGCATTGAAAATGAGACAACTGAACAGAGGTGCCCAGCTGACAATTAAAAGCCATAGAGCAAGGACTTGTTCTCTAGGCTCTCTGGAGATTTCTGAGCATATGAGGAGCTCTTAGACATACTAATATCTTGAGAGAAATAAGACTAGACTTCTAGTTTTGCCTACTTCCTCCGAGAAAACTCTTTGCTTGGATGAAGAGAGGAAATAAGATTAAATTATGCCATCTTTTCCCTAACTACTGAGTTCAGAATTAAACATAGCTCTCAAAAAACACTCTATGGCAGAATGATCGTATTCATAAAATAGTTTTCCAGTATTTATTGTTTTTCAGTTTTTAAGATTACAGAGTGTCTTTGCTAAATAAAAATTTACAGTACTCCCTTATTGCTGATGAGTTACAGATATTAAGAATAACACCATATACTGCAGAAGCTTTAAAAGACGGGTGGATGAGGTGCAGAGGGGCATGGTTTAGTGACTGATAGGAATGGTTGGACTTTATGATCGAGTGGGTCTTTTCCAACGTGGTGATTCTGTGTCCAGAGAAAGGGAATGAAGCTGGTGAAGGGGCAGGAGAACAAGAGTTACCTGCTCTTAGGCCCTCACCCTGTTCTTAGCCGCATCCATCTTAGCTAGGCCCTCATCTTAGCCCCGCCCCATATGACTTAGCCCCGCCCATATTAGCCGTGCCCTCGTCTAAGTCCCGCCCCTTTTAGCTCAGCTGCACATCTGCTCTTAGCCCCTCCTCCTTGCCCCGCCCCGTCCTTAGCCCCGCCCCAGCCCTTAGCCCAGCCCCCGTCCTTAGCCCATCCCTCTGTTCCTAGCCCCATCCCTCCGCTCCTAGCCCCGCCCCACACTTAGCCCCGCCCTTTTGCTTGTAACCTCACCCCTTCGTTCTTAACCCCGCCCTCTTGCTCTTAGCCCCTCCCCACCCTTAGGCCCTCGTTCTTAGCCCCACCCCGTCAACAGCCCCGCCCCTCTGCCATCGCCCCGCCCTCTCCGCATAGCCACGCCCCTTAAGCTGTCGCCCCGACCCCTCTGATCCTGCCCCGCCCCTGCTCTCTCCGCCCCGCCCCTCAGTGTCTCCTGGCACCGCCCACTTCTAGCACCCGCCCCCTCCCCGGGCTCCAACCCCGCACTCTCGACATCTCTTAGTACGCCGTTTACGACAGTGTCGTGGCCTCGCCGTACGCCACGGCTGCTGCGCGGCCGATTTCCGGCAGGGCCGTGAAGGCGTCCGGGTTCGAGCGCGAGCGGAGCCCGGCGTAGCGCAGGGAGCAACGACAGCGGCAGGCGATGTTGGCGCAGGTGGGGCCCGAAGAGTCCGAGCGGCCCCGAGGGCGGAGCGGGGACCAGAAACCCCGTGAGCCCGAGGGGAGCCGGCAGAAAGGAACCGGGAATTGGGTTCGGGCGGCAGCGCCCGGGGTCCCTGCGTTTTCGTAGAATCGTTAAGTGCTTCGGGTTGGAAGGGACCTTAAAGCCCATCCAATTCCAACTCCCCTGCCCCCTCCTCCGACTAGATCAGGCTGGCCAGGGCCCATCCAGCCTGGCCTTGAACACCTCCAGGGATGGGGCAGCCACAGCTCCCCTGGGCGACCTGTGCCAGTGCCTCACCCCTGTCATGGTGAAGAAATTCTTCCGTATGTCTAGTCTAAATCTGCCCCTCTCCAGTTTATAGCCATTGCCTCTAGTCCTATCACTACAAGCATTTGTGAACAGCTTTCTACAGGTACTGGAAGGTCACTGTAAAGTCTGCTTGGAGCCTTTTTTCTCTCCAGGCTGAACAGCCCCAACTCTCTCGGCCTGTCCTCATAGGGAAGGTGCTTTAGCCCTCTGATCATCTTTGTAGCCCTTCTCTGTACCCATTCCAACAGCTCCATCTCCTTATGTTGAGGATTCCAGAACTGGACACAATACTCCAGATGAGGTCTCACAGGAGAGAAATAGAGGAGCAGAATCACTTCCCTCGCTCTGCTGGCCATGCTTCTTTTGATGCAGCCCAGGATATGGTTGGCCTTCTAGGCTGCAAGTGCACATTGCTGGCTCACGTCAAGCGTCTCTTCGACCAGCCCTCCCAAGTCCTTCTTTGCAGGGCTGCTCTCAATCACATCATCCTCCATGCTGCATTGAAACTGGGGATTGCTCTGACCCAGGTGAAGGACCTTGCACTTGGCTTTGTTAAACCTCATATGGTTCTCAGAGGCCCACTTCTCCAGCCTCTCCAGGTCCCTCTGGATGACATCCCATCCTTCCACTGTGGCAACTGTACAATCGGTCCACTTGATGTTTCATTTATTACATGTTTCAATGTTTCTACATTTGGAAAGAACCAGGGCCGGTCTTTGTGTGCTTTCTTCAGATACGTGCAATGAATAAGTGGCTCAACAGTCCCACTCCTTTAACAAAATATAAAGGGTTGATCAGAGGGCAGGAGCGCTGCATGACTGAGAGCAGCCCTGAGGAGAAAAGGACTTGGGCATGCTGGTCGATGAGAAGCTCAACATTAGCTGGCAATGTGCACTTGCAGCCTAGAAGGCCAACCATATCCTGGGCCACATCAAAAGAAGCGTGGCCAGTAGGTGGAGGGAGGTGATTCTGATCTGTATTCCTCTCTTGTGAGACTTCATCTGGAGTATTGTGTCCAGTTTTGGAATCCTCAACATAAGAAGGATATTGAGCTGTTGGAACAGTTTCAGAGGAGGGCAAGAAGGTGATCAGAGGACTGGATGGAGCACTTCTGCTATAAGGAGAGCTGAGAGAGTTGGGGATGTTCAGCCTGGAAAAGAGAAGGCTTCAAGGAGGCCTTAGAGCAGCCTTTCAGTACCTGAAGGTGGCTAAAGGAAAGCTGGAGAAGGACTTCTGACAAGGGCATGGAGTGATAGGGTGAGGGGGAATGGCTTTAAATTGGAAGGAGGAACATTTAGACAAGACATTAGCAAGAAATTCTTCATGTGAGGGATGGTGAGATCCTGGCACGGGTTGCGCGGGGAAGTTGTGCCTATCCCCTCTTGGGAGTGTTGAAGGCCAGGTATGATGGGGGCTTGAGCAGCCTGGTCTGGTGGGAGGTATCCCTGCCCATGCCCAGGGGATTGCAACTGGAGGACTTTTAAGGTCCGTTTCGAGCCAACCCATTCTGTGATTCCTTGTCTTCCTGGCCTGCCTTTCCTGAAGACCTAGTATCTCCCCATTACACAGCACTCGAGTCATAGTGCAGTAATAACTTGAACAGAAGAGGGGCAGCCTGGGTTTGTGGAGCCAGTGTGTTACATGCTTGGTCATATCTTGCTGTTGTGTTAGCCAGGAGCTGGGGGCTTCCACTCACAGATGAGTTCCCATGACTTGGAGATCTGTGCATTTTATTCAAAATCTGCTGGTATGCCATGTTTGGTACTTGTGCAGTGCGCTACTGATTCTTGTTGTGGGAAAGGGAGCCTAGTTGAGATTATCTAGTGCTCCATGCCTTTATGTCTTGGAAGTCTTCAGTGATGGGAGTTCCCCTCCTCTTCTCTATGTGGCTCCTTTGTTCTGAGGAGGGAGCCTTTGTCCTCTATAGACACCTTTTAAGTACCAGAATACTTCGATTAGGGTCTGCCATTAGATGTCTTTTCTCCAGGGAGAAAAGACTGAGCTCCTTCAGCCTTTCCTCATAGAGGAGGTTCTCCAGCATTTCATCATCTTCGTGGACCTCATTTGGACCCTTTCCAGTTGGTTTGCATCTTTCTTGAATTGTAAGGGCCAGCACTGGACACAGGACTGATATGTGATCTGACAAGTTCTGAGTAGAGTGGGATGATTGAGTCTCTGTCTCTGCTAGTGACGTTTCTGCAGATGCAGTTCACTCTTACAGAGGACGTAGGAGGAAAACCACATGCCCAGGTTCTTCTTTGCCAGGCAGCTTTCCAGCCATTCGTCCCCAGGCCTGCAGTTCTGCACGGGGTTGTTGTGTCCAAAGTGCAGGACTCGGGACTTGGCTTTGTTGAACCTCATGTCGTTGGTCTCAGCCCGTCGTAGCTTGTTCAGATCCCTCTGTAGCGCCTCCCTACCCTCAAGCAGATGGACACTTCTGCTTGGCTTAGCATCATCTGTGAATTTACTTAGAGTACAAAGCTGCTACATCATTGATCAGACAAAAGCTGATCAAGTGTTAGAAGTTACTGGGAGAGGAACAAAGAACAAAGAAAATGGTCACACAGACACAATACCAAATCTGTACAATATCATAAAATAAATGCAGTCCTGTTCCAAATTCTTTGTTTCTTATAATCCATGAAGTTTGCAGAAGTGACTGTATTTCAGCACTTCTGTTTCTGAAAAAATGTGTTCAACCAACTCGCCTTAAGGAACTTTTAGACTGGAAATTATTAGTATATCTTCTGTTCTATAGATTATATAGTTGGGGCTAAGATAAAAGGGACCACTCTAACTCTGATTCTTGATAGTTAAGACAGTATGGAGTCTGAAGGAATCTTAACTACCTCTTCAGAAGTAATTGTCCTGGAATCACTGACCTCAGCAGAAGAATTTGGGATTAGCTCGCTTTTGCAGATTGCGTGTCCACAAAAATCAAGAGATTGTTTTTGTGGTTTGAGTTAACATAGCATCAGTTTTTTACTTCATTTAAGTCTCATTTAAGTAACTTCCATTTTATGAAAGTTAACTGTATGTTTATCAAACAGGATTTCTCTGTAGAAGTGATAACATGGGACACTGCTATGCCAAGAGGCCATTGCTTATACTTATTCCTACAGCGACCAATGCCATCCTTGAGCTGCTGGAGCTGTAAGTCTAAGAGATGAAAAAGGCTGCACCTGCAGAGAGGGTGGATATGACAGTTGATCCCAAACTGACTAACAGAGCATTCCATCCCATATACATCATACTCAGTATAAAACTGTGGGATCATGAAAGTCTCACTCTCTTCTTCTGTGGGTGGTGTAAAGTGAGGACCTCATCTGTCTGTTGCTTATCCTGGATCCGTGCGTTCCTGAACCCAGTTCCCTCCTGGCCTTGGACCCTTTCTCTTGGGTCTGCTCTGCAGCATTTGTGGTCACATATGGTCATTGAGAGATGTGGGTGTGATTTCATTTATTTGTGTGTGTATATTTATTATTATTATTATTTCATTAAAGGTGCTTTAGTTTTAGTTTCCAACTTGCAAGTCTTTTCCTCACATTTCCCATTTGCCTTTCCATGGGGTTGGAGAGAAGGGAATTTGGAATCAAACTGTTAGCTCTCAAAATTGGCTGGGCTGGGGCTAAACTTTGACAATTATATAGTAGATTTTGAAGCAGTTCCAGAAATAGGGTGGATTTGTTTAGTACAGTTTACTTTTAAAACAAGCTGAACAGCAGAAGTTGTTTCTTGTAGATTTTTTTTTAAAGAATTTATTTACTGTTTCATGTTTTTTTTTTCTCGTTATGAACTTGCGCTGGAAGGACCAGCATGCCACCCAACTCATTGTTAGAGATTTCTCTTTTAAAACATATTCATTCATTTGTGTAGTTTGTCCTCCCAACTGCATCCGTGAAACCCAGCAGCTGGTAATGTTTATGGTAATGATCGGTAATCAAATAATTTAGTGTTGACATGTAAATTGCTTTTAAGCTCCAGAAACAGCATCTTGTTTTGATGAGTGCTATGGTTCATGACACTGCTGTTTTGGTTTGCAAGTTTAGAAGAGAAAATAATCTGATGGGTCTTTTGGAAAGTGCAGGAATGTGTACTTTTCCTAGATGTGAACGCCTTTTTTTGGTAAAAACTAGTAATAATTCAATTTGGAATTATTCTTGCATCTGCTCTATGATGTGATATTTGTGTACTTCAAGGTTACTCATCTATTACTTGTGGGTTTTTTTCATGGACTTTGAGTCTTTCATTCTTTGGTGTCCAGGAGTGACATGATTTGACCATTCCTTGTGCAGAAAATCCTTTCTTTTAATTGTTAAGGATTAGTGGTAGGTTACAAGTTTGTTTCTCTTGATAGAAGTACAGGCTGATTGTAAAAATAAATCATAGAATCATTGAATGGTTTCAGTTGGAAAAGACCTTTAAAATCATTGAGTCTAACCATTGATCTAGCCCTGCTAAGTCTGCCACTAGACCACGTCCCCAAGTACGACATCTACTTGTCTTTTAAACACCTCCAGGGATGGTGACTCTGCCACCTCCCTGGGCAGCCTGTTCCAATGCACTCTGTCTTAGTTCAGTTTCTCCCATATTGATCTGGCCCTGATCATGGGAATCTGTATAATTTCCCTAGGTTTTTGATTTCAGGAACCAGTGGATTATATGTGTGTAGGGTCAAATGACTCATCCAAGGCAGAAAGAGGCTCTTCTCTAAAACCAAGGAATAATCCATAGAATCGTGGAATCACTAGGTTGGAAAGGAATCACTTGATCATTGAGACCAACCATTCCTATCAGTCACTAAACCATGTCCCTGAGCACCTCATTCACCTGTCTTTTAAACACCTCCAGGGAAGGTGACCCTTTCCGTGAAATATTTTTTCCTGATGTCAAGCCTGAACCTTCCCTGGTGGAGTTTGAGGCCATCACTCGGACTTCTTTGTTAACAATTTTCAACTATTATGAAACTGTTTAACGTTCTTATATATCTGTTCTTTGATATTCAGTTCTTCCACCCCACAATCTAAATGTTGAGTGTAGGCAAATAAGACCTGTTCCAGTATTTCAAACCAATAAGCGACGTTCTTGAAATAACGTAAATGTTCCCTTGAAACAAGGCCATTACACACACAAGATTTTTTTTTGTTTAGTTTTACTATTCTAAAAATTGATTTGAGATGTTAAGGCATTATTTTTGGAAATATCTTGTTTGATGCTTTTGACTTAGACCTCTATCTTTATTTTTGGTTTACTTTTTAAAAAATTTTATTTTCATTGAAAATGCAACCTAAGACTAGAAAAAAACCTCAACCTGTAGCAGTTTCATGAAGTTCACTGTATTTGAGCTCTAAACAAGCTGTGAAGTCAGCAGGTTTGCCTGATGAAGTTTGATCAGGTATTTCCTTATAAAAGCTGAACCACTGGGTTGTTGCAGTGGTTAGTATTTGCCGAGGTGATGGAATGCTTTGTTAGAAATTTTCACTTCAATTTTAAGTAAAAAATTACAGAAATGTCTCCTTAGACAGAAATTGATAGCAAAAGTTATTGCTGTTAGGGGTTATAGAGCTGTTATTTATTGGAAGTTGCTTCAGTACTGTAATGCTAAGCATCTCCTTTTCATTTTTTCTTTTGAAGTCTTCTATGAAGTGTGGAGACCTGATGCTGTCTGTCAAAGGAAATAAGCATGTCAGCATTACTATATTTACTTGAATCTTTGAGTGATATTAAGAGAGTAGTGACAGTGAGAAATGAATAATGCCTTTTCACAAAAGGTTTTTAGACTTTGGGTGAAGCACTGCTATGCATTTTTGCAAGCAACGTTTTAGATTTAACAGGCAGGTCATTTTAGAAGGTGAATGATGAAGACGGATGTCTTCGTTGTTGTATTCTGTAAGTCTTTCCTCTAGAGCTCGCTCCACAGGAGTGGAGAGGCCCTGCATTCATATGAAGTATCTGCCTGCAGTTTCCTAGCAGCAGTGTCTACGTGCATCTGTTTATCTGTTGTGCCTGCAGTTTTACCAGCAGAAACAGTTACTGCTTCCCAGATGGTTCTGACTGAAAGTTGACATCTCCTACAGTTTGCTTTTTAAATCGCATGCCTGACTGTTCTGAAATGCTTATTGATACAAGAAGCTTAAATGATTTCTGTGGTGGTCCTTTCACTGACCCATCTTCTGTGTCTTTTGACAAAGACAGTGATGTTTCCAGGTGGCACAGCTTTGTCTGGAGGAGGTGGAGCAAAAGGCAGCGCTCTGACTCAGTTGTGATTTGCAAGTTGGGGTGGAAGCTAAGCCCTCTCCTGTGTTTCCACTTCCCTCCTTGCGAAAGCTTTGTGGATGTAACAATAATTGGAATATTGAGGGTAGAAAAAACAGTCTAAGCATAAAAAAAATATGCGTGTTATTCAGGTTGAGAATTGGTACAAGAGCATTAGAACTGCGTGGAAGGGTATGTTCAGGTTCCTTGAGCTTTTTGGTGGTGGAAGCTGGGAGGATAATACAGGCAGCCTTTCTGAGAGCTGAATATTGGAATTCGTGAGAGAGTGGAATGGATTGTGTGATAGGATGGGAGATGGACTTGACATTAGAAATAAAAGCTTATTTTTTAGATTTTGTGTGCCTTATGAGGTCTGACACAAAAAACCCAAGACATATCCCTATAACTTGGGATTCAAGGGTAGGAGGGGAGAGACGAAGAAACTATAGAACATCTTCTAACCTGTTGCAGTGAGACAAGGCTCAACTAGATCCCTTCACTCAGTACAACTGGATGTGTGTTCAGATATAGATGTTTTCTTACCCTTGGTTGGAAAACGTGGGTGTGCACCAGTCCTCAACGCTTTGTTTGTGAAGCAGTTTTTAAGCTAATAACTACCTCTTCCCAAAGAACAAGTCAGTACTCAAAGGAACCCACTTTTTGTTAGTTGAAGTTATGAAAGCAAATGATGCTCAACAGCCTTTCTGAATAGGTTGGAGTTGATGATCTCAAAGGTCTTTTCCAATGTAATGATTCTATGACAATGATCTGCAGAATTGCTTCTAATGTTGGCAGCATCTTATTCAGCTCTGTGTCAATTAGAAGAGAAGTATTTTGAAAGTGACCACAGTCCCCTTAGTCCCCTTTCTTTATTGGTTAAATAAAAAGAGTTACATGGTTTTGTTTGGGTTAATGTCTGAAGGACTGAGTTAGACGTTACATCTTTTGAATTTATCTGACAGAAAGCTGCTGCCAAGAGCAGTTTTTGCACACTTCTTCCTCCTGCTCCCTTCCTCTCCAAGGTGCACATTGTTTGAGCTTATTCCTTATGCTTAAACTGGTATCCTTGATGACCTTGGAAGCTTCATCTGCCGGAAGCTGCACCTTGCTGTTTTCTGGGATGCATTTTGTGTAAGGGTAGTCTTTGAAGTCCATCGAGGCAGGAGTGCAGGGATATGCCTGTGCAGAGGAAAAGGTGGTGGAAACATGCAAGTGGAAGTGTAGAGAGAAGAGCTGTGGGAACGCAACTGTGCCCTTCAGTGGCCAGAAGCCAGCAGAGCAGTTTAACTCTTTCTGTCTGTGTTGGATGTCTTTCTCACGCTGTCTTGATCTGATGTTGTGCTGTGTTTTTTTTCTAATTCGTTTTTGGAGAAAGCGAGAGTGTTTCGCTTTTGAGTAGTGATGATTACTGTCTGAAGAGCTAGAGGTTGACCACAATTGAGGATGGGAAATTGTGTGGTAGTGATATGGAAAATTTTCTCTGGAAAACTTTCTCTGGCCTTGCTGAGAGCTGAAATGGTACATAGAGCTAGGGTCAGGAAAGAGCATTAGCCAGGGTTTCTGTGGGCTGGGGAGGGAATGTGTTAGCCTCCATCTCTCGATTTGGCGTGTCCATTTCTGGACATCTTTGGGGACCTGTCATGTAGCAACCTCCATTTATTGTGCAATCAAGACCCTGGCTGTTGGAAGTGTCTTTGATCTCTTTCTGCTTCTTCCTCTGGTGGCATTGTGTGGTTTTTATGGCTTTTGGTGTTAGTGTCAGCACTGCAGTGTATTACTGCACACGAGCTGTTTGGAGCAAGTTTTGTTTTTCATTTAGCAGATACTGTTGTCAGCAGGCATGCAGGCTGGTTTTAAGAGACCTGCCTAATGAATACCAAAAAGTATTTTCCCTACACTTGGTTTCCTTCCTCATTCAGATGGGGATGTGGAATCCACGACCCTTTGGCCTGCCTGTGGTAAAGACTGAAGAGTTTGTTACTCTTCACCTTGGCAGACTTTGCTGATCATAGAATCATAGAATAACCAAGTTGGAAGAGACCCACCGGATCATCGAGTCCAACCATTCCTATCAAACACTAAACCATGCCCCTTAGCACCTCATCCACCCGTGCCTTAAACACCTCCAGGGAAGGTGACTCAACCACCTCCCTGGGTAGCCTGTTCCAGTGCCCAGTGACCCTTTCCATGAAAAATTGTTCCTGATATCCAGCCTAAATCTCCCCTGGCAGAGCTTGTGGCCATTCCCTCTTGTCCTGTCCCCTGTCACTTGGGAGAAGAGGCCAGCACCTCCTTTCAGGTAGTTGTAGGGAGCAATGAGGTCTCTCAGTCTCCTCTTCTCCAGGCTAAACAACCCCAGCTCTCTCAGTCGCTCCTCATAAGATTTGTTCTCCAGCCTCTTCACCAGCTTTGTTGCTCTTCTCTGGACTCGCTCCAGAGCCTCAACATCCTTCTTGTGGTGAGGGGCCCAGAGCTGAACACAGTATTCGAGGAGTGGTCTCACCAGTGCCGAGTACAGAGGGAGAATAACCTCCCTGGGCCTGCTGGTCACGCTGTTTCGGATCCAAGCCAGGATGCCATTGGCCGCCTTGGCCACCTGGGCACACCGCTGGGCACATCTGATGCAGTGCTGTGGAGTAGTTGTAGCTTTTATACACTGTATCAACAGAACTTTTGGAGTGCTTCACCTCATGCTTGGCACAAAGGAGACTATGAACAGCTTTATTAAGGTGTAGAAGTACGTCATGTAGCATGATGCTTTGTTCCCCTTCTTGGCAGGTTGTTGCTTGTAATGGTCCTTCCTCTGTGTTTGTGTGTAGCATGCGTTTTGCACAATTAATGCATTGCTTTGAAATAGAGGTATTTCCAAATATACTAATGGAGGAAAAAACCATAAAAATATTGCAGCAGTGACCTAGAATGTACCTAGCTTTAAGTACTCATCTGCAAAGGGGAAAAGATAAATTCTTGGATATTTTTGTGGTATTGTAAAGAAGTAATGAACTTTAATGGGAATTAAATGCTTAATTCCTGTGGATTGACAGATGTGAAACTATTAGAGTTGACAAGGGACTATTTGAGTCTGACAAGGGACTTGATTAGAAAGTATAGAAGAGGAAGAATCATAGAATGGTTGGATTGGAAGGGACCTTAAAGATCATCCAGTTCCTACCCCACTACCATGAGCAGGGACACCTCAGACTAGATCAGGTTGCTCAAAGCTTCATCTAACCTGGTCTTGAACAGTGCTAGGGGTGGGACATCCATGATATCTCTGGACAACCTTTTCCAGTGCCTCCCCACTCACACAGTAAAAAAATTCTATCTAGTATCTAATCTACATCTCTCCTCTTGAGTTTGAAACCATTACCCCTTGTCCTATCACCACAATTCCTGCTGAAGAGTCCCTCGCTGGCTTTCCTGTAGGCTGCGTTTAAGTACTGGAAGGATCGAATCATAGAATAGGCTGGGTTAGAAGGGACCTTAAAGATCATCCAGTTCCAAACCCCTGCTATAGGGGTTGGAAAAACTAGTAAGAACGAATAGTTAGGTGCTAGTAACCCCTGAATCACGAAAGGCAAGTAAAATAGAAAGGTAAGGTTTGAAGCTAATGAAGTGGTGCAGACAGATTCTGCCCTTCTTGAAATGATTGTGTGTGTGTGAGGGGAAACTGTTCTCTGAAAATAAAAATGAATGTTGTAATTTGATGGTAGGGGGCGCTATTTAATTTTGAGATAAAAAGGATCAAAGGGTATCACTGCTTTCTAACTCATGTTAAAATCATGATTGAAGTGAAAATACTACTTTCATCTTCTAAATCTCTATTAATTCCACATATGGATATCAAGAATCCTTATCCAATAAGAAAGGAACTTTCACCTGGTGTTTTTGTATGTCTCTCTTTTTTTTTTTTTTTAACAGTCTGGTGGCATTGCCACTACAGATTCATCTTGCCCAGCTCTGTTTCATTTGGTATTCAGGAGACAACAGTCTGCAGTTTGATGATGACTTCTAGTCATTCTGTGTTCTGAATATGTATTTCTATACTTCAGCCAAAACAATAATGTACCTCTTTTATGAAGATCATGTATCTGAATTACCTGAATGCTTGCCTGTTTTTTTTTATTGATTCTTAGAATTAATAAGTAGAAAAGCTACTTTTGTGCCTTATTTATACTATTAACTTCATTCTATGCAATATATATTTATAACTTTGGTAAAATGAAGGAAATAGGAATTTTATTTAAAATACACCTTTTATTATAGAGAAGGGGAAGATTTAGCCTCTTACTAGACAGGCAAAAAGAAAATTAAATGAAGACATAGAGACAAGCTGATCTTGGTTGGCCTTTATTTGATGTCTTTATAGATTCATATGCTCAAGGGCTGCTGATAAGCATTGATAAGGTACCCTCTCAATCTTCTCTTTTCCAGGCTAAATGGAGCCAGGTCTCTCAGTCTTTCCTCATAAGAGATGCTCCAGTCTCCACATCATTTGTGGCCCTCCACGGGACTCCCTCCAGTTGTTCCTTGTCTTTCTTGAGCTGGGGAACCTAGAACTGGACAGTATTCCAGATGTGGCTTCAGTAGGGTAGAATAGAGGGTTAGTGTTGGGTTCTTTTTTTCTTTTAAATCCTTTTACTTTTTTAGCATTTGGCTTTAGTTATTTAACCAGCTACCTCACTCCCCAAACCCCTCTGTTTCTCTCTTGTGAGACCTCACCTGGAGTATTGTGTCCAGTTCTGGAATCCTCAATGTAAGAAGGATATGAAACTGTTGGAATGGGTCTAGAGGAGGGCTACAAAGATGATCAGAATGCCAGAGCAGATTCCTCATGAGGACATACAGAGCTCTTTTCTAACTTGATGATTCTATGACAGGCTGAGAGAGTTGGGGTTGTTCAGCCTAGAGAAGAGAAGGCTCCGAGGAGATCTTATAGCAACTTTGCAGTACCTGAAGGAGGCCTCCAAGAAAGCTGGGGAGGGACTTTTTACAAAGGCAAGGGGTGATAGGACGAGAGGGAACAGCTACAAATTGGAGAGGGGCAGATTTAGACTAGGCATAAGGAGAAAATTCTTCATGATGAGGGTGGTGAGGCGCTGGCACAGGTTGCCCAGGGAAGTTTTGGCTGCCCCATCCCTGGAGGTGTTCAAGGCCAGTTTGGATGGGGCCTTGGGCAGCCTGGTCTGGTGGCAGATGTCCCTGTCCATGGCAGGAGGGCTGGAACTAAATGACCTTTAAGGTCCCTTCTAACTGAAACCATTCTATGATGGGATTAAATTGGTGCTAGAAGAGCTGCAAAACTGTAGCTTGAGCAAAGAAGGTGCAGAATATATTTTAGCTGAGTCTTCTCCTTAAAATGTAATTCGAAAGTGTTTACTGCAATCCTCTAAAAGGAAAAGTTCTCAAGCACGGAGCTCAAAATTGTTTCTAGTTCTGTCAGTGAGGCTTACAAAGTTGTGCTGTGAGTAAATGCTACAGAACTCCCTGTGCTTATTTTTCTTCTCTGTTTGTCTTAGACCACACTTATGTATAAAAAGGAACAGAGTTGTGATTTGCTAAAGCATCTACGAGGTGATGATACTTGGATGCCTGACGATGTGAATAAGCATGTTGAACAACTGGAAAAGGTGATGGACCTGTAAATCATACAGTTGTGGTGTTAACTTTGCAGCATATTTGTATGAAAAGAAGGCTTTGAGGGCTTTAAGATGGTCTTTAAAACCTTCCCAATTTCTGATTTCTTTGTGCTGCAATATTAGCATTTTTTTTAAGTGAAAATAATTTTCTACTTATAAAAAGGAAAAATTTTGGTTATTCAATACCATCTTGAATTTCTACCGAATGCAGAAGAGCAAATGCTGCCAGGCAAGAATAGTCCCATGGCAAGAAATCTAGAGGATTCAAAGCTTCACAGCAATCCCCTTTGTGGTCATTCGCAGGAGAAACATTAATGGAACCTTGGAATGTCCCATCCTTTAGTATTAGTGTAGAAACCATTGCAGATATTTCAACAAAGGACAGATGTGTGTTGATGCATGCAGTGATTCCCAAAGGAAGAGATTTGACCAAAATAAATGTAGTGTAAAAGATATTAAATGTATAGTTATAGTACCTCAATTCTAGTGGAAAAAGCTACTAATCGGGGAAGGAATAGTCAGCTATGGATGTTGGAGAACATCAATAGAGAGCAAGAGAAGAGAGAGAGGGTAATAGAAGTAAAATGTGGTTATGCCCAGCTGTGTGTTTTCCCTTTTTCAGTGAGGTTTGATAGGTAGGTTCTGATTGTGTTTCTTGTATGTGGGTGATCTGATTTGCTGGTTCTTGTTTACTTGTAGGAACATTCTGTGCAGAAAAAAAAGAAAAAGCATAAGCATTCAAAAAAAGCTAAGAAAGAGAAGAAGAAAAATAAGAAACATAAATCTGAAAAGAAGGATGACTTATCTGATAGTTCTTCGGTGAGTAAGAAACTAAAATGTTTCAAAATAACATTTTTAAACCTGCACCATTTTAGACTGTGTGAGTACATGTGATTAGTAAAATTCAGACTTATTTTACTGTTTTTTGTTGGAAAAAAACATGGCAAAATTTGTCTTTTTAATATACAGCATAGTTAATCAATCTAAAAGATGCTGTTACATGAATGCTTATCAATTTTATAACACTGAACTCTCTCATTAGGAACTGAGGGATTTATAGTTTATCAGCAGAAGAAAATCTGAAGAAAACTCTCATTATAGGATACAATGGAAAAATTCTTAAGTCCCCTGTCGTTAGTGATGTGTGGTAGAAGGACGTGTCTAAAACTGCAAATACTTGACTGATTTTAAGCATGAGTTACTGCTGCCTTTTTCCATGAATGTTCAAGTGTGGAAACTGAGCCACATGGGAGTTGTATGTGAGTCTGAAGGAAGGCTCAAACTCGTGCATTTGAATCTGTAGACAGATGCCTTTATGTTGAGGAGCACTGCCAAAACAGCACAGAGGCTGCATTAGAAATCTGGGTGCTGCTTTCTGGCCACATCGTTTAAAACATCCTCCCAGCATTTTGATGCAAGTAAGGTAGCACTGTGATTTTTTTTCTCTTCTGAGAGCCTCCTTTATTGAGTGAAGGAACATGCAGCATTATGAGATTTATCTTCCAGGGACTGATATCAGGAGTGAACTATCCTTTTCAGTATGGGAAGTAACCTAAGCACAAATGTCCCATGATTCCCATGGGAGTCATCAAAACCCCTCAGATTGTATCAGTGAGTCCTGGTGATACAGCACAGCCTTGGCTGATAACTTTGATCCAAAATCTGTTATTTTCATCACATGTTCATGTCAATAGGAAAGAAAATCTGTTCAATGGGGTCCTGTTTGCTTCAGATATAAAATCTTGGTGCGTTTTTTGGAAGGGCTAGTGGAGGAAGTCAGATATGAAAATAGGAGGAGATAGCATGTGTAGTGATTTATATTATACTGTTACTGGTTTTACTTTTTTAATGTAAAACATAGTTAATAATGAATTTAGATTTTTTTTTTTTATTTTGGTTCTGTAATGCCATAAAACCAATTGACTTTGTCTTTATTCTGACAACTTTAGCACTGTTATCGTACTAAACTCCCAGTACAACCTGGCATCATACATCCCAAATACTGGGGTGTGCTCATAAAGTATGGTGAGATGTTTTGATTCTGAAGGAACAATCCCCTATGGGAATATCGATATTCTATTTTTATTATCAGTATTTTTAAATAATGAGCAGTATTATATTGTGGTGCTTAGCATTCAGCATAAATTTTGATTATCGAGATACTTCATAACTCCTGCATTTTATGAACATATAACAGTTAAGATGTTATTATTACTTTTTACATTCAACTCTGTTTTGTAGGATTCTTCAGTTGAGTGGGTTGAGTCAAATGTGTCGCAGTCAGATAACACAGAAAAGGCTTGGAAGGTCAATGAGCAATCAGATGCTGTGAAAGAAACCTCCCTGCAGGTGAGCAGTCTGATAACTACTCCAGAAATAAATTCAGCAGGACCAAATGTGAAACGTGCTTTGGTTTCTTGATGGTTCTCTTGCAATGTGTTGGAACAAAACCTCTTTTACACACTAATGTTTCTGTCTAGGTAGGTAAATATGAGATTTCATTCATCGGGAGACTTCGCTATCTGATAATTGCTTGGTATTTAACAATGCACTACACTTTGAAGGTGCTTAGCGCCAAATCCTTTCATCATATTTTGAGACCCTAGCAATTTAGCTTGGTTTTCTTGAAGGTCAACTTAAATATCTTGATTAGACTTGTTATTTTTGTCTGCATAATTTTGATGACTGTTCCATAGTTGAATTTTTGCTTCTGTGGTGCTTAAACAGATATAAAAGGGAGAGGTGTAGAGCTTTCTGACCACAGTATTTATGGAGTTGATGCCTGTTGATCTTCAAGGTGAATTCTGTGCTCAGTAAGCAGTGTGTATTCTGGAAAATAGAATAATTCCGAAATAAACTGATTTTAGTAACTTAAGTGATGATTTTTAATGGTCTAATTACACTCCTGAAAAAGTCCCTGTTTCTCTTTCTGGATTTGTGCATTTTGTTAAGAGAAATAAAAAGGATCTCTGAATCATATCTATGTTCTTGAAAAAATATAAAGTAATGAAATATAAATCCTTATGTATATCATAATAATTTAAACAGAAAACTCAGATTTCCAGGCATTTCTTGTCTAATGAAGGATGAAGAGTGGGCTTTGAAAGGAATTTCCTGGATATCCCTACTTTTTGGTATTTTGCCTCATGTTATGAAGTAATTTTGGCCAACGAAAACCCTTTCCTGTTGGATTATACCAAATTAGAAAGTATATTCTCAAAGTTCACCTAAAGTACTCCCTTATACCAGTCTTGGACTAGTCCAGAGTACTTAATTAGAGAAAAAAAAGAAAGACAAACAAAAGAAACCCCCAAACTGCAGTTCTGAAGCTGCAGAAGACAGAGACAGTTTTTTTCAGCGGTGCCCAGGAACAAGATCAGAGACAATGGGCATGAATTTAAACATGAATTTCTATTCGAACATCAGGAAATAGTGTTTTACTGTGAGAGTGACCAGGGAGTGGGACAGGTTGCCCAGAGACGTTGTGGAATTGCCACCGTGGATGCATTTACAAGATTTCTGGATATAGTCCTGGGCAACCGGTCGCTCTGCTTCAGTAGAGGGCTTGGACCAGATGACATACAGAGGTTGTAATGTACATACATTTCTGCTGATCCACGTTGCTTTCTAATGTGGGCATAGATACCATTGAATCACTTGAAGATGCATTATTTTTCAATTCCTTCTTTTTCTTAGGGAGAGATGAGAACAGGAATAGTGTTTCCCCTCTGAAATTCTCTGATGCCTTGCCTAGTATAATTTTTAAGTAACAGAGGAAATGTGACCTGCAGCGTTTATTCAGATTGACAACTCGGACTTGAACCCTACTGTAGATAAGAAGACTTTTCTGCAAGGACATGTTTCAAAATAGATGTAATGTTGAAGCCTAGGTATATCTAGATTTTTTTATATCCTGCTTTTCTTTAGAGAGTGGTCCTCATTTTTAAAATGTCCTTGATCCATCTTAGGTTTAGGAAATGCAGTTTTCGACCTATTATTGTGGGTACTGTTCACAGAATTTAAAGGTACAAGTGTTTAGTATGAGGGTGGAGTTATTGCCTGGGTAGCCGAGGTATGAACTATGCCTAATTAGAGACTGCAGATATTGTGTACCCTAGAAGTGATGTAAGAGCTCATCAAGTCAGAATTAGCAAGATGAAATGGAAGGAATTGATCAAGGCATACAGCGTTCTTTTAAGCAAATAATAAGCAATCTATATGGCTCACATTACTAGTGTCTTAAATCCATTGTGAAAATGTATTTAAAATCACAGAAAGACTTATGAAATTTGTGTAATTGAATATTAAAATATTGAAAGATGGAGTTCTTAAAATCGTGTTTGCTTTTCGTTGAAGTATTTCAGATGTGTTCATAAAACTATACTTTTTATTGAAAGTAACATTTGTCAGTAGTTGTACTGGTTTCATTTGTATACATAAGCCATGTTTCTGCTGGAAGTGTGAACACTGATTCTTTGTTTAATTTAGAGAGAAGAATGGATGAATTTAGACTTCTTGTCATTGAAAACTACATCAGTAGCAGCTGTCAAAGGTGAAAGACACAAAGATAAAATACTGGAACGACAGAAAGCTCAAGAAATGGAACAGGTAGAAGGAATTTATATATCGACTTTTTACTGCATCATACCAAATTTAGTGTGTTGAATGAATCAATTAATTGGTTCAAATACGTGGCTGTATGGTTTTTAAACTCATGCCTGATGTGTTGTGTGATAGTGATTTAAATTTAATTGGTCCATTATTTGTTCTGTTTGGGATGGGAAGGGTTCACACAGCAGGCTTATCTTGTGGGGAAAAAGTATTTAAGTTGTCTCCTAGGCAAGGAAAAAGCCAGTTTTGTTTGTACTAAGTTCTGTAATATCTGAAGTGCTTCTGAGATATTTTACTTAACAGTGTCAGGCTGTTGGTCTGGCCTTCTGCCCTATAGTGTGTTTTTGAAAGGGGCACCACTGTTTATGTGAAAAAGCTTACCAAAGTTACTGTGTTGAAGTGTAGGGGTGCTGAGGCTTGTTTTTTCCTGAAGAAAAAATTCAGAGCAGTTAGTGTGCTTCTCATGCTGCTATTGTGCATCAGCACATAGGTGATTAGGGTCCAGCTTGGGAAAGGGTTGCTGTTATTAAATTAGTTCTGTTTACATATAGTTGCTGGCTGTTTCATTTTTTCATTCAGCTCCTTAAGTGCAATGTAATCTGCTCTGAAAACATAGTTGATGATCACTATCTCATACTTACTTGTCCTGACTTCTTAGAGTAGGCCATTTGTTGCTGTTGTTTTCCAGTTAGTTGTGTTGTGGTAGGAACTAGATAAACCCTGAGTGTTGTTTTTGTGTAGTATGCAGTGCTTTGGTTATTATCTTTTGAAAAGGGATTAATGTTTTTTATTTTTTCCTCACATAATTTTTTGCTGAACACTTCTTCTGGACTGTTTAGGGCCTGCTTTGTACGAAGCTTGTAAAACATCAGAATGTCTGCACGTATTATATAGTTCACGACAATTTATTTGTATTCTTTATCCTAGAAGAATATGATTTTTATAGACCCTCCTATCCAGCTACTTGCTCTCCACACAGGTTTATACTTCTCTGTTTTCTACTCCAGAATGTCTACCCTTTCTTTGATACTCATAACTATATGTACAGTAGATCCATACAGCATGACAGTAGTGGTGATGAGTTGATGATGCGACACAAATTCAAAATTTTGTCAGTTCTGGGATGTCTAATCAACCCTTTCCAGCAGTGGACTTCCTTGTCTGCTTCCAGAAAAGTCACTTAACAGAATCACAGTAATTTACTAGTTTGAGGGTAAATAGCGGTAGCTTGAAATAAAATGAAGAGCCTCCATAACAGCAGTGCTTCAGGTGTGAGTTGCGTGTGCATTGCGCATGGCAATGAAGTCATACAGCAAAACTGCTTCTGTATAATAAAGGTGCCAATTAAGCACATGTTTGAGAGCTTTGACTCTGCCCATGCTGCATGCGTTGCTGTAGAAGCACTTCAGCTGGGCTGTCAGCTGTGTCACCTTCTTAGAGGAACATCCTTTCATTCACAGAATCACAGAAATCAGGAAATATTACTTCACTGAAAGGTCTATCAGGAACTGGAACAGGCTGCCTGGGAAAGTGGTTGAGTCACAATCCCTGGTGGTATTTAAAAGATGGGTGGTAGATTTGGTGCTTAGGGACATGGTTTAGTGGTGAAGTTGACAGTGTTAGGTTTATGATTGGACCTGATGATCTTAAAGGTTCTAAATGATTCTGTGATTCTATGAGTTAGGATGGAGAGTTATGTTTATTTCTACCTGTCTTTAGGTAGTTATGAATAAGCTGTGCTGTTCCCACGTGTCTCTTGCAAAATTTATCAGATACTCTGAAAAATACAGACCATGTCCTATACACACAATAAAATTATTACTGTTTCAGGCCATGCTATCTGAGAGAGAACTCAATCCTTACTGGAAAGATGGTGGTACAGGTTTGCCACCAGAAAAGGATGAAGCAGCTTCAGTAAAGAAAGGTAAACAGCAACTTCTAGTAACAGTCTTAAATTTCTGTTTCTAGTCTCTGGTCTCTGTGTTGCTAACAAGTTACTACTAATTTTAATGTAAAGGGATAATGAATAATATGTAATAATGTAAAATTTGGATGAGAACTTAATAGTGAATATTGGATTAATATCAGAGTATGTTTTTTTGCAGAATTTCTCTCTATTGGTTTTTAATCTTGAGTACTTTGACCTTCAGTACCTTTACAGAAATTTTCCCTTATGAACTAATTAAAAGAAAGCATGATTTAACCATGACAAGATAAATTGTTGTCATCTTATTTGGTTCCTTTCATTCCATTACACAAATTATAGTTTTAAAATATTCAACCACAGAAATCTGAGTCACATCAAGATGAAATACATTACAGATGCAGTTTGTGAAAAATAACCTTTTCACTTCTCTCCTTACCCTGGGGTTATCCTGTCTATTTCCAGCGCCAGCAGTTAGAAAAACATTGTTCATAATGCCATAAAGTGTTATTATTTGATAAGAAGGATCCTTGTATTCTGTGAACAGGGAACATTAGAGTCTTAGCTTTTCTTTTTTGGTGCCTTTACCTGTGGACACTCCTTGCTGCAAACTGTTAGCTTCATGCCTGCTTTTAGCAGTCACAGATATTAGCAGTCGATAAGACACGACAGGCATCAGTAAGCGTGTGTCCTGTATGTTAAGACCTTTGCTAGCTTTTCAAATGGAAAGCACTGGGTCACTTATAAATTTTCTGGCAAGCGGAACGCGCTTGTTTTTCTGTGAGGGGTGTGCCAAAGATTGGACACAGTATGTGGAAACAATAAGAATGTTCTTTAATTTCATAAAACCTCCCCCACAGCTTCTCATAATGCCACGCCTGTCTTAGAAACTGCTTGTTTTGTTCTGTGATAGAATGGAGAAGCTTAAATTAAATCAGTGATATTACTGAGGTATATCCAATGTTAAATTATAAAAACATGCAATTGTATTATTATATTCTTTCCCTTTTTCTTCTGCATCCCTTCAGTTTTTACATTAAGTGTAAGTGAAGGTTTAATGTCACATACAGAGGAAGGTTAAATAGGAATAACTAATAAGATGCAAAACTGCACTTTCTCATTGTTTGCTGCTTTAGTTTCAGTGGTAGAAGATGCTGGATTAAGTTGGTTACGAAAATCATACCAAAGGATGAAGGAGCAGGCTGAGAGAGAGAAACGAAATTTTGAAGACATTGTAGCTGAGAGATACGGGGTAAGGGTCTTTGATTAAATTCTATTCATACAAATACATGCTTGGAAAAGATTACTTTCATGTAAAGGCACTAATACATAATATGTGGTGTAAGACATAAGGAAAGAAGCAGGAAAAAGCAGCCTCTGCAGCTTCTCAAGTAATGAAGAATTCAAAGCTACGCAGCTTTTTATTTTTTTATTTTTTTGTTCAACGTTTTTTACTATATGGGATCCTAGTGCAAATTTTATTCTTCTATTCTGCATCAAGAGGTTCAAATGATCCCAGTACCTGAGTACTTTTAAAATTATGGTGTACACTAGTAAGTATATTTTGTTCTCCTGCAGATAGTAGATAATAATGCACATTGTGGACAATAATAATACCAAGAAAATTTGGAGAGCTGCATCAAATTTAACCAAATATGAATATTCTGGCTACTTCTGGTCTGCTCAGTCCAAATACATTTAGAAAGCTATTTGCTTCTGTAGGGTTTGAAAATCTTCAAAACTTATTTTTAATTGAAGTTTTCTATAACAATATTGGCTGTTTAAATTCTGTCCTCTCTACCTGTTGTATTATTGTCTTGAAAAGTTTTGGTCAGAAGTGTGGGGTGTTGAATCTTGGCCATAGTGTTACATTTGAGTTTTCTGTGGGTTTTTTGATTAGACTGGTTTGTTTGTGGAGGTCTTTGAAAGCCTTCATGCTGTTGTTTTTGAACAGAATTGTAGTCACTCCTGAGAAATGAAACCAATGTGGTCAGCACTGGTAGGAATTATTTAGTGCTATTGATTCTATGGAATATTATCTTTAAGAATCTTTCAAAAAAAATAGAACTTTAACAGCGTGAACTACTCTGCTGATGTACAGTGTAGTGGTTGAAAGAGATCCCTTACTGGTTTGCTTCAGTATGTAATATTTTGAGAAAATAAAAAAATAAATTGATGACTTCTGATTCAGCTCAAAAGAGGGAAGAGGGACAGTCCACATTTTGCATAATTGCTTGATGGATAAAGTATTTGTCCAGAAAGTCAGAGACAGAGGTTCAAAGCCTGTTTCAAACTAAAGACTTTTGAACCTGCTCGCCTGTGTTTTTAAGAGTTTACCTAGATTGTAAAATGATTTAGTGGGAACATTCATTGGTTCTGTAGAAGCTGAGCACCTGATGAACATAAACGTTAAGTTAATGAGGAAGAGTGAAGAAGCCTTTCTACCTCGCTTAAGCCCTGAATCTCCAGGTGGCCAGGAGGAGACACCTCTTAGGCTCTAGTCCCTGTTACCAGGAGTGCTTTAGCACTTTAGAGCCATTGGATAAAAGTCAGAAATAGGCCGGGAGAAGGGATCAGAAGACCTTCCCAACAGAGCATCTTAGACACAAGGCTCTAAGCTCCCTGTTTTTGTGCTGGTTTTCTTCTCCACTCCGTGGCTCATGCCTTGCCCTTTGCACAGTAACTCATTTTCATAGAATGGTGCCTTTCTTGTATTACTTTGTAGGGAGCTTCACAAGACTCCATAAGCTTAAAAACAGTATGACTTTTTTTATTCTTTCTTACAGTCACTGGAAGTATTTCAGTCACGATTAGAAGAAGCTGAAAAAGTTGCATCCAGAAAGGAAAATTACCATAGAAGTGGAAAATGGAAGAAAACTGACTATTTAGAAAGTGCGAAAGAGAAGAAAGAGCAACATATGAAAAAGGAGACACAAGATGGAGATGATAGAAATGGGAACACGTCTGGGGGCTGTACTAGAGAGAAGTATGGCAAAGGATGGACAAAAGAAGACAAAGGTTGCAAAAGAGATAAGTCAAGAGAAGACCAAGAATGTGGACACAGCAGCATGGACTCAGAATTGAGAGGGCACAGCTCCAAAGCAGAAAAACACTCTGATGAAAAACGAAGTCAGGGAAAGAGTTCATCTCTAAGCAACATGAAACACAAATTTCTGAAACCCTCTGAAGATGATTCATCATCTTACAGTGCACCTAGAGACTACAAGTCACATCAGTCCTCTTCTGGACTGCTGGCTAATAGTTCTTTGAGCAGCCGTTTCCAAAAACCTAGTGAGGATACTGCACTTTGGGCCAAAACACACACAGGAGATTACAATGAAAAATTAATATCTGATCAAAAATCATCTGGTGCTAAGGAACACATTGATGACAGTAGTTCGGAAAGAACTCTAAGTGATAAAAAAAAGAAGTTGCAACAAGAGTACCCAAGCGATATCCCTGAGGAGAAACAAACATCTGAAAGTAAAACATCATGTTCTAGGTATTTTCAAACATTTTTACTTGTCTTTTATTCGCTGTATCGTTCATGGCAAGTATACTGGAAAGTCTGTCTTTGTGATAGTATTTAATAATATCAGATCTCTTTAGTTAGGAGGAGACAAGCCTCCCAGGTAGGAGCAGCTGAAACAAACCACCGTAGAAGTAATGAGTACCACGTACTTCTCGTGTCTCTTCTGCATATTTTGGAATTGCTGATGATAGATTCTTTTGGTGCTTCTTTCCAGTGTTAGTTCACACTGCAGTAAACTTGGCCCCCAGGCAAAAAAAACTGCAAACCAGTATCTAATCAGTTGTGCAATTTAGAAGAGACAAACTTTAAATGTTAGAAAATGCTGACTAAAAACAAATAATATTTACAACAGAGATGGGTTTGCCACCTGCGAACTCTTCTAAAAGGTTTTAGCATATGAAAAATAGTTGACATTATTGATTGTGTATTTTCTGTGAAAATGAGAAAATATGAACAGGAATGAGAAGACAATTGCAAAGTAATTTGCAGTAGGAATTTCACTTTGTCAGACTTGCTTTAATGCAAGACAATGTGAAGTGCTACGGAGAGGTGGTCAGAAAAATCAGTTGTAGACAACTGAGATTTTACTGTACTTGAGGTTACCGGCTTCAACCAGCTTGCTGCTTCTGGAAGTGAAGTGAGTAGTGTGATTATTGCTATCAATGGTTTCCTTCAGATCTTCCCAATAATAGGTAAGCATGTGAAAAAGTGTTTTAGAGTCAGTAGTGTTATTTTATTGCTTGGGAAAGCTGGACAACTAAATATTCTTGTATGTAAGAAGGATGCTATGATTTTGTTAGAGACAGCGCTTAATGAAATATGATCAAGTGTAATTCCTTGTTTCTTATGTACTTTTGTGAGATATTTGCAGAAAAAAACCTTCCTACAGCAGGATTATGAATTTACTTTTTAATATTTAATTGTTGGATTCTAATAACAAAGTAATACCTTAGAAGTATTTGTTTTATTTGTAATGTTACCTACATGTAGTACTTGCAAATACACAGTGAGATATCTGCAAAGGAAAAATGTACATGAGATAACTACTGCATGACTGACCAAAACCAGGGAACCAATTCTATACAATTCTTTGTACTCTGCTGGCTGGGTATTCTTTACAGAATATTGGGTATTCTTTACTTGCCATATTTTCTGTTTTGATAGGAGCCAATGAAATGTTACATTTTCTTTAACAGCAGGAAGATAAATTGTTTGTATCATGCTCATTCAATCTAATGTACTTATTTTTCTTACAGCGTGGATTTGAATATACATTGTGGCAGGAGTGGTTCCTGCTTTTGGCACTGATAATTTGTATGCGCTGTGGAAAATCCCGTTGTGTTTTTTGTGCCTAGTTTTATTGTTTATTTTAGTATTTGCCTCAGTGTCGCTTCGCTGGAAAATGAGAAATATGTCTTTATAGCTGTTTTAGTTACTGTGAAAAGAAAAAGATTTCGTAGCACTAAACCTGCGATGTATGAGATATAATTAGGCCTTCAAATTTGGTTATCCTTTTCATTTTTCCAGATATTGCCTGAACAGTTATTGCCATGAAATGCCTGAGGTTTACCACTTAAAAGCAATTTGTAAACTTCATTTAGAATGATTCATGATATGTCTCAGCTGGAGCCTGTGAGACTGTCTCAGCCTCCTCAGCCCCGGCTTGTTCATAACTTCATTTAAGTATGAGATCTGCACAATCCACAGTTGTTTTCTGTCTGGCTTGGGTAGGTCTTTAGCTTCCCTAAGGAAACTTAGGTTTTCACATAGAGATACTGCACTGGGAGCATCTGTTAGAGTGCATCTGCTCTGCAGTTTGGGCACAGGCTCCATCAAAATGATAACCTGCACTCGGAACTATATGTCTGGAAAAAAAACCCACCTTATTGTAAGTTTATTAATAAACTTTCCCACACACATAAAAAAGCACTGCTGTGCATGGTTAGGGTCTTAGCCTTCAGCTTAAATATCAAGTGCTTTTTCTTTCAAGAAAAAAACCCAAAATACTTAACTGATTAGCAGCAATTAATCTGTGTAAATGTTATATAATTGTTTAGTAAATCTGCCTTCCTTCTCAGTTTTGTTTACTCTGTGATTTCCAGAAGGAGAAAGCAAGATTAACAGCTGTGTTGTACAACTCATGGCAAGTAGGAGTTCTAACATCCAGCATGCTTTATTTAGCTTTATTTTTGGTGATTGTCCAGAACACTGAGCCTGAGTGAAAAGACCTCGTGTGAAGACCCTGCATCTTGTCATTATTTGATTGATTTAGCTGCTTCTATTTCAGGGCTAGGGAGAGCTGGTGGTTGCTTTGCATGTGTGTCAGGTTGACCCCATCAATAAACTGCGTACCTAGCTGCTCGCTCACTTCTCCTCCTGTAGAGGGAATCAGAAGAGGGAAAAACTCATGTACCAGATAGGCAGCTTAAGAAATGAAGAAAGGAGACAAAAACAAGTGGTGCAAAGGCAGTCAGCCACAAACCACCTCCCATGGGCCGACTGATGCCCAACCACTCTGAGCAGCAGCTACTTTGGAAGGACTGCGAGTCCCAGCTTTCATAGAATAACCGGGTTGGAAGAGACCCACCGGATCATCAAGTCCAACCATTCCTACCAAACACTAAACCATGCCCCTCAGCACCTCGTCCACCCGTGCCTTAAACACCTCCAGAGAAGGTGAATCAACCACCTCCCTGGGCAGCCTGTTCCAGTGCCCAATGACCCTCTCTGTGAAAAATTTTTTCCTAGTAACCAGCCTAAACCTCCCCTGGTGGAGCCTGAGGCCATTCCCTCTTGTCCTTTCCCTTGTCACCTGGGAGAAGAGGCCAGCACCGTCCTCTCCACAACCTCCTTTCAGGGAGTTGTAGAGGGCAATGAGGTCTCTCAGTCTCCTCTTCTCCAGGCTAAACAACCCCAGCTCTCTCAGCTGTTCCTCATAAGGCCTGTTCTCCAGCCCCTTCACCAGCTTTGTTGCTCTTCTCTGGACTCGCTCCAGAGCCTCAACACCCTTCTTGTGGTGAGTGTGGCGTTAAGGGGCATGGAATAACCCTTTGCCCAGTTTATATTGTCTGTCCTAGCTGTGTCCCCTCCCAGCCTCTTGCCCATCCCAGCCTTGTTGTTAGGGGTGCAGACTGAGAAACAGAGAAATCCTTGAAGCTGTGTAAGCTCTGTTCAGCGACAGCCAAAACCCTGCTGTGTTACCAACACTCTCACCAGTTATGTCCTAAGCACAGCACTGCAGGGGCTGCTATGAAGAACATAAACTATCTCAGCCAGACTTAGCAGAACATGTAATTACTGAGTAGAACATTGCCTTATTGTTATTTGAAAAGAGCAGGTACTTCTTTGCAGTCGTTTTGTTAAATAAAGGTGGATCACTTTTTTTTTTTATTGCAAGTACAAAACCCCTACTTTTAGCTTTTGGTTACTGCATGTAGTAATAGCTATGCTAATTAAAAGTGGACAGAGAAACTAGATTGTGTTTGGAAGTGGTTTGCTTAAAGAATTCAATTATTATGATAAAAAAGATAATTCTTCTCATAGAAGAGAACTAAGTATAGAAACGATTTGGCTGATATTTTCTTTTGGATGCCTTTTCTACTTTAGTACTATTAAACCCAATTCTGCATCTTCTTTGATATTTTAATGGTATTTGTTAGCCAATACAATTACTGAGATGATTTATTAGTAAATTAGAGATTACTTTGGCCTGGAAAACTATGTGGCCTCTGCTTCTTGACAAGTTATTGTATTTCCAAGTTATTTTAAGCTGATTCTTAACTCCTGAGCTTCTGTATGTTTGAGATCGGGTACAACCTCTGTAACTGTTTCCTTCTGTGGGAATTGCCTTTTTTCTTTTCTTTTTTTTTTTCAGAATTTTGTAGAAAATTCTGTCTCTTACAACACTTCAGGGTTGGATATGTGGGGTCGTTTTCTGTTGGGTATAATTTATATGCTGCTACTTTCTTCTTTTTCCTGAAGTTTCAAATCTTGCAATAGATGTAATTTTTAGTGGCGTTCAGTCAGTCACAAAAAGTAGATCTTCAATGACGTGAGAGCTTGGATTAATAGGTGTTGCTGGTTCAGTTCCTCATCTCTCATGCTGACAATGTACCTTTTAAGTTTAATCCTTTCTAAAACTCCGTGAGAGTTTCTTCAGCCTATAAATCAAAGTGATTTGGACAGTTATGACACAGGTTAATTAAAAGAGCAGATTGGAAGTCCAAGGGATCTCCCCAGAGGAGAGGTCCATCCAGCTATTGCTTGCTGAAACTCACACTTAATAATTTGACTGCTTTGGAGTTTAATTTGAGACAAGATAAAAAGCAAAACAAAACAAAGTCTCTAGTCTCAAAAAGTTCAGATGATGATTCAAGCTCTAACACTGCTTAAAAAAAAGCATGTATGAAGTAATGAACGTCTCTTGTTCCTGTTACTGAAATAGTCTGCCCCATTTTGAGAAATATGGGTTAAAGAGAAGTGAAAACTTAATCTTTGAAGACTCTGTTACAGATGAAGTTGATGTGAATGTTGCTGCTGAGTTTTTGGGTCTCAGATTGGGCATATTTGAAACAAAAGTACTTTGATTATTTTCTCAGGGCTGGGGAGATCTGGCAGTTAAAGAGGACACCATCTTTAGAGTTCTCCTGTCCTTCAAATCTTAGTGGCTTTAACCATATTGAGTAGTGAGCGAATTCTAGCTCTCTCTTTTAAGAACTGGGACCAATGTCATAACTATATTCTTATGTCTCTTTTGTGTTAGCTATTGTACTTTCAGAATTAGTTGGTTTTAGTCTTTCCTAGAGTTCGAGAAAAAGAGTCAAGCCTGTTTGATTCCATTTTGCAATAATTCTTAAGGACTTTATTATCATAAGAATCATACGCTGACCTTTCAATATTAAAATTAAGACACAATACTATTTACTGATCGGTATAGCTTCTCTAGGGATACTTCATATTTTGAAAACAGTACTAGATAATTTTCCATGGAAACTCTACTATATCAACCATAACGTCTTTAGAAGCGAAGATTGTACTGTGAGCAGATAAGAATGGGCACGTAAGTAGTTTTCAAGAGATGGAAAGCCACTTGGTATGCAGGAGATCAGCTGGGGAAAGGGGTGATTTTGCTGAAGCTGAGAAGTAAAAGCATGACCAAAGCTGGAAAGGATGGTTACAAACTAGGTTTACATTTTTTTCCTTGTTTTTTTTTCTGCTTATACCTGCTGCTGGTTCTTGACTCTTCTATCATGCTCAGAAAGCATTCACAGATAGTGCTTGGCATTTTAATTGTTCTCAAAAGTAAAAGGAAATGTACCTCATAAAAAATTTCATTCCAGCCTTTTGGGTTCAGAGTCCTTGGCAACTTTTGACTACAAATATATTTTTATAATGTGTTGTTACCAGTTATTTTGAGAATAGGAGCATATGTACCAGTACAGTAGGCATATAATACTTAGTTACACAGGTGAATTCTACATTGTTTTTCCACGGGTTTAGTTCTGGTGGTGTTTTACAGACATACGTCAAAGGATGAGCCACCTCGGGTCCTTAGTGAAGAGGAGATGAACAGACTGGGAGCGAGGATCGTGAAAGCAGAACTCACAGGAGACATGGTAAAGTCTTTGAAAAATTGTTATGATTTACTGCAGTTTCTCTTTAAAGCTCACAGTGATTTATTTATTTTTATAAAAGGTATTTAGGAAGTCTGGCAAAATGTCATTAGGTAGAATTTGAGGATTCTGCTTTTATTGTAGCTTCTGTTTTAAATACATCGGTTCATAGATTAGAATAGAGGATTAACGTCCCCAGGTTTTGTAGGCTGCACATTATATCTCAAACCAGTTTTCTCTGCTTTTTTTGTAGGATTTAGTATCTTCTTATTAAAAAGACAGCAGGCGAAAACTGCAAAGCTCCCAGGCAGACAGTGTCTGGAGCTTTTGTTATTTCATCAACTTTGCCACAAGTGGATGCTTATGGTCCATAGCTCTGCTGCATAAACATAATTTTTTGATTATGATATGGAAATACAAAACTGAAAGGAACAGTGTTGGCCATTGCATCCAGCTCTGCAGTGAGAACTGTGTGATGCTTTGTGGTTTGCCCTGAGTGAGGCTGGGTCCGTGGAGCTGAGGGAAACAGCTGCATGTTTAACATTGGTTTAGAAGGCTTCAGACAGCAGCAGGGAGGATCAAATTTCACTCTTCTGGAACACTCTGAACTCTTTATTACTTTAAGTATGGCAGTAGTGAGTTAATTGTATTCAGTAGTGTTGCCTGGAAGTTTAAGCTATAACAAGGTCAGAGTCTGTTAGTTTTTAAGCTATGTTTTACAGGTGCTTACTCTGAGCAGCTGCTCTTAAGGAAGTATTGCTGACAGTTTTTGAAGGATATGGTGACATTTGTTGAAAGTCAATCCTGTCATTATGGGCCTTTGTATCTTTTTTTAAGATTATTTTTGTAGTGCAACTGTTTGCCTTGCTTTTTTGTGACAGAGTATTTGCACAAAAACCTGCATCACTAAGAAGTAATAAATAAGATATCAAGTGACAGATTGGTATTTTCTGAGAGCTATTGATTCTTTGATTTGTAGGAAGTGTAAGGAGACTTGGCATATGAATTCATTGCTGGAGTAGGGCATGGTGTTGGTCTTTGTCAAACACCTATCACATGATTTAAATTTTGTTAGGAGAAAGCATCCATTTTATAAACCTTTTCTTTTCAAACCAAATTTACGTTATGGATTCTTTTTCTGCAGATTTAGACACAAATGTGTGTATATAGCTTTACAAAATTTGAACAACTATGCCTTTTGTAGAAATTGTGTCCATTTGAAATCTTATCAGCTTCATAAGTCAATTAAAAGTAACTTCAAGCATTGTGTTTTCTACTAAGATATAATGAGTGTTAATAATACCTCCAAGTTTTAATCTGTAGTTTTCCTAATTAATGTACAAAAGTACACTAGTGAGGAACAAATGTTTCTGAATGTAATTATATGATAGGTTTGTGAGGGACTGATATTTAGTCACTGAAGATATTAGTTGAAGACATTTTCCTGCAGGGGAAAATGATTGAAGCTACCTAATAAACTGCTTGCTCTAAAGGGTAAAGTTTTCCACAGACTGTCATGGAGAGCAGTAAAAATTCAAAACTTTTTTTTTTTCTTCTGCTCAGCTTCAATAGCATTGTCCAAATAAAAGTTTGGGCTCAAATGTGTGTTTTTTCATTTCAACCTAAGAGTAACCAAATAAGAGTAGTTTGAATAAAAATATACAGGTATTCTGCAGGGAGAGTGAATCTTTGTTTCTGCTACTGCTTTTTTTTGACCAAAATCATGTAGCTGAAGCCAGCGTTATAATTTTACTGTTAATTTTTTGTATTTTTTTCACATGAGTTCTGAATTAGCCTATTTAAGAAAAAAATACCACAGCATAAATAATAAAGTAACAAATATTTTCTTGTTGCTCTTCAAATGTTTTCTCATGGACTTTCTCTGATCAGATTTTTTTTAAACAGGTTCATCCTCAGACACCAGAACAGATGGTTTTGAACAGCTTGTCCTAGTGGCCAAGTTTGACCACGTGGGACTCTGATTCAGATGAACTCTGAATCTATTTTTGTTACTGCCTTGCTGCTTAGTGTTGATCAAATGACTTAATTTGGGGGCAGCAAATCTAGGCTTGGTTGTTTGGAGTCCAATTGGTGAAACTGGCCAAGTGGTCAAAGTATAAATGATTGTGTTTCTTATAGGTTGATAAGTTGAGACCTGGTGGATTAGAGAGCAGGAACTTCAAAAACAATTTACACAAGACTAAACAGTTCTAAATTTCTTCCTCTTGTATGTTTTAATACCTCAAGTAAGGTCTTAAGTGCCAAAGTTGGATATGTGGTGTAGAGAGATGAGAAACTGTGTAGCAAAAATATCTGAGAAGAACTTGCCTAAACCCATTGCGTGCACGTGTGTGTATATATGGTTGAATAAAAGGATATGTAGCAAAGCTTGGAAGTAGTTGATGTGTTGGACATAGCTTGATGTGTTCAGACTTTCTTATTTAGCTTCCTGTTCATAAAGTATTGTATGTGCTTAACCACACAAAGCATTTATTAGTATAACTAAATAATGTGTAAGCATAATTTTTCTTGTGTTCTTAGGAAAATATGTGTTTCTATACTTTAGGTACCTCCATTCTCAACAATTTTTTTTGTTTTATCTCTGGTGAAGAATTATGTGAATTATATCGATGTGTTTTCTTTATTTTTAGGGTCATTAGAATTTAAAAAAAAATACATCATAAGATGAAGAAATGTAATGAATAGTTAGTTCTGATATAAAGGTCTGTAAAAGTTTAAAATGGTTGAACTAATGGAGTACTACTGCTTTCTTTGAAGGAGTTAGCTTCAAAACTTCAAGCAGAACTTGACAATGCACGCAAATTGAAAGAGGCTCAAGGGCAGATTCCAGCAAAATCTGGTAGAGAGGTAAGGGGACAATATTTTTTTCTTTTCTTTATTATACCGTTACATTTGAACACAGATAGCAGCTGAATTATAGAGAACATGAAATGTACTTGGGAAAATTACAAGTTGTGACATTAGAAGAGTTATTGTTCAAATTAAATTGTACTTTTTGGTGGTAAACGTCAATTTCTCCGTTGTACTTCAGCAACTTCCATAAGGTATTTTTACGTGTAATGTTTTCTCAGCAATGATATATATCTTCCATTAAAATAAAACCAATATGCGTCATTTGCTCTCCTGTTAGCCCAAGAGGCCTAAACCTTCTGATCTGGTATCTACGCTGTCTTGCCTTTCAAGCTCTGCAGTGGCTACTGTTGCCACAAAATAGGTGATCTGTATTCTGTTTGGCTTGCCAGGACTTAGAGCTGGCTGTTACATAACTCTGTAGCAGCTGGCACTTCCAATGTTGTTGTTCTTAAAGAGTGGTATGGTGTGGATAATGCTCTTTTTCCGTGTCAACTTCTATAGAACTACGAGAAAACAGGGTCACTATATTAATTTATGAGTCTGTCCTCATGATGGAGAGTAGACTTTTAGGCAAAAAAAAAATGTTCTTGGCCGATTTGACTCCACGTCCTGATTTCCAGCATAGGAAGAAATTCATTCAGATTTTAAAACTGGGAAGTAAAGGATGTGTTATAGTTTGTCCTCAAAACTGTTGATGGAAACTTGTTCCTTAAATTGAATTGTGAATATGAATAACAATTGTGGTCAGCCCTAGTCTTAGCTGTAGTCTGACTTGTATCTTAAATTTTAATTAAAGGATTTTTAGAACTAACAGCATGTGGTCATTGCAGAAGCAGCAAATGTAAATGCTACTGGAATTTCCAGAAGGGAAAAATAATTTATGAAAAAAAGGTGAAAACGTATTAAGTATGAGGCCTTCCTCTCTGTCTCTCTTCATCCTGAGGGCAATTGATCTCACAGCTTGTGCTTTTATGAAGTGATAGGCTGCTCTGCAACAGGGAGATTCCTCCTTACATGTAAAAACACCAAGCTCGGTGATGCAAGAGTTTGGTGATTCAGAAGGTTAAACTGACAAAGAATAAATAGTCTGCATCCTTCTGACATGACATAGGTCCTAATCTGTCTCTGGGCTAGCATCTGAAAAATGAATGACTAGTCTAGGGGGAGCCTTACTGTAAAAGAAAGGTGTGTTATTGACTTGGAAATACCATCTTGCTGTCCTAAAGCATCAAAGGTGTCAACTTAGTAATTTCTATTCATGAATATGCTCTAAGATAGTTACAGTTTTTCTTCTATCTTTTGTGTGCCTGTTCATTTCAGCTTTGCACTCTTGTGTGCATATTTACTCAGGCTGGGTTTGGGGACTTCCAGGGCATGTCCACTCCTTGTCCTGCATTCCCTTTAAACATGATGGGGACAAAAAGTTGTGAATACCCCTAGTCTCCCCTCTCTTTTCTCTTCATCTGCTGTGGAAGTTTCACTAAGCCCCCATTGTCAGCTGTAGTGTTGTGATTTGTACAAGCTTCTTTGGAAGACTGAAGTGATTTAGAAACAGGGCCCTTAACTCTCTGAAGTATCTTGGATGCAAAATGCCAACTCTTGTGAGGTCTTTGTTGGCTTGCTCTGAAGCGCAGGATCAGCTTCTTGCATAATTCCAGATGCAAGAGCTTGTTTTTTTACATCTGTTCATTTCAGAATGCTTATTTTTATGTTAGAGTCAATTTGTCTTGCAGAAACGATCTTTAGTTTGTGGAAACCAGGACTGTTTACAATCCTGCTGTTTTGAACTTGCCATGGTTTGCCAATGTGAGTTGTTCCTTACAGGTATAACAGTGTTGGCATCAGTAATTCTGGAAATGATTAGTTCTTAAACCGTATTGTGACAGAATAATATCAACCTCTTTACAACTTGCTGTAAAGTTGCTTGACTTATGTTTGAAGTAAATTGACAGACTCTCCAAACTGCAGTGAAAACCTTGAGATTTTCTTGAAACCACTTGGGTTTCAATTACTGCCAGGGCTTGCTTTCCAGAGGGTAAAAGTCTTTCTGTATGTTTTTAGAGACTTTGTCTGGTGTTTATGAATATGCCTAACAAGCATGAAGCATTTTGTTTCAGGCTAGTCTGTTCCTTGGAGCAGCATGGCCAATGTCATGCTGAAAGGTCCTGAAACATGGCTTTGCCTTATTTTCACTTGTATTAGGAGAACTGGGGAGATAGATCAGGAAGCAACGAAGGCAGTTCTGAATGCATCTCCCTAGGAAGGGTTTTCTTTTTTTTCTTTTTAGTTAATTGAACATGGATCAATTTCCCAATTCACTTCACTGTGTGACTGAATGAAGACTCATGCTAGTGTAAGAGGATGTGTATGGGTGGCTGGGGTTTGTACGGAGGCCAAGATCAATATTTTTGACAGCAATGCTAGTTTATTCTGCATTAAAGCGATGAAGAAACTACAGGCTGAAGGGACTGTGAAGGGGTAGCTTAAATCCTGGTTTTATATATTTGTTTGTAAGTGAGAATAGAGATAAACCTAGCTTTTATAGTTTGTTTGATTTAGTCAAGAATTCTACCCGAAGCAATCCCAAAATTATGGTTTTGAAGTACAGTTTTCGAACACTGATGTTTGGTGTTTTAAGAACCTTACATGTATCGGTTCATATATTTCACTAAGCATCAAGGTCCTGGTGAGAGTGATTTGTAGCTGCTTTTTCTCTTGGCAAAAGTCATCTGTAGTTTTAAGACCTGCTGCTTATAATGTGTTTAGACATTGCAAGTAGACATTTTCATCTGAAAGAAGCCATAAAACACAAATATATGCAGCTTCATGTATATATGATATTCATGTATATATATTACCTATTCTAGGTATAGAATAGCAAGAAAAATAGAATAGAAAGAAAGTGGTACAAGATACTGAAGAAGAAGAGTCCTGGCTAAGACCACTTGGGTAATTTTATAGCCAAAAATTATCTTGGTGGAGAGGATTGTTGCGTTCTTTCTTTTTTTCCTTTGTTCTTGGTAGTTAGTGTGATGTTTCTATTAAATCAAGTGAACAACCACAACTATTAAGCTTATAGATTTTCTGTGTAGGAAGATATCCCAGATTAAAATTCAGTACAGCTGAAAACATGTTTGAATTCTCTTGATACTGGAAAAAGAAAAAATAGTAACTTTACTGAAAAATGGTTTAAGAAAGTATTGAAGCGATTCTTTTGTGCACTGCTCTCATTTTGCTTGTCTTGATTTGTTTTTAGTTGCTGGACTTCTATGTGTCTGAATCACAGAAAAGATGAAAATTTATTAGCTGAACAGTTCTTAAATTCTTTGTGTTTTTTGAGTAGCTTTATAAATGGAATTCTTTTGCCTCAATTTGGATGTGATTTTTTTCAAGAAAATATGTCTAGCTAAAGAGGTTAATTTTTATACAGATTGCTCTTGAAGGGATGAGTAGCTGTTATCTTGCTTTTTTGGTACTTCAGGAGCAATACTAGGGAATATTGTTTGGGCATGTTGGTAAACTTAAATTGTTTATGTTTTTCCACTGCATAATTTCCACATAATCTTAAATGATTCATTTCTCAATTGCACTTCTTCCTCCTACTTTTCAGTAGTTAATAAAATATCTCTATCTGACTAACTAAAAATATATGCATGTCTGTATAAAAGACACACATATGAAATGTAAATAGAGGATAAGGCTTTTTTTAATAGCTTTTTAACTGATGTGTTGTAGTGTTTTCCTAGTTAATTGTTCTAGGAGAGCTAAGAGTCATTGTGATTGCCAGGCTTTTAATGCCTTAGTGTGCAGTTAAGAAGATACAAATTTTCTGTTATACAGTAAGCAGGAGGGGACTGTATCAGACTGTATCATCACCATGTATCAGACTGCCTAAGCTGGGAAAGCTCCTCATAATAAGGCTTTGGGAAGCAGACCACGAGACTAGATAGGAAGAGAATTAAAGGTGAAAGGTAGATTTAATAAAATTACGTTTCTTTGCACCTCTAAATATGTCAGTATCTGATATCCTTAAGTGTGTCACAGAACAATAGCGATGTCATCTGTAATATTAAATAAATATTCTGATTCTATTTTTTTCTAGTTTGATAGGTGAAACATGAGAAGGGCCATGATGATCAGAGGGCTGGAGCACCTCTGCGATAAGGACAGGCCTGGAATAAGGATTGCTCAGCCTGGAAAAGGGAGGATGAGGGGGGATGTCTTTAACCTGGAAGGGGGGAGATTTAGGTCAGACATTAGGAAGCAATTCTTCACGCTGAGGGTAGTGAGGCACTGGCACAGGTTGCCCAGGGAAGTTGTGGCTGCTCCATCTTTAGAGGCGTTCAAGATCAGGTTGGATGGGGCCTTGGGCAGCCTGATCTGGTGTGAGGTGTCCCTGCCCATGGCAGGGGGGTTGGAACTGGATGATCTTCAAGGTCACTTCCAAATCAAACCAGTCTATGATCACAGAATCACAGAATAACCAGGTTGGAAGAGACCCACTGGATCGTCGAGTCCAGCCATTCCCACCAATCCCTAAATCATTCTTCTAAGTACCTCATCCACCCTAACCTTAAACACCTCCAGAGATGGCAACTCAACCACCTCCCTTGGCAGACCATTCCAATGCCTAACCACCCTCTCCGTGAAGAATTTTTTCCTTATCTCAAGCCTAAATCTCCCTTGACAGAGCTTGAGGCCATTCCCTCTCATCCTGTCCCCAGTCACTTGGGAGAAGAGGCCAGCTCCCTCCTCTCCACAACCTCCTTTCAGGTATTTGTAGAGAACAATAAGGTCTCCCCTCAGCCTCCTCTTCTCCAGGCTAAACAGCTCCAGCACTCTCAACCGCTTCTCATAAGGCCTGTTCTCCAGCCCCTTCACCAGCTTTGTTGCTCTTCTCTGGACTCGCTCCAGAGCCTCAACATCCTTCTTGTGGTGAGGGGCCCAGAACTGAACACAGTACTCGAGGTGCGGTCTCACCAGTGCTGAGTACAGAGGGAGAATAACCTCCCGGGACCTGCTGGTCACGCCGTTTCTGATACAGGCCAAGATGCCATTGGCCTTCTTGGCCACCTGGGCACACTGCTGGCTCATGTTCAGTCGGTTGTCAACCAACACCCCCAGGTCCTTCTCCTCCTGGCAGCTTTCCAGCCAGGTTTCTCCTAGTTTGTACCTCTGCTTAGGGTTGTTGTGCCCCAAGTGCAGGACCCGGCATTTGGCCTTGTTAAACCTCCTGCCGTTGGTCTCAGTCCAGCAGTCCAGCCTGTTCAGGTCCCTTTGCAGAGCCTCCCGACCCTCCAGCAGATCCACACTTCCACCCAGCTTGGTGTCATCTGCAAACTTGCTAAAGGAGCACTCGATGCCTTCATCCAGGTTGTTGATAAAGACATTAAACAGGACTGGACCCAGGACTGAGCCCTGGGGAACCTCACTTGTCACTGGCCTCCAGCTGGATTTAACTCCATTTACCACCACCCTCTGGGCCCGGTCATTCAACCAGTTTTTCACCCAGGAGAGTGTGCACCCGTCCAGGCCAGAGGCTGACAGTTTCCGAAGCAGAATGCTGTGAGAAACTGTATCAAAAGCTTTACTAAAGTCCAGGAAGACCACATCCACAGCCTTTCCCTCGTCCAAGAGTTTAGTCACTCGGACATAGAAGGTGATCAGATTACTCTGGCAAGACCTGCCTTTCATGAACCCATGTTGACTGGGCCTGATCACCCGGTTCTCATGCAAGTGCTTCTTGATAGCACTCAAGATCACCCGCTCCATGACTTTCCCCGGTACCGAGGTCAGACTGACAGGTCTATGATGCTATAAAATGAGATCAGAATAGCAGCTTAAGCTTACTCTAGACACTGAACAAGCCTGACTTTTGCCACATGGGATTAGACAGCTCTCATGGACTAGAGACATTTGTGTGTGTTTTATATGGAGCGTCTGTGCCTAAAAGCACAAAATGCTTAAAGGTACAAAACTTGTAGCTGTCTTATCTCGTTTTGTGTGTTCAGCTTCAGGGAGAGAGTGATGTTGACTTTTCTGTATGTTGTGCCCTGCAAGTCCGCATATCAGAGTGGTATGGCTGCTGCACACTCTGTGGGTGCCTCAGCTTGGGTTAGAGCCCTTCTGCTGTTCACTGCCGGTGACCTTAAGCACGTGCTCCTATAAATCGTAGTAGGATTGCAGTTAAACTAGGGCACTTAAAGACTTAAGTGAAAATTGAGGCCTTAAACGTTATTGTGCTTAAATACTCAGATCACATATATACAACTACAATGAATGCGTAAAAGACCCTTTTTAAAAGGATGAATAAAAATGTAGTTTGTGCTTGTTTGGTCTACCTTTGAGCGGGAAGCAGCCTTCAAAGTCTATTAAATCAAAATAAACAGGTGAATTTGCAAAAGTGGAGTTCAGGCTTTATGAAGTGCTTAACTCCAAATTAAGTATTTTAATTTAATCTGTGAAAGAATTAAATGATACTTTATTTCAGATGCTTGCATCTAAATTGTCATGGGCATTTAGAGAAAAACAAAGTTACACTTAGCGCTCTAGTGAAACAGTGTAAAAGGAGGCTGCTGGACCATTGAGTTTGAGTTGAGATAGGTGATGAAAATGAGTACTTACTGAATGTAAGGAGACAGCAGAAAATTGTGGGAACTTGAGCATCTGAAAAACAACTTCCATGTGTTCATGGTTTCCATCTAGATACAGTTTATATTTGTTATCTGAAAGTGCCTCACAGCTCTTGATTTGAGTGCATTGGTTATGAGGATGTTACCTCTGCTGTTGTCAGTAAAAGGGATAACTGATGCAATTTATGCCTTATTCTGTATTTTTGCCTTACAAAATATATCTGGAACATTAGCACTCCTTGGAGGCACATTGTTTGCAGTGGGCTTTGGCGGCACAAGAAACGGGAGGTAGAAAGTTAAATGAGCAAAGGCAGATTGAAAACTAGTGGACAAAAGAAGGTGATTCTTCACAGAATGGTTGCTCCAGGGTGTTGTGGATATTGGAAGCTTGAGTAGATTCAAAGAGAAACTGTACAAGTTCATGAAAAATAAATCCCTTGTGGACTGGACAGAAATGATGTCTAGTTCTTAATGGCAGAGACGCAAATGCTCGGAGGCATCCATTCTTTTTGTACTCTTCATTAGGCATTCACTTTTGGAGGAGGCACATTGGGCTATAGGTCGATCCAAATAGTTCGATAGCTGCTTTTAATTTTCATTCTACACATCAAAAGTGTTCTTCATGATGATTCTAAATAATTTATGATGTGCATTATTTGTGTGCTTTGTCTTTTCTTTTTTATTTTCAGATTTTTTCCTGTCTGTTATCATACTTCCATCGATACAATCCCTGCATAAGAATTAGAGTAAAAACTGCTAAATAAAAACCAGTTTGCTTTTGTGTCGCTGCAGACTGACTTAATTGTGTTTGTGGGTTTTAATAAGGAAATATATTGACATGATACAAAATTAGCTAAACTGAGAGTCAGTTTATGGTGGTGGATGAACGAAGTATAAGTGTATGAATCTTTTAAAATTATTTTCAATTCCAATCTAAGTATGATCTGTAGGAAAAAACCTCAATGCTAAGCCTATTATTGTGTTCTATAGCACTTAATCAGTATATACGAAACAAAGTACTCGCTGCTGAGCAATTGCTAGAGGCAGTTCTTAATAATGATGAATTATGCCTTAAGTACAAGATCAATATAAAACTGGATGAAAAGTAGAAGGTAGTACTTTAAGGAAAATAGCATGGTAGAGGATATATCATAGTGTGTAAAATGCATTGAATATGAGCAAGCAGTGTGCCCAAGTGGCCAAGGAGGCCAATGACATCACAGAATCGCTAGATTGGAAAAGACCCACAGGATCATTGAGTCCAACCATTCCTATCAATCCCTAAACCATGCCCCCCAGCACCTCATCCACTCGTCTTTTAAATACCTCCAGGGAAGGTAACTCCACCACCTCCCTGGGCAGCCTGTTCCAGTGCCCAGTGACCACTTCCGTGACAAATTTTTTCCTGATGTCAAGCCTGAACCTCCTCTGGCAGAGCTTGAAGCCATTCCTCCTTGTCCTGAACCTGTCACTTGGGAGAAGAGGCCAGCTCCCTGCTCTCCACAACCTCCTTTCAGGTAGCTGTAGAGACCAATAAAGTCTCCCCTCAGCCTCCTCTTCTCCAGGTTAAACAACCCCAGCTGTCTCAGACACTCCTTGTAAAGCTTCTTCTCCAGCCCCTTCACCAGCTTCATTGCTCAACATCTTGTTCTGTATAACAAACAGTGTGGCCAGCAGGACCAGGGAGGTGATTTGTGCTTCTGTACTTGACATTGCGGAACTGAAACACATCCAGAGAAGGGCAATGTAGCTGGTGAGGGGGCTGGAGCACAAGTTTTATGAGGAGCAGCTGAGGGAACTGGGGTTGTTTAGCCTGGAGAAAAGGAGGCTGAGGGGAGACTTTATCACTGTCTACAACTGCCTGAAAGGAGGTTTGCCCAAGTGACGGGTGATAGGATGAGAGGGAATGGCCTCAAGTTGTGCTAGTGGAGGTTCAGTTTAGACATCAGGAAAAATTTCTTCATGGAAAGGTTTATCAGGTGTTGGCAGGGGCTGCCCAGGGAAAGTGGTGGAGTCACCATCCCTGGAAGTATTCAGAAGATGGGTAGATGAGGTGCTCAGGGATATGATTTGGTAGTGGACAGGTATGGTTGGATTTGATGATCTCAAAGATCTTCTCCTACCAAGCAATTCTATGAAAAGAGCGTGAAGTTCTGAAAAAGTAGAGAGGAACTGACGCAAGCTTTCTGCCGTGCCTTTGAGAAATTGTTAGGAAACCACAAAAGATTTTAGCATAGCGAATCTTCATTTGAATAACGGAATTTTCTAGAAAGTCCATCAGCCTTCAGTCTAATAGGATTCTTTTAATATCTTTAATGTGTAAGAAATAAAACAGTGGTTGAGATATATATATATATGCATTTTATGTTTGTGTATCTATGTATCTGTCTTGACATTCTGAGAGATTTATATGTATTCCTCAATATGCAGGAAAAAACTCAAGAGAAAAAACTAAGGTTTTTGTTATGAAGGGTATTGAGAGCTTTTTGTGGAGCCTCTAGGCATGAAAGATACCTACAGAGCAGTAGTCTTTGATTTTGGCAGGCAATGTAGTTCACTTTACATTAGGCATCTGACTGACGTGGTGCTGCTTTAAAGGGGAAAACTTTTTCTAAGCTAGCTGTTGGCTCTGTGAGAGTAATGCTTGCCAGTCCATTGCTTGTGCATCTCTAGTGGAGAAAGTTTATAGTGCAAGGAAAAGGTAATTTAACTGGGTTTATGCCATAAATGGAACTCATCTTTTAGTGAAAACCGTCATAATATCTAGCGCTTCATGTACTTCAAATGTTTCTGGTTTATTTTATTATTTAATTATTCTTCCCAAGTATAAAGAAGGAGGATGATTACATTTCTAAACACGTCTTCTTACAGACTGCATTCGAGTGCCAGTTTTGGTGTACTGAAGGTCTGATGTTTAACTTGGATTCCCAAAGTGCATTAGAGTCTGGACTGAGAGAGAATTGCGGGGAACCTAACTCAGTATAAATGGATTTTTTTTTTGTTTTCTCTTTGAAGAATTAGCACTTATTCGGAAATCACACTGAATAGGCAGCTTGGCTTATACTTCAGATTCTATTTGTGAGTAAAATACCATCAAATACTTATCATTACACGTCATTCTGCATTAAGAGCGATGGGATGCAACATATGGACCTTTATCCAGAGAAATTATTTGCAGCATAGTTGTTATCCTGAGACATATAAACCATATGATATTAAAAGTAGCTGAAGAATCACTTGTGGAATAAACCATAAATAATATTCAGTTGGTTCCAATAATGATAATAGGGAAAAATCTGAATGTTTCTTTATTGTTGTGTTTTCAAGATTCGCCTTTTAAAAAATGGCTTAAAATTTACAGTAGTCCCTTGGAAAAAGACCCAGTTAATTAAATATGTTGTGATGTGCGTGTGGGTGTATGCACACATATTCATGTAAAATTTAAGTAGAATCATTGAATACTTTGCATTGGAAGAGATCAGGTCATCCAGTCCAACCCCCCTGCAGTGAGCAGGGACATCTTCAACTCAGTCAGGTTGCTCAGAGCCCTATCCAACCTGACCCTGACTGTTTCCAGGGATGGGGCATCTACCATCTCTCTGCGCAACCTGTTCCAATGTTTTACCACTCTCAGCGTGGTAAGTTTTACCTGATGTCTACACTAACCGTTACTCCTTGTCCTATTATTTCTTCCTGGACTTTAGTAAAGCCTTTGATGCAGTTTCTCACAGCATTCTGCTTCGGAAACTGTCGGCCTCTGGCCTGGACGGGCACACATTCTCCTGGGTGAAAAACTGGTTGAATGACCGGCCCCAGAGGGTGGTGGTAAATGGAGTTAAATCCAGCTGGAGGCCAGTGATAAGTGGGGTTCCCCAGGGCTCCGTCCTGGGTCCAGTCCTGTTTAATGTCTTTATCAACGACCTGGATGAAGGCATTGAGTCCTCCCTTAGCAAGTTTGCAGATGACACCAAGCTGGGTGGAAGTGTGGATCTGCTGGAGGGTCGGGAGGCTCTGCAAAGCAGGCTGGACTGCTGGGCTGAGACCAACGGCATGAGGTTTAACAAGGCCAAATGCCGGGTCCTGCACTTGGGGCACAACAACCCTAAGCAGAGGTACAAACTAGGAGAAGCCTGGCTGGAAAGCTGCCAGGAGGAGAAGGACCTGGGGGTGCTGGTTGACAACCGACTGAACATGAGCCAGCAGTGGCCCAGGTGGCCAAAAAGGCCAATGGCATCTTGGCTTGTATCAGGAACGGCGTGACCAGCAGGTCCAGGGAGGTTATTCTCCCCCTGTACTCGGCACTGGCGAGACCGCACCTCGAGTACTGTGTTCAGTTCTGGGCCCCTCACCACAAGAAGGATGTTGAGGCTCTGGAGCGAGTCCAGAGAAGAGCAACAAAGCTGGTGAAGGGGCTGGAGAACAAATCTTATGAGGAGCGACTGAGAGAGCTGGGGTTGTTCAGCCTGGAGAAGAGGAGGCTGAGGGGAGACCTTATTACTCTCTACAACTACCTGAAGGGAGGTTGTGGAGAGGAGGGTGCTGGGCTCTTCTCCCAAGTGACAGGGGACAGGACGAGAGGGAATGGCCTCAAGCTCCGCCAGGGGAGATTTAGTCTTGAGATTAGGAAAAAGTTCTTCATGGAGAGGGTGGTTAGGCATTGGAACGGTCTGCCAAGGGAGGTGGTTGAGTCCCCGTCCCTGGAGGTGTTTAAGGTTAGGGTGGACGAGGTGCTTAGGAGCATGATTTAGGGAATGGTGGGAATGGTTGGACTCAACGATCCAGTGGGTCTCTTCCGACCTGGTTATTCTGTGATTCTGTGATTACTACAGGCCCTCCTAAGTAGGTTTTCACCATCTTTCTTACAAATCTCCTTTAATTATTCAAAAGCCTCAATAAGGTCTCCTCAGAGTCATCTTTTCTCCAAGCCAAACAGCCCCAACTCTCTCAGCCTCTCTTCACAGGGAAAGTGTTCCAGGCCTCTTATTAGTAGGAAGAAAAATAATCAGTGTTTCTGATGTTGTGTTTGTTTTATTAATTTTAAAATAACCAAACTCAACACCAAACCAGAAAACCCCCCTGTCATCCAGGAAATAACATGCAAAATAGCAGGTGCAGTAGCATGGTTAATTTTAGGTTTGGGAATTGAGACGATAAATACAAATATTTTTCTGCAATAAAAATATTTGATTGTCAAAAGTATCCTGTGATGTTTTACTAACTCATGGTTGAGTGGCCTTTCATTGTGCCATACCTGATGTAGCACTTTAAAAGCATTACCACAGCTGTATTTGACTTAAATATACAGAATCATTAATGAAATTATTTAAAACTACTTCTCAGAAAAATATAGCTGAGACATCTGTGTAAAAGCTAGAATGCTGTGGTTTAATGATCCTTGCTAAATGCACAATAAAAATCTGTGATTTCATTTGGAACTATAGATGATGGCGAGATACAGCAACAGACGGCTCTTGGCCTGTTTACTCTCTGATGTTTTCAGCTCATCATCATTTCGAATTCCTGCTGTTCCATCACACTTGACTCTTGTCTGCAGGATGGCTGTGCCATTCTTTTTTCAGCTGAAGTTGGTGTTTTCCATGCACAGAGTTGACTATCTCTAACTGGAACAAGGAATAATAAAGCAGGCATGCTTTTGCAGAACAGCTTTAATATCGTTAGGGCATATTTTTAAAAAATAATAGATGTATGCAGTTTCTGGTGAGTGTATTTCCTGAACACTCTTGTTGATGCCAGTAAGAGGAGATTACATAATTATTTATGAGACAAAAGCATATTAAGACAAACTGTCTTAAGTTCTTGAATGGAATTTATAGGAAATTGGGTTTTGCAGTTAAAAAGTATTGAAGAAATTGTATCAGCAACTAAATGGTATAAAATATCTTTCTGGTTTCTGTACATGATAACAGGCAAAAAAGGACAGAGTGGATAAAACTTCAGTTTAACTGATAATACAAAGGCTGTAGAGTTTGCTTTGACACTGGAAGCAAAAACAATTTCCAAGCACCATGTAGTGTTTGTAGTGGATGGTGCCAGTTTTTCTGGATCTGTTTATTTCCTAACACTAAGTAGAACTTCTGCATGGTTTTACTGCTGTATCTGCCCTGTCACTCTGTTTTCTTAAAGTGAATTCTGTTTTTCTTAACAAATTTTACACCTATATACCAAGAAAAGAAACATAAGCAAAACCGATCCTGGAAGTTCTTTGTGATGCAGTAGATACTTTCGGTTTGAAATGGTAAGGTAGAACATCACTGATTCTTCTCTGGGTTCTTGCACAGCCTTAGTAAACACATGGTTTTACACCTTTTTGGATTTCAAATAATTTACATATAAACCCATTTATAAATATGTAAACCATGAATCAATAACGTATTTTGTATGTTTAAGCAATGAAGCACAATTAAGCAATGAAGTGTGTTTGTGTGTTTCAGCAATGAAGCATAACATGAGGTTTTGAAAGGAGAATTTGATCTGTCAATGACTGTTGGAACCACTCAGTCTTTGATATAATAACAGGTTAGGTCTCATTAGCTGTTGCTACCAACATGAAGCAGAAATATTTTATAGAAATAGGCTGTTTAGGAGGAGCAATTAAACTATGCAGCCATCCTTCTAAACTGAATTAAGACATTTGGCTTTTGGCCAGCACATCTGGATAACGACATATTTTGAGCTATCAGTACGGTTTGCATATTTTTGCACGTGGGAATTTTGCAGAGGTTCTTCACGGACACCGCATTACCATCTGTGTCTGGAGTGGATGTGCCACCCCTCAGTCAGTATTAGCTTTCCAATTCTATTCTACCTGTGAGCTCAGAGGAACTGCTTCTCTGTAAGGTGCTGTTACAGACTCCTTGCTTTTTCAAGTCTTTGACTTTCTTCTGATGTCTCCCGAAGTAGCAGCAGTGATAATGGCTTGAGGATAGGGGTTTACGTGAGCAGAAGCTTAAAAGACTGCAGAGCTGAATCTTTGTTCTGCAACATCTAATTGTCCACAGTCTTCCTCTAGTTTTTTGTGGAGACCCTTTTCTATATATAGAATCATAGAATCACCAGGTTGGAAGAGACCCACCGGATCATCAAGTCCAACCATTCCTATCAAACACTAAACCATGCCCCTCAGCACCTCATCCACTCGTCCCTTAAACACCTCCAGGGAAGGTGACTCCTCAACCACCTCCCTGGGCAGCCTGTTTCAGTGCCCAATGATCCTTTCTGTGAAAAATATTTCTTTTTTTTTTTTTACTCGTTTAACAATAATTTTTCAGCTCCAACTATTTCTCTTCCTAGTACAACTGCATTATTAAGCCCCTTCATGCCTGAATTACACTTTGGTTGAGTTAATCTGTTGCTTTCAGTTTGTAAAATTATCTCTGTTGATACTACACTCTGAAAATACCTCATATACCAGAGCTTGGGTAAATCTCTTTTCTAAATAGTGAATGTTGAGACCTGAACATTTTTGGAACTTCTTTCAGTATTTTTACTGGAATTTTATATTTACCTTTTCTGAATTGTTATAGTAACTTAAGTAAACGTTGTTTTTACATCTGCTGAATTTCTTCTTATCACCTTCTTGTCTGTATATTACATTTATCTCTAAATCCACAAATTCTTGTTTCACATTAAGAGTGATCATAATGCAGTATCTTTTCTTTTCATGGTCTAGTTATATGTTTTGTATTGGGTATCCTTGCTGTAGAAGCAAGCCTTCTGATGACTTCATCTTTCCTATAGTGGGTCTGACGAATCCTTTAAAAGCAACCATTTTAAAATATCAATCTGTATTTTCAGACCTTTAAAAATTGTGTTTGCAAGGGTATGTGGCTTCCTGACATCCAGTATTATTGATAAATTAGGTTTGATCACTTCAGTTTTCCCCATTGCAAGACACACCACTGGACACATGACAAGCTGCTGTGAATTACACATTACTAGTTCCAGTCTTGCTTCTATGAGCTGGTGGAATGACTCTTACTGAATTTGATTTGAAGTTTGTATGCATGTCCATTCTACTCATGAGATATTATTCTGATCACCCTATCTCAGAGATGCTCTAAGAAATTAAATACTGAGAGTGAGGAGAAAGATTTTTGAGTGCTAGGGTGATTGGAAGCATTCAGTGTGAAGAGGAGATGAGTAAGAAGGTCAGGTTAGTTATTCCAAGTAATAAACAGTTTAGCTAAAATGCCCTTTTTCATAATAAAAGAACAAAGGATAGTTGAATTTAAAGGGCAACTGTTTTTATAATCAATAAGATGAAGTCACATTTTTACATAACATGTTATTAACCTGTGTCACTTGCTGACTGGGGAAAAGAAAGGATGGAGACTAAACAATTAGTGGTTGTCCAACCATTGTCTGTGGTTCTAAATACCTAATCCCTTTATGATGAATGTTGTCACTTATAAATAGGAGCTATAGGGCTTTTTGTTGTTGTGGTTTGGGTTGGTTTTTTTTTCAGTCTCATGTTTTATACATAAACTTGGCATTACCTGCTGAAGCTACTCTCCTGTAGGCTGGTTCATGTCTTTGTTACAGCCTGCAGTAGGTTTTATAATGCGCAAAGTCCTAATTATGGCAGACCAAATTTTTTGATCTTGTAAAACCTTTTTTAATCCCATTTCCGTGTTAGCTTTTAATCCCTTTTGAAGTTGTAATAGTGATGCTTATTACTATATTTACTGAATCTGTCTTGAAATACTGAATTTTTAACCAAGGTTGAAGTTTGCTCTTGCTTCCCTTCCTCATGCTGCTATTTCCCTTAATCTTATTTTTTTTCCACTATAAGATATCCAAATCAAACCCACACATTTTATACTGTGGACTTATGTTACAGACCTGACTGATTTAGTCTCACGGTGCTATGAGGTCCAAGCCTTGGTTTTGCCATGGAGAATGATCTACTTGTTGATTTTACAAGCATTACCTTGAATTCGTTATTCGAGGTATTGTAATTCCATTATTCACACCAAATGGCAGACCCTGAAGGGTAGCTGAGATACTTTGAAACATGCGTTACATGGATTCTCTAGGTGGTGACTACACGAAACTCCTGATTGATGAGATGTACTCTTAGAAGTAGCCCACACTTTAGGAGGCACACTGCTCCTTCTAAATGGAATTGATTCATACTTCCAATAACTGTGGTGATTGTGTGTGAAGGCAGCCTGAAAACTGAACAAAGGGGCAACCAAAATAAGAGAAGAAAGAGTAATTGAAGAGAACAGGAGGTGGTGGGTGTGAGAAATAGCCTTCTTCAGCATGCTGACAGATGCTAGATGTCTTCCAGACACTTATTATTATGCAAGGACAGACTTTTCCAGTAGAGGAATAAGGTGCTTCCATTGGTTGTAGACAGTAAGAGAAAGGAAGCTGGCTGTATGCTTAATCTAGTATCAAATTTCTTCATAGTTTGGTTGTAGATGTTGGTTCCTTGCTGAAGACTGTGGCTGAGCTTTGTTATTCCTTCGTTACACTGTTCTTGTATTGCTTTAGTGTAGCTCTTGGTAAACATTTGCAAACAGCTCTCAATTCACACTGCCTGCAGCTTTTTGTTTGCTCAGTAATTAAAAAAAAAAAAAAAAATTGTTCTCCCTAGCTGACATTGCTCCCTATCCCACACTATACTGACAGTTAAAATATATTTTTTTCTCTTTAGCTATTAACGTTGAAAACCAGTTACATTTGAGTAGATCCATCTCAGATGCTTGGCTTGTTTACTCCCTTTGTTTTGCTATTCCAGTGCCTGGTCCTCAAATTAAGCTGTGCACCTGTGGCACTGCTTTTCCATTTCTTCCTGATGGATTAAGGAACAGACATCATATCTGGGGAGTTCAAAAGTATTTTTTTTCAGGACTGCATTTTGTTTATTTATGTATTTAATTTAAAGCATTTATCTTATGAAACCAGACTTGTGTGCTTTGCTTTGTTCAGTTAGGTGTTAATCCCTGTAGAGCAATTTGTACATTTGGAGAGAACTGTGTACTTTGCATATTTAATTGACCTGAAGTAAAAATTCATGCTTCTTAATTACTGTCAACAAACAATTCCCTTCTCATTCTATAAATACACTCTATCTTTGTTAATTTCAGACTGTAAATTATGTTGTTTATGAGGATCCTTCTATCCCCAACGTAAGAAGGATCTGGAACTGTTGGAATGGTTCCAGAGGAGGACCACAAAGATGATCAAGAGGGCTGGAGCACCTCTGCTATGAGGAGAGCCTGAGAGAGTTGGGGTTGTTCAGCCTGGAGAAGAGAAGGCTCCAGGGAGACCTTAGAGCAGCTTCCAGTACCTGAAGGGGCTACAGGAAAGCTGGGGAGGGACTTTTGACAAGGTCATGGAGTGACAGGATGAGGGGGAATGACTTTAAATTGGAAGGGGAAAGATTTAGACTAGACATTAGGAAGAAATTCTTCATGATGAGGGTGGTGAGGCCCTGTCTCAGGTTGCCCAGGGAAGTTGTGGCTGCCCCATCCCTGGAAATGTGGTTTTCCTGGACTTCAGTAAAGCCTTTGATGCAGTTTCTCACAGCATTCTGCTTCAGAAACTGTCGGCCTCTGGCCTGGACGGGTGCACACTCTCCTGGGTGAAAAACTGGTTGAATGACTGGGCCCAGAGGGTGTTGGTAAATGGAGTTAGATCCAGATGGAGGCCAGTGACAAGTGAGGTTCCCCAGGGCTCAGTGCTGGGTCCAGTCCTGTTTAATGTCTTTATCAACGACCTGGATGAAGGCATTGAGTCCTCCCTTAGCAAGTTTGCAGATGACACCAAGCTGGGTGGAAGTGTGGATCTGCTGGAGGGTCGGGAGGCTCTGCAAAGGGACCTGAACAGGCTGGACTGCTGGGCTGGGACCAACGGCATGAGGTTTAACAAGGCCAAATGCCGGGTCCTGCACTTGGGGCACAACAACCCTAAGCAGAGGTACAGACTAGGAGAAACCTGGCTGGAAAGCTGCCAGGAGGAGAAGGACCTGGGGGTGCTGGTTGACAACCGACTGAACATGAGCCAGCAGTGGCCCAGGTGGCCAAGAAGGCCAATGGCATCCTGGCTTGTATCAGGAACGGCGTAACCAGGAGGTCCAGGGAGGTTATTCTCCCTCTGTACTCGGCACTGGTGAGACCGCACCTCGAGTACTGTGTTCAGTTCTGGGCCCCTCACCACAAGAAGGATGTTGTGGCTCTGGAGTGAGTCCAGAGAAGAGCAACAAAGTGGGTGAAGGGGCTGGAGAACAGGCCTTATGAGGAGTGTCTGAGAGAGCTGGGGTTGTTTAGCCTGGAGAAGAGGAGGCTGAGGGGAGACCTTATTACTCTCTACAACTACCTGAAGGGAGGTTGTGGAGAGGAGGGTGCTGGCCTCTTCTCCCAAGTGACAGGGGACAGGACGAGAGGGAATGGCCTCAAGCTCTGCCAGGGGAGATTTAGGCTTGAGATTAGGAAGAAATTCTTCACAGAGAGGGTGGTTAGGCATTGGAACAGTCTGCCAAGGGAGGTGGTTGAGTCCCCGTCTCTGGAGGTGTTTAAGGTTAGGGTGGATGAGGTGCTTAGGAGTATGATTTAGGGAATGGTGGGAATGGTTGGACTCGATGATCCAGTGGGTCTCTTCCAACCTGGTCATTCTGTGATTCTGTGAAATGTTGAAGGCCAGGCTGGATGGGGCCTTGAGTAGCCTGGTCTGGTGGGAGATGTCCCTGCCTATGGCAGAGGGCTGGAACTGGATGATCTTCAAGGTCCTTTCCAACCCAAACTGATTCTACGTAGCAGTCATAGCAAAATTCAGGGATAGTGGCTGAGCTTCTACAGTTACAACATGATTATTAAAGGTACTTGAATATATACTTTACTAATCTATATTGTACTTATATAAATAGTGATAATATGTATCAGATTATAATTATTAATTAAAAATTATATTACTATCACCAAGATTTCTGTTTATAATATAGCTTCCTGTGTTTAATAATATTATTTACTAAGTCATTAATTCAGAAACTCGGGAGGTTTAAGGTAAGCTATGTAGTGCCATTCCAGTGCATGAAAAAATAATACATTCTTCAGCTGTTAAAAGCAACTTAAAACAGAAGCAAAAAGTCAGGATTAAGTGAATGTCTTGATAAAGCTCAAGAAGATAATGATTGCCTCCTTATAAAAGATGGTAGCAGCTCCTGGGAGTATTTGTAAAGGTTTCTCGGATGATTTCACAGTTTGTAAATAGGAAAGTAAGGATTTAACCCCTTCTTGTGCTATACTGGATGGCAAATAGGTGTTACTGTATACCCTGTTACATAGTCATAGGAAAGAAAGTCTACAAATGCATAAAGAAAATATCAATGAATATTAAATACACTCTTTCTGTAAGATTGGTATCCACGCTCCTTTAAATCCTTTGGAGAGTCTTAATATTTCTGTGGCTTTTCCCTCCAATGCCTGTTTACCAGAATGCTGCATTTTTTCAAGTGTAGAGGAATCCTGTACTTTAGTACTTGTATGAGTTTATTCATTACAAGTGTTAAATGCATCATCCCATAATTTCCACAAATTCAGCCTTTGGCCCATCTTAAAGATTGCTACCCTCTGTTATTTTTGTACTGAGACATATTTAAATGCTATAGCGCATGCTGAAGGAGGTGTATACTATGTATTGGAATTCTTTTGGGGATCTCTAGTTAAAACCATGTCTTCAAAGCAACTTGCTTGAAAATTCCTTTTATTTGATATTTCAGTTTAAAGATGAGTGTGTCCAGAAGAGGCCACAAAGATGATGAGAAGCCTGGAGCGCCACCCATACGAGGACAGGCAGAGAGGCTTGGGCTGTTTAGTCTAGAGAGTGGCTCTTTATAAGGAAGTGCAGTGACAGGACAAGAGGTAGAGGCTTTAAGCTCAAAGAGGGGAGATTTAGATGAGATAATAGGAAGAAATTTTTTACTGTGGGGGTGGTGAGGCACTGGAACAGTTTGCCCAGAGAAGCTGTGGACGTCTTGTCCCTGGAAGTTTTCAAGGCTGGGCTGGACAGGTCTTTGAGCAACCTGATTTAGTGGAAGATGTCCCTGCCTATGGGAGGATAGGAGTAGAGGATCTTTGAGGTCCCTTCCAACCCAAGCCATTCTATGATTCCTTAAAGTTTATTCCATTTGTAAAGAGAAAAAAAAAAAGTTGTCAAATAGGAAAAGTCTTATATGTAGAATGGAAATAATTTATTATTCAAATGCCATCTTCTAGTACTGATAGAACCATTTGATCATCCTTTCTTTTTACTTTCAGAAAGCTTTCTGCTTCTGATGTGTTCAGAAATAGATTTAGTATTTATTGTTAGTAAGATCCTCTTCAAAAATGATGTTTGCATTGCCTTTTTATGTCAATACAATTACCTTTCTATATTTGTGCTGTGTTTTTCATTCAGTTCTATGTACACAGGGTTTTGACTTCTGAAAAATGTCTTTGCCTTTAATAACATCTTTACTCTTCTGAATAAGCGTGCCTGGCCTCTTTGATCCATTGGTTTCATCTTGGTTCATAGTATGCTTAAACTTTGAGTCCTTAACGTAACTTCACATTATTCTTCATGCTGTCTGTAAGTATTTCATCCTTTTATCTGCACCTTTTGAAGACCACTTCTTTTTTTGTACATTGTCTTCTAAAGCCAAATATTGGTATAATTTTTTTGTCTTTTCTTTTTTTCTGGAGTACTAAACCTAAATATTTTATGATCTGTCTTGTATGCCTTTTGTCTGGACTCTTTGAAATTAGGAGAAGAAACTCCCACGACCCACAAAACCCTGCCAGCTGTAGAGTTCTGGCTCAAAGAACTCAGTATGTATTATATTTAAATGTTTTTCGTCTGCATCATTTCACATTGTATAAATGAGAGCCTGCTAATATCTCTCATTAGGACTTACTACTGCTTTACTGTCTTCCTCTCTAGTTTCATTGAATATATCTATGGTTCTTTGTAGTCTTCTTGGTTTCATTTTACTTCTTTTCATCAATTAGCACCCCAAGGCCTTCTCCACAGGGCTGCTCTTGATCACATCATCCCCCTGTCCATATTGAAACCATAGACACATAATTATCTTGCATGAAGTCTAAAGTGTTTAACGTCTGAGTATATTTATCTCTTCCACCATTTCAAGCAAAATCTTGTTCTTCAACCAGATGTTGACGATGGGTGCATTTCTTGTTGTTAAGTGAAGTACTCCTTAGGAAACATGTGTGTCCCCGTTTACCCCCTCCCTCCCTTTTCTGTTTTTAAAAGTTTGCTTTTTCTTTAGTTTTCTCTTCCCCAACTCCTTCAACTGTTATACTTGCTTCTTTGTTTGTCACACAGAAAACAGTGTCCCCATCTGGTTATATCTATTTTAGTGCATGGCAAGCGGAGGCATGTGACCTTTTTTCTTCTGTTGCAACGAGTTGCCTTTTCTCTTCCTCCCAATATAGAGAAAACACCTTATCTTGTGAAAAATTAACATCTGAGGCAGATATCTGGCTGGTGTTGGATTTAAGTGGTATTGTATGTATATTCTCTGAAAATATCATTGTTATTATGGGAGCCGGACCAGTGTTGGATGTCTTGCTGTGCTTTGCAAAATGAGATTTGCCTTTGGTGTGATAGAGAAGAGAGAAGTTTGACTTACCGACACAGCTTTTTGGTCCATAACTTCTATCTTCATGTGACTTTTCTTGGGAGAATGGAGTTAAGCTGTTGAAGTTATCATACTTTAGTTTCTACAGACTTTTCAGACTTTATTGGGGTTTCTAGGACAAGGTTTCATTAAGCATGGATGGCAGATGTAAAGCAGACATCAGTTTGGTGGAAAATAGCTTCAAATTGAGATTAATAAGTTTGCTTATAAGATTTGACAAAGACTGTCCTAATATCACCAGATTTAGTGATGTCCCCGTTATTTACTCTAATTTAATCAACTGACTTAAGTAAACATCTTTGCAGTGTCATCAAGAAGCTCTCAAGTGTTTTGAAATTTTTTTTGTTTAGTTCTTAATATTTTCAGAAAATTAAATACTTACTTTTTCTGGTGAAAAGATTCTCCCATTTCTTCTTATTTTTGTGTATGTGTATATATATTTATTTAAATCTGAGAACACCCCTGTGAAGTGGAAATGCACTGTCGTCCCTGTTTTGGAGGGAGCTGAGCTGATCTTGGTAGGGTATCCATCATCTGAATGTCTGTGAGCTGAAAAGGCTGTAACTTCAATTCCAAATCGGTGGAAGCAGATGAAGGTATGGGAAGACTGAGGGCTGGGTGCATAAAGGGAATTAGAATCATAGAATCGTTTGGGTTGAAGGGACCTTAAAGATAGTTCCAACTCCCCTACCATGGGCAGGGACACCTCCCACTAGATCAGACTGCCCAAGGCCCCATCCAACTTGGCCTTGAACACCTCCGGGGATGAGGCATCCACATCTTCTCTGGGTAACCTATTCCAGTGCCTCACCACCCTCACAGTGAAGAAATTCTTCCTTATGTCTAGTCTAAATCTTCCCCTCTCCAGTTTATAGCCATTGCCTCTAGTCCTATGACTACAAGCCTTTGTAAACAGTCCCACTCCAGCTTTCTTGTAGCCCCACTCAAATACTGGAAGGCTGCTCTAAGGTCTTCCTGGAGCCTTCTCTTCTCCAGGCTGAACAACCGCGATTCTCTCAGCCTGTCTTTGTATGGGAGGGGCTCCAGCCCTCTGATCATCTTTGTAGCCCTCCTCAGGACTCATTCCAACAGTTCCATATCCTCTTACGTTGGGGATTCAAGAACTGGACACAGTACTCCAGGTTGCATCTCCTGAGCGTGGAGTAGAGGAGGGGAATGACCTCCCTTGAATCCTAGACTTAAGATTAAAACATTGTGATGAAAGTGATCTGTAGTGGTAGTAGATGCAGTGTAGGAAAGAAAAGTCTGATCTGATGGAATGTGTTGAAAAGCAAGAGCTTATGTTTTGGCTAGGTTGTTTCCTTTAGAAACCCCCCCATACACACAATCCATAAAAAGCCCAGAAGTGTTAATGTGCTGCAGCTCTTTAGATGGTTTTTAAGAATACGCATTTATAAAGGTGATGGTGTATATTAATTCAGTGTTACCTATTTAAGTCATTGGAAGCACTGTATTTCTTCTGGGGATAAGGCTTGATGAGAAAGAACAAGAATACAAACTTCATGCTTTTTGGAAAGGATTTGTTAAATTTTCACTTTACTAGATGATATATTTTTAATATTCTGTGATTTTTTTAATGTGGAAAATAATACCTTGTGTAAGGTAATACATAATGAATGCTCAAAAAAACCCCTATTATTTTACCTTTAAGACTTAAACCATTTGTTTAGTGTGGATTGGGTGTTTCCTTTCGTTTTGTCTGTATTATTTGTTTTAAAATATATCTTAAAACTTGACACAGGCTTCAAGCCGTCAAGAAGATGAAGAAGTGGTCCTTGTCAGAACGGATCAAAGTGGAAGGGCATGGCCTGTGACCGCACCAGCTCAACTACAGGAACCGAAAGGAGGACAGAGAAAGCGACAGATGGTAAGTTTTAAAAATGTGGGAATTAAAGTATAAATCCAAAATGATTTAGTGTTTTTTCTTTTATGATGCTATAATTAATGAGTGTCATATCAGAATGTCAACAGGTAGTTAAAAAGTTCCTTTCAGAAAATGATTGTCATTAAGTGCTAGTGTACATGTTTATTAAGCATATATTAAGTTTATTTTCAGATTGTTTTTCCCTAGGGATCATCTTAGGGCTTATTTAAATGCACATTCAAGGAAAAGTTAGTTTTTCAAATTATTGTAGTCCCTTAGTCAAGTAGTTTATATTACATGAAGTTATGTAAATAATGAAGCTTATTTCCCAAAATAGGAAAGATTTTACTGAGATACTCAGGTCTTGGGGCTAATTTTCCTTTTCTTCTGATAAAAAATGCTGCTACTATTGCTAATAAAAATTATGACCTAATGTTTGTAACAAAAAGTGCTTTGGGGAACAATGTGAAACTTGGAGGCTGCAACAGTGTTTTATTCCTAGGATATTTGCTTGCAAGAGTAAATAAAATAATATTTCAATCTGGGGATAAGAGGGGATGACACCACCTCATATTTCCAGTGAGTATGTTCTTGATTAGTAGGACAGCTCAGTTTGTAACCCTTCTGTGGAGCACTGAAAGGCACAAGGGGGTGAGGAATTGGTTGTCATCTTCCTATTGTTTCCATTCTGGAAAATGCCATCTCTACTTCATGTTAATGACCATTCTCTGTGCTCCTTCAAAATTTAGTTTAGTCTTGCCCTAAAGGACAAATTCTGTTCTCTTGTGCAGTCTGTCTAAGATGGCAACTTTTCCCAGCAGATGTGCTGTATCTATACAAGTTGTATTTATTGTCTGTGGTCGCTCTGTTTCAGTACTGTCTGTGACTTAGCACTTCAAAAGCTTCTGTAAGTAATGAAGATTACTTTTTGGAATTATTGTGAACTGATTAACTGTTTCAGTTAATTAGTGTACATCTTTTCTGAGAGGTAATGTAGCTTAAGGATACAAATGATATAGGAAGAGGCTATATTTTTATTTAGACCTAGCAATGCAATTCAATAAAGGGGAAGATGTTTTCCTTAAGTCAAATGAAGCAGCAAGGCCGATTGTTTACGATGCACATAGCTTGATTCATGACTCTTTAAACTCATCGAAATTATTAGAATCAGAATTTTATAGCTGATCTTTCTCACTAGGTTAATATTTATTTTCAATGTATTTCTTGCCAGGTCCCTACTCATGTAGACAAAGAAAGAGTAAGGTATTTTCAGGATGATGATAGTATGAACCTGGAGGATTTGGTCAGAAATGAGAAGATGGGAACAGCAGAGGATCAAAACTCATTGTTCATGCGTATGGCATCAAAGGTAAGGTCTTATATGCATGGCTTTTTAATCTAGCATCTTATTATTAGAAATATTAGGGAGGACATGAGGCCTCAGTGCTCCAAGCGTGTTGCTTTTGGTTGAGAATTCTGTAATAATCAAGTCTGTTGTAAGATGATCCTGGTAGATGTTCTCAAAGTGATGAAAACCTGCATGCTTACAGGAAATGTGGTGCAGTTCCTTCACAGAGGTGGCTGTGATGTTCCTCTGAGTGTAGAATTTGACCCTTTTGAGATGAACACTTGTAGAGCGTGTTGTGTATTAATAGGTTACTTATGGCCCAACAAAGCAGGTTCTCCCGAGATTAGTTAGCATTAAGTAGCATTTTCTTAGTGTTTCGAATGTGTTTTCCATCTAGAAATTACAATGAGATTTGAAGCAAACTACCTGGAATTCTGTCAGGATGTCCTGGATAACGAGGTGTTGTAATCCATGCTCACAGATTTATAGGTTATTACAGACTCACAGATTTATAGATTATTACAGACTAAATTTGTTTTTCCATTTATCTAGAAGGCAGACAGGGAGGGTAGGTTCTGGTTGTTTCCTTTTCCTTTTTAAAATTCTCCTTCTTTGAGTGATACTTGAAAGAACTGGAAAAGCCATGATAGTGCCCAGTAGAGAATATTTAACCTGGTGCTATAAACAATTTGGCAGGAAGGTCTTCTGGGAAGGTGTTATCAGACCTTAAGAAAGTACTGTGGTTTACTCATCTTCTCATTCAGCTGTTTCTGGTAGTTCTCATTCTTTCCCACTGGCATACTCAAAAAATTATGCCCTTGGGGTCCGGTACCTGATTTCCTTCTTTACCTTCCCTTCCAAAAAACCCCCCAAATACATAAAACATTGCTTTAAAACCTTTGTAACAGTGCAAAGTGTTAACTAGAATTAGCTAGCATATCTGTCATGCAATTACAAATAAATTAAAATTGTAAGGATACAATAAAACTTTGTAATGTTTGCATCGTATGATAATAAGCATAACAAAGAGAAATAGTTGCCATTTCCTCAAGGACCTTATTAAACATTTATTGTCCTGTCTCCAGTAAGTATTTGATTTGGAAGAGGTAATTTTTGTGAAGAATGGAGGCTGGGGCTGTGTGTATGAATGTCTGTGTGAAAACTTAAGTGGAATAGAATTTTTAAAAAATCTTTAACACAAATCTAGGTGTTGAAGGTGAGTTTTTAACTAATATTAACACATCTTTCTGAAATTTTTATTGATGTGCTCAATTTGTCCTGTGTTTAGTCCAATGTTTTCATGTGCGTGCTTCCACAGAACAGTTTAGGGGATTGCTTATTGTGCTCCAGTTCTTTTCAGAAGTGTGGAAATAAAGCCAGGCTAATTTGACCTTCCTCAATTTGGTGATAGGAAATGTTTGCAGTGCCCCTATAAAGACATAGTGGAAAGCGCTCTCAAAAAGAGATATTTTTCTCTGCTTGGATATTTCCAAACTCAAATAAATCATTTAGAGGTTTATGAGAAACGTGCATTTATACAGCAGTGCCCCTGAAATTCCTAAACTTTGTGAGTAGTATTGTTTGTATATATATATATATAGTATATGCATATATTGTGTGTATATATATTGTTTGTGTTCATATATTTATTGATTCCAAGTTTCTTCATTTCAAACTGGAAATAATGTTTGATTTCTCGAGCATTTTTTAGTTGTCCTTCGTTTAGTTTTTGTATTTGGGGTATTATACTAAGTAATCAGTGATGCAAAGACTAGCAAACTTGAAGATTCGAGATCAAAGATTTGTATATTATTTAATGTCTCAAGACTTATGGAATGGTCTGATAATTTTTCTTCAAAATACTTTTTCTGTTCTTTTTTCTATTGAATTTTGAAATGCTGTGAGTTTTCCAGGTTTTTGATGACCGAGACGCTTAGTGAAAGAGCAGCTGTATGGGAGATTCACTCAGCCGGGTATTGTATGTCCAACAGTGATGGCTAGGGAGAAAGAGTATAAGAACAAGTCACATTTCCTACTGTGGCCTTTATGTACTTTGTGGCAATTTGGAAGATTTTATGATACCTCCTTACCTGGTATTTCCTCTGCTTTTGGTTTATAGTTATGTTAATGGGGGATTGAACTGAATATTTTCTGTTACTTCCTTTCTGTGGCTCAGGTGGATAAAGCGCTTAGAGATACGATTTAGTCGTGGACAGGTACGGTTGAACTCGATCTCAAAGGTCTTTTCCAACCAAGTGATTCTGTGATTTTCTGACTCATCTCCCATTCCATCATCGGTTCCTGTTGCTAGAAGATATGAGATGTAATTATTGAATCTGAAGAAAACAGAAACCCAAATCTTATATGCATAACATTTGTGGTTAGCGTTGTGCCTGCAGCCAGTTTCTCAGAGATTTTAGTTACTTGCATTGTAAGTATTTCTGGGACAATGTGATCCCTTTAGGAATAATGCAGAAATGGCTTGGCTCAGTATGTAGCTGTTTTAAAAATAAAGACTCGGTACAAATGAGGGTGAGCTTTGGCAACTGAACTGCTGCACCCATATAGTAGAGGCAATGCAATATAGTGTTTAACTTTTATAAAGAGGTAATTATGAAGGAATGTGGAGTCTATGTAGTGGGAGTTTAAAATGAGCATGGAAAATGAAAATGCTTGCAGATTATGAGAGAGTCTCTAGTACTCGGTGCTAATTCCACATGAATGACACAATAAAAATACTCTCGGGGAATGAACACACTCCCAGAATGGGGTGAAACCTTCTCTTATTGTTTTTATTTAAAAAGAAATCCAAGGGTGAGTGAACAGAAGAATAAAGGGTTTCTGGAGGTTAAAAGAAAAATCAAAACTGAAGCCATATCATTATTTAAAAAATACTTGTCGTGTTCAAGAAAGGAGAATGGAAAAGAGCTTGAGCCTAGCAGGCTTAGAAGAAAGCTTTGATAAGAAAGATTGAAAAATTATCTTGAGGGAATTACTTTTAAGTAAGTTTGCTAAAAGCATAAACCCAAGAGTTAAACTCATTGGAAGCAAGAGCCCTGCAGAAATGTGGTGTTGAAAAAAAACTGAACAAGTGATAATTACAGCATTTAGGAAAGATAAGGGCATGCCAGGAGAACTAATGAACTATTTGCATTAATATCCTTTAGATATGAGGTCAGAGTGATTCTTTTCATAAGCTGTTATTTACAGGGAATAGAAGAAAAACTCTCAAGATAAGTGTCTCTAAAATGTCTTTAACTCAAATTTATAGAAATCTGTTAATTTTAAAAGAAACTTGCATTTGAGATGAATAATAACCAATGGCTGAGACCAAATAGTCCTCAATTAAGTGGTCTGAAAGTCAAGTGTGTCATGATCAACTATGAACTGCTGAGTGTAGTCTTTATTCATCCTGAGGAACAGAAGATGGCAAGTATAATGTCAAGCTTTAAAAAGAAAACAGGGGGCAGAAGTATTTTTATCACAAAAGGAGGTTACCAGTGGATTGGTCTGGAGTCTCTTCTGTTCAACGCATACATACACCATCTGGAGAAAGGAATATGTTCCCTTTCCAGGGAAGTTGTGGATGCCCTCCCTCTGAAAATGTTCAAGGCTAAGTTGAGCAGCCTGGTCTGTGGGAGATTTCCCTGCCCATGGCAGCGGGGGTGGAAGTGGATGATCTTTAAAGTCCCTTCCAATCTAAACCATTCTATGATTCTGTAATCCCTGTTCACAAAGGCTTGTAGTGATAGGACAAGGGGCAGTGGGTATAAACTGGAGAAGGGCAGATTTAGAATAGACATTCGGAGGAACTTCTTCACCATGAGAGTGGTGAGGCACTGGAACAGATTGCCCAGGGAAGTTGTGGATGTCCCATCCCTGGAGGTGTTCAAGGCTAGGTTGGATGGACCTTGGGCAGCCTGACCTGATCAGAGGTGTCCCTGCCCATGGCAAGGAGGTCGGAACTAGATGATTTTAATGTCCCTTTCAATCCAAACCATTCTATGATTTTATGATCCTGTGACCTGACAATTTGTTTTTGTTACATAATTGTTCCTGATTGTCAAAGTCCGAGGTCACTGTAATTGTAAATTCTAGAATTTCTAACATTGCAGAACTTGTATCTGAGCTGTTTTTAAAGATTCACTTTACAGAGTTGCTGGAGAGATGTACATGTTTTAGTGGAGTGAGTCATCGGTCCTATTTTGAATGCTGTCTGACAGACATTATGAGTGTAAAAGGAATTAAGGTGTCTAGCTCAGACACAGGAGATTAAACTATAGACATCTTAAATGAGGAGAAAGAGATCCCACCATAGGTATTGAGGCAGTAAATGCAGATGAAAGTCAAGGTTGATGATGGTAATTGTGAAGCTGAGTGAACTGCGGGAACACCACAACAGGCAGTTACTGCTTGATTTGAGAGTGGCTGTGAATTTGCGGACAGCGTCTAAGTGCTGGTGGAGTTGTGAAAAAAGGCAATTTAGGACCAATTTAAAACATATAAGGCTATTGTAGTGCATCCGCAGCTTGAATGCTACCCATGCTCATAAAGCTATACTCTTCAGATGTACAGAATGCTGGCTATTTGAAGAAAACCTGAGTAAGCCAGATTTTCTTTAGGGGGGGCAGTTGGTAGACCAGAACACACAATTAGCATTAAAGTCAAATAGGAAACAACTGGTTTTGTTTCTCATACGGGAAGTGGTTACAGAGCAGAGTTTAAATGAAGGAGGGTTTGGGTTGTTTTTTATTTTCAGGGGAGAAGGAAATTCTGGAACTCGTGCTGTAGAGCATGAGATGCTGTGGAGGCCCTTATTGTGAGCGGGAGAGCAAACGATACAGAGCCTTTGTGAAGTGCAGTTTCATTGGTAAATATTAAATAGGGAGATCTAAGTAGGATTTTGGCTTAGGATTTCCACAGTGAAATGCTGAGAGCTGCAGGTGTGTAGCAGAAGTGTCAGTTCTACAGGCCTTGTTTAGGCTTTTCCCTGTGCATTTTAGCTGTAGATTGATTTTTGCAACATAAAACAATTGCACTGGTTTAGAGCAAGTAGCTGCTCTTACCTTGTTTCATTCTAAAGATTTCTTCATTTTTTGTTTTGGTTGTGTTGTGTTTACAGGTTATTATTTTTTAATCAACTTTACAAGAATGCATTGTGTTTCCTGGCTTATGCAACTGCTTTATTTTGATTTAGGAAGGGTATGAAGTTCCTGCTGACATGGATGAGCTTGGAGTCAAACGATAGGTACTATGTTTCTTTTTTTTACTAGGCAGAGATGCACTACATCACATTATTTTGTTAGAACAAGCTTCCTGAATGAATACCAAGCTCTGGACTAATCTTTTAAGACTGAGCCATGTTATTTATTTATTAGCTAAGAGTGCTGAAGCATGTGCTAAAAGTAGATGGTTTTTGTCAATTACTATTCAGGATGAAGTTGTTCTATTTTGACTGTACAAGGGAGTTTATTACAGTAGATTTTTAGTTGTCAATATTTCAATTCACGATACCAAAATCCTCCAGTCCCATGCAGTGTCACGTTTAAGTTTTGAAGGTATTTTTGTTTAACTGCTGTGAAAAGAAGCAATTGTAGATGCTGTTATTCTTCTCTATTAAAATCTGAAATACTTTTGGTAGTGTCTGTACAGGTGATTCCTAGCTCTTTTCACAAACAAAATGGGATGATCTTCCCCAGATGGTGATTGTTTCTTGATCCAAAATTAAGAAACTGCCTCCTAGGCATCCTGACTTTCCCATGTCTTTCCATATCTTTCTTTCAGGCCCCTCGCTACATGAGGTGCTGGAGCATGTCCAGAGAAGGGCAACAAAGATGGTGAAGGGGCTGAAGATCAGGTTTTATGAGAGGAGTCTGAGGTTGTTTAGTCTGGAGAAAAGGGGGTTGAGGGGAGACTTTATTGCTGTCTACAGTTACCTGAAAGGAGGTTGTAGCGAGGTGTGTGCTGGTCTCTTTTCTCAATTGACAGGTATTAGGATGAGAGGAAATGGCCTGAAGTTCCACCAGGAGATGTTCAGGTTAGATATCAAGAAACCCTTCACTGAAAGGGTTCTCGGGCACTGGAAGAAGCTGCCCAGGGAAGTGGTTGTCACCATTACTGGAGATATTTAAAAGACAAGTGGATAAGGTGCTCAGGGATATGATTTAGTAGTGGACAGGTATGGTTGGACTCGCTGATCTCAAAGGTCTTTTCCAACCAAACAATTCTGTGATTCTGTGATTCTGTGAATGCAGTCTTGTTCACAACATTACAAGATCAGCATTAGCACTAGAGTGCTTGCAGCAGTGTAAAAAATTTGGGTGTGACCACAGATATTCTAGATGGTTTCATTATGTACTTTATAAACCTGTTCCATAGAGTGTGTTATGATTTGGCGGTTCAGCAGGATAATCTTAAAACCACTTCGCTGAATCTGCTTCAGAGCAATGCAAGATTTTTGATGTCCAGCAGGAAGTCTAGGAAAAAAAACTCAGTTGTCAGTTTTAGTTTGTTAACATAATACACAGATTTGACACATATCAATTACTTGCTCTTTATGCCTTCCCTTGAGAAGTGAGAAAAAGTATCCACAAAAATGAATCTGTTATCTTTCAGAAGAGTAGTGGAAGGAAACTGCTGCAAATCTGTAAATGATATCCTAGCTAGGATGGGAGAAGGCAGATTCTAACCCATAAATTCTGTTGAATAGTTTCAGTCATTTTATCAGTCTCAACTGTTTTTATTGAGTGATTGTTGTGATTTCTTAGGCGTGGCTACTGGGACAGAAGAAGTTATCCACTGCAGACAAAGCAATTGCTTTTGACGAACGACAGATAGGCATTTTTTACCAGAAGCCTTCTTTTAAGGATTTCTGATACACAATTTCTTCTCATTGCAGTGTTAGTATTACTTCCATAAGTTGTAATGTCAAACCTGATGCCAACATAATTTGGTAAGTTGGCAAATGAAGGTCTGTATAACATTGTTATGCTTGATTCCCACGCAGCTTCACAAAACACTGTTGTGTCAAGCCATACTTGTCCTTGCAAGTCTCTCTTCCACCTGTATGGTTTTGTTTTCTGAAGAGCTCCACGAGATCAGATGGAGGCAATATGCTATCTCCGTGATATTGTTTGCCTGTTGAGCCTATATTTTAAATCTGGATGAAAAGCAAATTCCGAATGATCATTCCCCTCTTGCCCATTCTTCTTTCACTAATCATGGTTCTAATACAACCCTGTTGTATTTGAGGCTCGTATCTCCTGTTACTTTTTGGCTGGGGCCATCAGTTATCTCAAAATGGACTCTCCTACAGCCATCACATGCATGGTATTATGTCAAACTTGAGATTATTTTTTTCCTGCCAGTTTTAGAGAAAAAATACATATGATGTCTTAGGTTTTCACTACTAATAGCTTAAAGTAACCTGTTTGTAGTTTCTTCTGTCCTTGACTGTTGTGAGTAATCTGATTCTTCCAAAATAATGCTATTAAAATTGATGAAATTCTTTCACTCATCCCAGTAGATGTTCTTGGCTGTATAGAGATGGATTTCTAGAACATTACCTCAATAGAGCTTGCTTTCTATTTGTACACAGACATTCTACTAAGTTGGCTTTTTTTTAATATATTTTTTAGTACATTTTGCTAAAAGAATGTGAGAAAGATTAATTAGTACTGTTCATCACACCATTTAAATTGGGGCTATAAACTCATTTTATTTAAAAATCTCTGCAGCAATCCAGAATGTGAATTGAAGCAGTGAAAAATAGAACACTATATTAGTAATGTCGACCTTCATTTATGGGTTTGGTAAAGAGATATGCTGGTATTACAGGTTTGCAGAAAGGGAATGCATATGTTGCCTTTGCTTCGCTCTTAAGTCTGTAAAGTGGAGAATTGCTTTCAGCCTTATCATTTTTACTGGCTGTGCAAACCTGCCTGTTGTACATCTTTGCATTTCCATCACCATAAACCAAAATAAGTCTAGAAGCATTTTCAAAGCTGAAATGTCAAAAGCAGAATGCCGCCGCCGCTATGACATTATTAACCCTTTTCTTCTCTTTCTTCATGTGGTAAAAACATTCTGGCACACTATTTAACAGGTAAGATAAAACTCTAACAAAGCTCTGGTGCACTGTTGTTTTTTATGTTTACTTAAGGATCTGTACATGTGCTGTAAAAAATTAATATGAAAACCCATGGGAAAATAAACTCAAATACCTCGTTTTGCCTTACACTGCCTTTCAGTTCAATGCACTAAACTGTTTTCAGTGTATGTTGTGTAGGCACAAAGTTAAAGCTGTTCCTGTTCATGGAAACAAATCAACAGCTGTGACAGCTGGATTAGGAAAGAAGACCTGGGGAGACCTTATCACTTCTACAACTCCCTGAAAGGAGGTTGGTCTCTTCTCCCAAGTGACAGGCGATAGGATGAGAGGGAATGGTCTCAAATTGTACCAGGAGAGATTCAGATTAGACATTAGGCAAAATGGCAAAATTTCTTCACCAAAAGGATTCTCAGGCACTGGCAGAGGCTGCCCAGGCCACCAGGGAGGTGATTGACTCCCCATTCCTGGAGGTGTTTAAAAGGCAGGTAGATGAGGTGCTCAGGGATATGGTTTAGTAGTGGACAGGTATGTTGGATTTGATGATCTCAAAGGTCTTTTCCAAACAAGCAATTCTATAATTCTGTGAAATGATGACTTGTACAGTACTGTCTCATCTAGGTATTTTAATTATGGCCAGGGGTAACTGTAAAATAAATTGCTAATGACGCTTTCAACAGCAGAGTTCTGTCGCTGAAGATCTTTTGTTTGGCTTATGTTTCATTCCATTAACTTGTGTATAAAGTTTAATCTGTCCTATTAATTAATGATAGTAAAATCTACAGTTTTTATTTCAGAGCAAAAAGGACTGTGGTCCCAAATGAGTGAGCACTGCTCTGCTGCTTGCCTGTTGCTTGACTTCTGCTGCTCAAAGTAATCCTTAACTACCTTGCTCATCAACATGATTCATAATATTTTCCTGTTGGTGCTGCAGGACTTAAAAACACTCTGTGTGTTGATATGTTAAATCCTTTGATATTATGTGTTTAAATTATTATTTGCTTTGCTGGGATGATAGGTTTGGGAAATTCTTATATGCTGAATTATATGTTGAATTAAACCTACAAATTCAGCTGTCTGTGGTTGTAGAGAGATCAGAATCATAATAAAACTAACATGGTAAAATTCTGCCTTGATCCTGACTGAGCAAATGCTGTTTGAGATCAGAAAGAGCATTTGCTGAGGTGATTTTGTTGTAAAAAATAAATGTTGAAGAAATTTAAATGTGATGAGATGTAGTCATATGTCAGTCAGGTTAATATTCTAAAATAATAGTTTATTCTTCATTATTGCAGCTTCCCAAAATATATTGTGAGTACAGTATTCCGCAAATATTAACTCTGTCATTTAAAGTTGAAGACGTCAGTGTTGCCATGACAATTTAAACCCAAACTGATATGTTTTATACAATATATAGCCTTTTTTCACAGATTTTCCAAGCAGATGCACTTTTATTAGCTTATATGGAAGTAACTTTAACTGTGATTGCGTTAGTGAGAGAACAGGAAAAGCAGAAGTTTAATGGCTGAATACAAAATAGAATGAAAAAATAAGCAGAAAAGTATGCGTACAAAAAAGCTGAAAATAACCCACACTAGAAAGATGCTGATCTGTTTTGTTACTATGCTGATTGCGTTTAATGTAATTTCCGGTTTCATCCCCAAATTTCAAAGGAAATTTGAAGAGGGGAAAAAGTGTACTTGGTGTATTATATAGGAATAATCCCTGGTGACTAGGAGTTCTGACTCTTGACGTTTCCTTTGAGTATCACAATGATATTAAATTGTTTAGTAGGGGTTTCTTTCGAAGGGTGCACCCAAAGAGCAGGTTGTAGCAGCAGAGGGTGAGACAGGAGATACAACATGTATCTCACTTCAGATGGAGGATGTAGGCAGGCAGCAGCATCTAGGGCTCCAGGGATTTTACTGTAGCCATAAGAAAAACAGGATCAGTTTAAAATTAAGCTGTGAGATACAGTTCCATCAATCTGAATGCTTGACAGAAAAATGAGGCTGCCCTGGAGTGTACTTGATGTGGATCTGCAAGGGTTACTTTCAGAGGTAGCTGCTTCCCCAGGTGCCTTGGCTTCAGTAATGTGAAAAATGAAAAATGACATAAATTATTTTATGAAAAGAATGTTATATAATAAAATTATTCATCTAATATATTCGTATTATTCATGCTAATTATGTTAAGGATTTCATCAGCAAATACAACACTGTAATTTTTCCCTCCTCTCAAATCATTCTCATTAATGCCTAGTTATCCTGAACTCTTTCTGAATTTCTGTCCTGAATGGTTAATGATCTCTCTCCTTGGTTTGGGTTTTGACCACATTTGCACACATCAGATCTCTCCAAATGAGAGCCCTAAGGATGGTTTTTGTCTGCTCTTGAAAGATGCCTTCCTTGGCTGCTGTTTAAATGTTTCTGTTATGAGTTTTTCTTGGCCAGGACAAGCAAAACTGTGCTGCTCTCCCTGATGGTTAAACCAAAACTGCATCCTGGATGTGGGAAATGGGTCTCCTGTCAAATGGATGGTAGAAATTCCACATTTGTACAATTACACTGCGAGGTGTAGGAGGCTATCATTCCACCTGAGGTCTTGAAGCTAGATGAATACTCTCTAGTTAACCATTGCTTGCCAAAAGAGAAGGGAAAGTTGGAAAATAGAGAAGAAGGAAGGAAGAATGTGGTAGATGAAACCAGAACAAAAAAGAGAAATGGGAAAAAGAAGACAAGGAACTGTGAAGATTATCTCTTTTATGAAAAAGTCCATTTAGCTTAGTTCTTGGGTTTTACCAGTGTCTAATAGAGGGGAGTGTCATCTTTTACCAGTGTGTAGTCTCTGGGGAGACCTTATAGTGGTACCTGAAGAAGGCTAGAAGGAAGCTGGGGAGGGACTTTTGACAAGGACATGGAGTGATAGGATGAGGGGGAATGGCTTTAAATTGGAAGGGGGAAGATTTAGATTAGGCATTAGGAAGAAATTCTTCACAATGAGGGTTGTGGCTGCCCCATCCCTGGAGGTGTTCAAGGCCGGGTTGGATGGGACCTTGGGCAGCCTGGTCTGGTGGGAGGTGTCCCTGCCCTTGGCAGGGGGGTTGGAACTGGATGATGTGTAAGGTCCTTTCCAACCCAAACCATTCTATGGTTCTGTGATTCTATTCTAACTTACAGAATGTATTAACTTTCACATTTATGAGATGTGGTGCTTCAGCTGATTCAGAACAGCAGCTTTCCAGCGAATCTAACACATCAATATAGCTCCTTCTTTGGATTTGTCCACACGTGTTTTATGTGGAAAAGAATCTATATGAGAGAAACCAAGTTTTAAATTATTACTTGCTTACCTTCTGGCGTTTTGGAGAACACACTCTGCTTATTCTTTCAATTCCCTTCTAACTTATTTGGAGAGATTTTTGTATAGCCAAATAATGCATTTGGCAGAGCACACTGAGCACCTCGTTGAAAAATAAGAGTATAAATTTTTTGAAAGAGAATTACTATTTTCTTCCTGAATAACTTTTCAAAAAGGCCACTATTTGGAGTAGAAGTTGAAGATTACTCAGTAGTCTACCATGGTAGTAGCTACATTTTATTTTATTTCAGTTGTGGCACATTGCTGTTTGGCATATGGAGGATTCAAGGGATAATCATATTTAAGGAATTATGCCCTTAAAAATATGCATGGGTTTTGGTTTTTTTTTTTCATTGCTGCTGGTAAGGAAATGTTTTAGTGGTGCTCATTGCTACAATACTAAGATTGCGGACTAAATGTCTTTAGTCGGGTTTTTTTTGTTTGTTATTAAGGCAGAAAACATTGCTGAATGGATTTTCCCACTTAAATTCGTATCTTATTTCAGTAGGAGTGTACAGTTCTTCTTGGATGATGTTTTTGCCTACTTTTAGATTTCTGTACTTCCTGAACTGCTTTGAAGTAGATTGGAAAGACTGTGGTAATAGGGGAGTTGCACAAAATTCTTACTCCTTTTGTGACTTTTGTTTTTAGAGGTAAAAATATATCCTGTTTTAACACTCTTTGCAAGCCATCTAAAGTATGTGATAAAACATGGCAAGAAATGATGATTAAGGGACAGGGTAACTGTAACTTGATCTTTGTCTCAGAATTGCAAGATAATGGCACTATGCATTCATGTGCTAGACCCACAACTTGAATAAAGGTCTTGTAAACGTCTCCTTGAAAATGTGAAAAAGAAGAAAAAAATAACCCCTCATTTTTCCACGTTATCATTGTCTCCTTTTCTTCAGTAAGGGAAGGGAATGGTGCTTGAAGAGCATCCACGTGGACATGACACAAACAGGTTGAAATTTTTAACATAACTTTTTTCTTAGACTCTGCTTATCTCAAGTATTTACTTTCTGTCTTTGAAGCTGAGGGGTTGGTTTCATGAAGCTTGGTTACTGGTTTCTTCAACTGCATTGCATTCTTTATTATCTTCTGCTTTTTGTTAGTATTGTAATAGGGTCTCTGATTTTGTTGCTGGTAGAGACTTAGTGATAGAGCTAATCTGAACCTAATGTATGAATACTCTTTCTCTAAATATCCCATTAGGATGGCTTCTCTCCCCCGAATGTGGTGTGACTACCTACCTTTTGTGTTCCTTTACTTCTCCAAAGTAATCTTGTATTTATTTTATTTCCTTCCCCAATGTACCTCACCTAATTCTGTTAACCAACTCATGTTACATCTCAAAGCAAAAGTGCGATATTGTTTGGCTCCCATGGCTTATAGCTGTATGAAGAACTCTTCTACACATAGAATCATAGAATTGTAGAATAGTTAGGATTGGAAGGGACCTTAGAGATGCCGTGCTGTACACATTGCTTATTGGTGTTTTTTCTACTGAAGCTCCGGTTTTACCTTATGTTATGACAGAAGAACAGAGACTTGATTTTTGACACCCAAACCACTAAATATTTTTTATATAATGCAGGAACCTCCTGTATATTTTCAAAGATTACAGCATTGTAGTAAACCAGAATAAGAACAGAGATGAACTATTGAACTGTTGATTTTAGTCTGCAGTGGCTTCCAGTAGGAAATGCACATAAGCAGTTAAATGTATTATAGCTAAATAAAGTAATATAAAGGAGGCTGCTCCTGAATGATTTTGTAATGAGTACTGAACATATATAAAACAAGTTATTGGTCTGTGTTAGAGAATTGCAGTGTTCAGGAAAGGCAAGTGCAATCTTCTGTGGGTTTTTGGGGGAGTTAAGTTACTTATCTACACTAGAAATTGAAATTTTAATTTCTTTTCATATCATATTATCTGTACAAACTACACCTCGGATATTTGGAAGATATTCTTTTATTTGGAGATCTGTGTTTCAGTTGTGACAGTAAGCCTTCAAAATGCTTTCAACAAACATCACTCCTTTGCTAGGGCTACCTAGAGTCAGTATTTTAAAACCTATTAGGACTTGTTGTGAAGACACTTCTACCATTTATTTAGCAGTTCTTTGGGCAAAACTGCTCCTACATAAATAGGCCAAGACTCTGAAGAACCAGCATCTCCAATATAAAGAAATTTGCACACTTTCTTGGGTTTATTTTGTTCTCCTTTGCATTTTGATAAGGACATTACTGAAAAAATTCAAGGTAAAATTGCGGTCAAGTATAGCATAAAGGCATTGCAGCACTGGGATTTCACTTAAAGAGAAAAACAGGAAAAAAGTCCTTTGAATGCTTTTTATATTTGTTTTAGCCAGATATGTTTAGGGTATTAATGGCACATAATTTTCAAGTTCTGTGGGACAGCTAAAGTAGAAAATGGAGAAAAACTTTCGTAAGTCCTTTAGAGAGTTAATCTTTACAAAAATTATTTGCTAAGCCTTGATTTAGGCAAGGTGTCATGGAATTTGTTTGTCATCAAAATAAAAAAAAACGATTGATAAGGCCTGATTGCTGATAGTGGAGACCTTATCATTGTCTAGAAATACCTGGAAAGCGTTGTAGCTAGGTGGGTGTTGGTCTCTTCTCCTAGTGATGGGCAATAGGATGAGAGGAAATGGCTTCAGGTTGCACAAAGGGAGTTTCAGAGTAGACATCAGGTGAAATTTCTTCATGGAAAGGTTTATCAGGCACTGGCAGAGGCTGCCCAGGGAGGTAGTTGAGTCACCATCCCTGGAGGAATTTGAAAAACAGGTAGGTGAGGTGCTTGGGGATATGATTTAGTAGTGGACAGGTACAGCTGGGTGTGGTAATCTCGAAGGTCTTTTCCAACCTAGTGATTCTACGATACTAATGTGTGTGTGTGTGTGTGTGTGTGTGTGTATATATATATAATAACCAGCTTGGAAGAGACCCATTGGATCATCGAGTCCAACCATTCCTCTCAATCACTAAACCATGCCCCTTAGCACCTTGTCCACCCGTGCCTTAAACACCTCCAGGGAAGGTGAATCAACCACCTCCCTGGGTAGCCTGTTCCAGCGCCCAATGACCCTTTCCGTGAAAATTTTTTTCCTAATGTCCAGTCTAAACCTACCCTGGCAGAGCTTGAGGCCACTCCCCCTTGTCCTGTCACCTGGGAGAAGAGGCCAGCACCCTCCTCTCCACAACCTCCTTTCAGGTAGTTGTAGAGAGCAACGAGGTCTCCCCTCAGCCTCCTTCTCCAGGCTAAACAACCCCAGCTCTCTCACCGATCCTCATAAGATTTGTTCTCCAGCCCCTTCACCAGCTTTGTTGCTCTTCTCTGGACTCGCTCCAGAGCCTCAACATCTTTCTTGTGGTGAGGGGCCCAGAACTGAGCACAGTATTCGAGGTGCAGTCTAACCAGTGCTGAGTACAGGGGGATAATAACCTCCCGGGAACTGCTGGTCACACCGTTTCTGATACAGGCCAAGATGCCATTGGCCTTCTTGGCCACCTGGGCCACTGCCGGCTCATGTTCTGTCAACCAACACCCCCAGGTCCCTCTCCTCCAGGCAGCTTTCTAGACAGACTTCTCCTAGTCTGTAGCTGCACAGGGTTGTTGTGCCCCAAGTGCAGGACCCGGCACTTGATCTTGTTAAACCTCATGCCATTGGACTCTGTCCAGCGGTCCAGCCTGTTCAGATCCCTGTAAAGTATCCTGTGAGTTATGGACCGTAGTGAAATCAACTGTGATTTGACCCCATGCTTTTCTTGCTTTCTTTCCATTTGTTGTCTCTTGCTGCTTTTGTCATAAGCCCACCTTCGTACCATGTCCTCTGTCACCTTGCATCACCTTCCGTTCCTCTAGTTCCTGTCTACAGACTTCATCTCTCCGAAGTGTCATCTATGCAAGATGCATCCATTTGGTGTGGATTTCCACTGTTAAGATCCTGGAAGTTATCACTGACTCTCAAGCATGTCTTCATAAAAAGTACAATGTTTTCAGAATTTCCTTTTAAATGTGGCATGTTTAACTAAAATGTAGCAATTAATGAGCAAACAAAAACCTGAGGATCACTCAGCCTTGTTTCTGGTAATGTGCTAATTGTGTTCATTATCCATATCTAGCAGCAGGTGCACTCAAGAAAGACTTAAGTATCAAAGACAAAGACTGTTTTCTTCACAAAATGGCTTAGTACTTTTCACTTGATAGGAATTAACTGCTGGCATGTTTTCACAGAAGAAGAATGAGGTGCGGAGTCACGGTCTGGTTGTTTCACAAGAGGAGATTTAATGGATAGTGATAGTTGTAATATGAGAGGAGGAGAAGAAAGGGGAAGACTGAAATAACGTATGATAATATATGATTTAAAAAATTGTGTTTCTATTTAAAGCTGAAGATATGTCAGGATAATATTGAAATACCTAAAGCTTAACTTGAGAGGGAATGTAGTAATATACTCTTCTCTCTGCTCTGTATTTTAATACCTATGCTGGCTAAGATTGTATATTACTGCTTGCAGGAGATGTACCTGATGATTGCAAGTGCTGCAGATGTGATATGGACAGAAGCAGTGCTTACGTATTCTATTCCTTCTTAATAAGGGATACTATAATACAATATAATATACGTTTTCCTGCTTATTTGCATATGCAATTTTTCTGTGTATCTTTTCAGCTTATGGAAAAAACTGACAGGGAGTACTACACTCTGGATGACATGTTTGTTTCCAAAGCAGCCAAAAGAGCGCGCAGTGGGGAAGAGGAGGAAATACAAAGAAGGAAAGCAATACGTGAGCACCAGCAGCTTGCTGCACGCATGGAAAAGTGCCCATACTGCTTTGATAGCAGTGAACTTTCGAAACATCTTATTATTGCAATTGGCACAAAGGTAGGAAAATAGAAATTTAACACAAATATAAAACATAAAAAAGAAATAAGGGAAGGCAATGTTAATGTTAGAGCTCCTAAGATTGAGAAAAGCATTGCTGCTATGTAATTATTTATTATTCTGCATCTTGTTTTCCTTGCCCTTCCAATTCATTTCACAAATCCTTCAAGGGCAAAGGAGAAAAAGATATAAATCTGTCATGAATTATGAAGCTAATGTTTGATATCGGAACTTCAGGTTTGTGGAAGATGGGAACAATAATGAAAGATCTGAGTGCAGAGGTAGATGGCAGGTGGATTTGTGGAAGACTAAAACTGCAATGGAGGAAATTTGAAGAATTATGTCTCAAGGATATCAAAGAAAATTAAGAGGAAAATTCAGTTTTATGCCTAAAATCCTTTGGAGTAAACAGAAGTTTTGTATGGGAAGCCTTCTTGTTTCTGTTAATGCTTTTAACAATTGTGTAAATATTTGGATTTATAACCTAGAAAATACTTCAGCATAGGCCTTTTGTCATTCTTTCTCTGAGACTTTTATTTGTTATTCATGGTTTTGTTTAATTTGAAACTTTTTATAGGTCAAGGAATTAAATGCATAGATATGTGTTATGGAACATGGTGTTTCATTTTTATGTACATAGATGACATATATTAAAAATGAAAACAGATAGGTGTCTGTATGTATATCAGTGTATATGTGTGTTTCTATATCTACAGATATATATGCAGAGATATATCTATATCCATATGCATTTTTATATCATAGAATGATTTCAGTCGGAAGGGACCTTAAAGATCATCCAGTTCCAACCCTCCTGCTATGGGCAGGGACCGCTCCCAGTAGACCAGGCTGCTCAAGGCCCCATCCAACGTGTCCTTGAACACTTCCAGGGAGTTCAGCCCTCTGATCACCTTCATGGCCTCCTCTGGACTCATTCCAACAGTTCCATATCCTTCTTATTTTGGGGATTCCAGAACTGGACACAGTACTCAAGGTGGCGTCTCCCAAGAGTGGAGTAGAAGGGCAGAATCACCTCCCCTGACCTGCTGGCCACACTTCTTTTGATGTAACCCAGGATATGGTTAGCCTCCTGGGCTGCAAGCACGCATTCCCAGCTCATGTTGAGCTTCTCATCAGCCAATCCTTCTCTGCAAGGCTGCTCTCAAACATGCCATCCTTCAGCCTGTACTGAAACTGCAGATTGCCCTGATCCAGGGGTAGTACCTTGCAGTTGGCCTTGTTGAACCTTGTGAGGCTCACACAGGCCCACTTCTCTAGCTTGTCCAGGTCCCTCTAGATGACATCTCATCATTCTGGTATGGCAACTGCACCACTCAGCTTTGTGTCATCAGCAAACTTGCTGAGGGTGCGCTCAGTGTCGCTGTCAATATCATTGATGAAAATGTTAAACAGCTCCAGTCCCAGTACGGACCCCTGAGTTTTATATTTTATTAAAAATGCATACAGATATCTCTGTCTAAAAAGAAACACTATAATTGACTAAATAGTGTGATTTCCTAATAGTTAGCATACCGGTTGGTCTGTGCGGCTGATATCTGCCTTGTTTGGTCAAGCTGCTGTCTGGATCCCACCAGTTCATTGGAGCTACTGATGGATAATGCGGCCTTTTTAAAACCACTAAAATTAACAGTACAATGCTATAATTAGAAGGTAATCTATTGGTTTGAATTTTAAGAAATGGGACTGTTTAACCTTAGCACGGGGAATGTTTTTAATCCTAGAAAAATAGGCACTTCAGTTTCTGATTGGTTTTTACAGGTATACTTGTCTCTGCCAAGCAACCAGTCCCTTACAGAAGGTCACTGCCTGATAGCCCCTATGCAGCACCATACTGCAGCCACTCTTTTGGATGAAGACATCTGGGAAGAAATCCAGGTCAGCTGAGGAACTGTCTCATATTCAAACATTTTTGTAAAGTAATGTTGTTTTGAACACAGAATAACATAGAATCCTAGAATGTTTTGGCTTGGAAGGATAAAGATCATCCAGTTCCAACCCTGTTGCCATGGGCAGGGACACCTCCCACTAGACCAGGCTACCCCATCCAATGTGGTCTTCAGCGCTTCCAGGGATGGGACATCCACAGCTTCCCTGGGCAACCTGTTCTACTGCCTCACCACCTTCATCATGAAGTATTTCTTTCTGATGTCTAATCTAAATCTTACCCCTTCCAATTTAAAGCCATTATCCCCTCGTCCTATCATTCCATGCCCTTGTCAAAAGTCCCTCCCCAGCTTTCTTCTAGGCCTCCTTCAGGTATTGGAAGGCTGCTCTAAGATCTCCTCGGAGTTTTGTCTTCTCCAGGCTGAAGAACCCCAACTCTCTCAGCCTGCCCTTGTATGGGAGGTGCTCCATTCTAATCATCTTTGTAGCCCTCCTCTCACCTGTTCCAACAGTTCTGTATCCTTACGTTGGGGATTCCAGAACTAGACACAATAATCTCATGAGACAGGAGTAGAGGGATTCATAATTACCCTGTTTTCATAGTGTCCAGTGTGGCAGCTCTTTTCTGATTCCTCTAAGGGACAGAACATTCTCAGGTTATGGGTGAAAGTTAGTGGTCAAAAATTGAAAAATGAGATGCAAGGTAAACACTGAAGAAAACTTCTCATTCGTAAGCACTAAAAATATTGCTTGGAATGCTGCAAAGCCTTTGTGCTGGAGGCCTTTGAAACCATGTTAGAGGAATGTCTCTCAGGGCTGATATAAGTCCAGCTGATCCTTTACAGAAAGTGCAATAACTGGCTTGGCAGTTAGAATTTCCCTGGGAGTGCCAAGGAAAAGAGGAGCATTGTCAGGACGGAAAAATCACTTATAATGAAACGCAGGCTAAAGATATTTTGTCTACAGATCTTCATTTTTTTAAAGCTAATCTAACTTTTGGGTGGATGTCAATTGAGGGAGAACTATCTCATGTTTCTTCAAATCATTGAGGTCCCTGTTAGAATGCAATTTCCTATGTTTTTGTAAAGAATTACTGGAATAAAGTGCCAAGCATGGTGGGTCATGCTTTCCAAATCCCTTGAGAAGACATTTTGAAGGTTTTAAGTTCTGTTGCCTTTGGAAAAAGAAAATCAAGGGAGGAGTGTAACAAGGTTCTGCCTGAGAGACTGACAGACTTCCCCACCTGCCATCAGGTTTATTACAAGGATAAACCAACTTGCAATCTCTTCGATCAAAATATTGGATGCTCTGTCAGACAAGAGAAAGGCTTTTTTGCTTGCAGTTGCTTAGACTTAAAAGCAGGTTAAGTCATGAGTTTGAAATGGTTTAAGTAATGTTGATCTTGCCTCAAGTCTGGCAGATGAATTCTCTGACTTTCCACATTTGCTGTCCACATTGATTCTCATGGCTGATGTAATTTTTATCCAGTGTTCCCTGGTAAATTATGCTGCTCCCAAACCAGAAGGAAAAGGAGTTCTTTTATATATGACAGAAATGCCTGAGAAAGTTGGATAAGAAGCAAATAAGTGCAACGAGCAGGGATCAGGAGGAACAATGGGGCATGGGGAAAAGTGATAAGCATGTCTGTTGTGTATCTTCTGTTTGCCTTAACCTTTTTTAACTAAAGAGATGATATTTTTTCTTAATTTGTATGACAAGGAAAATAGGATAGAGAAAAGATAAGCAAATGCAGTTCCTGTATTCAACGCTACATTTTTCCAGGCTGGGAAATGCAACTAGTTAGTAAAACCATTCTCCATTGATTCTGTGAATATATTCATAGACAGTTTAAACATTTCTTTGCAGGAAAGTGATTTGTGGTTACAGCCATGGCTTTATTTTGAGGCAATGTTAATATTTGCTTTAAAGGTCAAGCGTGCTTAGTGGATAATGGTATCTATAGGCAATGCAAGCCAAGACATTACCTTCCTAGATACTGCAACCTAGATACTGGGACCTGCTTTTAAGGTGATGTTGTCTTATCCTGCATCACAGTTATGAAGTTCAACATAATTTTGATTTCAGCTGTAAAAAGTTTTGGTATTCATTAAAGCTGAGTTTGTATCATTAATTATAATGTGTATTTTGCAATAGTTTTCTAGAGTTCCTATGTTTTTATTGTCACAAATGTAGTCCATATTAAATTGTTGAATAACACAGAATTCTCCTAGAATGATTGCTACTGTTATCCAATTTATTATGGGTTTGTTACGTATATAATGTTACTGAAAAAATATAAAATGTTGTAAGTGAAATCTTTTAAAGGTTAGTTTAAAATGTACATTATTGATTCTTCTTTAAACAGATGTTCCGAAATGCATTGGTGAGAATGTTTGAAGCTAAAGACTTGGACTGTGTTTTCCTAGAAACAAATATGAATATGAAGAAACGGTATCACATGGTATATGAGTGCATTCCTCTTCCCAAAGAAGTAGGAGATATGGCTCCAATCTACTTTAAGGTACACAAGAGTGGGTTTTTTCCTTAGGTCATTTGAATGTATTTGTCATAACTCATCTATTCTGGGAAAACTTTTTTGATATCCAACTACTATTTTTGAAAAGATGGATTCTTTGATCCGTTCTTTGATCCTATTTCTTGATCATAACACAAGACCTGAGAGATAATTCTATTTTCAAGTAGTTAGTGGAAGAGCTGTATGTCGCTGCAGTTGCCTCGTTTCTGACTGCAGTGACAAATACTGGAAGAAGATGAGGCAGCTGTAGTGTCTTGAAGTGCTGTAAGGATTGCAGTGCTTCTCACTTAAGTCCTATGGTATAAACTGAAAACCCCATACATGTGCCTTGGCAAGCATAGAATAAGAAAATAATGGCAACTATTTTAAGAATCATAGAATTATTGGGATTGGAAGGGACCTTAAAGATCATCCATTGAACCTTCTGACTGAAAATGAGGCCTTTCGGCTTTCAGCAGCTGGATCATGATTTGTCTTTTAAGTAAATTATTTTACTTGTTATTTGAAATATTATTTTTATTGTCTCGAAATAATGTGATTATTTTTTCATTAACTGGGGCAGTCAGTATGATAAGCAGCAATGCAGTAACTTCATACCACATTTGATTATTGCCTGGTTGATCTCACTGCTGTGCTTCAGCTGCTGTTAAAACTTCAGTTTTGTCTGAATGCTAAAGGAAAGACGAAGTACATGCTTCAGTGCAACATCGTGTGCATAAAACTTTCTTTCAGAAGTTTCCACCATCAAAATACACAGCAAATGAAATTTAAGAGGTACCTACACTATTCCTACTTCCATTCTATGGAGGATACACAGGCAGCTTTAAAGATTTTTAAGCACTAACTTTCTAAACTGGATTTTTTGTAGTGTTTAAAAAAGAAAAAAATAAAGGCATTTAGAGACTAATGAATTCATAAGACTGTTTGTATGAGCTTAGTAAAAAAAGAATGTGGCCTTTAAGTTGAGACTTGTTAGAGGTAATTGATGTCAGGCAAAAGTTAAATTTAAAAAAAAAAAGAAAGAGGAATAGAATCAAGTGACTTTGAGAGTATTGTGTGATGTTTTTATAAAGTATGTAAGTTCTGGAAGTCAGAAAGGTTGCAAAGATGAAGTTAGTATGTTAAGAAATAATTGGTAGCTGCAGTGCAACACACTTCACTACATTGAGAAGTTAGTTCTTTGCTTGCTATATGAAGGACTATTTTAACATTTAGATACCGTGATTTTACAGAAAGCTATAATGGAGTCTGATGAAGAGTGGTCTGTGAACAAGAAGTTAATTGATCTTTCTTCAAAAGATGTTCGGAAATCTGTAAGTACTGCCATTTGTTGAATACTGAATTCTTCAGCAAATTATTCTCATCTTTTTTAGTTATTTGCTGTTTCAAAGAGAGAAGAAAGGGAACACAATTAGATTAGTGGATCAGGAGATGGCGTAGGCATGGTGAGAATTAAGAGTCTGACTGAACTCCTAACTGAGATTAGGGAAAAGGTTCCCATTTATTTCAACAACAGGTGGACTGAGCTGCATATATTGATTGAGAGCAGAGCTGGCACTTTGAGGACATGTACCAGCATAATTTTCTTGATTAGCTTTAAGAATTAAAGTAGATCAAAGATTCGTGAATTACTTTCCTGGCAAAATAAATGATGTGTCTTTTTCATTGACTTAAAACAGCCTTTTGTGTTGCTAAGTTTATGAACCGAAGGTATAAATAGCATTATAAATCTTTCTTTTTCTTCTTTTTTTGGTAAAACAAGGGAACAGTACTCTGTCTCCTGGATACTAATCTGAAACATCTTTGTATAAACAAATCTTAAAGGGATAATGCTGAAACTGTTAGGTTCAAAGATTGTTCCAACTTCTTTAATATTAAAGTGAAAGGTATTTCATATATAGACCTCACCATAAGTAGTTTATACCTATGTAGCAATAGTACTTAATTTCTGAAAGTGTCTTTAGTAAATACAGCACCTAAAAGAATCCTGGTTTAGGAGATAGAGGGGATGGGTTTTCATAATGAGATGTGAAGCCTGATATGACAGAGAGATAAATGCGGAAAAATAAGGGTGGCTGTATAGTAGGAGAAATTTTATATCACAGAATCACAGAATGACCAGGTTGGAAGAGACCCACTGGATCGTTGAGTCCAACCATTCCCACCAATCCCTAAATCATGCTCCTAAGCACCTCATCTACCCTAACCTTAAACACCTCCAGGGACGGGGACTCAACCACCTCCCTGGGCAGACCGTTCCAATGCCTAACCACCCTCTCTGTGAAGAATTTCTTCCTAATCTCAAGCCTAAATCTCCCCTGGCGGAGCTTGAGGCCATTCCCTCTCGTCCTGTCCCCTGTCACTTGGGAGAAGAGGCCAGCACCCTCCTCTCCACAACCTCCCTTCAGGTAGTTGTAGAGAGTAATAAGGTCTCCCCTCAGCCTCCTCTTCTCCAGGCTGAACAACCCCAGCTCTCTCAGCCGCTCCTCATAAGATTTGTTCTCCATCCCCTTCACCAGCTTCGTTGCTCTTCTCTGGACTCGCTCCAGAGCCACAACATCCTTCTTGTGGTGAGGGGCCCAGAACTGAACACAGTACTCGAGGTGCGGTCTCACCAGTGCCGAGTACAGGGGGAGAATAACCTCCCTGGAACTGCTGGTCACGCCGTTCCTGATACAGGCCAGGATGCCATTGGCCTTTTTGGCCACCTGGGCACACTGCTGGCTCATGTTCAGTCGGTTGTCAACCAGCACCCCCAGGTCCTTCTCCTCCTGGCAGCTTTCCAGCCAGGCTTCTCCTAGTTTGTACCTCTGCTTAGGGTTATTGTGCCCCAAGTGCAGGACCCGGCATTTGGCCTTGTTAAACCTCCTGCCGTTGGTCTCAGCCCAGCAGTCCAGCCTGTTCAGGTCCCTTTGCAGAGCCTCCCGACCCTCCAGCAGATCGACACTTCCACCCAGCTTGGTGTCATCTGCAAACTTGCTAAAGGAGCACTCGGTGCCTTCATCCAGGTCGTTGATAAAGACATTAAACAGGACTGGACCCAGGACTGAGCCCTGGGGAACCCCACTTGTCACTGGCCTCCAGCTGGATTTAACTCCATTTACCACCACCCTCTGGGCCCGGTCATTCAACCAGATTTTCACCCAGGAGAGTGTGCGCCCGTCCAGGCCAGAGGCTGACAGTTTCCGAAGCAGAATGCTGTGAGAAACTGTATCAAAGGCTTTACTGAAGTCCAGGAAAACCACATCCACAGCCTTTCCCTCATCCAAGAGACTGAGATGAGGTTTGGGAAGTTGAAGCGTTGTACTAGAAGACAGTGATGCCTGGAAGGAGGGTCATGCATGGCTAAGACATCATCTAATGGGCAGACTCTGTGCAAAAATAGGGACTGTAGTGCCCAGAGGCAGAGCCCTTGCGACAGCATCAGGGTTTTATCTTCTTCTGCCTTTGCTCTGTGCAGTGAGGGAGCTGGGGGTGGACAGTATGCCAGGAGTGAACACAGGCATGAGAGCTGACCCAGCAGCAAGCACTGTTCAGCAGTAGCCAAAACACCGACACGTTATCAATGCTGGTTTAGTCACCAGTGGAAAACTCAGCACCATATGGGCTGCTATGGAGAAAATAAACTTTACCCCAGCCAGAGCCAATACATTGCTGGACACAAATAAAATAAAGCTGAAATTTTCCTTAAGATGTCACCTGTTCACTCATTTTTTTCTTCCTTATTTAATTACTTTTTTAGTTAATTTAAAATGGTTTGTGTTTCTTGCTGTGCTATGTTACCCATCTGTATTAAATCTTATTTAGTTTTAGACTGCATTTTCAAGAAATATATGAAACTTCCTTTGTGAAATTAATCCTGACTCTGGAATGTAGCAGAAAAAATGCTTATGAATTTGAGCCTTTGTAAATGACACCTCTACAGGAACATCCTCAGCACTTAAGACGGTGGAAAATAACTTGTTGCATTGAAAAAGCAGAAATTACTTACAATACTATAGTGATAAATGAATCCACTTCTCTCTCTGTCAGACTGAAGGGTCTTTACTTGTGGCAGGACAACCAGCTTCCGATCTTTAGGCCAACTGAATTATTAAATTATCTGATTTGGCAAGTTAATTATTACTTCCAGTCATGTCGTGGGGTTTCCTGGTAGTGTATTCTCCATAAAGGTGTTTCCCCTTCCCCGTGAATTAGGTGTTTCCTCTTGATAAATATTTCCTGTTATTACACAACACCTTATCTTTAATAAATGCATCTTGCTGGTGGTTGTCTTAAAATTTCTACTTGTTTTACTGTTCCTCTATCATGATTTTGTACTACATACGCTTGGTTTAAGAGGTGGTTTAAAATGAACTGTGATACTGTCAACTGTAAAAGCACTTTCAAATTCATTAAGTTGTGGGGAGGCCAACAAAATGCTTACAGCTTGTTAGAAGTCTAAAAATGTGGTTTTGTGTATAGGTTCCTAAAGGATTACCATACTTTTCTGTGGACTTTGGCCTTCAAGGAGGATTTGCTCATGTCATTGAAGACCAACACAAGTTCCCTCATTACTTTGGAAAGGTATTGTTGTGTAAAAGATCAATTTACCAATTATACTCTGTTTTGTAAAATTTAAGTAATTAAAACAGATTCTGTCAGAACAGTTACTTTGATGTACTTTATCCCAATTTATTAGCTGGATTTTCTTGGTTAGTCATCATAACTTAGCTTTACTGATCGCTTTCTTCATTTGCTGATACTGAATGTGATTCTAGTTCTGTGTTTCATTTGAATTAGTAGAAACTCTACATATTCAACATATAGCCTAGTAGGTGGAAAATACTTGCATCTGTTTAAGAAGTAGTAAATTAAAAAAGGTTTTTCATCACCAAAATATTCTCATATAAGCTGTACTGCCTTCTGCATGTATAATTAGGGTGCATACACATACAAACTCACAATTTCTAGTGTAATATGTGTGTAGTCAAATTACTCCATGTAGAATAGAGATTATAGTATATCCTGGAAGAGCTGCAATGAAGTCTTTGGTTTTTTATGTTACAGTTGTAAGAGTCACTAATGCAAAAACTTAGAGCGATTGGGCAGAAATATAACTTATTTCAAGAAGAACTAAGAGCAAAGTGGATAACTTTCTTTTTTCTGAACTTTTCTCTTTATGATCACAAATGTACAAATATATTAAGTCTTGCAATTTTAGGATATTTATGCCATGCAGTACTATGCTGTACTTAAAAGAATTTTACCAAGGCAACAATCTAACAACTGCAGTTCTAATTGCTGAATCAATATGAGAAATTCTTCAGAATACTTGAAGAAAACAATGACAAATAATCTCGTCATTTGAGAATATATATTCCTATATTCTAGAGTACAATACTGTTCAATGATATGGTAATTTTGCATTTATCATTATCTTTCTTTGCTCTCCTTGCAAAGGAAATCATTGGTGGCATGCTGGACTTGGAACCACGGCTCTGGAGAAAAGGAATCAGACAAAATTTTGAGGAACAGAGGAAGAAGGTGTTGGAGTTTGCACAGTGGTGGAAGCCATATGATTTTACCAAAAAGAAAGAATGAATACATCCCTGCAGTCAAGAACTATATAAGCCATAAATTACATTAAAGGATATTTCATAATTTAAGAATAACACCAGTGGTTTATGTATATTTCAAAACCAAGGATGTTGTTTTATTGCTGATTACCTATGGATCACATAAACTTTTTAGCCTAACAAACCACAAACGTACAGTGTTTTTAATTTTTCAGGTTTTAGCTGAGCCAAAGGAATAATATCCATGTGGCTATTGGACTGCTTCAAAATTTAGCTTGTGCTTTTAGAGTTTTTATGACCTTTGAGGCAAGTGATTTTTTTTTGTATTGTATTTGGCGTAGAGACAGTGCTCAGTTATCTTGGTGAATTTTTGTAGAAAATGGTGTAAATTTTAAGAAGACTTTGATTAATACAAATACATTGCTGCAGAAGGAAGCTGTACAGAAAATTATTTTCTGATTTTGAGTCCCTGTGTTCTTAAAGTTGAGGTCATCAAGCATGATGTGATCGATAAACCTGCTGCTGAGTGGTGAAGAACCTTAAGGAAAAACACTCTCCAGTGAAAGAAGAAAACAATCTCAGGGGATCTCCCCAGGTAAATCCTCTCTCCTGGGCATCCTCTCTGGTGTGGCAGGTGGTCCACCATAGTACCTTTTTGGTAATAACAATATAGTTTCCATCTGAAAACTCCCCTCTGGTTGTTCCTACTTGTGATTGGAGCACACTCTGATCAAAGGCAAGAGTTGAACCTTAATTAATTTTCCCATGGATGTCACTGGGAAATGCCTGTTCTCTATTTAAAGGACTACTGTCTTTCTTGTTATTCACTAGGTTTTGTTTTTTCTCGTGTGTCAAAGTTACTAAATGAGGGTAGGAAAGATAGAGGGGGCAAAAGGGAGATTCTTGCATCCATGTCAATCACTTTCCATGGGAAACCTGCTATACCACACTCGGGCTTTGCAGGTGAAGAGCTGGGAGAACAGGACAAGGATGAAAACGTTGTCACAGCATCCTCCCAGTGGATATGGGAAAGGGTGCAAGCTTGCAGACAGAAAAATGTAGTGCTGCAGGGTGACAAGTGGGAGGCCCTTAGCATAGCAGAGGTTAAGGCATCATGTCTCAGCATCTTTCCAGCTCTGTTGTCTTGTACTGCAAGCCGTGAATAAAAGGGCCAGTTTTACTGTTCTCTGGAAAGTTTTGATCTTTCTTAGGCTACTGGAGAGATTACAGAGTAAATAGGACATAAAGTAATAGATTCTAGTTGTTGCTTAGAAGGTGGCAATGCTGAAGCAAGTTTAGATAAAGTGCAGTTTTGGTGGTGTAAAGCATGATTAAAGATTATTTTCTTTGAAAGCATATGTTGCCTTTGGTCTCATCTGCCCTCCTGGAGAATGGCTGTGAAGCAGCAGTGGTGGCTTGTCTTCTAAGGCCGCAGGAAAGTCTTTATTCAGTGCTGTGTTGGAGATGCAGTTTTTCTAAATGATATCATGTCTGCTGGAAATTTGTATTCCTCAAGGAATGTGGTGTTTCATGAAGGATTTCTAACTTGTACATAGCAAAGCCTTCCTCTCTGACTTATTGTCTTTGCACATTTTATTGTTCTGCTTTCAGCCGAACTACTGATATTCTTTGAACTAGAAAGGACCACGAAATATGGAGTAATGTTTCCCGTTTCTCAGGCTTGTGAAACAGGAAAGAAGTGTGTCTCACCCTATTAGAAGTTTTCAGAATAGGAGATTGTGCTTACCACATGCGCTGAGAGTAGTGTCTTGTTCTAACTGGTTACAGACCAGGCATGCATATCTTCAGGTTAAGCTTTTCCTCTTTGTAAGTATCTCTAAATATTCATGAGGCCATGAGAATGAATACGGCTTGTTAGGGCACTTAAGTTGAAGGCATAGTATGCTTAAGCTTCAGACCTTACTCTTATAAATATTAAAGTATTTTAAATAGACCTTCTTCATCTGGAAGAATACCCAATACCTAAATTATTTGGTGCTAAGAGGAGGAATATGTAAATTCAGGTGTCTTTAGGGAGAAGAGGGGTTGGAAGCTGGATTTCTTACATTGGTATAAATATGCTCCTACATGCTCTTCAGCCTAACCGGGGAGGAAAAGGAACTTCTCTCTTCAAGTGAATCTCTGTATATTTTTCAACAGGTGTTAGAACATAGCCATGTCCTGTCACAGAGGAAGGTTCATAGGTGCTGCTACTCTTCTGCCTAGTGGCTGGCATAAAATGCAGTGTTTCCCTGCTGTCAAGTGAGCTTTTTTGAACTTAAGAGCATTCCTCTCCTTTGTATTTCCTTACTCTGCTGAAAGAATTGTGTCCTCTCACCTGCATTCCAGGTCTTTCAGCATTTCAGGGAAGGTGTTCTGCACCAGCACTGCACCGTTACTGCTGCTGGATCAGTCCCTAGGTTATTTCTGAGCAGGAATTCAGAACCAAGAGCTTTTTATTCAGTTGTGCTTGCCACTAAGTTCTCCAGAGAGAACTGGTATGGAAGCTGTAGTCAAGCAGATCACCTGCATCATGGTCTTGATACCTTGAAGATTCCCAGCCTGGGTCTGTCTTGGTGAACAGGCTCCTGTGAGATGCTCACTTTTGTCTTTGCTTTTTCTCAGACTGACCTATTCAGCCTGATATTCCTCAGGCCCATACAGTTGCTGTAGAAAGCTGCCTGAAGCATGAGACAGTTGTCTTCATAATGAGGACCCACATTTTGAGGTTGTTATTTCGCTCACATTGAAGGAAAACACCATGAATTTGTACCACACCATTAGCACCAAAGTGCAAAAGCTACCATGGTGTCATTATCTTTATACATAACCTGCAGCTGGTTGATGTCAAGGTGGTTGTCTGAAATCATCCATTGATGTACAATGAGGTAATGTAAAATGAGGTTGGCATAAGCTGAAGTAAACTTGGATGAAATGGAAAGCAAGGCTTTCTGCTGGTTACTGGTATTCTGCCAGACAGGTAGTTCTCATATACGTCCACATTACATTTGCTTTTTCCCCCTCTCCTTTTTTTTTTTTCCTTTGGAGTAAGACAGTGAGATGTTGCATTTAGTGCAGTGTTGGTGTAACAGTGGTGGGTTGTTGCTTTATATTTGTTAAAAGGCCTTGTGGGAGATTTGACAGTTGGAGGACGCCTGGGGCAAAGCGATCATGAGATGGTAGAGTTCTCAGTTCTAGGTGAAGTGAGGAGGGGGAATTAGCAGAACAGCCACCTTAGACTTCCAGAAGGCAGACTTTGGACTGTTTAGAAGGCTGGTTGATAAAGTCCCATGGGAATCAGTCCCTAATGTCAAGGGAGCCCAAACTCCCATGATCCAAGAGGAGGTGATTAGAGACTTGGAAGCGTGGATCTGATGGAGGGTAGGGGGGCTCCAAAGGAATCTGAACAGGCTGGACCACTGGGCTGAATCCAGTGGTATGAGGTTCAGCAAGACCAAATGTCGGATCCTGCACTTGAGGCACAACAACCCTGTGCAGTGCTACAGACTAGGAGAAGTCTGTCTAGAAAGCTGCCTGGAGGAGAGGGACCTGGGGGTGCTGGTTGACAGCGACTGAACATGAGCCAGCAATGGCCCAGGTGGCCAAGAAGGCCAGTGGCATCTTGGCTTGTATCAGAAACGGTGTGACCAGCAGGTCCAGGGAGGTTATTCTCCCCCTGTACTCAGTACTGGTGAGACTTCTCCTTGAATCTTGTGTTCAGTTCTGGGCCCCTCACCACGAAAAGGATGTTGAGGCTCTGGAGCGAGTCCAGAGAAGAGCAACAAAGCTAGTGAAGGGGCTGGAGAACAGGCCTCATGAGGAGCGACTGAGAGAGCTGGGGGTGTTTAGCCTGGAGAAGAGGAGACTGAGGGGAGACCTCATTGCTCTCTACAACTACCTGAAAGGAGGTTGTGGAGAGGAGGGTGCTGGCCTCTTCTCCCAAGTGACAGGGGACAGGACAAGAGGAAATTGCCTCAAGCTCGGCCAGGGGCAGTTCAGACTGGATATCGGAGAAAAAAAATTTCACAAGAAGGGTCATTGGGCACTGGAACAAGTTGCCCAGGGAGGTGGTTGAGTCACCATCCCTGGAGGTATTTAAAAGATGGGTAGATGAGGTGCTCAGGGACATGGTATAGTGGCAGATAGGAATGGTTGGGCTCGATGATCCTGTGGGTCTTTTCCAACCTGGTGATTCTATGATTCTATGAAAATACTTTAAAGAGAACAATGTGGATTTTTTTTTGCTTTGCTAGAAAATCCATGTAGCAACATTCAGTCTTTGGTCTGTTTGGGTTGTTTCATCAGTTCATGAATGCAAACAATGAGTTCTTCTCAGAGTCATAATGAAATCTCATTTAGTGGGATATTTCTATATTGAGTTCACTAACTTGTTTTATATTGCATACGAGGTCTGATTGGAAAATAACATGTTAAAATAAATGGTGAGTTTCATGGCAAGAGATTACAAATCTCTTGAAATCTATGAAAAAGAAACATTTCAATGGGTCCCTTAAGGGTTCTGCTTTTGGTTGAAATTTCTTTAGTGTTTTCTTTTTTCTATATATTTAACCATTAAAGCATGTTTTCTCTACTTTCAGCTTGACTGTCGGATGGAAAGATGTGGAGAGACAGGCTATGGCACTCTTACTTTAAGCGTACCTTTAGGTATTTTGGAAACAAGATCCTTAATATCTTAGCAAAAAGTGCCTTTTTTAGCCCTTACAAATTAAGGCAGCCTAATCCAGCATGAAGGAACAGGCTTGAGGAATCCAAGCTGGCTAACATTGCCATTTTCATGTGCATATTGATGTAGCTGTGTGGTAATGTTATTTTTCTAAATGCTGCCATTATTTATGTAGTTAAAATGAGAAGGAAGGGTAACATGCTTCCTTCAAGAAAGTTGTGCTGCTACACCGTTTACAGGGAAGTTGGTGTAAGTTTTACCTCCAAGTTAAGAACCACTGGAAATTGGTTCCCAAAGGCGATTTAAGCTTTCCTTTTATCCCATATTTCAAAGCTAATATTACAATCCCAGATTGTCGCAGGGAAATCTTTGGAAAAAAGTTCTCTATCATTGTAGAAGCTGATGAATTTGTAGGTTTAATCCTTGTATCCTTCTTGGTGATCTGTCTTGCACAACTGTCTAGCTGCCTATCTGTTCTGACACTTTGATGAAGTATCTGTGAATCATAGAATCCCTAGTTTGGGAAAGACCTTTGAGATTATCAATTCCAACTGTACCTGTCCATTACTAAATCATATCCCTGAGCACTTCATCTACCCATCTTTTAAACTCCTCAAGGGATGGTGACTCAACCACCTTCCTCAGCAGCCTCTGCCAGTGGTTGATAAACCTTTCCACAAAGAAATTTTTCCTCATGTCCAATCTGAAGCTCTGAAGTACTTGAACTATGTTTTAAAAGGATGGTATAATTGCAGAGCACCCTTAACTGCAAGCATCTTAACCCTTCCTGATGCCCCAATTTGGCCTATTCTTGGTCTTGGAGCAGGTTACTTACATTCTCTTCTCTTTGCTGTCAGCAGATAGGGAGAGGACCACCACCCAGCAGAAATTTTGAGAGACTTGGTTGAAATTATGTGTCATGTGTACTTGCGGCGATTTCCAAATCGCTTGGCTTTAATGGGTATGTACTGCTGGCTGCTTTTGAGAACTCTGGAGGAAATGTTATCTGCAGTTACACCATAGACTCAGGATTTTTAAAGCCCTGAACAGCTTAATAGGCTTTTGAAAGCAGAGAGTGGATGGAGAACGTGGCTATTATCTCTTCATACAAGCAGGAGATGCTTCTCAAGAGATTCCTGTGAACTAGCTCTCTGTTTTTCCTGTTGTGTTGCCTTTTGTGGGAAACTTCTGGGTTATTTTCTTTCTAGAGGAAAAATATTTCTACCACTATTGGAACAGAAGTAGATGATATGGAATTCACCTCACATCTGAGTAAGTAGTTCTTGTCTCTGTATATGGCTGTCTGAAAGCCTAGGGATAAACAGCTTTTATATTTCCTACTGGATACGAAAACTTTTAAAAACCTTGTTTAAAACTGGAAAAAAAAGAATGAAACTCTCCAAGGAGCTCTTAATCCTCAAGAATTTAATCTTCACAGCTCTTTACGAATATTGACTTCATATGTCTGAAGGTTTTGACCAACATGACTCCCTCTGACAGCTGCGTAACTGCTGTCCCTTTGGACTAAGTGAATTTACCCCCATGTCTCAGCATATCTCCTGCCCCAACCCAGCGCTGGGGCTTTAGGTTGCTGAGTGCCCAGAAGGTCTTCTCAGATCTTAGCTCCTTGTGCTTCCCTGAGATTCCATTCACTTCAGTTGATCACATCCACCTTTATAGTGCCCCTTGTCCATGAGCACTGTTTTAAATGATTTATGAATGACTGCGCAGTGTTTTATTTTTAGCTTCTGTGCAAAACTTCCAAATCAAATCTTGGTGGGAACTGCTATCTGTGATGATTTTGTCTTCCTCTCCACTAATGAAAAACAAGCTCAGTCTTGCAGTTAACCAGTTCGGTTGTCTTCCTTAGTACATTTTAATACAAATCAAACAGGGATATGCGTAGATGAGAACAGTAATGTGATTCTGGTGTATTAAATAATTAACTTTATAAAGGTTAATGAGTCCTTACCTAATGGAACAACAGTGGTAGAAAGCCCAGATTGTCTTTTAATGATGGGAAGAGAGCACAAGCAAACAGGTTGTGAGGACTCCACCATTTTCTTGCTCTTGCACAGCATTCGTAGAAAGTGAGTTTGATGTGCAGTGAGGTTGCTTACTTCTCCCATCATCTTTGAACCTGTTTATCCTAGTTGGTTTCAGTGAACTGCTATGATTTAAGCATTAATACTTATTTCTAAGGTATCAGGCATGTGAAAATAGAAGAAGATGGTGTTTGTTTAAAACTAAGAAGGAAGAGGTTACTTTGTGAGTTTGGCCATCTGGTGGCATGATGCTGGCTTCATTTGCATCAGAGACCAGACATCTATGGCAACGTATCCTTCCCACTGGTACCTGCAACCTTTGGCTGCAAGAGCTCTACATGGAGAAGCACAAAAGGCACAAACACAATGAAACTCAAGACTGAATAAGATGGTTTTTTTCCTCTGAAAAAAAGCCTTTAGAGAGGTTGAAATCAAGATGCTAAAAGAAGAAAAAACACACATCCATGTTACAAATTGACCTGTTATAACCCAGACAGGTAAAGCTAAAAATAGTTGCAGCTTCCTCAATTTGCTTTGAATACTTTATACCAGGATATATGAACATGTGATGGGTCTTCTCCAGACTGCGGTCTGGGATCTGGATCTTTAGAGGATAGGCTGAAGAACATTTGTTTGTAGCTTGTGATTTCTAGGGAATTTGTGCATCTCCTTTGCTTGGCAGTTCAGTTATTTTGTCACTGGAGTGTAGGGTTGGGAAGGGGATATTTTTGTCACCAACTCCAGAGGAACCAGTATGTAATCCACAAGCATCGGTCTTCACTCTCCATTATTACAAGCCACTAACACAGATCTGGGAAGTGATTTTGCCCCTCTGTTCCTTTCTTGTGAGACCTATCTGGAGTACTGTGTCCAGTTCTGAAATCCTCAGCATAAAGAGGATATGGAACTGTTGGAACAGGTCCAGAGGAGGCTGCAAAGATGATCAGAGGGCTGGAGCGCCTTCCGTACACGAGGACAGGCTGAGAGAGTTGTGCTTGTTCAGACTGGGTAAGAGAAGGCTCCGAGGAGACCTTATAGAAACCTTCCAGTACTGAAAGGGACTACAAGAAAGCTGAGGAGGGACTGCTTACAAAGGCTTGTAGTGGTAGGATGAGGGGCAATGGGTATAAACTGGAGAGGGGCAGATTTTGACTAGACATAAGGAGGAATTTCTTCACTGTGAGAGTGGTGAGGCACTGGCACAGGTTGCCCAGGGAAGTCATGTCTGCCCCATCCCTGGAGGTGTTTAAAGCCAGGTTGGATGGGGCCTTGGGCAGCCTGGTCTGGTGGGAGGTGTCTCTGCCCATCGCAGCGGGGTTGGAACTGGATGATCTTTGAGGTCGTTTCCAACCCAAAATATTCTATGGTTCTGTGATTTGAAAGTCTAAACAAAAAATGATCAGCAGAGATCCAGAAAGGCTGTAATGATTGCAGTTTTACAGGAAATAAGCAAGAGAAAATAAATGGCATAAATTTTTTATCAATAGCAGGAACCAATGCTGCTTGGGAATAGAATCTGACTTGTGATACAAGGAAGCAAGAAGTCAGGCAACAGCTAACCATGAATGTGGAGACAAAAAAAGTATTTGTAAGTGTTTCTAGTGTCACAGACACTGAACATCCCATCTCTTCCTGACTCTGTTTCACAGAAAATTAAAGAAATGATCCATGGATCGGTTTTACACCAAAGCAGGCCAAATCCAGCATTACTTTGGGGGAAAAAAATGTCAGTAACCTTACACATACAGCAATGAATTTCTTTTAACTAGAAATCTCTAACTTAAGGTCCCATACAGCAAAGATCATTCCATTAACAAGTGTTTTTCTAATAACAATATATTTCTTAATACATGCTTTTGTTAAAAGAAACCTCGTTTTCTCTGCTTCTCATATAGTTTTCTTTGCTTTTATAATTAGGTGATTCCTCAGTTCTGTCGCTACCAGTCCTGGAGTGTTTTGCACACATGGCTGCATTATTTAGGGTAATAAAGTTGTGATGTTTCGTGTTCTTAAATAAGCCTATACACGCTGCTTGATTAAATCGGTCATCTTTGGACAACTTCTGATTAATATGTTATAGACTCACAGAAGTTTTCTGCCTACCCAGTTCTCATTGCATGTTTTCTTTTCTATAAGATCTTGCCTGTAGTACATCTACTGATTTGAGGGTGCCAGCGAGAACGCTTCTGCAAGTTATAATGTGAATTTATCTGTACGTGGATTTCTCTTAGATAAGTTCACTCATGCAGTTTGATGCTGGAGTGTCCTTGGAAACCCATAGTGTTCTCTTTCCTAACAGGAGGGGTCTTGGGGTCAGAAGGCTGTTTATTGGAGATGGGGTATGTGGTTATTGATTGTCTCCCTGTTCTAAAGGAAGAACATTATGCAAGAGGACAGGTCTTGGGGAATAATCACCCTCACCTTCTCAGGGACCATGTTCCACATCTGGACCAGCTTATTAAGGATGTTTACTAACTAAGCCCTAGTGTGATCATACAGCAGCCAATTATTTTTTTTGCATTGAGTCGTCACTTGTATAATGACAGACAGCAGGACCTTTTAAAACTGTAGGCCTGACAACTTTGTGTTAAATCTGTTATTTCAGTTTAGTCTTTAACAGCATGTCTAAACCCCAACCTGAATCCCCAAATATAATCACATTACAGACCAATTATTTTGCTTGCTGAGTCACTTTGTCTGTTTGACAGCATGCCTGGCAGAAAATTTCGATTCCTTTCAATTCTTTGATTAAAGAAATGAATTAATTCAGAGTTTCATTTTGTTTGGAGATAGAGAGGTCCGACTCTCCCACTGATTCGTAGTCCCCACTTGTAGACATTGGTGGCATTCATTCTCTCTCCAGCTTTTTGAAGATGAAAAGATCTGTTTGGTGGTAAAGGTAACGAGCAATCATGCTTCTGGGCAAAATCCTTCTTACTGCTATTCTGGGGCTCAGATCTCTGGTCTCATCTAAGTTTGAAGACCTACTTCCAGCCTATTGCTTGTATTGGTCAGAAGTCGACTGTATTTTCCTTTAGCATCTATGAATGGCCAATGCAGCAAGTAGTCGTAAAGAGGGAGCTGATCCTTATGAAGGATGGTTTTCTGGTGCATTATAACTTCAGATGGGGAATCCAAAGATGCTTACACACTTTGGAGATGGGGAAGAACCTTTTTAGATTTGAATAAGCTGCTTTTGAAGTTAGCAAATATTCATTGTGTTTGAACAGAATATTTGGTTGCTTAGACAGGTTAGATGTCTGCTGTCTCTAGTGAAGAGTGAGAACTGTTAATAGAAAATCATTTCATAGGCCTCTGAAATTATTTTCTACTCATTATCTTGGGAAAGGAATAGTATTAGCATTGACATTTTTAAACTGTTTCTCAAATACAACAAATGCATGATGAATTTGACCGTTGCATTGCTGCTGGCACGCTGTTGTGCTGGCTGTTGTACAGTTGCATAACGGCCACCCATGTGATAAAGATTTCAAGCTCTTGCCAGAAGCTGCCGAAGCAGAGGAAAATTCATACATTTCACTCCCATTTTGCTAATGAGGGATGACCTGCAGAGCTTGTGGGAGATGCCACTTAACACCGTGCAGTCCATCCTGCTTTGATATGGTCAGTGTTTAATGTGTTAAAGTGGTTAATGGGGGGGATGATAATCCACTTCTGAATTATGAGAAGGCAAATTCTTAAAGATATAGGTAAGGACATAGCAGGCATATTCAGGGATAAAATCACAAGGACTAAGATGTGGGGTGGATCTAGTGAGCTGTAGGGTCATTAAAGACCAGGAGCTAGAAGACCTTTCTCTACATCTACAGAAAGAGGAAGGCAGTGAAAGTGTGGCATCCTTGCTGAGTTAGGAAGAACAGCTAATAATTGATGGTACGGATGATAGGTGAAGTCATTTTGGCTTTAATGTTGCAAAAAAAAGACTGATTTTGACCAGAATCTGAACACAATCAAGTTTTCAAAGGAGAAAATAGGCAAGTTGGGAATAAGGAAGGAAGAGGTAGAACAAAATAGTTGGACTCGATGATCTGGTGGGTCTTTTCCAACCTGGTGATTCTATGATTCTAAAACGTTTGATAATTTGCATGCGTGCCAGTTTCTGAAAAAAACAGCAAGAAATTATCTGTATGGTTTGGAGTGTTTGAGGGAAGTGTGAAAATTGTATTAGCGCAGACTAATAAATACAGAGACTTTCAAGTATAATGTTCCAGTATGCGTAAAGTCATCAAGACCTATGGTCCATAGCTTAGTTCCTTTTGTCAAGGACCTTTATATAAAATAAAAAGGTATTAAGTAAACTTTCAAAAAGAGACAATTTTTTTCAAAGTCCTCTACATGGCAATCTTTATACTTCTTTAAAAATTTACATTTCTCTCTGAACAAACCTTGCACTATTTCTACTTTGAGTTTTCTGTCATTATGTAGTCCAAATAAAATTCATCTGTGAAGAAGTTCTTTCAGATGGAGTTTTAATGCCAAAGGAAAAGGAATGTAATTTTCACTATCCTCTTGGTGATTTCTGCAGCAGAAAGGTTGTTTTGAAGTCCATAAAACCTGCTTTTTGTGCTGGGCAGCTCTGCACCCTCTTGTGGCCACAAGGCTCCCTTTTAGTCCCGAATTCCCTGAAGCAGGTAAAACATTGCTGCAAGAAGCAAAATGTTCAGATCCTGAAAGTCATCTGTGCGCCCTCTGCCTATAATCAAGTAATTCACCTCTGTTTCCAAAAGCATGTGTTCAAATAATTGTATTTTTTTGTAACTTTTCCGTTCCTCTCAACACTGCTAGAAAAAAAGAAATTAAAACCCCCATCTGTGACAGTTTATATTTAACAGCTACTGTAGGCAGACAGGAGTCCTGTAGTACTTTCTTGTCACCTTTGACAAACTTTGTAGTATCACAGAAAAATGACCCTTGGGAATTAAAGTAGAGCTGTGCTTCTGCATCTTCAAAAATCTTTCCTGCTTCTGTTGGGACAAGCCCTCTGAGAGGAGCAATTGCTTCAATACTGAAACGAGTTACATATTCCCTCCAAAGCAGGCATCCGTGAGATGTAAGGAAGGTTTGAATGTCAGTACTTGTCTATATTTGTTCCCAACTGAATCACAGAACTGCTTGAAACTTTGTACACGCACTATCCAGATGTGGGAAGAAACTCTTATCAACTGTCCTTCAGCATCCTCTAAGAAAGAACATGATATGCAGTTGTGGGTTATGGATGCATTTTGACCAGGACCCCTTGCGTATCTTGAGTCCAGTTTTTACATTGAACAATTCCTCTTCTGAGAATCATAGAATAGTTTGGTTTGGAAGGGACCTTAAAGATTATCCAATTCCAACCCCACTGCCATGAGCAGGGACACCTCCCACTAGATCAGGTTACCCAAGACCCCATCCAACCTGGCTTTGATCACCTTCAGGGATGGGGCAGCCACTACTTCCCTGGGCGACCTGTGCCAGTGCCTCACCACTCTCATACTGAAGAAATTCTTCCTTACATCTGGTCTAACTGGGTCTCCATGAGCTGTAATGGGAGCTCAGACACCTGCCTTGCATGTGGGTATGTGAGACAACATGGTAGAAACCCACACATGCAGGAAGGCTGGGTTGTAGCCTGTATTTCTGTGTAGAAAACTATTGTCATGGTTTTTCTCTCCTATATATATGAGTTACATCCTACAGAAAGTAACTTGTCTACTTTAAGTCTTGTAGCAGCCATCAGAATGGCACTGAATTTCCTAGTCTTAAGATATTAGCCAAATTGTGGCTTATTAAAGATGGGAAAGTTTAATATGTTTCATGTAGTGAATGCTTAATGTTTGTCAGTATTGGTTAATGTTCTAATAAGAGGTGGGGGCTGCGAGAAGAACTGAGGACTCCTCTTTCTGAAGGTTGTGACTGACCCATCCCTGGAAGCCTTCAAGGCCAGGTTGCGTGGAGCCTTGAACAGCCTGGTCTGTAGGATGTGTCCCTGCCCATGGCAGGGGGTTGGAATTAGATGATCTTTAAGGTCCCTTCTGACTAAAGCCAATCTATAATTCATTCTACAAGGTTAAAGGTAGAACCAGGTGATGCTTATTGTGGTACAGCCAGAATCACATAAAGCAAAAGGCCACTTCCAGGTACGTATTCCATCATGTGCTTCTCCACAGTGCTGCTGGACACAGCCTCTTGAAAATGGAAAATGCTTTCTTATTCTGTGCAATTTGTAAGCCAGAAGTAATTGCTGTAATTATCCAGTTGAGTGATGCCCAAGCCTTTAGTTGAAACCTGCTGATAAGTTAACCTTGTTTTTCTGCCTGCCTCTAGTTACAGCCTGATGTGTGCTCCTACCAGTGGCAGAGCCATGATTGGTTTTGGTGGTGTTGTTGCTTCTATGATAGGCGACCCTACCAACCCGAAGAGCAGTTAGTCCCAAAGAGTGGCATGGCACACAAGGTGAAGATGCTATAGGACTGTTGGGAAAGTCAATCAAAGAGGATGAAAGAGCAGCTCTGATGGCCCCGATAATATACTGGATGAGCTTGCTGAGGCTGTTCAGAGAAAGAACAAAGATAATGTTTGAAAATAAGAAGGAAAAGGAAAATTGAAAGAGCAATTGAGAGAAGAGGCTGAGAGTGAATGCTTTCCCTCTTGGTTTTGCAGTACAAGGATTAAGAGAAACAAAGAGTTTTGAACAGGTTGTAGTCATCTCTTCTAATGGATGGGGTGAAATATTCTTCTGCAGAGTTCCCTCTCCTCTTCAGGGCATGTTTCTGGGACTCAGTCTAGCTGTTGCAGAGGAAATTGCGATTGTGTGAAGTCTACTTGCTGTCTTACTACAACCAGAGAGAAACCCCATGGTGGGGTATAAACTCTTCAGGAAGGGCAGAAGAGGAGGCGAGGTAGCCCTCTATGTTAGAGAGGGCTTTGATGCCCTCGAGCTGGACTATGGTCAGGATGGGACTGAGTGCCTGTGGGTGAAAATCAGAGGAGCCCATGGGCAGGAAGGTATTGTGATGGGAGTCTGCTATAGACCACCCAGCCAAGAAGAAGCAGCTGATGAGCTCTTCTACAAACAACTGAGTGTAGTCTCAAAATCGCTACCTCTAGTCCTTGTGGGAGACTTCAGTTTCCCAGATATAGGCTGGGAGTATAATACAGCAGAAAGGAAGCAGTCCTCGAGGTTCCTGGAGTGTGTGGAAGACAATTTCCTCACACAGCTGGTGAATGAACCAACAAGGGATGGTGCCCTCCTGGACCTGCTGTTTGTGAACAGAGAAGGACTGGTGGGGGATGTGGAGGTTGGAGGACGCTTGGGGCAAAGCGATCATGAGATGCTAGAGTTCTCGGTGCAGGGTGAGATGAAGAAGGTGGAGGTTAGGAGAACAGTGGCCCTCAACTTTCAGAGAGCAGACTTTGGGCTGTTCAGAAGGCTGGTCGGAAAAGTCCCGTGGGAGGCGCTCCTTGAGGGCAAAGGTGTCCATGAGGGCTGGGCGCTCTTCAAGAAGGAACTCCTAGCAGCTTAGGAGAAAGCCGTCCCCAAGTTCCAGAAAAGTAGCCGGCGGGGTAAGAAACCAGCGTGGTTGAGTAGGGAGGTCCTGAGAGACATCAATAGGAAGAGGAAGGTCTACGACCTCTGGAGGAAGGGGCAGGCATCCTGGGTGGACTATAGGGAGGAAGCAAGAATGTGCAGGGAAATAGTCAGGAGGGCTAAGGCCCAACTAGAAATGCGATTGGCCAAGACTGTGAAAAACAACAAAAAGTCTTTCTACAAATACATCAACAGTAAAAGGAGGACTAGGGAGAATCTCCAGTCCCTAGTAGATGCAGAGGGAACAAAAGTAACAGGGGACGAAGACAAGGCTGAAGTGCTCAATGCCTACTTTGCCTCAGTCTTTAACAGTAAGGAAAGTTGTTCCCTCTGTGCACAACCCCAAGGGTTGGAAGAGAAGTATGAGATTCCCAAGGTCCAAGAGGAGGTGGTTAGAGACTTGCTTGCCCAGCTAGATGCCCACAAGTCTATGGGGCTGGATGGAGAAAATCATGGAGCGGGTGATCTTGAGTGCTATCAAGAAGCACTTGCAAGAGAACAGGGTGATCAGGCCCAGTCAACACGGGTTCATGAAAGGCAGGTCTTGCCAGAGTAATCTGATCACCTTCTATGACCAAGTGACTAAACTCTTGGACGAGGGAAAGGCTGTGGATGTATCTTCCTGGACGTCAGTAAAGCGTTTGATACAGTTTCTCACAGCATTCTGCTTTGGAAACTGTCGGACTCTGGCCTGGACGGGTGCACACTCTCCTGGGTGAAAAACTGGTTGAATGACCGGGCCCAGAGGGTGATGGTAAATGGAGTTAAATCCAGCTGGAGGCCAGTGACAAGTGGGGTTCCCCAGGGCTCAGTCCTGGGTCCAGTCCTGTTTAATGTCTTTATCAACAACCTGGATGAAGGCATCGAGTGCACCCTTAGCAAGTTTGCAGATGACACCAAGCTGGGTGGAAGTGTGGATCTGCTGGAGGGTCGGGAGGCTCTGCAAAGGGACCTGAACAGGCTGGACTGCTGGGCTGAGACCAACGGCATGAGGTTTAACAAGGCCAAATGCCGGGTCCTGCACTTGGGGCACAACAACCCTAAGCAGAGGTACAAACTAGGAGAAGCCTGGCTGGAAAGCTGCCAGGAGGAGAAGGACCTGGGGGTGTTGGTTGACAACCGACTGAACATGAGCCAGCAGTGTGCCCAGGTGGCCAAAAAGGCCAGTGGCATCTTGGCTTGTATCAAGAATGGCGTGACCAACAGGTCCATGGAGGTTATTCTCCCCCTGTACTCGGCACTGGTGAGACCGCACCTCGAGTACTGTGTTTAGTTCTGGGCCCCTCACCACAAGAGGGATGTTGTGGCTCTGGAGCGAGTCCAGAGAAGAGCAACGAAGCTGGTGAAGGGGATGGAGAACAAATCTTATGAGGAGCGGCTGAGAGAGCTGGGGTTGTTCAGCCTGGAGAAGAGGAGGCTGAGGGGAGACCTTATTACTCTCTACAACTACCTGAAGGGAGGTTGTGGAGAGGAGGGAGCTGGCCTCTTCTCCCAAGTGACAGGGGACAGGACAAGAGGGAATGGCCACAGGCTCTGCCAGGGGAGATTTAGGCTTGAGATAAGGAAAAAGTTCTTAATGGAGAGGGTGGTTAGGCATTGGAACGGTCTGCCCAGGGAGGTGGTTGAGTCCCCGTCCCTGGAGGTGTTTAAGGTTAGGGTAGACGAGGTGCTTAGGAGCATGATTTAGGGAATGGTGGGAATGGTTGGACTCGACGATCCAGTGGGTTTCTTCCAACATGGTTATTCTATGATCCTGTGAAATGTGTTTGGGGTAGTTGCTGAGCTTGGAGACATCCACTTTTAATGTTTTTGGTTCCAAAGGTGGCACATCTTACCACTGAATCATGAAAGTGTCCTAATTAGCCCTGACCCACAGATCATATTGTGTTTGAAATAATTTTTCTCCATTAATCACTGATATTAACAGTGTGGTTAGGCACAACAAAGGCTGCCTGTCCCTTGCATGGCAATTTTTCTTCTAATGTGAATTTCCAAAAAAAATTCAAATCTCATTTTCTTTTTTTAAATCTTCTTTTGGAAAATCATTTAGAGCTTACAGGAAAGCTGGGGAGGATCCCTTTGTCAGGGAGTACAGTGACAGGATGAGGAGTAACAGCTTTAAGCCAAAAGAGGGTTGATTTAGATTAGATTTTAGAAATAAATTATTTACTCTAGGGGTGGTGAGGCACTTGAAGAGAGAAGCTGTGCATACTCCATCCTTGGAGGTGTTCGAGGCCAGGTTGGATGGGGCTTCGAGCGACCTGATTTAGTAGAAGATGTCCCTGCCCATGGCAGGTGTTTGGAACTGATTGATCAGGTCCCTTCCAGCCCAAACCATTCTGTGATCCTATGATTCTTTGTGAAACTGTACTAAAAGGAATTTCTTCAGATGCTTGAGTAAAGATTGCATAAAGAAGTAACTGACACACGTTCAGCCCCCTGAGCTGGAGATGCCTCTTTTCTACCCGTCAGTGTGTGTTGACTGGCACGGAGTCTGCAACCCAGCAATAAAGATTTCCCAGTAAGTCCATGGCAATACTAACTCTCAACTTGGTTTTTTTTCCTGTGCTCCTCAGGACAGCATCACTAACAAGGTTTTTCACGAATCTATCAGTCACTTATGTTTTTACATTGAGAAGCCTCAGCACATTTTGTCCCCTAGTGGCATTCATTACTCCTGTGCAAAGGAATAACTGAAGTTCTTGTAGCTGTTGTGGTTGACTTCAGATCTATTACTTGCTTTGCTTGAAAATTAATGCTGGAGGCACATAACTCCATAATGGCTGCTCTGTGACTGTTTTGTGGACTTTGGCTCACTCCCATTATAAATCTTGTATTTTTGAGGTATTTGCAACTCAGTCATTGAAAAGCGCATCAACCTAACGTTCCAGATTCAGGGTGTTGGTTAGAAAAACTATCCAGGACTTAAAAAAGATGCAGATGCCTTAGTCAAAGGTAAGCTCTCCCAAGACGTAACTTTTCTTCTCAGAGCTGCTGGAATTCACATGAAAAGCCTTGGGATGGAAGGTAAAAAAGAAGAAATCTCACAGCTGTTCAATATAGCTTGGGGCTCTAGGTAAACTCCTGGACACCTTGTATCCATAATAAGATTGTGCCTGGCCTGAACAGCTTACAACCTACAGAACATTGAACTTGATGACCCCAAAGTTCTTTTCCAGTATAGGGATTCTATGATTCTAAGGAGAGGCATGGAGAGACGAAAGAGTTTGGGGAATCTGAATTTTGTGCATACCAGCCGAAACCCTCCCTGCACAACTGCAGAATCTTCAGACCCTGGAGCAATTCCAGGTGTTTGTATCTTTTTGCCATCACACTGTCAGTGTACAGTGAACTAATGTCCTTAATTTCCATTAGGAGAAAGGCTTGGTACAAGTGATGCTAAGAGGTTTAAGCAGGATTAGCACAGTTTGAGGTTAGTGAATAGTGAACAACTGTTCTTTATTTTTCAAACTGAATGTATCTGTAAGAAATGTGCTCACCAAGCTGACTTGGTGTTTCATGATTGCTGAACAGCAAAATCAGTGTGAATTCTGGATTTTTTTGGTGTATGAAAAATTGACTTAAGTAAGTCAACATCCATTTACACAAGCAATAGTCTGGCAGTCCAGTGTAAGATGGGACAGATGACAAGCTCGTTAAAACCTTAGGATTTGCTAGCAAGTTGCTTTACGTAAGAAAAATTAAATGTCTCCACAGATGTCATATTCACATGCTTCTGAGCAGAGAAATGCTGGAGGAAGAGCCTGGTAGAGGCTTTCCAACCCTAGGCAGATACAAGTAGACCATGGTTGGCCACACCAGAGCAGCACAGGGTACCTTTGTCTGTCTTGCTCAAGGCAATGGATTGCATTAGTAACACAGATACTGGTAATTTATCCTGTTTTTCTTTCCTGTCAGGCCATGATTTTATTGTTTTTTTTCACTTAGCTACAGCATACAAGCTATTAATGAATGTGTCATGCCAGCAGGGCTGCTTCATTATCTGTGCTCCAGGCAATCAAGCCTGGACAGCAGCTCCTACCAGACCACATCATGTGGAATTCCTGTGGGCTGTTTAATTAATATAACAAATAAAAATGACAAATTAAGTGGCAATATTGAACCTAAATTTTGCATGGGGATTTTTCAGCCCAAGAAAATAATGCTAATACTAGAACTATTTTATGTTCTTTCTTCCTATTGCAGTTATTGGGAGATGATATCTGAAAGTGTTATCAGGAGCAGAAAGAGGTGTAATAAAGACATCAGTTTAGGTTTAAAATATCTTCTGTACCTAAGTGGAAGATGCAAGATGACACTAAATAATTTTTAGGCCTATTAGCTTACTACAGATGACAAAAGTGCATTTAGACAATTCTGTATGAGCAGACAAGCAATATTTAGAGGAGAACTGGCTGCTTAGACAGTAGGTGTTTTTTAACAAGCCTGTGTGATAAACCAGGAAAATAATAGCTGCATAATGAGACTTTGGAGTATGTACCACAATGACAATCCAGACACAGATTCTAGCAAGATGTTGAAATGATAACACTGTCTTAGAATTTTTTCTTGTGAAACCAGATGTTGCTTGCACAAATTTGAAGTTTGGGAGCACAGTGAAAACGACGAATGGTGCTGTCTGCTTTCTTGATACAATCAATTTTCTCTCTCTTTTTTTTTTTTTTTTTTTTTTTTTAATAATATACTCCAATATTATGCCAGAGAGAAGAAGAGGTGATGCTTTTTCCTACTGACTCTCCCCCAGCAGTATCACCATAGAACATTTGTACTGGGAAGCTTTTGAGAGATGTCCTTATCCCCTAAAACAGGGGATAAACAAACCCTCACTCAACAAAATGGAGTGCAGAGACATCATAGCTTAGAGAGAAAAACTCTAACCACTTTTCCTAAAATGTTCTGGTTAAAGTGCGTTACTGAAATGATTATGAAAAATCCAGAAGGCTGTAAAGACTAGCAGCGTTCAAGCTGGTCTCTCTACAAGCCAGGGAGGGGGTAACCTCACTAGTGTGTGTCCTTTCCACCTCTTCAGCAAGTCCTCCTCCAGACCTTGGCAAGAGATCAGCCTCTTCCCTCTTCGTAGTTGTACAAAGGAGCCTCCCTTAGGTATTGGCAAACTGGCACGTGTGTTGTGATGTCCCTCTCCTAGAGAGAGCAGAAAGTTAAGCAGAAAGAGACTGACTATTCCTCAATCAGCTTCTGAAACCTGCATGGGGATGGCAGCTGCACTCCATGGAAATGTGCCTGCAAACACTGTGGTGAAGCTGAGTGAAGCAAGGAAATCTCAAACACAGCAATGAGCAGCTAGGAAGCATCTTTGTTTTTGTCAGAAAGTTCAGTGACAAAAAGTGAACTGTTAAAGGATATAAAAGAAAGAAGAAGATATTCAGGCTGAAAGAAATAAGGAACAATACTGATTTGCATCAGTGAAGAGTACAGCCCTTCTTTAACTAATGGACTTGCCTGAGCTAAGGAATTAAGTCAATTCGTCTTGAAATAACACTTGACAAGGGGCAAATTGTCTATTATAATCTCATTTAATAAACTGTTCAGCCCACTTAAATATGCTTTTTATCTGCTGGAAACATGCGCTTTAACAATTCATTAACCTCCCTTATAGTTTCGTGATTGTAGCACTTGGCTATGACCCTGCAGAACCACAACATGAGAAATTGAGTTCTATTGCTCAAAGTACAAGTTCATTTTTGAAAAGGAACACAGAAAGGTCAGAGGGATGTATCTATACCCTCCTTTGGATTTACTGGAATAATTACGTGCTTATTCAGAATTAGCTATTACTTCAATAAGGATTTTACTACAGGTCAAAGACACAATCGTGGAAGCAAAATAAAATCTCCTACTCAAATAAAAAATAACTGATAGCATCAGATACTCTATTTCTAATTCAAAGAAAATATAAATATGTACTTCTTTAAAGATATTCTCAGAGGAAATATGCTGGCTTGGAAGAGTTCTGAACTTCAAGAGCATTTGCTCAATGTGGAGCCAAGTTCCAATTTTGCAGTGCTGGATATGTTTTTTTCTGAAGGGAGTGTGGTGGGTTCAGAGGATGGGAATGCTGGTAAGTATAAGGTAACTTCTAGGCTGCAATGTCTCCCAGTGCAGTTTGTTTTCTAGTTTAGGCTGGACCTCAAGACCTGCTGCTTTTAGAGAGGAAACAAGAAAATTCATGGGGCATTTTTGGAACTGGTTGCTGTTGTGAAGGTAGACTGCTTGAAATACCCAGTGCTTACAGGTAAGTTTATGCTGTCTGATGTGAGCATTTTGCAAGCCTTTGAAGACAGCTGTTTTCCAGATCTAGTATTAATTATTTCAGCTCACAGGATCTATAGGCAGAGTTCAATCCACTCATTTCAGAGTCTGCAAAGTGGTCTGTACCACTTGTATCATGTGGCGTCGATGTCTAAAAGCTGCTTGTACACTGCGGTAACCAAACCTTGCAATGAAAATGAAGAAGATCAAAATTTTGTGTGTCTTCCTTAGGTAATCCTGGGAGAAACACTAGCAAAATTTCCAAGTCATTTTCTGTCCTCATTTGTTCTCTAATTCCAGGAATGATGTCCCAGGTCTTATGACAGTTGAGACAGGGGCCTATATGACTTCTCAGGAATGCACTGTCACCTCACTAGCACGTGAAAAGGACACATACAAATGTATCTGCTCAGGTCGAAACAAAGATCAGAGCACGCACCATCCTTCTATTCCTTGGTTGCAGAGTGATTCGTGCCACAAGGGTCCTGATTTGTTACTAGGGTTTTTAAATATTAGGTCTGTCAGCAGAATAAACAGTTAAAATGAGACACAGCTCCTCTGATAATACATAAAAATAATGTGAACACTGCTCTGAGCAGCTGTCACGTCAGTGCTTCTGTTCTCTACATGGCCCTGCATTTTGTGAACGAGGAGGGACTTGAGACAGAGCTTGTGTTATCCCGTGTCTAGCATGGAAAAAGGATTGAGTAGAAGGTTGTGCACAAAAATATGACAGAGAAGGAAGCATTGGAGCAGAGGGAAAGCCATGCTGAGCCCTGACGAGAGAGGGCTGAGGGTAAAGGAAGGTTTGTCTTTGCAGACTTGCTCTGAACAGACAAGAACATGGAGCTGCCTCTGCTCTAGACTGGATACTCAATATCTGTGATAAGCTTCATGTGGAACTGGTAGCATGGGTGGGAGGTAATGGTTGTGGCTGCAGGCTCATAGCTCTGCTAACCACAACAGCAGAGCTTGCTGACAACTTCTATGTACAACACACCAGTATATCCAAGGAAATATTCCTGTTGGATGCATGTCTAAGCTGTATATTGACCTTCGTGGTTTGCTTGCTGGACAGTAAATAACATCGCATTGCCTTTACTATCCATTTCCTTAGGAAAAAAATTAGTTGAGACTATTCCCTGTTGCCCTTGTTTCCTGTAATGTGACTCCACTGGCTCATCTCTGAAAGAACCAGTTCATATTGGGCAAGTAACTAAAACTTTTTGAGGAGGGAAGCTGATTGATTACTTAATCATAGAATCATAGAACAGTTTGGGTTGGAAAGGACCTTAAAGATCATCTAGTTTCAACTCCCCTGCCATGGCCAGGGACATCTCCCACTGGGTCAGGCTGCCCAAGGCCCCATCCAACCTGGCCTTGAACACCTCCAGGGGTGGGACAGCCACAACTTCCCTGGACAACCCGTTCCGACGCCAACCTTGAGTAGAACAAGGACACCATCCCTCCACAGCTACAACACACTGTTTCAGAGGTGAACCCTAGGCAATGTATTTTAGTCTAAGCCCCCATCCTGCAGGTGTTCAAAACCATTTATATGTGAACAACTGACATTACTACATTAACAGTGGTTGTTATACACAACTTACATGTTTCGAGGAAGTGCTGCTGTGAATGTCTTCACATAAAATTTTGAGTACCATCCATGCTCTGCCCTGTAAATGGGGGAAGAGTAGATACTGCCTTACGTCTAAGGTGCCTAAAGGCAAAATATGCACGAATAACTCATGATCAAATATCACAACCATCCCTTGCTGTGCATCAAGGTACAAGGTGTACAAGAAACAGGACCACTGTTGAAAAGCCTTGGTTTCTATCTGGTATTTTGCTCAGGTTTTCCTGAGATGAGAGGCCATGTGCTGGGAACGGACAGAAAGTGAGCACTTGACATCTGTCTTGTCACTTAGTGGACTGCAGCAAGCCCTGGAGTTCAATAGCTGACATTAATCAAATAATGAATTTTAAAGATCAGTGGACAGAGATCTCTCTTCCATCATTTCATGATTTGGTCTTTTCAGCCCAGAAACTGTGAAGTTTATTATTCAAGAAGACTCGTCATTGCCTTTGAATTCAGCCCAATCAAGTGGTTTGTAGGGCTAAGAGCTAAGCAGGAAGGCCACAAAATGACTGCTAAGACTAGTTTTCTTGCAGGAACTATCTGTGTAGACAGAACAACTGTTCCACATTTAATGCCATATAAAGTGCTGTGTACAGTAATTTGCTTAATTGAATACGTAATATGAAAGTGTTATAATAATACAAAGGTAATATAAAAACCTCTTGAGATGCTCATGACAAGAATCCTTTCTTTTTTTGTCTCAGTGTATTTTCAAGTGCCTTAGGGGAACCTTTTTTCCAGGAGAAAAGCTGAGCTATGAATTTTCCTATTATACTTAATTATAAACAGATTCCCATATCAGAAAAGCAAGCTACCTCAGGAGGGCTTTTGTCTCTTAAAACTGGATACTCATCCACAAGGATATGTGACCTTGCTGCCAGCTTAGTGATTCTCAGTGATTCTCTTTTGAGAGAGCAAGGAGCTCAAGGGAGGGGATTCTTGCCCTTCTACTCTACTGTTGTGAGACTCTACCTGCAGTACTGTGCCCATTTCTGGAATTCTCAAGGTAACAAGGATATGGAACTACTGGATGGGTCAAGAGGAGGAATACAAAGATGATCAGAAGGCTGGAGCACCTCAGCTATGAGGACAGTCTGAGCTGGGGTTGTTCAGCCTAGAGAAGAGAAGGCTCTGAGGAGACCTTAAGGAAGCCTTCCAGTACCTGAAGGGGGCTACAAGATTGCTGGGAAGGGACTTTTTACAAGGGCCGGTAGTGATAGGACGAGGGGCAATGGCTTTAAATTGGAAGAGGAAAGATTTAGACTAGACATTAGGAAGAAATTCTTCATGCTGAGGGTGGTGAGGCACTGGAACAAATTGCTCAGGGAAGTTGTACCTGCCTCCTCCTTGTTGAAGGCCAGGTAGGATGGGGCCTTGAGCAGCCTGGTCTGGTGGCAGGTGTCCCTGCCCATGGCAAGGGGGTTGGAAATAGAAGATCTTTAATGTCCTTTCCAAACCAAACCATTCTATGATTCTATGTTTTTTGATCTGGTGACCCTTTGAGAGAACAGGTAGTTCTGTGTATATGTATGGAATAAGATAAGTACTTGGTGACCAGACAAATGGGCAATAAAAATATAACCACTTGGAGTTTCAAAACCCAGATTTCAATGCTTGAGTGGAAAGGATTAATATGCTTGTAAATGTACCTGTTGCAAGGCTTCTCCTGTTCGAATGCTAAGTGGCAGGTAATCTGGAGGCAAAAGGCCAGACTATGGTAGTGTTAATGTTTCAGAAAGCACTGAAACAGCTGGACTCCTAGGAGGGATTAAGCAAAGGTCAACACCGAATTACCTGTGTCCAATGTGTGCAGAGAAACTCCCAGCCTACAGGTGTTACAAGGGTCATTCACAGTCCTCCTAGGCAAGTGGTTTGTAGGGCTAAGAGCTAAGTTAAGTTACTTATCAAAGAAAAGAGCTAAGCTAAGTTACTTATCAAAGAAAACAGATGTAAAATACATGAGTGTGGGAAATGAAATTTCCAGAATTAAGGATGTTCTCCCTGCCTCCCGTGTCTTTCTCAGATTTCTGCCTCCTATTTCTTCTCTTGGTACTGAGGAAAAAGTTTATTGTTGAAAACTTTGCAATCCATTCTGGAGCTCTCCTCATCCTTGCTCTTTGTTCCCAAGTTCTCCCTGCGCATCTGGACCATACAACCCTCCAACATTTTTGGATTCTTATTAAAAAAAAAAAGACATTGATGTGCTGGACCACGTCCAGAGAAAGCTGCTGAAGGGGCTGGAGCACAAGGGTTATGGGAGGTGGCTGAGGCAACTGGGGTTGTTTAGCCTAGAGAAAAGGAGGCTGTGGGGAGACCTTATCACTGTCTACAACTACTTGAAAGGAGATTTAGCAAGGTGGGTGCTGGTCTCTTCTCCCAAGTGATAGGTGACAGGATGAGAGTGTGCCAGGGAGGTTCACATTCGACATTAGGAAAAATTTCTTCCCTGAAGGGGTTCTCAGGCACTGACAGAGGCTGCCCAGAGAGGTTGTTGAGTCACCACTCCACAGTTTCTTCCAGGGTAGATGACCATTTTTCTTTTCTTTCACTGTCCAGTTCTTACAGTCCAGTATCCTGACATACCTACAGGTGTAGGGATCCTCTGTACTCACTCCCAAGATTTTTCTAGGTTATAAATTTGTTCTAAAGCCTAACCACACAAAGAACTAGCCAGAGCTAGTTGAACACAAAGAGCTAGCCAGGATCAAAGCAGCAATACCAAGTGGAGCAACCAGTAACATCAGTAGTACCAACAGAGCCCCAGACCTGTTCCCTGTGCTCGTTGGAGGAGAGTGATCATCCCCAGCCCCCCAGAGAACCCCACTGAGGGGTCAGTGAGGTCACTGCCTAACCAGAAGGCCCTGAAGGCCAGTGGGGATGTGCACCAACAGAAGTTCAGGGATTCAAGTGAGGGCTGCAAGGGGAAAGCATTTGAGGATGCTGTAAAACTTTTTATGAAGTCATTTAAGGGAGTTGTGGAATATGCAAGAGTTATTGAAGGATGTTTAGGGGAAGGATCATAGGTAGTTCTGCAGGGGGAGACAGTGGGAGGGAAAAAGGTATGACAGGGGTTGGGCCTGAGTAGCAGCTTGCTGGTCAGTATGATGACCGAGCCCTGGACCTGCTTATCACAGTCTGTCCTGCTGTCTTCCTAAATATTCTTACATCATCATAACAATAACAACAACAACAACAATAATAATAACTATTAATAATACTAATTACTTTTACATTCTTTCCATCTACATTCTGTGTGGGCACACATGCTATTCTGAGCCCTGTTGGGACAACTCCAGCAACCTTCAAGTCAGACTAGTGGACAGCAGCATGAGAGCTGTTGGCAACTGGAGCAGGACCACGAGCCTCAGGGGCTGGAGGATGCCGGTGCCAGCACCTTGGGAAATCAGAGCCTGAGGTCAGGTCTAGGGCAGACCGAGAAGCTACTGCCAGCTACCAGTAATCCTTTTTCCATATGTGTGTATATATTTCACTAGTGGACACCAATCTTGATCAGCTGGAGAGGAATATCTGCTACCTGAGCTATTCACGTGTATGTGAGACCTGTGTGTATCTGAGTCTGCACTGGTGGCAGTCACTGCTCTCTGTGGTCATCAGCATCTCCTGCTGACCTGTTGTGAGCCTCACTGCAGTCTGGAGCTGGGAGAAAGCACCTACCACAACCTCACATCTACTGGACTGGGTCAGTAGGAAATATGCCGAGTGCTGTGGCCACAGGAACTGGCTACCCTCTACAAAATGTGATGAAGAAAAATGCACACTGGTCCTTGTGTAAGTGCAGATTCACGGTTTAATGGTGGATCACTTTGTAGACGCTGGCATGGAGTAGGAGTTCTGGCTTATTCATGATTTAGTAGTGGACAGGTACTGTTTGTCTCGATGATCTCAAGGGTCTTTCCAACCTAGTGATTCTATAATTCTATCATTCACAGCAGAAGACTCTAATGTCATTAAGAGCTGTGTCATCGAATGCTCCCTGGGGCCCTTCCACTTTCGTTTGGAGCCCACAGATGGCTCCAGAGTTGCATCTTCTGCTCCATGGGCCAAAGTGACCCCCTGGAAGTCCCGAGCCCTCCAGGATAGTCCCATCTGAGCAGCTGAACTTCACATTGTTGGCTGCTGTGTCATCAAGCAGGTACTGCCTCTTTTCCACACGGAGCGAGAAGGAAATCAGCAGGTTGCTGGGGCAGACCTGGGCATTGGTCCAGTTTCCCCACCTGCCAGAGAAGAAAACAATGCTTCAAGATATGTTCAGCCTCTGCTGTGCTGCAATCAACACTGGTAGGGCTGGAGTAGGGGACCTACACAGGAGTGTTTGGTGTCTATGACCACCTCTTTCACTCTGCTTCCCCATTACCCTCTAGATGGTTGGCCACCATCAACCCTGGGATGCCCTGATGGAGCAGGACTCCTTGGGAATTTCATCTGCCTGCTTTGTCCTCGTCAATATCTATGTCCTTTTCAAAGAAAGCATTTGAGGGAAAGGAGAAAGTATAAGTTAAAAGTCTGTATTCTTTTTAACTCTCCATCTTTCAAAGTACAGATCTCTACCCTAAGACCTTCATACTTTGTGGCTAGGAGAACATCATCCCTCTCCTCAAGCAGGGTGAGGACCCACCTTTACAGGGGGTGTGGGTGCCTATGGAGAAACTGTTATACTGGTCTTGCTTCATACTCTCCACAAGCTGCTTCTCTGAAGGAGGACAAGAAAGTGAAAGCTACTCACTGCCCCACGGAAGACTCGATGACTGTGCCATCAGTGCAGAGCAAGCGAATACCATTCAAAGCAGTATCGTCAGCAAACATCCAAAGTCCTTGGTAGCGCTCCACCTTAGAAGAGAGAATGAAAATGGGAGTGATCAGCACTCTCGCCGTTTAAAAGAAGATATGAGATGAGCCCTTGTGTTGAGGGGTGGTGGGAGACTTCAGGGCCAGAGCCAGACGTGGGTGGTGCTGCTCTTGCACACCTCTGCTTCTTCTCCAAACTGTGGAACAGAAGCTCTGGACACAGGAACCCATGGTGGCTGCTGTTCCAGCTCCTGCCCACCCTCTCACTGTGCTGTCACACCTAGAGCTGGGGTGCTGGCAGGTGGGGGTTGTTGCAGACCCTTGAGAATGGGCACAGGAGTACCAACTTCAGGTCTTCTACCCCATTTCCTCTGCTAAGAAATTGCTTACTGACAGCGAGCCTGGAAAGCATTAGAGATTTCTTGTTGATGAACCTGTGTGAGCACTGCAGACACAATGCAAAATGCTGTGATGAGACAAGGTGTTGTGGCCAGCTTTCACAGCAGGGTTTTTTCCCCACCCCGAAGAAGGAATGAAACCTTACCTTCAGTTGAAATCCCTTAGCGTAGCCGCTGGGGCAAAATTGTTCTTGTCCCCAAGAACCCCATGGGCCTCCATTGGGCACTGTGAGGGGGGACTCACACTTGCGTCCCCCTGTGCCTTGAAAGCAGCAGGAGCTCAGCAAGCAGAGGATGGCCAGGATGAGCAGCTGCATTATGGGAGATCTGCTTGGCACCTCACTGCACGGAGGTGATAGCACATAGGAATTTATAAAACAGGAGAGTGGGTGGGAGTCCTTGGGGAGTGTCAACAAACACCATGGGGTGCGCCGGTTGTTGCTATGTACCAGTCCTGTTGACTACCTGTCCCTCTTGCCATGCAGAAGGAGTGTCACCAGCTCATGTTGGCTTGAGGGGCTTGCAGGGCTCTGAAAACATGTGGTGGCAAAAGAAAGGAACAAATCTAGGGCCACTCACCAGGGAGGTGCTGTGGTTTTGAGGGGAGTATTGGCAATGCCCTGAGGAGGGTGTTGGAGAGAGGAAGGTAGGAGAAGGAGAAGGAGAAGGAGAAGAAACCTCTGAAGAGTCTGAAACAAAATGGAAGTGGAAGTGTCTCAAAGTCCTTTGCCCTGTGGAAGTCCTCATTTGCTTTCCCTCCCTCGCTTTCCTTCTCTCTTTGACATTGTACTGGGGTTGAGAAAATTGCCTTCACTTGAAGCCATTGCATTTTGCTCTGGGACATGTTAAGAGCAGATGACTATGTTAAAGGTAGAAACCTCTCCTCACAAGGCAAGTGCTCCAGCTGCTCACCATCTCATGTGTCTTCTGCTGAACTCACTCCACTTTACTCATGTCTTTCTTGTACTGGGGACAGGGGAACAGGAGCAAAACTGTATGCAGTCCTATCATGCCTCTGACTCCATGCTCTTTGTGCAGACACTGCTCCAGCTGCTCAGGTGTATTTTTAGGAGATGTGAGCATATGAGCAGTGTGCGGGTTTCTGGCAAATCCAGGCTCCTACTCTTGCTGTTGTTCTACTCTCAGATGTATCTGTTGCATGCCTTGTTCCTCCAGAGGATCTGGCAGAGAAGAAGCCTCTGCTGACACTGATATTCATGGATATCCAGTGAGCCATTCCAGAGTAGGAGGATAAGCTGCTCACAGTCCCATTAAAAAATCAGCATTGATGCCACCCGGGACAGTCATCTTGTGATGCCAATACCAGCAGTATATGCTATGCTGTAAACAGACAACACAGGGAGAAAGAGTTCTTCCAGGCTTCAATTACTGAAAAATAGAATAGCCTGCTTCTATAATAGCCACCTCACACGCATGAAGGAAGAAGGGTTGCTTTCACTTGGAAGTCTCTGATGATCCCCCTTTGGTAAAATTGTAAAGATCCTCAGTTACTCACAGCACCCCACTGGAGACAATGAGGACAAAGATGTCACTTTGGGTCTTTATACCTCATTGGCAGCAGGAACCCAGCAGAAAGAACACAACAAGCATGAAAACCTATGTGGTCAGGGTCATGATCTTGAGAATGCTCATGGATATTTTGCCACTCCTGGTGATAGAGGACTGTCTAACTTGAAGTGTTTATTCCACACCGACTGGATTTCCTCCTAAGAGTGGTAGCAACCATGGCAATAGCAATGGGCCATTGCCAGACTCCATACCCAGTAAAGACTGGTGAATCAACAATATGATCATCCCCCTTCGTTAACCATGCTGACTGCATGGTGAGACTTTATGGATATGTGGAAAATTATGACTTTGGGGTAGAGTAGTGACAGAGACAGCCTAGAACTGAAAAGAGATCTTAAGGAGAAACAGTGAAGAGCAACAAGGTGGAACTAGGCCCCGAACTGGCTGATGCCAAAAGACTAGAGATATTTTACAGTTTGTAGTCATACCCACAGAGCTGTATCTTCCTCTGTTTCAGCCTTTCTTATTGACAGGGTCTGCTTTCTTTGTCTTCCACTTTCACACAACTTTTGCTGTTACCCCTCTGTTGATCAATCTGACCTCCAGCCCCAATAGTCCTGCTACTGCAAGTAGGAGAAAGGGGGATTCTGGCTGGGAAAAGACCCCAATAAATATATTTGCTGATTATTTGTTGTTCCCTTATGAGTGCCTGTGGAAGAGGTGGCCAGAGACAAATGCACCGGGCCAGTGATTCTATGATATTCCAGCAGGAAGCAGTGAAAACAATTCACACTAGTAATTAACTCTGCCTGTGGATGAAAGCAGACACCGTACTCTTTTCTCTAAGTTCAGAGTGGGGAGCTAGAAAACAAACAAGGAACTAATCTCAGTTTTATGTTTCCCTCTCTTGTTTCTCACTAATTTTTAACCCTTCCAGTGTGATGAACCTCCTTGACTCAAAGACTGTCGTGGGTTGTTTTTTTTTTTTGGTTTTGTTTTTTTTTCCCCCCTACAAGAAACCTTCCCAGTTGTAGGAATAAGGCATGGACTGGAATGAAAATGCCACAAGTATCAGCAGCTGTATTTGTGTTGCTGGGGTAGATGTCTAGTGCCATGAAATACTCCACAGGTCATCACATCTTGAATCTGCTTACCAAACCAGAAAGTGCCTGGGCTTTTTCAGGACTGATAATAAGAAATCAGGATCTACCTTACGTTTCCTTCTAATTATTTTTTTCCTGTGATTATGTCTTTCATATTTCATGATAATAATTTGTCCTGGATCTTTTTGTCTCAGCTGAATCCAGAGTTTCTGTGGAGAGGCTTCATGAGGACAAATCATGTTGTTTCTGTATAGAATCTACCATAGGGAGATGTTGGCAGTGGTTAGTCATTATTAAAAGTTGCATGTGAAACAGATAGCAAGCTTATCGCATTTTTGTTGGGTTACCTGTGGCTGGCTACCATGTGTCTGCCCAGCCACTCTCTCTCTCTCTCTCCTTTCTAAGCAGCAGAGGGTGAGAAAAGAAGATTGAGGGCTCATTGTTCAAGGTAAGGACAGGGAGATCACTCACTACTTATGGTCAGGAGCAAAATAGATTTGACTTGGAAAAGGTAATTTAATTTATTGCTAAGTAATAACAGAGTAGGGTAGTGAGAAATAATACATAATAATAATGATAATTTTCCCACTAAAATATTCAAGTCTCAAACTACAGGCAGTGCCAGAGATTGCAGTAGTGAGAGCAGCTGTGTGAGGTGTGACCAAGTGGATGATCTTCTCAGCCTGGTGGCAGGGCTACAGGAGGAAGTAGAAAGATTGAGGAGCATCGGGGATTCTGAGAAACAGACAGACTAGTGGAACCATGCTCTGTCCTCCCTGAGACAGAAACAGGAACAGCCACCAGCTGAAAAATCAAGATCAAAAGGATCCTGTATCCTTCTGTATCCTCCCTCTGCCAAGCTGGAGGAAATAGCTTAAAGGAATAGAGTGAATAGAGGTAAATCCATCTTCAGAATGGCAAGCGAACACTCTCCTTGCACACATCTCCTTCACAGTTCCTCTGTACAAGAGGTATCTAGGCTTTGGATATGGAGGGCCAGTCAATGGATGATGTAGATGATGGCCCAGCTACATCAGAGGTGTCACCAGGGTCAGAAAACGCACCTCCTGTATCTTGGACACTTCTACAAGAAAGCAAAGATGGATTGTTGTTGTAGGTAACTCCCTTCTGAGAGGGGAACAGAGGCTCCAATATGCCAGACAGACCCTCCTCTTAAGGAAGCCTCCTACCTCCCTGGGGCCTGAGTTAAGGACATCACTAGGAAACTTCCTAGCCTGGTACAGCCCTCCAACCATTATCCATTACTGCTTTTTTGTGGGGGTGGTTAAGAAGCTACAATGCACAGTCCAAGGGCAATCAAAAGAGACTTAGAACAGCTGGTAAGCGAATCTGAAACACAGGTTATTTTTAACTCTTACTTTCCAGTTGTGGGCAGCAACACTGGAAGAAACAAATGGACCTAGGTTATCAATACATGCCTCCATGGCCAGTGCCACCACCCCAATATTATTTTAAATAATGAGATGGTCTACGTGGCACCAGGCTTGCTGGCATCAGATAGGATTCACCTTTCTGAAAGAGGAAAGAGGATCTTTGCTCATGAGTTAGCGGGGCTCATTGACAAAGCTTTAAACTAGACTTGAAGGAGGAAAGCAGAGTCCTGAGGGAATTGGCTGATGTGGTTGCCGAGATACTCTCCACGATATTTGAAAAGTCATGGCAGTCAGGAGAAGACACTGGTGACTGAAAAAAGAGAAACACTGCACCCATTTTTAATAAAGATAGAAAGGAGGACTTTGGGAACTGCCAACCCAGTAGCCTCACCTTAGTACCAGGGAAGATCATGGAACAGATCCTTCTAGAAGCCATAGCTATCCTGGCTCAATGTATTGCTGCCAGCTATTCTTCACTTTGAAGAGTGAAAATGTATTTGACAAAAGAATTTTTCCTGAGGAAAAAAACCCTTCAAAACCTAGTTGGATAAGACATGAGAAACTTTCTTTGAAGCTGGCCATCCTTTGAGCAGGATGCTCAGGTTCTGTGAAGAAGTCATGTCTGCTGAGATATTGTCTGGGGCTGAACTTAAGATATATGATACTGTTATTGATGTAAGTTATTGACTGTTGTTATTGACAGCAAAATTCTTGTCCTCTGAGCTAATTCTGAACACATTTCCTTCCTGATTTATGCCCTTCCTTTCGGTTTACACAGACAATTCTCCAATTTCATTAGTTTCCAGACACTATCTTACTCCTTTTCTTTCCTAAGCCTCACAAGTTAGTCCTGTGAGCTCTTCCTTTGCACCCCCTTCTGATATTTTGTTTGTGTTTCCTGGGAAATTTAGACGTCTGAAGACTTAAACCCCCGTAAACATTGTCTGCAAAGTCTCTAAAATCATTCTTTAGTAATATCCCTCCGGTCTGAAGTCTGAGTTTCAGGTATTCTTTAAGGTAATATCTACCAAGGGCCTATTTGCTGGTTGCAAATAAAAGGGAAGATAAAAAGCCCTTGAACAATGAAAACACCTTGAGCATGAAGGTGTTTTGTAAGCATGAATACTGCTTATGAGACTGGATACTGAAAGTACAAGGGCAGAAGGGAGATCATGGAAAAGGAGATGTTTTCTATTGTCAATGCAAATCCCCTGGCACAGGCACAGGAAAAATGCATAATCCTTTGATTACCCGAGGAGCCTCCCCAGGCACAGCAGGGACAGAGCTGCACTGCTGAGCTCCTTTGTGCTGAGCAGGGCTGGAAAAGAGCAGGCAGGATTTCATGAGGATGATTCATCCTGAGCCTAATGAAAGAGCAATTGCTAGGTGACTCCCAGCTTTACATATGGGAGAATTTGTACTCCAACAATATAGTCTAATCCAACCTCTATGACCATTGTGGTGATTCCCTCCTGTGTTCTCTGAATGCAGCTGTCAGGGTGAGGAGAACCACTACTCAGTACAGCAGCAAGACTGGAAAACTGGCTGTGTTTGCTGAGAATGAGCGAGGACAGCCGGGCAACTCCTTAAAGTTCATTGACGGGAGAAGTGGACTTAAGATTGAGTGTAAAGTAGGTCCTCATCTGGCCAAGCAAAGCCGCAGCCAGGGAGCTTTTCCTTTTGCATCATCTTTTTTGTTTTTTTTTTTTCTAAACATCTTTATTTCTTTGTAGCTCTTGCTTTGCCTTGTTTCTTATCAAGCCTTCTATATTCTGTTGTCATCATGAATCCTCTTGTCCTGACCAAATCAAATTTCCACAGAAATCTTCATGAAGAATGAACAAGGTGGCTTCTGGAGAAAGAGTCCATAGCAGGAGGATGCCAGGCTGGGTCATTACTACTGGTTGCCTATAAAATAAACAATAAGCTTATTAACTTTGCAGACCACGGTAAGCTGAAATAGGCTGCAAGTACTTTGGAGGACACAGCCTCATCTTGACAAATGGTCTTGTCAAACTGGAGAAATAGTTTGAGAAAAATAGGATGCAGTTCTGCAGGGACAAGTATGAGCTCCCACCTTACGCAGAAATAAGCAGCTACATGAGGAAAAATGCCTACATTAACATCACTCTGTAGAGAAAGCTCTGGGGGTCATAATGGATCAAAGGCAAGGCATGAGGCAGTGGCGTCAGGTTGTCTCCATGCCAAGATATATGAACCAAATTACAAATTGCAAGACAAATGGAGTGATTTTTCTTCTCAGTATGTGTGAGCCCCCAGCAGGGGTGATCTCCTCAGCTGAGAGCATGGAATTTCCATAAGGATATGGCCCAGTTGGACTGAGTCCAACAGAAAGCAAGAAAAATGGTCAGCAGTCTGGAAAACATGACCTGTGAGGAACGAGCGTGAGAGCCGGGACCATAAAATGGAGAGAGGGAAGGACTAAGGAAAAGGGGTCATGGGAAGAGCAGTTCAATTAGGGCTCTGCAGCTAGTGCTGCTGTGGGAGGATGTGGGGAGGAAACACAGGGAGCACAGGGGAAAAAATACATCCCAGATTTTCCCATCTCCTTCCTCGATGGGCTGCCTCTGTGCCATGTAGAGCCAGACTGGCTGGCAGCTGTTAAGGTGGGCTGTAAGGAGACTCCAGTGGAGTGGGGTCTAGGGGGATGACTGGTGGCTGTACAGAAACTCCTGTTCAAGAGGGAGACGTGAAGAGTTTGTTGTTACAGTAGAAGCGCTGTTACCTTTGGTCTGTAGGGAATGAGGAGATTGACAAGTCCTGCCTTACAAACAGCTCATGACCACTACCGGGGAAAGGGAATAACCTGGTCTCTGTCTGTCTGAGACAAAGCGTAATGGATGAGCACTGCTGCAGACTGAGGCTGGACAATACTTGATAACAAGAGTTATGCCCAGGGAGGTTTGGAGATCTCCATCACTGGAGTTTTTTTGGCAAAGTTTGAAAAATGTGCATGGGGGTGATTAGTGTGCAATGACTGAGGAGAAATAGAGGAGGAATACACTAGAATAACTCCTGAGTGTCCTTCCAGCCCTGTTTGCTCTCATTGAATGATTCTTTGTCCAAATTGGGTGTCTAAAACAAAGAATCCACCCTGACCTTCAGCTGACAAGCAGAGGCAGAGCCCTCAGGAGCTGTATTATACAGATATATTTGTCTGTAAGCTGGCTGCGGGCACAGCTTTCCCTGGCTGCTTACCTTGGCCCTCGCATTGCGCTCATCCCAGGGAGTAGAACCTCCATCAGTGCAGCAAAGAGGGGAGTGTGAAATGGGAAATGACAGGCATTGATGGGAGCTTCACGCCAGCAAATGGGTGAAGGCTGCAGCCAAATTACAATGTGTTCCTTTTCTTTACACTTTCAGGGTAAAATTGGGGAAAAAAATGGGAATATGAGCAAAGGCAGTTGGACAGCTGGGATCTAACTTCTTACACAGACTGTTGATGGAGAATATAAGTAACCAGGGTCATATATACATTGCAACATGTGCTGCATTTATTAAATATATGAAAATATTTATTAGATTGCTTATTATTACATGCATTTTGGTTTATTGTGATGATAAGCCTATACTGAATTTCCCAGCTTCTCTGTAACTGGCCAGAAGAATGGAAGTTCTAAATAATCTCGGATTTTTTTTAATACAAACTGGACTAGAGTTGCAGATAAGAAACATTTGGACATCAAATTCCTGCTGTCTGAGGAGTCCTTTTCCTGACCAGGAATGTGAGCCTAGCGTAGGGTAAATACCCTCCAAGTAGCAGTGAAGAAAACAAACAAGGAAATAAATCCTGCCGAGTACTGACATGCAAGAAATACCACAGAGACAATTTTCTAGGGGTACTTGGCTCTTCCTTCTAGCTAGAGAATTGTTCTCTGAGCTGAGTGAGCTCACGTGTGCCTGCCTGAGCTCTGGCACAGGTCTGGCTTGAGTTGGGATTAGGAAGCACTTTCTTAGACTGGCATCTTTTAAAGAAGGGATGGGAGGTGCAAGGACATTTTTTTTGGGTCAAACAGGGAAAGGGGAAGGGAGTCGAAACAGTGGTTTACACAGACTGAGTTTCTCTGCCATTGCCAGACCTTGGAGTCATTATTTAAGTGAAGAAGCAGGACTCACACAGCTTGTGCATCCTGGAAAATCACTTTTATGTGGGACTGGAATCCTCCCCACTCTGGGTCCCTCGTGGTGCAGCTGCAGTAACACCCAGCATGGGATCAGGGGCAGCAGATCTCCAGAGCATCAGTAGCAGTCAGTGCTGTGCCAGTGTCTGGCTGACTCATTGGCACTGTTTTCCGCTGCAGAAGAGCAGCATTTTCTGGTTAGGACTGTGTGAGGAAAGTGCCAAGTAATAGAGTGCCTCCTGGAAAATCTTTCCTCCACCGCTGACTGCAGGGGCTTACTTGGACATTTTGTGAGTCTGGTCTAGGTGAAATCTTCTTCAGATCTTGTAGAGAAGAACAAGGGGTTTGCTAGTACTTTGAACACTGTAGTTGCTACCCATAGCTACCAGCACAGGAATTGGTTGCAGGGCATGTCAGGGAAAAGTAAAATAAGCAATGATGAGTAAAATTTCTGTAATCTCAGTCTGGAAAGCCAAGCTGGGAGCATAGTGGTTGTTGCAGAGGGATGAGTGGGATGGCTGGATGGTGGCTGTTGCTGGAGGAAAGTCTTTCCACAGTCACTGCCTGTATCTTTCCCATCCCTCTGGCAGCAAAAGGAGAACTGTGCTGCCTTATGTCACTGCTTTGCTAGCAGCAGTGTATGAAGAAGTGAAAATTAGTGTGGGGAGAATTGTGGCCACAATTAAGGCTTCCAAGCATCCATCTGCTTGGGCACCAGCAAAACCAACAAACCTCCACCTCTGTCCCAGCTATGCCTCTTCCTGCTAGTCTTCTTTTGCTATGATAAACATCAACAGACATTAGTTGAACTTAGATATGCTGCTAAGGAGATTTGAGCTACCTTTGATTTGTTTTAAATACACGTTCAGTTCTTGAAAGATAATAAAAATCAGAGATGAAGGTGTTTATTATTAAACTCCATGTTTATTATCACAATCTGCCTAGAAATGATGCTTCCAACACCAGGAAGAAGATTTCCAAACCCAAGTTCTTTAAAGTAGCAGACCAAGCATTACAGCATTTGAAGTCTGGCTGTGGCCATGCTTGTCTTTTCTTTCTTTCCCTCTTCTTCCATTTTTTATTACTCTTGAGATATCTGAAGAAAGTATTTTCAGGGGCTAACATTTGAGTTCTGTGTTATCTCCAAGTGAAAGCAAATGCTGTGGAATGTGTATCTTCCATCTACCCTGCACAGGGTATTGTTGGCTGTTGGTCTCTTCTTCCAAGTGACTAGTGATAGGATGAGAGGAAATGGCCTCAAGCTGCATCAAGGGAAGTCTAGGCTGGATATTAGGAAAAAATCCTTTACAGAAAGAGTGGTGAAGCATGGAGCAAGTTGGCCAGTGAAATGGTGGAATCACCATCACTGGAGGTGTTCAAAAAGTGTAGACATGGTACTTCGTGACATGGCTTAGAAGGTGTGGTGGTGTTGGGCTGACAGTTGGATTTGATGATCTTGGAGATCTTTTCTAGCCTTTTCCAAACTTATTGGTTCTATGATTCTGTGATACTCTGGTTGACCTCAAAGGGTCTGATGTTCTTCCTGCACCCATCTGTCCCCATTCCCTTCTCTTTGGCAATCCCATGAGGTGTTGCACCACAGCCTTCTTGATGTGGTCATGCGTTACGTCCCATGAGAGATGTTCTTTGGAGTCTCTTCAGACATAATTTTCCTTGAGATCCTTCCAAAACCAAGTTCATTGACAGCTCTGCCTTGGTAGCTGTCTTCTGCTGCATTGAGACAATAGCCTCCTCCATGGATAAATCCTGATGGTACAGACAAATTCTTTCAGGCTGGAGTTAAAATAAGGGAGGAGAGGCAGCACTGGTTGGCAGACACCACTTACCCCAGAACTATGCTAGGTACTTTTTCCCATTTTCCTCAGTCTTGCACTCCTATAGCATGCTCACAAAGTGCATTCCTGGTCCTCCTGCTAATTCAACCTACTTCTTTGCTGAAGCAAACTCACCTCTTGCTTTTTCTCCATTGCTTCCTTGAAGAACCCAACTTCCATTCCTCCCATGGAGAGGTGAAAGTTGTCCACCTTTGCAGAGAGGTGGCACCACTAACATGAAAGTGCCGTTGAATGTGTTTGAGCTGCTGCACGGCAGGTGAGGAGAAAACAAATTGCAGCTCAAAGCAATGATTCAATGACTTTGATACTTGTGCATTACGACAGGTGCTCTTCAGACCCGTGTAATCACCTCTACTTTTGACAGACTTCACCCTGGAGGAAGCAAAGATCTAATGACAGAAGATAGGGCTGGAAGACAAGAAATCTATCACCTCTGATTTATTGGAGGGTTCAATAAAATTCTGTGCATCTTTTGATTTACATGAGCCTCTTAAAAATTTCCATTAAAATTGAAGTAGACACACTGCATGGTTTCAATACTCTTCCTCAAATCTGACTATTTTCTGTGTATTTCCTTGTCATCCAGACTGTAAAGCTGAGGTCCTGGATCTTGGCTGGAAAAAAATGAGGGAGATGACTTGCCTTTGTCTTCCATCTCATCAGCTCATTGTCCAACTCCAGCACTACATTCATTTCTTGCTGCAACACAGAGATCATAACAGCTCCAGGCAGCATGGGAGGGGAAAGCCCAGGCTTCATTTGCATTAATTTATGCACTAAGGCTTCCCTTTGTCTGAGGATCTTTCAACTAATAGACCCCTCATTGGCAGGAGCCAGGGTCTAATTATATGATGAAATTGTGCAGATGTGGCTATAGAAGAGACGCACACTCTCAACAGAGTATTTTTCCACAGTGGATTGTCCCAGTTTAGAGAGAAAAAATAAACTCTTTCCTTTTTTTTTTTCTTTACCTTGTATAACTACATCTCATGTAGGCATACAGTTAAAAAGAAGATCTTAGCCTTGATGATGAAGCTATTATGCCCAAGATATTTGGACCTTTATTTCAAGAAATGCAGGGACTTTGCCTTTCTATATGGATCAAAACACTGAGGATATTACCTAAACCAAATGTTACTCAAGTGAAATGTATAGACAGTATTTTTAGTGTTCAAAGGATTTCAAACACCCAGGGAAGTCGTGGATACCCCATCCCTGGAGATGTTCAAGGCCAGGTTAGTTGGGGCCTTGGGCAGCCTGATCTAGTGGGAGTTGTCCCTGCCCAGGGCAAGGGGGTTGGAACTGGATGATCTTTAAGGTCCTTTCCAACCCAAACTGATTCTATGAAGGGAAGAGAGAGTTTGAGACACTGACAGCTACGGCATTTGTATAGGAAGGAAAGGTGCTTTTATGGATAGAGTTGCCTTATTTTTGTGAAAGATTTTCTGAAGAATTGAGCATAAATTTCCAAGAAATGGACAAAATCCACATTCCAGATGCTTAAAATTACTAGAAAAAGTAGACATGCAGGGAAAAAAAGAGACAAGAGATCATTTTTTTTGCATGTAATCTGGGAATCTGTGAAGTACTACTGTCACTGCAACAGTAGTACCTATGGAAAATCGTGTTCTAGGATCAAGGAGGGCTTTCAGGGGGAGTTAATGATACGTGGGTAGCCGGAAGAGAACACTGTTGTGAGTGGAGAAGTTTTCAACTTTCAGTGAAAATCCAATGATGTATCCACTAAAGAAACAGTAGGGGTTTCACCAGTTGCCCCAAGAACCTCCTCATTAGGTACAAGGAGGGCAAAAGAGTGTTTTTGTGCTCTTGCTTTTTGGAAGCAGCAGGAGAAAAAAAGAACAACCGCCTCCTTGAGGAACCTGGTAAGTACTTGGGTTTGAACTCCAGCCTGGAGATCGCACTGCCATTGGTCCTTGACGAGTAGCCTGAGCAGGTCATCAGTGATCTCTGCTCACTGCCACTGAGACAAGGCTGTGGAAGGGTGGGCAGTTCCTATATCAGTGTTTTCCATTAGCAGCCTTCTTCTACCTACCCCACTGCCCTGCTGTCCCCATGGGGAGCCCTGGGGTAGGCTTCCTGCAGTTATGAAGGGAGCGGTGAAAGCTAGAGTGAACTCAAATGAACAGAGAATTAAGTACTTGGTGAATGAAACCTTCCTCCAAGGAACATCTCTGTGGCTGCAAACCCTGGAGTGGTTCACACAGTCAGGTCCTGGTGCCAAGGGAAGCACAGTTTCACAGTAAACAGTTCTTACCTGTATTTTGCTCACTTTGGGGAATTAAGCAGTCCTTGTGATAGCACTTTTTCCCTGTTAAAATTGTATCTACCTTTTGCTAGTCCAGAAGCACATCTCGCTTTGGTAGATTATGTATGATGCCTAATTTACTAGTATTGGCCAACATTTAAGACTTGTTCCAGGCATATATTTTCTTAGTTTCAAAGCTTTCTTTTAAATATTACTTCTAATTATTCACTACATATCACAAGTTCATGGATTTGGAGACAGCTACTCCATCTCCTTTCAAGGCAATGGTTATCTAGATTATAGTGTTTTATTTCTTTTAAACTCTTCCACCAATCAGGATGCTGAAGCACTACCATCCCTGAGGATCCTGGGGCCTTGACCCCAAACCTAACCTCACCCTAAATCTGCCATTGGACAGAAGGACGATGCTGCTTAAAGGTACATTATGAATAAAGGGCTTTACTTGTTAATTTATAGAGTGCAGTTATTTTTCCTAGCTTTGTCATGTATTCTCTCCTTGTTGGATGCTCAGCCTTTATGCCTATGTGTACACTAACACCTGTTAGAGTCCTTATTAAACACATTGCCTTTTTTTTTCTAAAATTCTCTTTGAAGGTCCCACTTAAAATAATTTTCAGCTTTTAAGAGAAACTGGAACATATTTGGACCAGGCATGATGCTAACATTTTATTCTAGGAAGAGTTATATGCATTGTTGCTGTGTACACGTCTGCTAGCAATGCTTGTTGAGATTTCCTACCATTTGCTTCTTTAAGATTGAACTTCGTTGCCTGTTGCTTTTCCACTCTATAACTATTTTTGTTGACATTTTCCATTTGGGATTGCAGTGCCTGACTCAATGCAAAAGATTTTATGGAAGGATTATAAGGCTATGGCTTGAAGGACATGCACAGAAAAATGTATGAACTAAAAATGGCAACGTATTTCTCTTACAGCAGTGATCCTCACTCATAAGGTAGAAGTTTGTGCTGTAGATTTTCAAATTCCAATTCTACTGACGCCACAGTGTGCATTGCTTGAGAGGTTCAGCTCCTTTTTAAAATTACCTTGAAAATGAGGCACTCTAAGAGGTAAATTGGAAACTCAAGAACTAGTGTAGCATGAGTAACCAATTATTCATTTGATTTGGTATTTATACGTAATTAAATTAATACTAAGACCAAGTTGGACTCGACACAGTGATGCAAGAAAATGCTTTGAAGGGACCAAGAATGGCAGGACTGGCACAAAGAGTGGCTCAGGAGGAGTTTTCAGAGAGTGCAAAGTAGGGACAACAGAATAGCAAATAGCTAAGACGGAGATTTTTCACCAAGGCACTTGCCTTCTTTCCCTGAAATAAGAAATCATGAAAGAAGCCAAGAGAGTAGCTGAAGTGCCAGGTGTGTTTATTCAGGCAGGGTCACACCATGGCAACCAGGGGCACCCAGACCTGCCCTTTGACTGCAGCCCCCACAAACCTAAAGGAGGGAGGAGAGTCACTGAGGAAAGGTTTATACCTCGAGGTGTTGCCACAAAAAGGAAAAAGAAGGAGGCTGATTTTTTCTCCCACACTGCTGGTCCTGAGACTCTTCCTCCTACATCTCCATGGCTGCTCCTGCATGGTGGGACCTGCAGATCACCCAACAGACACTTTCTCTGATAAGTCTTTTGTTTCTAATCTGAATATGGGGTATCCCCCATGTCTAGTGTGAGTATGTTACAAGGGATGAACACTGTGAGAAGGAATGGAGACATCAGTGCCAAGGTTTCGAGGACATGCCAAAAGCAGCATGATGGGCAAGTACATAGAGGCAAACTCTTTCAGGTTAAAGCAGTGAGATAAATAAGCAGAACCTGGCATGGTCACAATGAGTCTTTCATGAGAAGAAGCCCTTGGGGCTGTCTAAAACTTGCATGTGGAAGCAAATAGGAAGAGTTAAGTGGGTTTCTGTAGGGACAGTGTAGGAGATGTGCTGTGGGCAAGACCCTGTTCAGGTCACCAGATCTCTGTTAATGTCTCTTTGGCAGCTTCACTGGCAGGCTTTGATGGGGACTTCTTAAAAAACTTATACTTGTTGGAACATTTAACCCTTTTCTTAATACATGCCTATAATACCTAGGCTTTCTGTGAGAAGATCTCAGGGCAGGCGATTTTCATTTATACCCATGCAGAAATTTTCTTTATTCAGAGACTGGAAGTTCCCTTCAGTTTGGGATGTATCTCTGCTCTACAGTGACTCTGGAAAAGAGGAGATTAGGAAGCTTGTGCCCATCGACTTCAGCCAGGAGGGGTGATGCAAACTAGTCCTCTCCTCTCCTCTCCTCTCCTCTCCTCTCCTCTCCTCTCCTCTCCTCTCCTCTCCTCTCCTCTCCTCTCCTCTCCTCTCCTCTCCTCTCCTCTCCTCTCCTCTCCTCTCCTCTCCTCTCCTCTCCTCTCCTCTCCTCTCCTCTCCTCTCCTCTCCTCTCCTCTCCTCTCCTCTCCTCTCCTCTCCTCTCCTCTCCTCTCCTCTCCTCTCCTCTCCTCTCCTCTCCTCTCCTCTCCTCTCCCAGACTGGATTCTGAGCTCTTTCTGCCTATATTACCTCTTCCATTCCTCCCTTGGTGGTCCAAGTAGATTACTTCAGCTATTCATAGATAATTTCCTAATCTCTGGTTGTTTTCTGAGTTATTCACACAGAGATACTAGGGTCTCAACTGCAGAACAGAATTGTCTACAAGCACTTATAGCTCTGCCTTGAATTTACTATGTTGTATGCCTCGGCATCTGGACTATTACATGAAGAAATGTCACTCACCAGTTTCACAAGAGACGCTAATGTTTGTGGAGTCCTTGGCTACCTTGGTGAAGAACACTACGCAAAACCCCAAAGCAAATAGCTGGGCTTTTCCTGATCAGGGTTTTAACAGAGTGCAAATAATAAATAGATCATGCCCCAAACACCTTTCATTGTTTGTAAGCAGTGACCATGTCTTGGTCCTGACATTTATGATAGAGATGAGGCAATAGATGGAGGCTTAGGTCAATGTGTTTGTAGAGCTGAAGCCAAGCAGATGACAGGTTCAAAACCATGAAAGAAATACCTATTTGTAACTCAGAAGGAACGGCTTTCATGATTCAGATATCCTCTGAACTACACCTAGGTATAGGATAATTCAAGTTAATCTGTGCCTGGCTGGCATTTCTCCTGTACTTATCTGTTCCTGACAGAGACGCCACAGTAACCACCAGAAAAGCTGCTGATCATGCATGGTTTATCTTCTAGTTAGTCCAGATCCTACCACATGGTGTGAATCCAGACCCCCAGACAAAGCTGTTGGGTCCAGACCATCGTGATTCACATGATGTATTCTTTGTATTGTGACAAAGAACTGAAACATTTGTCATGATCGGGGCTGCCTCTCAGGTCAGCAATCTACTGGTCAGAGGAGAGACTTTGGGACTGTGATTTGAAAGGTGTCAACTGAAGTGAAGGTCTGAGCAAGCTCAAGTACGGCAAAGCCCTTTAGCACTTGCTGAACTTTAAGAATATAAATGAAGCCCAGAAGATTAATACTGTGCTTAAAGGCTTTGCTGGATCAATATACCTTGCAGCATCAATTCCAGAGGTGGATGGTTCACTGTAGACAACAGGGTCTGTTTCACAGTAAATTCTCTGTTTCAGTACAATTGTTTGTGAACAATTGGGATTGAGAAGACTTTTGCTTGAGTTGTCAAATCAGTGGAAATTTCTGGGCTGCAGGGGCCAGAGGTAAATCCCCATGGTAACTCCTAATGTCCATCAAGTATTTCTACCCTGCTCCAGACTGGAATCATAGAATCATAGAATCACCAGGTTGGAAAAGACCCATGGAATCATTGAGTCCAACCATTCCTACCAAATACTAAATCATGCCATTCATCCACCTGTCCCTTAAATGGGGGAAGAGGATTGTAATTCCACATGGAAGTTTCCTGTAAGAACCTGGTCTCTCTCCCATGAGTCTTCACCACAAGAAGGATGTTGAGGCTCTGGAGCGAGTCCAGAGAAGAGCAACAAAGCTGGTGAAGGGGCTGGAGAACAGGCCTTATGAGGAACAGCTGAGAGAGCTGGGGGTGTTTAGCCTGGAGAAGAGGAGGCTGAGGGGAGACCTCATTGCTCTCTACAACTACCTGAAAGGAGGTTGTGGAGAGGAGGGAGCTGGCCTCTTCTCCCAAGTAACAGGGGACAGCACAAGAGGGAATGGCCTCAAGCTCCACCAGGAGAGGTTTAGGCTGGACATTAGGAAAAGAATTTTCACAAGAATGGTCATTGGGCACTGGAACAGGCTGCCCAGGGAAGTGATTGACTTAATGATCTGGTGGGTCTTTTCCAACTTGGTGATTCTATGATTCTGTGACTCTGGTGGAGCATGGGGATGGATCACTTTCACCATGCTGGATATGTCACAACACGCGTGTTCAGGGAACTGACCTGCCTTGTGGCTGTGCTTAAGGCTAAGGCTGAGATCTTTTACAAATGCATTTTCAGAGTAAGTTGCTAGAGTTTTCATGTGTGAAGAGATCTTTAGTTGAAGACAGAGTAATAGATTTGCAGTGAGTGTAAATTGACACTTGGTCTCTGGCTGTCAGTAAATCTGCATTATAGGAATGTCTGTCTCTATTTTTTGATAATTTGCAATTTGAATCAATGATAAAAAATGTCTAAAGCCCAATCCAATTCTAGAATCATATATCTAGATATGTTCCACGGGAGACTGTTCTCAGAATATCTCAGACTGTTCTCTCAATATTTTTACTAATGAATTGCACAGTCAATAGTTTGCTTATTAAATTTATAGATGGCATCAACCTGGGAGATGCTGAAAACACTAGAGGAGAGATAGAGTTTAAAATAAGCACAGGTGCAAAGTTTTACACTATCATGAGACCAGCTACCTTCAAAGAGAGTTCAGAGAGAGACTGAGGGACTAGTGAAATGCAGTTCTACAGGAAGAAAGATGCTGTTGCCACCTTTGCTAACTAATTGGGCATTTTAACTAAATAAACAAGTAGAGAGCTTCCATAATTCCAGTACTATGCTGCAATGGCAAGGTCTCTGTTGAAACGCTGTTCAAAACAGGTGTGACCAGCTGAGCACAGTCCAGAAGAGATCAGAAAAAATGATGAGAGATCTAGAAATCTGTATGCAGGATCAAATCTTGAGAAACAGTCAAGTGCCAGTGCCAGATGAGACATTGTCTTGGTTTATGTTGTCAACTGATGATGCCATGTATCCTGAGTAGAAGTAGACTGAGTCGTCTGCTATGGCCTTATCTGCAGGTCCCAGCTGCTCTCTTCACAGCTTCCCTCTGCCTCCATCCAGCACATCTGGGCTGCAGCCAGACAGCACATCTCTCCATCCCCTGCTGCCTTTGCAGAATCCTGCCTGAGCAGATATTCCTACTTTTTCAGCTTTTATTCTCTGTCCTTTATGTATGAACTTTCTTTCCTGCTGATTATGGTCCCTACCACAACATTGAAGGAAAGAAATTAATGTCTTGGTGTAAAGAGTGTAATCAATCATGAGACACGAGCAAAAAAATTCTTCATTATTAGCCATAGCCTCTGCTTCTTTCTTCTCAACTGGTTTCTTAAGAATGTTTGATTTGCTTATTGACCATCCTACACAAATGGAAATCACAGGAAGATGTCAAAGACAAGTGGACTTTCCATGTGCTTTCAGTTCTTTGGGGCAGGGTGGACAGCGAGGAAAACTGAAATTAGTTTTGTGTGAAGGAAAAGGGCAGGGATCATCTGTAGGAATTCTGTGTGTGGTGGATCATAATGTAAGTATGTGACAGTAATGTCAGACTGTGGTGAAAATGGCAGGAATTGTACTCGAATGAATAAACAAAAGTGCGACCTTCCAGCTATGCTTCTCCTCAGCATTTTTCTTAGTCTTAGCTCTAGTATTGGGTACAGTTCTGGATGATGAAATTCAAGGAACCTGTGGATCTACTGATAGAGGAGAGAAAAAAATATCTCTAAATTAACCACACAAAATGTGAGATCTAAAAAAACATTATGGAAGCAGTAGAACTGAAATAATTGGTATTCTTTATTATCTACAAGAAGGAATGGAAAGAGGATCCAGCCCAACGTTGGTGCTGGGGAAGGTTGTAGAGCACATCAGCTTGAGTTCCATCACACGGCACATGCAGGATAACCAGGTGATCAGACTCAGTCAGAATGGGTTTAGGAAAGACAGGTCCTGGATGACTGACCGGATCTCCTTCTATGACAAGGTGACCTGCTCAGTAGATCAGGGAAAGTCTGTGGATGTTATCTACCTAGAATCTAGTAAAGCTTTTGACACCATTTCCCACAGCATTCTGAAAAAATCTGGCTTCACATGAGTTGGATAGGCGTACTCTTTGCTGGGTAGAAAACTATCTGTATGTCCAGGTCCAGACAGTTGTGGTTAATGGAATTAAGTCCAGTTGGTGGCTGTTCTCAAATGGTGTTACCCAGGGATCAGTGTTGGGGCTGGTTCTGTTTAATATCTTTATTAGTGGTCTGGACGTGGGGTTTGAGCACTCCCTCAGTGAGTTTGCAAATAACATCAAGTTGAATGAGTGTGTTGACCTGCTTGAGGTGAGGAAAGCTCTGCAGAGGCATCTGGACAAGCTGAATTGATGTGCTGAGGCCACTTGTGTGGGGTTAAAAAAGGCTAAGTGTCAAGTCCTTCACTTGGGCCACAACAACCTCATGCAGCACTACAGGACTGGGGATGAATGGCTGGAAAGCTGCCCAGTGGAAAAGTATCTAGGTGTGTTGACAGCTGGATGGATATGAGCTGTCAGTGTGCTCAGGTGACCAAGAAGCATCTTGCTATCAGAAATTGTATGGTTAGCAGGACTAGGGAAGTGATCATCCCTCTGTATCTGGAACTGGTCAGGCTGCAACTTGAACCCTGTTTTCAATTTTGGGCCCCTCACTACAAGAAAAACATTGAAGTGCTGGAGCATGTCCAGAGAAGGGCAACAAAGCTGGTGGAGAATCTGGAACACAAGTCTTATGAGGTGCAGCTGAGGAAATGGGAGCTGTTTAGTTTGGAGAAAAGGAAGCTGGTGGGAGACTTTATCACTCTTTACAATTACCTGAAAGGAGATTGTAGCAAGGTGGGCACTGGTCTCTTCTACTCAGTCATAAGTGATAGGACAAGAGGAAATGGCTCCATGTTGTGCCAGGGGAGGTTTGGATTGAATATTAGGAAAAACTACTTCACCAAAATGTTTGCTAAACATTGGAACAGGCTGCTCAGGGAGGTGATTGAGTCACCATCCCAGAAGGCATTTAAAAGGTGTGTAGACGTGGTTTAATGGTAAACTTAGCAGTGTTAGGTTTACGGTTGGATTCAATGATTTTAGAGGGTTTTTTCCAACCTAAAAAATTCAGTGATTCTGTAAATTACCTACGTTTCCAAGGAAAAGTATTATATGAAAGTTGGAGGTCATGGACAGGTGGTAAACAGCCTGAAAACAAGTTCACAAGAGGAACACGTCCTCTGAGGGGACATCTTCTTTACATCCCATCACTGATGCAAAACTGCCTCCTCCTACATCTGAGAAACAGCTATACTTAGTCTGTTGTTTGCTGTAAAGCATCTTTCCCTACTCATGCATCTAGAAAACCCTGGCTCTTGTCTCACTTCTGACGTCTTTCACTTGCATTTTTCCTGCTAGTCTATTTTCTATTAATCTGAGTCAATTTAGCAAATGAGAAAATGAGGACCAGACAGCACATAATTTGATTACTCATGTTCTCTTAAAATTTGCCCATATTACTGAAAACTAATTCTAATTCAGCACTACTGGTTTTAGCCTACTAAAGCCTAAAAAAGAGACTGAAGTCCTAAGACTCATCCAGATGGGGATCATGCCTCCTGTAGTCAGTAGAGATGAATGGATATTTTTAGGGACATGTTCATGTGAAGGTATCTGTTTCTCCCTGTTGTCGTCACATTGTCTCTTTTTGCAGCTATAAAGGGAGCCCACAGGGATTATTTCAAATGGAGACATCTGCACTGTAGATGTCTATGTTCATTAAGAATCCCACACCTTATTTCTAAATGAGACAAATCTTTGCTTATTCATACTTTCAGAGAGCAGAATACATTCTTTATTGCCCTTTCATGTTTCTTTGGCAATAGGTCTGATTTCTGGGCTTGTTGATGTACTGTTTCCATGAGGTACTCTGTTCTCTTGCAGGATGCAGTTATCTGTGGAGTGTCTTATCTTCCTCTCAAGCTGCAGGTGAAGGAGGTTTAACAGAGTCTTGTTGTATGATTTACACCTTATTTATACTTAATTGCAATGGTCAGTTTGGACACTACAGCTGCTGAGGGACATGGCTACTGATAGCTGATGGGTGGCAACTGATACCTTGATAAGAGAGTGGGAAGAGTATAAAGTCTGGTGAAAACACACAGTCATCCAGTGAAAACCATCCCTCTACATATTTTCGTCTTTGGTAGGTGCTGTCTACCTCCACTCTGCTGAGTTCCTGGGGACTTGCTGCTTTTGACACTTCCTACAGCTCACTCAAAACACATCACTGAGATTATCTTCATAGGAATTTATGCTGCCTTGTTGTTCCTGTCAAAATCTCTCTTCCAATTAAGAGAATCAGTGTCAGGGAATGATTGATGTTGAGAGGACCTCTGGAGATAATTTGGTCCAACTGCCTGCTCAAGTAGGGTCACCTAAAGCCAGCTTCTCAGGACCATGTCCACATAGTTTTTGAGTGCCTCCAAGGACAGAGACTTCACAAACTCCCTGGAAACCTGCGCCAGTGCTCAGTCATCCTCATTGCAAAAAAATGCTTTCTGTTTTTCAGGGAGAACCTCCTGTATTTCGCTTTGTGCTTGTTGCCTCCAGTGCTGACCATGGGCACCACTGAAAAGAGCCTGTCTCTGTTCCCTTTGCATTCTTACTTCAGTGATTTATAGACATGGATAAAATCCCCTTAGTCTTCTCCAGGATAAAGAGTTCCAGCTCTCTTGGGTTTTCCTCATAGAAGAGATATTCTAGTCAATTTATTATCTTTGTGGTCCTTCATTGGACTCCCTCCAAACATCCGTGACTCTTCTATATTGAGCCCCAAACTGAACACAGTACTCCAGGTGTGGCCTCGCCAGTGCTGAGTAAAGGCGAAGGATAACCTATCACCTCCCTCAGCCTTCTGACAATGCTTTACTTAATGCAGCCCAGGATTCCATTTACCTTCTTTGCCACAACGGCATGTTGCTGGCTCATGTTCAACCTGGAGTCCACAAGGACCAGCAGAGCTGAGTGTGCCTCAGCATGTAGTGGTGCTTGAGGTCTGTCTTCCTCACATGTAGGACTTGGCATAGGGCAATAGGCAAGGCAGCTAAGCACTGCTCCCTGTTGTACTTCGTGAGGTTTCTGTCACCCCAATTCTCCAGCCTGTTGATGTCCTTCTCAATGGCAGCATGACCCCCTGGTATTCAGCTGTTCCCCTCATCTTTGTGTCACCAGCAAACCTGCTGAGGATACACTGCCCCATCATTAAGGAAGGTGTTGAAGATGACTGGACCCAGCGTTAACTTCTCGGGAACGCTGCTAGTTACTGGCCTCTAACTAGACTTCATGTCACTGATTACCACTCTCTAGGCCCAGAAGTTCAATCAGATGGCTGTTCCATCCCTGGAGGTGTTTACGGCAAGGTTGGATGGGGCCTTGGGCTGCCTGATCTAGTGGGATGTCCCTGCCCATGGCATGGGGTTGGAACTAGATGATTTTTAAGGTCCCTTCCAACCCTAACTATCCTATGATTCTAGGATGCTATGAATATGACAAAATGAGAATATGAGAAAGACAACACACAACAGTGTCAAATAAAGTTTGTATTCCTAAGTGGGTTGTATTGTCAAGGATAAAAAAAAGGAAAGAAATTCATTTTCAAGTGCTGCTAATGTATAATTTTGTAAATAATGTAATAAAATAAAGTAAACTGTGCATGCATGGTATATGTATAATTTTTTCCATGTTCTGTATAGATAGTAAAAATATAGCGTCAAACCAATAATTTTATAAAAATTAATACACTAATTAATATTAATCTGTTTATTTTAAAATTTTAGGAGTACTTATAAAAGCTGAAAAGTAGTGGCATAAAATGCATTCCCCTCTGCTTGCAAAAATAATTGTGTTCAGCTGGATGAACAATGAGAGTATGAAATAACCTGTATCATAATTGGTTTGCTATTAGGTTTGTTAATTAAATTTATCATCTTGTAAATTTTCTTTAAAACTGTGTTCTGACATTATTTCTAGGATACTAAAATAGAGGAGAGGGGGTAATAAAATAGTGTACATTTGACAGTAAGCGGTCTAGATCCCACCATTGTAGGATTTTTTTTTGTTTTAATTCTGATATTTCAGATAAGCTGATCTTAGAAAAAATGCATTGCTGCTTCCAGAGGTGAAGTGGCCAAGAGTGATGGTTTATGTCCAGCAAAGGAGAAATGAATGTGAGGATCCTGTTTCTTCTTTTGTGATGTTAACATCAGGTCACCAGCTGTTTCTTTCTGACTCCTTCTGCTCCTTCCCATTCATGTGGAGCCAAGGGCAGGTCTGGGTGTCCCTGGCTGCCAGCATGTGACCCTTCCTGAGCAAGCACACCTGGCTCACCAGCTGTAGTTGCACAGTCCTTGTAGGGGAAAGCGTATTTCCTCTGGGCTTTCACACCCACTTGGACATGAAAATCCTGGTTTCAAAAGGAAAACAGGCTGTGCTTCTATCATAAGTTGTGTTCTTTTGGTGCCTTCCACCCAAAAGGCTTCCAGTTCTCTCCATCTGCAGTGTAGCCACCTGTACAGAGCACTGACAAGCAGAATGGGAGTACAGAGCCAGATGTGGGAAAGGCAACATCACCTCTTAATGGGACAGGATCAGAGGGAGCAGAGAAGAGATTGGAAGAGAAACCTAGAAGAGGGAAAATCTTTGTTTTCTGATAGTTCAAGGCCTGGCCACACATCTTGCTACTAAATTCCGGGGCTCAAGATACTTTCCTATAATATATTTTCCTCTTTGCCTCTAGAACAGAGAAACAGCTTCTGCCAGACCCTGCAAGCTCGAATAAGGGCCCCAGGGAACATTGCTTATGTGTATGTTAAGAGGGTTTCAGCTCCAGGGTTTCAAATTCATCTCTTCTTTCACTGAGGCATCCTCAAATACTGTGTGCTTGAGTTCAGTGTCACCTTTCTGGAAAATCTGCCTTCCACACCCCCCCTCATACCCCCCTATGGCTTTTACTTCAGTTATCCATGAGAATTACTGTGGGCATCCTGACATGTCTGATTTCATTGAAGCTTGTCAGAAAGCAAAGCACAATGTTTTTTATTGAGTTAAAAAATGACAGTGTAAAAAAGACATTGAAACCGTACCGTAAATAACGTACACATATGTCAAGCTTACCAGGAATCAATTCAGTGGAAGGTGCTGGAAAACACAGAGCTTGAGTTTATTTATACCTAGTTCCAGACCAGTTCTCTTGTGGTTTTTTGTACAGTTTGACTCACCTTGCTAGACATCCAGCGATAACTAAAATGGTGATGACAGTTTCCCTCAAAAGGCAAACATCCCCATGGCAAAATATCTGCTAGAATCAATATTAAGCGTCTGCCACGAGCACAGCAAAGAGCACAGAGGTCTTGCTATAGCCCTTCAGTGGTGGTGGATCCACCTGCAGCCACAACCTCTGGTGCACATTGGCTCTTGAACTCACAGGAGAGTTCCTCATGGGCCCTCTGAGCAGGTCAGCAAGCGCCGTGTCACTGCCTGGGTGACAACTATTGTTCCTGGGATGTTTGTCAAGGGACTGGTGGGGAAAGGCAGACTGCTTTGGCAGGGTATAAATTCCTCTGCCCATAAACCAGCAGATGCAGAGTGCAAGAGATGAAGTTCCTCACACCAACTACACTCACCCTGCTCCCCTCCATCTACATTCTGTGCGCAGCGGAGCGTGAATACGTCTCTGTCCTCACCGTGCCCAACGGAAGCCACTGGGGCAAGTGGGGGAGTCAGCAATTTTGTCGTTATGGCTATGCCAATGGATTTGCCCTGAAGGTAAAATCCTCTCTGTTTTCCACCATCTACTGCCCCTGTGCCCTGTTCTACAGCTCTCCACCTCCCAGGAGGGTCTTCTTTAGAGTCTGAGGACTACTTGCAGAGTTTTTCCTCTACCTGAATATGGTACTCTCTACACTAAAATATGAATCTTCTGGAAAATTTAGTCTAGAGAATGTTGCCAAAGTAGTAACACCAGCAAAGAATAAAATGGGTTTTTTTTATTCTTTTTGCACAGAAGTTCTCCTGTTAGATACAGCAGAAGCAGAACTCCTGCCAGAACTGGTTTGCTTTCAATCTAGATAGAGATGCACTGACAGATACACCATCTGCACGTGGCTGATGTTGCTGTGAGAAGCCCTGACAGTGCCAAAATCTGCTGCTGGGGTCAGGAAGAGAGGCAAAGTCCTCCAGTGTCTGCCCTGGATCTCAGAGTGTCTGCCTTATATGTTGGGTCCAAAACAGAAAACACAGAGGAATGGCCCCAAGCTCTGCCAGGGGAGATTTAGGCTGAACATTAGGAAAAAATTTTTCACAGAAAGGGTCATTGGGCACTGGAACAGGCTGCCCAGGGAGGTAGGTGGGTGAGTCACCTTCCCTGGAGGTGTTTAAGGGACAGGAGGATGAGGAGCTGAGGGGCATGGTTTAGTGTTTGATAGGAATGGTTGGACTCGATGATCCGGTTGGTATCCTCCAACCTAGTTATTCTATGATTCTATGATTCTATGTCACAAGGGTTATGTAGGTGTGTTATAGTTTCCCAGTAACAGACATCTTTTCCCATGTGCTTCCCAAGACATTTTCTCTTTCTCATTGTAGAAAGGAGTTAGGACTGTTTGTGACTGGCACTTAAAGGACTTTTCCTGTGCCCTCTCCCCTTTGCCTTCACTTCTGTCTCTGACTCCTACTGCAGGTGGAGCCATCCAGGTTTGGAAGAGATGACACAGCTCTGAATGGCATACGCCTGCGTTGTCAAGATGACTCAATCATTGAGTCCTCAGTGGGGAAGTAAGTAACAACGTGGTTTCTCCTTTGTTTGTCAGGCACCAGCTCAGAAAATATCCATTCATGTCACCACTTGTAGGGATCTCTTATCTGACTTGCTTTGCCAAGCAAGTGACGGAGTATAAAAGTACGTTAAAACAGGTGGTCTGTGTTTTTGTTCATTCATTTTTAGGGTAATTAGACACAATTACTTCACATTACTGCCTTCTGTTTGCTCTTGAAGTTTCTGCAGAGCACTGTGAACAAACTAAGTATGTTCCCAAGGCTAGAGTCCTTCTTGGAAATATGCAACTTGAGGCAGATGCAGGGAATGGGGTTTCTAAACATACCTTGAAGTGACCAGCACTGCGCCTCCAGGCAGCAGAATGTCTCTCCCTGCTGCCCAGTGTGCGCTTGTCAGATGGGTCAAGGATTCATCACGAAACATGTTCTCAGGCTGTCCTTGGAGTTTTCACCAGAAACACAGCTCTCCAGACTCAGACTTCCTGGTGTTTTTCCTGGTGTGGGTTTTTTCCTGTTTTTCCTAATGAGATAGCAATAAAGAGAAAAGTACACTGTTGGAACTGAAGAGAAAAAAAAGAAAGGTGAAAGTAAGGGGCCCTAAATTGCAGCAGGACATTGTGCTGGTCACTGCTGTGAGCAAGGAAGTGTTAGGCTGGAAGGCAGTGTGGTAAGGAGAAGGAGCACTTCAAAGTGATTTGCAAAGCACGGACATTACTCCATATTCTTATTATTTTTTTTCAGGTGGGGTACTTGGACCAGCTACCAGATTTGCCCTAAAGGTCACTTGATCTCCTTCTCTCTGAGAACAGAGGAGTCCCAAGGAGAAGGTGATGACACAGCAGCCAACAACATCCAGTTCAGATGCTTAGATGATACTGTGCTAATAGGTGATGGGCTATCGTGGGGTACATTTGGCTCATGGAGCAAAAGCTGCAACATATGTGGCCTTCAGACCAAGGTAGAGCACCCACAGGGGGTTGGAGATGACACAGCGCTCAACAATGTGAGGTTCTTCTGCTGTAAAGAAGCACTTACTCCATCTTCATGACACATTCCATATTCCACAGCAAATGAAATATCAATAAAGCATGGCTCTAGCTTTATACTGGGACATGCCTACGAAGTTTTGACATCTTGTGAAACTGGCCAATGCCTTGCATGATGGTGTAATTTACAGCTACCACTATGCTAGCAAAGCTTCCTATAGTTACTGAAGTGTATTATATTCATAAGAATCATCACACCATGTAACTGCTAGTATAACACTGTGAAAATGCCCAGTCTCTGACAATCGCTCAGAGATGAGGAACAGATTTCTCAACTATATTTTTTCTCTGAATGATAAGTTTCTTTGAGGGTTTCTCTGCCCACTTCTCCCTTGTTTGAAATAATATTTGACCTGTGGATGTGATAGTGAGGGAGGAATGTGTATTAGTTTGAGTCTACTTGAGGTTTCTGACCAAAGAGAAAATGACCAGTGGGATGAAACAGAAATTTGAGTGGGTTCATGAGAAGCAGCAAAGATTTGCAATCTTTGCCCAAACTTAACTTTAATTGCCTCAAGACTTGTGCGTATCTTTTCACAAGTAATCTGTTAGGTCATACTGGAGATCTTGCCTTTGGGAATGATGGTTAGAAACTGCTTGCATTAAACATTCACCTAAGTGTGGCTATGATACCAGCTGGGTGGGCTCTAGCTCCCCAGATCTCCCTTGCTGCTGCATTGTAGGTTCCTCCACTGCTTCACACAGTTGTTAATGCAAAGCTCATTTTCATGGGACTTTTTTTCATTTGTTGCCTTTGGGCTTCATGCAGTAAATAGAATGGGGAGAATGTGAAGTAAAAATAAACTCTGTGTCATTCACCCATTTCTTTTATGCTCCAATTTGCAGGATTAGCTTGATCTTATTACCTTGTCCTGATGTGCTAGATGTAAAATATATTTTTGATTTGAGGGAAAGCATGCCTGGCCATTATTATTGTGCCCTAATGTCTGTGTCACTGGACATCTCTGGCAAGAGTTCAAGCAAACTTATTGCCTCTCTGAGGATGTTTTAGGAAATGTAGATGCTGCTTTTCCCTCGAAGCAATGCATTATGCAGCTTTGTGTACTTGAAACAAAGTAGGGGCATGGTGGTGTCATTCTCCAAGTGACTCGTTGGGCTATAGAGATGTTGTGTCCCCAACCACAGCTATGTGGAGCAGCACAGAGCTGATGGATAGAGGTTCCTTCTGCTAGTTCACATCCTCTGCTTAATACATATACAGCAGCCATCACCACTCTGGCTCTTCATCCATGAGAAATTTTCTTCTTGTCACTATGTAATAACTATTTGAAGAGAATGGAACATAGCAGGCAAAAGAATAGATCAAATATGATATATACTTTGGTTAAAAGTGTTTAGGTAATACAGACTAGGAGAAGCCTGGCTGGAAAGCTGCCTGGAGGAGAAAGACCTGGGGGTGTTGGTTGACAGCGACTGAACATGAGCCTGCAGTGTGCCCAGGTGGCCAAGAAGGCCAATGGCATCTTGGCTTGGATCACAAACGGCTGGGCCAGCAGGTCCAGGGAGGTTATTCTCCTGCTGTACTCGGCACCGGTGAGACCGCACCTTGAATCCTGTGTTCGGTTCTGGGCCCCTCACCACAAGAAGGATATTGAGGCTCTGGAGCGAGTCCAGAGAAGAGCAACAAAGCTGGTGAAGGGGCTGGAGAACAGGCCTTATGAGGAGTGTCTGAGAGAGCTGGGGTTGTTTAGCCTGGAGAAGAGGAGGCCGAGGGGAGACCTCATTGCTCTCTACAACTACCTGAAAGGAGGTTGTGGAGAGGAAGGAGCTGGCCTCTTCTCCCAAGTGACAGGGGACAGGACAAGAGGGAATGGCCTCAAGCTCCATCAGGGGAGGTTCAGGCTTGACATCAGGAAAAAAAATTTCAAGGAAAGTGTAATTGGGCACTAGAGCAGGCTGCCCAGGGAGGTGGTGGAGTTACCTTCCCTGGAGGTGTTTAACAGACGAGTGGATGAGGCACGGAGGGGCATGGTTTAGTGTTTGATAGGAATGGTTGGACTTCATGATCCTGTGGGTTTTTTCCAACCTGGTGTTCCTATGATTCTATGAAAACAGGGATATACTTTTGTCTAACTCTAGGTACTGCCTCTGGTGGCAGTGCTCAAGATCTAATGCTTACTGCAGTGAAATGTTTATTTAAGTCAGAGGAGTGATGACTATGAACTTTTTTGGCAAAGCCAACAGCAATCATTGAAAATTTGGTGTTTGGTACTGTTCTCCAATGCTCACTTTTGGAGTATACAGCAGTCTCTCACGATGCTTGTGTCATTTTGCCTCCTAGTCTCCATTTTTGATAACACAGTCTTTTTCCAGGCGGTAGGTCATAAGCAGAGAAGCCAGACATATAGAACTCAAGATTGATTGCCTCATCTGTAACCAGGCAGAAAATAAAATCTTGCCTTGGTCTGTGTTGTACAAGGTATTGCTTTCCATCTTCTGCTTCTTGAGGCACTGCTGGAGTAAACTGATACATCTCCAAAAACATTATTTAAAGTTACTTCAAGTGAAGCACTTTCCAAATTTTCCATGGTGCAAGAAGAAATCTTAGAAAGATTCTTGGATTTAAATGATTTATTTTCAAAAATTTAACATGAAACATTGCAACCAGACTTTCTGCTCTCAGTTTGCATGGCTGTGATTTATTTAACCTGAGGATCTGATTTATTTCTTAACCTTTTAAGCTGTGTGTTTTTTTATAATTTGGTATTTTTTTAGGTGATCCTCTGCTTTCTGTCCTACTCTTGACTGCAGATATTTTAAACTGCATCTGTTTTTTAAAAATTTTTTTTAAAAGAAATATTTATTTTGCAAAACAAGCCCAGTCAGCACTCAAAATTCAGTGAGTTATTAGCTTCAAGGAAGCATTTTGTAACTTTTCTTTCCATTTAAGATATTATGAAAAAAAATAAAATCCTTATTTGTCATGTATTCATATATCTGTAAACATTCAAATCCCTCAGCTCAAGTACTTACTAGCAAAAAAACCCAACAGCCCCAAAGTAATGACCTTCTTCCAACAATCTGAGCTAAACTAAATTAAAACTGAATTCTGATGCTATAACTCTTAACTGGAGTTAACTGTGACCACACAGAAAATTAGTCTCCAAGATGACAGTTCAGATCCCACACAGGGACATTTGTTAATTTGCATCTAGTTGCTTGACTTCTGTTTTCTTATAAGAAAGGGATTGTTTCACTTTGCAAACTGATCATCCAGTGTAATTAGTGAGGTGATATCTGAGGACCTAAAAATAAAAATAGCTGCACTTATCTAAACAAAACAAACTTCATTCAATGAAAGTGAACAAGAATCATGGTGACATTATCTGCACCATCTTCCAAAGCCTGGGGAATTCCTTTGCTCTGGCAGAGACAACTCTATGCACTTCATCAAAGTCTTAGAGGGACAACTACTGGTCACCTTCCATGAAAGCAACTAGGACAAGCAAAAATCCTCAAGTATTTTATACATATGATCAGTGTCACCAGCACATGAGGCAATATGACATTTCAAATGTTTTTTTTTCTCTGCATGAAATTTGTGTATCTTGGAAAAATATGCTGTGAGAATCTAAGTTGAGTGAGCAGTGAGCTATGTGTGGGGAAAGAGGTGAGGTAGTTTCTCTGTTTTCTAGGTAAAGCTAGTTTCTGAGAGACTTAATTCTTGGAATGGCTGTTAACGATGAGTTGAAGTACCTAAAATAAGGAATTACTCTTTTTTTTTTTTTTTCTTGAGTGATTCATTCAAGAAGCAGTGTCTATTTTCTTAAGTGTGTGTATAAGTGCATGCAGATAATTGAAATACTTGAACTTTGTATAGCATATTTCTTTTGCAGAGGGTTGGCCAAGCTGGAAGACTCTGAAAAGCATCTACTACTTCTCTGCAATTGAACGATTCAATTAAATTTTGAGGCTGCACTGGGGGAAGTATTAGTCACATCATCAGTAAAACTGACCTTTTATGCTGTTATCTTGTGCGGAGCGTAACACAGTTTCGTATCAGTGTGTGAAGAGATACTTCAAATGAGAGCTGTTCCAAGAAATGTTTAGAAAACAATACTGCTTTGTCTTCATGTATTTTCTCATGTATTTATTAGTAACTCCAAAATTGAATGAGGATGTTTTTTTTTCATCTGCAAGCTGATGAAATACTTCCAGGGAGGCCTCCTCTGGTGGTCTGCTTGCATGGTTCAAATACAGAAAACATGCAGTGGAACTGCAATTTAGAAGCTCAAGCTGAGAGGTCTCAGCCATATACTGCAGTAATTGAAGAGGTATTTGGGCTGAAGGAATCAAACTCTTTACCTGAAATAAAGTTATAAAATAGTCAGCAAAGTGTGCTGGATCTATTGTGGATGAAACTGTGTGTAGCTGAAAACTGTGAGTACCTACAGCCACATTACTTTCAAAAGGCATACTTAAGAGTCAGGAACATGCTGCCAAAGAACAGCCTGCCAGATCCTGTGGGATGGCAATGGCACCACTGGCAAGATCAAGGACCAAGCAAGGATTATCTCTGCATTTACTGATAATGTGGCAATTTTGGGCCTGGAGCATGAGTAGAGTTAGGGAAGGCTAAATGGATCTTAGCCTTCCCCAAGTTACAGGAGACAGGACGAGAAGGAATGGCCACAAGCTCCACCAGGGGAGATTTAGGCTGTACATTAGGAAAAAATTTTTCACAGAAAGGGTCGTTGGGAACTGGAACAGGCTGCCCAGGGAGGTGGTTGATTCACCTTCCCTGGAGGTGTTTAAGGCATGGGTGGACAAGGTGCTAAGGGACATGGTTTAGTGTTTGATAGGAATGGTTGGACTCGATCATCCGGTGGGTCTCTTCCAACCTAGTTATTCTATGATTCTATGATTCTATGATCTTTCACACATTATGTACATGTGGCACAGCTCCTAGTGAGGTCAGCACAAGCAACAAGTCTGGAGCTTTCCAGAAGTAATTTTAAAAAAACAATTCTATTGAATAGGACTGAATCAGGTCCAGAACAATCCTGCTGTTTATGTTGCTCAGGTGAAACAAGCTTTAAGACTGCTACTACAAAGTATCATAGAATCACATAATCACTAGGTTGGAAAAGACCTCCAGGATCATTGAGTCCAACCATTCCTATCAACCTCTAAACCATGTCCCTGAGCACCTCATCCACCCATCTTTTAAATACTTCCAGGGATGGTGACTCAACCACCTCCCTGGGCAGCCTGTTCCAGTGCCCGATGACTCTTTCTGTGAAAAATTTTTTTATGATTCTGAACCTCCCCTGGTGCAGCTTGAGGCCATTTCCCCTTTTCCTATCACCTGTCACTTGGGAGAAGAGGCCAGCTCCCTCCTACTTAAAACCTCCTTTCATGTAGATGTAGAAAGCAAAAGTAAGTATGCCTTAAAAATCTTAGACTTTATGGTTGCATTGTTTCTGCTGCACGAAGAGAATAAATATTCCATTCATCATAGATGTTCTAAAGCTTAAGTTACTAGTTTTCATAAGATGCAGAGAAAGCATCTGAGATGTTTTAGCTACATATGATTGTTAATGCTATACACGATGGAGATATGGATGGTACAGCACATGCTCAATACGTCATAGTTACCTTTGGTAGCCCTTAAAACTAATCCTAATTAACTAGCATTATTGCCAGTGAGAAAAACCCTCAAATAATCTGTTTTAGAATTTTCTGAATATAATTATTTAGAAATGTTGCTACAGAAAGTGAGCAGAAGAGAATATTAACCTCTATCAGTCATGAAAGAATAGGGACTTGGAGAGGTGATGCACGAAGGATTGAATTCTGGATTCAATCTTCACCCATAACACTGAGCCTATTGGTATGCCCTTGTCACACAGGACTGTATATTTATGGTGTTGTGCTCAAATCCTAACTTTTTGTTTGAGTTACTGAGTGGTTTGTAGCTTCCTGTTTTGTCTCCATCTCTGTAGGAATGAAGCCTACCTGAGGCAGTCCAGGCCTTAGCAACTGGTATTAGAAACTCTTGTCCTGGCAGGAAGAGGAGGCAGAAGCCACCTCCTTGGCCCAGTGAAAGCTGGGGAGATTGAATGAGCCAAGAGATCCCAGGAGAAGTGCTGTCTAGCAGTTCAGAAGCACAGCAAGAAAAGTTGCAGCACCAGGTATATACAAGCCATATTTCTCTTGAGCAAGTAAGATGCAGCTTTTCATAGAGAGCTTTTCATTTAGTCTGTTTCTTGTGCTTTCCATATCCTACTGGGACAGAACCCGGTAGACCTCAGTCACCTCATAGTAACTTATAACACAAAATGATCCTCTACACCTTGCTGAAGCTTGATGGCTGTTACAACAATTTCATGATGTTTGGCTGCACTAACAACTGGGGCTCTCCAGCAAAGAGTAACAACTATTTATTTTTGATGGCTCAAACACAGTTCTGTTACAGTGATGGAATAGTTGTAGTTCAGTGCACTTATTTATGAACATAAACCATCACAATGGACATACATGGCCTCTTTAGTGGCTGTGTAGCAGAAAAGATGAGTGAAGGTGCTGCAAGAACACTTGCATGATTTTATTAACACTGTTTTCAGGGGAAACAAGACAGTATGAGATGTCAGGTTGCTCTGAACAGGTCTGGGACATCCCCTTTGTGTTTCTGCTGTTGATTTTATCAGGGGGAGCATTCTGCATCTATTTTGTGAATGACTTAGAAGTGCATTGACAAAAATGTAAGTGACTAGTCTTGTTAAAATACATAAAGAGCCATTCATATCCTAAAGGACGATGTCTCTCCATGCTATCAAAAATATTTAAACCTATTGCACTTTTTCAAGTAAAAGGAGTAGATTAAAAAGTTAATCCCCCAATCTGATGTTATGCTTTCAATCCTTGCTTATCCCCCCATCAATTTTCTTCATCTTGGTGAACTTTTTATGGCGACATAACCAGAAGTAATTTAGACAGCAACTTTCCTTCTCAGCTTTTGCTGATATTGTGATCATCAAATAAATCCAGTTTTATAATCTCTAGTTTATTGTTATAGCATCCATAGCATGGCTTCAAGTGCTGTCAAAGGGAGAACATCAAATATATTCTAAAATTTGATTGAAAAACTTCTTTTCTGAAGAGCACAGATAAAAATAAATTCTGACTCCTGCCTGCTATGGTGTTTGTGTTTCACTGCAACAGCAACTTCCGTGTGCTTACCAGGAAGAACAGTGTCAAGAGGACAAAACTCTTCTTAATTTCACAGGAGACTTTTGTCTCATGAAAAGTAGTAGCTAAGTGAAGAAAATACCTCTTCTGTTTCTAGGTGTTTGCAAACAAACAGCTGGAACACTTCAGTATTTTATGAAAAAACATAACTGTTTCTCCTCAGAGTCACACCGGAGTGAGTGAAGTTACACACGTGTAAAATAGGGGATAAGTGACAAAGACATAAACTTAGAAAATCATTACTGTATGATCTACCTCATGAAAAATTTCCTTCCTTCTAGCCAAATGACTCCAACTTTCCTTGGGAGATTTTAACACCTGTGCTGTGGTGTTAAGTGGTTATTCAGCAGTACCTGCTGAGTCTCACCCTTGTTAGAAATATAAGAAATCTGCTGGTGTCCTCCCAGGCTTTAAAACCTAGTTGAAAGTTTATCAATGAATTATCTTGGAGGTGACTCACCTTGGATTAGATTCAGTGTCACACTCCTGGTTGTTAAACAGGCTTTTATATAAGTGTTATGGTTTCCATAGAAACGTAACTAAATCTTTCCTTCAGCATAATCCCAGAGGCTTTCACAGACTTGGAAAATATGCAGTGAATAGTCAAATCATTTTTTATGCTGACAAAAAGAATGCCACAGTTGTCACCCAGTCAAGTTCCTCACAAGGGGCAAAATAGGTTTAAATCCCACATTGCAGAATTGCCTTGCAGCATTCAGACATTTTCTGAAGTTCCATTTCCCTGCATGCTCAGGGTTATAAATCTCACATGAAATTTACAGAACTGTGTAAGCTATAGATGGGAAAGACTTTACTCTTTTATCTTCCCAAAGCATGTTGATGAGTGCAAGATGCATGAGAACAAAAATAATAATTAAGCTGATGATCTCTTCCCTAGGTCTACGCTGTGCATTTTCTAGTGTACTTCATGTCTAGTCTTAAATATTCTCCTTAATTGCCAGGCCTCCCATCATGTCACAGGGATTTGCCAGGCAGAAAGATTTCCTCAGCCTAGTGTCCTTCTGTGTGATCTTACTTCAGCTCTGTGGTTTAGGATGCAGTTTGTTTTTCTAGGTCACAGCTGAAGATATTTCTTGATATTGCCTGATAACAGATATGGGGCTGATCTGTACTAATTGTTTACTAGCTTGAGGACATTTTAATGCTATCACCTGCAAGACAGCCAAGCAATAAACTTAATCACAATGACCAGACTGTTAGGTCCTCTTTGGGTAAGATTTCCCATCCACCTCTATATTTGGCCTTTTAGGGATTTTTTCAGTGTTATAGACATGGATAATGTAAAGGAGATTTGGGAGTGTTTGTAGCCTGCATGTTTTGTTCCTGCAGTGCTGAGGTGTGTTGATTTCATGACAGCTGAATAGCCAATAGAAAGAAAACCAAGAATGCTCAAGGTCTTTACTGTCTTTGCTTCCTTGTGATACCAAGTTGTTAGGAGAGTTTCCCACTTCTTTACCTCCTCAGTTAGGTTTTCTTTTCTTCTCTTGCTTTACGTCACTACAAAGTTAAACAAAGTTCCCATATAATATTTCCCAACATTGCTAACACAGTGCACAGAAGACTGATTCTGGATGGGTAACTGGAAACCTTCCACACCTTTCTTTCCCCTCCATTAGAGCACAAAACCACTAGTGATCTCATCTAAACAGATTCAAATTAATGTTTAGGGTAAGATTTGCTATGTTACTGTTGCTGGATGCATTAACAAGACTTTGTACATTCTGAAACTGATTTAGCAAGGTTGAACTTTGAGATCCTGAACCATTTGTCATGAAGCCTTCCTGTTCTCCTTATACTTATGTATGTTTTTTTTATTCAATCCCTGCATGTTCAGTATCTAATCTATCAGAAGAAGGCTTCAGATGCAGAGTTCATACCCAACAGAGTTTTTACAGATGGTCTGCAAATGTGTAAGGCCAAGAAATATTAAGCTCGATGCTGTCTGAAGCAAGAAGAAACCTTCCTTGCTCAGGTGAATCCCATCCTATGGATAAAACCTGGTTTAAAAATAAAGTAAGCACATAGCATAAATTACTGGGAAAATAGTAACTAACTAATATATTTAAGAGTAATGGATTTTAGAAAACATATCAGGCTGTGCAGTGGGGCCCCAGGTTTTGTTCCCAGTTTCCTGCAGAGACTGAAATGTTGTGATGATGTTGAGTCCTGTGATGGACTGCAGGCCCAAGTTGCATCAAAGGGATCTCTGGGAAAACTGTCTCTCTGGGCACTCAGACTAGGGAACGCGCTAACTGAAAACTGCATCATCCCTTCACTCATGCTTGTAGGGGTTCATGAGGGGCTCCTGGAGGAAGAAATCCCGCTCTCGAAAGACATGATTGAGGGAAACAAAAGGGAATTGTTTGTGCACTGTTTTAAAAGTCTGTTCATGCTCAGTAGGGTTCTGTTCCTCATAGGAGGTATACTCAGATACTCCTCTCAGGTGAGGAAATTCTGGCAATATCTAGGTACCTCCTGCCAGCTCCAATTGAGCGTGCTAGAAATTGAGGATTGCTTATTAGATAGAAGCCAGCTACAATTCTCCCAACTTTCCAAGTGTAATGATCCCTTCCAACCATCCTCAGCATTCTGAAGAGCTACTTGATGATTGTTGATTGTTTCTTTGTCATAGATAGTCCTGTGGCTACACTCGCAGCCAGTGGTGACCCTAGCAGGTAGGAAGATGCAGTGGAGGCTGAAGCAGAAAATCCTGAGAATATGGGAGCAGAATGGGGTGTGTGTGCTGTGCAGGAGCACGACACCATCCTGCAAGGGCAGGAGCAAGGTCTAAGCAGAATATGGTGATCAAGAAAGGAAATACTAAAAAAATGGGAAGGAGGTGGGAAAGGGCTGCATTCATGAAGAAGCTGTATTCATGTATGGTTGGACTCAATGATCCAGTGGGTCTTTTCCAACCTAGGGATTCTATGATTCTACGTAAGTGCAATTTCAGGCCACCTCCTTCGCACTAGGGAATGGCTGCTATGGTGGCAAGGGGACAGCTTTGATGCAGCTTGTTCCTGAAACTGGTCGTGCAGACACAGTCATGTGGATAGAGCTTGAAATACTTCTGTTGTCTATTGGGGTAGGTGTTTGGGACAAATCATCTTCTGTGAGCAGAGCCCTCTCTGTATTCATGGACCATGTTTCTGATCCACTGATAATTTCTATGCTGAATGTTGTTATCCTTATTGCAAAGGGAAATATCCTTCAACTTCCTATAAAATACTTTGATTTCTGATACCCCAAGGAAGTTATTTCTGCTACAGCCCTTCTTCTGATTGCACTGACTTCAAGCTTTTCTTTTGGTGCTCAAATAACAGTGCCTCCAGTTGCAGTCTCCTTGCCAGTCTGCAGACCTGCAAACTAGTTTGCTGGAAGAACAGCCTGTTTTTTTGCTGCCACTTTATATGGGTCATCGTATTATTGCTAGACTGGAGGTTTAAGGTATTTTCAGCTTTGAGGAGGAGTACTGCTTTGGCTGCAAGAGGTCAATGATAAGAAGTTAGGAGCATATTCTTTATTTGAAATTGACATTTTTTATTCACTGCAGTGAGAAAAGCATTTAACTGAGACAGGATTGGGCTGTGGCTGTACTGCTCTTAATGTCCATAAGCAGACCAGGTACAGGGCTGCTCCCATTACTGTCATTTCTGTATAGCAGTGGTTAGGGAAGACCAATTATTTGCTTTGGTGCTATGTTGGATGAAATAAGTGCAATTAGTTATGTGCTAGGTAAAATAAATGCCAGGTAAGGTACTTACTGTTTCACAGAGGCTGGAATGCAAGTGGGTAGCACAGGGTCCACTAACAGATAGGTGGATCAGCAGAACAGGGAAGGAGGATACATGGTAGGGGAGTTGGAACTAGATGATATTTAAGGTCCCTTCCAACACTAACCATTCTATGATCTGGGGGCTTTAAGGCATTGGGGGATTTGGATTGCAATGACAAACAGAAGTGTGAGTGTGGCAAGCACTTAGTAAATAAATCCTGGTCATCTCTTTCAATGAGTGGATGACTTGTCTGCCTTACAATGGACTTCAAGGACCATGAATATCTTATGGGGCCCATAAACTTTTGTAATAATGGCTGAACTCTATTTGCCATCAAAAATGTCTTACTTTCATGCAAAAGTTTGTTCTTCTGCTTATTTGTACTTATAGAAAAAAAAAACCCCACTCATATTTTACCTCAACTTTTTCTTGTTTAGCTTTCTTCTACTACTTCTTATCTTGAGGCTGAATAGCTTTTCCCTCTGAGACTATGTATATTGTTTCCTATGTATATTGTTACTTTGCAGGTATATGCATTCTGTGATTACCATTCCTTTTCTTGCCAATATGAATTTTACTTCTTCTGTGTCTATCTGATTTATTGCTCCCTATATAAAGCCACAAGAGCTATGTGGACCTGATTTCTCTTGACTTTGAATTTTAAAACCAATTACAATATTTTAAACAATATTTCAATTAACTGTAAACCACGCAATCTAACCTCAGATCAGTGTGTGCAAAGGTTTTGTGATACCTTCCAATACCAATCTAGAGGAACTGGAAGTATGATCTTGTGAATTTAGGATTTTTTTTTTTTGCAGTCTGACTGAACTGGCTTATAAAAGCTGAGCCCAGAAACAGATATTCCTTATGATGAAAAGGGTCCTTCCGAGCAGGTGGTCCTGTGGTTCTTAGGGTATATATAGGCTGAGATGAGGAAGGTCTATCACTGATCTGTATTTAACCCTGCCCATTATTTCAATCTATTCAGATATGTGCGCAGAGATTGAAACTCTAGAAAATCTTCTTATGATTCATCTAACTATCTCTGTATAAACTTCCTTTTTTTTTAGTGAAGTTTTAAATATGCAACACTGCTGCAATTCAGTTAGGCAAGTGAGCATAGACTTAAGGTAGGTACAAGAGTAACCCTGTTACTTTCAACATTTAAAATTAAACATGAGCAGGTGCTTTATTAGAATGGGGCTAATTTGCTCGTTAAAATTATTTCTTAGGAATTATCTGAACTGGCATGCCTTCAGGTGGCACTTACCTGAGGATATACGGGCACCTCTAATGTGTAGTCCGTGTGCTCCTGAGTGGCAATGTCCTTGTCTTCTGCTCCTGTTAAGGGAACAACCTCTGAGATTTAGCAGTAACCTAACTCTGTTCTTTCTTTCTCTGATTAAAAGGGGAAAATACAGCTTTTTCAACTTGGTTTTTGATGATATATTCCAGTCAGAGAGGGACAAATCTCCCGAGAAGCTGATTCAGGTTTGCTGGCTGTGGATGACCAGCTGGTCCTGATGGGAACTGATGGCTTGGTCAGAGCCTACTAAACACTGGGTGCTTACTGTGTCTACCATCCCTGCTGTAAAACTGATGTTCCAGTCCACAGGGAAAAGCTGGATGGGGATGAGAGCTGGACATTAATCTCCCAATACAGCTCCAATACAGCTCTGCTTCGCATGGTAGTGTAGTGCAGTTGTCAAGACTTATTATTTTCCCATGAGTGAACTCATTGCCTTCCCAGCCAGGCTGAGGCCAGACTGTGCTGGTGGACACCTGAGGAGCGGCAGCCACTCTGGAGACCCTCTGCTTCTGCAGGAAAAAAACCTCTTCCTAGTTTGCTGGCTGACTTGCAAGCTTTCCTTGGGGCACAGCAGAGGGCCAGAAAGAAGGGCTGTCCTGCATGTACTCCTGGCATGGGGAGAGGATGAGAGGGATCAGTTGTCCTTGTTACAGCCATACTCCTTCATCTGGAGGGTGACACACAGCCCCTCAGGAGCTGCAAAAATCATTGTAGGAGTTAGCTGGGCTTGTGAGGGAACACAGACACTGTATTGAATCTAAAGCTGTTAGAGAAGCAGCTGTGACATGAGCTATTCTTTCACTAATGCATACTTGCCTCCAAGGATTACAGTTATTTCCCTAAACTTCTCTTTTCCAATAATTCATTTTTATTGTAGCTTAAGATACCTCCCAGGCAGGCTTGCAGTTGGTACTGGATTGCTCTGCCAAGGCCAGGGTTCACTAGGATCTGGTTGGAATCTCCATAGGGATAATCTACACATCTCGGATGAGGTCATACTCCAGGCATGCCGTTGAGCCTCCAGATGTGGAGGCTGATGGAAGAGCTGATTGCACTGCACAGCATCAGGTAGGATGAAGAGGAGGCTGTTCCTTGAGTTGAGACCCCAAGCCCTCTGTTGCATGGGAAGAGGGATTGCAAAGAGTAAACCCCAAGCAGATGTAGAATGGGACTCCATGGCAGGGATGACTGGGTGTTTATAAGCTATTGCAGCAGGAGGAAGCCTTCTTCACCAGAAGAAGCACCCTTGGCCTGCCAGGCTAGATGTCTTAAGAGGTCTGCTGTCTGAAAAGGGCTGTAACATGGGATCTACAAATGGGGCTGACAAGACTTATACAGCCCTCAGACTACTACTCCTTGCTTGCTTGTCCACATGGATACTAATATTTCTTCTAGGAAGACCTTCAGTACATCAAGAGTGGCTACAGGTCCTTGATGGCAAAGGCTAAGGCATTGGAGGCCCAAGAAGAGTTCTCCCCAATCCTTCTGGTGGATGGGAGAGGCTGAAGTCAAACTGGTTGCATCCTGTGGGTCAAGTTTCTGTTGTGAAGTCAGTGTCTAAGAGAGGGCTTAAGCTCTGATAACTGTCTCTGAAGAATGAGGACAGCAGAGGGAAAGACAGGATCCATCTGACAAAGTGGGACACGAGCTACGCCAGGAGGCTTTCTAACCTAATAAGTAGGGCTTTGGGAAGCAATGGGGCAGTGACAAAAGCCCTAAGAGACGTGGAGGAATTCATGTATTTATCCCCATTTATTCTTCTAAAACTATGTTAACTTTGTGCACAGCAAGATTTTGGGGATAACACAGGGCACACAGCTGCAAGGGCAGTACAGGCAGGTCCAAGTCCTCCTAGACCCACTTGCTAGCAGTGGTACAAACTGCTGTGTTTCCAGTTAACTCCTACCCCCTGAATCAGCTAGGGTCAGTTGTGCGGAACTCCCTGTTACAGTTATACTGGGAAGTGGAAGGGATAAAAATAATAGGTAGACTTACCCTAAAATGTGTGAAATAATTCTCACTTCAGTTTTATATCTTTGAAAGTGCCATGGCGTGCAGAAAGCTTAGAGACATTTTGCCTTTGCAGTAAGTGAGTATATATGTATGTATCTTACAGGCCTCATGCTCCTTATGTTGACTAAAGGCTGCACTGTTGCCTGTCTTGGCATGCAGAAATCAGCTGGATGACTCAGGGCTCTGAGGGAGAGAGTAAAGATGGTACAGAATGAGTGAACAAAGGACAGCATGTCTCAAACTCCAGCGATGGGTAAATGACTCCTTTTCTACAAGTGCTTGAAAGGATTGGGAATACACTAAGCAGTGCTTCTTTTGTAGATCATGTGGAAGTGATTCTCAGGGTCTATGGGAAAAAATGCTGTAGGAAAGCTCTGCTGGATTTGACACAACACTTGAAGACCTCAAAATGATTGACAGAAAAAGCTTCAGGAGTCTGCTTAATATAGGTCCAGAGAAATTATCCAAGCTTTAAAGCATCACCAAAGCAAGTTCTAACCCAAAGAAGTTGGTCATAAACGCAATATTCATTTCAAGCCACAAAACCAACATCATCTAGACTTCCAATATGTAGCTCTGAATATTTCTTTCCCAAGGTGTTGGACTTCTACAGGGGTCTTCATTCTTTAATACAGACAGAGATCGGAGTTCTATGTGGTGGTGGTTGCTACAAAGAAGGAAAGGATAGATCCTCAGCACTCTGGAAGTACTTGGTATGGTACATGTGCCCCAGAGCCTAGGAATTTAAGGAATTTGGAAAGTGCTGTAGGCAGTGGGGGGTTGGTTTTGATCTCATTAGTGAGGACAGTGATATTTCTTTCTGAAGTGGATAAAGAGTTTCCTTTCTTGCTCCACTCTTTTCACATCTAAAACTCCTGACCATCATTCCTAACTAGATCTTGAATGTTTCACTTCCACATAAGGTGAAGTGTCATCCAGCTCTGCCTGTGTGGATCAGCTGAAGGATGAGATCCAGCTTGCAGGGAGACAGACAGTGGCATTTACATCTTGGTTTGCATGCCTGGTATGTTGAAAGAGTTTATCTGCTGCTTATGGAGTTTTTGGATTATTTTTTTTTTTTTCTGTCACATCCCAGGAGGTGTCATCTTCTTGCAGTGGTGTTAGAGAACCCCTTTCTTTTATGCTGACCTATCACAGAATCATAGAATCATAGAATCACCAGGTTGGAACAGACCCACTGGATCATCTAGTCCAATCATTCCTATCAAATACTAAACCATGTCCCTCAGCGCCTCGTCCACCCATCCCTTAAACACCTCCAGGGAAGGTGACTCAACCACCTCCCTGGGCAGACTGTTCTGGTGCCCAATGACCATTTCTGTGAAAAATTGTTTCCTGATGTCCGGCCTAAACCTACCCTGGCGGAGCTTGAGGCCATTCCCTCTTGTCCTGCCCCGTGACACTTGGGAGAAGAGGCCAGCTCCCTCCTCTCCACAACCTCCTTTCAGGTAGTTGTAGAGAGCAATGAGGTCTCCTCTCAGCCTCCTCTTCTCCAGGCTAAACACCCCCAGCTCTCTCAGCCGTTCCTCATAAGGCCTGTTCTCCAGCCCCTTCACCAGCTTCGTTGCTCTTCTCTGCACTCGCTCCAGAGCCTCAACATCCTTCTTGTGGTGAGGGGCCCAGAACTGAACACAGGATTCAAGGAGAAGTCCCACCAGTGCCGAGTACAGCGGGAGAATAACCTCCCTGGACATGCTGGTCACACCGTTTCTGTTCCTTGTTTAATTTGGATACTTACCCCACATGATAGCTGCTCCTCTTGTTTCATGCTGTCTTGCAATGGAGAAAGGCTTCATAAGGCCATGTTTCTGAGACACTTTTCATCAGACATCTCAAAATGCCATCAGAGTCCCTGGCTGTGGCCTGCATTTACCTGTATTCAGAGGGGATCCTGTCAGGCAGCATAGTTTCACCAAGCTGATGCATCCCTCTGGGTGCATCCACGAGCCTGGCTCTCTGTACCCATAACAGTTGGCTGCTGCTCCTGCAGCATCACTGCCAGCATTGAAATTAAGGACATAGCTTCCAGGGCTAATGGAAATAGGACACTTGACATGTTTCTGTATGAAATAAACCCTAAAATTAAATTACGTTATTGTATTACTGTTCTTTATTCGTCTCATGACGTTTACTCCGTCTAAGGACAATTATAATACAGACTGTGAATTATAAACACCCATTCAAAAAGACCTCAGGCTCTCCTTGGGAAGAATACATGTGACCAGGGAGGTCAAACTACAATTGACTGTTCATGCCTGTTTTGCTTGCAGGAGGATTCAGTTCTTATGCCATAATTACTTCTTCTAATTTGCCGGGTACCATTAAACAAATTACCTCACTTTCTCTCATCACCTGCCCATGTTTTTCCTGTATTGGAATATTGTATTCTTTAATAACTGCAATATATTCCACTTTATTTGTAGATTCTCAGCAGCAGTTTGATGACTAAGTTCACCTTTGTAGTTTTGGCTCCTGAAAGATCCCAACTAATTCAAGATTAGTTTTTTGGTAGACCAAATAATGCAATCAAAAATGCAATGTGGCACAGGGTAGTTGCATACTGCCTAGTATATACTCAACTTTTTTTTTACAGAAGACCTCATGTCAGAAGTTTCTGAATACTTCCTGCTGGTACACTTCCTTTTTTCCAAAGGGATATAAAGATTTAATTGTATTTCAATCTCATCTGCTGGTCTAGTGTCTTGTCTCTAAGAAAGATGATGAGAGTTTCACCTACCACTGTATTTTTGTGTGTTTATGACTTTAATATATACCTTCAGCAGTGTTATCAACTTCTCCTTCAAATGTTCACAAGAATATCTTCAGTGCTGGGTACAATTGGAGCCAATTAAACTGGCAGCTCTGAAAAAAAAACTCTAACACAATACCTGGAGTTACTAGGTAAGTATTACTACTTGCTACTTGTTATTACTAATGTCCAGAAACACCAATAAGGTCCATGTCACATTGCATGGTTAAGGAAGAGATAGTTCATATCTTGAAGAACTCATTGTCAATAGATAAAATGAATGCATCACAGTGATTTCGCTTATATTAATTACATATCAGCAGGAGAGCTGAGATAAAGATCCTTTGAGTTCCATGGTCCTCTCTTTCCACTCTGCCTATCTGCCTTTTCTGCAAGTGAATGTATAATTTCTCAGTTTGGGATATTTCCTCCTTTTCTGACCATCCTAGGTCATCCAAAACAGGAAGGAGAAGAAACATCCTGAAAAGAAGCCTAACTTGCAGGAGCATCTCTGTGATGTGTTGACTCTGCCAGGCTGTTTCCCGCATCACCACGCATTGGCATTTTGAAGACAGGAGCATTGGATCCCTGATGCCAACAGCTGTCTCACTGTGCACTAATTCATTTGTCAGCAGTGACTCTGACTCTGACTGCTGGAGCATATTTGTGACCTATGAGCTGCCTTGTCAATGCATAAATGCTGGCTGTTTAAATTGACAGGAGATAAGCAGCAAATATCTAACTCTTCAGCAAGATTCCTCTCTGTTGTGTCCCCAGCTGTGGTTGGGGTATCCTGAAAGAGGACATACAAACGCAGTGTACAAACAGATCATGCTTCAAAATCCCTAATGTGTCTTGAAATGGTTTGCTTTATTTTATATTACAGCATGAAGCATGCAACAGACACTGTCACTTTACATGGCACATAACCCCTGCAAGAACTGATTTTGCCAGTTTGACCAATTAAACAATAACTATGGAAGTATTGGCCACAAACAAACTTTATATCACTGATAGCTGCAGGGTTGCCTCACAACTCTGTATTTAGAGGACTGGAAAATTCTGTCCCTACTAAAGTCCAGGCTTAGTACGATCTAGTAAGTCTCAGAAAATTACCATTCTATTTCTTTCTGGATTTTACTTGAGTTTATTTTATTAGATAAAAACCCTAACAACATCTTTCTGTTTTTATTTGTGTCTCTGCATGCCCTTTAAATGGCATGTGAGTGATGGAGGAGTCTGGGCTGTGTTTTCCACCCCCCTGCCAAGAAGCTCCAGTGCTAGCAAGGTACAGTCACAAGAAGATGACATAATAAAGAGGAACATATATAGGATGGAGTTGTGTTCTTAGGGTGAAACATGAAATCAAATAGGGCATCAACTGATGAAACATCAATCCAATTCAGCAGCTGCTTCTGATCAGTGGTGACATCCTGTATATCACTGTCACTGTCTAGCTACCAATACAGAGCTCCTTTGCAGAAGGATGTTGATGTGAAATGAATCTGCAAGATATAACGGGAGGAAAAAGGTTGAAGAAATGCAAATTGTATGGAAGTGCATGATTTGGGCATTATGGGGCCAGATAGGCACTGAGCAAGGATTTTATAGACTATGTTCTACACCCAGCTCTGCAAAATGCACCATCACTTTCTTCTCATCTGTAAGCAGAGTGCTCTGCTCTGTGCTGTACTTTTTTGCCCTTTCTCGCTCAAATGAAGATCCAGCTTCCCTTCTGCTCCTTCCTGGTGAAAACGCTACTGTTAATACTTGCTACTTATTATTAGTCTCCACTGAGTGTGCCACCATACCCAGACCCCTCTCCTGCTGCTTCAGCAAGCTCTGGCAGCAGCATGCAGGCTTCGCTCTTGCACTCCTTTGCTGAGAGCTACCCCTTGCAATGCACCTCCCCTGCAGGCTGCTGCTCTTTGTAGTGCAATCTGCTCTCCTCAGGCTCCTCTGTACATTGAAGACAACGGGAAAATCCCTGCTATTAATCAGATATCACGGCATAGCCCCATATTAGAGAGGAAGATGTGGACCAACCAAAATATTCTGTATATATAATCCACCTGTATTTCACAGCTTTACTCCTCAGTCAAGGGAGTTTTTACTAATTATTACCCTGTCCACAGACTGTAGTAGTATATACTCACGTTTGTACTTTAACTGCTCAGCGCTGAATTTATTCTAGCAAGCAAATGTACTCGTCTTACTTTAAATTAAGTTTGGCTCAAAAAACATTAACTGCATGAACGTAGCAAACCCACACACTGTATTTCAGGGCTCTGTGGTATTCTGTCTGCAGTGAAAAGATTAAACAGTGTTCATAAAGAGTGTGTGCGTTAAACAGATGATGTGTTATTTCACCACCGGGCTCTGAGGGGCAGAGCAGAATGGGGAGCAGTCACCGTGTGGTCTGTGTCCTGAGGGATGCTCTGCAGATCAGCACCAGAAGGCCATTGGCATTTTTGGCTTGTATCAGAAACGGCATGACCAGCAGGTCCAGAAATAAAACTGAAACACCATTTGATTGTGACCTGGAAGAAAACCAGTTAGAAAATGCCTCATTGTGCTCAGAGAAGAGGAAGGTATAATAAGATCCAGTGGCTGGATGCTGAAGATGAAAAATTTGAGTAGGGAAAACCCAAGGTGCTAATGTTAACTTGGCACAAGTAGCTGTTGGAGCAGGCATTCAGAGGAGAAGCAGGCACTCTGCCTCCTGAGGGCTTGTAGCAACAGGACACTTCTCTGGAAGATTCTGGTCGAACAGATTGTTAGGCTTAAGAAAACGCATCAATATCATGCAGTTGCTGTGACACCTGTGGTGAGGTGAGGGAACCTGCTGTTCGCTAAGGGGCTTAAACTCCCTGGATCAATGAGTGAAAGGATTAGGAGCTCATTTTGTCTTGCAGCAGTCATTGATTGTTTTTTTGAAATTCCTCAATTTAGACATGTGCATCAAGCAGAAAGGCTGATTAGGTACACTGTTTGTCACTGCACTGAGCTGGACTCCTACGGGGATTACAGAAATGCAAAATCTAGTTATTAAATTAAATTGGTCCCATGGAGGTGTCAATAGACAGACTGGTCCAGTTTTTGAAAAGGAAGGCTTGCTATCTCAGCTGCCATTTTCCAGTAAAAATAACCGTCAGGTGCCAAGGATGCCTTTTACAGACACTCATGCAAAATATACCTGCTCATGTCAAGTAATGGTTCGAGTGGGAGATGCAGAGAATAGGGCAGTTTAATCAGAGTTAGGCTGAAATTAAGATCACCATGCCATATTTCAGATTAAGGTATAAAATTACTGTTCTCTGGAACTTGAATACCACATGTTTTTAGCATGCAGCTGATGCAGATGATGCTGGTGTACCACCAACATTTGTACACTGTTTGTAGTGCCTCCCCTACCTCTGGCTGCTGTCCCCAACCCTGTAACTCCCCGTGATGAGCTCTACGCCAGCCAAAGGCAGGGACACTCCCTTGCCTGTGCTTTGTGCGAGAGGTTGGCAAAGGTTTATAGGAAACACATGGGAGCCCTCTTGGCATTTCAGACCTTATATTTGCATTCTCAGCTTCACCCCAGCAGTACCTATACCTTAGTCAAAGAAATTAGTTTCAGCTTTATACAGTGGTTCTTCTGCAATACCAAATCCAGAGACAAATCCATGCATTCAGACATTTATTTGATGCTTGCCTTGGTTTTCCCACTGACAAGATTTATTCAATAATTTAAATATAACAAACAAAATCAAAATTTGTAAGACCATAAGGAAGAAATCCATCTGAAATGGCTGAACACTCTCTGGAGAAAGGCTAAGTTTTCTGTTTATTTTCTAAAGAAAATCAAGCAAGGGTTTTGCATGACCCAAGTGGTAAGTTCAGAAAATAAACTGCCAGTTTTATGCTGAATTGGTCTATTAGTATGGATGCCAAGAGACACTCTGATCATTAGTTACACAAAGAAAGAATGATTTCACATGCTAATGCCCTCTCTCCATCAGTGTCCTACAAATGGAGTCACAACAGCATCTTGCAGTCTTTCTTCGATGCTTGTGACTCTGTAAGAAATACAGCAGAAATCCTTGCTAAGTACTCACCCATCCTTGCCATCTGAGGAGAGGGTGGGTTTTAAATAAAGACCCCAAACCACCTCTAAGCACAGCAGCCCAAGATGCAGTAGCTTGGTGCTGAATCATACTGTTTCCAAATGGGTTTATGTCAATTTGAAAGAACCTTTTAGGAAGACTGAACCATTCCGCAGTAATTACAGCTACACCAGCTTCATTTACAAACGCCTGTAAATCTGTTGACACATGGTAATAGTGGTATTTAATTATGGTTCTGATATCAGATTTCTTCTGCTTTGGTGTTCTTTGTGCCTTTCGTTGCTAATCTCATCCTAAGAACTCTTCCTTTTCCGAAGATGCATGAAGGAAAAATTTATCTGAGACTTGACTAACTGGAAATGCACCGTGATGCAGGTTTCATTCTTCTGGGAGAGTGAAATGGTTGTATCAAAAGCTTTGTATTTTGCAGCAGCTTTGTGCTTTAGGAAAACTGAAGAAATGTGTTCTAGGAAATGCTTTGGAAAGGGAAGGGAAGTCAAGGCAAGACAAAGAGGCCACTTTAATTGACAGCTGCTCAGGAACTTAGACTGATCATAAAACAGTAAGCCTTGGCTATAAAAAAACATAGCCTCCCTGTCCCCACTGATCCAGAAGGGAGTTAGTCAGTCTTAAGTACCCTTGAGAATCTGGGTCTGAAAGTCTAATTTCAGAAACAAACTAAAAAGAAAACTCAGAGTTTCTTTAGCATCACAGTTCGCCCATGGGGGAACCACCAGATGCACTTCTGAGAGTAACAGAGGGCAGGCAGATCTCTTGGTACTAGGTGGGAGTCCTAAGTTTTGATGCTGTAGTTATTCAACATATTCTTCAAATTATTAATCAATTGTCTCAGAATAGACCAAACTAAAATCTCTGAAACTTGAGCCCTAAATATATTTGTTTTAAAGAAAACCCTACTACCATCACCGCATAGATTTGCTCTTCTTTCTGTAAGCAATAATCCTTTTAGCAAGAGGAGTAATCAGGCAAAGTATACACAGCATTGCTGTCCATGCTGAAAATATTAGCTAGCCCAGAGTGTTGACAGAGCTTTACTGGGGCCACGGGCAATGCTGGGGCTCTGACTAGTGAGCCTGTTCATAGAATCATAGAATAGTTTGGTTTCAAAGGGACCTTACAGATCATCCAGTTCCAAAGCCCCTACCATGGGCAGGGACATGTCCCACTGTATCAGGCTGCCCAAGGACCCATCATACCTGGCCTTGAACACTTCCAGGGATGGGTCATCCGCAACTTCCCTGGGCAACCTGTGCTAGTGCCTAACACCTCTCATGGTGAAGAAATTCTTCCTTATGTCTAGTATAAATCTTCCCCTCATTAGCCTATACTCATTGCCCCTAGTCCTCTCACTACATGCCTTTGTAAACAGTTTCTCCCCAGCTTTCTTGTAGCCTCTTCAGGTACTGGAATGTTGCTATAAGGTCTCTGTGGAGCCTTCTCTTTTCCAGGTGAATTTGGCTCCCAAGGATGCACAAGGAGACCCAGGATCAGGAGAGAGGCACGAGCAGGAGCTGGTGGTTGGACATGCAGTACATCCCTGGGGTGTTGCTCCTCTAGACCTGCTCCAGGCAAACCCAAGGAGCATAGTCACAGCTGTATGTTCAGGTTGGACCCAATGTCAGCTGCTTCTTGGGCTGGAGCAGGGGTAGAGAAAACCTGCTGAGAGTGATAGGAACAATAAAAAAAAAACAAACAAAAACCTGACAAATTAACTACACAGTCTGAGATATTTTGAATACAATTAAATTGCACTTGGAGCTTTCCCTCACATCAACCAATATTTTTTATGTGAAACTTAGGAATATTTAATATTGAATACCATTAAACCCAAATATTATAATCTATTTCCCCTCTATGGCCAGTATAAATACCTTATCAATCATTTTGCACCCACTGCCAGCTATTTCTACCTTAGTGTTTTTCTCCAGTCCCCTAGACTATTGCAATCCATCTACTACTTAAATTTCATGTAATGGATTGTAAGAAGTCCTCTGTGCAGCATGCTGACCGAGTAATCGGAAGAATTGGATTTTTTCCTGCCTTTTCAACATATTCGTGCATTATCTTTAGTGACTTGTGTGCTTCAGTTTTTCCAGGTGTGCCTCAGGGAAAAATGAAAATAACCCACCTCCAGCATATGCTCAGCCTCTCAGGAGAAACTGCAAGGTTGTGTTATTATTCTAAACAAGGTTTCCTGCTGCGGAAGATCCACTTAGAGCCATTCCTGCTCCCTGTATCCTCTGGGCAGGAAGTCTTTTCTCAGACTATTAATGGCTTGCTATTTTTTTTCCAGTGGAAAACCAACCAACCAACAAACAAACAAACAAATCAAGGACCATCATCGGCAATGTTGTTCATATTACAAGTTCGATTGCCAGAGGAAATGTATAGATTTTTATATGAAAACCTCTCTATAAATGTATCTATCAATACACAGATTTTCATTCCTGTCAGCATAGCCATTTGCAGATCACCACTAAACAATGAATTTCACTGCCAGTGCTGTAAAAGTGTCAGTCAGCAGCTCTGTTGCTTCTGGGTCTGATGGTAATAGATTGGCTAAAAAATCTGGACACGTTCATTTTGCCAAGGGATCGTGTGCTGCTGGAGGTAACACACATCAGATGAGATGTCACACTTGCAGAAGAAGGGCAGAGACATTAAGACAAGCCAAATTCTGGGCTGTTTATAGTCTCCTTTACCAATCAGGATGTCAGGTTTGGGACTGAATCCATAAATACTGGAACAGGATTTGCTGCGTAACAGAAGATCTTGGAGAAAAGAAATAGGTTAGACTTTTTGCTTTATTATGTCCCAAAGAAAACTGATTATCTGTGTTCACATTTTAAATGAAATAAACTTGTTTGAACATGGGACAACAGAGACATTTCAAAAAAAAAAAAAGGAATAAACATGTTTGGATGTGGAACAACAGAGGCATTTAAGGAAAAAAAAAGTGTTTCAAACATCACATGCTGAAGGTTGTAAGAAGGGAAGCAGAAAACAGCAGCTGGCTGGTCCTTGTGCTGCATGGGTTTCTGAATATTTCAGAACAGCCCTGTGAAACTTTGCAAGTGTTTTAGAAACAAATGTCTCTAATTAGCACCCATTCTTGGTTCACATTCAAAAGCCTGTTTGGGGGTCAGTGGTAACTTCCCCAAAGGAGGAGTGAGGGGGAAAAAACAAATCTCTGTTGGGGAATAAGTGAGAGCCAGAAATCTCACTGTGATTTTGGTGCAGCTGTGGAGGCATTTGTTGAAAAGGGAGGGAGGACTGTGGTGGGATGTTAGTTTGGGTTTAGCTGTGGAGAACACGTGTAGCAGCAAGAAGGCACAGTCTGATGTGCATCTTCTTAGCTTTTTGCCTTTCAGTCTTTTTGCCTATCATGATTTGACTAATCCTTTAAACATATTTTGCATTCATTTCTCAAATAACTAGCAGACATATGGTGCTAATGAGAACTAGAGAGGGTTTGTTTTTTAAATGAACAAGAGCAGCTGGTAAGCAGAATGTAAAATTAAAAATGGAGAGAGAAAAATAAGCCTGGGGGATAGATACGGTTATTAATCACAGCAGAATTCCTCAGCTCTCTCCTCTGATGAGAAGAATCAGGCAGAGTGGGATATTGGTGACCTTGAGACGTGTACGTGACAGCCTGTTGCACTAGGTGAAAAATAAATGACTGTCTGATACACTTGACTGTGTAAAGGCTTTCCACAGCAGTAGAGACATTCTACCCTGTCCCTGTATAGGAAGCCTCACTGGCAGCAACCCCTCCAGCTGCTCAATCTTATGCCTCTGCATGATCCTTAGTTGAGGGGGAAGCCTGAGACACTCACGGGGGTGCAATCTGCAGTGGAGCAAGTGTACCCAGACCAGCTGCAAGGCATCTGAAAGGAAAATATTTGGATAGGGTTAAAAAATGCTCCAGAACATCCAGGTGTAGATTTGCCATTTCTGAGTGGTGCTGCATTGCTGGGAGGGTTTGTGGCAGATGCTCACAGTTTTCTTTAAATGAAACCCACTTAATTTTCTGCCATTTAAATATGTTGTAGTAATCAACACAGAATAAGGCAGTGTTCCCAGGATACACTGACTGAGAGGGTGGAAAGGCAGACACTTTCCTTAGAAAAACTGCCATTCTGCCCTATAGCCCAGAGTTTCTGCTGCACTACAATACTAATTTTTTAAATCAAACCTATTTCATTTAATGACATATGCAGAGACAGAGTCCAGGTAATGTCTTTAGTGCTAACTTACCTTCACCGTGAAATACATACTTTTCAAGGCTGCCCCTTCCACTCAACAGATCTTGTCTACAATGCATCAAAGCCTGTTCCTGCTAGAAACCTCCTGCTCACACAGCCTGCAGTCAGGGTACCTCATCTCCTAGACAATACTTGAGTCAGGACTGAGGTTATTACAGGCACTACCCACCTTGTGATGTGGGGAGACCCACATTTGCAGTGTCCTTGAGCACTTTTGGCTGCACTGGCTCTGCAGACATGATTGTCCCCGCCTATCAGATCCTGCACTTCTTGCCAAAGAAGCGTATTATTCGTAGGTGAAGCTAACTATTAAGTCAGGTCAGACTGTCCTCTGATCTTTGCACGTCTGCCATAAAAGACAGACATTATCTGGCCTAGTTTTAGATGTCTGTATGTGAGCCTGTCCACAGGTTTCTCTGATAGCCTTAGGACAGAGAAAGAAGGTGCGACTCGTTTCCTCCTATATAGACATGATATGCTGGACAGGTTAGTAGCTTTAGAAACTCTTCCATACTGTGCCCATATCAAGGAAAAATAACTGTCCCACCCCCCTGTGTACCCATCAATCCCAGTAACTGTGGGGCAGAAATATGTTTGTGGTGTCACTTCCCTGCTCCCCTCGGCAGGCTAGGGACGTATAGGGATGCCAGTGGCACTTCCATGAGATAATAAAAAAGGGGTGGCTGCATCATGCATTCTTGATATGAACTGAAGCACCAGTGCAGACACACCTTAAGAGTATATAATGGGCTGCAGCATGAACACTATCCATTACTGGTTTCTATGGCATTATTGATCTCACAATTAGTACGCTGTCTCAGTGTACTGATAAGGATGATGTACGCAGCACAAAAGCCGCCTCTTTTCCAAAAAGCATCTTCTTTGACAAATTCCTGATCTCCCTAACTTTGTTCCTCCCATGCCTTTTATTTCAAGAGTCAAATGTGTGCTGCACTGAGCAGGAGTCTCTGCCATGTCTTATCCTCCCTGAACAGTGTAGGCACTTTTTATTCCTCTGGTGTTTGCTGAAGGTTGAGTTCTCTTATTATTGAGTAAAATGTATTTAGCTACCAGGGCAGCAGACCAGTCATTGTAACAAAGGATTATGATTTCTTTACAAGGTGAAATCATGACAATCTTGCTATATGGGAGGAAGGCTTTGTCTGAACATGTTATTTGCACCTGTAGCAGAGGGAATCCTCACAGCTGAATGACAGTAAGTGGCTTTTTCTGTTTAATAAAAAATTAAAAAATCTGTCTAGATGAGCGGGATAAGTAATGGAAGCGCTCAAACCCTCTAGGGTCACTCACTGTCTTTGCAGGATTTGGCTCCGTTTGCGTCTGGGAAAGGAAAAACTGAAAAGAAACAGTGAGAGATGATTGCTGCTGCTAGCAGTTGTGAAGAATGATTGCAGCTGTGTTGGGTTTTGCCCCCTGCATGGTAACAACCTTTCTAGGAACAAAGAAATGTTGTGTGCCATGGGATTTAATGGAAAAGGGATGTGTTTGAATCTTCAGGGACATAGGTGAAGATGCTGAGTTCAGAGAGAGAAGGAAAGTATTCCAAATCCATTTGCTTTTTATGTCAACCTGGAAAGCCTTTGGTGGACGTAAGCATCAGGCATGCTGTGGCAGCCCAGCCTTGTGCCTAGAAAATGTTCTCCTGCTATACGCTCAGCACCAGTCACTTCTTCAGGAAAAAGGCTTCACATAGCACACACACACTGGGGCTGAAAAGTGCTTTTTGAGCAGTTTGTGCTGTGAGATTCCCACTAGCCCATTGTGGGGGGTGCAGATTTTCAAGATCTGGCAAAGGCATCACTCCCTTATGATGATTATAGTGATATTTTTTGCTGCATACTGTGCAGAGAAAAAGGTTCGCTTGGTGTGCTTGAATATTGCAGTGCGACACAACACGGTGCTCTCTCCTGCCTCTCACAGACCCCCATTGGCCGCTCAGCAGGGAGGAAAAAAGCTCACGTAAAAGGGATATTTACACTGACGTTATTCAAATGAGTAATGTTCAAATATAATGATATTTAGGCATTGCCTTTGCTTCTCAATAAATTTCTCCAGGCAAAATTACCCACAATGGTACTTAAGCCTCCTCAGGGGGTCCATAGCCGTTGGCAGTATTTTCTTTCCCTGCCTGCTAGATTTGAGGAGAAAAAATACTCTTTACAGTACTGGCACAGCCCACCAACTTTCAGAGGTCCAGATGTGAAATGTTTGTCTTAAGAAAAGCCAGGAGGAGAAAAAAAAAAACAACAAGCAAAATGAGACATTTGCAATTATACAAAGTTCATCCCTCCAATTTATATGTCCCCATAACTTGTTACAAAACTCAGCATTTGCAAGTAGGAATAAAAATTCATTGTACTGAACAGTTGCTGGACAACATGTTTGTGCAGAAATATTCTAGGGCTAAAAATCAGTACTCAGAGGGGATTGAATGGCTCGAGCTACGGGCGAGAACACGGAGGCTGCTACGAGGAGCTTAGCACTTTGAAATTCACCCAGGTCAGTAGAAATGGAAACTAATTTCCAACTAACGCCTTTTCTGACCCCATTAAGTAGAACCTGTCAAGTTAGTATGACCTCTCATAGCAATTTCAAGAGGGAAAATGCTTCTCTCTCCTATTTAGAGGGTGCTTGTCACTGGTGCAAAATGGAGCATTAGCTATTAGACTGAAAAAAAAACTCCTAGCCACAGAAATAGAAACAGTTCCTCCAAGGCAGGGCAATTGTATGTTGTAGGAAATCACACAGCTATGGATCACGTATTTGAGAATAACATCAAGTGTAGTCAAACTTCCACGAGCTTACGCGAGTATAGGGTTTGATTTGCTTTGTGTGAGGGTCAAAGAAGTAGACGAAAGGTGTTACAAAGCACAGCCAGGAGAGAGTTTGCCTATTTTGCCTTTAGAGCACTTTGGTGTGGAGGTCCCAGGAGAGGTTTTCAGCTGCACCACCTGAGCGAAGGACATTGTAAGCATCAAGTGTAGGTGACTGCTTTGATTGATTACGGGATAGAAAGGCAGAATAATAATATTGACAAAGAGATTTTAAGGAAATTAAATTATTTCAGAAGAGCTTTGCTTTTCCTGATTAAAAATCCAGAGGCTGCTGAGAAGGGACACTCTCATTGTTTCAGCGTAGTCAGTGGTTGAACTCTTCAAAGAAGAAAACCCCATCACCAAGCCCAGACTGTACATTTGATGACAACTGTAATCTATCAGCCACTGATAGTTTCAACATATACTGGAGCCAGGGGATTTTATTTAATTCTAATTGGAACCTGACAGGTGGCAAACAGGTCTGGTTTTGCCTGCTGGAGGAAATCTCCTTTCTGTCCTGCTGCAGCATGATTAATTTACCCTCTAAATAATACCTTCTGCTCGGAAGACCAGATGGAAAGTGTTGGTTAGGAGCAAATCCTTACATCTGCAGGTCAGCTGTACTATTGCCTGGGCAAGTCAGAAGCAGCAGAATTACAGATGTGACTCAGCTGGCAATGTCTTTGGAGGAAACATGTTGCCAAAGGGCTGGTTGGCTGTCATGACCAGCAGTATCTCTGGGAAGAAGAAGGGGGATAGGTCCCTCTGCAAGCTGCCCAGTCCCAGAGGGAAGATGTCCATGCCAGGTACTGCTGAGCTCATGGGCAGTGGGTAAAGTTATTGGCATATCCTGGTCAGACATGAGACATCATGTTATTAGCTGTTGTGAGGCATGCGTACTGCAGAGCACAGAAACTTGTGGGATGGAACAAGACCTCATTAGAGTGTTTTCTTTCTCCTGTGGAGTCTCAAGCTGGTACTTTCAGGTCCAATAAGAGATTTTTTTTGCACTGGGTCACTTGTTTTTTCTGTAAATAGATGAGCATAAGCATTAAACTCTCTTTGCATGTCCTGCTAGGGAGAATACCATAATCAGCTACTTCTTATGGTCTGTAAATATTTAGAGATAGCATTGCTATTCCTCTTCCCTCTGAGAAGCTGTTTACATTTCCATAGAGGTCTCATTGCCTTGAGCCTGACCTAACTGAGACAGTGGGCAGTCTATCCTGTAGCTGTTACTTGAGCCTTTGTGTAAGTCTTTCTCATTTACTTTTGCACAGAGGGACTTCAAATCTTAGTGAGCTACATGCAGTTCTGTTCATTGGCAGCAGATGAGAAGTGGCCCATGCCCTCTGCTTCTGCGCTTCAGTGGCTGAGATGAAATCCTGCATGCATGCTAGAATGCAATGGGCCAAGCATCCCGAGAGGCCATTTAGCTTGCTGACAGCTCCCCATCCTCCCTGTGTCCTCCTGGCAAGAGCAGTGACACTGCAGCCACCACACCACAGCTCCCCGGCAAAGAACAGCCAGCACAGGATAAGGCTAGTATCAGCTGGCTGTACTAGTTTCTTTCCTGAGCACTGAGAAAAAATATCTTTCTTTCTTTGCAAGCTGACTGTATGTGCTGCAGATTATATCTGTCATACTCTTGTCTGTATTACCTGCATTAATCTAGTGCAGCGTAGGATGAACCAGAGAGTAAGCATGTACATAACTAACTACCAGCTGCCAATGTGGATGCAAAGTTATCTCTTCAAACTACACATAAAACCCTGTGGATAGTGACATTAAGTAGCTATCTTGTATGCAATGCAGGCATCACATGTGTGTTAGTGTGTTGACACTTTGTTGTATTTCTCAACAAGGCAAATTAGAGCAATGATATTTAATTTTCAGTGAGAACCCGAGGATTTTTTTATGGTTCTGGGAACCAGCATTAAGACAGACTGTAAAACGGGGTGTAAATATTATAATGATGAGTTATTCCTTCCTGTTTACTAAGCAGCAACAGACATCAGTGGTAGAAGCCTGTATATCCCATATGGAATACTTCCATTATATTTTAACAACTGCTGCATATGCTGGTTGCATTTAGTTCATAGCTACCAAAGATAATGTAACTATCACTCAAAGGAAAACTTGCATTTCATACATAGCAGCCATGACTAACCATCTCCTTGGCTGGCTCCTTTGTCCCGGTCTTGCTGTGAAGACACCCATGTAGTATCTCCCTCATTTAATTTTTCTTTCTTTCTCTTTTTCTGCTGCCAGTTTTGATGTCACTGTGAACACATGCAATGAATCTTGAACCACTTGTTTAAGAGTTCAGCTGCATGGCACCCCATGGTATAGATGCCTACAAGGATGGATTCCCTGTCCTTCATATTGCTGGGCAGACAGCATGTGTTGCCAGAGTCATTGTGGTATAAACCTGAGCCTTTCTCCTCCTCAGCCCCAAGAATCAAGGGCATAATTTTGTCTGTGGCACAGGTTGGACCGCTGGGCAGAGTCCAATGGCATGAGGTTTAACACGGCCAAGTGTTAAAACGGGTCCTGCACTTGGGGCACAACAACCCTATGCAGTGCTACAGACTAGGAGAAGCCTGTCTAGAAAGCTGTCTGGAGGAGAAAAACTTGAAGGTGTTGGTTGACAGCAACTGAACATGAGCCAGCAGTGGCCCAGGTGGCCAAGAAGGCCAATGGCATCTTGGCTTCGATCAGAAACGGCGTGACCAGCAGGTCCAGGGAGGTTATTCTCTCCCTGTACTCAGTACTGGTGAGACTTCTCCTCGAATCCTGTGTTCAGTTCTGGGCCCCTCACCACAAGAAGGGTGTTGAGGCTCTGGAGCGAGTCCAGAGAAGAGCAACGAAGCTGGTGAAGGGGCTGGAGAACAGGCCTTATGAGGAATGGCTGAGGGAGCTGGGGTTGTTTAGCCTGGAGAAGAGGAGGCTGAGGGGAGACCTCATTGCTCTCTACAACCACCTGAAAGGAGGTTGTGGAGAGGAGGGTGCTGGCCTCTTCTCCCAAGTGCCAGGGGACAGGACGAGAGGGAATGGCCTCAAGCTCTGGCAGGGGAGGTTTAGGTTGAACATTAGGAAAAGATTTTTCACAGAAAGTGTCATTGGGTACTGGATCAGGCTGCCCTGGGAATGTGGTTGAGTCACCTTCCCTGGAGGTGTTTAAGGGATGGGTGGACGAGGCACGGAGGGGCATGGTTTAATGTTTGATAGGAATGATTGGACTTGATGATCCAGTGGGTTTCTTCCAACCTGGTTATTCTATGATTCTGTAGGGGAGGGCTGTAGCCACCATGCCATGTCACCTTTTCTGGGCACCAGCTCTCCCTACTAGTGCTGTCGTCAGTTTATCTACCCCAATTAGCCAACAGGTATCCAAACTGACTAACTATAACACACCCTAGAGCAAGGACATGAAAGCTGAACAAGCAAATGTAGAACTTAATATTCCACAGGGGCCCTTGTTCTCTGCACACATACCTGCTTGGTTTCCCCTCTTCTGGTTTTCAGAGAGGCATATTGAAACACAAAAATAATCAAGGCTGGGCCTCCTGAGATCTCCTCCAGAAAATTCACTGCGTCCTGCATGTTTGTAGTTTCAGAGGCCGTTTTTAAGCTTCCAGGTTACTGGACATTGGCATCTGCCTGAACTGCACTCCACCTCCCAGTCAGGGGAAGGGATGGATGAGCACAAGTGTGCCATGGCTTTCATAGGGAGAAAGCCTGACTCCAAAACCAGGGCATAGTGCTGTGTGCTTTTTAGCATCTGGGGATTCTATCCTTGCATACGTCTAAAACCATATAATTAGCACTAGTCACCGTTCATTAAGTATTACTGACACCTAGTCTGACCCTCTGCATACTGTAGGACCCATCATCCTGCTTTGCTCTCAGCAGTTTCTGTTTGATCACAGTGGGACCTCTGTTTTGCCATAAATAATTGAAGAAGTCATGTGGTCTTCATGTGAAACCATAAAAGGGGAAAGAACATACCATTTCCTTTGGTCATTTGTTCTGTTGGTTAACCATCTTTGTTCTTATAATTGTATGCCTTATTTCTAATTTAAGCCCATCTAACCTCAGTTTCTAGCTGCTGCAACTCATTTTTCTCTCAGGAAGATGAAGAAGACATGTGGTACTGATCATCTTCTCTGTGGTCAGGTCACCCTCCAACCTCTTCTTTGATACTGGAACCACAATGAGTCATTTAAGCCTGATGAGATATTTTCCCTAGCCCTCATATAATTTTTATTAATCTTTTTAAAAAAAATCTGATATTTTATCTGATCCTTGAGTAGAGCAAAATAGTACAGAATAGTACAAAATAGTACAAAATTTCTGTCAGCAGGAATGAGCTGCGTTGTAACTCCTTCCTGCTTCACTGCGCTGCTGCTGCCATCCTCAGTAAGACCTTGCTGCTCTTCAGCTTGAATACTTTGATCCCCCATCTGTTTTGTTTCAGAAACCATAAAGACTGCTTCTCTTTCTCTTAGACACCAACCTTCATGCTTGACCATTCTCAACATTAAATTTTCTTTTTCAGTTGCTGATAGTCTAAGGCAAAATCAGATAAATATCTCAAGAATAAGGCCTCACAAGCCAAGTTTCTCTCCGTGTCTTCTACCCTCATTACTGGGTTACAAAGGCTCCTCTTTGTTCATTTGCTTTATGATTCTTCTAATCTGCTCTCGCAATTGGGAGGACAGAGTCACAAAGAGGAGTGAGTAGGGATTGTTTGGCTGCTGCAATGCCATTGCAGGGGTTTAGGTACTCCCCTGGGAAAGAGAGGCTTTGATCCAAAGTCATCCAGCCCAAGGAGGGCTCAAATTTGTGTCTTGCTCTGCCTGGGTGATTGCTTGGATCACTAGCCTTTTCTATCACCTTCAGCTTAAAAAAGAAGAGTGAGGCATTGTTAGATACCTAGCAGAGTGGTGGCAGACAACCTGGGAGCAGAAATCTGTTTTGGAGGGTGAATGTCAAGCACCCTGATAGAGAGGCAACAGACTTAAATCCATTTCAGACCAGACCTTAACATCTGCAAAGCAAACATGGGCCATCTAAACCCCTATTTTTGGGTGTTTACCCCTCCCCAGTCCCAGCAGTCGAGTCTTAGGAGGCTAGTCTGGGTTTGTAACCCTGAGCCAAGCAACTGGATGTACAATGTAAGCCCTTTCATGCAAATGGAATCAAGATTCCCAGTTTAACACCTAATTCCTTCTGTAAACCAGATCTGGCAAGGTTTCCCACCCTAAAGGTTCGTTGTATTAGAGGACCTGATGTGCAGATACAATGGAGTGAGTGCAAATTATGCCTTTTAAACAAAATTTAGTACATATGTAGAGAACTTCTCATCAACAATGTTGTACTTAAATCCCCACAAAATAACATCTTCTCACTTCATACAATTATTAGTAAGAATAAATCGTTAATTAGTGGTAAATGTAACTGCCAATTCAGGACTAAGTTTTCCTCTTGTGTGCATCTATGCAGTGATGGGGAGTAAAATGATAGTTTGGTGCTGCCAATGAGCACAATTTGGCTCATAGATATTGTAGTTTGGATTTGAAATACCTTCTTTGATCTTTTATTAGTTATTTCTTATACTCCAGAGGTGAAAATGGAAGGACACATAAGTGAACAAATAGTGGCCAATGGCACATAGAATTTAAGCATTCATGCATTAAAATATAATAACCATTGTGCACACTGGCATGTCTCATAAACGCCTTCAAATAGAACTGCTAGGACAGGTCATAGCAAACTGACAGCTGATCCATTTGTGTTGTGTACTTTTTGCTTAAAAAGTCTGGAGCTGTGTCATTTGATTGCACAATGTAACAGAGCTCTGAAGTTTAGGATGCTGGGCTGTGTTTTAGGAAAAATGAAACAAAGAGAATGCACACCAGATTTCTATATCATAGGACATAAATGCAGCATTTCAACTGTGGAAACAAATTTTTTTCTCCTAATGACCAGAGGTCATTCGGAGAGGTTCAAGAGGAATATCTTTCCCTTGAGTGCCAGCCAAGATTTCCTTGCCCTTATAGTTCCATGGAAAATAAAGTTTAATCTATACACTTAGCATCAATGTATGAAATACTGATTCCCTGTCTCTTTTTTAAAAGCATTTTCTAGTGTTCACATTTCTGACTCAGCCAAGGTCTTCTCAATGAAAAGCTAAAAGGAACTTGTATTGAATTAATTAGTTAGAAGCACTCTGTAATGTGAACCCTAGAACTGTGATGTACACGGGGGCTGATTACCAAAAACTGGTGAATGTGTCTGCTGTAAATGACTGACCTGAATTAAGAAGTTGTTTTATTTCAAGTACTTCAAGTTTTGTACAAGAATATTTTCAGATTCTTTCCATTATAGTTAAATGAAGTGTGTTGCTTGTATAGCTGTATTATTCTCCACTTTGGAAGCAGAAAAAAATAGATACTCTTTAGCATACCCTTTACATTCCAAACAGTACAACTGGACATTTAATGACCTGTAGAATACAGCCCATTAAAAGAAAATAGTCACTGACACCTAAAATTTACAAGAACTTTTCTAGCAGAAAAGCAGAACAGGAAGTCCCAGGTTTTATTTTGCGTGTCTTGTAATTATAGAATATTGATCTCCCCATTTACGGGCTGTCTGGCTCTTCACTCCTGACAATTTCCTAAGTGCACACAGGGACAGTGCTAAAGGAAAGTCAAAGAAATTCCAAACAAAGAGCTGTTTGCCTTCAGCGTTGCTTTTCTTTCTCCTCTTTTCTGAAAGCATTTAGTGAAAAATTATCATTAACATAAAAGACAAAACTACTGTTTATCACTTGTTAACCAGAAGAGAAATTCTTCGACCCATTCCTAGTGAAATCCAGAAATCCAGAAGAGTATATAAAGGTCACTGGATACATATTGCTCTTTCTGCCCTGCTAGCGGGACCAGATGGACTTTTGAAATGACCTAGTGTGGAAGTTTTCATATTGTTATTTAATCTAAAAATGCACTGAACTGGACAAGAATGTGGGGGATTTATTGTAGTTCTGCAGACCAAGAAAAGTATGTCCCAGATGTTAAGTCTTTATACTCTTTCATGAAATATAAATAAGAAATTGTTATAGCTCACTTTACAAGAACATCAAAAGAAGTGTGACCAGCTGGTTGAAGGCTGTGATTCTGTCCCTTTACTCCACTCTTGTGAGGACCCACTTGGAGTATTGCACGCCTCTCTGGAGCCCTCAGAACAGGAAAGACATGGATCTCTTAGAGTGGGTCCACAGAAGGCCATGAAAATGGTACAAGAGATGGGACACCTCTCCTGTGAAGAGAGGCTGAGAGAGTTGGGGTTATTCAGCCTGGAGAAATGAAGGCTCTGGGAACACCTTATTACAGCCTGCACGCCTCTCTGGAGCCCTCAGAACAGGAAAGACATGGATCTCTTAGAGTGGGTCCACAGAAGGCCATGAAAATGGTACAAGAGATGGGACACCTCTCCTGTGAAGAGAGGCTGAGAGAGTTGGGGTTATTCAGCCTGGAGAAGAGAAGGCTCTGGGAACACCTTATTACAGCCTTTCAGTACTTAAAGGGGGCCTATAAGAGTAATGAGGACAAACTTTATAGCAGGGCATGTTGCGATAGGACAAGGGGTAATGGGTTTAAACCAAAAGGAGGTGGCTTTAAATTATATAGAAGAAAAAATGTTTTTACAATAAGGTTTCCCAGAGAGGTGGTAGATGCTTTCCCCCCTCAACTGGATACACATATCTGCCTATGTCCTTTGTACATTATATGAAAACAAGAAACAGATCCTCTTAGAAGCTGTGCTAAAGCACACGGAGCACATGGAGGTGATTAATGGCAGTCAGCATGGCTTCACCAGGGTCAAATCCTGTATGACCAACTTAGTGGCTTCCTATGATGGGGTGACCACAGCAGTGGATGTGGGTAAACTGATGGATGTGATCTATCTAGACTTCTGTAAAGCCTTTGGCAAGGTCCCCCACAACATCCTCCTCTCTAAACTGGAGAGATATGGATACGTTGGATAAGAAACTGGTTGGATGGTTGTATTCAAAAAAGATGTCCCTTAGGGGTCTGTACTGGGACTGGTGCTGTTTAAGATCTTCATCAATGATATTGACAGCGAGATTGAGTGCACTCTCAGCAAGTTTGCAGATGACACCAAGCTGAATGGTGCAGTTGCCACACCGGAAGGATGGGATGTCATCCAGAGGGACCTGGACAGACTGGAGAAGTGGACCTGTGGGAACCTTATGAGGTTCAACAAGGCCAAGTGCAAGGTCCTACACCTGGGCTAGGGAAACCCCATTTTCAGTACACAATGGGGTTTGATGTGATTGAGAGCAGCCCTAAAGAGAAGGACTTGGGGGTGCTGGTCAATAAGAAGTTCGACATGAGCTGGCAATGTGCACTTGCAGCCCAGAAGGCCAACTGTACCCTGGACTGCATCAAAAGAAGCGTGGCCAGCAGGGCAAGGGAGGCGATTCTGCCCCTCTATTCCTCTCTTGTGAGACCTCATCTGGAGTATTGTCTCCAGTTCTGGAATCCTCAACACAGGAAGGATATGGAACTGTTGGAATGGGTCCAAAGTAGGGCTACAAATATGATCAGAGGGCTGGGGCACCCTTCCCTACGAGGACAGGCTGTGAGAGTTGTACCTGAAAGGGACCTACCAGAGAGCTGGAGAGGGACTATTCATAAAGGCTTGTGGTTATAGGATGAGGAGGAATGGGTATAAACTGGAGAGGGGCAGATTTAGGCTTAATATAAGGAAGTATTTCTTCACTACGAGAGTGGTGAAGCACTGGAACAGGTTGCCCAGGGAAGTTCTGGATGCCCCATCCCTGGAGGTGTTCATGGCCAGGTTGGATGCAGCCTGATCTAGTGGGATGTCCCTGCCCATGGCAGGGGGTTTTGGAACTATATGATGTTTAAGGTCCCTTCCAACACAAACTATTTTATATTCTACAGTTCTATGAAAATATTCTTATTGATGTTGAAAAACCAGCTAGGTATTTTTGCTTTAAAATTAATGTGCTTGTAGAAAGCTTTCTCAGCTGCTGCATTTGAGTCACAGCAGGCTGGATCCACATTCTCTCTAGTTTTTTCTTATTTTGATTGCACTGTGGGTCATTTGCTCCTTTGTCTTCTCTGCCCAGAATAGGCTCTTTGCTTGTCTCCTTCTCATGAGGTCACAGCAGCCTCATGCAGCCCAGCAGCCTCAGACTTTCTGTCCTAAAGCTGCCTCTTCCAATTGCAAGGAGTTTAAATACATTTTTTTCCAAGAGATTCCAACATGAGCAGTCTGAATTTACAATTTTCTCTCCAGAGACAGCTGTGTAAGACCAAACTATGCCCAGGCTTTGTACGGTTAAAAAAAAACAGCTCTGCTTTCAACTCTGATTTGTACATATTGAGTCTTAGCTATGGAACATGTGTAGGTAATTCAGAGTCTCATTTCCCTTCTTGTTCATGAGTCGTCTGGGTAATAGGGTGCACTTCTGCACGCAGCTTCTCCTTCAAGACACAATTGTGTCTTCTGTAGCCCATCTTCTCCCTTCTCGGCTGTTTCTGCAGTAAAAATGACCTTGTTTCTGCAGAAGCCCATCCCTTATCTCTTCTATCCTGCTCAACTTTTCTGGATGACTTGAAGTCCCTACGAGTTACCATCTGTTGTGGACTCCTTTAATTTGCCTCATCAAGCGACCAAGTCCCTTCCTGAACAGTCAGTTAGTTAATGAACAATTAGTGACAAGCCCACCCATGGAATTATACCCTAAACCATAGCCTCTTCTGTCTAAGGCAATCCCTTTTAAACGAGCAGTCTTCAGAGTTCACTGGCCCTTCTCTACCAGTCCTATTAAGGTGCAATCACTTCACCTACCACCTTCTGGAGATTTGCCTCTATGTGAAGCTCTCCATCAGTATGAATATAGCTTTGGATTTTCCTAGATCTGTCTTCACTCCTGCTTTAGCAAACTGAGCTTTAGCAAACATGCCAGGAGCAACTCAGAACAGGTTTGATGTAACATTTGTTTTTCTTCATTTATCTGTAACAGGACCAACCCCTCTAACATCCTTGATTTGCATACAACTGCCAACATTCACTCTGTGAAAGGAAAGATCTAGCCAAATGCCACCCTTGCACATTTTCACTGGAAAGCCTGGTCATCACATATTTGCTTGTTTGGATTGAGCTGGGCTTATTTGTTCTAGAGGTATCACTTAGCTTCTAAACCCCAAGTGAGTATCAGTTTCTTTTACTAAACAGGCATAATTCTCCCATACTACAGCTTCAGCCTTGGGAATATTGCTAATTAATTAATTAATTTTAAAAACACAGAAAAATAAGCAGCATGGGAATGGGTGACATTCCCTAGCAATCTTGACTTTTTTCATACCACACAGGCTTTCTTGTCTTTTTTTCCCCAAGTTAACCACCAGAACTCTTTCAGATAGATGCCCCAGTAAACTTTGATATTCCCTGCAGATCTTTCCTTGTTGTAGGGAATCCAAAAGCAGCACTCTCAAAAAACCCCTTGTTTTCTGAAAAAAAAAAAAGATTTCTTGATCTTGTCCAAGGGAACAGTGTATAACTGTAAGTCTCTATTCCAGACATAGCAAAGAGCAGCCACTGTGACTAGAAGGTGCCAGATAAAAGAAACTTTACCACATGTTTTGTTTCTATATCAGTATATTTATAAATCATCCTTTGTTAGTGTCTGCACAATGTAAAAAGTGAATAAAAGGGATATGAGCCATATCTTGTTCTTGTCAGATTTAACTCTAAGAAATATATGCGAGAGATCGTGGTTCACCCAATAAAAGATGAACAAGAGGCTTGGATTCCCTTGGATGTCTGCCAGTGGATTATCGGCTGATCCCCTTTGGACAACTCACTCTTATAAATAGCTTCCTTCTTGCAGCAAGTGCTTTGAGATAGCTGATTACCGCAAACTGGTCAGGACCTCAGCTGTGCACCTCTTCTGAAGGATGGCCTCTGGTGAGGCACAGTAACTTCAAATGCGATGTGGGAGCATTCACTGTGCCACCTACAGAATTGATACTTCCACTTGATGATAAATTAAGGGAGCAACACATAGACTGGCTCTCTTTCTCTTTTAGGACCTGTAATTTCATTTGTTATCAAGCAACTGTGAGAAAAAAATAAACCCTCAAGCTTTAAGTATTACGTTTACAAAGATCTTTGAGAAAACAATTACACAATGCACCTGGGTATTTTTAAGTATCTTCCCTTAATCTAGGCTATTCTGAGAACATTCCTACCCTGGAAATTAGAATAACATTGGATACAAATTTAAGGTGGAAGGAAGAACTCTCAGGGACATTGAGAAAACAATAACCCTTAAGAGTGACATGCAGACATTGAATGACCTAGGAAAACATAGGTAACTTATTAGGCCTAAATATATGAAATTTACTTTCTACATTGAAGGGAATCTTTAATTTTAAAAATACAAATTTGATGAATATATCACATTGTTTTCAAAAGTGAATGTGTACCTTCTATGAATGGAATCCTAACTGTACCAGTTCCTGTACAAGCATGTGTAAAAAGATGATGCGTACACTTGGAGAGCTGCAGTCTGTAGCTGAAGTCTAAAGGCTACCCATGACAAAAACTTCAGGAACCAGATAGTCCTTGAAGGAGTGTGAACTGGGATTGGCACCTACAACAATAAAAGCAGTAGTGAAAAACAGCTACCCAAGCAGCATATTGGTATGAAGATATCCTTTTACGTGGCTTATTTTCCTTTGCAAAATGGAAGACTCTGTGGCCACTGCTAGAAACATCAAGATCCATCAGCTAAGTTTGAGAGACTTGCTGCATCATCAACAAGACAATCACACTTATCCCTTATGTGACCAGTTATTATTCTGTGAAGTGGGAAAGAGATGTGGCTTCTCCCTAAGTTAAGCTGATGTACGTTAGAGAATTATTTCATTTTCAGGCACATTCTCACCATGATTCTGTTTTCAGTGAAAATTTACACACACTGCACAGCAACGAGCATATAGTAATGATGTACAATGAGGCAACATGAATTACTTCCTGTTCCAGGCTGGACCAGGTGCTGGAAAAGGAATAAGGACTCATGTAGCTTTATTTGCTCTTTACTTCCACACTACACACCACATCCCAGAGTTAATTCTTGTCATGTGTTGGAGAAGTCCCATCCATCTGTCCCAAGGACATCTGCCAGCTTCTAGTGTCTGTGAATCTACAGAATCCTAGGAAAACTACTTGACTACCTCTAAAAAGAATCACTTGAAACTAAACATGTGTGGAGTCACAGCATGCATGATTTTGAGAGTCCCTGTTCCATGAAATGTTAGTGTTGGTGAACATCTTCAAGTGATTGTGGAAATTCTAGAGGTGTATGACTCCTTTCCCCATACAAAGTGTTACCTGAGTGGAAAATTATTTAAAACAGGCAGAATAGAGTAGATGTTATCAGTCTGACTGTCATTCTGTTCAATTTGCTGAATCTTATTGGTCCCTAAGGAAAGACAAATCACATTTCTTGAATCACGCTGTGCTGGTAAGGAGTGGTGTGTTCAAATTATGGAAATTGTATTGTATTGGGTAGATAATAGGGGGAAAGAAGAGTTCGTTTTTAATTAGCATCCCGCTTTCTGAATTAGATACCAATGTACAAGCTGGGCTGAAAACATCTGAAATAGGAAAATGAGAGCAAAGAACTGGGAGAGATAACTTTGTCACCCCCTCTGGGTAGCTACAAGGTACCTTTCTAACAGGTTATATATTCTTGCACCTTTTATGCGTGACCTTTGTAATAATAAAGGCCAAGATCAGCTCCTTTGGGTAGAACTACTTGAATTAATATATGACAGAGTGTAAAATCAAAACACAGAATAATGAATTAAAAATCCCCTTTAATTGCTTTAAAATGCCATGAAGTTGTATGTTTCTTCTTATGTTTGCCCTTTAGATTTTTATACTTTCTGGATTTATGGTGGAATGCTGAGTTAAAATGATAAACGGGTAGATACTGGAAAACGGAATTGTTGCTTGTCAGCCTGCATAATGTGAGCAGCCACTCAGTGAGCAGAAGCAATTCTAGATTTAAATGTACTTTCTGACGCTTCTTCTACCCCCTACAGCTCTTTCATGCCTCTTTCTGAGACCCTACCTTATCAAGAGGTATTTGCTAAGTATTTATGTCTATCTCTGTTGAGGGAAAAAATCTGAATGCCTAGAAGTAAGGTTTGTTAATTTTGCTTTTGACTCAAATTGGAAACATGTTTTTGACCTTTCACCAAGGACAGTGGCACCTTTCTTTTATTCCATCTTTCTTAACAAAACTGCAAAAAGATCTTTTAAGACAGAACTGGTTTAAACTGCTTAAAAGAGCTTTTTTTTTCTGTATTAAAAGGATGTTCTAAAGTGCAGAAAGGGTCTTCATTTTGTCCTGGCTGGAAATATGTTATAATATTGTGGGAAATATCACCCCAATACTTCATACTTTTGAGACCGATCAGTCATCTTGTTCTCATCACTAAAGGCAAACATACACACACTTAAGCAATATATCTTCTTCTTGATAGTACATGGGATAGACGGGAGAGAGGTTTCAAAACTGTTCTCTTCTGATTTTGGATTGTAACATTTCCTCTGCTTCTTTAGTATGTAATCTAACAATTGCAGACAGGGTGATATGTAATTGTGATATTTTTCTCGGACAGCTGTAAATGGAGTGGAATTAATCTGATCAGAGCTTCACTTCCATGGGATATAAATCCAGGTTTAAGTTTGAGACATAGATTGCCTTTCCTGTCCAGAGTGAGGAGTGGACACCAATTTTGTATACTTTGAGTGTAATTGAGCACAAAAGATGTCTTGCACCATTGGAAGTACCCTAAACTGGCCTTCCTGGGCTCCAGGTGTCAGTTCAGCAGGACCTATTCCCACAGGTCCTACAACACATGTGCCAGTCTCATGCAGGTGTCTTGGCTATCCTGGGACATTTAAAATGGTAGTTGGCATCTATATTTTGGCCTTTATCTCATTTGATTACAGGGAGAGCATGCAGTGAATAAGTAGAAACAGGCATCTTTAGTGAGGAGAGGATTTAGTGTGATGACTCTAGACTTCCATAAGAAATCCAAACACATGGATTTTTTTTTTCTTGTCATTTCAGTGACTGTTCAAAACACTTATCCTTTCTCCTGATTATTTCTGGTTGCTCGACCTGGTAACATTTGCTGGTCGCGATGCTGAAATGAAAATCTTGTTGCTTTTGAGATGGAGACTGTTATGTAAGGTGTGCTGAGGAGGAGGTATGAGCTGTATTGGGTTGGGGACAGTGGAAAGGTACCTCGGAGAGCTGGAGAAGCCAATTTTATTCCTGTCAAAAAGTGGCAGAGACACAACTGCCACAGGTCTGTGGAGAGTGACTCAAGCCAAGAGCCTGGGTAAACTTAAGTCTGAACATTACTAAAGGAATGGTAGAGGTGTGGAAGTAATACAGGAGATCCTTAGTTTGCTTTCCCTAAGGGGCTCAGTTTATCAAGACATTTCAGATCATGTTGTGATCTCTCATGTCTAGCAAAATCTTCAGAGCTGCATCCTATATAAAATTTAGCACCAGATAGTGTTATGGCTTTCACTTGCACACTTACTTTCTGCATAGATCTTTTGCTCATGATGGGGGAGGCAGAAGAGATGTTGCTGAGAGGGATCCAATCTGCCTTTTCCCTTCACAGGAGACTCCTCTAACTACCAGACGATAAGCTCAGTTGTGAAAATTACTTTCCCTTGCTTTCTGCAGATGTTTACCTCTCTACAGGAAAGCACTATAACTTAATTGGATCAAAACCTTGGAGCATGAAAGTAAGGATGTCTCTGTTGGTAAACGGTCAGATCACTAACATAGAGAAGTGTCTTGAGTTGTGGGGTTTTTGTACTAAGATGTGTTTGTGTAATTTACCCAGTAGCTGTATTAATACATAATAATGTAAGAAAAACTAAAAACTCCCTGGCACAAATATAAGTGTTCCTGTCCCTCCAGTCCTAGGTCAAGTCCCATTACATTTTAGAGTAATGAAAATAAAATTTGGAAATGAAATTCAAGCATATATCATGCTGGAACATATATTACAAAGATGGCCATGGTTTTGAGCGAGGAAGCCTAGGCTGAAGTCTCCTCTCTGCTTGAGCTAGAACACAGTTGCAGTGAAGGTCAATCACATCCTTAAGACATGTTTTAAGTGTCAGAACTGGGGGTGGATTTTTCTCATCTGGCCTGGTGAAGCTGTTCCAACTTACATCAGTATTTAATTGCTTCTGGGGCCAGAGAACAAAGAAGAATATTTAAATCTCTAAACTTCCCAGACAGGACACTCAGACTAGGGGAAAGGGAATAGTACCTTGTATTCACCCTGTATTATAGAGGATCTGTCCATATACAACACAGAACATCCCATAACATCTGGGTTGAACAGCCCAGAACGTCTGTCTTCAAAAGCTGATTCTCAGTGCAGCTGTTTCTTACAATTCACAAAGGAAGAAGTCTGGTGCTAATCTCAGCCAATAAAAAAGAGTTGGATCAGTTATGTGGAATTCAGATAATTAAACCCCAGACTTCCTGTGTATTGAAAGGTCCTGAAATGTGAGAGTGTTTGTGAAAGTAAAGGGATTATGAAATGACCTTTTCAAATTTTTTTGAAAAAAACCCAAGTAATAAATCTTAACTAGTGCTCAGTTACTCACACACTCCTGAACACCTAAGATGTTTCGTTTAAAAACAAGAGAGGGGAGAGAAATGTGAAAAAAAAAAAAAAGAATTCTACCACACTCCTGGTTTGCATATAATTCCACATTGATGAAATCACTAAACTGCAACTTATACCTCCCCTCCTTCCGAAAGATAATGAATTGCACAAATGTATAGATAATGTTAAAAGACTATAATTAAGAATGCCAAACTAGATCTAGACTAATGATATGACTTGCAATTAGTGCTTAATGAGTTCCTCTTATTTGCCTACATTTATTTTGTAAGCTTCTTTACAAAGAATTTGTCTTTGCTGGCACTGAGTTGACCAATGGCACTTCAGATAACAGCTCCAGCACTTAAGCCAATGGAGAATTTTCATTATCTCTCTCAAAATACCATGGTGATGAGTATTGGGGAAATGACTACTAATCATTCAGCAGCAGCAACAGATTTTTTTTTTCAGGCATTTAACTATAAGAGCATCAAAGTACAAACTTCATCTGGACAGACTGCTCAGTCTTTTATATTGTTTCTCCAACTAATGTGTTGGGTGATCACTGCCCTGACAGAAGGGAATTTGCTTTGGGGACCCAGTGGCAGCAGTTGTGCTTGTGTGCAAGGAGGGTTGAGAGTGAGCAGTGTCAATGCTTGTGTGAGGATGATGACTGGGCAACAATAGTGGAAACAACCTCTGATTTCCAGGGAAAGGCAGAAGAAAACCAGCTAGGTGACTGATGGACAACAGGCATGAATTGTTTGGGTGATCACTGGCAACACAAATCCTAAGCAGAGGACTAAACTTCCAAAAAAAAAAAAAAAAAGACAATTTGGATACCACAGGAACCCACTGATAATGGCTGATATTAATGTGGTAATTCTTAGTAAATGTGAAACAAGTAGGAGATGGGGGTGAAAAGATCTGAGAAAAATGACCAAGTGTATCCTGCAACAGTTATTTTGATGACTTGTAGTTTGGAGGGCTGGCATCCCTACAGCCTCACCCAAATCCCCAGCTGGAGTTCATCTCCCATGAACCAACACAGTCTACTCCCTCACTCATGAGACTAGTCGAGTAGCTTGTGGTTCTTGACTTCCCTAGCCTATCTTTATTTACTATACCTGCAAATAATCCTGAGCTGGTGATATTTTTCAGGATATTTTCCACCACAGAGCCATCAGAAAATGTTCACAAAGCACATATTTCTTGTGTGACCTTCCTAGAGAAAACTGAGGTAGAGCTGCATGCAGTGCAATCTCATGCTGTATCCAGATCACATAATTGGTAGGAACAGGGGTTCAGTGGTAGTTCACTGAGTTCATCAGGAGAAGGAACTATGCCAAATTTGTTCTTCTGACATATTTTTAGCCACTTGGAACATCAAGCCAAGACTTTTCTTGAAAGTTACCTTTTTGATCATAAGTTGTCTCTACCTAGAGGGAGAGTAGCAACTCCTTTTAGTAGCATCCCTTACTGTTATTTCACAAGGATGCTTTTCTGCTTATGAGGGACCTGCAGAGCTGTAAGCATCTGCGTGAGATATTTCTGAGTGGGATGCAACAACTCTTATGTTTCCTGAGCAGCAGCACTGTAACACAGCCAGAAAAAATACTGCTCTAAGGAAAACCAAGAGGTCGTCTGTTCCAGCTTCATGCCCCAGTGCTTGTCTAACTGTGCTTAAAACATGCCTGGCTGCTGGACTTGAACCTACCTTTAAAAATCTTCCCTGATGGAGACCCCAGAGTGTCCCTAGACAATGTATTCCAGTACCTAACTAGAACATTTCCTACCTCGCTTCAGCAATGGGCTCTACGCACTGTAGTCTGCCCCAGTTATGGTGGAGCAGCTCTCAGTGCTGGCACCCAGGGCTGCATCTCCAGCCACTGCTCCCTGACAAGCCATGGCTTTGTGATAGGGGAATGTAAGGCTTTAAGAACAGCAGTTAGAAGAGTCTTAATCTTCCTCTCTGAATGAATGAGTAGTCCAAGTGAGTTGCTTTTCCCACTGTGAGCTCTGCCTCTTCATTCCAGCATAAATAACTAAGGAAGGAGTAAGGCAAAAATTTAGACATATGAGAACATATTTGTACCCTGATGCATGGATAAATCCACTCTGATTTTCCATCCATGAGTAGCTGCTCATGTTGGGACAAGATGCTCTAGCACGATTATTAATTGTGCTTAGTCTCTTCTGTGTTAGCATGGGAATGATCTGCAGGTTTAAGGGCAGACTCTCTCTCTTCCATGGGCTGAGCTCACCTTGTTGCAGACCTGACTAATGCCAGGCTCGTTGGTGACTGCAAGACATTACCTTTTCCTTCTCTCAATTGCTTGTTGTCTTTAAATTTGATCCTTACAGCAAACTATTCATTTATCTGAAATTGCTGGTGAAGTAATTTATGTGCAGACATCATAAATCATGTTTTACAATGTTTTATTAGTCAAAATATGGTTAATTAGGTTTGAGTTCTTTTATTTCCGAGTAGTTTAAATACTTATGAACTAAAATTTAAATAATTATAGCCTTCTCAGAATATTTCTGAGAAAGATCTATCAAGTATATAGCTGAATTTTCAATGCCTCATTTAGCATGCTGCAGAGGAGAAAAAAGAACGACATTAAAATATTTTGTACTGGAGGTTTAGTATTGAAAAGAGAGACCTAGAATTTTGATTGCTAATTAAGTTCACATTTAACATAAATAAAACACACAGTATTGTAAGAAAGTTTGACAAAAAAAACTCTACAAGGATCTGTACTTTTTGTGCTATAATTATATTGGTATTTTTATATTATTATAGTTATTATCCTGCCAATACCCATGACAAAAAACCGCTATTAAATCCTCTGAAGATGATAGTGGTTGTGTATGGATGTTTGTAGGTGCATAAAAATGTGAAGAGTTGTAAAAATATTGAACCAGGTTCTGATTTCTCATAGTCCCAAATCCTTCAACCTCTTAACTGTAGCTACTGCAGCACGAGTTTCGTCTTGTGTCTGTGAGCAATTCCACAGAGGTCAGCTAGAGAAGAACCTCACTCAAGACATGCATGGCTACTTACCCTTCAACTCACAGGACTCCCACTGAAGTCATCTGCCAAGAGCAGACACGTGAATTATTGGTTGCAAACTGAAAGCCAGATACAGATATTGAATACTATAGTACCACAAGGATGTCGACTTGGCTTACAGCCCTCCATCCACCAACGATGAGAAATGTGTCTCCTGAGAGATCCTTCAGTGTTGCTCATGACTGCAGGAAATGAACAAGAAAGGCTGGCAAAGCAAAATTTGATATTGCTCACTGTTCCTTGCTTGCAAAGTGCTTGCAACCATGGGCAGGTGAAACCTGAAGACTGCAGAAACAGCTTCTTCATAACATAGCTGGTTCCAGCAGGAGTGTTCCAAAGTTATTTTGGTTCAGCTGAGATGAGAACTCAGCCCAATGTATCTTACGTATCACTATCCAACGGTCTCCATCATTCTAGTTATTGTTAAAAATAGATAAAAATTAATAAAATTGATTCAGAGGCGAGGCATGTCACCACTTTTCAGAAAGGACTAACAATATGTTTTTAAAAATACACTTCTTTTTTTCTAGAAACATATTTTTCTACTCATTTTTATATGGCAGTATGGAATTTCTTACAGAAAACAGCGTCATGCATTTACGAAGATGCAATCACATGAATTAGGGATAAGGTATACTTTAACTGCAGTGATTGGATAGTGTTGATCAATTATTTGAATGAAGTTAAGGGCTAACTGGAATCTGGAGTTTAATTTGGAAATGGTGTATGTATTCGATTTTCAGCCACCTTTCTGCATTCAAATTGTGAATAAGCATAGGCCAATCAAGAGGGAAAGAAGCAGCTTGAGAAGACACTCTTATCATAATTTAATATTAGCATTATGCTTTCAGAATGAGACTCCCATAGGGTGTATGCAAACCTGGTGGGATTTAACTGGGGAGTTTGTGCATTCAGGTCAAGTCAGGCTTCATCTACAGAAGATCTTCTGCAGCAGTGGGCTTCATTTACTAAAATTGCATGAGGAACTCCACCTTTGCAAATGCGCTTTGTGAGTCTCTGATAAAGTAGCCAGCCAGGCTCTGCTGGCCTCTCTGCACATCAGGAGAGTGGGGAAGGCCTGTAGTGAGGAGACAGTCAGAGTTAGAGACAGAGTATCTGTTCAATAGCTGCTGTTGCTTTAAAATATAACTTCTTGGCAGCTGGGTCTGTATAAGCAATGTGCAAAATAAGCAAGACTATGCTAATGAACAGTTCTTTCAGTAATGGGGGCCATTCATTACAGCCTGCGTTTGCTTTCTGTAACTGTTTTGCAAGCAAAAGACAAAAAGTTTGGAAAGATCTAAGTAAGCAATGGGAGAAACAGTGTCTACAGAAGAACATTTGCATAGACTGTATTTTCACTAATGGCCAAGGAACAGTACATCAGACTGCATCTTAGAAATAATATTTCATGGGATAAGGGAAAGGGCAAATTTTAAAGTATCTCAGCTCCTGCTTACCTATGGCTACCTGCAAATCTTCTGTCCTCCATGCTGATGCCCCTCCTGCTTGACTCCAGGGCTTACAGGTTGATGGGATGAAAAACTGTCTGGAAGATGCTGAGCCAGCCAGTTGGGTAAATTGGAGTTGCAGAAATGTAGTAGCCATACATGTATTATCCTAGGCTGTTTTTGCCAGCTACAGGAATCAGGATTGGCTTTAGGAGGGTTTTTTGGCCATGGACTGATCCCGGGAAATATGGATACAGCAGTCTAGACCACAGCCACAAGGTTACAGACACTCCAAACTGGATTAGTTTCCAGATAACAGCATCTAAATGCATCTCAGCTGGTAGTGAATCCCTGTGTTTGCACAAAATAATTGACCTAGAGTGATTTGGAGTGTGATTCAGTTCATAGAATCATAGAATCATAGAATCACCAGGTTGGAAGAGACCCACTGGAACATTGAGTTCAACCATGCCTATCAAACACTAAACCATGTCCCTCAGTGCCTTGTCCACCTGTCCCTTCAACACCTCCAGGGAAGGGGAATCAACCACCTCCCTGGGCAGCCTGTTCCAGTGCCCAATGACACTTTCTGTGAAAAATTTTTTCCTGATGTCCAGCCTGAATCTCCCCTGACAGAGCTTAAGGCCATTCCCTCTCGTCCTGTCCCCTGGCACTTGGCAGAAGAGTCCAGCACCCTCCTCTTCACAACCTCCTTTCAGGTAGTTATAGAGAGCAATGAGGTCTCTCCTCAGCCTCCTCTTCTCCAGGCTAAACACCCCCAGCTCTCTCAGTCGCTTCTCATAAGGCCTGTTCTCCAGCCCCTTCACCAGCTTTGTTGCTCTTCTCTGGACTCGCTCCAGAGCCTCAACATCCTTCTTGTGGTGAGGGGCCCAGAACTGAACACAGTACTCGAGGTGCGGTCTCACCAGTGCAGAGTACAGAGGGAGTATAACCTCCCTGGACCTGCTGGTCTCGCTGTTTCTGATCCAAGCCAAGATGCCATTGGCCTTTTTGGCCACCTGGGCACACTGCTGGCTCATGTTCAGTTGCTGTCAACCAACACCCCCAGGTCTTTCCCCTCCAGGCAGCTTTCTAAGCAAAGCTCTCATAAAGGTTTCCACTAGGAAGATTAGAGTTTAAAACTTTTTCTTCCCTAGACCTCAAAAGAATGATTTTGGCAGCATGGTAAGTTTCCCAAGGTACGAGAAGTCTGGGCAGCTTCTTGTTCTAAATGAGTTTGCTACAGGCTTCTACCAATCTCCTATTAAGATTTACTAAGAATGAGAGACCAGTCTTCATATCAGTCATCCATCTATTCCAAACACTGCTCAGAGCATCAGTACTTGAGGTGTTGGGGCTTTTGGTCTGAAGAAATGCAGAACAAATTCTCTTTGGCCAAGTAACGTGCTTGGAAACAGCATTCCTGCATTTGCAGAAGTACTAAACAGGAAATGAAGGTGTATGATATTTTGCAGTCATAGGTGGCAGGTGGTAAATATCTCCACTTTGAAATCCACAGGATCAGCCTCCTAAGGCCGATTTCATTAATCCTCTTGAACAGCCAGTGCCTGCCTGTCCGTACGGGCTTGTAATCTTGTGTCACACTGCCACTATGGTTTGTGCTGCCGTTGCTCCTCTCGCAAAGATCCTACTACCCCTAGACTTGCTTTATCATAGAATCACAGAATGGTTTGGTTTGGAAAGGACCTTAAAGATCACCTAGTTCCAGCCTCCTGCAACTTTATAAAGTTTAGTTGAAAGGTGAATTAGCTGCAGAGCAGTTCCCCTACTATTCCTGGAGCTCATGCTAGACACAGCCCTGTGGCACCCTTGAGGCTACCTTCCCAGCAGAGGAATCTTATCCCCCTTCTCTTCATCCAAGTTCTGCTGATGTGTCAGCACATAAGTCATATAAAAAGCAGATGTTTTGGTGCTTGAAACTTTCAAAGACCAGAGAAGGTGCCGTCCTGGAGACTAGTCCTTGGCTGTGGGCTTCATAAAAGAAAAAATAGACTAAGAGCTGAAATCTGGGGCTCAGATGGCTGGTGCCATGCTGACACTTACAAAACACCTTTTTCCATCTGCAGGGATCTTTGCTAAAGCCATTATCAGCCGAAGGGCACCGGCATTGCCTTGTTTTGCTGCGATTATCAGTACTTTTGGGTTTTCTCCCCTCCCTGTATCCCTTTTTAGGCAGAGTCCTCCTCCTCCCCGTCACCAAACTCTCTGCCCTGGCAGGCAAAGGGAAAGAGCTTGGGGTGATGGCAGGAGGTAGGGGAGTAGCTGGAGGATTTGGGGTAGATAGTAGAGAGCACCTGAAGTGGGGAGAGAGGGCAGGCATGAAGGGTGCAGAAAACGAGCACTGAGGAGCCTGAGGAGAATCCAACTGTGAAAAGGAACAACAAAAGAGGAGGAAAAAAGTGATCAGCCATAAGGGAAACCTATACTGGAGAGAATATTTCATCAATTATTGCTCAGGGAGGAATTTCCCCAGCACAGAGTGAAATTGGACCACGTGTAATGAGGAGCAGCTCATGCGTGGTGGCCAGCAAGGCTGTCCCAACCAGCAGTGGGGTGGTGAACACCTGCTGGCTGGCCACGATTTGTTCTCGTGCTCTATTAAATGGTATTTTAAATGTTTAGAGCAAGCCAATGAATCATTAAAGGTCACTGAGGGGCTTTTCACACTCTCAGCTGTATGTACCACATGGGGAAGAGCTCTGCTTTCACCTGACATATTCTTTCTCAAAAGGGTGGCATCAGTCCAATGCACAGTTGTGAGCTGCAGGATTTCTTCTTCAGTACCGATTCTTCCCTCAATGTTAGTGCATTTGCTCTTCTTAGCTCATTACCGGTATAATTTTCTGGTTGCTGGTGGTAGCTGGTTGGCTTTTTTTTTAATAATCCTAGGATGAAAAAAAGATACCGGTGGAAGCTGCTGTGCAGAAAGCAGCCAAGCACAAAAGGGATAAAAATGGCATCTCTTCCTGGTGGCAGGGAGTTTCATTGTGATTCATTGTGTCACTGCTGGGCTTACTGTTCTCTGCTGGTTTTTTTAACTGCTGCAGGCAAAAGCCAGATCAATCTGTTTTAGGTGTTTGTTTTGTTGTCAGTATTCTGTGCTCTGTCAGTTGCAAAGGCAGGGGATGCTCACCCAGAGACAAACAGATGATGGTAATTTATGGTGTGCCAGATGGGGTGTGTGATTCAATGCTGAGTGAAACTGCTAACTAGAAAGGCCACCAAACAACACAGTACCTACATTTTCCATATGATTACGGTCTGTCAGGTCTCTGCCAGCCACAGATGTCCACAAGCATGATATCACTCACATTTTGGAGCACTCTTCTGCCCAAAGATGTACTATTTTACACCTGAGCATTTCTTGGATACCAGCACATGTGCTATCTGCCTGACTGAAACATGGGGAAAATCCAGCAGGATTTTGCTGCATGTGAAAAACATTTCCTTTTTTTCTCCTCAGACTTACAGCTGAATAGGACAAATTAAATTTCAGTCGTAGTTGCAGGAATTTATTAAATTAAAAATTGCCCCTCACCTTTAAAATACCTAAAAATTTTGGTAAATTTTTTTTAACAACGTAATCCTACAATGTAAAAGTCAATCTGACTTCCATCTAATATAGATAATGGACTTGGTTTGCGCATCAGTATGTCATCATACAAGAACATGCCCACTGTTACAGAGAGACTGTGACCAGCTAGTACTTGTGGAAAACTAAGGCATCTATGCCCAAGGGGTTGGAGTCAATGTCCAGCCATCATCTGAATCCTGCAAAAGGCTGATCGCATTGGCATGCCCTGAAATTAAAGATGTTACCTCCCTGGTAGGGACCAATCCTCAAGTTCTTCCACTGTTATGCTTGAATGACCATATGACATTCTGTGCTGAAACTGGCTCTTACTCCAGCATCCCTTTACAGAATCACAGAATCACAGAATAACCATGTTGGAAGAGACCCACTGGATCGTCAAGTCCAACCATTCCCACCAATCCCTAAATCATGCTCCTAAGCACCTCATCCACCCTCATCTTAAACACCCCCAGGGACGGTGACTCAACCACCTCCCTTGGCAGACCGTTCCAATGCCTAACCACCCATTCCGTGAAGAATTTTTTCCTAATCTCAAGCCTAAATCTCCCCTGGCGGAGCTTGAGGCCATTCCCTCTCGTCCTGTCCCCTGTCACTTGGGAGAAGAGGCCAGCACCCTCCTCTCCACAACCTCCCTTCAGGTAGTTGTAGAGAGCAATAAGGTCTCCCCTCAGCCTCCTCTTCTCCAGGCTGAACAACCCCAGCTCTCTCAGTCGCTCCTCATAAGATTTGTTCTCCAGCCCCTTCACCAGCTTTGTTGCTCTTCTCTGCACTCGCTCCAGAGCCACAACATCCTTCTTGTGGTGAGGGGCCCAGAACTGAACACAGTACTCGAGGTGCGGTCTCACCAGTGCCGAGTACAGAGGGAGAATAATCTCCCTGGAACTGCTGGTCACGCCGTTCCTGATACAAGCCAAGATGCCATTGGCCTTCTTGGCCACCTGGGCACACTGCTGGCTCATGTTCAGTCGGTTGTCAACCAACACCCCCAGGTCCTTCTCCTCCAGGCAGCTTTCCAGCCAGGTTTCTCCTAGTTTGTACTTCTGCTTAGGATTGTTGTGCCCCAAGTGCAGGACCCGGCATTTGGCCTTGTTAAACCTCCTGCCGTTGGTCTCAGCCCAGCAGTCCAGCCTGTTCAGGTCCTTTTGCAGAGCTTCCCTACCCTCCAGCAGATCCACACTTCCACCCAGCTTGGTGTCATCCTCAAACTTGCTAAGGGAGGACTCAATGCCTTCATCCAGGTCATTGATAAAGACATTGAACAGGACTGGAAGACATTAAACAGGACTGGAACATGTGGTGCCTCCAAGACAGCAATGGAAATGGGTCTGACCCTTGCATATGTTTGAGTTGTGTCTGGGGTTTCCATCAAGAATGAAATACTTCCAGACCTGTCAATAGGGACATTGTGCCACTTGCTGTGATTGTCCATGAAGATACTTGCCATGTGTCCCATGATGCTGGAATGACAGTATGACCAAACACTGACTACCTTTCTTTATCATGGTAACAGTCCCTTTGTGTGATGGTCATTAAAATTTATTAGTTGTATTACTGATGTAAGGAAAGGCAGAGGAGGAGGCGGGGTAGCCCTCTATGTTAGAGAGGGCTTTGATACCCTCGAGCTGGACTACGGTCAGGATGGGACTGAGTGCCTGTGGGTGAAAATCAGAGGAGCCCATGGGCAGGAAGGGATTGTGATGGAAGTCTGCTATAGACCACCCAGCCAAGAAGAAGCAGCTGATGAGCTCTTCTACAAACAACTGAGTGTAGTCTCAAAATCGCTACCTCTAGTCCTTGTGGGAGACTTCAGTTTCCCAGATATAGGCTGGGAGTACAATACAGCAGAAAGGAAGCAGTCCCGGAGGTTCCTGGAGTGTGTGGAAGACAATTTCCTCACACAGCTGGTGAGCGAACCGACAAGGGACGGTGCCCTCCTGGACCTGCTGTTTGTGAACAGAGAAGGACTGGTGGGGGATGTGGAGGTTGGAGGACGCTTGGGGCAAAGCGGTCATGAGATGCTAGAGTTCTCGGTGCAGGGTGAGATGAAGAAGGTGGAGGTTAGGAGAACAGTGGCCCTCAACTTTCAGAGAGCAGACTTTGGGCTGTTCAGAAGGCTGGTCGGAAAAGTCCCGTGGGAGGCGCTCCTTGAAGGCAAAGGTGTCCATGAGGGCTGGGCGCTCTTCAAGAAGGAACTCCTAGCAGCTCAGGAGAAAGCTGTCCCCAAGTTCCGGAAAAGTAGCCGGCGGGGTAAGAAACCAGCATGGTTGAGTAGGGAGGTCCTGAGAGACATCGATAGGAAGAGGAGGGTCTACGACCTCTGGAGGAAGGGGCAGGCATCCTGGGTGGAATATAGGGAGGAAGCGAGATTGTGCAGGGAAAAAATCAGGAGGGCTAAGGCCCAACTAGAAATGCGATTGGCCAAGTCTGTGAAAGACAACAAAAAGTCTTTCTACAAATACATCAACAGCAAAAGGAGGGCTAGGGAGAATCTCCAGTCCCTAGTAGATGCAGAGGGAACAAGAGTAACAGAGGACGAAGACAAGGCTGAAGTGCTCAATGCCTACTTTGCCTCAGTCTTTAACAGTAAGGAAAGTTGTTCCCTCTGTGCACAACCCCAAGGGTTGGAAGAGAAGTATGAGATTCCCAAGGTCCAAGAGGAGGTGGTTAGAGACTTGCTTGCCCAGCTAGACGCCCACAAGTCTATGGGGCTGGATGGAGTCCACCCAAGAGTTTTGAGGGAACTGGCGGATGTGCTGGCCAAACCCCTTTCCATCATCTTCCAGCAGTCCTGGATGACTGGGGAGGTTCCGCTGGACTGGAGGCTGGCTGATGTCGTGTCCATCTATAAGAAGGGACGCAGGGAGGATCCAGGGAACTACAGGCCTGTCAGTCTGACCTCGGTACCGGGGAAAGTCATGGAGCGGGTGATCTTGAGTGCTATCAAGAAGCACTTGCAAGAGAACCCGATGATCAGGCCCAGTCAACATGGGTTCATGAAAGGCAGGTCTTGCCAGAGTAATCTGATCACCTTCTATGTCCGAGTGACTAAACTCTTGGACGAGGGAAAGGCTGTGGATGTATCTTCCTGGACTTTAGTAAAGCCTTTGACACAGTTTCTTATAGCATTCTGCTTCGGAAACTGTCGGCCTCTGGCCTGGACGGGTGCACACTCTCCTGAGTGAAAAACTGGTTGAATGACCGGGCCCAGAGGCTGGTGGTAAATGGAGTTAAATCCAGCTGGAGGCCAGTGACAAGTGGGGTTCCCCAGGGCTCAGTCCTGGGTCCAGTCCTGTTTAATGTCTTTATCAATGACCTGGATGAAGGCATTGAGTGCACCCTTAGCAAGTTTGCAGATGACACCAAGCTGGGTGGAAGTGTGGATCTGCTGGAGGGTCGGGAGGCTCTGCAAAGGGACCTGAACAGGCTGGACTGCTGGGCTGAGACCAATGGCATGAGGTTTAACAAGGCCAAATGCCGGGTCCTGCACTTGGGGCACAACAACCCTAAGCAGAGGTACAAACTAGGAGAAACCTGGCTGGAAAGCTGCCTGGAGGAGAAGGACCTGGGCGTGCTGGTTGACAACCGACTGAACATGAGCCAGCAGTGTGCCCAGGTGGCCAAGAAGGCCAATGGCATCTTGGCTTGTATCAGGAACGGCGTGACCAGCAGTTCCAGGGAGATTATTCTCCCTCTGTACTCGGCACTGGTGAGACCGCACCTCGAGTACTGTGTTCAGTTCTGGGCCCCTCACCACAAGAAGGATGTTGAGGCTCTGGAGCGAGTCCAGAGAAGAGCAACAAAGCTGGTGAAGGGGCTGGAGAACAAATCTTATGAGGAGCGGCTGAGAGAGCTGGGGTTGTTTAGCCTGGAGAAGAGGAGGCTGAGGGGAGACCTTATTACTCTCTACAACTACCTGAAGGGAGGTTGTGGAGAGGAGGGAGCTGGCCTCTTCTCCCAAGTGACAGGGGACAGGACGAGAGGGAATGGCCTCAAGCTCCGCCAGGGGAGATTTAGGCTTGAGATTAGGAAAAAATTCTTCACGGAATGGGTGGTTAGGCATTGGAACGGTCTGCCCAGGGAGGTGGTTGAGTCCCCGTCCCTGGAGGTGTTTAAGATGAGGGTGGATGAGGTACTTAGGAGCATGATTTAGGGATTGGTGGGAATGGTTGGACTCGACGATCCAGTGGGTCTCTTCCAACCTGGTTATTCTGTTATTCTGTGATTCTGTGATTCTGTGTGATTCTGTGATTCTGTGAAGTCTGCAGCTTAGGCTTGTTGCTGTGGTTTTAATTAACCGCCTATACTCACAGCTCTATTGAAAGCTCTGAGATTCATCTTGGGACCTTAAACGGAAAGACATGATACACCAGTGCAAGGTATTTATTTATTCTAATTTCTTTTTTCATACACACTGCAAAAATTCAGATTTTAAACCCATTACTGGGCTGTGAAAGGAGAAAAGGAAACCTGTGGCTCCCTCCTTGTGGCCTCACCTCTGGCCTTCTCATGGCTCTTCAGTTATACCATAAAATCACTCCACTGCTTAGTCTTGATGCTTACAACATTCCTGTGATAAGATTCCTTTTGCAGACATGTTTATCTCTGGAATTACTTTGTCTTCCCAATCTCAGTTTGTATACACAGATTCTGATCCAGAAGACGATTCAAATCCATGGGAATCTTTGCTTTGAACAAATTTCTGGTCAAGGTTATATCTATGGTGGCCCAATTATAACAAATTTGGGGCAGGAAAGACTTTATGTCATGTGCTCATGTCATTCTGAGTGTGATGATACAATAAAGTACAAACTGGGAAACTTAACTGGCACAACAACAGGAATAGCAATAGATACACTAAGAGCAAATTATGGGTAAAAAAAAATGCTGAAAAATGGTATTTTCTGCTTCCAGTCCTCTTGAACCTCTGTGGAAATCAAAACATTGCTCTCAAATAGTGGCTGTGGGTTTGTTTCCGATTCTTCTACACCCCTGGTTTCAAAAGTAAGACTCTTCTTTCTTCCTAAGGAATATAATTCATATTTCCTGGGGATTCTTACTCTATTTTTCTCCATCTTCTTCTACCCATCTCCATTGATTTAATCTGACAGTATTTATTATGCAGCAAAATACTCTCAACTTCATATTTTGTCCTCCTGCCCACAAACCTTGCCTTCCATTGTCTGTAAGTATTCCCTTGTCTCCACTGACATGAAGGCTGTTGCGGAACCACGTCTTGCTGACTTGCTCCTTTAGCTGTTTCTTTCTTTTTCTGTGGTTTCACGAGGGCTCCTTTGTGTGAGAGAAAATGCTTAGCAGGAAGGTTAACACAAGCCAAGGATAAGGGCTGTTCCCTGATGCATCACCTCAGCTCAGCTGCTGACAGCTACCTGTACTGAAGAAAGGGAAAGGAACACTGGTTTTGCCCTTTCTTTGCCTGCTGATCCTTTGCTTGTAGTCTCACCTGATATTACCTGATACACCCTGCAACACTAGGATAAAAGAGAAAATGGCTCTTTCTCAGCTTAGGAGGAAACTAGCAAAAAAAATTTTTGTTCCAGAGAGCTGTGTGGAACTACCACAGAAGAAGAAGATGATGAGACACTGAGGAATGACCTAGTTTTCCAGGCAGTGGCAGAGGTCACAGGGATGGGGGCTCCCGCAGTGCAGCCTCAGTGTCCTCACTGTATACACCATAGTGGGATTCTGGTTGAGTACAGCTCCTGGAGACAATCCATCCTCCTGTCCATCTGCCTGGGTAGATGTGAGGAGTAGCGGCAGCAATGTGATGTTGAGGTCTCAGAATTCTCAAAGCCTCCTTTTCACCACAGGAAGGAACTTGCGCTGTGTCCTTTCAAAGCACATGAAAACAGCAGAAGGGAGAAGAAAAGCTTCTCCTGGTAGCTGGTTGTGGCATCCTGACCTTTCCAAACCTAGAGATGTGGACTTTGGGCTGGTAAGACTGCATGATTATAGTGATACTTTGCTTTAGAGATGCTGCTTCCTATCATATATCATCTAATGACAAAGCAGTCTCAGATCTGTTCCTGGTCCGCTTTCAGTGATAGACAGTATTATCATCACCAAGTGGTAATATTGGGACAAAAATCTTTTCCCACAGTAGCTATTAGAACTAGAAAACAGTGGATCCACTATTGTTTGAGTACCTGACACTTCAAGAAGGCACAAACTGTAGTCGAGCGTGGGAGCACCAAAGCAACCTTCCCTTTCATACTGTTCATCTGTCTCTACATTTGAGTGCTGCCGTTAAAATGCAGCATCTATGAATGGCTGTGATATTCTTCAGTATCTGATATTCTTACAAAATGTCATTTTGCTCACTGACATAGACATTTTAAAAAGAATTGTGCCCCAAATCTTATCCTTTCTCAATAACAACCACAGTAATTTTGTGTATTTGTAGTGTTTATATTAAACTTACTACAGGCAAATTATGGAGGCTTGGGGAGTTATATTTGCATCGATCTAAAACGTCTTCTTAAGTATTATGCTTTTTTTTAAGATTCTACTTTAGTATCTGACTGCAGAAATATGGCCCTTTATTACCTAATAAAAATACTTAATACAATCTAATTGGTAGAGGGTGCCAAAATCCAGTCCATGAGCTGCAGTAAGAATCCACACAGGAGCTCTCACTGCCTTCATGAGGGAGGCATATAAAGATGAAGAGAAAGTTCTTTCTTGTTATGGTGGCTGGAGGTAGGATCATCTCATCTAATTACAACTGTACATGGTACAAGCATTTACAATGAAACAAGTCAGCCTAGGTTTATTTCAGAGTCAATCAAGAGAAGCAGGTATTTTCAAGAAGTGATTCACTTTGTAGCCATCTATTTTAGGACTAAATGATTTGCCCCTTCCCCCTAGAAGTACTTATTTCTGTGTGTTGACTGTAAAGAGCAATGAAGGTACCAGCTGAAAGGTAAATGCCTACGTTGCAGGTTTTTGCTTTCAGCCAAATGAATCAGTGGATGTTTAGATTTTATCTTTATTTCGTATTGGCTCAGACCTTCACATTATAGTAATAGGTGTTTTGGGGGCAATATGCTTACACCAAGGACTCTTCTGTTTCTGTCCATTTAATCTCTGCCTTCTGTATCCTTTTTTTCATTTATCTTTTCTGTTCTCTGTCTTTCTACGTCTCTTCTTTTTCTTGGAAGCAATTTACAATCCTTTCTTATTTTACTTCCTGAAATTATTTTAAATGAAATAACTCATGCAAGTCTTTAAAATGTTATTAAGACTTTAAAGGTGGTATGCAGGTAAGAGTAAAGAGAAGCAGGGGCGTTCATAACTCTAAGAACTCCTGTGTTGTTCAGATTTCAAGATTATCTTCAAAGCCAGAAGGGATGGAAATACGTATTGCAAAATAAAAGCTTAAACTGTTCAGAACCTGAATGACTCCTTTACATTACACTAAATGTAAAGCATTCCAGGGAAGAGGTACTTGGTGTGTTTCCTTGATAATATGAATATTCGTAGTTGTTGAACAGCACATTTTACTCTTGCATTTTTACAGTTTCGATACTTTAGGTACATTTACCCTTTGTTGATCTGACTGTGAGGTTACTTCTTAACCTTGATGAAAATCCTGGAAGTTTACTCTGGACATGGATTTTAGCTGCTTTTTGCTTAAAGGGGACATATGCTTTTAAACTCTATTGATATAAGCCACATCATGTCTTGCATCTTTAAGGGTGCTGGATGGCCAGCTGGAAGGTGCTGGGGCAGGCATGGGTGGGCTTTCACCTCAGGAGCTCCATGAAAGCAGAAATAGCTCTACCTCTCCAACTAAGACTTGACTCCAAAGCGTATCCTGAGCCCAGGTCTGTGATGCTGAGATAAGTGGTGGCGCTCCATGACATTTTGGGAGAGGCATCTTCTCTCTCCACCACCTCTACTCACTTCTCCAGGACTGAAGATGACTATGGTTGCCCCTGACATTTTTCTTGCAAGCATAGCGGCTTGTTGCTTTTCTCATTTCCACCAAGATTATGCAAAACATCCATAGCTTTAAGTTGTTTATCACCTCACCTTTTAAAATCTTGTTGCTTTCATGTTTATGGCTCAGCTGTTCCCACTAGAGCCTGATTTCCCTTCTGTTTAGTCATCTGTGTTTTCTTATCCAGAAAAACATACTCCAACCTCATAAATTTTAGTTCTCTAAAATAATGAAACAGTTATTAGTGTTGTCTTCCGTGTAGACCCTTATGCATGTATTATGCACATTGCCCTCTCATCAACAGTAAAAGAACTTAAAAGGTTTCAGAAGAAGAAATGAAGAACACAAATCCTGTGTCCCTTTCTAAATAACATTCTCTTTTTAAGTAAAAAAAAAAAAGGAATAAGGAAGAGTGTAAGCATTGTAATGTTGATCGAAGTTTACTGCAACCCAGTTCTTTCCCAGAATTTGCTACCAAAGTTACATTTTAGACTGTGAAATTTCTTAAAGTGGAACTATAAACAGCTACTCACCTTCTTGTTGAGCCCATGAAAGATGATGGGTTGTTTACAGGAAGTAGAGATTTACTTGGAGTGACTTCTTGTTTCATGTAAAGTCAGAATCTGGCAAGTTCCAGTAAAATACAAAGAAGACATGACAAGTTAACTCTAGTTTGGCAAGTTTTAATTGGCAGAATTTTCTCTTTTGATAAGTCATATATTTATACTTGAATCCTTTACCTATATGCTTGTAATTTTTTCCTCTTAACACCAAATCTGTCTCTCTGCCTGTCCCTAGCACCTGGATTTCTAATCTACCAAAGCTGAATCTTCACTCAGTGCAGAGACTCCTCACAAGACCTTTCACACGACTTAAAATCCGATTACCCAGTTGCACCTTTCAAACTCACCCTGGCCAGATCAGCAACTAAGCATGGAAAACTATGATCCCCCACATCTCCTTCCTGCCCAGGAAAAAGAGAAAAGGAAATGAGAAAGAGACTTGTGGGCTGAAAACTAGAACAACTTTAATGAAATAATAATAATAAGGAAAATACTATTAATAAGACAGTAATAAAATGGATATAAAACATGGAATTGAACCCCTCTATTACTATGTGATACAACTGGTGCTGCAGAGCAAACACAGGGAAAGATCCCAAGCTGGACTCAGAGGCAGATGGGAGATGGACTCAGGAACTGCATTCAGTGATGCATAGATCCAGGACCACACGCAAAAGGTCTGTGGATGAGGTCTGTATTAGACTCCAGCCATTGAAGAAGAGAGCTCGATCCGCCTAATCCCTCAGTTTTATAAAGAACATGATGTACGTGGAATGGAATACCCTGCTAGTCAGTTTTAGATCACCTGTCCTGCCCACTGCTCCCTACAGGTGCGACTCTTTTTCACTCCTTGCACTTACAGCATACTACCAACTTCAAAGAAATCTTGGTTTCCATAGAAATAAAGACAAATAATGGCCTTTCGGCAGACCAATGCCCTGCTACTTTGGGGATAATAATAAATTCTAAGTGTTTTCACTTCTGAAGACACGTACCATCTGAAAATATGTAGTTAACTCTCAGAAAATGAAGTAACTTAGATGAGACTTCTCTGAAAAGTTAGAAAAATTATTCTGCTTTAGCTCAAACCAGAACATCTCGAAAATTCTTCTCTTCCTAGATACTTCCCAGGTGTTCAGATTATGATGAAATTGCTTTGCTTGATAACAACAGGTACACTTGCCTTACTAAAATAGGAGAATAAGTCCTTTTGCTTCTGCTTTATGCATCTGTACACTTGTACATGTTTGAATTGAAATATTTCTGCTTTTGATATTTCATGAGCTATATGTGGACTTCTTAAATAAATAAAGGGGAGAAGAACAGAACAGGAGAAGATGAGAAAGAAGAAGAGAACAAAGAATTTTGAAACTTAACATATTTAACAAGTACTAGTGGCAGTAGACAGAGGGGAAGCTACCACATACCATAGTTTCCATTACTTATTTTTTGATTTCTTTAAAAAAGTTGTTTATTTAGGAACTTGTTGGTTACACTAGTTTTAGAACAGCTCACGTTCTTGATTTTCATACAAATAGCAATAAAATCATTGTTTCTTACTTATGTCTCTAATTTGTCTTAATGTGATTTCATATTTTTCTCTTTCTTTTTCAAATCTTGTCTGCATTAAAACATTTTAATGCTTTTGTGGTAAGCAAAAATTCATTTCTGCTGTATGATGAACTGCATGAGTTAACACTGCGGTGGCATGAACCTCTTCCCACTTTTCACCTGCAGAGAGGTCGAAGTGCTTCTCAAGATCTGGGCAAGTGTTGAGCATTTGAGGTAATATGGATGTTCTTAATGTTTACCTTCTGCTTTCTGCTGCAATCCATTTTCATTTCATTGCATTTGTATCCAACCAAGAAAGAAATTGCTTTTTAACATTCTTGACACTTTGGTAATGTTGAGTCACATAAAGCATTAAGTTGTTATCAGAGGATGGAAAATGTGACACTACGCGCAGACAAACCACGTGCATGATAAAAAACTCATCAACTTGAGATGATACAGCAGGCATAAATTTCACTTCATGGTAGAAACAGGGTACTATATTTTCTGGGAGCTTTGTACTGTGCACAGACTAGTACTAAAAATGGCTCAAAGCACCTATATTAGCACTTTCACCTTCTCTGAATCAAATTCTTATTGCTTTACCGAGGTATTTTTCACTTCTGTGATTTAGCTTTAGATAAACTTATTATTGAAGAATGAAGTGAAACCCTAATTTTATAGAAAACTTCACAAGTGACCTGAACTACAGTGTTAACTCTCTTCATAAGCCACTGCAGTGAGAGCTTAGATCTACTTTGTCTTTTTAAGAGCAATATTCCAAATGTCTGGTTTAGTTCTTGGATCCAATTGCAAACTATTGAGTACCACATTCTTAAGACTCAGTTCGATTGTTTTAGGCTAGTAATAGTCTTTTCGTTTAAAAAAATTTTGCACATTTCTATAAAGAGACCAGGTTTTAAAAACATTATTACGTTAGCAGCAAATGTTGGTAGTTAGAATTTATTTTGCATTGTTACAAACAGCTAAATTCCTATTATAGCAGTATGTACCTTGCCTGTGGATTTTTTTTTCTTGTAAGAGATTTTGAGACTGACTCGTAGAATCATAGAATAGTTAGGGTTCGAAGGGACCTTAAAGATCATCTAGTTCCCACCCTGCTACCATGTGCAGTGACATCCCAATAGATGAGGTTACAGAAGGACCCATCCAACCTAGATTCACACAGAGGCTGATTCAGAGAAGTCCTGAGGACTTCCTGCAAGGTGCTGAGCACCCCAGTTGGTATTAGTAGGGATGAGAACTCCTGGATTTGGCCCGCAGTGTCTGTAAATCCACTATGAAATCCTGATTGTTTGTTCAGGCTTATTCACATTGCAGGCATTTGTTCTGTAATTGCTTGCAAATCGCCTTGAGAAGTTTGGAATGGAACATGCTACAAAAGTGAAATATCGTTGTTACGACAAACACGTTGCAACCTCCCCTTGGATATGCAATTCCCCCACACTTGCCTTTCTTTGTCATCTCTTTTTGCATAAAATATGTTGACATGAAAAAGGACTTGAGAATCAATTATGAATTTTTAATAGAGGAAGGAGACTCGGCTTCTTTCCCTAAATTTTCCTTTTTTTTGTTTGTTTGTCTTCCCTCTCCTTCCCTCCCAACAGAACATTTTAGACAGGGTGTGACTCAAATGCTGAAGCTGAAATTACATACACATGTAGATTTGTTTACAGTTGTGTTACCATTATAAAACATTTTTATTCAAATACCCTCAGTGCGCAGCTTCTCCATTAGCATTCACACTACTTTCTGCATAGAAATATTCCTCTGGGACCTGATGATCTGTTTTGCAAAGAGCACAAAAAACCTTGGAATACAAAATAGTGGTATCCCAATACTAAGTGACATCAGCAAGAGTGACAGTTCTTTAAGTAGCACAAGTGCTCATATTTGAAAGCTGTATTCCTTCACCAAAACAAAGTGACAGGAACTAAATGACGAGGAAATAATTTATCTTGGTATTTACCTGCAGCCTTGTTCTAAGGAGCAAAGTGAAAGTGAAGAATGAGGCTAAAAGAGCAATTAAGTTTTCAAGGACTAAAGACACAAGAGAAAAACAGAAGTAACTGAAAAGTGGATTCTGAACTGATGCTAAGACTTAAATCACCATGTTTTGCAACTCCTGTAAGAATTTCTCAAGAATATTAGGATTGTTTTTTACAGAAGTACACACAACATCAGCAGGTGAGACAGCTGAACATCTGGAAAGGTTCCTGAACACTATTAAGTACTTAAACATGCTATGGGCCACTAAGCAGAGACAAACTGAAGTTCATTTTGAATATACGCCTAGTGAAAGAGGCCAGTACATTTGTACCAGCATTGTAAGGAGCTATGTACATTACATTTTCCTGCTTGCAGAAACTGCTTTCACAACAGGATCATTTACCATCTCTGGGTGAAACAGAGTAGATTTTATTATAATAGATTTTATCTAGAACCTCAATAGGATCTTTAATTTGGACAACATTTGGTCTGAGCCTGTTTTCAGTGAATAATATCCTGTAGGTAGATAAAGCAGATATTTTTTATTTGCTCTGGTACTATCTTAATGGTTTCTTATTATCTACATCTATAGACATGAGCATATTCTCACTCTCTTTCTCCTGTTGCTGAATCTATATGTAAGTAACTCCTCTTTATTCCTTTTTGAGCTTCACGGGAGCAAGGCAGCGCATATGATTTGTTAATCAGTTCTTCTATTACAGGATGCAAAGCAGCTTCCAAGACAAAGTATTCCCACTTGTTATATGGTATGAGGTCTCATTTTTAAACTACTCTTGGTAAAATGTTGTTGAATTTCTCCTCATTAAGTTAAAAAAGGAAAAGGTAATGTAATCAGGCAAGATGCCAGCGTGAGTTGATCTTAGGCCAGCTGGTTAAGAGTACATTAATGACAATGATTTACATTTTGGAATTTTTAAATTAGAAAACATCTGGTTGAGTGTGTCAATTCATGAATTGATGAACTGTAGTAAGAGGGTAATGTTAGTGGAAAGGACCAGCTTGGTCAGTTGACATTGAAGAAGATGCAGAACAACACTACCTACTACGCACACTAGTTTGGCCTCCTTCTGTAGAACCTGCTACCGCATCCCCAGCCAAGTCCCGGGTGAGCTAGTCAAGGAAACCCTCCTTATACAAGCTCTGCTGCATGTTGGTCATCTTCCAGACACTGTGCAGCACTTCTTGCTTGGCAAGGTACCCATTCATCAAGACAGGTTAAAACCTAGTAAAACCTAGTCAGTACATTTGTGACTACCTCAGTTCTTTTCCCAGGACTTACCTGCTAATTCCTTGCCTTTGCTTTCAGAGCTGCTTTATGCTTTCCTAGCCCATCCCAGGCCCAGTGAACACCTTAGGGCTGCCTGGAAACTATTATGTGCCATGCAAGAGACCACCAAGAGGTATTCCTACAAGCAAGCCAGAGCAGTGGGACCTGTGTGACACTCTGCTTCATGAGCACCAGCTCTGCGTCAGGAGATGAGGCAGTCCTAGCAGCCATTTCAGAAAATGTGAGAGTCTTGATTGAATTCAGCCTCTGTTCAGGACAAAAGAATGTCTTAGAGTCTTTGCTATCCTGGATTCTCATGGTGTATGAAGAGTGCAGGGAGCTGCTCCACAAGCGTAGAAAAATGTCTGTTCGAAGCACCACTGTAATGCAGAAGATGCTTGAAAGTGAATTGGCTTTACTCTCATATGTAACTACCACTCTGTTTTCTTTGGATTAGCCTGATAATGACAATATCCTTACAAAAACTGGAAGTCTGTCTGGGATAACTATGTTTGCAAGAGTGAAAACAAAGTGGCATCTGTAGGGAATTGTTCTTCCATGATATAATAGTGGCTTGAATAAGCCACGAGGAGTGCTGGGATGAGGTAGCTTTAGCCCATATAAAATGCCCACCAGCTTCTTTTTGATGTTTCAAACGAATTTGGATGGGGTTTAGAGGTATCTCTGAGGCAGAACTCATGGGCCTCTGCTACCTGCTGTCCTCAGGGTAAAATACTCAGGATACAGAAGTGCTGATCAAGAAAAGGTTTGATTCACCTCACCTGATGTTGAACTCAGTACGTCTGTCTCTCTATGCAAGACAAATGGAAATAAGAGGTTTTGAGTGCTGTGGTATATTTTTTTCTTTTACAATTAATGAATTTTCAAGTCTGAATGTTTAACCAGCTCTGTGTTCTTTCTAGACAGTTAGTTGAAGCTGCATTCCATCAGAAATTCTTTCTGAGATCCGCAGACTCAGTTTGACCTAAGTCAAACTCTCTTAGTCAAAGCACTGTTATTTGAGCATTCTTATATTCTTTCATCCCTTCAGCAGCTTCCTCCACTTTTTTTGGTATGAAATAGTGATGATGTCAATATAACATCTCTACGTCCACAGTGCTGACATGTTATTTCAATTCTCCTTTGACAAGCCAGTATAGTGAAATTATGAATGGATCTGATGCTGGCCGTTCATATTTCAAGCCAATTGAACCTGAATAAAGTTGTCTTGAAGTTAGATTAGGCAACAAGGAATTCCTGTTTCTGCTATTGATCTGCTAGGTAGTGTGAGACTTGTGAGACTTGAGGTATCAGTCACCCATGCTTTGCTTTTTTCAACCATGAAAACAAAACTCATGGAAGTGTGCTGAGAGTCACAGATTTAAGACATCTTACATGTAATAAGATGTTGCCTTCATTATGCAATATCTCATCTTACAGCATAAAATAAATTTATTACTTCTTCAGTAATGAAACATGTGACGTGATGAACTGAAACATAAACTGATTACTAGCACATCAGCTTTGGCCAGTGTGAATCTGCTGTATCTTGTCCATAATCTTTATTTCTGAGTAGCTGAAACATAAAATTGGTCTGTTCTTTGAGCCAATCGTAATTCAACAGATCATTAATGACAAATGGCAGAATGCCCCAGCCATCCTTCCAGGCAATACTCCAGATGGAAGTCATTGGATAAAGAACAGGAAGGTTTGGCAGAACGTGAGAAAAAAGAATAAATCTGCTACACATCAGTCATTTTGCCTGCTGCAATAAAGTAATTGTAATAGAATGTTGTCACGGGATAATGGTCTCCTGCTGCTTTAGAAATGCTTTGCAAAACAGATGTTTACTTTCTCTGTGGGAGACGTTGATCCCAGGACAACAATCTTTTCTATTAAAGGAAAATTAAGTACTTATAGGTTCAGCAGTACTATAAAAAGATCATTATAAAAAGCCATATAATGTAATAGGTGAAATGATATGAAATATATATATGATGTATGCAACTAATTCCTAAGTGGGATTAATTCAAATGCTTCTTCAGGAAGCTCTGCAGCTATCATTCTCTCAACAATTGCAGATGGGACAATGCAATGCACTATGATGAAGTTGTTTTTGTTATTTTAATCTTCCAAGGCTCTGTGAACTGCAGAAAAACAACATTTGTAAATAAAAATAATAACATCAAAACTCCAGCACATATTGCTTAGTTAATAACAAATATATAAAAATAAAGAACAAGTAACAATAAAGCAAGATGTCATAATTAATGGACATTAAAGACCATGTGTTTTCTGTCAAGGCTGAACTCAGCATTGCAAGTTTTGATTATTAGAACTAAGACAAAAATTTAAAAAACAGATAAAAAATTATAAAAAGTTTGTGCACTTCAAAATAATTTTCTTGGCAGAGCAATTATATACTCGAAATTGTAAATAAGTTAAAAATATTCAGAGTTTTCAATGAACTGTCTGCAATACATGCGGGACACAAGCATTGCACTTTGTTGTGCTATGAAAGGAAATTTACTTTTTGGTAAATTTTTGGTGAACCTTATACACTTTACAGCTATTTCTGCTATTCATCTACTACTGTGCCAACTGCAAATTTGAGCCAATGAGATATACAAAAGAAGAGCATTTGTTCACTTACGTGCTGTAACTGTCTACGTGCATGTGCTGTCAAAGGCATTTGACTGTCAGATGAAGTAATCTCTGTGGTATTTAGCTTTTGCCAAAGTTGTAGCTTGATCAGGAGGAATAAAATGAGAATAATTAACCAGAGACAGAATGAGTTGTTGGCTCACTAAACTCACCTTCAGGAACTGCATCATCTTGGTCTTCAGCTGTCCATTTCTATTTAGCTCAAGACATCTTGTGATGGTCTTTGGTACTTTTCCAGCTGGTGCCTCTATCCAATACATTGTATTTTATATCATGAATCCCAGAGTTGTAGCATGCAGAATACCAACAACTTTGTGACTGGACCAGACAGGTATCAGGCTTTCTTCCACAGGTTTTAAAGGTCATAGCTGAGCAGAACAGCTAGTCAATAGTGACACTGAACCCGAGTTTTCTCGAAGCGCTGCTTCAGCTGGAGCAATAGAGGACTTGAAGTCCTAGTTGTACATTTTACTCTGAGTGGTGAGCTTCACCATCTAGACACAGAAGGAAAATGTCTTTTATATTAATGAGAAGAGTTGGTTTGGCATGTGAGTTTCTTCAGTTATAATGACCCTGACCTAAGGAATAGTCACTGAAGAAAAGAATTTCCCTTTCCATTTCAGGTCACCACATTACAGACAAAAAAGGGAATATGGACCATGACAGGCATGAAGAAAGTAATTTTTAATGCTGCAAGGATAACCCAAGGGTGCTAATGGTAAATTGCACTAGGAAGTGCTACTTTAAACTTTAAGAAAAAAAAGGAAACTGAAGACATAAAAAGTGTCACTTTTATCATCTTGGAACTATTTTTCCCTAGTGCTAAATAAAATGCAAATATGCCCACCAGCAAGTTGCTTACCCTACAGCTGAAGTACTGCACATGGAAGCAGTTGACACTTTGGAATTTTAGCAGTTTAAACTTATAAATATGTATTTGTATTTTCAACGCTAAACTAGGTAGCTTTTACCCAGTTGTCACTGTCACTGCATCAGCCAGGAAACCAGTAGACGTTTGCTTCACTGAGGACTGTACAATATGGTATACAAGGGAGAAGTAAGTTTAATGGAAAGTGAAGCATGTGAAGAAAGTTAACAACTTAACACAGAGCACTCCATGCTAGGGATAGTGTTTAGCACCAAAGGACACCTTCCAGAACCCATAAATACTGAATCTGTTCCATGGCAGGAGCTTAGCCTGAGGGTAGGCAGCGACTGTGCAGCAGGTCTCAAGGAATCTGTTAAAATGAGGATTCCTTTAGAGGGAAGAAGGAAAAAGCAGAGTAACTGTCTCGTCTCTTTGCACTCAGATACTGACGGATATTGTTATTCCCTAGAGGAAGAAAGAAAGAGGAGGAAAATGGATCTGGAGGTTCATGTGGGAATTAACCTTCAGCTGAAATCATGCCTGATTCGTACTCTGGGGTTGTTGAGGGTATCACCAGGATGAGAAAAAAAGAAAGTCTCTGCATCCCAAGTATAAGATTTAATAAGACAACAGAGGTAGTATGGACCACTCCAAATTTATTAATCATAGAATGATAGAGTAATCATCTTTTCAAGCCACAGGCTTCAAGCCCCAGAAATTTAAAAAGTATGGCAAGTCAGAAAAAGGTTCATTGCATCTCTTACTTCATATATACTTCTATGGAAAAAAAAAAAAAAGAAATAGAAACTGGGTGAGCCAAGAGAAACGGGGATGACTACACTGAAAGCCATGTCCTGGCAAGGGCTGTTGTGCTCTAGTTAAAGGCAGAATGCTCAGCCACAGACCTGTGCCCTTTCTGAAAGCAAACACACGATTTGTGCTATCCAGAGACATGCCTAAAATCTCCTTCATACCTCTGGAAATCTTCCCAGTCTCTCCAGTAGATTCTTGTTTGGGCTGCACTCAGACATTTAACTGGATAGACTTGTAAAACATACACTATAATAGAGGGGAAAGGTAGAGTAAAAGCAATTTTAAAATAATAGGATTTTAAAATGTTTTGTTTGAACAAAGACAAAATAATGACAAGCTGTCTTCCTTGATAGTAGGACACATCCCTACGGCTGAAATCACATTTCCTTGGAGCCTTTCTGCCTAGAAGGATAATGTGTTGTTATAACTATTACCATAAAACTGTCCATGATCATGGCAAGGAGGTTGGAAATAGTGATAGGACAGAGGGGGGCAGATAGGACAGTGTGTGTGGGAAGCTGGCTTTAAATTGGAAGGAAGAAGATTTAATCAGACATTAGGAAGAAATTCTTAATGAGGGTGGTGAGACACTGACACAGGTTGTCCAGGGGAGATGTGGCTGCCCCATCCCTGGAGGTGCTCAGGGCCAGGCAGCCTGGTCTGGTGTGAAGTATCCTTGCCCACGGCAGGGGGGTTGGAACTGGATGATCTTTAAGGTCACCCAAACCATTCTATGACCCTAAGAGTCTCAAGGTGTCTTTAAACTGACTGCAAGAGCAGGGCAAGCTAGGAAGGAGGCACAGAATCACAGAATCACAGAATAACCAGGTTGGAAGAGACCCACTGGATTGTTGAGTCCAACCATTCCCACCCATCCCTAAATCATGCCCCTAAGTACCTCATCCACCCTAACCTTAAACATCTTCAGGGAAGGGGAATCAACCACCTCCCTTGGCAGACTGTTCCAATGCCTAACCACCCATTCCGTGAAGAATTTTTTCCTAATCTCAAGCCTAAATCTCCCCTGGTGGAGCTTGAGGCCATTCCCTCTCGTCCTGTCCCCTGTCACTTGGGAGAAGAGCCCAGCTCCCTCCTCTCCACAACCTCCTCTCAGGTAGTTGTAGAGAGTAATAAGGTCTCCCCTCAGCCTCCTCTTCTCCAGGCTGAACAACCCCAGCTCTCTCAGCCGCTCCTCATAAGGCCTGTTCTCCAGCCCCTTCACCAGCTTCGTTGCTCTTCTCTGGACTCGCTCCAGAGCCTCAACACCCTTCTTGTGATGAGGGGCCCAGAACCTTAGAAATTAAGTATAGACAATTTATTTGTTGTTGTTGTTGTTGTATGTTTGTTTGAAACCGATTCCAGGCTCCCTCTCCGGAATTCCATCCCCACCAGCCGTCCCCGCAGGCTCCCGGCGCGGAGCTGTCCAGCACGGGCGGCGCCGCCCGCCGCTCCCGCGGTCCCGCTCGGGCCCGGAGGGGGCACCGGCCTCCCAATCTCCCCCTCCGCTCCGCACCGCTTGCCTCCAAAATCGAGGGGCGCTTTGCTCGCTCTACCTGCAAGCCGAGAGCGGCGGGAGAACGGGCTGCGCCCAGGAGCCGGGCAGCATCAACCCGCCCCTGGTGCGGGGAGCATCCCCACAGCACGGGGAATGTCAGCATCCCCCCAGCACAGGGAATGTCAGCATCCCTCCAGCACAGGGAATGTCAGCATCCCCCCAGCACAGGGAATGCCAGCATCCCCCCAGCACGGGGAATGCCAGCATCCCCCCAGCACAGGGAATGTCAGCATCCCCACAGCACGGGGAATGTCAGCATCCCCCCAGCACAGGGAATGTCAGCATCCCCCCAGCACAGGGAATGCCAGCATCCCCCCAGCACAGGGAATGCCAGCATCCCCCCAGCACAGGGAATGCCAGCATCCCCCCAGCACAGGGAATGTCAGCATCCCCCCAGCACAGGGAATGTCAGCATCCCCCCAGCACAGGGAATGTCAGCATCCCCCCACAGCACAGGGAATGTCAGCATCCCCCCAGCACAGGGAATGTCAGCATCCCCCCAGCACAGGGAATGTCAGCATCCCCCCAGCACGGGGAATGCCAGCATCCCCCCACAGCACAGGGAATGTCAGCATCCCCCCAGCACAGGGAATGTCAGCATCCCTCCAGCACGGGGAATGTCAGCATCCCTCCAGCACGGGGAGCATCAGTATCCCCCCAGCACGGGGAGCATCAGTATCCCCCCAGCACAGGGAATGTCAGCATCCCCCCAACACAGGGAATGTCACCATCCCTCCAGCACAGGGAATGTCAGCATCCCCCCAACACAGGGAATGTCAGCATCCCCGCAGTACAGGGAATGTCAGCATCCCCCCAGCACAGGGAATGTCAGCATTCCCCCAGAACAGGGAGTATCAGCATCTCCCCCATCCCTGGCGTGGGGAGGTAGCAGCATCTCCCCAGAACGGGGCAGTAGCATTATTACCCCGGTGTGGGGAGGTCTCAGCATCCCCCCGAGAGGCGGCTGCAAGCCGCGGGGCTGAGCGCGCCAGGCGGCGAGGGGAGGAGGCGGCGGCAGGAGGAGGAGGAGGAGGGAGAAAGGGCTCCGAACAACACGTGATTCCCGCGGAGCAGCGAGGGAGCCGGGGGAGGGGAGAGCGAGGGCGGGCGGCCGAGGCAGAGGAGGGCAGACGGCGCCGCCGCCGCCGCTTTAAAGCCTCCGGGGCTGAGGCGCGGAGCCGGGCAGCGCTGCCGCCGCATCCCGTGCGGGAGCATCCGCGGCCATGCGAGCCGCCCGCCCCCCGCGGGTCCCCGCAGCCCCGCGCTGAGCCGAGCCGAGCCGAGCCGAGCCGAGCCGAGCCGAGCCGAGCCGAGCCGAGCCGAGCCGAGCCGAGCCGAGCCGAGCGCCTCAGCATCGCGGCATCATGTCCCGGCGCAAGATCTCCTCGGAGTCCTTCAGCTCGCTGGGCTCGGACTGCCTGGAAACCAGCCCCGAGGAGGAGGGCGAGTGTCCCCTATCCCGCCTCTGCTGGAACGGCAGCCGGAGCCCCCCCGGCCACGCCGACATCCCCTTCGCCGGGGCTCGCCGGGCTCCGCGCCGCCGCCGGGTCAACCTGGACTCGCTGGGCGAGAGCATCCGCCGCCTGACGGCCCCCGCGGTGAGTGCCCCGGCCCCCCGAGCCGAGTCTGTGTCGGGGAGGGGGCGCTGACGCCCGTGAGCCTCTTCCCGGGGTGACACCGGAGCCCCCCCCCCCGCCCGCCCCCATCCCCGCATCCCCGCATCCCTCCGTGTCCGGTTGTTCAGCCCCGCAAAGCTGCGGGAGTTGGGATCGCGGTGATGGAAATCGGGTCAGGAGGCACAAAGGAGCGTAGCTGCCGCTTACCATTTCTGCCGTGCCCCGTTCTGAATGGAAAAAAAAAAAAAAAAGATGTAAAATCGCAAAGTGCTCATCACCAGCACCGTTTTCTAATGAAAAGTTACATCCATAAGGATGCACGGCATGCACGTTCTTCCTTCGGCATAAAGGAGAGGTGAACTTGTTGGATTTATAGGGCTTTTCCGTACTGAACAAGGTAAAAAAAAAAGTTTCTACTTTAGCGTTCTGAAATATTTCAGCAACAGATCTCCCTGTGCCTCCCAGAGGAGCTCACATTCCTCCAGTGATCCAATTGATCAGTTTCTATTCACTGTGCTTTGAAATCTGTGATTTATTTTTATCTGGATAGCTGCACCTGTAGCTGAGAGTCAATGAAGCACTGCACATGCTAAAATAAGGAGTGTATTTAGGTATTACTTGTAACACATGCTGGTATCGCTTTGTAAGACTGAAATCAATGGCTCGGGAGTTCTGGTATATTCACGTAAAATAGAAGGTTCTTATCCAGCCTCTCTGCTAGGATTGTATTACGCTCCCGTAAATACCTCAGTGACCATCCCTACATTTTCCTCATGAAGTTTGATCTGCAAATGAATACTTGTTCGGTGTCTAAGGTATTTCATCATGTTAAAGAATAAAATATAAATTGCAACAAGTAGTTTTAGTCCGTAAGAAAACTATATCTGCTATTGTGGCATTGGGTCATCTCCTTGCATATTGTGATCCAGCTTTGGAAAATACAGGTCTCATCAGCATCAGCTGTCAATTTGCTTCAGTTTTAATATAATCTTCTGTGGTTGGTGTTTCCTGTACTGGCTAGATAGGCGTAGATAAGCTGTTTAATGGGAGGACTTAGCATTGCATTACATAGTAGTTGTCCAGTTAAGACTTCTTTCCCACTGATTTTTTTCCCTTCTCCACTGAGAATCTGGTCTTGTAATGCTGGTGTTAATAGATGGTATCTCGGGTGACCTGTCTTGTTTTAGTACCAAAAAAAAAAAAAAAGAAGCTATTTAATTTGATACTAATACCCTGGTATAATTAGAGCATGAGTTACCCAAAATATTTGAAGTGTTCTGAAGTAGCTCAGTGCAGTATTTTTAAATAACCTGAGTATTTGTATTTGCCCAGCTTTGACTATTATCTCTTGTATGGAGTTGCTATAAAAGTTATACTTTTACAGATTGGAAGAACTGTTGAATTTGTTTTCAAAATAAACACATTCTTCAAATGAGGAGATGAGGGAAACTTGTATAGATCTTACAGTCCTCTTTCCTTTCTGCTCTCAGGGAAATTTCAGTTAAGAATGCCAAAATTTTTATATCCTGAAAAACAGCTTCCGTGGGAGATAATTATAACAACCCTTATTGCTGAAAAACTGTGTTCTTTTAAAATTTCAATGTGAAACGTATTGCTTAAATTTTCCTTTTTTATCTTGGCATTGTAACTAGTGCTTCACTCCCATCTTACGCATTTTGGCATAAATCATTGTGATTAACTCGAAAAGGTCAAGTTGTCACAATGCTGGTGTAGGAGAAGAACCAGGTCCCCTGTCTTTTCATTTTTCACTTAGAGAAAACACTGTTCAGGTGCATTGTTATTTTGGTGTGCTCTTTGCTTATTGAGAATCTGTCCTGTGATACTGAATATATGCCTTCTTGCAACAAGTTACCATATGTCTAACACATTGAATCTGATTATTTTCACACATCTGCTATTATAAATTAGAAATAACTGTAGTTAGAAGAAAAAAAACCAACTCACAACTTTGGTTATAACACTAGTGTCAAATGGGACTTATTCCCATTATTTGTAAAATTAAAAAGCAAGTCTTAAAGGTGCATTGACTTATGTTCTTTCTGAACATAAAGCTTTAATACTTTTACTATAGATGCAGATACATCTTCATTCCATAGTACTGTAGATGTGTGTCTTTGTTCGGTGTATAAACATATATATGTACTTACGAGTGTGTGTGAATGTATATACTACATAAATTGCCTGCAAGAGCTCGATGTTTTACTTTCCAACATGCATGCAGCAGCAGCAATTTGTCCCCGTCCTGGTGCTGACACTTCCAAAGTTAAAGGACGCTACAGGTTCCTGTTGTTCACCCTTAGCCCTAATATTGCACTTTCCTTCAGTGATATCTGGATTGAAATACTGAGAAAGATCTTTTTTGTGTGTTTTCACTGAGGAAAAAAAAATCTGTCTGTGTGTTTAATACTGCTGTGGCACGCAGAGAGATCTCTGGGTGATGTTTCAATGCCAGTAGCAGGGGCTACCGAGAGCTGCTCTGGCGATGTGGAGAGCCTTGAACTGAGCGGGAAGGAGCATCCAAGGGATGAAGGAGTTGAGCAAGCTCCATGGGACAGAGTGGTGACAAGGCTGTGCAAGCAAGGAGGTTGTGCAAGCAGCCTGGGTCTTATGAGTGATAAAACAAAAATGTGTACAAAAATATTAGTATGTCCTGTGCAACATATTCATGAGTTAGTACAGCTGTACAGTCAGTGGAAAGAGTAAAATGCACTAACAAAATTTTGGCTAGATTATAGTTTAAAGAAGTTATTGCATTTTGTATCACTTATAATCTTGGTCTGAAGTTTAGCTGAGTGTGACTTTGCACAAATATTACTTTGTGTGGATCTGTGGGAGAAAATTCAAGTGAACCGTTCTGTGTCGCAGTGTTTAATCCAACCTTTCGGCTTGCTCTGGGAGAACAGCTTCTAGCACTTTCCAGCACACATGATTTTCTAACTTCTCACTTGAATACAATTTCAGAGATTTTTCCTGCAGTTGTTGTATGAGAAGATGCAAGGGTCTGATCTTCAATCAGCCCAGGGACATTTTATATTCCTGTGCATTCTTAAAGGTCTCCTGCTATGTCTGCGTAGTTGATGGATGGACACTACTCATCTGGAAGTAGCTTACCCTCTATTTTTTAACAGCCAAAACTAGAAGGGTGATAGGGCTCACTGCCACCAAAATAGCTGCATATTTTGAACAAAATATGTGGCGACGAGGGAGATGAGTAGACCTCCACACATACCCCACCGTTTGCATTCATGAGTAAGGTGTTTGGGGAAGATCAGTGAAGTAGAGTGCACAGGGCAGGGAGGCAGAGCAGCGGCAATGCAAGAAGAGAGGCAGCTTTTTGTCACAGCTGCTCTAAGCAAACTAACTGTGCAGATGCTGAACATCAATGAGTTGTTGCCCTGTTGCCCCCCAAAGTACCATTTTGCTGAGTAAATCGGCACACGCCAGCAGGAGGGTTGAGGCTCTCGCATCGGCCAGACACGGCTCCACCCTGCAGATCAAAGAGTTGGGGAACTTCGCCCATTCAGGACTGTGCTCAGTGCCCAAGTGTGAAGATGACATTTAGTAAATAAACATTGCACACACTCAGCTCTTGTAACTCCTGTATTTCACCAAGCTATGGCCAAGAGTGCTCCATGCTTATTGCCCCTTGTTCAACTCTTCCCTCTCACAGCCTTTCAATTCTGTGATGTTCTCACACAGCCTGTAATTGTGTAGGCAGTTCCTATCCACTCTAACGTGCTCCTAAATCACATTCCTGACTGGGCAAATATGTTCCTTATGTCCTCCTTCATCTGAACTGCCATTAGAATGTCTTTGGTTAGGTACTCTAATAGAGAAACGTGGAGCTAGATCCAGCTGCTGTCAAAGCAAACAGGTGCCCTTCTTGCGGGGCTAGGTCCAGGTTTTTGGAGATACATAATAAAATGCTGGGAATATAGTAAGGACATTGATTTATGACCTTTTTTTTAGGAAATGCATTGCATAATTATATGAAACCTAACACACACACACAAAAAACCAAACCCGAGACTGTGCTTGTAACTCCTTCTATTTAACAAATTAAGAAAGTCAAATATGATCACGTTCAAAGTAGTTCCCTTCTGAGTTGACACACAGATGCATATGATACTGCCAACATTCAAAGCAATTCTGCAGATCATTTTCTGAAAGGCTGTTGAGGATCTCTTGTGAATTTTGCTTTCACATCTTCTGCCAACAAAAGATGGATTCCTTTGAGCACCGATTTGATCTTTGGACAGAGGGAGCCAGGTCTGGCGAGCAGAGTGGGTGCTCAGGCACAGTCATGCTGCTGCTAGCTAGAAAATGCATCACAGACAAAGTGTTGTGGGCTGGTGTGTTGTCTTGATGTTAACTTGCACACTGACATTTTCCAACTGAGGTTAAGAAAACATCTGTATTTGAACACACGTCCACTTGTACTGGGTGAAGCAATTGAGCTGAGCCTTGTCTCAACTATGACAAGTTAGAACATGTTCTATAAACATCTCTTTGTCTCTCCCCTCCCACTCTTGGTTCCCGAGCTATAGCGTTAGTCTTGTTTTTTCTGGTTTTTTTTTGTATTGGACCTCGTATGTACATCACGAGCAAATTTAATGACATATTTTGCTTCTGATTCCAGCTTGGTTGTTGTGCTCCATTTTAAAGTATGAATTTTACACCCACAATGATGTAAATTTTAATCAGTTAGAGCTAGAGGTGATGATACTATATACTATTCACTATCAACATAAATTTTTCTGCCTTTAAGAGCTCTGCTATGTACGAATGATATCCTGGCACCAGTGGACACAGTTTTATTCTTTAGAAATGGCATTTAGTGTCTTGATGAATTCCAATTCCTTGCAGCAATTTTCACATTTGCTCCAGTTCTATCTTGACTTATATCCAACACCAGACTGAAAATAGAATCAAATTCAGAAAAAAATATTGTCACTGATTTAAAAAGTCAAATACTCTGCTCCCAGTGAAGGGGCATGGACTGTGCTAAAGGAGCTGAGAGTGGTGGGGAGTACCTTCACGAGTAGACTGTGTACCCCCAAACGCTGTACTGATCTTTCTGGAAAGAGATTTAGAGTATGACGCAGCATTAAACTGACTTACTTTTCCATTTGGTTTTATTTTCTGAATGGCCTATGGAATGCGTCTCTTGAACTGTATACATTATTAAGTGAAATTCACTTCTGAATATACTTTTCTGTTCATTCGAAATTATTCCTGCTATTCTTTAAACCCAGTTGAAGACACGTTAAATTAAGAACATTTGTTTCCTACTTAAGTGAGGAATCTGCTACTGGCTGGCAAATAGCTTGAATTCAAAAATTGTCTTTTTGAATACAGCCTTTTTCCTGACAATGGGAGAAAAGTGAACCTAAAGACTGTTGTTTAGGGTATTACTTATGTCACAGAAAGGCTGAAACTTCAAATTGCTTAATTGCAAGTGAATCCCCCAGTGAGTGGAGGTGGGATTTTGATGGAGAAGTTGCAGTCTAACAGCTTAAATCAAACCTGACTCTATCATAAAGCTCTACAACTTATGCTTAAGGAATAACTACTCTTTTTAGGAGAATAACAAATTGTTGCCACTAACAGGAGAGGTGACGAGTTGATTTTTACATAAGATTTTGAAAAAATTTTGGACAAGTATTCTGAGCTCCTTCTGACTCACATGAACCCATCAGGTACATCTAAGCTCTGCTGTTATAGGAATAACTTCTGCCTGTCTTTCTGAATGAAGTAAGGTAATGCCAAATGGTATCCAGATCAGCAGTGTGATGGGCTGATTCACTTAATAGCCCAGGCTGGATAAGCTTTACATGAGTTAACATCATTCTCAAGAATGAGGATGTGAAGGAAAAAAAGCATGGAAATGGTGAAGAAAGGCACAACCACCGAGGAACTCCTGATTTCTAATTCCAACAGGCAAACGGGATTAATTTTTTTTATAGTATAAAATAAAAGTAGAAGTAAATCAGACTTTTGTGCAGTATCTTTCAACAGAGAGAAAACCCATTTATACACAAGGTCACTTGAGCAGCCTGTAGCCAGTCAATCTGCTATTTCATAGCATGGAACAGAGCTGTCTTAAACAGGAACCTTCTGGAAAAGCTTATTAATATGAGGATCACGGTGGGTTTTTGTCTGTCTTGTTTGTGAGTTTAACATCTCATACAAGGGAACTTCAGCCTCAACAAATAAAATATATATATTAAAAAAATCAGTTTCAGCAGCCAAGGGCTTGCGGCATTGTACTGACCTTGATGAAATTTTGTTTAGGGTGAGCCTGAATATTTGACATCTAGTGCTTAGATCAATCATAGTAATATAGTTGCTTTCTTAATGTTTATATAGTTCCAGACTAAATCTTGCCTTTCCTACAGTGCTTGGAAAAAAATGTGTCAGAATCATTCATACATTGCAGGTGTCTTTGCTGTATGGAAGGAGGGAGCATATCCCTGCTGGGGATCAGGCGCATCTATAGGCACATCTCCACTGCTGGCTGATGAACCAGAGTGTGGCAGCACCAGTGTTAATCCCACAAAATTGATCTCAGTTATTTTGCGCTTCTCTGCCTGTCCAGGTGTAAATCATAGAGAAGGGCATTGTAAAGTAGAAGGGAACGTTTTGATCTTTGATACATGACCCTTAGTAGCAGTGTGCAGGCCTGCCTACATCAAAATGAAGGTGAACGCCCTTCATTTGCAGCTGTCTGAGCAGAGACAGTTACCACTTCACAGCAGTCCAGTGAAACTTAAGAGTCTTAACACAGAGAAAGACCCTTTCTTTTCTTTTACCTCTTGTGCTAATGTTAAAGGCTGCTATAAAATGCTTTGACTAAGATAAATCATTCCATCTCATATGTAGATTCTTTCTAGATGTGTCTACTTGCTAACTCTCAAACTAAGTTTCAAAATGAAGGAAAAAAAACCTGTGGTTTGTCTATAGGTCTCAAAGGGATAAGCATCTTTGCAACTCCACATATGAAATAAAGTCCAGTTACACTGAGGAAATTTGGTTTGTTGTATCCCAGCAGAAGAAATTCCTTGAGAAGGACAGACATGTAAAGCCTTTCCTTTGATTTCCTATGTCCCAGAGTAGCACTGATGATTTTATGTAGTAGGTGTGAGTTGCATTAAAAGATTAACACGTGGCATTAAGGCTAGATGTCTATTGTATTCTCACCTAATTAATCCATTCTTTCTGCAGCACATAACAGACCTTCTATCCATTCCAGTCGTGGCTGAGGAACATTCATGAGGAACAACATGATCCCAGTCAGTATTGTAATGCATAGCACTCTGAGATATTTATCCTTCACTGTCAAGGAGTTAGACTAGATGATCTAATAGGCAATTTCCATCCATAATGTCTGTGATTCTTCTAGTTGAAAGGCAGCTGGGGTTGCAAGAGTTATGATTTCTAATTATTTTCTAGCTTTGCTTTATTTCTTCAGGGTGTTTGCATTATTATTGCCGTGAAATAGTATGGAGTAAAATTCTTAGTCTCCATGTAATATATATTGAATTAAGGCATTTTCTCCAATGTGCACAAGTATTTCTCTGTGAAGAGTACCTCAGTTTGCATGAGCTGAGAAGGAGAATGATCTCACGTGTAGTGCAAGGTGATGCGGAGCTCAGGCACTGCACCCTTGCCTGGCCCCATCCAGATCTTCAAGAGCTGTTGTTGGGCAGCTGGTCTTGCCTCCAGCTGTCAGTCATCCTACTCTGAGTCTCCAAGCAGTCCCCTCCTGGGGATTCTGCATCTTTCTGTCTTGGTATCAAATCTGGTGCTAGTCATAGAGGTCTGAAAGCAGTTGATGGTTTAGCACAAACTTCTGTAATCAGGAAGATGTTTTTCATGAAGAAAAAAAGTAAATTTTTAGCTCATATAGTGACAGAGAAAAAAAATGAGTGCACCCTAAAAGTCCAGAAGCTAGAGAGTAAAAATATCTGATTTTCCTGATTATCTTGTCAAAAACATTGTTAAATCCCCAGAGATATTTTTTTTTTAATTGCCAAATGATTGTTTATGTTGGAGCTCTGCTTCTCCATCTCTTATTTCTCTCTGTGCCCTATCATTCCATACTTCACTGACAGGGAAGGGGACAGGAAAAGGGTCCTGCCGATGCAGGACTCGCAAGGACTTTCCTTCTTTCCGCATCATCAGAAAGCTGTTGGATGCCATAGGAGCCTTCGTTTTCTTTTTCAGTTCTGCTTTTCCTTAGATGCGGCAATTTCAGTGCTTATCTCCCCACTCCTGGCATTTGGGAATGTTGATAAATGTTTGTCTTCAGCTGAAGCCTTGATTCTTTGTTTACAGCCTCTCTTACATCAATATTTTGGTGATCCGAAGGACAGGGAAAGAAGAGTTTTCTGCTGCTTTCATGATTATGGGGTAAATATTAAAAAACACACCCCAGACTGGATGTGAAAATAACTATTTTGACGTTTATTTCCTTCGGGATGAACCAAGCACACACCTACTTGTGTGCTTGGAGATCTGTAATCACCGATGCACAAAGATTGGACTCAAATTGATTCTGAAATAAGAAAAAAGCAATGCTTTTTATTAATGAACAATCATAAGCAGTGAAGCCAGCGATTAAAGTCTCACGCATCTGCTGAGTTAGTGATTGAATCCTACAAATCTGAGGTATGTGAAACTTTCAGCATCAAACTGCTGATTTGACTGAGGTCTGTGGGTGTTTGCTTCTCCTCTATGCAGAAGTGCGGATTCCTTTAGGAAGGACTTTGTGGCTCCCCAGGGCAGAAGAGTCTCAAGTAGTCCCCTAACCCGACTGACTTCCCCGGAGAAATTCTGATAACAGCAAAGTGGTTTCTAGCTGAGCTCATTATGCTCTTCAATGCTTCAACTTTCATGTTTAAAATTTTAAGCGCTTAAGTTTTTAAGAACATGCCTACTGAAGCACTTCGGAGGCTCAGCTAGGAGCCATTTAGCTTCTGCCAGGAAAAATCTTTGAAGCCTTTATAGGGTTAAGGAGAAACTGTGTGTCTGGCTGCTCTCTTGGCTTGGACCTCCCTCTTCCATACAGTCCCTTTCTGTTCTGTCTGGTTATCTTACGATGCAAAAGGAAAGGGGAAGAGAATTTGAAACTGCATTTATGTAAATCTAGACTGAGTCATCTGGTATACTGTATGCAGTTCTGTCACCTCAGGGTGGAGTTTGCCTGTACTTACTTAAACATTTATAAGATGTCTAAGTCTAAAGCAATCACTCAATGTCTTTTCTAGACAAAAGAAATAATTCAGTATTTCTGAAGACTGAGTCCTCGGGCATGTATTAGATGCCAACTGTAGGATGGAATAAATTACTTCGAGTGCCTACAGTTGGGCAGATGATCCCTACTGTTTATTTCCAAAGGTGTTGCAATCATATGGAAGAAATTTCAGAGGCAATAGAAAAAGGATAAGGATTAGACTAAAGTCTCTGTCCTCTGAGAAAATTGGAAAGATTATGCTTGCTTTGTCTTATGAAAGACATTTATAATAAGGGATGTAATTAAAGCAGAAGACCTCTCTCCTCTGTCTCTCAAACTAGACACAATGAAGTTAAAAGATGAGATAATTAATCTCAAAAAAATAAAGAAAAAAATCATACACAATGTTCAAACTGGAATTCGTTTTCCAAGGAAGGTGTCTGAGTTAAAAAACTTGGAATATTTCAAATTCATTTAGACAAATATCTTCATAAAGATTTTATTCCATTAGTCATAGAAGTGCTTTCAAAGCGCTATTGCTCCTCTAGTTTCCCATCTTCAACCAGTTTTGCACTTCTGGAGAGCAGGGTGAGACCCAGCAGGAAGGTCGATTTTCTCTGTGAGTGCATCGTGCAAAGAGCAGTGGCTGGTGGAGTCACAGTGGCTGCCGTGTCAGGGCTACCTGCTGCTGTGTGACACTAGGGTGCTCCAGGCGTAGCACTGAGGTGCCAGGTAGAAGAGTTGTAGTAGATAGTGAGCAGGCTGTACACAGCAGGGAGGATGGACAGATCTTTCCAGAGGCCCTGCTGAGCCAAGAACCTGAGCCCCGCGTGGCAAGGAAGGAGGGAAAAATACAGATTGAGGGTCAAGGGTGGAAGCTCCTCAGATGGAGGTGGCTGGATGTTTGTTACTTCTGACAACACAGCTAAGACCCCTTTTCTCCCTGTGGTTCAACAGTTACAGAGCAGGTTCAGTGCCCAGGGAAGAGGTGGGAGAGATGGCCTCCCTTGGGATGAGGCATCAGAGCCAGCTGAGCCTCAGCCCCTGGAGGCTTCAAGAAAAGAGGGGTCATAGGTAGCAGAGATTCTGTCCTGAGGAATTATGTGTGGGGTCAGGAGCAGAGGACAGATGAGCAGAGAGGCTATGGTGGTATGTTTGCAACACACCGGCCAGTCTAGAAGCTACGAAGCAACGAAGCTGGTGAAGGGGCTGGAGAACAGACCTTATGAGGAGCGACTGGGAGAGCTGGGGCTGTTTAGCCTGGAGAAGAGGAGGCTGAGGGGAGACCTTATTACTCTCTACAACTACCTGAAGGGAGATTGTGGAGAGGAGGGTGCTGGCCTCTTCTCCCAAGTGGCAGGGGACAGGACAAGAGGGAATGGCCTCAAGCTCCGCCAGGGGATATTTAGGCTTCAGATTAGGAAAAAGTTCTTCACGGAGAGGGTGGTTAGGCATTGGAATGGTCTGCCAAGGGAGGTGGTTGAGTCACCGTCCCTGGAGGTGTTTAAGGTTAGGGTGGATGAGGTACTTAGGGGCATGATTTAGGGATTGGTGGGAATGGTTGGACTCGACGATCCAGTGGGTCTCTTCCAACCTGGTTATTCTGTGATTCTGTAAGCAGAGGAAGCATTTAGACAGCTGGAGGAAGCCTGAAAACGGCAGAGCTTAGTGCTCATTGAGGACTTCAGCCAACACAAAATCCTCTAAAAGTCAAATAGATCTGAGCAGAAGCAATGCAGGAGATTTTTGGAGTGTACTGAAGATGGTTTTTAATGTAGGTGATCAATGAGCTGTCAAGGAGGGGGGATACTCTACTGGACCTGTTGCTTGGAAACAGGGAAGAACTGTTTGAAGGTATAAAGGCTGAGGGCAGTCCTGGCTAGAGTGATTATGAGATGCTGGAGTCCATAACACTGAGAGAAGTGGGAAGGAGAAATAAGTAGAATCACAGCCTCGCTCTTTAGGAGAGTAGATTTTGGCTGTCGTAGGTCTTCTTCGCAGGATCCAGGCACAAGTAGATGAGGTGCTAAGGGGCATGGTTTAGTGTTTGATAGGAATGGTTGGACTCGATGATCTTCCAACCTGGTTATTCTATGATTCTATGATTCTATGCAGAATGTTGAACAAGCCTGGAAGGAGGCCGGTGTGGATGAACAGGGACCTCAGGTTGTGGGGCAAATCCTTTTGGAAGCCTTTTCTTAGCACAAAAATAAAGGACAAGGCAGTGACTGTGCTAGCCTGGCCAAATTCCATCCCTTTAGCACCTTAATACATATTTATGCTCCTTACGAAGGATGGATTGTGCCTTACAATCCTGACTGACTTCTGTAATGAGATGACTGGCTCAGTGGATGAAGGGATGTTGCCTATCTTGACTTTAAGAAAGATTTGAAGAGGTCTCCTGTAGTGTCATTAGAGCCAAACTGGTGAGATACGGACTGCCAAAGTGTCTGATACAGTGGGTGGCTGATTGACTTAACTTTAGGGCTCAAATGTTGACCATCAGGGTCACTGGTTTGTTTAATTATGGCCACAGTTATGGAATTACATCTATAGCAAATTGACATTTACCAGTGGTTAAATGCAGCAAACTGAGAAGGTGGGGACAGTGGCTTTTGAACCATGCACAGTAAAATGCTGAAGTAATTCTTGTCAGATATGAAGAAAGAATTTGTGACTCCTCAGGTGAGTTTGCATACTGGCTATGAGCCCATTACACAGACACCTCTTCCTGTGTTTTAATTGTAAAGCATATTTTTTGTCTATACTTAATTTCTAAGATTCTGGGCCCCTCATCACAAGAAGGGTGTTGAGGCTCTGGAGCGAGTCCAGAGAAGAGCAACAAAGCTGGTGAAGGGGCTGGAGAACAGGCCTTGTGAGGAGCGGCTGAGAAAGCTGGGGGTGTTTAGCCTGGAGAAGAGGAGGCTGAGAGGAGACGTCATTGCTCGCTAGAACTACCTGAAAGGAGGTTGTGGAGAGGAGGGTGCTGGCCTCTTCTCCCAAGTGACAGGGGACAGGACGAGAGGGAATGGCCTCAAGCTCCGCCAGGGGAGATTTAGGCTGGACATCAGGAACAAATATTTCACAGAAAGGGTCATTGGGCACTGGCAGAGGCTGCCCAGGGAGGGGGTTGATTCCCCTTCCCTGGAGGTGTTTAAGGCACGGGTGGATGAGGTGCTGAGGGGCATGGTTTAGTGTTTGATAGGAATGGTTGGACACGATGATCCAGTGGGTCTTTTCCAACCTGGTTATTCTATGATTCTATGATAGGAGATGCCAGTAAAAAGGCATATGAGTTCATTGGATTGTGTAAAATTGTCTGACAATTTTAGGCACCTCATTTAGCTTTCAGAAGAGAGTTGACTGTGCATGGGGTATTCTTATTTCTTTCATCAGTGCAGGAGAAGGCATCTATTGATGAAATAAGCTGAAGACCCAAAGGTTACATGTATGGTTAAATCTTGAGGTATTTAGAAGGATTTTTCCTTGGGTTAGGAGTGCAGCATCTCTGAGTCAGGCATGAGAAAGGCCAAGACAGTCTGTGGAGGGTTGCACAGGTGTCATAAGCTGCATAACTTGAGAATATAAAATGTTATTATTCTTCTTCTGTGATACCAGACATTGCTGCTTTCCATACACTTGCTGTAAAAGCATTTTGAGAGAATCAGATGGGAGATTTAATTTAACAATCAGACATTTTTACCACTCTCCATTTCATGTCCAAGGTGATGCTGGTGGAGTACTAATGTTCTGTGTTTAGGCAGAGGGGCTGAAGGGAATGCCGTGTGGAGATGGCAGCTGTCTGGACCCCTTTGCTTCAAGGCTTTTTGCTAGAGTGGGAAAATACATCTTTTCTATACGTGAAGAATGGATTTTTTCTGCCTACTGAGCACAGGAAAGCTTCTGATTTTCGTGAGAACGTGCCATGAAATATTTTTGTAGCTCTTCAGGCCTAAGGACTTCAACACATGTTGTACCACTGAGAAGGAACCTCTTTGGTACAAATCAGTCATTTTGAAAGAATGATGCTTTGTCCTAAGTGACTTGGAAAATTACAAAGAGAACAGTATGGATTTAACATTTGCTCTAGTCACTCAAGATTCTTTCATGAATTAATTCCAAACCATAGGAACAGCAGTAGCAGCAGTAGTAATATTAAGGAAAAGAAGCACACATATGTACGTATGTATTTTTTTGAACATTGTAGTTGTAGTATAATGAAAATAAACAGATATATGCACATGTGTAGTTTGGTGAACACTTATGAAATGAAATTGCATACAAATGCTTGAAGCATGTTATGTTTTTCTTTTGATGAATGTGAGTTTCTTGATAATTTAAAAGATCACTGGAGAGTCATAGCTTGTCAGGAAAGTAAGTCAAAATAAATTGCATCTTTGTAATATTAATTAATACGAAGTGTTCTAGGGAGAATACAAAATTTAAAAAACCCAATGCCTTTTCTTGGTGATACTTTCACTGAAAAATAACAATTTTCTTTCAGACTGTTTTAAATCAATTGTTTTAAAATAATGAGATAACTGATAGGTGGTAGACTATGACAGCAAATAGTGAGGTGACCCCTTTGTTATGCCCAGCTGGTCTTGTAAGCAGTATTAATTACATCACATTGTAAAATTCATTGCTATTTTAATGGCAAATTAAGATATAAGAAATGAATAATATTTAATATCCATTGCTATGATGGACACCTACAAGGTGGAAGATGAGAAGGTGTAAAACTGGAGAAAAATAATGTGTTAATAGACCATGTTAATTAAACTGTATTGTACTTTCCTAATCTTGTATTTTTTTTTTATATTCTTCTTCCATAGCCTCAGACCATTCGGCAAACTCTTCAAAGGACACTGCAGTATTTTGAGCATCAAGTTATTGGGTAAGTGTTAATGTGAAGTAGTGAAAGGTGCTTCCCCAGTCACGGTCTTGTGTGACAAGCTTTTTAATTTTCCACACGAATTCTTAGAGATGCTCTGGAGTAACTATATGTACTATGGATGGGAATGATAAACTGCCGTCCAGTCCAGATCCCATGCAGCTCCATCAGGCAGCAGCTACTCCATTAACAGTAATGTTACCTCTGTAAAGAGAATGGGAAATCCTTTTGTAAACCTATCAATTTGCTTTTCACAGAGCCAGCTGAGCATGCTGGAAGAGTTATTTATGTTATGATCTGACTTCCAAATCTTGCAAAATCCTGCATCACTGGTTGTTACATATATACGCTGTTACATGCTTGCAGGATTTTGCAAAAGTAGGGCTGAAAGCCACTTCCCAAGTATTCATTGTGGGAATTACTAAATGACCGAGGAATAAAAAGAAAGTAACAGCAACTATAATCATGAAAACATAAGGCATTCTCCCATTGTTTGAAGTAATCTCCTTTCAACCTTTTCCTTACTTGCACAAGTATTTTATCGTCACAGATTACTTACTTGTCCTAACAGAGTCGGAGTGCAATGGCTGCATCTCTACAGCAGTTAAATAGCTGTGTCATATGACAAATGAAGAATGCTGTCATAGAATCATGGAATCATATAGTAGTTTGGGTTGGAAGGGACCTTAAAGATCATCTAGTTCCAATGCTCTTGCTGTGGGCAGATAAGATCTCCCACCGGATAAGGCTGCCCAAGGCCCCATCCACCCTGGCCTTGAACACCCCCAGGGATGGAGCAGCCTGGGTCAGTGCCTCACCACTCTCATGGTGAAGAAATTCCTCCTTATGTCTAGCTTAAATCTGCCACTCTCCAGTTTATACCCATTGCCCCTAGTCCTATGATTACAAGCCTTTGTGAACAGCCCCTCCCCAGCTTTCTTGTAGCCCCCTCTAGTTTAATGGAAGGTCATGATAAGGTTTCCTTTGAGCCTTCTCCAGGCTGAACAATCCTGACTCTCTCATCCCGTCCTCATATGGAAGGTGCTTCAGCCCTCTGATCATCTTTGTAGCCCTCCCCTAGGCCCGTTCCAAGAGCTCCTTCTATCCTTCTTATATTGAGGTTTGCAGATCTAAAGGAAATTTTTTCAAGCTTTTTTGAGGGTCTTTTTAAAATTTATAGCATAGTTTCAGTGCTCAGTGCACTGGAGGGAGTTGTCCTTGCCTATTTCTCAGTGTTTGGTTAAAATTCCAAGGGAGCCCTAGCTTGGTGTGTGATACTGCAATAACAGCAATGTGACTGGCACTTAAGGACAGTGAGGGGACCACAAGCAGTTTCACAAATCTCACAAGTCTCACAAGTAGTTATGGTGTCCACTGTGGGACAGGCAGAGGGGAGAAGCCTTCTGGCTGCTAATTTTTTCAGTCGCTGAAAAAATTACTTGAAGTCTCACATTAGGAGACTTGAGGGGATAAGGCAGTGCCTTGAGTGCAATGTGTATGTATGGCCACATGTGGCTTAGATATACTGTTTTTTTTTAGTGGACAAAATTTAATATGTGGACACTCTGAAAACCTCTAACTAGTGTGACCTGTGATACAGTGACTCAGTTTTCTGAGTATCACTTTGTTTGTAAAATAGCATGTGTCTGCAGTGGATGTCCTCTATTTGTCCTGCCCTGTGGTCTTTACTTTTGGTACACACTGTTTTGGGTTAACCTTGGCCAGCTCAGAGACCCCTACGCAGCTGCTCTGCTCTCTTGCTCCCTGTTCTCAACAGAGCAGGGGGAGAAAATCTGATGAAAAAAGCTTATGGGTTGAGGTAAAGACACACACAACTCTTCTATCTCCTCCTGCCCCAAGAAGCACAGGGATACAGGAATGTGGGTTGTTATCAGTCCATAACAGCTCCTGTCTGCTGCTCCATCCTCCTCTTGCTGTTTCCCTGCTCTGACACAGGCTGCCCACAGGCTGCAACCTCATTCAGGGCATACCCGTCTGCTCATGTATGGGATCCTTCACAAGCTGTGGTGTGGCCATCTGCTCCACTGTGGTCTTCCAAAAACTGCAGCGGGACAACCTGCTTCACCATGGTCTTCTTCACAGGCTGGAGGGGAAGCTCTTGACACCTGGAGCTCCTTCTCCCCTTCCTTCTTCTTTGACCTTGGTGTTCACAGGGTTGTTTCTCTCACTTCTTTCCCTCACCCCTTGCACCACCATGAGGTATTTTGTCCTTTCTTACATACATTTTCCCAGAAGCATTGCTGGAGACCTGGGAAGCAGTACAGACCATGGAGCTAACTGCAGAGCATTCCAGCAGCCCTTTCCAGTAGGTTTTCTTTGTCTAAGAGTAGCCCACTCTTCCCAATTTGTTTTACTCCACACGGAGAACCAGTTTCCCTGTTGGGGGTAACCTGATGCATAGACCTGAATCTGTTGTAGTTCATTTCCACAGGTTCAGGCAGTGCAGGCACTGAGTTTTTATAGACATTAACCAGGTGAAGAGTCCAACCCTTAAAACGGCTGTTCGTGATTTATGAAATATCAATGAAGTATGAAGGCATAAAAAACCTCTTAATAAAATACTCATTAGATAAGCTTTTCTCTGTGCATTGTGTATTTTTCCAAGTGTATAGCACTGCTGCATTATTTTGTTCACTCATATTTCCTCTTTTGTTGTCATTATCAGCTGCATAAATCTTTGGTTTAAACATCTTTTAGGCTTCTGTTCTCTTTCTGTTGAATTAAGGAAAAACAATCCAACAATGCTAAATCAAATAGAATATTTTAAATGGTAGCTGCTTTCTTGCCAGTTGAACCATAGCTCTGTGCCTTTCATCAGCTGTGGGATTCTTTTTATTTTTTATTTAACAGGCTAAAGCACAAACTTTATTCTTGATAGCATAGTGAGTTGCAGCTTAGCATCCTTCTTTCTGATGAGATCTTTTTGAAGACAGTCAACAGAGAAAGGTTTTATACTTGCAGTGCTAGATTTATCCTTCTTATTAGATACATACCAATGCCTCATGAACATCTTGCTTGGAGTTTATTGTACAACTTTGTTGTAGACAACACCGCAGCTGAATGATGTATAAGACAGATACGTACAATTCCCCTATTCCTGCTTCAGCCCTTTGGGACTATTTTTTTCTTATATCTTCATTCTCATTATAGATAGTATTCCAGATTCCAGTATAATACTTGAGATACCCAGGCTACTGATGTGGTGTCATCTGTGATAATGCACGAATGGAGAGGAGGTGGTAGAGGAGAGAAGAAGACAAAAGAAACCAAAGGCGTTTTTTATCACCACTTCTGAGAGACATTTGTCATGCTTGCATTTGTAAGAGGAGATACTGAAACTTTTTAAATTTTTTAATTTTTTTTTTTTTTACTGTAGTTACAGGGATGCAGAGAAGAACTTCCACAATATATCAAACAGATGCTCTTATACAGACTGCTCTAGTAATGAGGAAACTGAAGATGTCTCAGGAATTCTCCAGTGTACAGCTAATGTACTTGGTATGTATTTTTACAAGGTAATTTGTTTCCTTTAGTTGGAAGGAAAGTTCACTGACCATCCTAATACCAACAATGAACCAAGGAATTTTTGCTCTAGCAAAGGAAATTTAGGATGGAAGCAGCTACGTATCAGGGCACTATTGTTACATTGGTCCATTTAAGACAATCAAGACTGAATTTTCAGTGGAGTCAGTGCACTGACTAGCTATCTAGCATCTGCTGTGGAGCACTGCCATTCGCCATCTGCTGCTTTCATGGCGTTTGCAAATGGAGAGTTCTTGCAGTTGATTCTCTGTGGGAAAGGCCCTGGGGGTCGCAGTGGCCAGCAAGAGGGACACGGGCCAGCAGTGAGTCCTGGCAACAAAGACGGCAAAAGCAGCCTGGGCTGTATGAACAGGAGCAGAGATGCAGATCAAAAGGACTCATTATCCCCCTCTGCTCAGTACTTGTTATACCACATCTGGATTACTGAATCCAATATTAGGGGCCCAAACCCATAGAGAAGTTGATAAACCACAGGTATTTCAGTTGAGGACGTCAAGATGATGGGAACTGGTGTATCTGCCCCATGGAGAAGCTAGGGGAGCTGGGCTTGTTCAGACTGGAGCAGAGGTGTCTGAGAAGACCTAACAGCAGCCCCCACTGCCTATGGGGAAGTCCTCAAGGAGAGGGAGCTGGGCTCTTCACGGTGGTGCAGCATGGGAGGGCAAGAGCCTAAATTGAAAGGGCAGGCATTCTGACTGGGTATTATTCCTCATAAGGACACTTAGGCAGAGGCATACGTTGTGCAAAGAGGCAGTCTGTGTGCAGTCTCTGCCCTCAGAGGTTTATAACCCCAACTGTGTAAAGCTAGGAGCAGCATGGCTAGAGTGACCACCCAATTTATGGGGTCCCCACGAGCTTGAAAGCCTCTCTGATTCTGGTCCAGCTGCATTGAAGCAGTTGTTGATACCATGGTGACATTTTTGATAGCTGGATACTGAGCTTTTTTTACCTCTGAACTGTTACACAGTGTTCACAAGACTTGGGGTTGCACTTCATGTAGTGTTGAAATCCTCTTTGTTCTTCCATGTGAGGTCCTGGTAGGCTGCTGAAGTTGGGGTGGATGGTACAAAAGATGGTATTCTGCTTCACAGCAAGTTTCCTTTGAGGTTGTAATACGTAGAGTAAACCTGTGACATTTTTATGGGATAATGCAGTTAGAGAGATTTTCTTCAAAAGGAGGCATAACACTGAAATCTGACCTCGTATGATAAAGATATAATTTATCTTCCATGTCAGGGGAGTATGGTAAGGTGATATCCTACCCACATTGCAGTTTGGACCATTGTATCCTGCTGACTTAAAGTCCTTTTGGAAGTATATGTGTTGCATGTCTGTCTTTTCTATCTCAAACTGTTGAACAGACTTGGTATACTCTGTGAAAAGCCTGACGTGTTCTAGTTGAGAGGTGACTATGTTTCACTGACATTCCAAATGCTTGTTTTTTTGGTATCAGGTGCTTTATTCTGCAAGATACTAGGTGCTGCCAGGGAGGTTCTGAGTGCCTTTAACTGCTGCTAGGAAGAGACTGTACATGGCACTTTAGCACATTTGGTCATGGAGAGATTTTAGAACAAATTATATTGTAAATATATCCAGTATTAATTACCATATTTTTTTCATTTGCCTTTTAAAATAATTGAATGCCAACTCTTTGAAACAAATGCCAGAAAACAAATACTTAGAAACAAAGGCTATTCATGTTATCATCTGCATATTAATATTATAAAAACAAATTAGGCATTCAATACTTACTTCACCATGACACAAAGTATATGTCTTAAGAAACAGTTCTGAATGCATTTTCAGAGTGATTTTAAGTCTATATGTTATTTCTGGTCCCTGAGCATGTCTGAGTAATGTGCAGCCTCGTTTTTCAGTGCTATTGTCACAGCAGATGTGTGTCAGGAGCAGACTGGACTGTTGGGATCACAGTGTAGGTATAATGTCTAGACACTACTGTCGTGGGGAATTACTAAAGTGGACTTGAAAATAAGTTGATAGCAAAAAAAAATGTCAGTGTGAGCAAAACACTGAGATAATTTAAAAGCGGTACGTTTCCCCTTCTCGTTATCTAGAACAGCAACATAAGGGAATAAGCAATAAAACTAGCTGCTTCTTTTTAGTTGTAGCTCCGATCACAACTGGTAAATAATTAATGGCGGCTCTGTAATTAATTCTCATATACACAGTTATTTTTCTGGATGAATAAGGATTAGTGAGAGCTTCTTCTATGCAAGAAGGACACAACCAGTGATGTATACACAGAGCAACTGAAATTGCTGTAACAGGAGGCAAGAATAAATCTGACTATAATGAAGGCTAGAGATACTGTTGAACCAAGTCCGGCTCTTATTTTATTTATGAGTGATAACAGAGATTTGATCTCTAGGGCTGGAAAAAAGTTTTCTTAAAGGTACTTAGAAGCAGCCTCCTGCTCTCTTACCTTAGGTAATGCCCAAGGTGATTCAGCTCTCCTGACCCTCTAACAGCCTCTAATATAATTATTTGGCATTCCTTATTCATCAGAAAACAGTAAATGCAGAGATCATTAGTAAGCTTGGAAGAGTGTAAGTAGATGCTTTGCACTATGGTCCTGGTGCTTACATTGCTCACTGCAAAGTGCTGACTGCAAGTTCTGTGCTCAGCTCGATGCGTGTGATTTATCATGTATGAATATTGAAATTTTCCTCCTGTCAAGGCTTCACCAAAGTGCGACACCATCTTCCTGCAGTGAAAGGACCTGATTCTTCTTGTCTCCTCACTGAGTAGCTCCAGCTACAGGTCTAGATGTCAACAGAACTCTTACTGTTGTCGTCCACCGTGGTTAAAAGAGCCATGTCCATCACGCTTACACCTGTAAAACATATTTGATACTAGATTTGATAGTAGATCAATGGCACAGCTTTCCTTTGTGGTGACAGCTTCTGTGCCTGGAATATTTAATATAACTTTGCATCCCTTTCAAAATTAGTCCAGACAGGTTTATGATGGAGTCAGTTTACTTTAATTGGTGTGCGTGCGCTTTTATATTATCCTTCATAAATTATCATCCAAAGAAAAAACAAGTAACAATATATTGGAAGTTGGGAAAAAGAGAAGAGAAATGCTAGCTTCTAAAGGGCGTCTTTATGAAGTTCCTAGTTGGAAATAAATCATTTCAAGAATAAGCACTGGTATGTTTTATCCTGTTGACAGAGATAATGCTTTTAGCTGGCTAGCTAAGCAGAGCAGATTAGTGTCATTAGTTTGAATTGATTTTAGAAACAATGATAAGAAAAAGGTTCCTGTGATGAAGTATATCATGTGGATGATGACCACATTTCTTCCTTAGGTGAGTATGAATTTATACTGAGGTATGTTAAAGAGAAAGACTGTATCAGAAGAGATTTCTAATTTGACCTTGGGCACGTTTTTTATTCTTTCTGTGCCTCAATTTACCATCTGTATAATGGAGATACAAGTCCTTTTTTTTTTTTTTTTTCCTAATCCTTTAAACCATATGTCAGATTTTAACCTTTTCAAAGCAAGGGCATTTTCCTACCATTTGTACATTCAATATTTTGAGCAATGACAACTAAACATTTCTTGGGGCTGCTTTTGTTCCCATAATTTAAAATAATTTCATTTCAAGTAGAGCGTGCATTTTGACTTAACTGCAGCTAGTCTGAATAAAGTAGAAAACTTTCGGGTAGTTCCAAATTAAAACTTTGGCAACAGGAAAATGAAAGCATTTTTTTTGTTAGTCTGTAATTCCTACTGTAGGGAATTTATTTTGGGACATAAAGCCTTCATGTTCTGTCTCCTTCTTATGCGTTTCATAGATATTCCAAACAGGTCTGTGATACTGAGCTTTACAAAGCAACTGAGAAATGCCTCATTTTCATTTTTCAACCCCACTGTGTATTTCTGATATCACTTGATGTTTCACACATCCCAAATGCACAGACTATGTAAAATTGTACAGCTTTCACCTCATCTCCACCAAACACTCTTGCAAACACTACACACAATTAATATTTTCTTTGTGGCTGGGAACTATTTTTCACTATTACTTCAGTCCTTCACAAAAGAAAAAAAAAAGGAGTTTAATGAAGGGTTCAAACTGCTTTCCTTTAAATGTCACCAGTATTTCTTTTGGAGCTTTTTTGCATCTTGCTGAAGAACTCTATAATCTGTCATAACTTTGATAGTAAAACTAATGCAAAGAAACTTAAATTCAGAAACACATATTAAAAAAATCTGTTGTGCAAAATTTGAAAAGCAGAAGAGATGTTCATATCCAATCTTTAACATCATGGAAGAAATGTTATCTTTGAAAGCCTATTTCTGAATTAGAGTACAATATCTAAATTGTATGCTCTGCAGCATCATGCAATGTACACTGCATAAATAGCACTTGCAACACCTTGGGTGCACAGCCTGAATTTGCTAATGCACTTGTATCAGATGGTTGTTTCAACAAGAGGGACTGGGGAAATAATTGTACTTATTTGACTTTTCACTGCTTAAGATACAGAAAACATTTTTTATATTCCTTTATTTAAAAAAAGACATTATATGACAGAATTCTTTTTCATTTGTAAAATTTTGGCTCCTAAAGTCTTAGTACAATTACTTTGTTTTCCTTAAACAATGCACAGTGTAAGGCAGTGGCTGTTAAGTCAGCTCCACATGCAGACTTAAATGTACTGCAAGAACTCCTGTTTTTCTTATGGTTTAATAATAATGCTCATCCTCTTTATTTGGCTTCTGAGCGACCTGAGGACTTTGCTTCTCTGTCATTTCTAAGTGAACATATTTCTGGGCATCTTCCATTTGGAGGATGATATGCCACAGTGGCAAGGATTCCCAAATCAGCTAGTGATAAGTTATGTGGAATCCCAGCCCAGAGCCCTTTCCCATTAAACAAATCATAAATCATCTTTCTGCATTCAGTCTGCCCCAGATGCTGAAGAGGCGGTGGAATCTATTGTTTGTGCAGGGGTTTAGAGAGATCTTGCTCTGAGTGACATTTTCTTGTCACCACTGAAGAAGATATTTGCTGTAGTCTGCTTTATATAGAGCAAGTCACTTCATACCTAAGTATATCTTGCATGGCTGTTTCTTCATTTAGTGCGAAGGGCATAATTCTATATAAGTCATTTGTTCTCTGTACATTTGTCAAAGTTGAACATTTGTGTTTCCTTCAGGAAACTAAGAAAGTTTCTGCACTTGCTCATCTGCTGTAGTTAAAGAGGAATAAATATGGGATCGTTGTGGTAATTATTAAGTAATAACAGCACATCACCACTGAGAAATGCCATATATGAAGAGACAGGAAATATGCTGAAAAGGAGATCCCAGGAGAGATGTTAGCCTATTGTGAGATTAGACCAGGTGATGTAATTGGAAAAGATGGACAAAGCTTTGGCACACTGGCTGCTCAGCAGGTATCTGAAAACTAAATGCTTATGAATCTAAAGCACATAAATTACTATCACTTTCCTTTTCCTTTGAGCTAAGAACTGCAGATAGTCATTAGAATGCAACTAATTTAGGATACATAGCCTGATTTATAATTAAAGTTGTTGGTTTACAAATGACGTAAAAGGAAATGTTACATGGCTCAGAGGACTAGCGATACTAATGGATTTTAATAATACTTGGAATTCTGTCCTGCGGGAGTCTAAGCTAAACACACAGGACTCCTGTCATTTAGCAGATGTTACAGTGCACGGGCAATACGAATGTAATCTAAACAATTAATGTGATTTCAAAACTGAAATCATAGAATCATAGAACAGTTTGGGTTGGAAGGGACCTTAAAGATCATCTAGTTCCAACCATGGGCAGGGACACGTCCCAGTAGAGTTAAAGTATGAGTATGTCTAAATGTTTATACCAAATGGTCTTAGACATCTCTGCTTCTCTCTCATCAGAGCTATTTCTTGTTAGAAAGCAGATGAACTACGAGTAGATAGTAAGCAGTTTGATGGTATGATGTACAATAACTTCTTGTAAAAGTCTGTTTATAAAGTAGAAGACATTCTGGGTATGATCCATTGACTAAACGTAGGGGACAGGACAAGAGGGAATGGCCTCAAGCTCTGCCAGGGCAGGTCTGGGCTTGACATCAGGAAAAAAATTTTTCATGGAAAGGGTCATTGGGCACTGGAACAGGCTGCCCAGGGCGGTGGTTGAGTCTCATTCCCTGAAGCTGTTTAAAAGACGGGTGGATGAGGTGCTGAGGGGCATGACTTAGTGATTGATAGGACTGGTTGGACTCCATGATCCAGTGGGTCTTTTCCTACCTAGTGATTCTGTGCTTCTGTTTGCCATTATTTTAGGTGCTGTGGGGTGTCTTGTGTGGCCTCTGTCAAACCCTCAAAAAATGTGTCAGTCTCCCTTAAGTTCCTTATGCTGGCATATGTAAATACTGTTAGTTTTTTGTAGATGTATTGGGTGCCTTATGAAGTCTCAAGTAGCATTAGATTTCTATATTTAGTCAGCTGAATTGAGCCCTTTGTATGTGTGAGGATTTATGAGAGATGATTTTGCTTTTCATGGGAAATGTTTTCTGATTTCATTACAATTTTATTCTTTCCAAGAAGTGATGTTCTGCTCCCTATGTCAATTCAAAGACATATATGCTTATTTTAATGCAAAAGAAAATGAAAATAACCCCTGGTCTTATTGCTGTTTGATCTCTAGAGTCAACATGAAAGAAGCTGTATCTGCTTTATTTTTAAGAATCACCAACCTAGTGATTGAAGTTTCCTGTGCACATTTAAGAAGTGATGTTTCCAGGATGTGATGGGGTACACAAAGTGATGATAGTCTTCCTTCAGACAGTTTGACTTTGCCTGCAGAATCGACTGCTACTGAAAGTGCTACATGGGGAAAAAAAATTGCCTGTTCTTAGTAGCTCAGATGAGCTTCCTATGTCAGTAGTTTGAAGCAAAACCCTTTACACGTAGGCTGAGCACAGATGATCAGGTCCTCTCTGAGAGATGGTAATTACAATGATATTTCTAAGCATCATTTGTCAGAGGAAACCCTGACTTTAATAAAGAAGCAAGACACTTCATTAAAATTGGGTAAAACAAGTATTATAGGTGAACAAGTGTGATGAATCCTTTCTAACAATAATTGCTGGTTTTAGTTTATGAAATCTTGAAATAGGCAAGCCCTGTAAGAGAAGTTTAGTACAAATTTTACAGTTGTGACAAAACTGTATATAAAGACATAAAATGTTATTGTATTTATATAAAACTCAATAAAAATCAGAATAGTATCTAGATTCTCAGGAATATAAATTCACCATCATAATGAAGTAAGATCAAAGTCTTTTATGTAATAATTAGATCCTGTACTAGTCTCAGTTACATGCCAAATGATTCATCTAATGTACCTTCAGCATTAGTCTGAACACATCAAAAACTTTTTATTGAGAGAATAGATGTTGCTTTCCCTTCCATCTTTAAATTATGCTTTGGAATTCTGAACTGCCACTTGGCTTTCTGTCCAGAAGTCTGCTTAAGGAATAATGATCTTATTCACTCCAAAAATTTACTAATCCAAAAACATTTAAGAGGTATTTGCTGTAATTGTAGTTGGAAAATTCTGCTTCTGTCCACAGAATGAGTTCTGGAGTTCCATATTGAATTAATGTTTAACGTTTACAAATTCTTAGTAGGTATCTTAATAGGTATAACCTTTTAAGGTATTTTTCTGTGCCAAAGGTATCAGACACTGGTAACTCTGCAGCTATTGTCTCCATGATGTACTCTAAGGAAGAACTGGATGGCTTGTAACAGCTTCTGCATGCTCTGCAAATTAATGGATTGCATTGTTGTTTTTGTCACTTGATCTTCTATTTGGTTTTGAAAAACCTATGTTTTGTCATTTTCTTTACGGGATTCCTGTCTAATTTCTCCACTTAGTAATGTACAAAATGCTTAGAAATACTGTATTGGGTCCTTGGCATTTTGTACTTTGTTTACAGTTTATGGAAACTGCTGAAAAGAAAATGAAGAAGGACTTTTACTGGTGTTTTATTACAGGGTGAAGTCATCTATTCCTGCTCCAGTTCAGTGAAATAGTTAATTTGTACTTTAGGCCTATGCTTAAAGACTTTAATAATTTTGAACAAGGCTCACAATCTCCTCCCTAGAGGTCTTTGAGACACATTTTTTGAAAGATAATAATATTACTTGATTCATAGATCCCAAAGTGCTTTGTAAAGGAGTCCCATTCTACCGTTGCTTTACCTCAGTTTCCTTCTACAATGTGTTTTTATAATTACTCTCCATTATGAATTAGAATAAAAATGACATCGTAAGAAAAAGTAACAAAAATTACTAAGGAAAAAAATATTAAAGACATGATTTGTCCTCTTCCAGAAGTGGATGAAGTGGTATGAACACAGTAGATCACTTCCCGAGAGGAAAGTAAATAGAGAATGATGAATTTTTAGACTTTCATTTGGTATATTAGTAGAAGGTTCGTAAACAGGAGAAGCTCAAAATATCAAATGGCTTCACTGCAACAACTAAACTTCTACTGCTGCAGTTAGGGAAGAGCTTCCTCAAAACCATATTTTTTTTTTTTTGATTTTCCATCAATTTTTTCAGTTTTTCTATAGCGTCTAATACCAGTCACAGCTAAGACAAGATCTCAGATCAACTGAATAGCAATCTGATGCAGTCTGACATTTTCTCTCCTTGTGATGGTGATGATCATTTCTATTGTCTCTTGAAAGCCAAACATATCCAATAAGTATGGAAAAAAGGGTAGATGGAAATTCCACAGAGGACATTCAAAAGATTGTGATCTTTTATATGGTAGTAAATGGAAAGAGTATGATGAAATATATAGAATTAATGTTAGGTAAGTGTGTGTTTCAGTTCATCATCTGCTTTAATAGAAGAGATAGGAATAAGTCAGTGAAAATACAGGTGAAGTATTTTGTGCAGCTTCAAGCAAGTACATCACTGAAGCCAATCGCTTTGTGGGAACAGAGAAAAAATACTTTGTGTGTGTTTGAGTAATAAGAATTTAAATAAAGATTTTTGATTTAAAGAAAAAACATCCTGCTTCAAGCAAAAATTGACCTCTTATTGGTGAGGCTGAAGAAGAAACTTCCCCAATAGGTATATCATATTTGTTTGCTTTAATAGGCTATCTGACTTTGTTTAATTTTCTCAGCATCTCATAGTATCTATTCTTGGAGAGAAAATTCCTGACTAAGACAGACCAGCAGTTTGGTCAAGCTTGGGCATATGCATTTTTCTATTTTGAGCTATTCCAGTTTTCTGTTGGTACTGTGTGTAACTCGATTCAAAGCTAACATGTTTTTAAAACTAGTGGCACATCCTTGAGCCAGGCCACTGACCTGAATTGCATCAGTATAATTCATGTTGCTTGGAGCCAGAACTTTGCATCCAGATTGAACGGCCAGTCCTCCAGGGAGGACAAGACCAATTTAAGACAATCTGCAAAACCTTAGGCCGAATACTAAGATACAACTCCTGGTCATGATAATGAGACAAGGCTTTCATATGCAGCTGTAAAGTACGCAAGCCATCAGTTCTGTATATCCTATTTTCAGTTAGTGTGCCCAGGGAGCTGGCTGTTTTACTCTAGTTTAATGTTTTAAAGACAACCCACCTATGATGTTGTTTTGAGCAGCTTCATGGAATGTTACATAGTTCTATAACTGTACTCGGTCATTTGCACAAATAGCCCAGGGGTTTCTGACACCGACCTGTTCCTCTATTTCAGGGCCACTGCAGTCTTACAGCTTTAGGTGCCCTGTTAGACTGCTCACTTTTACACAGAGTTAGAATCACAGAATCATAGAATAGTTTGGGTTGGAAGGGACCTTAAAGATCATCCAGTTCCAATCCCACTGCCAGAGGCAGGGACACCTCCCACCAGCCCAAGCTGATCAAGGCCCCATCCTACGTGGCCTCATTAACACCTCCCGGTACAGGACATCCACAGCTTCCCTGGGCAACCTGTGCCAGTGCCCCACCACCCTCATCATGAAGAATTTCTTCCTAATGTCTAATCTAAATCTTCCCCCCTCCAATCTGAAGCCACTCCCCCTTGTCCCTTCGCTCCATGCCCTTGTCAAAAGTTCCTCCCCAGCTTTCTTGTAGCCCCTTCAGGTACTGGAAGCTGCTCTAAAGTCTCCTCAGAGCCTTCTCTTCTCCAGGCTGAACAACTCCAACTCTCTCAGCCTGTCCTCGTATGGGAGGTGTTCCAGCCCTCTGATCATCTTTGTAGCTCTACTCTGGAGCTGTCCAAATAGTTCCATATCCTTCTTTTCTGCGGACTTCTTTTAAGGCCTTTTGCAGTTCAGTCTACAGAACAATGAGATTTGAAATTATGCATATGTGTTTGTGTATACATACAAATATGATAATTTCTTAGCTCCTTGCTATTAATATCCATGTATAACAATGTTATTGGTATGGGATAGAATTTAATTCTTTTTGAGTTATAGTGACTATTTTTATGGACGATATTGCGAGACTGTGTTATGCAGACATAGTGGTAATGACTCAGGAATTGGCACACTGTCCTCTGAGTCAGGATATTAGGGGGCATTGTGTACCAGAGGTACTTTCTTTTGGCTTAGCTGCAGATCTGACCATCTGTGGTCATAAAAGGTCCTGGGAATATTTTTGTAATAACCTAGTTTAGTGACCAAACTTGATTATGACTAATGACATTTGAATGAACTTTCCCAAATTATTACTATTACTTCTTTCATAAAATATGCTTGGTCATGTCCTCCTGGTTTCTTGTTTATATATGCAATTTTATGCATTTTAATCTGCTGTTAATCATATAAGAGGTCCAGACAAAACTATTGTTGCAGATAATTTGCAAAGGTGTGGAAAGATCAGATCCCTTCTGAATATTGATTGTTACAACTATACCTGTGAGAACAGGCAGTTCAGACACTGCATTGAGATGATCAAAGGTTATTGTCTGCAAACAACAGACGAATGACTTCTTCTGACCCCTCTTATACCTTTTGAGAATGAAAATCACTAATTATACAGTTCTTCCAAGTTTAAAAGCCTATAAGCAATTTAAACAAGCGATGAGAAGCTCGTGATCCCCTGGGATCTTATCAGTCTTATAAAGCATACCGAATACATATTAAAATAAAGAGCCTGCAGTGCCTTTAGCAAGTAAGTGGAATGCCCTTAGGAATGTCCTTCTTTTCTGTTAGAATTCAAGATAAATTGTAATGGATTTGTGTCACTGAAATTTGATCTGTTTCAGTACACTGGAGGAACTATGTTGTTAATTCCTATATTGATTTCCTTTGAAAACTCTTGGTGGATATTGTAATTCACTTGCAGCTGCATTTTACTTCTTTTTCTTCTATTACACCTTAGTACAATACAAGCATACTTGATAGATTTTGTAACTTTGCGGTGTGATATAGGGATCACATACAGATGAGATTTAACAGAACATGTCTTCCCTAAAATGAGACAGAGGAAAATTCTTAATAAACATCTAAAAATCATTTTTTCTAGGTTATTCTTAAAATGGTAAATAATGAAGTGGTGTAGAATTTTATACCACTTCCATCACTGATATTTTTTCATCCCTTCACCAATGCCGGCCTTATCACCTCTGTGAATCAAAGTCCTTTGAATTTCTATGATGGAGGCTTGAAGTGACGTTATAAGATACCACAGAGCTGTCCCATCTCCTAGTAGTTTATATCACACTAAGAAGCGGGGTAGTAGTATTTTGTCTGAAAACAACCTCAAAGCCCACAGCCCCTCTTCCTGAGCTACTAAAGCATCATCTCACTGCAGGTCTTTAGATTGCTTATTGAAAGCCAAAGGCCTGACTTTGAGTCCCACTAGCTTATTCTTCAAGTCAAGAGCTGGATCCCTCCTGATGCAGTAAACAGAGGAGCTATAAAAGCAGAATCCTCATTTGAGGCTTAGTCAATAATGGGAAGGGATGCACCCATGGTTGCATGATGGTCTGCATGTGACCTGCATAAGTCAGGGAAATTATGATGTATCCTGACTTCTTGCCAGGAAGAGGAGACAGGTAAGTCTAAACCCCACAACAATCTGGCAGGGACAGTGACTTTAAAACATGAGGATTTAAAATGATATGCCAAAATGGCTTCCAGGGTTATTCCCAGCCACCAGAGGAAACAGTCCGATGCTGAGGTATCCAGTGAAAAAGCCTCTCTGACTGGCTTGGAAAAATACTGGGCATATAAAGAACAAGGGAAAAATGGGACACAGAAGTAATATGATGTTGATTATCAGTGTCTTATTGTCCTATAGGTTTGAAGTTTGAGGAGATGCAAGAAAAGTTTGGGGAGGAATTCTTCAATATCTGCTTTGATGAAAATGAAAGAGTTCTTCGAGCAGTAGGTGGGACCCTTCAAGATTTCTTCAATGGCTTTGATGCTTTGCTGGAGCATATTAGAACTTCATTTGGAAGACAGGCCACCCTGGAATCCCCTTCTTTCCTATGCAAAGAGCTCCCTGAAGGCAATCTCATGCTTCATTACTTTCACCCACATCAAATTGTGGGATTTGCAATGATGGGAATGATAAAGGCAGCAGCAAAGAAGATTTACCATCTGGAAGTGGAAGTAGAGCAGGTCATTAATGATAAGTTGTGTTCAGAGGGGATGAATGCAGGTAACTGCAGCTGTCTGACTTTCCTTATCAAAGAATGTGAAAATGCAAATATCACAAAAGCACTTCCACCGGGAACTTCCCAGTCCCCCTCAGACCTGAGGATTAGCATCAGCACCTTCTGCAGAGCTTTCCCATTTCACCTGATGTTTGATTCAAACATGCTGGTTCTCCAGCTTGGAGAAGGTCTTAGGAAGCAGCTCAAATGTGACACTCATAAAACTCTGAAATTCCAAGACTGCTTTGACATAGTTTCCCCTAAAATCAGTGCCACGTTTGAACGAGTTCTCCTGAGATTATCTACTCCCTTCGTAATTCGGACCAAACTTGAGGATTCTGGATCTGAAAGTAAAGATAAGGTAAGAACGTTAATTTAGAAGGCGATACATTTATGTGTGTGGTGGGAGAGGATTGTTTATTCAGAGAGAAGCAGTTCAAATGCTGTATACTTGGAAAGCTCACTTATGCCTTGTTAACAGTGGCTAAGAGGTATTCCTTACTCAAGTGAATATGTTCGTGCATTATTTACAAGCTTAGCCTGTGATGTTGTAGCAAATCGTGACATTGCCTTTCAGAAAATTGTGGAGTTGAATATTCAGCTGAGGAGTTGGGTAGTGCATTTTAAACCAAAAGAGTTAGGAATTTTACAAGATGCCCATATCTAATCCTTAATTTCACTCCAGCTATATTATGATAACAATAATTGTTATTAAACCATTTACTAGAGAATAGCTCTCAGTCTGTTTTCTGAAAGACTCTCACTGCAGGGTTCATACTGCTGCTTTGTTATATCCTACTTCGTTATTTCAAAATGCTGCTTTCCTCTGTGTTTCTTCCTATCTCTCACACTACACTTAAGGGAATCAGAACTGTAAGTGGACCAAGGACCACTTATGCCAGTTTTAATGCTTTCCAGTCATTTAAGTAGGTGGTTGTCATCCTACACTGCCTCTTCCCTCATTGTTTTAGAAGAGCTACCCTAACGAGTGAGCCCTTTGTTGGGTTAAGTGCATCCCAGGTGAGTAAAGTGAGAACATGCCTTCTAGAATGGATCACTCCACAAGCTGGATGGTGCTTATCTCATTGCATATCCTTGAACAATGGGAAAACCTTTTGGTGTGAAGTTGGGTTCCACCTTTATACAACAAAGTTCTTAAGGCTTATATTGAAAGCCTGTGTGTGAGTGCTTTTGAAATACTGCTGCCCTAATTGAAGGTACTATCGATTTTCAGGGATTTTAAGAGATAAAGGTCAATAATACTCAATCACACTAGATACTTTAGACACCTAAGTTCTGCCTATGGATACCACATCTACACTTTAGGTGTTAAGGATATAGTTTGAAAAATTCCACCTGTTTTGCTACCTACACCGGGCCAGAATTTCAGAAAGGCTCCCATGGTAGCTGCATACTGGGTTCTGGGATGTTTTTAAAATACAGCCACTTCTGACAGCAGCAATGTTTCCAGCTCCTCTTTGGTACTCTTTGGCACCAGTATTCATGTCTCTGCTGCACTTTCTGCTAGAAACAACATGCTTCCCAAATAGAAACAAATTGTATCTTTTCATTTTGTATGAATCAATGTAATTCAACTTACTTTAAAAAAGGGAGAGTTTTTTTCAGAATCTGTCCTCAGAGCCACCCTAGCCCTTAAATGAAAAGGAAATGTGTGAAAAGTTTGGAGGTAGTGGCTCTGAGCTACTTTTCAGCACTGTTGTTTCACCTTTGAAAGAGTTTTGTGCCATGTGCCTTCCTCCCTTGAAGCCTGCCTATCCCTTCAACCATCTTCTGCTCTTCAAGAACTGCCTGTAAATCAGAGACAGAAGGTTTCAGGGAGTGGTGTTTGAAACTTCTTTTCCTATCTAGTTACAAGTTAAACCAGCAAAAAAAGTCCTCTTACCTAGGCACGTATGCTTGTGGCTTATTCATACAAAAGGTAGCAGGGAGTGGCACTTGCTGGAGGTGGGTTTTAGCAGCCAACTTGGGAAGCAATTATTAATTTATAAGGCTTGTTCTATACCATTAAGACATGCAGCTCAGAGTGAATCCTTGCATCATTGCTGTAGTTTGTACCATGTATCATCACAAGTGGATAATGAATCGAATAAGTGATGGGCCAAGTTACCACTCAGGAGAGTGACCCTGTCCACCTTAGAGTCAGCACTAACACAGGAGTAGCGATAAAGATTTTCTTGAGTAGCTGGCGAAAGGGAATGGCAGTAAAGGAAATTCTTTGTCTACCAGCAGTTAGGCAAAAAGTAAGGTGTAAATGAGAGAGAAAAGGGTGACGGTAACATGCAAGGAACCAGAGGTAAATGTTGTGCTGCAGACATGGGAATTCAATTGAGAATTTCAGTTTAGCTGAAGAGGCGATTTCTTTTGACTCACCAATTTTTTTTCCCTAACAGTTTCTAGCTGTTTTTTTGTAACTGTTTTCTAACAGTTTCTGTTCGTGAGTTGTTAAATGAACTTCTGTGAGTAGTTAAACGAAGCTCAGCACATGCTGCGTTTTCCTAGATATTCCTTTTTGTTTCCAAAATTAAGGTTGCACTGATTCAGAGGTTGTGGTTGTCTTGCTTACATAGATTTTGAGAGGAGTGACATGGCAATACTGGTATGTCATGCTTAAGTCCTTAATTTAGGATTGAGTGTTCGTGTGTAAAAATCAGAGGAAGGCCAACAAGGCAGATGGTGGGTCTTTTCCAACCTAAATGATTCTATGATTCTATCTCCTGAATAAAAAAATTGACTGAGCCTTGGGAACTACATGCTGTATTGTTGTCCCAGAGCTTGTGTCACTCATGTAGCTTGTTTTGAAATTCTTTTCAATTTGCCAGCACTTATTTGGAAGTTGAATATTGGACAGGTAGATCAGTGGTTGTAAGCGTGACCCCACTTAGAAGCTGGCAGTAAATTACTTAAGTATTTCCTTATTTCTCTGTCACACATCTCTATTCAGTTCATACTGGAATTGCATCCCACTTACAGCTATTTATCTTTTATTTTTCAGAAAATTCTGACTCTATAATAACCTCAACATTTTTCAGACTTGGTTACTTTAAATGGCAGTTGAAGGGATGTGACCCTGACAACTCTGCTGCAGTTTTGAAGCTGCTCAGATGTCTCAGTGGTTCTCTAAGAAGAAAAAAATGTTTTAAAAGGCTTTGTGATGAACAGAAAATCTTTCAGCCTCTCTTCAAAGCACTTTTATCTTCATTTCAATACGTAAATTAGATCTTTTTTTTTTTTTTAAGGCTTGCAGTGAGAAAGGCAGAATAACAAAAAGTTTTCATTTAGTCCTGACCACAGCTCTACATTCAGATGGAAGTAAGTCAGAAATTGTGACCTTTCCCTAACTCAGCACCTAGAAACAAATTAAAAACCCCATCTGTCCTGACTTTCAGGCTGTTTAGTGCTTGTCCCATTTATGCAAAGCTCACTTGTGTGCTTTGATTTACCAGGATTTGAATAACTGAAATAAATAACTTGGCTTTATGACACTATCCTAAATTTCTGAGATAAGGCATGTGAAGCCTATGGCATTAGTAGCACATCCTACAGAGATGTATGTATACCTTTGTGGAAGCACAGCAATCAATGCATTGATATCTCAGCAAAGTTTTGTTAATTTGTACATCGTCAGCTGTTGATTGGAGATCTGAGCATTTACAGGATCCCACTGTTGTAGGGACAAAACAGAAAAAAAGATCTCCCAACCAGAAGAACGTGGATTCTATAGCTTTAATCCCAATTTTTGACCCTGTCTGTACCCCTGGGTTATAATTCTAATGTTTTGATGTTTGCCTGGCTGACATTTCAGTCTGCATTATAAAATGAACTCAGGGACAATGTAAGAATTTATTCTGCAAAACCATAGAATAATTTAGGTTGGTAGGGACCTTAGACATCATTTAGTTCCAACCCCTCTGCGATGGGTAGGGACGTGTCTCACTAGATCAGGCAATTGTAAGCAATTGTGTAGAGTCATAGGATGGTTTGGGTTGGAAGTGACCTTAAAGAACAGTCTCAGTAAATTTACCTGAACTTAGAAGTTTGCAGCTGAACAGCCTTGTAAGTCTGTGGAACATAAAAAACAAATTGCACAAACTAAACCAGAATAAGGCAGGATATGATGCTTTACTTCCTCCCCGCTCCTGTCTTTCCCTTTAATTTTCTGCAGTGATTAAGTTATTCACACTGATGCTTTGTTTTTTTTTCTTGGTTATTCTGCATGTTCAAAATTGTATATATGGACAATTACGACTGTCTTTAGATCAGGTTTCCTGGCATACATACAGCTCTTTAAAACTGTAAAAGCTGATTGTGATCGGCCTCTGAGATTTCCAGGTTTCCCATACAGCTAAGTTTTTATTATTGTTTGTTATTCATAGTATGGTACTACCCAGATGCCAAAGGGAGTATCAGGGCCCTGTTGCTCTACTTGTTGTACAAATGTTTTGTTGTTTTTCACATTTCACAGTAATTTTTATTCAGGGTTTGTTTAGTGTATAGCTGAAGAGCTTCACTTGCTTGCAATCACATTTTTAAAGTTTTCGGTATTATCCCAAAATAACAAGAACACAAATATTTCTGTTTCACTCTCTAAGGAAACTCATTCTGTACCTCTCTCTGGGAGAAATTATTTATCGCAGTAATAAAAAATGCATCCATTGCGGCAATTAACTATTTGGTATTTATTGCTTATAGCTTCAAACATGGTAAATACAACTGCACTCTACGAGAGTCTAATGGAAGTGGAATGACTTATGGAATAAGACACAGTTTAAATTGAGAGGTCTGGGTCTGAACTTGTCTGCTGGAATGCTCTGAAGCCCTGTCAAGCTTATCCATTCAGGTTTCCTCTCCATCAATGTGCCAGCAGGTGGAAGAGCTGATGGTTGTGCACTGCCACACAGGGGGACACAAGTTGCCTTCTTCATCCCACAGTCCTCGGTGTTGGGTTCTCTTGGCCAAGTGACCATCTGGGAAGCATCATTGTTCCCTCCGTGGCAGCACCTCCGGGTGTTTGCATATAGGAAACAGGGTACTTGCACCCAGATCTCTCCCTGAGTCTCTCATCGATACAAAGAGTGTGTTGACATTACTGTTTCAATGTTTTACTTATGAGCACTGCTTAGACATGTGTGGTATCAACATTGCTGTCTTCCATCAGAGCTTCTATAGGAGAAGACAAGGCTCCTAGGAGATCTTAGAGCAACCTTCCAGTACCTGAAAGCGGACTACAAGAAAGCTGGGGAGGGACTGTTGACAAGTGCTTGTAGTGATAGGATGGGAGGGAAGGGGTATAAACTGGAGAGGGGCAGATTTAGACTAGACATAAAGAAAAATTTCTTCACCATGAGGGTGGTGAGGCACTAGCAGAGGTTGCCCAGGGAAGCTGTGGCTGCCCCATTCCCTGGAGGTGTTTAAGGCCAGGTTGGATGAGGCCTTTGGCAGCCTGATCAAGTGGCAGGTGTCCCTGCCCATGGCAGGGGTGTTGGAACTGCATGATGTTTAAGGTCCCTTCCAACCCAAACTATTCTATGATTCTATGACTTCCACTCTCTTACAAGTCTGATGAAAGTCAATTCCTCATGTCAAGTTACTGTTGTTTTTAAGACAGATTGTCTTTTAGCATCTTTTTGTATATAGTATTTGTTTTCACAGTGCTTCCCAATGTATATTACCTGATTCTGCTGCTTCAATGACCTTCCCTTTCTCAAGCAGCCTGGTAACTTCCCCCTGACCTTAATTGTGAGGCTGCACAAATCTTTCTTTTAGTTGCCACCAAGGCCACACATCAGCCTTTCACTCAATGTGCATCATAGGAATTTTCCACTTTGTCTTCTTTTTTTTTTCGGAGAACCAGACAAAATACAGCTGATAACCCAGCAGTAAGTTGCAGAGGTAGCATGAGTGCAGGAGGGCTGCCCTCCCACCATTTATTGACTAGAAAAAAAGGCTGGAGGTTCCTGAAAGGTACTTCCTGAGTACAGTCGTTTTTCTGACTCTAATAATGAACAAGGTCATCTGTGACATGATGTACAGAATCATAGAACCATTAGGTTGGAAAAGAACTTTGAGATCATTAACTCCAACCATACCTGTCCACTACTAAATCATGTCCCCAAGCACCTCATCTATCCACCTTTCAAACACCTCTATGGATGGTAACTCAGCCATCTCCCCAGGCAGCTTGTAAATGCTTAACTCCTTGAAAGTGCAGGCTGGAGCTGCTTCAGTTGTTTGGCTGGATGGAAAGACAAGGACTGACCCTCCTTCTTTTCCTCTCCTGACTAATACCCTCCTCACATGCCACTCCCCTGCCATCAGTGCCAGGCAGATCAAGAGGAGATCGTCCTGCCCTCATGAGGACCCATCATGTTCCCAGGGCATTGATCCAGACCCAGTCCTCTTGATGGACAGGTGACAGACGAGCCCTGCCAGCACTGGTTTACGGGTGCCTTTCTGAAACTGTGACTTGGTGTGCAGTTGGCATGAAAGTTGAAAGCGAATCATGAAAGAAATTATTTGGTTCCCTGCCAGGGACTGTGCAGCTGTATTTTCCTTGTTCCACTTCTTTCCCACTCAGACTAACAACCCTTTTTCACCTTTGAAATAAATTAATTTTTATAAAAATAAAATTTTTATAAAAATAAATTAATTTTTCTTGGCCTTTGACCTACTGTTAGGCCTGAGAACACTTTAATTCAGAGAAGTTGTCTAAGAGTAAATCTGGCACCCAAAACTGTATTACTAAAGGTGACCACCATTTTTCTGGTGGTATGTCTTCTCTTTGAGTATGTCATTTTTTTCCTGAAATCACAGCTTCCTTGGGAGTTTGGCAAATTGTTTTCTGGAAAATAATTTACTTCTGTTGTGCTAAAATGTTTTGTTCAATAATTTTAGATATAATATAGTTTTTATTGGGGAAAAATTACATTATAAGTTATGATGCAACATTTAAAACATGAAACATTGAGTTTAACTTTTTGTCCTCTGAAATTTTCATATTGCAAGAAGTTCCAAATACCACAGATAATTCAGATTTTAAAGAAACACCAACTCTGTAGTGATGAAATGTCCCATAAAATGGTACTATCATCTTTTTATAGCTCTACTGATTGAGCAGACTGTCTGAGCCAGTACTTCATCTGTTGTCAGTGGAGAGGAGAGATTTGTGGTAGATAAGGTAGACTGTACCAGCAGAAATTTGCCCCAGTGTACTGATTTAGATAAATGCAAAATAAAGAAAAATAAACCACTCCAGAGCTAAGTTTAAAAAACAAACAAACAAATAACAAAACTGTATCTGGAAAGTTAGATTCTAAAGCTCATAGGTAGAAATCTAGTAAATGGTCAGGATTTTAAAAAATACTGAGTAATAAACAATTGTTCATTTTAAAATGTAGGCTGGTTCAGTGGAACACAGTGAGAATTTCCTGTGTTCATCTCCGTCATTTACATAGTTTTGTTTATCTGTGGAGTTTTCAATCTAGTCCTTCTGTCATGTGAGGAAGTGCCATCTCTAGGTCAAATATTTCCTTTCAGTAACTCAGCTGTGCATTTGCCGTGTATGATCAGATCAAAACTCCATCCGTCCAGCATGCTGACTCTCACAGTGATGAACAGACAATGCTTAATGAAAAAATCTAAGGAAAACTTTAAGCCTGCAGTGCTCTTTTTTTGCTCTCTCAGGATGAAAGTGCATCTTTTTGTAGTGGCATCCAGAATGTGGCACTTCATAGTCCCTGCAGGATCACTCCTCTATAATTTTCTCTACTTTTGAACCAGGGGAACTTCACACTGTCAGCTTGTCTGGCATCCTGCAGATGTAAGGTCCACAGTTCACAAGGAACTGTGGCCATGAGGCATCTCTGGTTGGTGGCCACTTTCAGCCAGATACGCGAGGACATGGTTCACAGGGTGGAGCAGCTGGTGAGGAAGCCTGTTTTGAACATTGCTTCAGCAGAGCGTTTTCCCATTACGTTTGTTGAACATTGGAAATGGTATAGAAATAACACTTCTATAAATTCAAGAAGTACATTGTTCTCTTTTCCATATTGAGACCTGTTCTTTATCTGCTACTGTTTATTTTTAATCTGGACCAACTGAATGAAATGAGCAGTCCTGACACTGGCAGATTAAATCTTACCACACACAATCTTGAAGTGTTTTGCTTTTGCTCTGTAACTGTGTGTCCACAGAAGGGGTCATTGGGCACTGGAACAGGCTGCCCAGGGAGGTGGTTGATTCTCCTTCCCTGGAGGTGCTTAAGGCACGGGTGGACGAGGTGCTGAGGGGCACGGTTTAGTGTTTGATAGGAATGGTTGGACTCGATGATCCGGTGGGTCTCTTCCAACTTGGTTATTCTATGATTCTGTGATTTCCTCCTCTCCTAATAAAATTCAAATGAAGTGGCCTGAAATTCATTCTAGCATGAGGGACAGCTGTCACTTATGATCTAGGAATTCTAATTTTTCCCAGAGCTGACTTATTCACAGTCAGTCAGCCTTTGACATTAAGCTCCTGTTGCTTTGCAGGCTCCTGGAGCTCTCACAATCAAATTCTGTCTTCTGTTTCTGCTAATGCTAATATCCCACCCGCCTGCTTGTCAAAATGTGTTTGGACTTTGATGGTTTTGAAGATGAATTGGTGTGGCTGGCTTGACTGCTTCTACAGACTGTGATGGGCTATAAGAAACAATAGATGACATGACTTTCTTATCTTGCTAGCGGTTGTGCATTGGAGAACTTTAATAACTCTGTGAAAGTGGCCTAGAATTTTTAATATTTCTTCTTTAAGACAGGGCAATGAAAATGTCATTTTTAAAATGTTTCCAGTGATAGGACTGAAGAAGAAGTGTAACAGTCTAAAGATAAAAGCTGCCTTCTTTTTTCAATTAGCTGAAAACCAAAGAAGATGTTTGGAAATTATTTGGCTGAGTCAAGTGGCTATTAAAACAATTTGACTTCATGGTGAATTCTCCCCTCTTATGATTTGAAAAATTTTTTATTATAAGGAAGCTGCTTGCACATGAAAATGTCCATTTTCCCCTATTTGATTGAAAGCTTTTGCATGGGTGTCTAAATTACACTATGTCATAACCAGAACAAAAAAGCACATTTCATTAATTTTTGCATTATATAATGAGAATACTCAGGCACAACTCAGTTTGATTTTCAGTAATGAATTTTTTTTTCTGCCTCTCTCTTCTAGCGACTAAAATTAAGTATTGATTATTCACAATACATTTCTATCCTCATTTGCTCATGGGAGTTGTAGAGAGAAGGCACTATTCATGGCATCACAGTGCTGTATTCTGAATAGGTGCGATGTCAAAGCTGTTTTCCTTGGGATAGTTGCATAAAGTAGGAATATTCAGTCACTCTATGCCTCCCTCCTTCCTGTCCTGGTGCTTGCAACTGCGCATAGTCATGCTGAGGCTTCTTTTCTGTGTTTCTTTACAGGAGCTGAGGTAGCCTTAGAAAGAAGGGGAGAAGTCCGAGTGCCTCCCCGTAGGCTGAGTGGATTTTGTGCATGAGCTCCCTGAAGTGAGTGAGTGGGAAGTCAGAGGCTGTGACAAGACCTGGATGTGCCTCTGAGTGTAAACACTAAGTCTGTCCCTCTGAGGGGCAGCAAATGCATGCCTTGGCACTACCTCACTACCAGCAAATGCCAAAATCTCCTGCTAAACCTGCTCTTGGAGCATGCTCTTTGCCTGACAGCAAGTCCAAGTTAATATGGGTAACTTGCCCAGCACAGCCAAAGAGCCCAGGGAGTAGAAAGTAAGCTTGCTGCTTTTTTCCTCCACCTAAAATTTTGCCTTGAAACCTCGAATTAGGATCATGGAATTCCCTTTCTGGTTGGTTTTGAGTGAGGCTTAGTAGTTTTGGACCAGTTTTTGACTACTTGGCTTGGATCTTGCAATCCTATCTCATAAATAGCTGGTCTTTTGAGTTGATTTTGTACTTGAAAGCATGGATTGACTCCAGATACATTAATTTACTCATGCTTACTGTGCATGCATCTCGTGCTGGATTCTGCGTGTGTTATTCCACGGATGCAAAGCTCTGAAGTTCTGAAACTCTTCCTGAAACTGGAACATTGCTGATGTTTTGCTGGGCCGTGGACTCAGGCAGAATGGACAGCTGACAGAAAATTACAATGCCTGTGATTTGTACTTGGTTTTGACCCCTTTTATATGCTGGGAATGTAGCTTCATTAGACCAGAAATTTTGGAGGTCATAAGACTCAAATGAAATGGAGTACTACTATGAATAGCATATTTTGCATGCTGCCTCACTAGGAATAATTAGCAGTAGATTGAAAGAGTAAGATAATAATTATTTCAAAAATTGAAGACTTAGAAAAGCGACCTGCAAAAGCCAGATGCTGATTTGCTAATACTTAGGTGCAGTGCTTCTATTATCTTTGAGAAAGAATTGGCAACCTTAATGGATGCAGAGTGGAAAACGACATGACATGAATAAGTTTGACTAGGTCACATTTTGCTTCCTTTTAGTCTTGCCAACGACATGTGGCATTTACCCTGCTCTTTTCTCTAGAGTCTTCCAAGGGCAGTGACTAACAGTCTCAATAACAGCAGATCCCCAGTTGCTAGGCAGGTGATCCAATGCCAGCAATTCTAATCCTTGGTTTATTACATGTTTTGCAATGATGAAATGGTGTGTTGAGGAGCTACGAGAACTCACTCAGTAATTCCTTTGCAGTTCTTTACAGTGTTGAGTATGGAGTCATCATTCAAGTGTACAGCCCAGCCAGGCAGACCAAGTAGTTGGATAACTGTGGTTTTGCACTCTGGGAATACTCCTTTGTCAGATGTGGGTTTTTAGAACATGCTACGACAGAAGTTATCTCTCTTGGTAACCAACATTTTAGACATAGGAGTTACATAAACCACAAAGGTAATACTGCAGGGATGTGCCCAGGTCCTTCTACTTGTGCTAAGCCATTATAGGGAAAATAAAATCCAGAGTTTTGTACAGTGAAGACTTGAGCATTCCTCAAATTTTGTAGTTTGTCTCATTCATCAGTTTTTTTGAACGTGCCTTTTATAACTCACAATTTCTGCAGCTAAAAGTACCTATAGTATGTTTACTTTTAGAAAGTATATAACACTTCCCTGCTATCACCACGATTAAAAAAGTGAAATGAGTCAACCCATACAATAATATTTATATTATTTTTTCCTGTCACTAACTGTTGGCTTGTGTAAGGGAGGACTTATAATGAGTATCTGAAAAGAAAATGAAATGTTCTTTTTCCACAGATCCAGGGTAGGCATGTAAGATATTCTTAACACATAAATTTCCTCTGTTGTTTCAAAACAGAAAAAACTTGTTCCTCTTTATAAACATTAATGAACATTTGGTACTTTGACATCTCAGAAAGAGGTAAATATTTTAAAATTCAGTCCTAGGTGAAGACACATTTAAGTATTATTTTGAACAAATGACCAGTGCAGTTTCTAGTCACCTTGGGAATTTAATGTATTTTATCATGCTTGTTACTCTCTTTCCTTCTTTCTAAAATCTGGAACTGATCTTGTTCACTCTGGATAGTAGCTTTTTCTGCAATGATTCTCATGCTACTATGGGCTCACTAGCCGAGAAGGATCTATGCAACTCTATCAGGAATATAAACATTTTTCATTCTCATTTGTGCATTACCTTTCTTACAAAATTTAGAGATTGAATCCTTTTTACTCTGCCTACGAATCCTTTTTACTCTTATCTAAAAATCCTTTTACCTACCTACAAAAAAGTTGTGCCAAGAAGGGAATCATGAATGGTTTGGTATTTGATAGGAATGGTTGGACTCAATGATCCGATGGGTCTTTTCTAACCTGGTGATTCTATGATTCTATGATTTTATGAATATATAATTTGATCTGAATAAATAAGGATTTTTGTTATTAATCCCTATGTCTTTCTGACAGCATATTACTAGGAATATCCCAGTGCTTTAGTGGATTGCTGTTGTGACTGGAGTTGGTAGAGTCTGATTATGTCACATCTCAGTACTTTAGTCTAGCACGTCCATCCTCAAACGTTGAGCTGGTATCTTTAGGAATGCATGTTCTGATGAAAATGTAGGTCTAGGGAATCCTCATTAAGGCAATACAGATAATATCAAAGGTTTTAAAAAAGATGGCTTACATTGACAGGTTACAAAGATAACTGCTTCTAAAATTTCATAAAATAAAAGTTGGGAACATAAAAATGTTAGGCCTGTGCTGTGTTTGGGAGAATTTGAAGAATGACTCCAAATTTACAAGCAATTTAATAGTAAATGCATTTCTTAACGTGGTATTTTAATGGGCAAAGATACTCAAATTGGGATAACTTTGGAAGCTTTCAGTCATAGCTGTTGAAAGGCCAGTGCACCTGCAACAAAGCAAAAGCAGAGGCATGTTCAGGGGCTTCAGGAAGATAGAAAAAAAATGGGCTAAATTCCTTTTTGTTGTGTGTGTGATGGGGGTGGGCTCCTCTGCAAAACCTTGTGTACGTTATGCCGGTTTGGTTCTGTATCAGAAGGGAGGTTTGTTGACACTGAGACATGGGCCCCAGCATAGGCCTGAGTTATGAATCAGGGGACTCAGGTATGTTCTCCTCTTCCACTGATGCCAAGGGTCTTTACCGCTTAAATTCATCTTCCTCCTACAAAGAGCGCCAGTGTCAAGTGGCTCCTCCTTATTTGCATTACTTTGCTTAGAAAGAGGTGATATTAAAACTGATCCTACGTGGTAGAGCACAGACCGATTTCTTGTATTACTAGAAAACTTTAATGGGCAATGCCCAGTGAATTCTATATTAATTGCATTTAAAAGGTTTTACTTAAATATTGCTGCAATTTTTTTTGCCAAACCCTTGGTGCTTTCTGTTTAGTTACCAGAGAGAGAAAGTTTGAATGGATTTACACAACTTCTCGACTGGGCTTGCTGTGGCTCAGAGTTCTTTGCAAGCTTTTGGATGACTCCCCTGTGAAAGTGCTTTCTGCCTCCATGGACTTTGCACCTGACAGAACTCAGGCCAAAGGAATTAAGAGATCCCCTATTCCCAGAGTTCTGTTATGCCAATAAAGGAGAGCTACTAAGAAAAGAGCAGAGGAGGCTATGTTTATTTCAGCTCCACTGAAACCCAAGGGGAAAAATACCAGTGCTTGGCAAATATTAAAGGAGATGCTTCATATCAGAAGAACTCTGTTTTTTCAGCTTCATTGAATTGTACTGAGTTTTTCATTTTAAAGGAAAGTATACTATAAAAGTTCTGACTGCGGCAATGATGTCAGCGCTGTGCAGACAGGCAGCATTGTTTAATTTTCATATGAAAGAAGTATGGAACGTATCAGATTTTCTCACTCATCTCAGTGGACTGCTGACTCAGTCTATTTCCTTTTTGCACAGGAAGGCTTCAAATTCAGTTATTGGATAACTTCTGTTCTGTGTCTTGAACATTTGGTTTCTGGCATTTGTTCCTGGGAATATGGGGATAAAGTAGCTGAGAATGTTTTCTGTCAGCCAAAAATGCAGAAATATCTGGGAGGTTTCCTAACTATGTTCGGATGCATCAGAGGGTCCTGAAAGGCATTTGGAGCCATTTTGGGTGATGGGGAACTCCACAGAGAGTTCTGGGGACATGGGAATAACACTAACAAATCCATAAACAGCATTTAAAAATAACTGGCTTATTTGCTCTGATTCTGTTTTTTTCCCATAGTGTCATATAATCATATATGGGCTCACTGAGTGTGGTGAATACACCACGGTACCATACCAGACTGGGAGGACTCGGGGGACCATCCCAACAGCCCACTGCTTACACCATAGAAATATTCCAATTTATTTTTTCTTGGTAATATATTCTGTGAAAAAACTGTAACAATAAAACCCCCACATTTATTCTGTGAATATTATTTTTTGAGGTGTGCCTGAGAGTATAAAAGTAAAGAGGAGTGCCAGCGGATGTGGTCAAGATCTCCTGACCTCTAACTGATAATATAAATCAAGTTGGAATTCTAAATTAAGCACATAATTTTGATACTGTGGGACCAAAACCTAGTGCCTTTGCTCAGCATAATTAAGATGATACTACTTGATTGTTGTACTAGTTATTATCAGTACAGTTTCAACAGGCTTACTTTGGGAGAAGTGTACTTATTTAGAGTAAGGAGAGCAAAATAAAGTCTAATTTGATGTTAAATGCAGACAATAAATTTGGTGACTGCTCCTACAAATGACTTGAGCATTAAAATCTTTCATTAACAGAAGCTGTCCATATGGCATGTTCAGGGAATTAGACTTTTATTTCTAAATAGGAGGTGTTAACTTTGTCAATATAGTATTGCTGCATTTTTTAGTTTAAAAGAGGGGCAATCATTAATAATCATCTTCTTTTTTTAGAATAAAATCCTTTTTCTCTAAAATATAATTTTATTATTCAACAAACTGACTTAAAAATTATCTAAGATACATCTTTTTGTATGTGTTAATTTGATTGCCATTTTAAGACTGGTTTCTGTAGTTACTCTAGAAGTAGAGATTGTAGTATTCATTATGGGAAATGCCTACAAAATTACCAATTAATTAATAACAAGAAGGGGCTAACACATTGTTTTCTACCTATTCCAAAGTACAGCTGTACAAAATTATTAGGTGAAAGAAATGATTGACCACCTCCCAAGTGTTTATTTATGGATTTGTTTTCAGCTACAAGTGGCTATTTGTAGGGCAGCCTGTAAGTTCCTTTCACTGGCAGATCTTATAGTGAAGTCGTCAGGCGTTTGTCTGAGCAACTGTTGCATAAAAATATGAAAGCTGTGTGAAGTCAAGGAGAATTTGGTCAGGAAATGACTTAACTCCGAAAACAGGACAGATCCAAGATTTTGCCTTAAGATTGTTTTAACAAAATATATTAAAATTGTTGTGAATATTATCTTAATGCAGGTCTTAAAAATCAGAGTATTAACCTGCAGTCTGACAAGGGAAACAATACTTAAGTGAGGTGTCTGAGATGAAATGACATTACCTTGCAGAAAATTCGGTCTGTTGATTTTGGTTTGGTTTTGTAGCACAGGTAAAAATATCCTCTACAAAATACTCTATGACCAAAAGCTCTTGGTTTTGAAAGAACGTGTGCATATGCGGACAGTCTGGGTGAAGCTCTGAAGGATGTGTTAGCCCATTGCTTCTGTATATTGATCTTTGCAGTGGCAAGACTGGCTAGAAACATAGTAGGTGCACAGATAACTCTAAAATGCCATGTTGGGTATTTTGCAAGAAAATGTGGATGAGCTCCACCTCAAAAGTGACCTGTCCTGGCCAGTTGTAAATGAGGAGTCAAGTCACTGTCGCTAACATGACATGATGCTGTTCTCCCAAGTGACAGGGGACAGGACGAGAGGGAATGGCCTCAAGCTCTGGCAGGGGAGGTTTAGGCTGAACATTAGGAAAACATTTTTCATAGAAAGGGTCATTGGGCACTGGAACAGGCTGCCCAGGGAGGTGGCGAGTCCCCTTCCCTGGAGGTGTTTAAGGCACGGGTGGACGAGGTGCTGAGGGGCATGGTTTAGTGTTTGATAGGAATGGTTGGACTTGATGATCCGGTGGGTCTCTTCCAATCTGGTGATTCTATGATTTTATGATTCTATGATTCTATGATTCTATGATTCTATGCCTGAGCCATGCTGGGGCCAGGGGCTGCTTGGCCAAGCACTGCTGTAGCTTTCTGTGAAAGCAGGCGAACAGACATCATAGTATAAGCAGAAAAGCAACCTCTCAGGGTTCCCTGGGACATGGAAATTGTCTGAAATTCCCCCAGTGTGTGAGTGGCTGATTAATTGCTAATGGCCTAACAGAAGTGTTGCTGCTTCCAGACAGAGTAGTCAGGTAAGGGATGTTGTAGATGTGGATGAACTCTTTATTTCTCAGCTGACAGCTCCATTTCAGAGCTCAGGCTTCTTTGGTATCTCAGCTGAGAAAGGACTACTGTTGCATGCCTCAGTATTGCAGCAGCACTGTTGCTTTTTGAAATTGTTATATAAATGCTTTCGTTCAGTTCAGTTGGTCCCAGCCTTCCTGCACCTGAGCATCATTGAGGCAAATCATCATGTAATTACTAACACTACTAACATGTAATTACTAACGCTGCTTTCTCGCAAAAGAAATTGATGTAATAGAGATTGGCAGGGGACATTGGAACTAGATGATCTTTAAGGTCCCTTCTAATTCAGACTATTCCATGATTCTATGCTTCTATGTTGTTCAGTAATGTTCCAGATGAACTGTATCATCAGTAAATGATTTCACTATATGCAAAGTAAACAGACTGTCTGTCCTGTCCCCTGAATAGATGCTGTGCCCTCTCCCTCACCTGTTTTCATCCATGACCCTCTCTGAAGCAGGATCTTGAGTCTTCTCTTGCTCTCTGCTCTCCACATCTGGTGTACTGCAACATCATTCCTAGGTCCACACCTGGAATGTGGAGGTCACATTGCATTATCACTGGCCGTGTGTGGTATAGTAAACTGAGCAGTGCCAGGAAGCACTTGGCAGCTCTGTGAAGCAATTGCTTGTACTCTTAAACGGTGAGATGCTCCTTGGCGTGATTTTGGACAGTACCAGTTAGTAATCTCCCAAACTTTTCCTGGCCCAGGGTCAGGAGTTTTCCAGGGGGAATATGGATGTCACTTTGTTTAGGAGGGTGAAGGAGGTCACTTGTGTGGACCCACACCATTCCTTGTCTGCTGGTCATTGTGTCAGAGGATAGTCCTGGATGTTCTTACTTTATTCACTGGGTTCAGAGTGCACGATTTCCTGCAGAAGCAGGAGATGGTCACCCCGGGAAACCATGATCTACAGCTCCGATTGTGCTCCTGCAGATGGAAAAGGCAATCTGCCCTTGTGTAGGCAGGAATGCCTTTTCCATATGCCTGCCTCCTTGCAGTCATGCTGCTCTGTGTTCCTGGCACTACACCTGTTGGAGACAACTGATATAGTGAGTTACTGTTTCTCCTAGACATTACTTTTAGTGACTACATGGGATGACTGTTGTTCTTGCTCCTTTTTATATTCTAATCCCTTTCTTCCCAAAACATTGCTGCCTGTCCAGCAGCTAGGCAGTGCTGATTCCCGTCCAGAGTTACAGATGTACATTTTGCTCTGTAGCACCATTTTCTGATCTCAGTAATATGTTCCTTCCTAACAAAAAGAGTTCTAAAAGTGCATTTAGTGTTGTTTGTGTGTGGGGTTGTGTCCTGTTTTGGATCTGATACACGGTTGCTTTTCTCAAAGTCAGCAGTGAAACACCTTTAAATCGTTTTTGCCATTCTCCAGGATGTGATTTGATCAATTAGTCTTTGACAATCTGTGTGCTGGAAACATTGTCTATGATAAGGTTTTCAGTTTGAAACCATGGTCTAAAGGTGAATCTTTGTTGTGAATGCAAGTGGTCATGATGTTAGGTGGGAGAGACACAAATAATCCTCCAACTAAGGTCATTGTGTATCTTTTCTATTTGCCTTTATTATTTATACTTAAGCATTACCCTAAGGAGTCTATAGCTCATGCCTATAGGAAGATACATAAGATGACATAGTTTCTGCATCACATTGCTCAGATTCTAAGCAGGTAAGTACTATATAGGAAAAAAAATGGGAACAGCCGTATAAGTCATGATTGAATACAGATACATGTTTGATTTGCAATTTAAGCTCACTTTGCTGCCATCCTGCATATAACATAGGCATTTATGCTTAAATTTATGGCATATGCTCTATTATCTTGTTTTAATGAATGTCACTGTCCATATTTTCCTAGCAATTTCTACCTACTTTTGTCGGTGGGAGAAACCACCAGATCTTATGCCTGAGCCACCTGGCTGCCTCCTTTACCTCTATTTTGAAGAGCTCCATAAGGTGTAGGTCCTATGGGCTTGTAGTTTAATGCCTTTGACAAGGATGTGACAGAATTTCAGGGAACATATCATAGAATCATAGAATCACCAGGTTGGAAGAGACCCACCGGATCATTGAGTCCAACCATTCCTATCAAACACTAAACCATGCCCCTCAGCACCTCATCCACCCGTGCCTTAAACACCTCCAGGGAAGGTGAATCAACCACTTCCCTGGGCAGCCTGTGCCAGTGCTCAGTGACCCTTTCCGTATGTGTGAGAATTTCTCAAGACCAAGACTTTCTTTCTGATATCACTTAACGACTACTGGATGTTTGTGAACAACATGTTCTGGGATGTGTTCCTCTCTGACTACCCTCTGATTTCTTTGTCTATAACCACCTTCAGCTTCTTTGTGTTTCCTGAGAAGTTTGGAGCAAAAGAATCCTCTCCCCTTTCCAATGGGCAAGGCTTTCCTTTGCAATGTGCTTCTCTTTGAGAAAGCACAGCTGTGGTTCTTCAGGGTCTCCAAGTCCTTGGTTGGTGAACCCACTGAGAAGCCTTGACCCTTTAGCTCTGTTAGTCTCGGTATTTGAAAACACTTCTGGCAGTGAGTCACCCCAATAATGGGCACTCCACCTCAAATTGTTACCCCTGTGAAGATTCTTCATAACAGCAGATACTCAGGAGACTTCTTTGAATGGACACATGGGTACTTTGCTACTTAAGGTCCTTTTCTGAAAGGAGAATTTATTTTAATGCTTTTACTGGCTGTGCAAGATTGAAACTTATCTCAGAAATAGGTAGCTGCCAGACTAGAGATGGCCTTACACTTCCCTCCGTTAATTGCTTTCTATGTTGTATTATACAGCAAGCCTTAGTGGCTGCTCTTCAAAGAGAGCTTTTGCACATGAGTGAGGAAGCAGAAGGATTACACACAAAGGAAAACCAGATTCCATTTTCTAAGAAGCTGAAGAGTTATTAACATTTTTAGCATATCTGCATGTGTTTGCAAATAGTGTCTGTTGAAGTGAAAATTGCACAGATGATCAGTATTCGATAACATGTTATGGAATTAAAAAGTTTCTGATCCCTGCAGAGATTAAAAAGCACAATGCTTACTTCTTTGAAAGAAGTGCTGTAAGAATCATAAAAGAACACCTGGGAGTTCAACAGATTTTTCCCTGTGTAATTCTTCAAGCATTTGTGTTTGTAGGTAGTACTATACTTAAAGGCTTCCCCACTTGAGTTAGAGAAAATGAACAGAAATAAGGCATTCTGTGGAGCAGGACTGATATCCCACAGGAGATTATAAAGGGCTTGAGTAAATCTGTCTTCCTTTTAGCAGTGGTATGACTGAGAAGTGAGTCTAATTTTTAGTTTTATTCCCTTTGAAGAAATCTATCAGTAAAGGATATTTGTCAATCTGCTGCTTCAGATCTGTGAGAGGAATCTAATAATATAACTCTCTGTTCTTGCTCACAAAAATGATCTAGATTTAAAATAACCTCTCCCGGAGGAGTGAGAGGGGAAGGATTGTGTTAAACTGGGATCGGAAACATCATGAAAACTTTACCTGAGTGCCCTAGTTACTGGCACTCAGTATTTTTTATAAAACACTGGGATTTGGGAAGAGCTAAAAAGCTATAGGAAATGAATGAGTACTTATATAGACAAACAAGAGGCTGAGATAGCCAGACAGAATCTTTTACTTGATGCTGCACTTGCACAAGAGCTTGGTGCATAAAGGTTTAACTAACACTGATATTAGTTGGAGGAGTGCTGTGTCCACTAAATTTGTGCTATTACTTTAAAAGAGGCGGGATTTTAGTTGAGGGGAAAGAGACAAAAATGTGTTCCCTCAAGTAGCCCATAGCTGGGATGACAAAAGCACAGTACTGTAAAATGAAAATAAAATTGCAATTCAGAAAGTCTGATTCTGTTATCTTGTGCCTTATTTAAGAGAGAAAGAACAGTTATATTGTTGCTTTTCTTATCTGCTATGCACAGGAGTCTGAAAAGAAGAGGTGAAGAAACATCTTTTTAATTATACAGCGTAATGCAGTTGATAATCCACCAATGTACTTTCAAGAGTACCAGGTTGCTTGATTTTCTTTTTCATTTTTAGTGAAGGGTTTTCATTTTCTACTTTAAAGATTTCTGTTAAGTAAATAGGAACATGTAAGTAAAGTCGTCAGGACATATTCTGATTATACCACTACTGATATTTAGAAATTCAGAATTTTCTCGCTTTTTGATTTATGAATAATTTAATATTTTAAAATGATCTTTTGATGGATCTAAAATATGGCATGGTTGACATGTTTAGTTCTAGAAAAACATAATATCTGTAGTCATTGTTTAGGAATCTGTTTAGGTAATCATGATGTATACATCAAAACACGGTGCGCCTTCTGTAGATTTTGTGATAATACAGATACAAACTACACACTGGAAAGTGAGACAATAGATGGGATTATTTACATATTTGTATTAGGAAGATAAATGAAAAATAAATATAGATTTTAGGAATTCATATTGCAAGGGTGTGTAGTATATCTGTGTCCTGCTAGATATTTGCAAAACTTTATTTTTGCCTTGTTTGCCTGTTAGTGTCAAATGAAACAGTTCCTTTCTCTGAGTCAGTCTTGCTAAATAAAACCTTACATATTTCCTACCCATTTAGAACTTGAAAAGTAATTTGCGGTGAGCTGAATTAAAAGTCTACTTTAGATGAAAGAATATATTATGTCTCAGTAATTTAGATTTTTGTTCGGGACAGTAGGCCTTGGAGTGCAGAATTGCACTTGAAGTTCCGTCATTACCTGACTTGTTCATAATGCTGTTATTATTGGCTAGCAAATTTACCTAATACTCTGAATGAGAGATTCAAAATGTTTTCTTCTCTTTTATTTTTGAAACCACAAGTCATACATATTCAGTTTATTGTGTGATTTTCTAATAAAACAAAGTGTCCAGACTCTTCATAAGATTATATGTAAAGCAGTAAGAGGCCGTATATATTGGACACTGCAAAGAACTAAGTAGGTTAGAGGTATTCTGACTATCTCCAAATCTAAACCAAGATGGAAACAAATGTTAGTATGAAAAGCATGTTCTGAAGTCTTTTTATGCATCTGAGTGGCAATCCTGCCATCTGCTGAAGGAGGACTGGTGAGGGATGAGCTTTAGCCCCTTGGGTTCCCTCTGAAGCTCAGCAGCCAAGCGCCTCTGGGGGATCCTCTTTTCTGTAAAGGAGCAGGTGGGATGAGTTTTTGAGATTTGAGTAATCACAGAATCACAAAATAACCAGGTTGGAAGAGACCCACTGGATCGTCGAGTCCAACCATTAATACTTAAGTGCATGTGCCTACAGGCACCTGCAAGTGCACCACAAATAAGAAAGCTGAGGCTTTAGAATGTGAAATGCTTTTTGCTTGTTTATGTTCATATTACAAGTCTGTCACAAGGTACCTCATTGTGGTATTTATCTTAAAAGATATATTTTCCTTAAGAAAAACTCTTTGATGCTATTAAGTAGGGTGGGGAAAAAAAGAGTAAAATTATTTTAATATGGCAAATTTTTCTCTTATAATTTGATGACTGGAGTGAAATTGTAGCATTTGACATTTCATGTAGTTTTTTGCTTATGACATGACTGTCCAAGTATTATTTATTTGTTAATGGACTCTTTCACAGGGAAGATAAGCTATAGTAATAAATATATTACTAGGGTTTAAGCAAGTTGATGTGTTTTGCCATTACAGATACCCAATAAGAACAAAATGTTTTCTTTGTTTTGGTATGAAATTGTTGGCTAAATACAACATCACATGATAATGTATGCTATGTGTTGACATAAGGCCAAGCCAGAAGTCCTGATATCATTTTCACAGTCCAAACCATTTATAGTTTGTTCTCAGATCCAGTCAACAAAGACCTTGAACTGAATCCATCTGTTGGGACAATAGAAAGCCCTTCCAGTAAAATGCCCTTAAAAATATCTAAGAAAATAATATCATATTAAACCCAGAAAGATTTTTTTTTTTTTTAAGACTGTAAGACTTAATGACAAATAAGTACCAGGGAAAAATAATAAACAGCCTTCTAAGATAATGCTAGAACTAGGAAACATAAGTGTAAAGTGATAACACGTAGAGAAGTACTTCAGCCAAAGACAGTCGGGGCAATGGCAGAATACGATTTGAACGCTAAGTGTAGCCAGGGTGGCTGTCCAGAGTCATTCTTTACACCTGGATCTGTCGAAAGAAAAGGCAACAGAAAATGAAATAAACCTGTATCATAAAATTGTAGCTAATGTTTTTGAAATGCAAAGCAGACACAGTCTCTGTATTTTGTGTTTGCAGGTTTGTCTGCAAGAACAAGCCTTTAAAACTAGAAATGGCATTTGAAATCATAGTTGGTGTATCAGTGTGCTGTGCTGTGTTCCTGCAGGAATATTTGCTTTAGGATGAGGCACAGAATATGCAAAGTGGCACTTATATGCATCTTTTTTTGTCCCCTTTGACAATTTAGTTGTAATCCTGCTTAACTTCTCTGGATCTTGCAACTTCCTTACAATACATCTTTTGTTAGGGACGAAGAAGGTGAGGAAATAGAAATAACTTTTTGCTCATGTTAGCTCAACTTTCACTTCCCACTGAGGATAAAAGAGTGTGGGCTAATTCCAGCTCTTTGCAGGCTTTGCAGGAAGGGACTTAGGGAGGTACAACCCCCATCAGCTCCTCCTCAGGTGAATCTCTGTTGTTCTCACAGTGAAGTTGAGTCATAGAGGCACAAACCCAAATTCTGCTTATAGCTATTCCCAGGGTAAATCTGAAGTGCTGGAACTGAAGTCTCTCCTTTAATTCTTTGTTCAAGTTGAATTGCTTTAATGAAATAAAGAATATTTGTGAATAATTAATGACTGCATGGAATACGATCCATTTCAGGCAGAGTGGAAAGGAACAAATAGAATTTAACATAAAAGTCTTACCTTCATATTTGACAGAGGAAAAAAAAAACCCCTTAATGTGGACTTTATTGTTTGAGGCAGGATAATACTTTTTCACTGTTACATTGCACAACAAAGTACCAGTCTAATTAATTAGTTTCCTAGGAACACTAAGGCATTGAAATAATAGACTTAATGGATAAGACTGCATCTCTACCAGAATCAAGGAAGGTATTATCCATGGATTTTGTTCTTCAGAATATCCATCCTTATACCAAAATTTACAAATACTAGCAACACAAGCTGTTTCTTGACTGCTCTATTAAGAAGCAGCATTTTGGTGTATGAATGAAGCACCTGTCATTAGGAATACCCATGAAGGTGGTGCTACTCTGCTGAAGGCACCCATTCTGATTTCATTTTACCATATGTGCACCTCCATTTGAATATGTTTTCAGAAAAGAATTTATTACTTCCTTTTACCCTCATCTTAGGAGCTATACAGTCTGGCAACACTTAAAAAAATGTCTTATTTTTCCCACTCATTGCTTCATATTCATAGAATCATGGAATCATAGAATCATAGAATAGTTTGGGTTGGAAGGGACCTTGAAGATCATCCAGTTCCAAACCCCCTGCCATGGGCAGGGACACATCCCACTAGACCAGGCTGCTCAAGGCCCCATCCAACCTGGCCTTGAACACCTCAAGGGATGGGACAACCACAACTTCCCTAGGCAACCTGTTCCAGTGCCTCACTAGCCTCATAGTGAAGAAATTCCTCCTTATCTCTAGTCCAAACCTGTTTCTCTCTAGTCTATACCCATTGCTCCTTGTCCTATCACTACAAGCCTTTGTAAAAGAGTCCGTGTACTACTTTGATATTAGGAATGTCAGTTGATGTAGTATGTATTCTCCCTCTCTTCTTTCCAGGAGGTAAAACACTCACCACCCTTTTCATAGAAATATTTATGATTTAAATTGTATTTAATGTTTTGGTAATGTTGTTGTATTTATCTTTTTAAGGGGTAAAGGCAGCTTTTTTTAAAAGAAAACACCCTCGAATTTCCTCTTCAGATCTGGAGTTTTGGTTTAGAGTCTTTCTGTACCAAATTACAAAGTGATGGGACACACTATAGACATTAGCTGTTTTTCACACCAGCTCTGTCTAGTTAAAAAGGCATTCGTCCCATTTGAACTTAACACATAAGTAATTTGGAAAGAGTAAATTAGTTGCTCACAGCTGTGATGTGAATAAGTAACATACTTAACAGGCCGTAGCACTGTGTTCAGTTAATTTCTCCATCCTCTTGGCTATATTAAATTATTTTAATACCTTTATTTAGTCTTATTAGTAGACCAATCTGTAATTTATTCCTTCTCCAATGTTCTGCATATTTTCATTTTCCATTTCATCCTCTGTAACAATTCTTTCTGTTTTTTCTGTACTTCTGACTTTGCTAAAATTATTTTTTCATTTTGTGTTAACTGTTTTTCATTATAATGTCAGTAACAGTGCATGCTTTAGGACCCTAAAGGGTCCAGTTTCTTGTGACTGCATATAACTTTTTCATAAAATGATCAAGTGCTATTTTAAATCAGTTAGGTTTTTGCCAGCAGTTCTCTTGTTTGCAAGAATATTTTTTCCCAATATTTTACTCCCCTGATTATTGGAGACATTCTCCAATTTCCTGTTTAAATGTATTTGTTGTTAGCTTGTGTGCATTTATCATCGTACAGAGTCCTGATAGCTAGGGAACTCTGTGAGTTAAGAAATATGAATGACCATGCCCTAGGCAGAGGAAGATTTCATTAATGTAAAAGTCTGTCAGATGACATATAAGACCAATGGGACTGATGAAGTTTTTCTCTCCTCTTCTGTTTAATCATAGCTTCTACTGGTTTTATGTCACAACCCATTAAGCCACAGAGCACAAAGCTTTGAAACTGCAAATATGGAAGCTGGGGTTCACTGTATGAGTTTGCCTTTCTAGATGCTTTAAGTGTCTGAGTGATTATGATGCTTCATTAGCTGCTACTGCTGTGTTCTTTAAAAGCCATATTCCAGGCATAGTTTTTTTTCTTAATAGGAATTACCTTAAGCATTTTTGCCCTGGCATTTTAAGTCTGTCAGATTCAGGTAGCTCGGAACCAAAAAGATTTGACTTGACCTGCTCTGTCTTACTGAAAATCCCAATTTGGATTTGTGATGTAATTACAGAAATGGATCTGAATAGATACATTTTCAGAAACAAATAATAATGAAAATAAATCTTTGTGAATAAAACTAATTCCATATTTACAATCTGGAGAACAAATTTTGGATTTTACACCAAAATCACTCTGCTCATTTCAGAGAAGTTCTGGTTTATATTAAATGTATGTAATACTAAGCCTTTAATATGGGTCCTACTGCTGTCTCGAAAGTATTGCTGACTGGAAGTCACATAACTTTTGGTTTGATGTTTCCAAGGAAACATAGCTTGCTTCCACTGCCAGTTGGTTTCACCATTTGTGGAAGTTATGTATTTTTTCTTGTTGTGCAGTCCTCTGGATTGCTTTAAAATTTCCTTTCGTGATGACTGCATATTTCACCCTAAAGTGTCCTTGCAATGCATAGAATCACACTTTATTCTAATCTTGATTTACCCATGTATCAGATATCACACAGGTTCAGCTGCCTTCCAGTTACAGTGCACTGTGGTTGATTTTACATTTCAGGCTTTTGATACTGTTGGGTTTGGGGGATTTTTTTTGTTTCTGTATTTTTTTTTTTCATTAAATGGATTAAATGTTTCTGCTACCCACTTCTGCAAAATGGTTCCCATGGTGACACTGCTAAATATCTTTCTGAGTGCCTTGAATTGCCCTCTATCGTCTTTGTCTTCAGAAGAAAAGGTGGTATTATGATATCCTATCCATGCTGCTTTTATAATAAGTCTAAAGCAACACTTTCTGGTATACATTTATTTTACAGAGGATTTTCAGTACATTCTTCACCTCTGTAAAACTTCCTTTCATAAGTGCTCTCTGCTTGCAATGCCTGACACCTCTAATGGGCACCCTCTAGAAGACGGCCATGCTCTTGACTTTTAAAGTGTTTTCAAGACTTTATTACAATTAGAGTAAATGTCTTCATGTTTGTGAGTACTGCACTCATGCATATTTATGTTCCTTTCCAAACCATAGTAAAAAGGCTGTGGATGTAGTGTACCTGGACTTCAGGAAAGCCTTTGATATTATTTCTCACAGTATTCTGCTTGAGAAACTGGCTGCTGCTGGCCTGGACAGGTGCACCCTCTGCTGGGTTAAAGACTGGCTGAATGGCCAGGCCCAAAGAGTGGTGATAAAAGGAGTTAAATCCAGTGGGAGACCCGTGACAAGTGATATTCCCCAGCACTGGTTGGGTCCAGTTCTGTTCAATATCTTTATCAGTTATCTGGAGGAAGGGATTGAGTGTACCCTTACTCAGTTCATGGATGGTGCTAAGCTTGGTGAAAGATTGATCTACTTGAGGGTAGGGAGGGCCTGCAAAGGGATCTGAAGAAGCTGGTTCGATGGGCTGAGACCAATGGTATGAGGTTCAACAGGGCCAAGTGCTGAGTCCTACAAATAGGACGCAACCTCATGCAGCACTACAGGCTTGAGGAAGAGTGGCTGGAAAGCTGCCTGACAGAGAAGGACCTGGCGATGTTGGTTGACAGCAGATATTGGATCGGGATAGCTGAACATGAGCCAGCAGTGTGCCCAAGTGGCCCAGAAGATCAATGGCATTGTGGCTTGTATCAGAAACAGTGCGACCAGCAGATCCAGGGAAGCGATTGTGCCCCTGTACCCAGCATTGGTGAGGATGCATCTTGAATATTGTGTGCAGTTTTGGGCCCCTCACTACAAGAAGGACATTGAGGCACTGGAGTGTGTCCAGATAAGAGCAATGAAGCTGGTGAAGGGGCTGGAGGGGCAGTGCCTTATGAGAGGCAGCTGAAGGAACTGGGATTGTTTAGCCTGGAGAAGAGGAGTCTGAGGGGAGACCTTATCACTGTCTACAACTCCTTGAAAGGAGGCTGTAGCGAGGTAAGTGTTGGTCTCTTCTTCCAAGTAACAGCAATAGGACAAGAGGAAATGGCCTCAAGTTCACCAGGGGAGGCTCGGATTAGACCTCAGGAAAAATTTCCTCACTGAAAGGGTTCTCACGCACTTGAAGAATCTGCCCAGGGAGATGGTTGAGTCACCATCCCTGGAGGTATTTAAAAGGAAAGTAGGTCAACTTCTCAGGGATATTATTTAATAGTGGACAGCTATGGTTGGACTCGATCTCAAAGGTCCTTTCCAACCAAACGATTCTATGATTCTATGAAAAGGATACAAAGGTCAGCTATATGTGGTCATGAATCAGCTATATGCCAATGTTGCCATAAACAAGCCAGTATTAATTGTAGGGTATGGACAGTAGGCAGTTCACCTGCATACTCTTACTCTTTGGGAAATGAAAAATATCTTGGACAGCTTTTACTGAGTGCAATACCTTAGAATCATTGTAAGGTAAAATAAGTCTTGCAGCATGAGTTATGGCATGTCAGCTGCTTTGTTCTTGGTAACTTTTTACTGTAGCCACTCCTATACCTTGCCTCCAAATCGAATGTTCTATGACTTCATATGCATTTGAAAAGACAGAATAAATATTCCTCCAGTAGGACAATAATATGTCACTTTTGTCTTCCTATCGATTGTTAAATACAAGTGTGCTATAGTCCTGTGAAGTATTACAGACTACTTTGATTTCTCACATGAAAAAGTTAGTCTTTGCTGTATTTATACCAATTTGAGATTTTCCATTTTCTTTTCATTTGTTCTTTTCAAGCAAAATATTCTAGCAAGTTCCTCTTTATTTAGCCATCTTTCATACATGATTCTATTGAAAATGTATTGTGGTGCTAATACCATTGCACATGTAAATCATTATTCCTACTGACTCCTACACAGCAGCTTTGGGATAGTTTAAGAATAGCACAGTTAAATTTTCAGTGAAAATCATGTCTTGATTTGCAATTGGGAGGATTTTTTTCAGGGTTTTTTGTGTATGTGTGTGTGTTTGTTGAAACACGATACAGTTGATGAAAGATGGGGAAGAATCTTAAAAGATTCTTGTAGAGTCACAGGATCATAACATGGAAGGGGCCCTAAAGATTGTCCAGTTCCAATCCCCCCTGCCAAGGGCACCTTCCACTAGATCAGGTTGCTTAAGCCTCATCCAAACTGACCTTGAATACCTCCAGGAACCTTTCCATGACTTCTCTGGACAGCGTGTTCCAGTCCCTCTCCACTCTTACAGTAAAAAATTTCTTCTAAATCTCCCCTCTTTCAGCTTAAAACTGTTACCCCTCATCCTGTCACTATAGTCCCTGGTAAAGAGCCCCTTCCCATCTTTCTTGTGGGTCCCCTTTAACTACTGGAAGGCTGCTATAATGTCTCCCCAGAGCCTTCGCTTCTCTAGGCTAAACAAACCCAACTGTGTCAACCTGTACTAATATGGGAGGTGCTCCAGCCCTCTGTTCATCATTGTGGTCCTGCTCTGGACCTGTTCTGACAGATCTCTGACCTTCCTGTGCTGAGGACTCCAGAACTGAATGCAGTACTCCAGGGGATGTCTCAGGAGAGCAGAGTAGAGAGAGAGGAGGAACCCCCTCGACCTGCTGGCCACAGTTCTTCAGATGAAACACAGGGTAAAGTTTGCTTTCTGGGCTGTAAGTGCCAGTTACTGGCTCATGTTGAGCTTCTCATCCACCCAAGTCTTCTCCAGGGATATTCTCAATCCGTTCCCCACCTAGCCTGTATTTGTGTTTGGGATTGTCTCCATCCAGATGCAGGACCTTGTACTTGGCCTTGTTGAACATCATCAGGTTCACACTGGCCCACATCTCAAGCCTGTCAGGGTCCCTCTTGATGTTGATGTCTTCCCTCCAGCATGTTGGCTGCCCCAAAAAGCTTGCTGTCATCAGCAAACTTGCTGAGGGTACACTCAATCCCACTGTGACAAAGATATTAAATAGCACCGGTACCAATACTAACCCCTGAGGGATGCCGCTGGTCTCCACTTGGACATTGAGCCATTGACCACAACTCTTACACATTATAAAAATGAGAGATTAAATTGAGGTCTAGTTGGAAGAAGAGGCTCTCCATGAATACTACTTCACAAGATTTGAACTGCTATTAGCTTTCATAGATAGTTGGAAAAGGTGACTCACTATGCAATTGCCACTTCTGCAATCAAAGTAAAGCTGATATTTTTATCATTTCTATGGTCTGTGAGTGAAGATGTAGTACAAAGAGTCATATTGTCTATCTAACATAGGGAATACCTTCTCCAAAAGTTGGGGAGTTGTCAGATTTCTCAGAGATAGTAATGGATTTGGTGTTTTCATCTGGGTCTTTACTGTACATAAAATTTATTAACCTAACTTCTTTGAAAACTGGAGTCAAAAGCTTGGAAGTAATGTTTGTCCTTACTACATCTTCAGTAATAGTCTTAACAGTTCTTCATTTATAATTTTATACTGCTAGTAAGTCTTGCATATTTTTTCCTATAGAGTTTATCTGTAATGGCTCTGGTTTGGAGTACTTTTGTATGCAGTATGATAGAAATTTGAAAGCTGGAGCTTTGCATTGTTAACTACCAAAATATAACTAACATCTATATATTGCAAGAACAATAGTAGTGTATTAACCTAGATCTGAAATTGGAGGAAAATTTCTGCTGAACCCTGGACTACAGCACACACAGGGCATAAATCTGCTGAAATCTGCTACTGGCTGTCTAATGAACACATTTTTAAAGGATCTCTACATTTGTTAACTTGGATGAGCTGACGGAAAAGCATAGCACCATGCCTTGGACAGATACTAAATTTCAAATGCATGCTTTTATGCACAAAAGTACTAGAAATCAGCATTTTAAGGGTTTTTTTTCCTAATTTGCTTTAACAAGATGGCATTTTTATTTGTTCAGTATTTTTTTTCAAATGGCCCCCAGACCATTTTGATGCAAATTCACTAATGCCTGACAGTCTGAGGGAGTTACTGGAAATGCAAAAAATTCTCCTGAATTGTTAAAATATAACAAATTATGAGCCATGGAAAATGAGAGCTGATACTGGGAAATGTTTGTCAACTTTAGTAGCAAAAGTGGTTTGTAGTCTTGGTTATGATGCAAATAGAAAAAGTTTTAATCACAGTGTTTTTCATCTTTCTCAAGATGTGAAGGGGAACATGTTTTATAACCATCTCTTCTTCTCTCCCATCCTGCTCTTAGTTTGTGAGCTATAGGGTTAGTCTCATTTATTTTGTGTTAGAGCTTGTATAACTGAATTAATCCAGGATCTTGTCTCTCTCCATGACTGGCAGAATATAACTACACACTAACATATTCGGTGGGAATTTTTTTTCCAGGTTTTCTGTAGTGTGAGGTGTGAAGGCTATTTTTTATGGATTAACTTTGTATGTGTCTATTATCCATATAAAGGGTTAAATGGTTTCTAACATTTACTGAATCCTTTGCCTGGATGAGTCTTTGCAATAGTTGAGAAGAGTTTTTACTCTTGAATAAAATGAATATTCCTTCTCCTGCTTTTAATTCTCTTTCTTGCGTTGAATGTTACCTTCATCATTTATTGTAAGAGAGGATCATTAAACTTATAAGCTCAATACTCTTAATATTTATATTAGCAATCCCCTTCAGCCTTTCTGGCTGCTTACTTTATGGCTTTTAAGTTTTGCTATCTGAATGTCACTGGAGACTTCTTGGAGATTATTTTTTTAGATCATTAAGGAAAGAATAAATGCAGTTCCTTTAAATATCTTCATCTTACAACCTTCCTTTGAAAAATGGATCATTCTCTGTTTTCCATTCCTTCCTTTAACCTGCTAGTGAACTGAGAGAATATTATCCTATTCAACAGTCATGTTTCTGTATTATCTTATTATGAAGAACTCTGCTAAATGTTATACAGGCTCTCATCTTTTGCTGAGTGTTCCTTTCAAAAGGATTTCATTTCTCTTTGGAACAGTTATCCTATTTATTTTCCGTTATGCCTCTCAAGGTGTGTAATAGTTCTGTTTCAGTCACTGCACTATGAATCATAGAATAATTAAGGTTGGAAAAGGCCTCTAAGATCATCAAGTCCTACCATCAGCCCAACACCACCATGCCTACTAAACCATGTCCCGAACTGTGATGTCTACACATTTGTTGAACACCTCCATGGATGGTGACTCCACTGCTTCTCTGGGAAGCCTTTTCCAGTGCTTCTCCATTCTTCCAATAAAGATTTTTTTTCCCAGATATCCAATGTAAACCTCCCCTGGCGCAACTTGAAGCCATTTCCTCTCACCGTAGAATGAACTAGTTAGGACTGAGTAAAAGCTTTACTTGCCTACGATTCATATGGTTACACATAAAGCTTTTTAGCTGTCTGAGCTACTAAAAAAGAGGGTGGGGGAGAATAATGCAATGAGTTCTTGAACTCAGTCAAAAGTTGATATCTGAAGAGCTTGCAGCCCCCCAGCTGACACTTCCCCAGGCTACTGGCTGTGTCTATTTAATGATTCATTTTTTTTCCAGTACCAGCTCTTCTAACATCTTTCTCAGACTGGGTGTCTTTAATCAGAGCTGCTTAGCACCCTTTGTATGAAGAAAATTGCTACAAAGACATAATCTCATCTCGCTGAAAATGTCCTTACTTTCCTTGGTGAAGAGTTTTATATGCTTTACAACACATGCTGATGTGATAGACCTATGAATTCACAGAATCACAGAATCACAGAATAACCAGGTTGGAAGAGACCCACTGGATCGTCGAGTCCAACCATTCCCACCAATCCCTAAATCATGCCCCTAAGTACCTCATCCACCCTCACCTTAAACACCTCCAGGGACGGCAACTCAACCACCTCCCTGGGCAGACCGTTCCAATGCCTAACCACCCTCTCTGTGAAGAATTTTTTCCTAATCTCAAGCCTAAATCTCCCCTGGCAGAGCTTGAGGCCATTCCCTCTCGTCCTGTCCCCTGTCACTTGGGAGAAGGGGCCAGCACCCTCCTCTCCACAACCTCCCTTCAGGTAGTTGTAGAGAGTAATAAGGTCTCCCCTCAGCCTCCTCTTCTCCAGGCTGAACACCCCCAGCTCTCTCAGCCGTTCCTCATAAGATTTGTTCTCCAGCCCCTTCACCAGCTTCGTTGCTCTTCTCTGGACTCGCTCCAGAGCCACAACATCCTTCTTGTGGTGAGGGGCCCAGAACTGTACACAGCTTCTTCCACAAATAGAAGTGTGAGAGGATGAAGAAACTCACCTGGGTGATTTGGAAAACTGCCTACCATCTGGTATGGGCATACCTGGCTCTCAGTATGATGGTGGCAAGAAGCCTTATCATGTCTGAGCTCGCCTGGGTCTCCTGTGGGGCTGCAGCAGGTGGAGCTGATGTGCAGCAAGTGTCCAAAAATTAACTGCTTCAAAAACGGCAATTCATATGCTTAGGAAAATGAACTATGTGATGTGATTGTTTCCAGCAGCAGGGAAATGGGCAGAATTAAGTGGCGGTTCCTTAATGACCTGTGAAGCACACTAATGAGGGACTGAGAAGTGCACACAAAATGCCGTGAGTATTTTATATCCACCCTCGGTTAGTGAAATGCAGGGAGGGAATTATACTGCATTTGCTTAGGTCTGAGTCTTCATAACCATGAAAAAAATTAGACGAGACTGATGATGAATTATAACTTCTGTTCTATATTTTTTTTAAATGGAGATAGATTATAATTACTACAAAATAAACCTGTACGTGGTCTGGAAAGATACTCTGTTATGTCTCAACTTAATGCCTTGCAAAAAGGCTAGAATACGCAATAGTGAATAGCAGTTTTATAATGGACTTCATTGTGATTCAGGGATTGCAGAGCTCGCTGGCTTTGAGGAGATAATGCTAACTTCTTTTGTTATTTGCAACCATCGAACATGGTGTGACAAATTGTTACCTGAGGTAAGGCCTAAAACCTACCTGCTGTATGGCAATGCAACAGCATTTTCAAAACCTGTTGAGATAAGAAGACCAGATAAACACTTAGGACTCGTACTCCTAAGCAAGTAAGAAGGATTTGAAAAATCCTACCTGTAGTTTATGTTGTAAAGCAAACGAAGATCTATGATCACAGACGTGGATTGTTTCCTGAAGCAGTTATGTCTTTGTGATAGATAAGCAGCACTTGCTAATAGCAACTGAGAATGTGATTACTGGGCAGACAGAAATGATGTAGGGCCTGATTCCCCACTGCTGCAGGTCACTTGCGGACATACAGACCTGGGTAACATAACACCCAGTCTGCTGGGAGTGTGCTGCATTCAGTTAGCAATGAATGAGATGACTGCTTGATTTTCTAGGCAAGGAGAATTGGGGTCATGACAATTTCAGAGCTGTTTTCCATGTTTAGCTTTAGGTAATTATGCTAGCAGGTTGGCATAAATTTAAGGTGGCATAACTCAGGAGCCCTAGATTACATGCCAAAAAGGTCATCTCAGACAAATTGGCATGTATGAAATTAGCTCCCAATATTATGCATGAATTTTACTTTATATAATCATTGGATTACATACAGACCAAGGCATGAGAGGTGACTGCATTTACACTAGCAGGCATTGTGGAGCACTGGGAACAGTCCTGAGGGGGCAAAACAGTAACTGTTGAGTACTCACTACCTATATTATTTGTTTTTCTGTGGGTTTTACTGTGGACAGGCTCTAGTCTGGTCCTGTGGGCTGGCTGCCCTTTGGAACACAGAGTTTAGCAGGGCAACTCCTGGAGAGCAGTCTGCTCTCTGAGGCCACTGTGCCAGGCTTTGTTTCTGATGTGCAATCCCAATTCAAATTAAATTGCCATAATAGACGTGTCTCATCTGAATCTACTATTTTACTTAAACAATTAAATCATGCAATTATTTGCTCTTGATTATTGTGCTATGAGCTGTATGAGCTTTTCATTCTTTCCTGTGTAGGCTTCAGTATCTATGTGAAAGGTGCAGCAAGACAGTTAGAATGAGCCCTGATCTTTAAAGAAAATCTCTGAGCAGTTAATTTTGAATCCTGAAAAGCTGGAGTATCTGCAATAGGAGAAATCTTATATTTCAGTTATATCACCGTTCTAGGAGTCTGGCTACATGCTGAATGTACAGGCTTTTCAATTACGCATCTCGCCAGGTAGGATGCAGGAAAATAGGCATCCAGGGCTCGATTCAGTTGTTTTTACTGCATTGTCTGGTATGACTGAAATGCTCTAGAGCACAAGAAAAACTCTCATAGGGCTGGCAGGAAGCACAGGGAGACCCATGCTCTTTTGAAGCAGCAGTAGGAAGCCAAGAGCGATACTACAGAGCATCTCCGATTCCAAGGTATCAGCCAGTAAATTTAATACCTCAATTTCATGCTTTGTGGCATCATGCTTATAAGATTTATAAATCCCTTTTTGTATGTAGCCACAAAATTCATGCTATTAGCAGTGTGGAAGAGAGTGGTGCCTCTCTGTGAAATAATAAGACAGCACACTACTGTAGCATAAAATTACACCTCGTGATGATGATGGTTCACCATGCATTCAAATGAATAGTTAGTAAGGAAATGACTTTTGCATTGTGCGCTTTACTTACGCCCTTCTCATCCTCTTATGGTAACTATTAGGTGTTTTTTTGGTGTTTTCACGTGTTTTGTTTTGGGGTTTTTTTTATGTTAAGGAAATCTCCCTCAGTTCATTTTCTCTTTGCTAAGTTATAAGTTTACAAAGTCTTACTTCTGTACTGATTGGTAGCAGCTTAGTGTTTTAAGAAAAGGATTTATTCCATTATAAATCTCTTTTTAACATAATAACATTAGCATTCTGTTTAATTAAAATTAGAGTACATTTGTTCCCTTGCTATGACATTTATATCATAATTCAACCAGTCAGATACTGAGTAATGGTTTTTCAATGTTTGTGACCACCTAAAATTCAAGTAGAGCATTGTGAAAATTGAAGACTTCCTTGATGCCCTTTGGATATTCTTTAGGGATAGAAGACAGCTGTAAAAAGATTTTTAAACATTCTGGGTACATTTTCTAAGAGCAGAACATCCATTCATTTGCTGCAGTTGGGTTTTCCTCACTTTAGTATTGATTTTAGTCAAATACTGCTATGCATCCATAGACCAGTTAGATTTTAGTGCATGATTGAAGCTTGGCATGTGCCTGTATGGTTCTGTGGAAAGAGGTGAAGCATTATGAATGCACCAAACCTCAAGGATTTTACCATAGATAACAGTAATCATACAGAAAGTAGGTGTGAGGACTCTTTCATCAACTGGGCAGATCAAAACATGTTTAAATTATTTCCTACAGAAAAAAATAATACAGTTTTGTTATGAGTAGCAAAAAAAGGTTCAAATCACTAGTCAATCTTTGTTATTAATGGCAGAATCAAATAGGGCAGCATGTTTGGGAAGTGTCAGCCTGGCACGTTTCATTTTCTGTAAAGAGCAAATAGAATAAGACATTTAGGTGCAGCATACTACAGTTGCACAGCAGATCCTATCAATGATGACATTTAAAAATATATTTTTGTAATAATACCATTACAAAACCATATAGGCTTGATATGAGTAGCCAAGGTCAAAATGAATCCTTATTGTTAGCTGTTTGAATATCAGATTTATTTTAGAGGAGATAGCTGAAATACATTTGTTTAATGTACCATAAAGGCAGTGTTACCCATTGTTTTTAATTTTCCTTTGTAACAAACTAGTTTGATCAATTGTTGTGATTAGCTCTGGAGAAATTAATATTAAAATTGGGTTGGAATCAAATGGGAAAAAATAGTGAGATGTTCATGAGTTGTTGCAGATTGACTTATATGAAGAATTAGGTCTATCAGCTAGGAACGATTATTATTTATTTATTTTATTTACCTCACACCCAGCATCGTGATAACTGGCTCAGTAGTGAGATTAAAAAGAGCGTAGCTCTGCCAAAAATATGTAGTTAACCAAATCACCTTCTGTTGTGTTGTGTGTCCCCTGCTTGTAGTATGTTTCCTTAGCTGTACGTTCAGGCGAGAGCAGGAGCCAACACCCTCAGTCTGTTGTGGGAGTGGGCTGGCTGCACACGCTGAGACATAGCGGAGTGGGGTCTCCTAGCCCTTGTCTGCATAAAGCTGCTAGGGGGTGGAACTAGGCGATCTTTAAGGTCCCTTCCAACCCAAACTATTCTATGATTCCATGAATAGAAAATGCAGACTGCAAGGGAATCGCTGGAAATGCCTCATCTCCCTGGAACTGAGGGCATAAAGAAGAAAAGAGACAGAGCTTGAATAAGATCTAGGAACTAGAACCCCTTCCCAAAGACATGTCAATTTAATACCCGTGGGCCAATGAGAGCAAGAGCTCATATTTATTCTTCTTGCAACTATAATTAGAGCTAGACTGCTACATAAAACAGTGCACGAAAACTTATAGAATCATAGAATCACCAGGTTGGAAAAGACTCACCGGATCATTGAGTCCAACCATTCCTATCAAACACTAAACCATGCCCCTCAGCACCTCGTCCACCCATCCCTTAAACACCTCCAGGGAAGGTGACTCAACCACCTCCCTGGGCAGCCTGTTCCAGTGCCCAATGACCCTTTCTGTGAAAAATGTTTTCCTAATGTTCAGCCTGAGCCTCCCCTGGCAGAGCTTGAGGCCATTCCCTCTCGTCCTGTCCCCTGTCCCTTGGGAGAAGAGGCCAGCTCCCTCCTCTCCACAACTTCCTTTTAGGTAGTTGTAGAGAGCAATGAGGTCTCCTCTCAGCCTCCTCTTCTCCAGGCTAAACAACCCCAGCCCCTTCACCAGCTTCATTGCTATTCTCGGGACTCGCTCCAGAGCCTCAACATCCTTCTTGTGGTGAGGGGCCCAGAACTGAACACAGGATTCAAGGAGCGGTCTCACCAGTGCCGAGTACAGAGGGAGAATAACCTCCCTGGACCTGCTGGTCACTCCATTCCTCTGCTAATTTTTTAAGCAGAGGTGTCTGTGAGTGAGAATTTAGTGCTGTCCATGACAGCAGCGTAACTGAAGAGCACCCACTCCAGGGATGGAGATCGGGCTTTGCTGCTTTGTTGCCTTCTGCTAGATGTTCAGTTCTGGGCCCCTCACCACAAGAAGGGTGTTGAGGCTCTGGAGCGAGTCCAGAGAAGAGCAACGAAGCTAGTGAAGGGGCTGGAGAACAGGCCTTATGAGGAGCGGCTGAGAGAGCTGGGGGTGTTTAGCCTGGAGAAGAGGAGGCTGAGGGGAGACCTCATTGCTCTCTACAACTACCTGAAAGGAGGTTGTGGAGAGGAGGGAGCTGGCCTCTCCTCCCAAGGGACAGGGGACTGGATGAGAGGAAATGGCCTCAAGCTCTGTCAGGGGAGATTTAGGCTGGACATTAGGAAAAAAAATTCACAGAAAGGGTCATTGGGCACTGGAAGAGGCTGCCCAGGGATGTGGTTGATTCACCTTCCCTGGAGACATTTAAGGCAGGGGTGGACGAGGTGCTAAGGGGCATGGTTTAGTGTTTGATAGGAATGGTTGGACTCAATGATCCGGTGGGTCTTTTCCAACCTGGTTATTCTATGATTCTATGATTCTATCTTATGTGGGAGGAGAGCTGCTATCGGCTTAGCTAGAGCGCCCCTGGGATATGGCTGTGGGCACCTGTGGTGCATTTAGGGCCAGCAGGGAGATGCTTGGGGAGTTTACACCTCTCTGAGTGCTGTGCAAGACTTTTTAGTCAAAAGGCTGCTGAAGTCTTGGCTTCGGTCTCTAAATCCTCTCTTTGGAGCCAGATTTAGTTCTCCTTGGTGAATCGGTAATAATAATTGAGATAAGAGAAATAATGACTTCAGGTAATTTCTCAAGTTACACTCTTTGTAGAATGGAGGGAAAATGTATGGTGATGAAAACCAACTTTCTGGTCCAGTTCTTTAAATCAATAAAACCAGAACAGCTAAAGGATGATATAATAAAATCAGAATGCACTTTTTAATATAGTTCTGTCGTGCAGTCTACTGTAAATGGCAGGCTCTTGAAAGACATTCCCCATGTTGCCAGGCATTTTAACCCCCTGATTTGGCTATCCAATTTGGACAACGAATCCATCAGTCTCTGGATTTTTAAATGTCTTGACTAATGGAATAGATGGTTTCAGCATTGTCCTAGGAGAATAAGACAGGCTACAAGCTGTGCCAAATTAACTCCATTTCTTTAATTTAAGGGGCACATGCTTACTGCTAGATGAAAACTGGTATGAAATTGGACATGGCTGGTTAACAGTAATAGTATAATTACTCATTTTTTGCTTTACTATGTCTTCTAAGTACAAATTTACCTTCGTAGTTTGGTCAAGAGGAAAAATTTCAACAACATTAGCATACGACAGAAAGAATATTTGCTCTTTCAGCAGTTCTTTTTCTTCATTACTTGTTTTTTAAAGATATTTAGTTTAAAGAAAATTAATAGTTCCTTTTCCATAGCTGCAGAGGTCATATTTTATAATTTTCCTTTGAACATTCATAAGATTTTAATAGCTGTTTCCTTCCAGACAACATGATAATAATTGTTAGATAAAAACGAGCAGTTTGATTGAGATTGAATGCTGGCTTGATCTTATTTCCATTGAAATCAGACAGACTTCTTCAGTAAGAAGAGAGTTGGAATTTGCTTCATAATTGTTTCTTTTCTCCTGCCAAATCCTCTTTCACTCATCCAAGAGAGCAAAGAATTCTGTTTTCAGTCACAATGCTGTAAATCTGGTGTAGCTGCGTTGAGTCAATGGGTTTATTTTTGTAGAGATGAGTATAAATGAGAGAAGGATTTATCCCAGTTGGATTCATGCTTCTTGTTAGTGAGGTGATGTACCACGTAATTGCCTTTATCAATAAGACTTTCCCAGCATAACTTCTTTTTCAGGTTATGTATGGAAACAGATGGAATATGTCATAGTCTGTAATAGATATGAAAGTTGCAGTATCCCAGGGAGAGGGAAGGAAGTTTTTATTTGGCTTTGACTTTTTGTCTTTTATCCTGAAATTCAAACATAGTGGCAAAATTACAGATATTGATATCCCATGCTTAACTGTCCTAGGTGTGACTGCTGACAGAATCGTAATTATCTGAAGGGTTGGAACCAAAAGTAAGAAGCACACGAGGTGCCGTTTATTATTTATAGCATCTAAAAAGTGCTTTAGATTTAAGATAAAGAAATGCAGAATTTGAATCTTGAATGAAAATGAACAGTATGAAGATAACAGATCAAAGAAAGGCAAAATCTAACAAAATTCACATGGTCTTAGGTGCACCGAGAGTGGCATTTTAGCTTGAAAAAGTTGTGGTTGAGATAACAAATGTTCTTTACTGTAGTTATAAGAAAAAAGGAAAGGAAAAGATCTTCTCTAGGCAGAGGAGAGAGTCTTAGCATGAAATCTTGGAAGGAATCTTAATAACATTTACCTTTGTGGACAAAGAGTTTTGAGTGAGTGCTGTGATAATCTTGATAATGTGGGAGTCTCAGGTGATCTGAGCTCTTACATTTTGGAGCCAAGAACTTATGCATGTTTTTTTTTCATATGGCCCTTGACATATTTATTTTTGCTTCGTTTTTTCCAAACACGAAAGCATGATGATTCTGCATCATGCAACTGTGCCTGTACAGCTGGGATATATTAAAAGAATAAAAGAAGGAAAAATATAATTTTGTTCTGATAAGATCTGATATGCAAAATACCTAAAAGTGGCACTGATTTATGTGCTTGGCTCCCCTGTTATACTTAGGAGATTTCTGCATGTATATATTACTGCTGTCCATTCTTCAACTGTATACATATGTTCTCAGAATTCATGCAACATAAATTAAGCATTTACTTCCTGTCTAATATGTTATTTGTGAGGGAAGAGCCATTACATCTTGTCATTTAGAGATTATAACACTTTCAGGAAGTTTAAATTATTCATATTTACAAAAGGAATACGAAATTTAATTGTTATTGGAGCATGCCATTTCAAACCACCTTGATTCTCATTAGGGTTCTGATAATCTAATGTTAGATTCATTACCATCTAAAATTATTGCAATCTACTGCTTTTGTTTTGATTCAAAGTCCATAATTGTGGCATATGATGTCAGTAATTACTGAGGCTGCTTTAGGGGCGTATGCAAAGATACGGCAAGAAAAGATGATGAAGCCAAGTTCAGATTTGTTATGTGGTTGTACATGTGCGTCAGAAACTACATTTCAGTAGCTTATCTGTTTACACTTGGTATTGCGTAGGTTGCAGAAAAGGAGGAACTAATGCTAGAAAATGAGGAAAACAAGTTAAATATAGTCTTGAATCATCCAAGATTGAAAGGATTCCTAGCTGTGTGAGGGTGAAGCTTCTACTGTATTCAATCCTTTCTTGACTCCAATTTCTTGTAAAGACAATATATGCTTTTCTGTTTGTAGAAGCTGCTTCTCTTCCATGGAACACAGAGTAAAAGAAGAATGCATACCTTCTGAAAAATGAATAAATGTTGCTGACTCCAAATTTCATTACAGATTATGTAATTTAAAACACGTGAAATATTTGCACTTTCAAAATATTAATCTATTTTATTAATTTTGTCTTCTCTTTGTAAATGAAAAAGGTAGTCTTTCTACTTCAAGAGGAAGGATGAGGTGAATTAGATATCTTGTCTCTGTTTTCATATAATGTATTATGAACGTTTCAGTAATGTATGAGATTCTGCAAAGGATACGAACATGGAATGTGCGTCTGGAATAGTTTTTTGCAATAATGTAACATTACATCATGATTTGATCCTTCACCAAAAAAATTATAGCTTTGAGGCAGCCCTGAATCCACTACTGAGACACAACATTGTGGGTAATGTTATGCCTCTGTTCTTTTTCATAAGGGTAAAAAAAAAGTGGATATGAAACCCAAGGTAAGAAGATGTGATCATGGGAAGTGAATGTGAAGTATTCAAAAGGCCCTGATTTTCATCCCATGAATTTTTATTTCTCTTAAAATGTTCCATTAAAATGTTCCAATCCTGGTGTCCGAGAGCAGTTGCTTTTGGAAAATCTGGTGGTTTTGTCACTTCAGATTTTTGTAGAATCATAGAATAGTTTGGATTGGAAGGGACCTTAAAGAACATCCAGTTCCAACCCCCCTGCCATGGACAGGGACACCTCCCACTAGATCAGGCTGCCCAAGGCCCCATCCCACCTGGCCCTGAACACCTCCTGGGATGGGGCAGCCACAGCTTCCCTGAGCAACCTGTGCCAGTGCCTCACCACTCTCACAGTGAAGTAATTCTTCCTAATGTCTAGTCTAAATATTCCCCTCTCCAGTTTATACCCTTCCCCCCTCATCCTATTTCCACAAGCCTTTATGAATAGTCCCTCTCCAGCTCTCTTGTAGGCCCCTTTCAGGTATTGGAAGGTTGCTATAAGATCTCCTTGTAGCTTTCTCTTCTCCAGTCTGAACAAGGCCAACTCTCTCAGCCTGTCCTCATATGAGAGGTGCTCCAGCCCTCTGATCATCTTTGTAGCCCTCCTCTGGACCTTTTCCAACAGTTTCATATGCTTCTTATGTTGAGGATTCCAGAACTGGACACCGTACTCCAGATGAGGTCTCACAAGAGAGGAATAGAGGGGCAGAATTATCTCCCTCGACTCGCTGGCCACACTTCTTTTGATGCAGCCCAGGATACTGTTGGCCTTCTGGGCTGCTAGCGCGCATTGCCGGCTCATGTTGAGCTTCTCATTAACCAGCACCCCCAAGTCCTTCTTTGCAAGGCAGCTCTCAATCATGTCATCCCCCATCATGTACTGAAATCAAGGATGGCCTCAACCCAAGTGCAGGACTTTTCACTTGGCTCTGTTGAACCTCATGAGGTTCTCACAGGCCCACTTCTCCAGCCTGTCCAGGTCCCTCTGGATGACAAACTTGCTGAGGATGCACTCAATCACACAGTCTATATCAGTGATGAAGACCTTAAACAGCAACGGTCCCAGTATGGACCCCTGAGGGACACTACTTGTCACAGACTCCATCTGGACTTATAACCATTGACCACTACTCTTTGAATACGACCATCCAACGAGTTTCTTATCCACCATACCGTCCCCCCATCAAATCCATCTCTCTCCAATTTAGAGAGGAGGATGTTGTAGAGGACCATGTCAGAGGCTTTACTGAAGTCCAGGTAGATCACATCCATTGGTTTACCCATGTCCACTAATGTGGTCACCCCATCATAGGAAGCCACTAAGTTGGTTATACAGGATTTGCCCCTGGTGATGCCATGCTGGCTGCCGTTAATCACCTCAATGTCCTCCATGTGCTTTAGCACAGCTTCTAGGAGGATCGGTTCCACGATCTTCCCAGGCACAGAGGTGAGGCTGACTGGTTGGTAGTTCTCAGAGTAATCTTTTCTACTCTTTTTAAAAATGGGCACAATGTTACCCTCCTTCCAGTCACCAGGGAACCACATCTGCCAATTCCCTCAGGACGCTTTCTTTTTTTTTTTTTTTGCATTTTAGTACTCATGACCGTCTTTCTTTTCGATGCTTGTATTCTTTTGGAGGCAGATGATACTTTTTAGAGTAAATGCAAACAGGGCATCTGGCTGGAGAACCAATAGATCTTGTGTGTTTCAGTTTTTGATCCATCGAGTTTAAGGACTTTCCGTGTTCTGCAATGTGAAGTTGAAAGAAGTAGGAAGTTCCTGTAAAATGTCAGAGCTCTAAAATACATCTATATTTATTGAAGCACTTAAAATCAAGATAAAGGAAAATCCAACTGAAACTTAACAACAAAAAAATTCCTTTTGTGTTTTTTTTCATGAGGGAAGGAAAAAGCTTCAAGTTTAATAGCAGTCAACAGAGTCAGTTTGCGGAAGCAGCTATAAATCAAGTGCTGCTTTATTACACTGCTACACATTTGGAATAAATTTGATTACTGCAGTGGACATTATTCTAAATCTGTACTACTGCAAATGAGAACATGATGTTTCCTGAATTCACTAGCCAAAATTTAAGAGGCAAGCCAGAGTTTAGTAAGGAGAAAAAAAATGAAGAGGAAAAAAACACGTTTAAAACAAATGTTGAGAAATCACAGTAAATAGATGAGGATTGCTAGTCTTGTTTAGTGCTTTGTCTTATTTCGTTAGGTTTAAGTGCTGCCATTTATTCTGAATGATACGGTAGAAGGGAAAAAGAATTAATCTGGCTGGAGACATGTGTGATGACTGAACAGTGTTAGAAGAGCAAGCTCTATGTCCAGATTAAAGATGTTTTTGCCACATGATACAGTCAGTGGATTTTTGTTGATTACCAGTATAATTAGAAGAAAGATGTTTGGAGATTGTCCTCAGATCACTTGGAGAATTCAGTAAACAAAGAGATGAAACTAAATTCTCTGAAAGGATAAGGAAACTCCTAATGCTGCAGGCCAGAGTAAAAATTCTTTCCTCTCACCGTTGAAGACTAACACCAGTAATGCAGTAATGCCACCAAAGAGTTCTTCATCTGGTTTTACAAAAAAGGGAAAGCAATTAGTGGCTAAATCAGAACCAGATTACAGAACACCAGAAATTAGCTGCATTGAAGCAAAGCTGAGAACCTCTCACAACAAAGCTCCGTAATTGCAAGAGAAGTTTTGGATTTGCTGTCTCAGAGCTCCTGGTGTGACTTTGTCATTAGTATCCCATAACAGAGTATATGGCTTTCTAGCTATTTTTTCTTTGTCGATTCTGCTCTCTTCCTCCTCACCTCAAGCAGCAGCTTTTTAGAATTCTTCAAGACAGCTCTTAGGGAAAAAAAAGAAAAAAAAAGAACAAAAAACAATGCAAAACAAAACAAGCACCCCCCTCCCTCCAACTTCAAAAGAACCCAGCACCTCTCCTCACCCACAAAATATATCAGTAGACCTAGTGTCTTATTCTGGCGAGTCTAATATTGCTCAACAGTGATTAGGGGATTAAAAGGAGTATGGATTAATTTAGTAGAGCAAATGTAGTACTGTAATTGTAGAGTTATCACAGTGCCAGTTAAAAAAATACATTAGCAACATCTGGTTTTTAAAATAAGACAGTGTATCATGGGCTACATCAAAAGAAGCGTGGCCAGCAGGTAGAGAAAGGTGATTCTGCCCCTCTGTACATCTCTTGAGAGACCTCATCTGGAGTACTGTGTCCAGTTCTGGAATCCTCAACATAAGAAGCATATGGAGCTGTTGGAATGGGTCCAGAGGAGGGCTACAAAGATGATCAGAGGGCTGGAGCACCTCTCATATGAGGACAGGCTGAGAGAATTGGGGTTGTTAAGCCTGGAGAAGAGAAGGCTTCGAGTAGACCTTAGAACGACCTTCTAATACCTGAAGGGGCCTACAAGAAAGCTGGAGAGGGACTATTCATAAAGGCTTGTGGTAATAGGACGAGGAGGGAAGGGTATAAACTGGAGAGGGGCAGATTTAGACTAGACATTAGAAGAATTACTTCACTGTGAGAGTGGTGAGGCACTGGCATAGGTTGCTCAGGGAAGCTGTGGCTGCCCCATCCCAGGAGGTGTTCAGGGCCAGGTGGGATGGGGCCTTGGGCAGCCTGGTCTGGTGGGAGGTGTCCCTGTCCATGGCAGGGGGGGTTGGAATTGGATGTTCTTTAAGGTCCCTTCCAATCCAAACTATTCTATGATTCTATGATTCTATTCCAAGGTTGATGTACAAATAAGCATAGGAAAGTCTTTACTTTGTTTCAGGAATTCAGCATGGCTCATCAGAAAGTGTCTAAAGCTGATAGAGCTTGCCAGAGGCTGGCTGTTCCTGGAATTGGCTGTTTAATAAAAGCGGTAGCACAGCAGCATCAGTTTGAGGAAATGTGGCATGTAGAAGCTTGCTGGTCTAACTATGAAAAATATGCTCTGATATTACCTATATAGGTGTGCAGCTGACAAAATGATGACGAAGAGGGAAAATCACTTTGTTGTTGCATCATACAGCCAAAGCAAACGACTCAGTTTCTGTTAGCAGTATGACAGTTAGGACTGTTGAAGAATTTCCAGTGGAAAGGTATATGCAGAATTCACCTGAGCTGAATTTTTAGAAGTCTGCTGTGCTTCATAAGGAGGGAGATATTTCTGTTCTTGTTGGCCTGAATTGAGATTTAGTTGAAGTGTATACAACCTGAACCTAATCTGGATCTGATAGTATTGATGTGTCTGAAAATAGAATTTTCTTAACCTGAATATTTTCAAGTAATACAACCTTGCCATCATTTTTTTGGTCTAAAACTGCCAAAGAGGAAACTGTTCCTGTTACAGGTTGTAGTGACCCACATAGACAATGTGATCCTTTAATCTCCTGTCTTTATTGGAAATAGTCAAAACTTCAACTTCTTTAAGATGAGAAGATGCTTATGTTTCACCTTTTTTTTCTTTGAAAGTTAAAACTATTAACTTGTTTTATCAAAATTTGGAGAGAAACATAAATTTTAGAATTTCTTGCAATGAGATTGAAAGTGTTTGTTCTAGTAAAGATAAAGATAATTTGTATTATGTCACTTTATTTATACTCATGATGGAATTGTAGAGTTTTGAATTTGAGTCCATGTGGATTCATATTTTGTTTTATCCTTTGTTACAATAATGTATACCCATGAAATATTTTGATTTCCTCAAATCACAATTTCCTGATGCAAAAGGGTATTTTGCCAGGATACTTCTGAAAAACCACTGTTGCTGTTTTCTCTTGCTGTTAAGGATACATCCCCTGGTCTTATCTTACGGGGTGACTGAAGAGCTTGCTAAAGTCAGCATTATTGGAACCATGTGGCTACAACAGCTTTGAGTATGAAACTGTCAGCAAATATGAAACCTAGTGACGTTTAAAATATATTATTCAGATATGTTGCCAAATTTCAATTCTCTCTCCAGAAGAATTAATTTTCAAGTTGTTTTACTAATTAAATTCCATCTTAGAGTTATTGCGGGAAGATTTATTCTGTTACAAACTAAAATATTTGGAACAATCTCGCATCTTTATAATTTTTTGTTTCTTGTGTGATCTTATTTAATACACAATCAGGGAGGGTAACTTGTGTAACAAGAATGTCCTAATATAACATGTTAAATATTTAGGCACTGTGCGATAGTGATGCTGTTGTAATTTCTTCTTGTGTGGATCCAAGACAATCTCCTGACTTTGGTGATTTACACAAATGAAGCTCTGAGATTTGACTAAACTCTGCAGAATTTAGGCTTCTGGTGATCTGAGGTTAGCAAGACAGCTGTTGGCATGTGGAAGGTGTTCTCTGGAAAACTTTCACAGTATAAGTGTTGATTTAATTTGTCTCTTGACTCCAGTTAATATTTGTCAAATGCAAGTATTAGGATGTTGTGAATCTTACCAATAAGTAGACAAGGTATTTTATATATGGTCGCCAATGCTCAAATAGTGTGTAATTTCATAGCATAGAAAATAAGCTGCATTGCAGTTCTCCATGTAGTAAAGTTGGCTGTTTAAGCATTTACTTCACTAGGTCAGAATTTTTACTCGGGGCACTTAAATGTAATTGAAATGCCTTGGTAATTTATGGTCATTTAAAATTGGGTTATGGCTGAAATAAAAAGGGTTTTTTAGAATGTCTGGGGGCCATCAACCAAAAGCAGAAAAGTGAGAGAGTTTTCATTCTTCAATCTTTTTCACAAGTTGCTAATACGTTAAAATGAGTTTTGGTAAACAATGCCTGTTGAGCAAAGAGTATTATTTCCTTTCACAAACAGGTGTGGGAAGAAATTGGGGAAAATGCGTAGTTAGGCTGTTTTGCTGTGACTGACAAATGACAAATGTCATCAGTGTTGTTTATGCTAGATTTTTTCCATTTATTTATATATGTATTTATTATAGTGACTGAGACAATCTATACTTCTCGTATATGTTGGTCCATATAATGTCAAATTTTTAGTTTCCTCCAATAAAAGATTATTTTGATCATTTGAGAAAGGAGAGATTTTCCACTCATTTGCGACCCTCCGTTCTAGAGCGTGCTGCTGTCAGAAACAGCCTTGCCATTAACTTCATAAATTTCAGATAAGGCTTTTTCATCGCTACAGTTGAGGAGCATCCCTCCTGGAGAGCTGTGCATTTATAAAGCAGTTAGAATACTTCTTTAAACAAAAGGTAGCCTACTGCCTTTTGAGAGGATACGAGCATTAACACAGAAATAGGCAGTTATTGGTCGGCTTTTCTGTGCCATTTCCTCATACCTGAAGCTGGGTAATCATCTTCATTTTCTCTCATGTCCTTGGTGAATACAACTATAGTTTCTCCTTTTAAAGAAATCAACTGATCTGTGAATAATCCTATTGATTTAAATCAAAAGACTGTTGCAGCATGATTAAGAACTGCTAAATTTTACTGTACCCTCTTCTTTTGTGTGATTATTCTTCTGATGGAATACTCTGCAAAAGTAGGTTATTTGGTAGAATTGGGTTATTTTTACTTATTTTAACTTTACAAGTAAATCATATGATCATGCATGAGAAGCTGAGGTCCTATATTCTGTACTCCCACCACATCAAGTGTCATTTTGAGTGTTAGAATTTTACTCATTGGAACATCTCTTTGATAATGCAGTAACACTTAACTCCTTGAGGTTTTCTGTGTATGCATAATACTTCAGTAAGGGATGATAAAAAAATAATAAGATATCAAAAGTTAAACATCTGGAGGGTATCATATTTAGCCAAATATTGATAGTTATATTTGAAAATGAGGGAAAGATTTCAATGTTTGTTATGAAATTCCAGTGCTATGAAAAGTCAATGGATAATGCTTGGAACAGAGGATGCGGTGGGATTTCCAGTGTAAATGAAAATCTAAATTTTACAGTGTACTACAGCACTCTAGCAATATCTCGTATTGATGCAAAATTATTTAAGACAAATATGTATATGACTAGGCCCAACATCAGCCTCATTGCTTGTTGAATCCAAGCAGATCATGACTTGTGCTGAAGGAGATGAGTATTTGAGTATGTCTGTACGTGTAAATCAAATAAACCTATACTATGTCAGTTTACATGAGTCCATGATAGGCCATGTAGCACAAAACCAAAAAAATAATGAAAATGCAGTGCAGCTAATGAAAAGACATGTGCCAAGGGAAGTAGGTTTTAGAGGTGCTTAGTAAAACTTAGTCTTATGGTGAATCATCTCCATAGAAGGCTGCAGATTTCCAGGTTAAAACTCAAAAAACTAAGGTAAACTAATTTCCGTGAAGAGAGTCTGGGATTTTTAGGCTCTTCTCATGAGGTCTTTTGATTATAGGCAAAGTCCTTTTTCTTTCAGGAAGGAAGAGCCTCAAGGGGCCCCTGCTCCTGTAACCAGGGGTCAGGTTGGCTCCTTAATAACCCCAGCAGGGTTCCTCCAGAAGAGGAGGGGACAGCCCCTGGAGAAAGATTGCCGTTGACACCAGAAAACATGTACTGTTGGATTACAGCTAAGGCCAAATGCCGGGTCCTACACTTGGGGCACAACAACCCTAAGCAGAGGTACAAACTAGGAGAGACCTGGCTGGAAAGCTGCCAGGAGGAGAAGGACCTGAGGGTGCTGGTTGACAACCGACTGAACATGAGCCAGCAGTGTGCCCAGGTGGCCAAGAAGGCTAATGGCATCTTGGCTTGTATCAGGAACGGCGTGACCAGCAGGTCCCGGGAGGTTATTCTCCCCCTGTACTCGGCACTGGTGAGACTGCACCTCGAGTACTGTGTTCAGTTCTGGGCCCCTCACCACAAGAGGGATGTTGTGGCTCTGGAGCGAGTCCAGAGAAGGGCAACAAAGCTGGTGAAGGGGATGGAGAACAAATCTTATGAGGAGCGGCTGAGAGAGCTGGGGTTGTTCAGCCTGGAGAAGAGGAGGCTGAGGGGAGACCTTATTACTCTCTACAACTACCTGAAAGGAGGTTGTGGGGAGGAGGGAGCTGGCCTCTTCTCCCAAGTGACAGGGGACAGGACGAGAGGGAATGGCCTCAAGCTCTGCCAGGGGAGATTTAGGCTTGAGATTAGGAAAAAGTTCTTCACAGTGAGGGTGGTTAGGCATTGGAACGGTCTGCCAAGGGAGGTGGTTGAGTCACCGTCCCTGGAGGTGTTTAAGGTTAGGGTAGACGAGGTGCTTAGGAGCATGATTTAGGGATTGGTGGGAATGGTTGGACTCGACGATCCAGTGGGTCTCTTCCAACCTGGTCATTCTGTGATTCTGTGATTCTGTGACAGCATTAGGAGTCTGTATTTCTACAATAACACCCTTAGATGTGCTGCTGGTTTCAAACAGCATGGTGAGTGGGAGGCTCGTCAGCCCCTTCCACTTGCAGCAAGAGCACTGTATCGAGTCTGGGTATATCTAGAAGAATTCTGTCAAAAGCCCTTCTTGGCCAGTGCATGCCATATAATTATCCACTGCCTTATGCAAATATAGCACAAAGCCTCATTTTTCTATCACACAGAACAGAGGACTGTTAATTGGGTTTAATAATCTTTGTTGAGATGTGATATGAAATGAGGCTGCTGAATGCAGAGCAGTATTGCAATCAGTGTCCTAGTGTCCTGCTCTCAACAGTGACAGGATCACTTCATATCCTGGAGGAATACCCTTCCAATTTTTTGCACGCTGAGAATCAGAAGGATCTTCTTATAATACTCTCCCCCCCGACCCCCCCCTTTTTTTTCCCTCCTCTATTTTTCCCCCTTTGGTGTATTTACAACAAAATACTCCAGGAACTGTTTAAAAAATTCCCTATCAATAGTGTGGGGGACTGAGCAGTCACAAAATAAGGAAAATGCTTCTGTCTCTTCCAAAGGGAACAAATACACAAAGTGTGACATTTTGAAAGACATCTATATCTTATTCTTAAAACTGACTTTTGAAATCAAAATGTAAGGCTTAAAGAATCACAAGAGTCAAAAATGCTGAAAACTGGGGAGCTCATCAAGTTCTCTGCCCTTCAGGGAACTTACAGCTCCAAATTAGCTGCAGGTCAGTACTTGCCTAAATTATATGAAGTTGGTCCTGTCAGTGTGTGTAGAGACAGCTTTTCATTAGCTCCACTCAGTCTCTCGGGCTGTCATGTGTAAGTTGGCCCTAATCCAAAAAAGCCAGGTAGCTGTGATAGCATCATGCTGTGCCTGAGCAAATATTTTCTGTTTCTCAGCAGGATGCTTCTCCCGAGGCAGAGCGCTGTGCTAGCGCAGTTCTGTGGTTTCTGGGGCTGGGCTGGCTCATGGTCTGTCTTCCCACAGCAAGAGCTGAGGAGTTTTGCAACCTCCTCTTGAGGTATTTGAGGACAATAATCTGCAAGCTGAGAGGGAAGCTTCCTAAGGCAGCAGTTCTCAACATTTTTAGACCGATATTGTTCTTTGCTGTAGAAGCTGGGTCTCCCATTTGCATCCACACTTGCACTCTCCCCATACCTCTGCATTTGAAGGACCAGCCTTCAGGCTTTGGTAGCCCCCAGGCAGCAATGCTGAACCACTAAGATCTTGGGGACAACTTCATATTCCTCTCTTGTTGTCAGCCTGGGTCAAAGAAACAACTTGCTTTAGGTGCTTTCTTCAGTTTGTGCTAGAATAATCAAGGCAACAAAGATCATGTCTTGGTTTCAAAATACCACCTTCCAGCCAGTACTTTTAATTTCCTTTTTATCATTTCAAGGAAAAGTGAATTAATTGCAATGAAGTAAATGGAAGGTGAACAGATTTTTTAATGCATACAGAAATTTGCATATTCACTGTATCTGGCTGTTCCCTGTCACACTCTATATGCGTTCTATTTAAAATTGAGTTAAAAGCATTTTAATGCTTTTGTTTACTTTTCATTTCTTGATAGTTCATAAAATAAATACATTGTGTATTTTTTTAAAAATGACACATTTAACCTGGAACTACTAAATGAGGCCAATACATTCCTCCCACATTTAGATCTTTGACATGGCCTATAAGAGTCTCCACATGCATATTGTCTTTTATTAGTGTGTGTCAAATATGGTAGCTTATTGAAAGTTATAGATAAGAGGTTCCCTAATGCTATAATGCAGTGTATTGAACATACTGAAAGAAATTAAACCTTTTTAAGAAAAACACAGAAAATTTAATTTTAAAGGCCTGGTACAGTTTGCACTAAAACCAGCTGGATATATCTTCAATTACTTTGGTGAGAGGTAGAATGGTTCTTTCTAATTATATATAACTTAAGAATGATTGGATTGGGAAAAGAAGAAATTTCTTCTCCTGGTGTTCTGAAAATTTATACTGCACCAACCAATGGGAATTGATTAATCTCGATATCAAATTCTAATGACAGAATCTTTCATCAGAGCTGCAAAAGTGCTTGATATATGGGATAGCAAGCAGAAAAAACAAGAGAAAATACCAACAGAGGATTCCACATCTCATCGGTTTCCTTGGTGAAGTGCTGGCAGGAGTTTAGAGCAGATTTATATACCTAGGATGAAAGAGGGAAAGAGTTGGAACATTTAGGTCTTGAAGGAGAAAAATGCCCTCAACTAGTTAGTGCATGCGCTAAGAGATTTTTTTAATCACAAGAGTTTTAAGATACCTAGATGAGTAATGAAATGTCACATCACCTAATGGTTGCTATATAAATCTGTTCTGCACGGATCAAAGGGGAAGGCTGCTTTTGCTGCTCATTGCCTGCTGTTTTTATAAATAAACCTGTGTTCTCATCTAACCATTTAACTGGGTTTTGATAAAACCGTTTTCCACAAAGAAACAAACTATCCTGGATTTGGGAAAAAAAAGTATATAACAAAAAATATGACAGAATCACTAAGAATACTTTCTCTTAGCAGGTCATCTCAGGCAGCTGGGATGGATCATGTTCAAATGAAGAGCTTTTGCTGGGAGCTGAATACTGGTGGGAGGATTGGGTTCAGGACTGATTCACGAACCTGCACAAATCTTACAGAGAAAACAGTAGGAAGTAATCAAAAAAGTAACAATACTGTGGAAAATGAGAGCATTTCCACTGCCTTCAACGTACCAGCACATTCCTACATAAACTTTCTTGGTTGACATTGATAGAAATAAATAAAAATATTGGTCTTTAACAAGGTAACAAATTATAATTGTCAATTATAAAAATCTTTACAAGCATGAGATAATTTGAGTTTTGATCACATGAATACGTGTAGCATCCATGTTGAGGCTCTGGAGCGAATCCAGAGAAGAGCAACAAAGCTGGTGAGGGGGCTGGAGAACAAGTCTTATGAGGAGCGACTGAGAGAACTGGGGTTGTTTAGCCCTGAGAAGAAGAGGCTGAGGGGCAATCTCATTGCTCTCTACAACTATCTCCTGAAAGGAGATTGTAGAGAGGAGGATGATGGCCTCTTTTCCCAAGTGACAGGGGACAGGACAAGGGGAAATGGCCTCAAGCTCTGCCAGGGATATCAGACAGGATATCAGGAAGAAAGGGTCCTTGGGCACTGGAACAGGCTGCCCAGGGAGGTGGTTGAGTCACCATTCCTGGAGGTATTTAAGAGACAAGTGGATGAGGTGCTCAGGGACATGATGTAGTGGCAGATAGAAATGGTTGGACTCAACGGTCCAAAAGGTCTTTTCCAACTTGGTGATTCTGTGATTCCATGATTTATTTTTAACCAGATCGATAGTTTTAGTGATCTTACTTGTGTCATTCTCCTGAGCATTAAGTCAAGAATGTTGCAGTGTATGCTCAGTAGAAAAACAAAGGAGTGATGTGGCATGTTTGTGAAACACGCAGCAAAAAAGGATGCAGCTCAGAGTAGGGTCTCCAGAGGAGTTTCAGCGCCTGCTAATTGTTATCCCCTGGCCTGACCACATGCTGCTCTATGGCAGCTGCACCATGAAAAGAACAGGAAGATCTAAATGTATGTAACAGGATGAATTTTAAGCTAGAGGAAGGATTGAACCCAACCTTTACTGTCTGTCAGCTGGCTACTGCCACTGTTGCTTAACTCAGTTGTTCTTAATTTTTGTTAAATAAATAAAAAAAATTGAGAGGTCTTTGAGACTAGGTTTGTGATGTAAATAAAAGACAAAAATGAAATTATGTGTTTGTTTTAAAACAACAAAGTTGTAATTTAAGGGCCATCTTAAATCATCCTCATTAATTTATACCAGATTTATATAACAAAATGAATTCCTGGCAGGTGCTTTGACTTTTTGTAAAACTGGGGCTAGTAGAATGTGCTGAGCATACCACTTCATGAGATAATTGCCACAAAAGAAAAAAGAGACCAAGTTTTGAAGATGCAGTTGAACAGACAAAGATACTTAACGGTGGTATGTTATCTTCTGTTCCAAAATCGTATATTCTGCCTGTAATTTAGGATTATCAGAGCTGTCTGTGTAAAGTCTCGCATGGTAAGGACCAGCGTGGGCACCGTTAAAGAGAGAAGTGAGACAGAGATTTGCCATTATGTGTGTTGAATTTCCTCCTATGAACACACATCTGGCTGGGGATGGGACTTCGTTACAGACACTCCCTTAGATAGGCTTTTGGGGCAGGAGCTATGGTCTCATCATGTACTCTCCAGGAGTCAAGTTTCATTCAAGCCATAGTTTCATTTTCTCACAGATTCTTCCCTCTGCCCCACCCCATCAACAGCCAAACACAAGGCTCATAACTTTGCTGTAAAATTTACAAGATTTTCTTAGTCACTAAGTTTATTATAGGAGATGGACACAGAAGATGCATTTGGAAATCAAGGAATTTCTTTTATTCTATTCTAAAAGATAATGGATGTGAATGTTCTTATGGGGAACAGGACGAGAGGGAATGGCCTCAAGCTCCACCAGGGGAGATTCAGGCTTGAGATAAGGAAAAAATTCTTCACAGAAAGGGTTGTTAGGCATTGGAACAGTCTGCCCAGGGAGGTGGTTGACTCGCCTTCCCAGGAGGTGTTTAAGGTGAGGGTGGATGAGGTGCTTAGGGGCATGGTTTAGAGATTGGTGAGAATGGTTGGACTCAACGATCTGGTGGGTCTCTTCCAACCTGGTTATTCTATGATTCTATGATTCTATGATTCTATGATTCTATGATATAGGCAAATGCAGAAAAAGTAATGAAAAATATTGTATTAGGGTCTATACCTTTTAATTTGGCATAATGATTTCAGTAACGTAATTGTAATAAGCATAATTTTTACCTCTATGAAATTAGCAAGCTGAATGTAAATATATCACCCTCCACCACACTGCCTTATCAGGTTAATGGAGATTCATTTGATCTGAAGAACCAACTTTTCAGAGAGCTTTAATGACTTTTTCAAATGTTGCATTCTTGTTTTGTCAGTCACTGTCCCTTTTCTAAAATGGAAAGAAAAATGCAACAAAAATAAACCATTTATTTTTCCCATGAAAGGCTTAAAATAAGAAGTAGTGCTTAGCATACATTCATTGCTAATGTAGTGTAATTCTCTTCTATTTGTCTTATATAAACACAGAGAGAATATTAAATGTGAGGTTTCCCGTACGCTTTGATTGGTTTGTTGTAATCAAACTGTGGTGGAGTTGTACATCCAAAAAATGCATTTTACTTTGGTTGAATTGCAAAATTAATACAAGTGTGTGCCTTGGGGACCTCCCGTTTGGAGCATGTTTATTCCTACCAACATTCGCACAGTTCCTGTTAGGCAGCAAGACTTCTGGTTTGCAGGAGTTTTTTAAAAAGCCTCTTGGTTGACTCAAAGATATATGAAAAAAATGGTATAACATCCCATATCTGAAATCTCGCCAGAATCTGCAGCTTCTCAGAGCAGTTAATCCTCTGGGCCATTTTAAACTTTATGTCAAGAATATAAATTTCACTGAGATGTTGCGTGGGGCTCCTGCAGCCTGTAACTTCACATGCTGCAGGATTTCTGTTGGTCTGAGAGCAGAAATCCTGCAGTTTCTAAACATCAGTATCCATGAATTAGCTAGGCCAGCTCCACTCTGTTGCTAGAAGCAACCTAATCAGAGCATCAAAAAGAAGTATTTTAGGCTAAACAAAAGGGCTTTTCCCCAAAAATAGTTTTCACTACTCCATTCTTGGCCAATACAACCAGGTTTTTTTAATCCTGATGCTGTAAACTTGTGACTCTGTGGTGCTGGAGAGAGGTGGATAGCTGTATATCTGCAAAGTGTATCCTTGCTTTTGATGAAGCACCAGAGAGACATGTTATTGATGTCTGAAAATATCCCAGGCTAATCAAAGTGTGACCTAAAGACAGTCTGCAGGGATTAAACAGATTTTACAATAAAAAAAAACCCAAACATAGTACCATAGAATCATTTAATATCTTGAGTTGAAGGGGATCTATAAGAATCATCATGTCCAGTTCCCTGCTTCTCACAGGACTACCTGATTGATGAGAAGCTCAACGTGAACCAGCAATATGCATTCGCAGCCCAGAAGGCCAATGTATTCTGGGCTGCATCAAAAGAAACGTGGCCAGCAGCTCAAGGGAGATGATTCTGCCCCTCTATTTCCTCTCTTGTGAGACCTCATCTGGAGTATTGTGTCCAGTTCTGGAATCCTCAACAGAAGAAGGATATGGAGCTGTTGGAATGGGTCCAGAGGAGGGCTACAAAGATGATCAGAGAGCTGGAGCATCTCTGCTATGAGGATAGGCTGAGAGAGTTGGGGTTGTTCAGCCTGGAGAAGGCTACAAGGAGACTTTATAGCGACCTTACGGTACCTGAAGGTGGCCTCCAAGAAAGCTGGGGAGGGACTCTTTACAAAGGCTTGTAGTGATAGGACTAGGGACAATGTGTATAGAGAGGGACAGATTTAGACTACACATATGGAGGAATTTCTTCACTATGAGGGCACTGAGGCACTGGAACAGGTTGCCCAGGGAAGTTGTGGATGCTCCATACCTGGAGATGTAGAAGATCAGGTTGGATGGGACCTTGGGTAGCCTGATCTAATGGGAGGTGTCCCTGCCCATGGCAGGGGGGTTGGAACTGGATGATCTTTAAGGTTCCTTCCAACCCAAATCATTCTATGATTCTAGATTCTACATTTCTACCTGAATCTAACATAACAGAGAGCATCATCCAGTTGCTTCTTGAACTCTGATGGATGTTTAGGTAAAACGTTTAGACAGAGCTCCCTGGTTGGCTGGAGCCTTTGGGGTCCCCAAGTTGAACAAGCAGGTCCTGGCAGCTGGGACTCATTCCAACCATTTGAAGCTGGAGCGAGGCAGCTTGGGGGGCAGCTCTACCACTGGGCAGTGGGACCTCCCTGAGAGTGACGATGTGCAGAGGGCAAGACTGGGCTCAGACTGGCCCCATGATCACATCTGGCTTAGCCAATGATATGGTCACCCACTCCTGTGCTTGGGAGCATCCATAAGGCAAAGATACTCAGACACACATAGGGTTCAGTTATGGCTCTTTGCTACCTTGTGAAGAAAGGGATTCCTTCAAAGGAATCATTTTCCCCTGATTTTTGTGCGTCAGGGCTAGATTTATCTTGGATTTATCCATGGAGAAGTCTGGAGTACCATGTTCAAAGCAATTTCTGTGTCTTGAAGCAGGAAAAAAACTGTGGATTGTCATGATCTTTTCAGGTGTAATCCACCATCTCCTTTCGTTTATTTAATTGCCTTGACAGAGTAATGTGCAAAGGATAGAGCCATCTCTTCTAGCTATTTCCCTTTCACATTTAATTACAGGTAGCTCCATGCTTTGATTTGACATACATACGTATGCTTCCTGTGGAGAAGGTCCTACCTAACCCTAATTGTTTGCTTTTAATCTGCCACACTCTTAATTCTCTTTGTAGGTAGAAATTGCTCTGGAGATCCAAGTTTTCAACTGAAGGATTGTAGTGGTTCTGTCTTTACCACTCTCTTTCTTTTAGTATAGAAGGTGTATGTATTCACATAAAAGTTTTGGATTTCCTCAGGGTGGTTCCTTGCAATATTGATGCTGCTATTCTATGTTTGTGAGGTATCTACAACATACAGAAAATGTTAAATTTTCTCGCTTTGGTCTGGAGACCGTTGCACATTATGTAACACCCCAGGGATTTCTATAAATAACCAGAAATTCGTAACAGTCACTTTGCTGCTGTGTGGAATAATCTTTTGTTGACAATGCATTGAGTTGGAAATTAACACTTGTAAGCAAATGCTCAAGTTAATACTTTTGGAAAAACCCAAGCAAGTCCTTAGTTTTGCTGAGCAAACACTGACTACTGTATTCAGTTGCATGAGGGATTGACTGAAAAAACGTATTTTTTCATTTCTGTGGAGAAGATATTTATTTCTCTTAGCTTTTTCAATAAAACATAGGGACAATGGAAGCTGCTCTTTTGTTATGATTTTTACATTGAGTTTAGGTGCTTTTTTTGTCTACAGATAAGATAGTGAGTTAGGGCTTAATTTAAATATTTTCACGAATCTTTCTCCGCAGTTAGTTCTGCTGGCTGTGGCTCTACAAGCAGAGCTGGAGTGTTGGAGAGGTGGTAATTGCTGTTCCTTTTTTTTTTTTCTGTTTAAGGTCAGAGTTGTGTGCTCCTGTTAGTCTACAGAATAGATTTATCTTTACAGGCATATTAAGTTTTGTTTAACTAATTGAATTGAGATTTGAAGTATTGAAAACAGAAATCTGTTAGACCAATAAAGGACTTGTACTTCCCTCAATACACTTACATTATGAATTTTAGATGTCTTTAAATACACAGGAATACCTATATTGCTGTGAAGAAAATTTAATTCTGGTAGGGAGTAGACTCATGTGACCAATGTAGGCATCTATGTCCAAGCTCTGTGCTCACTTTGCAACACAGAAATGTAGGTATTTCTACTCCTGGGACGATTCATTCGACCCTGACTTAGATGTCTCATGTAGGTCACATGAATTTTATTTCAGAAGCACCAGTTTCTCCAGTTGCCTGTAAAAAGCAGAGTGACTAGTTCAGTTGTAAACTGAGTGAAGCAGAGAATTCCACACTATCCACACTTGGAGTGCAATAATTATCCCATAAATATGATGTGTAGGTTTTGTTTGAAGACAAAATTATACCCTCCTACCTCTCTCCTACTGTTTTCACATAGATCTATATTAAGTCACTCGTTCATCCTTTTGCTTCCCAGCAAGACTGATCGCCTTGGGCAGATCTCACAAATCTCCAGTAATGGATAATCCAGCTCTTTACCACATGATGTTTCCATTCTCACTGTCCCTATGAATAGAAGAATATCCCACATGAAACCATTTTTTCAAATTTGAGTCTTTTACTTTGTCGACCCCCTGCTTGAGTAGGACCACTTTGAATCAGTTTCCCAGGACTATGTCCAGATGGCTTTTGAATATCTCTAAGGATGGAGACTCCACAACCTCCCCAGGCAACCTGTGCCACTATTCAGAGCCTTCTCATCTCCAGACTAAACAGTCTCAATGCTTTTAGCCTTTCCTTATAGGAGAAATACTGCTCTCTGTAGTCATCTTTTCAGTCCTTCTCTGGATGCTCCAGGTATGTCTCCCCAGTGCAGAGGGGAAGGATCACCCCCCTTGACCTGCTGCAGTGCTTCGGATGGAGCCCAGGGTACTGTTAGCCTTCGACAAAAGGGCCCCTTGCTGCCTTATGGTCAACTTGGTGTCTATTAGGACCCCCAGGATCTTTTCTTTAAAGCTTTTCCTGCTGGATTTGTAGAACAGCTACATCAGCTCTTAGTGTATTTAAAGTTGCATATCCCCACCCTGAGATTTTTCTTCTTTGAGGTAAACAATGATTTTTTTTTTCCATTTTTTTATAGATCATATTATTTGACTTTTCATCACATTCAGTGCTCTTCACCAGACTCTCCAATTGATCTATCTCTTTATTATACTAGGCAGGAAGAGATTTGCCTATCTGTGGCCTGAATACTGGTGGTCAGAGCAGGATTTCTTCCTGCATTTTGCAAGCTATATAGTTGCTTACATAGCCTTGCATAATGTTTTATTTGTTAATGACAGCATGAGTTGTTGGTTTACATTTATCTATTCCATTCTGTAGACTTTGGGTCATCTTCTTAGGAACAGTTAGCCTGCCTCTATTTTTTGCTTTTCATTATTATTGCCTAAGCATATTCATTGTCCTTGTTTTGAATTCTGTGCTTAGTCCAGTTTAAGAGATTTTTTAATTCCAGTGCTGTCTATCATTCTTGCAGCCTTTCTTCTAGATGTGCAACCTGGAAATATGAGTCATTACATTTCTTGTTGGAAGCATCCTGTTACCTTGCTTACAAAATCCCTTAAGCCCCTAACTGCTCGAATCCTTCAGAATATGTTGCTGTGAATGTCCCTGAAACACTGCTGTGTATCCTATACAACATTCAGAGAAGTGAATCTGGCTTTTTTAGAATTTAGGTTGGCAGCTGGCTCACTTTTCCAAAAGTCACCGTATATTCTATCCTCAATGTGCAGTGATGCTTTTTTCTTCCTGAATTTATGTTATATTCTCTGTACTTTGGAGCGATGATGGTGTCCACCTTGATTTGTCATAAACTGATTTTCCCCATCTTCCCAGTCCTCTAAATAATTATCAGCCTATTAAATAAGCAGCTTTGTTTATTCTCATTGAATTTGGTTGTTGTAGGAAGTCAAGCATGCATGCGTCAGTGTTTCAAAAATGTGGCCTACCACTCTAAGTTTCCTAATCTACTCTTAATATCCTCCTTATTCCCCAAAAAGAAGGCAGTATTCATCTGGGAAGGATTATGTAGTGATCAAAGTCAAAGCAGCAGCCAGATTTGAATTGGTAGATCGCAGAAGGTACAGAATATATGGCCTGTCCTAATGTTGATGAAAATTAGTTTCTAAACCCCCAATTCTTTCTCAAAAATAGTCTCATAGTTCCCTTACCATTTTCCAGAAAGCATGTACACCTTCTCCAGTCATTATTCCAAAACATTTGTACAGAGAAGTATTGCCTTCCATTGGTACAACAAATGAGGCTTTTCCCCATGCTTTTCCTTAAAGTCTGGGCTGTGGAGTTGGCATTCCATTCATGAGCTTTTGATCCATACTTAATCCTAGGGTGGCATGCAGCCAGAGCATGCAGAGCTTTGGATACTGTATACCTAATGGAGTAGCTGTTGGTGTACAACCCAGCAGGAGACACTTTAAAGCTCTGGAAGAGCAGCTTTAGAGTCTGTCAGTGTTCCTTGGTTGGGTGTTTGGGTAGAGAGGCTCATGGTTCCTGAAAAGTAGAGCCTCTTCTATTTACTCCTCTGTCTTTGCAGTGGGTTTACAGTGAAAGTAAAATTCAGTGATAGGATTTTTGGTTTTCATCCCAGAGCTACTTACACCGAACCATCGTTTCGCGGCATTGTAATGCCATAAAATGTCACATGTAGTTGCTCATTTCAAAATGTTCTCTTATACCACTATAGATCAGGAGAAAGTCCTCTGAGAACAGTGGATTTATTCTCATTTTATTTGGTGAAATTATAATTAAAGAGATGGAAAAACAATGAAATGTAGCACTAATGAAATAAAACTGATGACAGAAATATTCCAATCTTTTCTAGCTTACACAAAAGATAGATGATGTCATCCTGATTGCCTGTAGGCTTATAGTCCAGTTGCAAAGCAATCCAGCTCTGGGGAGATGCCCAGAAAATGTGACTTGCTACAGCAAGACTTGGGTAAATCTGATGTCCCATTTCATTGTTATATTTCAAGATACAGAGGAGGATATAAGAGGCAAGAGGGTCCAAAGAAAAAAGATGGAGATTACGCTGAATTACAGCTGCAGACTGACGTAATCTAAAAAGAGTCTGAATCATTTTGGAAACTTCTTTGTGAAGGAAAGGACTTTGCAAAAACCTGAGTGTGGTGCAGCTTAGCTCTTCTCTGCTGTTGTGCTTTACAAGACCTGAGTGTTTCTCCCCAGGCAAGTTGGGGCAGCTTTGCTTTTGCTGTCCAGTTCCCTGATTTGGCAACTTAAAGAGAACAGCAGGCCAGTTTCTAAAAATAACCCATCAGAATCAGTAATGTAACATGAAAGGGGTGACAGCAAATATCAACAATTCCAGAGCAAATGATAATAATATTCAGAGGATAAGGTCGAAGTAGCAGTGAAGCTGTGACACTTATAGGAAAACAGGCAGTTGTGTACAGAAAATAGTTTTGCAAAAGTTTCTAAAAATACCGTAGAAACACTTAGCCTTTATGAAGCTGGGTTTCAGCTCGCTTGGGCAGAACAAGTTGTTATTAGTTAGGCATTTTACAGTGTCATCTATTTATTGTTTCTCACACATAAATCTCAAAGTGTGTTGCAGGATGATCAATAACATTGTTCCTGCTGTGCTGAAGGGACAGATAAGCACTCAAGAGTTGATGATCTGCCTGGGGTTACCCAGAAACAGAGCAGAGGACTCCAAAGTGCCTGGTTAGTACATTAGTCACTCCATCAGGGTTTCCTGAGAAGAACCCACCTGGGGAAGGTTAGCTCAGTATATTCACACAGACAGAGATCACATCAGAGAGTTTAACACCTCAGATTGACAAAGGTGAAGCAGGAGTGCAAAGGGTTGTACTAATTTGGACTCAATGATCCGGTGGGTCTCTTCCAACCTGGTTATTCTGTGATTCTGTGATTCTGTAATTTTCTTCTAGTCTCACAGCAGGTTAACAGAAGATATACAGCTCCAAGCTGGGTGCCTTGGCTTGCTGACAAGCAGCCCGACCTCAGGCCAGGCTGGCTCAGCCAGAATCTGTGGTCACACTCTCTCCTCCTAAGTTGACACCCTATATTCACCTGAAGGAGGAAGAGAGAGGTGATAATGTGAGATACATTTATTTTGCACACTAGTGAAGCTGTCCTGGCAAAGGGGAAAAAAGAGAATTTAGAAGTGCCATACCATGTATTTCATACTTGGCAATTTTTCTTGAGAGTTAAAACAGTTTTGAAAGTGTGAGGATGCATGCATGAAGAAAGCACTTACTTCCCTTATGTTTTGAGCAGGTAACCATATATTTTAGCATTAAAATGAACAATATGCCTGGACCATTAAATCTGCCCATCTAGGTAGATGACTAACTTCCTCAAAGCAGTGGCTGTCCCATAGTGAAGGTGAGGAAACAAGGCTTAAAAATGTAAATATTGGTAGGTGTGCAAGAACATAATTGGAAAATTGACAATTTTAATTACTTTCTTTAATTTGCTAAGTTCCCAGGCTGACATCAGAAGTTACATCTGTCGGATTAGTAACAGGGTAGGGAATGAAGGCAGAGAGACAAGGGGACACAATAGGTTCAGTCCCTATGTTGACAGTATGATCTGTAATGACAGCTTATTATAGAATCATAGAATCCTAGAATCACCAGGTTGGAAAAGACCCATTGGATCATCAAGTCCAACCATTCCTATCAAATACTAAACCATGCCCCTCAGCCAAATTCCTAATAGAAACAGGAGCTTCCCAACATCTCCCAAAAACATGGGTAGTACCATTTAGGGGTAGCTGTCAGCTCAGCAGGAGCTTCCAAACCTCTGGACACTAAAATTGCATCAATATTACAGACACTTCTGGATTTTCTGATTGAGGTTTTCCCATTTTGCTTGGAAGGATTATGGATGGAAGGAGAATTAAGTGATAAAGTGAATCATGTGAGAGAATTCCTACATGATGAAAGAAAGGGTGACTGGAGGAGGCCTTTCTGTTTCAGTAGATTGTGTAGAATAGAAAAACACACATTTAAAGCATTATGGTTCCTAATGCTGTGCTTAGATGCACAGGATTTCTGTGTTGTGCCTGTTTTGACTATGAGATCCTTGGGGTAAGTACTGTGGTTTTTTCAGATCACCTAGCCCTAGTGTTTGTACAGTCCTGGAAGGAAAACATTAATGACAATTGCTTTTCATGGCAGAGGTTATGGCAGGCAGTATTTACAAAGACAGTTTATCCAATTTGATCATTTTCTGCTTAAACAAAACACGGTCATCCTAGTTTCCTGTTTGTTTGTTGTTGTTTTTTTTAAATACTATATTCACGTGAGAAATGTCTCTTTGCAATATTTGGCAGTTACTTTTGTGTGATCTGAGTAAGTTAATAAAAATCAGAATGTACATAGCCCTAAATGTCAAATATAGCGTTAAGATTGCTTTTTGATGTCCATTTAGATCTAGCAGTTTTGTACTCAACTGCCATCACAGAGCAAGAGGCAACAAGCCAGGGGCCTCATTGATATCAACCACTGGACAACGCTCAAAACATCAAGCCATTTAACAGGCAAATGCAGAATCTATAAACCAGTGTGATGAACCACTTGCTACTCATTTCCTACTGTTATTTCTTCTATTCTGCAAATACCAATTACATGAATCACCAAGAAGTCTAGCAGAATGTTAGATTTCTTGGTCTCTGCTCCATGTATGAGAAGGCAGATGGGAAATAGGAGCACTGGTATACTTTTCCCAGGCCATTCATTATTTTATGGACTTCCTTATCATGTCTGTTCTTATTTGATTCCTCTATAATAGGGGCACATTTGACTTAGTAGCTGTTTTACTGAAAAGGTATGGAAGCTACTTCACCTTTTCAGGTGAAGCTACTGAACCTGCTTTCAGATAGTTGTAATTGCCTTTAACTTTGTGCTTTTTATAATTTATAGCTAAGTAACAGAGAAGGACCTACTCTGGAATTTGCTTTTAAGGTCAGGTAGATTCCAGGAGCAAAATTTAGAAGCTTTATTTACACACCATTCTGAGAAATACATGTTATTGTGGTTGCTTTCTTATTTAATTTGGTTGAAACAGAATCCAACATGTGATTTGCGAATACTTTTGTATAACTATAGGCTGTTTTCTGACTCACCTTGGTAATTAGACTATGTGAGTCTCATTACTTGAATAGGTGAGAGTAAAAGGCTTCTGTATAGAATACTGCTTGAATAGGCAATTGTAAGAGGCTCCTGTGTTAAAGACTACTGTTTATATTTATCATTTTAGCTGAAGAGGAAGAAAGAAAGAAAGATGGGGAAATCAGAATGAAGATTCACATCTATCATCTAATTTTTCTTTTCTAAACTCTATTTTTATTTTGCAGGTGATGGAAATTAAAGGACAAATGATTCATGTGCCGGAATCAAATTCGATTTTGTTTCTGGGTTCCCCCTGTGTGGACAAGCTGGATGAACTGATGGGCCGAGGCCTCCATCTTTCAGACATACCTATCCATGATGCTACTCGTGATGTCATATTGGTTGGGGAGCAAGCAAAGGCTCAGGATGGCTTGAAAAAACGAATGGACAAACTGAAGGCAACACTGGAATGCACACACCAAGCCCTGGAAGAGGAGAAAAAGAAAACAGTAGATCTTCTTATTTCTATTTTCCCAGAAGAAGTGGCTCAGCAGTTGTGGCAGGGACAGCAGGTTCAGGCTAGGAAGTTTGACGATGTCACTATGCTCTTCTCGGACATTGTTGGCTTCACAGCCATTTGTGCACAGTGCACGCCCATGCAGGTCATCAGCATGCTGAATGAACTCTACACACGGTTTGACCATCAGTGTGGCTTCTTGGACATCTACAAGGTAATAGTTTAACTCCTAATGTAGTGAAATGTACTTGAAACCAAGATAAAAAAAAAATCCCATCTTCTACAAAATGAGAAAGGCAATAGTTTCTGTTTTTTTCACCTGAAAAAAAAAAAAAATTTGAAATACGTTCATTGAAAATCAAATACTTTAATGCTGGGCTGTCATTATGGTTCCCCCATGGGAATATATGCCTCATGTTCCCATTTTCCTATACGAACATACACACCCTATATTATAGCCTGGTTTCCTGTAAGTGACACATCAGCCAAAGTGTCCCAAGAGTGATAAAGTGCACAGTGATGATCCTAGCCCAAGCTGCAGCTCCTGGAAGGCACTCAAATACTTCCTGGTTCAACTGAAACTAGAATGGGTTAGGGTTTAGGGCTCACATTTTTCCTCTGAAAGAATTCAAATTTTCCATAAAGAGCATAGCATTAAGAAGTACTGTAAGAAATTTAAACTTCCTCTGAAAAACCATAAGAGTACCGCAGATGTCCCATCATAATAAAGTATTTGTTGATAGGCTGTAGAGAAGAATTCTTTACAAGAGTGCTATCCCTTTAACTTTTGCCTCTAATACACTTTTAAAGACATTAAAATATTAATTGCCCACCTAAATAATAATTGTTGCTGAAAAGTTACAAACATACCACAGGCAGAACTGAACACGGTATAGATCTCAGTTCATAGGACAATATACCAGAGTAAAAGATCAGACTGTAAATACGTTTTGTACTCATGTGCTAGGGGGTTGTGTTACTAATGCTCAGAAGCCACCAAAGGCAATGTTGGGAAAAGACTACAATGGAAAGTATCAACCCTTATTTGGAAATTATTATGATTATATAGTCAGAAATTATTGATCTCAGTTTGTATTTATTCAATGTTACTGCACTGGATCTCAAGACAACTCTGAGAACTTCTAACCCACAGTTATGAGTGATATCTAGTGACCCTGTTTCATGCGCTGTGACTGGTACATGGATGTAGTTAATGTTTTACCAGATGATTAATTTTAGTTAGATGTTTTGAAACATTCAGGACATTCTTTGTTGAAAACGATGGTTGCATGGGAACAGGAAATAAAGTATGTTAAACTCTATGACCTGTTTGGAAGGAAGGTTGGCTGAGTCCTGTGAGAACAGTAAGAAGGGACATTTATACAAAGGTCATGAATATTATGTCATTTAGACGATGGCTTATTGCCTTTCACCTAGCATTTTTCCACTTTAGGGAGAAAGACATTATGATATGTACGATGTGTCCACTCCCAAGGAAGGGGGCTTGGAACTGTATGGGCTTTAAGGTCCCTTCTAACCCAAACTATTCTATGATTCTATGATTCTTCCATCTTCCTACTTCCCTAACATCCCCTGGAACCTCCCTGCATCTCTCCTGCTTCCTTCCATAGCCCATTCATGAGCAAGGCAGTGTATACTGTGACTATTTTGCAGCTGTATGTACCTTTTTGCCTCCCCTCCCAATCTTTCTATTTTTTTTTTAATTTTTTAAACAGAAAGTTTCTGCAGGGTTAGATAAAAATGACTCAATTGAGCATTACAGAAAGACAAAACTCAGGCAATGAACCCTTTTACTTTTCCTTAGACAATCAGGGTTAAAATAAAATGACTTTTTCTTTTATTTTTTGAAAAAGCATTTTAAAATACAAATTGCTTGTGTGCTTATGTTTTTTTCTTTGTTTCATATATTCTGGAAGGTAAGTTTATTGCTAGGAATAATTACCACCACAATAACTGTAATTTTAGAAATTGTTGTTAGGCAGTGAATTTTAGATATGTAATCACCAGTATTTGTACGTACAGCCTGCCTCTAAGATATACTCCTGTAACTAGGCTACAGAAATTTATCATGTGACTTGTATATACATCAAAACAGAACAATTTTCACATTCACTTGTTTTTAAGCAATATAGCAAGAATAATTTGCAAAGATTGTTTGACGGGTCCTTCTGAATATCAATTTTACCATCTTGTAAATAGAAAATTAAGTAAAATTCATTAAATAAAATCCATGCTGTAACTCATTCACCCTGCTTTGCTGCTAAAGCATTTTGAATTCAGAACCTTGGTGCTTCTAATCTTGGACGCAGACAATGAATGTAATATTTTCAATTGTCTCTTAGTATTCATTCAGGGATGTTTACAGAGAAGTATGACACAGAAAGAAGAACAATGATCTTCGCATTTAACAAGTCAGACAGATGGCAAGCATAATGAGCTGTTGGATAGACAGTAAGAAATGTTTGGAGAGGGCTCAGGAGGGATGAATTAGACTGAGGTTTTTTGGGAGTGAAACTAAGTAGCTGTAACTGGTGAGGTAGGGAAAGGATATCCAACAGGTGGATGCATAGGGAAGAATGACGCAAGCAAGTGATAGGCTTAGAAAATTAATTTCACAGGAGCATTTTGAATGGATACCAAAGATGACAGATTACATTGGTCCAAGCTGAGGTAGAACATTGCAGTAATTGACATGCATCATGATACAAGGGTGGCTGATGGTTTTAGCAATCTGACAGAATTTATATTTTAGAGAGTGAGACAATAGAATGAGTCTGCTTGATTAAAAGATGAACAGGGACCCTTTTGGGGTAATCACAGAAGGGAGAAGGTCATAGAATCACAGAATCATAGAATAGTTTGGGTTGGAAGGGACCTTAAGGATCATCCAGTTCCAACCCCCCTGCCATGGGCAGGGACATCTCACTAGATCAGGCTGCCCAATCCAACCTGGCCTTTAACACCTCCAGGGATGAGGCATCTGCAGCTTCCCTGGACAACCTGTTCCAGTGCCCCACCACTCTCATGGAGAAGAAATTCTTCCTTGTGTCTAGTCTAAGATGTGACAGAATTGAGACCTGGCAATGCATTTGGAGACTCGTGCTGCTGACTATCTGAGATAATAATATTTGGCTTGGAATTGAGGAAAAGGATAAAAAGATGCTGTCGAGCAGGGAGTGCAAATCAAAGCACTCTGGATGCAAATGCATAGTGAATCAGTATCTATGGACATACTAGTAGAAAAATGGCTTCCAGGAGCAGAAGTAATATGAGATAGGTCTCAGTAATTACTCTTCCTAAAGCAGTTGCTCTGAGTAAAATATATACTGGTTGGGCCACCTGTTTTTATCTTTGTTTTTACCTGTATTTTTCTATATGCTCCTGTTGCTTATGAGCCAAGTGCTGGGAAACGATGCTCCACCTAAACCATCTCATATCAAATGAGCCATTTAAATGTGCTGTATCCATGGCTTACAGCATTTAAAATTTAACCCGGAAGACTGAAATCTTCCCTGCTTAAGATTCCAAGAACATCTTTTTCTTCTTTCAAGTACTATGCCTTTGGCATAGGATCATTTTAAATAGTTCTTCTTGTTGAGTCTTTTTACATCTCAGATCTTTTCCCCTCTGTTTCCCTTGTGAAACAATCCCATTTCCTTCCCTCACACTTTAACTGCTGCAATGAGTAAAGGCAGCATGTATTTTGGATGGTTTTTTGGCCATGAATGCATTGGCTGGATGCTATATATGCTGCCTGGGAAACACCAAACCAAATAGAGCAGAATCAGGCCTGCTCTTGTAGGTTTTATGTTCTTTTCCCTTTCTCTGGGCAGTGGAGCATTTGTCCCTGAAGACATTTGCAGATTCCCCCTATTATAACCTGCCAAAATTTACTACACATCTTTGTTGTCAAAATTTTAGCTGAAGATTTATTGAATATTTATTTAATAAGTCGCTATAATTCCCCAGGTTTATTTATTTTTTTTTGTTATTTTATTTTTTTGAGACCTCATCTGGAGGACTGTGTCCAGTTCTGGAATCCTCAACATAATAAAAAGGGTATGGAACTGTTGGAATGGGTCCAGGGGAGTGCTACAAAGATGATCAGAGGCTGGAGCACCTGCCATAGGAGGACAGGATGAAAGAGTTGGGGTTGCTCAACCTGGAGAAGAGAGGGCTCTGAGGAGATGTTACAGCAACCTTCCAGTACCTGAAGGGGGCTACAGAAAAGCTGGGGAGGGATTGTTCACAAAGGCTTGTAGTGAGAGGACGAGGGGTTACAGGTTTAAACTGGAGAGAGGCAGATTTAGGCTTGACATTAGAAAGAATTTCTTCATGATGAGAGTGTTGAGGCCCTGGAACATCTTGCCCAGGGAAGCTGTGGCTGCCCCGTCCCTGGAGATGTTCAAGGCCAGGTTGGATGGGGCCTTGGGCAGCCTGATCCAGTGGGAGATGTCCCTGCCCGTGGCAGGAGGATTGGAACTGGATGATCTTTAAGGTCCCTTCCAACCTGAACTATTCTAGATTCTATATTTCTAATTTTATAGCTAGAATCCACAACTTTGTTATGCAAATTTCTACCCTTTCTTCAGTTTCAATATTTGGCTAAACTAACAGTCTCTCTGAGTGTTGGAGTAGTGCCACACACATGCCTCAAACTACTTTACCAGCTTCCTTAGGGTTCCCTTTGGCTACTGTTCCCAGTAACATTATTTCACTTACTTTACACTGAATTTTACTTTTTCTGAATGATACAATTAGTATGTCAGGTCTTCATATCCTGATTTTAAATACCTAACACTGGCTACAGCCTTAGTGTGTGCTTGTTGTAAAGATCTGAGACTTAAAAAGGGTCAGTGGTCTGGACTACTCTGCAATCATTCATGACTGATACTCACCACTTCTGAAATACTTGTTTGTATTGAAGTTGTGATATAATACTTTTAGGAACCTAATCTTAGACCCATATTTTTTTAGGATTATTACTTTACATTTTCTGTAAGTAAAATTTACAGAAATCAGTATTCATTTTATAGAACATATCAGTGCTTTCACAGTGCCTTGACTGTCCCTCGTTGAGAAATGATATTTGTACATAGTCATGTAAATATTCCTAAGCTTCCTAATAGTGCTATAATGACTAAAAAATACTGCAATAATAGGAATCATGAGCTTCAAACTATTTGGAGTATTTCCAGGCTTTATGTTTCATAAGTTAAAAACCATAATCTCCAAGTTTTCGTGTAAAATCTATGGACACTGCTTTTGTCTTCTTTCCATCACTTATGTCATTTTAACCTTTTAAGTTCAGTGTGACTACATGACTATTTTGAAAAGGTTTCGCGATCTTTAAGCTTCAATTTAGGCATCTACAGAATGAGGGTTATTATGAAATGCCGTTAGTATATGTAAACAATACTAATTCTCTTATATAAGCAATATGATGTGCATGAAATATCGTCTTTTTTAAGATCAATAGGTGCAGTTTTGGGGATTACTGGTGGACTAGGTGTGGTTTCTTCCTGTTTGTTAAAAGTTAGTATGTTCTTGGCTTACCACACAGGGCTTCTGGACCTTCTTCATTTTCTTGCTCAGAGCAGGCTATATCACTGACTTTCTGCTTGAACTCTCCAGCTGGATATGAACTTGCTTGCTGGCACACGGGTGTGTCTCACACCAATATGAAATCAGGGCAAAGCTGGGGCATCTGTTCTTTCTTGGGAACTCAGCAGTGTTCTTGGGTCTAAAAAAAAACAACAACAAAAAAACAGGAAAAAGAAACACAAAAGATTCCTTGAATTTTTCCTGCTGATCCGGTGTATCACCACTCAAGAGCTCCAGGATATTTTAAGATTTCCCAATGCTTTAAGCATGTATTTTTCTGCCGCCTTGAGGAAGATTTACACTTTTTGTCTTTAAGGAGATGTACAAATGAAGCAGACGTGCAGGCTCCAGAAGAGTTATTCTTTACTTTATAAATATACAGACCTGCACAAAGCACTGAAACATCTCTAAAAGTCCCCTGCTTTAGGCAATTCATCATGCAAGAATCCTCTAAAACGTCAAGCACTTCTGTTTCTGTATATAATTTGTTCTTCAGGAATACAATGTTTGTATATATTTCCCTCTCTTTTTCTCTTTTGTGTATCTCCTTCCATCACTGTCCTATATGAAAAGCACACATTTGTTCAGTAGTGTCGCACTGCATTTTTCTCAAGGTGATTTGGAGCCTTAGAACCTATGTCCAACTTGCTGGTCCTGTCAGTGGGAGGTATCCCTGCCCATGGCAGGGGGATTGGAATTGGATGATCTTTAGAGTCCCTTCCAGCCCAAACCATTTTATGATTCTATGATTCTTTTGCAGCATACACGTCTCCCTGATGCTATGTTCTGTGAAGCTGACCATTAATACAGAAATCCTTTGTTTTCTTGTGTCTCACACAAGGCAGAATGCCAGCCAGATATTTCCTATTCATCAGGAATATTTGGTGTGATTTTTACAATTTTATACTTGCTTACGGAAGAGAGAAATAATTTCTGCACTATGACTCTTGTATTCCATTACTGTTGTGTGCAAACCAACATCATGTAAACTCTAAGTCTTCTGGCATGTCTCTGTTTTAATTCAAAACCCTTTTGAAATAGTAGATAATAAGTCCAGACAGCAAGTACTATTTGTTTCTTTTGTAAAGAAAACAGCACTCTGAATTAATATATAGATGAAAGAGTTCCTATGTATATTGGATACTGAAAGATTTATGCGTAAGACTGCTAAGTAGATGCTGTAGAAAGAGTTTGAAAACAGCTCTTCCTGTAAAATGCTACTGAACTTGCCAGCATGTAGCATCATTAAACTTACTAAAAATAAAATGCCCTCAGGCCTTGTAAGAGCAATTGCTTCATAATTAGGCTCTCGGGAAAGGAGTTGGGATTTGTAGTCAGGCTTTTCTTTTAAAAATGATCTTTACCAGGTGAGCAGTTTTCTGCACTTCATAGGTGGACATTTGGAATCCATTCCTGCTCACATGGGAGAGGTTTTCCATAAAAGGAACTATTTCCAAAGCAGAATGCAGTGTCATAAAAGCATTTCAGAGTCACCTTGAAATTTAAGCACAAAGTTTTACTGCTTAGGAGTTGATTTTTAAAATCTGAAAGACAGAAACAGAAAATCAAACTGAAGGAGATTCTTGGTTCCATTTGAAGACAGCCTTACTCTCATATTCTATCTTGAATGTTTTAAAATCTTTAAATAAACAGGAGAGGGTTTTGTAGTATCCCAACGATTTTGAGAGTCTATAAATAATACTTTATTCAACACATGGGATTAATTTTTAGCAAAAAAACCCAAACTAAATTATTTTAAGTTGAAAGGTGTTGTGAAGTGTCACTGTGTTGCACAACTCAGCTGTGTTTTAAAGCTTTTCTGCAAAATCTGTGCAGTGGAAAAATATACAGAATATTTAAAAATGCAAGCAGAACTAGGCTTTAATTTGTATTCAGACAACATCAAGAAAACAAGCGGGGTTTGATTAGTTTTTAACAAGTCAGTATTCACTCTTCATTATGTAGACAGAAATGTAGATCTAGAGGCCACCTCGGAATCAGGTATACTTTGGCCATGCTCAGAGGAGGCTTTTCTGGACTGCACTTAGACCATCTCCAGAGGAAGATCACACATGCTTCATCTCTCAGTGGAATAACCCACCTAGTTTTTCTCCAGCATGTTTCTTCGACGTTCTTTTCTTAGAATTTGTATTTTAGCTTAAGTAGCTTCTTCAGGTCTTTCTAGCGTGAGTTACCCAAGATATTTCGCATCTGCCCTCCTTTCACTTAGTGATTAGTAACATTTGATTGGCATGCCAAAACAATGCATAGACACGGGATTTTTGAGCTAAATACGATCTTGCTGTCGTGCTGACAAACAATATCTTAGCACTAGCAATCAACACACTCATGCAACTGTTTTTCCCGTTTTGGGGTACCTTATGGGAGCAGGAATGTGCACTCTGTAGTGTAATTTCAAAGGCAGAGGGTGAATCGTGCATGAGAAGATAACAGCTCATGTAGAGTCTTCCAAGAGTTTCACAAAGTCTTTCCTGCCTGTGGCTATCCTGGCCCACATAAACCTGGTTTTCAGCCATTTCTCAGTTAAAGCATGTGATGACAACGTGGGAGGGATCTTGTATATCAAATGACAGTCCGGGAATGGAAGCATGGAAATAGGCAAAGATATAGATATTTGGGTCCTGCTGTAGCAAATAGGTAAAACAATGAGAATTTCCAGAATTCAGGGTGGAATACAGTGTGCCCTGAATGTCCATTTTTCTCTTCAGTGACTGAAGAAATTGAATAGAAGAGCAGCTTAAATTAGAGGCGTAGTTTTTATGTGACAATGAGTAGTATGAAACCCATCCTGAATGATGATCTTGTGAGGTTATTACTGATTTTCAGAGATATATTTTGAGAAGAATTCTGGTAGAAGGAAATATGGGCAATGTCAATAACATCTTGAGGTAGAATATGGTTATTGAATAAATTGCTCCCTATGATGAGTGCTGAGATAGAGCTGCTGAACTAGAAGTCATGGACAGGAATAATGAAGCCCAAATGATAAGTCTGAAGCATCACTTTGCCATATACTAGGGCTTTTTCCTAATTTTCCTGCTGTACAATTTGGGGCAGAAAGCAAATGAAAAGAGAAGCCCGTTGAGACGTGCTGATAGCTTCAGAGACTTCCCACAGAGTACCTGCAAGAATTTAATCTTAAGGCTGAATTTTGCTGTAAGCCTTTAGCAGGGAGATATGTCAGCTTTCAAGAAAGGAATCTGTAGTGCTGAGTTACATTATGCTGTAGTGTTTAGTTAAGTAATTCAGTGATGTATGTGGAATAATATATGGATTAACAGGATAATGCAAATTTTGGGAAGGCACAGGTCTTTACTGCAGTACCTGAGAACACAACACAGCTTTCCATTCCAGGTGCATTCCCCTCCTGAATCCTGGCTTCATCCTAGGATGAGACTTAAGAAACCACCTCCTTATATATTTATATGCTTCCATGAAAATGCAGTCTAAATGTGCAGGAAGATATGATGTGCTCTTGTAGGTCCAGGCTGAGGAGTATGTACAGAATTCACTCTAAGAAGCAACCAAGGACATGCCCTGACTTTGCTCCTTAAGAGAGTATTTCCAGGTCTTCAAAACAAAATTAATGGGTTAAAAGTTACTGAATTTATTGTTAATGTAATCATAAGAATAACTTAAACTTCATATTTTTCAACAAATGTTATTGTGGCCTGGATTGATCTCTAGGTGGAAAGGAAACTGATATATGGAGTGCAAAAAAGGTTTTCCACTTGTTTATTTATCTATCTAGAAATCAGCTTTCCTGAAGGAATCTTTGATTTCCCAGGACTTCCCCTGTCCTGCTTCTAAACCTCACTGACTGCTAGAGTTCCAATTTCAGTCCACTGATTATAAAGAGAATGAAGGGTGAACACCTAACATTTAGATTACTGCATTAGAGATGTCTCTGGCTAGGGGAGTTGAATCTTACCTATACAGTCTTTATCTTAGCAATTTGTGGACTATGCACTTGAAATACTGCTGCTTCTCTGCTTTTTCAATCTGCTTTTCATGTGCTTTATTTTTACAGTTGCTTAATCACACTGTATAGTTTAATCCCATGTTATGTTTTTAAGTGCATAGAGTGTATTTCTTTACTCATTTCATTGCTTTTTCTTATTTTGGCACTGGAATAACTCCCATCAGTACTGAGCGTGAGAACTGTGCTGCCTCTTACTGGAGTCCTTCAGAATATTGATTAATTCTAGACTTAGCTTTCCATGACTTTTGCAAATGGATATGATCATCTTCATTGAAAGAACTACGTATTGTTCACTCCCATTGAAACAATTGGCAACGTGGGATTGACTATAAGAGGTGGTGGAGTATTCAAGGGTTCTTGACATTACTGCTAAATCTGTTCACTTTTAGCTAAGAGAAGGCATATTAACAACATTTTATCAGCCAGGGGAACTGAGGTGGTAATTTTATTGACAATCATTAGAGAAAGATAAAGAAAGTATGACATTCTGGCAGACACTAATCTGCTGGGCGATCACCAGGGAAACCGTAGTGTTGCAGCTCTGATCAATGCAACTCTGTGGCTCAGCTGAGCAGTAAAGTTATGTATACTAAAATATATAGAAAAAAGGCTTTTTTTCTGAAACTTCCTCTCCTCTCCTCTCCTCTCCTCTCCTCTCCTCTCCTCTCCTCTCCTCTCCTCTCCTCTCCTCTCCTCTCCTCTCCTCTCCTCTCCTCTCCTCTCCTCTCCTCTCCTCTCCTCTCCTCTCCTCTCCTCTCCTCTCCTCTCCTCTCCTCTCCTCTCCTCTCCTCTCCTCTCCTCTCCTCTCCTCTCCTCTCCTCTCCTCTCCTCTCCTCTCCTCTCCTCTCCTCTCCTCTCCTCTCCTCTCCTCTCCTCTCCTCTCCTCTCCTCTCCTCTCCTCTCCTCTCCTCTCCTCTCCTCTCCTCTCCTCTCCTCTCCTCTCCTCTCCTCTCCTCTCCTCTCCTCTCCTCTCCTCTCCTCTCCTCTCCTCTCCTCTCCTCTCCTCTCCCCCAAACCATTATCATTCTGTACAGAAAGCATAGATAATTGTCAGCTTTATTTTTTCCAGTGTAATTTATATAGTGGATTTTTCTTCTTGGAATTAAAAGATAGAGGGAAAACTCAGTCACTGCAATATAACCTCAATTATCTAAATGTCAGAAGATGCAGAAAACATTTGGACAACTGAAATTTCAAATAATTATCAACATAGCTAATAGATATATTAGGGGTCAAGCTGTACCATATAGTTAAAGTTTGGTTACAGTAGAAAATGCCATAACTGGTGCATTATAGTGATTCATGTTCGACAAAATTATTTGTGGATACTTAGAGAAGTGCAAACAGTTCCATGAGCTACTTAAGAGAAGTCAGATACATATGACAGGCTTCTTTCTAGCATTTGCATTTTGAGATTTATGCCCTAAAATACAAGGATTATGTTCTTTATCACTGGATTTGCTGAAGCATCTATTAAAATCCTCCCTGTCTACAGAACTGTGTGATTGTTCTTTAAAAAACTTGCAATATTCTTTTTATCTCAGTAAGATCTCATGGTCATTAAGTTCCACAGGCTTCCCTTTTTCCTAATCTGCAATATTCCTAGTGTCATTGTCTCCCATCCTACACCACTGTGAAAAGCCCACTTCTGCCTCTTTTAGGACCGCCTGCAGGCACTGGGGGCTACTCTCCGGTCCCTCCAAAAGCACCTCTACTCGAGGCTGAACAAGTTTGGCTTCCCCAGCCTCTCCTCACAGTACAGGTGCTCAAGTTCCCACCCTCTTGGTGCCTCCCCACAGAACTGGATCCAGTTTATCAGTTTCTGTCTTGTATGGAGGGTCTTAAAACTGGACTCAATGTCTAGGTGTGGTCTAATGAGAGGGGATTTGGGGTTGATAACTGCTTCCCCCAATCTCTTTTCTTACAGCACAGGCTATCGTTGGCCGTCTTTATTCCTATAACTCGCTGCTGGGCCATGTGCCTCTGTTTTTCTTCTGAAAGTTAAGTTACTGAGGAACATAATATTTGATAAATAATACATTCACGGTGGGGCAAAATTCTGACTTCTTTGTGTGCTAATTCATCAGCCATCTGATGAATTTTACTGGAATTTACTGGAACAGGCTGCCCAGGGAGGTGGTTGAGTCACCTTCCCCGGAGGTGTTTAAAAGATGGGTGTATGAGGTGCTGAGGGGCATGTTATAGTGATTGATAGGAATAGTTGGACTCGATGATCCAGTGGATCCTTTCCAACCTAGTGATTCTGTGATTATATGATTCTGTGATCTAAGCTGCTCTGTCACCTCCCGTGGTCCCACCTGGATAGTCTAAAGGAAAGAAATTCTCATAGGATTTCTTCTAGGTAGAACAGCTGCCTATGAGGGGGGTCACAACTGTATCTGAAGGATGGTTATAGCTAAGGTATGAAGTTCAAGGCCTCATATCCCTCTGTGTATTTGTTTATTATCTGGACTTCTGTAAATCCTTTGACACAGTCCCCCACAACATCCTTCTCTCAACTGGGGAGAGATGGATTTGATGAGGGCACTTTTTGGTCAATAAAAAACTGGTTGGATGGTCATATTCAGAGAGTAGTGGTCGATGGCTCAAAGTCCAGATGGAGATCTGTGCCTAGTGGTGCCCCTCAGGGGTCCGTACTGGGACCAGTGCTGTTTAAGATCTTCATCAATGATACAGACAGCAAGATTGAGTGCACCCTTGGCAAGTTTGCAGATGCCACCAAGCTGAGTGGTGCGGTTGCCACACTGGAAGGACTGGATGTCATCCAGAGGGACCTGGACAGGCTCAAGAAGTTGGCTTCTGAGAACCTCATAAGGTTCAACAAGGCCAAGTACCTACACCTGGGTCGGGGCAATCCCCAGTTTGAATAGAGGATGGGGATGACATGATTGAGAGCTGCCCTGCAGACAAGGACTTGAGGGTGCTGGTCGATGAGAAGCACTGTGTGCTGGCAGCCCAGAAGGCCAACCGTATCCTGGGCTGCATCATAGAAGTGTGGACAGCAGGTTGAGGGAGTTGATTCTGCCCCTCTCTTCTTCTCTTGTGAGACCAGATCTGGAGTACCATGTCCAGTTCTCAAATTCTTAGCACAGGAAGGATATGGAGCTGTTGGTACGGGTCCATACTGTTTGGATATCGTCCTGCAGAGCTGTTTCTCGGAAAGTTTGTCCCAGACAGTATCAGTTCCAGGGAAATTCCTTCCCAAGGACAGGGCTTTGCACATGTCCTTGTTGAATTTCATGATTTTCCTGCCAGATGATTTGTTCCACCTATCCACGTTCCTCAGAGTGGCAGCTCTGCTCAAGAGCAAACTGACTCATCCACCCAGTTTGGTGTCAACTGCAGGTGTGATTAGAGTACAAATAATGTACAGATTTGGTCAGAAAAGGCAGATATATTTTTTTACTCAGTAAGACTCCAGTTATTGTTTCTGCTTATTTTCTTTTAAAATGCGTTAACTTACTTGCACCTAGTATACATCACTTGCACCTAGAACAGTGTGCCTGTGTTTAGCTCAATGAGGGGAAACATTTGTAGGCAACAGGTGAAAGGAGAGAACGTATTTTAAGATGAACAATTATGCTTTTCTGTGTGGAGAAAAAACTCCACACTTGAACCAGGAGAGTTGGGTTTTCTCTGTGAAAAAAGTAAAGTAAGGACAGCAAAGAGCATTAAACTCTGATTAGTTAAGACGTTACCCACTCCCTGCTGCTTATTTCTACTTTTTTTCATTCTCAAGCTCTTTAAGAAGAAGCTGATCTCATTACAACTTCTGTTTCTTATTATTTCAATATTATAAAATGAAATTTTATAGAATATGTCCCAGCAGTACGGGAGTTTCAGGCTATTGGCAGATTGCTCATAAGTGATAAGAAACAGTTTAGAAATAAGCTTCCCTTCAGCTACATATAGAATAGACACTTTATATACTGTGGCTGTAAATAGGGTGCGGAGCATAAAAAAAACCTGTTTAATATTCCACTTTTTCCTACCAACTTAAAATTACAGTGATTATGAACACACACTTACTTAAGAAGAAAGAAATATTTCTGGTAATTAAAATAACAGAAACATATGAGACCATGAGCAGGATTTGCTGCGTTTGGAAACTCCATAGAATTTGAAGAAATATCTTTTACTCTGTAAAAGGAGGATGAAAATTCAAGACATAGAAGGAGCTGAATAATATATATGTTTAGTTACTCTATCTAAATTCCGTATGTGTGATACAATCACGTAAATTATTTATACATATAAATAGAATAAAGCAAATAAACTTTGAAGAGCAACTTGTATTTTTCTTCATACCTGTTCCACTGAAAGTTTTCCCTTTCTTTTTAATTATAATTTATTGATTTATTCTGCAAAAGAGCATTGAACAGTCCATAGGCATAGTGGCATAGATTGTTTTAGGGTGAATGGGTACTAAACATTATAACCCTTAGGAGTGAGAAATACCTAGGCAGTCCTGCGAGTGTTTTGGAGATTAGAACAAGAGTACACGAGTACCCTTCTGAGAAACGTGAAGGATCTGCAAGGGAGATGCTGTTACGGGTAGATTTTCTTCCTGAAAGAAGACAGCAACTTTTGAATTTTCAGACTTAATGTTTTTCTGTACATATTTAGTTTTATTTGTAAGCAAGGAAGCCTTCTTGATATGAATATGATTTAACCCATTAAAAAGGAACAAACTGCACACAGACTTACTTATTGCTCTTAATGCAAAAAAGCAATAATGTAACAGGTAAAATACAAATTAACTATTAGGCTTCTACAGGAAACCTGTTGAGAGAGACAGAACTAAAATTAGAGCCATTTCTCCCTCCAGGTGCTTCTTGCAGTGAATTTAATATTTCTGATTGCCATAGGAGTTGCAGATTAGAAGTGCCACAGGAGTGACCACTGTGATTACATTTTTTTTTAATGTTTATTTCCAACCTGTGCTTTGTAAGAAGGTGCTAGTAAGATTCCTATGACTGTTGGCATTCCTGGGTATTTTAGATGAAAATCTTTAAACTTGCCATTGCAGATTTCACTTACAAAATGATATTTCCTCCTTTGTGTGTAACCCTGTGACATGAAGTGTGATGCTTCAGTTCCTTCATTACTTCTACGAGTTCATACATATAATGACTGGTGCATATTCATGCATTCACGAGGAAGAATACAGAAACAGAGATGTTACTAAAATACACCACATTTTCCCTTCTAAATTGTCACTGACAGCCTGACTTTATAACTAGGAGAAATCATTCAGCTACAACTTTCAGTTTTTCAGTTAAGTAATGTAGCACAAAACAAGGTTTAGATGCGGGTAGTTGGAAGAGACCTGCTGGAGCTGCCTAGGGGAAGTCTATTAACCTCTGTTCTCTGGATGCATTAGAACTGGAGAAATGATACTCTGTCTGCTGGGCTACCAGATTAATCTGCAAGTCATATTCCACCTAAAATCAGTATAAATTAAGAGTACGTGACCATAAGACAATTACTGTAGAGTTTATATGTCTATAAAAAGTACTGTTCATGTCTAAGACAGACATACCGTATGTACCAACAGCAAACAGATGCTGGGTGTGTAGCAAGTGACTTTCCAAAAGAAGAATATTTTTTGTTTGTTTCCTTCTGCAAATCTTAGGCACTGTTACTCCATAGTATTCAGCAGTCTCAAGATATCTCCTATCTCAAAAAGCTTTTTTGGAATTGAAAAGTACACTCAACTACTTCAATTAATTATGAATCTTAATCTTTTGGTTGTTGAGGGCCTGAGTGGAAACATTTCGGACATTTCCAATGACTTGACATAGAGTTAGAGAATATATAAGGAAGGTCTTTCTATAGCAGTGTAAATATCTGCAATGATTCCCGACTTCTTTGTTTGTTAATTAAGAATAAAAAAATTATCCCACATTTTTCAGTAGATTAGTCTATTTTGAAATCAGTTCAGCCTCACTTCTCTTCTGTGGTGCTATGTATTAATTCCCAGTTAATAAAGGTCCAGTGAAGCTGGCCACAGTGAGTATAAATCAGTGATATGCCCTCTTCTTCCAAGTGACAGGGGTCAGGACAAGAGGGAATGGCCACAAGCTCTGCCAGGGGAGGTTTTGGCTGAACATTAGGAAAACATTTTTCACAGAAAGGGTCACTGGGCACTGGCACAGGCTGCCCAGGGAGGTGGTTGAGTCACCTTCCCTGGAGGTGCTTAAGGCACGGGTGGACGAGGTGCTGAGGGGCATGGTTTAGTGTTTGATAGGAATGGTTGGACTTGATGATCTGGTGGGTTTCTTCCAACCTGGTTATTCTGTGATTCTATGATTCTATGAAGAAAAGTAGGTAATAGTCAGTCAGGCTGTCAGTGAGGGGCTAGAAATGTTAAAAGCAGGAAGAAATGATTATTTAAATAGAACAAAAATGTACTAAAACTTGATGAAGGCAAACCTGTCAGTCACTTGCAAAAAAATGGCTGGAATATTCAAAAAAGAAAACTCTTGTTTTTTAAAAGAAGCAGAATAATTTATTCCAGTCTTATAGTGATAGTAAAATATCTTTTCCTTCATACACATCTAGGAAGGATATAAAAATCAAATTTATTACTAATAATGCACTGTAATAGTCACATTACAAGTCAAAATCTCAGAAGTTAGGATATCACGTGGTAGACATTTCCTCTAAAGATCTGTTGTTGTATATCATCATCTTGAAGAGCATCAGACAGATACAAGTACTATTTTTAGCCACCTTGAGTTGTATCTTCCTTTTCTCTTCATCCTATTGACATTTACTTGAATATTTATGGATAGGTTGCTCCTTGGGGTGCACAGTGTTTTCAGCATCTGCCTGGGAGATGGTTTGGAGTGAGCTATGAGTGGTGCTGGTTTTTTTCTGGCCCAATTTTTGCCCCTCAGCTGAGATAAGAGAAATCCTCTTCTACCCCATGCCCGCCTGACTCATGCAATTGAAGTGCAATTTATCACTGTCATTGTCATTTCTATTTGAATGTCCTCACATAAACTCAAGTTAAACAAGGGGAAGTGCAGGGTCCTTCACATGGGTCAGACTAATTGGCAATATTAATACAGACTGGGGGATGAAGGAGTTGAGAGCAGCTCTGTAGAGAGGGACTTTTGGGACAGTGATAGTTAAAAAATACAGACGCAAGCCAGCAATGTGCACTCGCAACTCAGAAAGCCAATTGTTTCGTAGGCTACATAAAAAGAAACATGGTCAGCAGGTTGAGGGAGGTGGTTTTTCCCTGGTACTCTGCTCTTGTGAGACCCTACCTGGAGCATCACTTCCAGCTCTGGGTTCCCCAGTACAAGGAAAATACGGACCTGTTAGAATGGGTCCAAAGAAGAAATGCTGAGAGTAAGGATTGTTAAACCCGGAGCAGAGAGGGCTCCAGAAAGACCTTATTGTGACTTTTTAGTATACAAAGGGGGCTTACAAGAAAGATATAGAGAGGCCAGAGAGACATTTTACCAGCAGCTAGTAGTTATAGGATGAGGGGCAATGGTTATAAACTGAAAGAGAGTAGATTTAGATGGAATAGAAGGAAGAAATTTTTTATGATGAAGGTGATGAGACACTGGAACAGACTGGCCAGAGAAATTGTGGGTGCTCCATCACTGGAAGTGTCCAAGGTCAGACTGTATGGGGCTTTGAGCCACCTGATCTAGTTGAAGATCTTCTTCCCATGGCAGGGAGGTTGGACTATGTGATCTTTGAAAGTGCTTTCCAGCCCAAATCCTCTGACTCCATTTGAGAGGGCCAAATCAAAGTTCCACGAACAACCTGAATTATAAGAACTCCAGGAGCATTTTGAAAAGAAAGGAGCTGGCGGGGGGACAACCACAGATAATTGCATAATTTGATTTTCATTGAATCATAAAATCATAGAATCGCTTGTTTAGAAAAGACCTTTGAGATCATCAATTCTAACTGTACCTGTCCAATACTAAACCATATCCCTGAGTACCTCATTAATCCATCTTTTAAATAGGGAATCACAGAATCACTAGGTTGGAAAAGACCCCCAGGATCAAGTGATTTTGAAGGGGAACTGAACCAAGGTTAAAGATTGATAGAGATACTCAGCATGGAAATTTCAGCTTAAATCCTTAGTTGGGAAAAAACATAGTAGTGACTGAAAACAGGGTAACACGGTAAATCATTAGACAGCCTTATCAGTACTCACCGCATCAGTTTCAACTATGAGGGCCCTAATCATTCCCCTGGTTCTCCAGTAATATTGTCAAAAGGAACCTCACAAGGACAGTAACTTGAAAGAGTATTCTATAGTGATATTATTATAATTTTTATTTTCAGAGTAGGATTATCATTAGGCAGCTACAGTCTGATTTTCCTGGTAGTACACAGATACGTGCAATGTAGCTCTGAGGATGCTACTCATTCAGTGACTACAATTAGCTGTTAAGTTAATTTACACAGCTGTGGAAATCTTTTAAAGGGAAGATGCTAACAAAATACATAGATGTGCCTGAACATTGAAGGAACAGTATATGGTTCCAGATATGTACTTGCTTACAGTGATATAATGCAACTAAGTTCAGTGGAAAAGTCATTCTGAAACGAAATCATTTAGCAAAGAGCAGAATTTTTATTTCATTTCTGTATTTGACACCATAGATGCAGCTCTTTTTGTAGTAACCCTTTTATTTCTTTTCAATCTGGTTATGTTAATCCATAAATTTTAAGGCTGATTAGATGCAGTTATTTGTATTTCTGGTAATTCTTCCTTCTGATTTAAAGATTTTTTTACCATGTATTTCTTAGCCATCCAGAGTGTCTTTTTAACTTCTGATAGTTTTTCTCACTATGCTGATGTATTTTCTTCCCTAGTTTCAACACTTTTCACCAGCCACTGCAATATGCTTGCCCATCCATTTGCCTCCTAAACTGCAGCCAGTGGCAGTCTCTGTTTCTTGTGGACAGAGATAAGAAAGAAAGACAGACAGCAGTGTTGTTTGCTCCTACGTGTTTTTTTTTTCTATATACAAGTACTACTAGGAGCTTCCAAAAGTGATGAGGGAGCTTTAACAGCTGTCTCAGCTCTTGGCTCGTCAGAAGCCCTCAGCTTCTTCTACATATCCTCCTGCACAATCAGCAGGGAGGGCTAAGGAGCCGAACTTGGCAATGGCTTGTAGAAGCTTCTGTAGGTTTGATGGTGGGAAGTATTTGCTCATACTGCTGTTCTAGATTCATGCTCCTGGTACGTGTAATTACATTTAATGCTTACTTTTTGAGATATTCATTCCAATTCTATTTATCAGGAATGGAAATTATTATGAGAAGGTCTAGATCAACTAATGTTAGTAGAATTCCTGTAGATAGAAAAAATGAACTGTGTTTTCTCCTTGAGTACGCCAAATTCTAGGTGTGGCCTCACCAGTACTGATTCTGCTCCGAGGGGGGGACCTTATCACTGTCTACCACTCCCTGAAAGGAGGTTGTGCAGAAGTGGGTGTTGGTCTCTTCTCCCAGGTGATAGGTGATGAGATGGAATGGCCTCAAGCTGTGCCAAGGGATGTTCAGACTGGGCACTAGGGAAAACTTCATCACAGAAAGGGTCATCAAGCACTGGCAGAGGCTGCCCAGGGAGGTGGCTGAGTCCCCGTTCCCAGAGGTATTTAAAAGGTGGGTAGATTAAGTGATTAGAGATATGATTTAGTAGTGGACAGGTATGGTTGGATTTGACGATCTCAGAGTCTGCTCCATCCTAGGGATGCTATGAATAACTCCTTGCTTTCTTCTCACCCTTGTCTTTGCAGAAGCCTTTTCTGGCATCTTGCAGTGTTGTGGGCAGGGTGAAAGCCAGATTAGTTATGGAGAAAAGCCCAAACAAATCTTTGAGGGCTGAATCTGCTTGGACATCTGTTAATGGAGTGTGTGCAGAGCACATTGCAGCTGTGTGGGCAACCACAATGCAAAACACAATATTGTCAATAAAGCTGCAGAACTTGAGGGCTTCAGTGTTTCTTGGGTGGCCTTAATCCAGAGCCACAGGGCTTGTATAATTTCTTTTGCTCCCACTACTTACAGAAAATCAAGGGTAAGAGAGAGGTAAGCCCTGTCTGAAGGGATCAGAGGGATCAGTCTGCTGAACTTGATGCCTGAAGGTTGGGAAATCACAGTCAGGAAGCCTGGATAATACAAAGAGGCAATTCTTACTTGAAAGTAACCGAGACAGGTACAATCTGTAGTAATAACATCTATTTGCAAATTATTACTATACTAGGCAGAGTTACCTGTTAATGGGTAGTTACAGACTCTTCACTGTCTTTTATGGTGATATTTTGCTTTTTATAATTCTCTTTCTGATATAATTTTCTAGCAAAGCAAATAATCATTATGAATTATTAGCTTGTAGCACTATGTAGCAAACTCAGCCAGGATAGTGTCAAACAAAGCTGCAAGCAATTTCTGGCTTAGGAAAAAACTGTTTAGTGTATAACCGATGTAGGAAAATGTTGTCATACCTCAGCTGAGGGCATACACTGTTCCAGATGTAATAATCTTCTTTGGTTTTAATGGTAATGAGCCAGTATGCAGTTGTGTGTCACATTTTGACTGCACCTGTTTGCAAACTCAGGTAATTATGCTCTGTTGTCTAATTACTTATCTTATGGATGTTTTGCTCCCACGTTTTTAAGTAATGCTATTTGATTGCAGATAACTATTGGTAGGGATCTTTTCTCATTATCATACTTTAACATTTGATTTGTCTGATTGCTACAGGTGGAAACAATAGGTGATGCATACTGTGTTGCGGCAGGGCTCCATAAGAAAAGTCTTAGTCATGCTAAAGCCATTGCCCTGATGGCACTGAAGATGATGGAGCTTTCGGAAGAGGTTCTTACTCCAGATGGGAGCCCTATTAAGGTAACCCCATTGCTCTTTATTGTCATCTAGTCAGTGGTATATGGACCTGATTAATTCCATCGTCTCCTGTCAGTAAAAATCTGTTTATTGCTAGGAGAACTTAAAGTTGCATCGATATATCACAGTTATTTTTATGGATTTGCTTGTGCTTATCAACAATCATGTAAGCTTACACGTACCTTACTTTAATAAACACAGAAGAGCCTTTAGACTAGCTGAAACCTTCTTAAATGCATTGAATTACCTATATGAGGCTGGAGCCCTTCTTCCAATTCAGTTTAGTGTGAGAAGAAGACTGTTCACATGATCCAGTATTGTCCCATGATACAAGTCAAAACACAGTATGCAGTGGCAATTGGGAAATTTGCTTCAGCAGTAGGCTCCTGATTGGAACTTCAGCACTAGCGTAGAGGCACTCAGAGAGTTCTGCAGCACTAAGGTGCCATATGTCTCTTTTCTAAGTAGTTGTTGACCTGTATAAAAGAAAGATGTGCAGACTGCCTGCTCTTTCTCAATGTTGATGTGCTTCCTTCCCACACAATCCACTTCCTTCTCCTAGATTGGTAAAAGAGGTAAGAGGAGATGGAAAACCCCATGTCCTTTTGTACCATTTTAAAGGCGCACTGTTGTTGTGCTTCTTTTTTATGTTCTACTAACCTTGTAGCTGATGGCATTTAAAAATGGTAATGCTTAGGTAGAAGATGGAGGCTCAGCAGGGAAGAAAAACCGTGGAGATGTATATATGTGTCTTTCTTTTTCAAGGGTCAGATTACACATTGTTTTCATTATGTGTGCTCACTCCTGTTTCTGGTTAAATTGTTCTTCCTATAATACATACCTTTTGTTTTCAAAGAAAATGAGGGGATTATGTAGAACAAGTATTCAACACTGTCTAAAGCCTGTAACAAAAGCCATATGTAGCTGGATGAGAAGACGAGATAGGCTTCCCTTGGGAGGATTTACATCATGGTTGAAACATGCTTTATAAATTGAGTTCCTCGTGTCTGTTAAGAAATGTGTGTTGCATCCAAAATGCTGCTTTCAAAAACTGAAAGGCTTGTTTGAAAGATTTAAAACTTGACAGAAAGGAGGTAAAATTTTTAAAAATGTGTTCAAATATGTTGCTGTGATGCTCTTTGAGCAATAAAATTTTATACTCCTGAGTTCAAACTATTTCCTACGTATTAGTTAAGTCACATCTTGAACTACAGTCCTTGAACAATTTGTGTGTAGTGAATCAAGACAGATTTAATCCAAATGAATTATTCTGCCCAGAAAGGAGAATGTGAATGCAAGGAAACCAAGCTAGACATTCCATGAAATATGGCAACACAATAATCAAATGAAAATATATTGAGTTCTGGATGAAATATTTTTGTATTTAGATATCAATGTCATTGCTTATTTTTAAAATTTTACAATAAAATAATAATTTGATTATAAAAAAACCTACATATTCAGTATAATAACTTTCTTTAAAAAATGTATTTGACTTTGGATCCTGAAGAAAAAATTTCTAAAGCTTCACGTGGACATTCATCAAATGTAAAATAAGCATTATAAGACAAATATTGACTGACAATATCAGAAGATTTGCCATTTTCAGTTTTGATACAAGGCTATTTCAAACACATTGTTATTCCTATTAAAATAAATTTCCTAGATTTTTTGATGAATTCTCTGTTTTTCCAGTGGCCATAGCTGATTAATAAATTCTGGCTACACTGTCACGTATTGGGAGAATTGTCTTCCAGATATGCATCTTATAACTTTCTTTTGAGTGCTGCAATTATATCGAAATTTTGAAGGTGTATGTTTTACTTTGAGAGTCACAGTTTGTGACTGTTTTTGTTACCACTGTCATTATTTTTCAGAAACTTCATCATGACTTAAGTGGCTGCATAAGAAAACCTATGAAAGAAAGACTATAAAGACAGTGCAGAAAAAAAATGCTTGCATAGAATAGAGTGCTAGGAATAATCAGATTTTCAGAAAGTGCTAATAACTTCCTTTAGACTTCAGAAGAAAAACGTCAGTTCATTGTACTTAAACTGAAAATAGAGCTGAGAAGCTCCTTAGTGGGTGTTAGTTGTCCTGTCTTCAGATGTCAGGGCAGGAGGGATAGTGGTATCAACTAGTTTCACCTCCTCAGTGACAAAAGCTGCAGAAATCATGTTTAAAAAAGCTTCTTTCATAAAGGTATCTTGATTTGGTTTAAAAAATATTGAGGTTAGGATTCCTCTCGCATAGATATCTAGCCTGTAAAACAATTGAAATGATGATTTTCGGAGAAGTCTGCTTTAATTTGTCCTAGTTTTGATGTCTACTCTAGGATGAATCATGCCCTAAAAATGTGTATTTTCTCAGTTGTCTGTAAGGGAAGTCTATGGACTTAGCCTAAATGTGGATGTCTACACTGCAGGCTTGTACACTCTGTCAGATGAATCCTCCTACAACTGGCAGAGAGCACGTAGTTTTTCTTAGTGATTATGTCAATGATTGTCACAGTTAAAAACGTGTGTATTATTTCTAAATTAAGTTGGCATGACTTTACCTTCCAACCAATGTTGGATTGGCTGGAGTGATCACTATTTTTGTAATCTGTAGGTTTTTTTTACTTAAAGAAAAAAGTGAAGGTGCCCATCGTGCCACAGATTCCCGATAACAAATGCTCCATGTGCATAATAATATCTTAAAGCTACATCAGGGGTTGCTCAGACTGGAGAGTAGGAGAAAGTGGTTAAGCACTGGAACAAGCTAACCAGAGAAGGGGTCATGGCTCCAAGCTTGTCACCATTGGGACAATTCTCTTTGATACATGATTTGACTTTTAGGTTGCTCTGTGTGGAGTTAGGAGTCGGACTTGATGATCCTCATTGGATCCCTTCCAATTCAGGATTCTATGGTTCTATAATCTACCCGAAGGTTCAGGAACCCATAGATTTGTTTAACAATTACAAGGGACGCAGCTCAGAACCATTAATAGGAGACTTACTGAATGACACATTCTACATTTAAGCTTTGCCATTAAAACATTTAAATGTTATTAACACTAGATACAAAGTACACAATGTAAGTTATAAGACATTTATAAGTGGCCCGAGTTCTGAACAGTGAAATAAATTGTACTATAATATGGTTACTTTGAGATAGTCCTGTTAATATGGATGGCAAAACAAGTGCACTGTTTTGACCTTTATTCTTATCTGTGACTCATGTTACCAAGCACAACTCACATTTCCCGAGTTCTTGCCAAGTGTGTTGATTATAGAATGCTGATGCAGCTTTTGTTTCCTTGTACTGAAAAACCTATATCAGTATTTGGATATTTGAAAATAACTTAAAATCAGAGGGCAGTTTTTCTCGTACCTAACTTCTGAAATCTTTGACAGCTTTCATGGGTTGCTGTGAGTAAATTCCATCTTTATTCTTCAGGGTAGTCTAGTAGCTATTTCTAAAAAGTCAGATAATTACTTCACTCAGTCTGAGAGAGTTTTTCAAAATGTAATTCCTAAAATTGAGGGGCCTTCTGATCTCAGAAGTAAACAACACTGTTGTTCTGAACCATGAGTTCAGAAATTATTCCCCAGGTTTGTGGGGTGTGACTGATGGAATGTACGTTTAAGAGACTAATTATAATACTTAGGGAGTGATATTTTTTCAGGCAGTGTCATTATGAATCTATTTGTATTGCCCTAGATGCAGAGATTTCAACTCTAGGGAAACCTAACTGCAATTATGAAATGTAGTGCTTTTTATTTGATAAATCCTTATTTAGATATGTCAAAGTTTATGGTTATGGTTTATGGAATATATACATTTTCTGAATTACTACAGTGGCTGCACTTTACTGTCATCTCAGGACTGAATTCGCAAGAACACAAATATTTACTTCTTGTAGTTCTTGAAATGTCTATGCCTGTGATAGCAGCAAATATCTTCTTGAATGACATGAGTCTCAGAGACACTTGGGAAATTAGGAAGAAAAAGTAAATGAATGGATGAATCATAGAATCATAAAATAACCAGGTTGGAGGAGACCCACTGGATCATCGAGTCCAACCATTCCAACCAATCTCTAAACCATGCCCCTAAGTACCTCATCCACCCTCACCTTAAACACCTCCAGGGAAGGCGAGTCAACCACCTCCCTGGGCAGCCTGTTCCAGTGCCTCACGGCCCTTTCCGTGAAGAATTTTTTCCTTATCTCAAGCCTAAATCTCCCCTGGCGGAGCTTGAGGCCATTCCCTCTTGTCCTGTTCCCTGTCACTTGGGAGAAGAGGCCAGCTCCCTCCTTTCCACAACTTCCCTGAAGAAATACCACATCACAGAAGTGGGAATTTAGGATAAGATTTTTGCCTATAAATTGCATTAACAGACAATCAAATAAGTTTGTTACCTGAGAATTTGAAACTGCTTTGTAGCAATCACAAAAGTACCTTGTTTGTATAGCTGTGTAGACTTTACGAAAAGTCTGTCCCTTAGAGCAATGCTCCTGTGGCCAGTAAACAGTGATGGACCTCAGAGTGGTGACAAGAAGTATGAAGCAGGTCTGGTTTATATCCAGATGATGCTCCCAGCTCCTGAATCAGATCTCATAGCTAGTGAGAGCATCACGGTGTGCAGCTGACGTGTACTGAGGCATTTGACACTTCAGCAGAAGCAAAGGCAGCAGCAACGCATAAGCAGAAGGAGACGCTGAGCCTGCACTCCTTACACCTGCATAAATAGCCTGTGATTTGCAGGATGATAAAAAAATGTTGTTTTGCAGAAAGAGAGAGTGAGCTATTTCATAGCAGCCTCCTATGAAATCCTATCACCAGTGTTGCAGCACAGTCTTCTCTTTTTGAAAATGGGCTGATTGTTCTGTGAGTGATGGAGAAGGCTTCAGGCCCGTGTATGATTTTTTTTTTTTTGGACTCAGTTTTATTTGATGCAAAATCCCTTTACTTTAACATTAGCTAAGGCCTTAGTATAAAAGAAGGACTTATGGCATTTAGAATAGGATATACATTTATATCCTTTCAACAAAACGCTTCTTAGTGTGGAAGAACGCATTTGGTTTAGGTTCTGTATGACTGATTATACATAGTGCCCCATGAATATAGTTTGAAAATATTTATTTAAAATTGCCTTCTACATTTAAAATTGCCTTCTAAATAAGTGAGCATTACTTGAATTTAGGATATGTTTCATCTTTTTTAGATGAAGTAGAAGTACATTAATTTTAATAGCTAGCGATAATGCTATAAGAGAAGTTCTCCAGAGCATTGACCTTTAGAGATAAAGGTTTCAATGCAGATCTCATTTGATATGTTAAAACCCATAGGATATTATCAGTGGTATCACTTTTTATCATACTTCAAATCGTGCCTAATTAATTAATGTGCAGTCTGTATCCCAAAGAAACAGAAAGGCTTCCTTTTCAGATTTTTTGTGAAAAGGGCAGCTCTGGCAAAACATGCCTTGTTTTGACTAATGAGGTTTCCCAAGAGGTTATTCTCTAGGACTGACTGTCTATTTATTTTTATAGAGTATGAAGGTGGGCCTACTAGGGTAAGTGAAGAGATACAGAACTGGTAACCCATGGAGGAAAAGTGAATTATTTACATGAAGTTGCTGACATTAACTAGAATAATGTAGATCTGTTGTGTACAGGTTTTCCACTCTAAACCATAAAGATTGGGCACTACCACAGTAATTCAATACATGTTTTAAAGTGTGTTCCTCTACAGAAGAAAAATATGTATCTTTCAAATGATTATGTGACAATATCATAAGATGTAAAAACTGTAATCATAAATTGAAGTAAATACATAGACTTATTTTTCTTTTTTGCTCATCTTCTAAGTGACTAGTTCATGAAATAGTCCAAAGAGAGTAGTACAGAAAATTTCTAGCAGATATTGGCTTCAATTTGATTAATTTGTTCTCAGGTGGAGTAGATGGAACCTTGCATTGGCAAGGCACATAGTCTGGTCTGCTCGATTGTTTATTATCAAGATGAAGTGCTTGACACACTTGCAGCTTCTAACTTTCAGATGTGCGTTGCCAAACCTATTTCATTACTGGAATTATAAATTGCACTCAAAGAGTGTAGTCCAGTATTTGCACTATTGCCACAAAAAATTCTTCCTCTATAAATTAGAAAAAGAAGAACAGCATGGCAGAAGGGCCATTTCATATGAAGGATGGAATTCATCTCATGTAGTTTCAAACAGTGATACTGTGAACAGCTACATTTCAATTTATTACTGTACCTCCATCTTTAAATAGAGAAAGTAAAGCTGTTTTAATCTGTATTAATCTGACATGCTTGCATTGTCTATTTTTTAATTAAATATTTAGATTATATCCATCAGGTAAGTCCTACCTCAAAGGAGAGCAGGATAATGAGGTCTTAGAAGGATGGATGAACCCACTGGAAAGAGCTGGACAGAAACACAGGTTATGGTCTTTGTTCAGTCACAGCCTCTCCATTTGAATTTTAGATGTTATCCAGACTCTGTATACTTTATCTTTGCATATATATAAAGTAGGTGACAAATAATGTTTTACAAGTATAACCTTTTCTGTAGTATGTCTAAGCTGTGTGACTTTACAGCTGTGCAGCTGCGTTAGTTGTGGTTTCTGTTGTCTGTTTAATTATTTGTGGTCATGATGACTGGAACAGTGGTTGATAAACCTCTAATCTCTGCTTGCAGTGGTAGATTTTAATAAGCATGAACTCTGCCTGATGAGCAAGGATACAGAAGAGACAAAAGGGCTCTGTAGATTGTAGTGGCTCATGTCCACAGAGAAAGCAGCACACTTTGCTGAAGAGCATACTAATAGGGAACAAATGTTAGTGTTTATAGCATCTTCTGCCAACTTATTAAATATTCCCCTTTGCATTATGGTAATGGCATTTTGGTCCAGAAGACAGGTAGACTGAAATGCCAACATTTGCTTGAATATATGGGATTTCTTTCAGTTTCTAAATGAAGTGGCCATTGCCAAATATACAACGAGGGAAAGTAGTTTAGCAAGTGTTGTCTGTGTAATCCTTTTCACTGTTTCTTGCCTTACTTTTAATTTAGGTTGTAGAGTGCTAGTTTTATAAAACTTTAGTGGTTCTCACCAAATGTGCTTCTTTACGTAAGCAGTGAAATGTTGTCTGTTTTGTTTTAAATTGTGAAAGGCTGACTGCTGATGCAGGCATTCTCATCAGCCTTATGTGAAAAGCTGCTGTGTTACTGCAATGCTCCTTGCTCCATCTGTGGTCTCCTAGCAAATTTGCCTTGTACATAATGTCTACATCAGACTCTGGAAGGTATATAATATCCTATTTCAGGCTGGATACCTTCAAACTACAATTTTTCTTATGTTCTAAAGGAGCTTTCCAGAAAAGAGGCATTAGCATTAAAAGACTTTTTTTACTAAAAACAACTGACAAGACAGTAAGAGTTCTTAGTTTCACAGGCTTACCAATATTTCAGCAACACAAACCCTTTGGGGAGCATTCAGAGCCTCGTGTCAGGAGGAAGCTTGGTAAATTTTCTTGAGAGCACTAGTGATGGTTCCCTGAACTTGAGGAGAGTTCATCATGCCATACCTTACTTTGGCCCAGTGCTTTTGGAAATACAAAATGAGAGGAGCTGACCTGTATTGAAGCACATCTCTCGAGGCATCTGGGAAATTATAGATTTTGCTAGGTTATCCTAAGGGAAAATTGATTTTCCTCAGCCCTCCAGTCATGTTTGCTCAAGTGCTTTCTTTTGTGTGATTTTAATACTTATATATTGATTTTAAAAAAACCAAGACCACACCCATTATTTGCAAATTTTATCTTTTGAAGGGACTTCATCTTATCCAGTTACGTTCCATCCGCTGTACGACAGTGTTATTGCATATGTGTTGCAATAACAAGGATAGGTGTGGTTTAACATGACTAGTGGATGCAAAACAGCAGCTCTGTAGAAGAGGCCAGTCTGAAAATTAATTGGTATTTATTCTACTAAAGAATTAACTTTCCCAAGGAGTTGGTTATTCTTTCAGATGACGTTCATTTCTTCTGTTAATCAGGTGCTTAGGTAAAATCTGCTGTAGATGATAAAAGTAGACTTCCAGAACTACCAGGGCTTTATCCTGCACAGGATACGGATCAGCATGCTGTGCAAGCAATCGCAGAGCACAGAGGCGGGATGGTTGGCAACCCAGTGTAAGCCCAAGCTGAATTAGTTAATTAGAAGGCAATGAGATACTCTGTTTCTAACTGCTGGGAGGAAGAGACCTGAGGGATGTGCAGAGAACAGATTAATAATGTCAGGATTATGGAGAAGAGGTTTTGCCTTTGGACCAGGCCATCCCCCTCTCATGCCTTGCTTTCTCTGACTTTCTTGTTGTTCTGCGAGTAGGAGCACAAATGCCTTTCTTTCTATACTTGTCTACATGGCAAAGATAAAGCATCCTTGTAGAAACCAGGGAAAGTGCCTGGGGCACCTTGTGCACTTTGCCGTTGTTTATTAGTTCACAGTGACTGCTACATGTTCACAACTCGTTGTGACTCGCAGTATTTAGATTTAGCTGAATATGTAATTCTCATATGTAATCCAGTCATATGTCCCATTCCCTTAGGCAGACAAAACCTTACTATGATATATATATATATCATAACTTTGTCCTAGTGCCTCAAAGTGAGCAGATACTTTCATTTCCTTCTCCAAGCGATAGAAAACAGGGAAAACCAGTGGGGGTTTCAAGATTCAGATTCCCACATGGGATTTGTGGTCACAGGACGTGCAGCTGGATTGTGGGGTTAGGTTTAAGGTCATGGTATGAGATCTTTCACTGGTCTGATTCTCACAGTTCGGAAGCCCTTCCAGACACAAACACCTCCAAGATGTCTACTTAGGAGTAGAGCTGGTTGGGACTTTTCCATGGATAATACTTTTTGGCTAAGAACACTGCAAAATCAAAAACTTGCATAGAAATGTCTTGCCACATTTTCATCGGGCAAATTTACCAAGTTTAGGTAAGTTTCTGAGCAGAGAAGAACTTGTTCCAGAGTAATAAATAGATTAATTACTAGGACAATTACCCAAGGAATAAAAAAAAGAAAAGAGGCCTTAAAATACTTTAAACAGAGTAAAGCATTGAAGTTATGTCCTTTATAAAAAAGACAAACCCCTGAATTCTTGATTATCTAGGATGGAAGATAACCTTTGATACTGGTTTGCCTCTGGGCTTGAACTGGGGCATTTTGTGCAGCTGCCAAAGCATCAAATTCTGGTTTTGACTGTTACAGTCAGTGAGGAACTTCCATGCTGAAACTGAAATTTTCTATTGTTATTATTTTAATTGACTCTTTATTCAGACAAAAGGAAAGCAATCATAGCAGCAGCAATGCAACCCACCAGGTGAATAAATAATTAGAACAGTGGTGCACACAGAAATTTCAGGAGGTTGACATTGTTACATCTTTACAAGGGGAGCAATGGCCAAAAGTCCTTAAAAGGTGAGAATTGTCATGTGTGTAGTGTTATATATTTATATAAAAAAGACAAAAAACCTTATAATTTTAAATTATCCATGAATAAAGAGTTGGGCTAGGGAACCGAGGGTAGCTCAGTGCTGAACTTTTATGTCTCCTAAGTATCTGTTCTCTTCTACCCTGTGTGTGCCTTCCTGTCATAGAAAAATGAAAATTTCCACCATCAACTACAAGACTATTTTTCTTACCTCCGGAGATGGGGAAGAGATGGAAAACATCATACAGAACCTAAATTAATGTAATGATATAAAATAATACACAAACCTATGAGGCCTCACAGAAGATAAGCGGTAATACACTGAGAAACAAGATAAGGTTTTGCATAAAAATAGCGATCTAGTGGCTTTTATGCAGTCCAGCCACATAAGCATGAACAGAAAATGCTGCTAGGCTTGAATTGCCACCTCACTGAGTTAATAGGTGTAGTTGATCTGAGAGGCCTCTGAGGGAGATGTGGAGGGGAAAATGCCTCGCCCTTTGCAGCTACAGAGGTGGTTGCTACTTCAGCGTCTGTGTTTTCAGCTGCTGAGATGCTGACAGGCAGTTGCTGCCCTGTGCTGCATTGCTACACCATCTGCTTCTCCTTTTAGTGACGAGCTGTCTGCACCTGCTTTTTTGGTCTGCCAGGTTTAAACTGAAGGAAACCTCTTCTGGCCAGTGCTGGTAATATTGATTTATTATTGCCATCTGAGTTATGTATGTTGTCTTCTACACAGGGCGATATTTTTGTTTCAGAACCACCATGAGATCACTGATGGTCCTTCATTTTCTGTCTCTCTTCCAAGGGTCCAAACAGTGAAGCCCCCTAATCGAAATGATCCATTTATCCGGGGCCATGATGTGCCATAAATTGCAGATTTAGGCAGTGAATAGGACAAATATGCCTCCTCCTTTGATCTGACCCTCTCCTAGATGCAATAGATGGTGTTCTGGCTCCAGGAGACCTCCAGTGCACAGAGGTAAAGCATCTTGCTGACTAATGCCACTCAGGCATTCATGTGCTAGATGACAGTGCTAGCAAAGCTCTCTCTTCTTTCACCCTGATGCAGACTAGAGAAAAAGATTCAAAGACCTCATTCCATCTTCTCCTTCTCCCCTCTTCTTTCTCTCCTACTGCATGGATAGTTTTGGGTAAGGTGCACTGAACAAAAAATGGACCTAAGCTGCTTGCACTTTTTTATATTGCACAATGTCTGTTAAACATTTAGAGGGAATAGCACTCCTCTCCATGACCTGTTAGTTATCTTGGTCCTTTAATATAATTTTAATGGGAGAATTATGCTCATTGCAGAAAAGACACACTCCTCCCCACAACACAGAGCTTTCCTGTGTTGCAAGTAAGAGATCTTCGGTAGTTCTTGCCTTTTCTCACCCCGGATTGCAAGCAAAGCCTTGCAGAGTCCTAGAAGAGCTGCCTGTGGGCTTTCTCATGGAGAACAGTGTCTTTCTCAGCCCCACTGGGTAAACCTGTACATGCATTAACCCTTATGCAGATCTGGCACCGTAGTCTGGCTTCTGCAGTTATGAGATTTTTAGAAGCAGCTGCCAGCATCTCCTCTGCAAGATTAAGTAGAAGAAATTATATTGGTTAATGGCAATTCTCTACTTTTCTTTCTCCATTCCCTCCAACACTCACGCTTCTGAGAAGAGAAGTTGAAGACTGCAGTTTTAAGCAATAGTTAAAACACTCTGTCACATAACAGTTGTCATTATTCCATGCTAAACAGTGAGTCATGACACTGTGCTGTATTTGAGTGAACGGTTCAGATTGGGGGGTGGATGCTGGAAGATTATACTCGGCCTTCTCTTTGAACCTGACACGTTCAGCAACTTTGTTCAGCTGCTTCAGAATGATTTAGTTCCCTAAGGAAGAATGTATTTCCTGTCATAAATAAATCCATAAACTAAATCTTTAATGGTATTTCAGCTCCCTTTCATACGAGACATAGGGTATTTTGGAAAAAATGCCAGTACTTCAGAAGAACTTGCAACTGCTTCTTCTGTTCAAATATCTTCCTTAAATTTAAACTAGGGGAAAAGTAATTCAATGTAAACAATCATCTTCAGAAAATTCATACTGAATAACCTGAATATTTTTTTAAATGAAGCTATCTCCACACTTTGGTATATCTCATTTGGGATTTGATTTTGCTTTAACATTCCAAAATGAGGGGAGAGGCAAAGACATAAGTTTTAAATTAAGAAGAAGGAAAAACAGGCAGAAGTAATCATGAGGATGTTCAGTTAATTAAGGGGCTCTTTGGCTTCTTCCTAGAATGTAACCTATTCGATTAGGTCAATTAAAAAAGGGGGGGGGAATGGCATAAATAAAAGTGGATTAGGATGTACTGATATTTCTCCCACCTGGCAAACCCTGGAAGGGCTCAAGTGATAATTATCCTGAAGGAAGATCTGGGTTTGAAACTTTGTAACAGGAAAAAGAATAAGCCTAAGGAAGAAGATGGGAAGTGATGTATTTCTGAGACCCCATTTTTCCTTCCTTCAAAATCTCCACACCTGGAAACACAAGGCCCTGGATAATTTCTTAGTGGGATGTAATTTTCCTAGAGTGAGCAAGATAATTTTTGACATCTAGCTAAATATTCTAATATTATTTAAAGCCGTTGTCATTATGTTAAAATCCTAAATTCCAGACACTGATTAAAGCAAACCTTATCAAAAGTCATAGAATCATAGAACAGCCCAGGTTGGAAGGGACACTGAAAGATCATTTTGTCCAACCTTTCATTGGAAAGGGAAGTTAGATGAGATTATCCAGTACCCTGTTCAATTTCATCTTGAAAGCTTCCAGTGATGGGGACTCTACCACATTCCTGGGGAGATATGTCCGGTAATTGGTTGTTCTCATTGTAAACTAATTCTTTCTTATGTCAAGATGAAGTCTGTCCTGATACAAATTGTACCTGTTGCCCCATGTTATCTCCATGTGGCTCCCTCCTTGTGAAAAGAGGTTTGATAGGTATCATTTAAGTACCATAATACTGTGATGAGAGTTCCCCCTTAGACGTCTCTTCTCCAGGGAGAAAAGACCTAACTCCTTCAGCTAAGTTGTGCATGTAAGTGGCTTGGGAGCTGAGCTCAAGTTCTTTGACTAAAGTAGTAAAATCTTTTGCATTTAGCTACCTTTGCCCAGCCTTTGATTTTCTGAGGTAAAACTGCCACTTCTGACTATCAGATTATAGAGACTGAAAGGGATATTTATGGAAAGACTGAGCAGTTTCCTCTCTGCATTGCAAGAATTTGCTCAAAGTGGTACAACTCTACCATCTTGTAAAACCAAAAGCGTATCGAATAGTTTTGAGGCATTAAAACCAACACAAGCCATAATTGCTCAGCAGTTCTCTGAATTTCTCTTTCTATATATTTAACTTCCATGAAATTAATATTCTAAGGAATAGAGGGCTCTGAAGTTCTAATCCAATCTGTGAGAGCATTAATAGATAGGACATAGATAGCCTTGAAGTATTAAGTATGTTTTGCAAAATTAAATTTTAGTTAAGTAGCATCATTTTCTTCAGCTATGAATCATAGAATGGATTGACTTGGAAGGGACCTTAAAGATCATCTCATTCAAACCCTTCTGTGCATTTAACTGATGCTTACCATCCCTAAACTGGGGGGTTTGATTCTCTAGAAGACTATGTGTGGACTTACTGAAATGAATACTTATAGCTATTCACTGTAGAAAATTCGTTAATAGCCAAGTCCATATCTTACACACAGTTATATTTAGGTTCAAGGAATAATAATAAAAACTCTGAGTCATCAGAACAAACAAAAATAAGTCCTTAAATATGTATAAATATCCCATATGTATGTGTGAGTGCATACACATGCATATATTTTATAAAAGGCTACTTTTAGCAAACCCATGTGTGACTAATCTGCATTCACAGGAATGATTTGTAGCCTTACAGAGTGCTGTTATGACCAAAGTTAAGAATGACCACTCCATGTGTAATTTTGCTGGTTCGCAATAGCTCAGGTGTTTCATGGTTAAAAGATAATTATGTAAAAAAATAAATAAGTTGAAAATACTTTTTTGAAAGAAGAACCAGTAACATAAGTGTTCAAGAGAACACAAGTTCAGGCAGTGATATTATTTCTTTACCTTGCTTTTGTGATAATCACAATTTCAACTTTAAAGTCTGTGGAAGCCTAAGAAATCCACCCGGTTTCTTTAAATACATAATGGGTATTTTCTAAAGAGGTCATTTTAAATTCTTAGCTTAAATGCACCAAGACTACCTGAAAATGTCTAACAAATTAATGACAGAGTCTTTTCCTTTTACTACATAAACTCTCAAACACTAATTTTAATTTTAACATGGACAAAGTATTGTAAGCCCTGAAATTTCATACTAGGATGAAGACAGTTCCATTACTCCTAGCTCCAAAATATCAGTTACCATTTACGGGGCTATCTGGGAATAAGAACTTTCTTAAAGGTGAAAATTAAAAGAAGATGATATGGAGTTCAAGCATAGCTTTTTTATTTCTGTATGTATTTACCACAGAACTTCACATCTCTTAGGAAGCTATTTAACATTCAAATTTACAGTGTTATCTTAAACTTTTGGGGAGAACAAAGTGTGATTACATTCCATTTTGCACTTTCTGAAGCCTTTTCTCTGCTGTAAGAAGAATAAAGTTTTCACAGCCTTCAATGAGTTCTTCATTTAACCCCATTTCTCCCCAGACTACCTCTTCATACTAGGGTCTGTCTTCAAGCGCTGTCTGCTTCCAGGGCCTCAGTACTGGCCTAGATGGTCATTTGGTCTGATAAAGTACAGTTGTTCTTACATTCTTATCTAGTTTATTGCCTGTTGCCAGTCACAGACCTCTGCAGCTAAATGTCAACTTCTTTTTCTGAAGGAACGGATACCATTTAATAGCTAGGATAACTCAGATAACAAAAACAATAAAAGAGACTGCAAAAATTCTGCCTGCTACGACTGAGGTCATGGTATCCATTTCTGTCTGGTTATGCTACGAGGTATTTTGTGGTTGCTTATACATTGCCATTTCCTCCTGAATGAACTTGTAGGGAGCTGGTGTAATTGATAATTATAAACATGTTGAGGAGACTATAACATCTTTCTTCTGTTCTTAGAGCTGTTATTATTTCTGAGTATTTGCCAAAGGATTTTTACATTTTTTGGTTTTTCACAATCTTCTCCTTGATTTTTGTGATTTGTTGCATTGTGTGTGTTGGTTACCTAAATTATGTGACATTCTTGGTTTCTGGACAGAGAAAAAACTTATAATGCATGAGAATGAATGGAAAATAGCTAAATAATTAAACCTACTCTTGTTTGCACAGAAAGACTGTTGTTTACAGGAGTGAAGTTATTTTTGCAAAGATCTGTTCCCCAGTGAGCACACTGAGTTTTCCGGTCTGATCGTCCTTGACTAGGAAGAAATGAACAGCCATTCAGCATAAAAATGATTATTTGAAAACATATCTTTTGCAGAAAAGAGAGGAGTTATACTCATAGTAGAACTGTCTCTTTTTTTGTATCTAGAGAAACTGTAAGACAGTGCAGAGTTTCAATCTAGATTTCAGTGAGCCTACCCCGGACAGTGGTAGTAAATCACAGAATCACAGAATAACCAGGTTGGAAGAGACCCACCTGATGATCGAGTCCAACCATTCCTATCAAACACTAAACCATGCCTCTCAGCACCTCGTCCACTCATACCTTAAACCCTTCCAGGGAAGGTGGCTCAACCCCCTCCCTGGGCAGCCTCTGCCAGTGCCCAGTGAGCCTTTCTGTGAAAAATTTTTTCCTAATGTTGAGCCTAAACCTCCGCTGGCGGAGCTTGTGGCCATTCCCCCTTGTCCTGTCCCCTGTCACTTGGGAGAAGAGGCCAGCTCCCTCCTCTCTACAACCTCCCCTCAGGTAGTTATAGAGAGCAATGAGGTCTCCTCGCAGCCTCCTCTTCTCCAGGCTAAACAACCCCAGCTCTCTCAGCCGCTCCTCATAAGGCCTGTTCTCCAGCCCCTTCACCAGCTTCGTTGCTCTTTTCTGGACTCACTCCAGAGCTTCAACATCCTTCTTGTGGTGAGGGTTCAACTTAACTTGACTTAGACATGTGAGTCAGATCCTTTTTCTGGCTTTGACAGTTCTGTAAATAAAACCATCTGAAATTTCTTTTTTCCTTTTTTTTGGTGAAACGTATAAAAACACAAGTCCTTTTTAAACCAAGACTTTTACTGAAATGCTTTAGTTTTAATGATCTTTCAATAGAATAGAAAGTTCTGTGGTTTAGGATGGCACTTTTGAAAAGATAAAAGGGCATTAAAAGCAGCCAGTGGTTAAGTAGAGAGTTTTCTCATTTAGTATTTTGATGGATCTCGGATTTGTTTCACAGAAACAGTGATTAAAAACTGTGATTTTTACAAAGCTGAATGTTTTTCTTGTTAACTTGAACAAGCATCATCATTGTACAGCCCACATGATGCTAATATTAAAATGAAACCTAGACTCTAAACAATGTTTTGCAAGAAGAATCAGAAGTTTTTTTTGAAGGAGGTAGAAAATGAGGGATGAATGGATGTTTTAGAACCTTGTCTACGTATACTGGATATCTAATACTTTGAAATTTACTTTGTAAAGTTTTGAGCACTGTTTGGACCTATAACTAAATTGTAACAGATGACTACTTTTGTTTTGGTCTTCTGAAGACAGGAAGCAATATGGAAACCTGACAGCTTCCTAAAAATTATTCTCTCTACTCTTCCTTTCTCCTACCCAGAAAAAAGGGGAGAAAAAACCCAATAGGGTAAACTTGGTAGAGGTGATTGTACCTGTCTGAATAGCAAATCTGTGTGCATAAGAACCAAACGGCAGCTTTACAGGCTGTAGAAAATGCTGAAATTTGTGGAAATTTCTGAGAGAGGCCAGTTTTTGTGCTGCTTCCTTTCCAAGAATATCAACTGAGAGCCAATTTTTAACTGGACTTATGGTTTCCTCAGCAGGACACATGGATTACGCAGACATGAGTACAGTTTATTTTGCCATCTAGATAAAGCATTAATTTTAATTCATTCTGTTTGTAAACATTCTAAGTCCATCTCCTGATGTGTCTTTCATAGCAATGACAATGTTATGAATAATGCCTTCACATCATGATGCAACTTCTTCCTGAGCATGTTGCTGATTTAGTGGACAAGGTTCCAAAAATGACAGTGTGACTCATGTTTTCTCATTACTTTGAGCTAACACAAGATGATGACTTTATAGCCCAGTGCTGTTACAGACATTATAGTTTTCCCACTATTTCGTTTGTACATCTGGAGTTGTTACGGGTGCGTGACAACCAGATATGCATCTTTGACTGTTGCTGGCATGTCTCACAGTCGGCTTAGTCTGCCAAACTTAACTTACAGTGGTCCCACCTCTCTGCACTCCTCATTCCAGTGGGAGGTGGGGGGGTTGGAACTAGATGAGCTTTATAGTCCCTTCCAACTCAAGCCATTCTGTGATTCTGTGACTCCTTTGTTTTGTCTTTCAAATTTTACTTTTAAGGCATTTTCTATAAGCAAGATTCTCATTTACTCCACGTGATTATGGTCAGATGTACTGCTTATTGGATTTGGTGGTTACAGCATCTAAAATCCCCATGGATTAATAAGGATAAGCAGGCATTGTCATCCTTCCCATGAATGCTCTGAGAGAGGCCTGTGTTTTATCTTGTATCATGTGTTTTATCTTGTATCGCGTCCTTAACTGCTACAACCCCTCTTCGCTCCCAGCTTTTCTCAAATCCAGGCATCCTAACCACCTCACAGCATAGTGCTCACTCACCAGCTTGCTTTGCTCTCTGCTGTTCTACCTTGCCTTAGACCCAAATACTTTGTCAGGCAGTGTTTGTCTCAGTGAGAGTTTATTCGTGTGCTGTCAGCTGTTGGTGTCAGCACAGGGCTAACTGCGGGGAAGTGCAATGATTGGATAATACCTTCTGTTTTAAACTCTGTCGCGCTGGACTGAGGTGATGTCAGCACCCCTTGTGACCTCCACAGAAATGGTACTCTATCAAAACTGTTACTTTTAGAAATCATTTTTGCGAAGGGTTTCCTGATCATAGAATTATAGAATCATAGAATAACCAGGTTGGAAGAGACCCACCGGCTCATCGAGTCTAACCGTTCCTATCAAACACTAAACCATGTCCCTTAGCACCTCGTCCACCTGTGCCTCAAACACCTCCAGGGAAGGTGACTCAACCACCTCCCTGGGCAGCCTGTTCCACTGCCCAATGACACTTTCTGTGAAAAATGTTTTCCTAATGTCCAGCCTAAACTTCCCCTGGTGGAGCTTGAGGCCATTCCCTCTTGTTGTGTCCCCTGTCACTTGAGGAAGAGGCCAGCACCCTCCTCTCCACAACCTTCTTTCAGGTAGTTATGGATAGCAATGAGGTTTCCCCTCAGCCTCCTCTTCTCCCGGCTAAACACGCTAAGGAGATGTCTCCATGCTAAGTAGAACTGGCTCCATTCTTCTGAAAAATTATTTAAAAATCCATTGTATGCCAATTTTCTAATCAATTAGTTTGTTTAAATCAAGTCAGGGTTGTGTAAAGAGGAGCATTGACTCTTGCTGCTGAGTCAGAAAACACTTTTATCATCACCTTGGCCTTACAGCCAGGATGACAGACCAGGGAAAAAGAAGCTGCGCTCAAGTAAACTGTCACTAATTAGTTCCTGAGGGTTATAGGAGAAGCCTGTCTTCTGACCTATGAAGGTGTGAGGAACCCACCTACTGCATAGCTTTGAAATATCTAGCAAAGAAAGAAAACCAGAAATATATTGGCAACTAAGGAAGGGGCAAATGTCTGTTTACACCAGTTAGTTCAAGCAGTCGAAAGAGTCTACTGAGAGCATCGCAGGACATGAGGCTCAGTAGAAGTTCATGTCTTTCACCTCAGAAGTCCCAGAGGCGCAACTGTTTGGAAACTGTAAAAGGAAAGCTGTAAAGTTGTCAGTCTGCGCTTGTCATGTTCTGATGATTTTTCATAGGTGTTGACAACTGCCATGGCTTGAGTCAGGACAGTAGTCCTCGTGGCCCTTTGGGCTGGCCCAAAAGCTCTCCCATGCTCCTGTGGCTATACTGGGTCAGATCTGAACAAGCTCATCTTAACATAGCTCGGTGTCTGAAACTTACAGAGTGGGTAACAGTGTTAAAGGTGTTTCAGATAGAAAAATAGCATTTCTTGGCTTGGCAAAAAATAGAGAAACAAAGAAATTATGTTTGCTTGGCAACATTTCCTCATGATTTATATGAAAGCCTGCTTCCTTGTTAACAAGGTTTTCACACATAGGCATATTTTTTTTTAAATCTGCATGCTTTTAGAGCTACACTGTTCTATGATTTGGACAGATATTAATGAAATGTATACTTTAAAAGAGAACGTTTGCTTCCCTTTGCTCAAATTTGCATATTAAGTTCAACTACATGAATTTAGATGGTTGCTGATGTGAAGAAAGCCCCTATTTATTTTTATAGAAAATAATTAATTGACTTCAGAGAAGAGAAAAGGCATTTTCATTACTCTTCCCACATTTCTACAGTGGGGAATGTTGCCTGTGGAACACGTAGTCTCAACATGATTCATCTTTCCCGTGGGGATTATTAAAAGTACATTAGGATTCTCTGAATTTGCTTACAAACCAAGATCAATTTCTAAGTAAGACTAAATGAAGAAAAATTGTGGTGAGTTATCAGACACAGTCCACTGTAGTGTGTGCTTTATAATGAGCTTTGAGACACACCATAATTCAGTCTATTGTTGCAAATATCTTTTGTACGCACACTGCCTACCTTTTATGAAGTAATTGGAATTTAACGTGCTAAAGCTTTGAAATGTGTGAAGCCAAACCCTTAATGTGGGAAGCTATTGGGATTAAACAGTCTTGCAATGAGAAATCTTAAATGTGTTTTGACTAATTTCATTCAAGGCACAGCATTTTTATAGAAGTGAATCTCTTAATTTAATGGGTCTTACCACTCTAATTAAAGACGTTATTGTTTTCATTTTACATTTCAGTCCTGAACATTTCTAATACCGCCAGTCTAAGACCCTGAGGTGCATCAGGGAGAGTGGGCTAGAGATAGACTGGTGGGATCACACCCTGAGCTCCAAGGCACAAGAGAAGATGCAGCCTCAGGCAAGAGCCCAGGTTCAAAGGGATCCAGTATCTTTCCCCTGCTAAGGTTATAGGCAAGGGCTCAAAAGGAGGTAGAGAGTGGAAGTGTGTCCCTAGTGACTGGAGGAAGGGTAACACTGTGCCCTTTTTTAAAAAGGGTAGAAAAGATGACCCTGAGAACTACTGACCTGTCAGCCTCACCTCTGTGCCTGGGAAGATCATGGAAGAGATCCTCCTAGAAGCTGTGCTAAAGCCCATGGAGGACATGGAGGTGATTAATGGCAGCCAGCACGGCTTCATCAGGGGCGAATCCTGTATGACGAGCTTAGTGGCTTTCTGTGATGGGGTGACCGCAGCAGTGGACATGGGTAAATCGACAGATGTGATCTATATAGACTTCTGTAAAGCCTTTGACACAGACCCCCACAAAATCCTTCTCTAAATTAGAGAGATAATTAGTTTTGCTCGCTCGCCCCTGTCACTGATCCAATAGGTATACCTGCTTATCAATACATCAGTGCCATAGGAAAGTATCAGTGAATTGATGGAGTTTTTGCTGAGGCTCTTAAACCTGCATTCAATGCATTTTGAGGTTTTTACTTGAACTGATTTCGTTTCTCAAACTGAATGCATCCATCGTGTGTGATCTGAATGACTGAATGTGGTTTGTGTCCTAATATACCCAGAAGAATCAGTCCTGACTTTGGTGTACATCTTGAGCCCAGCTATTGCTGTAATTTCCTGTAAAAGTTGTCTACTTCATGTAGACCAAAATCAATTTGTAAAGTAAAGCAGGTAGGGGCAGCTGGGCATTGTGCTTCATAATTGCACTACTTCTTTGAAACAAAACCATCGTAGGACGTAGCCTCATTTTATATTGGAGGTGGCTGCCCTTTAGTCAGGTGATCCTTTCTCTCATCTTCATTCATGGTGAATATACAACTGCCAAGCTATTTCTTGTGAAGGGATTCATTCTGATAGTTATACATGTGAAACTTAACTGTGATCATCTATGATGAAGAGCAATCCAGTGCCAAAATAACATGACTAGTTCAATATACGATTGCAGCGAATTAGCAGAACTGACAGACACATTCCTCAAGGATGGCTGTCTAAAAAAATCATAGTACTTTTTCTTCCTGTCAAGACTGCTCCGATTTGTTATGCATGGTGTACTTGATACTGCAAAGTATGTTGTTAGACATCAATCATCATGTTTTCATTTCAAAAAGAATCTACAAATCCAGGTTTATATTGTAAGTAAAATTGGTTCAACATAGTTGCTATGCTTTCCATTTTAATCTCTAGATTAATCTTATACCTTGATGTGATCAAATGTTTTCTGCCAAAACAGAGTTTTATTTCCATGACACCAAAGATGTTTTCCAGAAATGCAGGTTTTAAGAGCTATAATGACAGCCCTCTTGATGGCCACTGGAGACTGCATGGTTTCTAGAATCTCACACACTTTGTTCATTCCCAATTCACCTATCAAATCTGGAGTCTACAAATCCCCTTGGCCTCAAGTCTCCCTGCTGCGCTCACAGGTTCTGGGACCTAGTTCACATGCTTCCTAGTGTCTCTGGAGCCATCTGTTTTGCCCAGTGAGGACCCAAGAATATACAAACCTTGTAAGGTCTGGTTCTGCTGAAGCTTCTGAATTTGGATCCTGGTCTCACCTACTTTCCAAAATACTTAAATAATTATTTCTTAATTAATGTTTTCCAACATGAATTCTACTAAAATAATATATTTCTTTCCTCAAAATGAATGCATTAGTCTTCCTATATTCACATCTGCTACTACTGTAGAAAAATTGGACACAACACTGTATCTCAGTAACTGTTTTCAATTACTTTTGAGTGTAGCTTGTGCTAAGTGGAGTCCTACCTTCTTTTTACATACATTTCTTCAAGGAGATAAAGCAGATTCTTTTAGATGTCTTTTCAAAATGCTAAACCCAAGTTTCTGAACAAAGTTTAAGTGAATTTCTAAAGGGAATGTGAATGAAGTTACACCAAATTGAACGGTCTGCCAAGGGAGGTGGTTGAGTCGCCGTCCCTGGAGGTGTTTACGGTTAGGGTGGATGAGGTACTTAGGAGCATGATTTAGGGATTGGTGGGAATGGTTGGACTGGACAATCCAGTGGGTCTCTTCCAACCTGGTTATTCTGTGATTCTGTGAAATTTAAAACTGATGTTCAAATTTCTATTTCTTTAATGGCTTTAGGATTTCTTCTACCCATCTGTTTTTAAGGATGACAGGAAAACAGACCTTTTGGTAGTCATTTGAAAATGTATCACCGCTTTCTAATTAGTTGTCCTTAAATGCAGCATGATGCTACAGTTGTAAAAGACACACATGTATTAACACATCTTGTCCATCTTCTTGTCAACATCCTTGCAATGTATTTCCAAGTAGTTTACTAAAGCCTTAAAGAAAAGGCCTGTATTTTGCAGCTTAGCCTACTTGCCACAAAAATGTGTCATTGCCATTAATATAGTCTGTTTAGGCCTAGGGAAGATAGAAATTCATCCATATCTTCATTTCTTTATTATTTTTAGTTGTGTCCCCATCTGCCATATTTCCCTTTGACATTAACACCTTAACGTCAATTGTAGATGATTATCATGTTCTACCTATTACACTTAGCCATGTTGTGAATATTTAAGAGATTTTTAGTTTTTCCCCTTAAGCAAATTCTTTCAAGGATCTGAACAGATTGCTGATCTTTTTAGAAATCACTCCTGTTGACAGTACCTAGGTTTTAAATTAATATTCTTGGTGCAGTTGAACTAAAATCCTGTAGGAAGGAACTGTTTAGGGTGTCATATGATGTTCATAGCCCAAAATTACTTTTTTTATGTGACCAGATTGCATATTAACTCAAGTTCATTTTGGTCTCCACTCAAGAGACTTTACAAAGAATTTTCCATTTTTTTTCCTCTTAAATTGTGAGGTTTTATTTTGGAATAAATTACTGGTTACATTAAGTTTGTGAGATAAGTTAACATTGGTGATCTGTTTGATCAGTGTGCTGTTTATTGCAGATCATTAACAAACATAGTGAATCAAGTTCAGTATAGTTTATTTTTATTTACTAAGTGCAAGTACCAGTGAGATGAAGTTCAGATGTACTTAATGTGCTTTATTTCATTTATCCACTTAATTTAAACTCAAGTTGATATGAATAAAAGTATTTAAATTGACATTATTTAATTTTCATAAAACCACAGCCAAAGTGTCTGAAATGTGTCATGTTTTTTTTTTTTCCGCACTAATGGTTTTCTTTTAATTTATTAAGGTTAAAAGATAATACCAAGAATAATTTTCTTTTCTTTTTTCTCCTGTAGATAATCATAGGTATGTTTAGCTTTCCAGTGTAATTTCTTTTGCTTATTGATTTTAAAGAACTATTATTTCAGTAGTAAAGTTAGTAGCTAATTTGTTTATTTTAACAGATCCATTAATGTAAAGATCAATTTCCACTCATCCCGTTTTCCTCTGTTTTCCTACTGTTTGCATAATACTTTATTTCAGGTGATTGGAATGATTGCTTCTTTATGCTTTTATAACATTGACTTGATTACACATCATCAGATTAAAATTGAATTAATTTTTATGGGCAAACATGTTTTAATTTTGGTTAGCAGCTTAAGGGAGAAGGCTTGCAGAGGTTGTTGCTCTTAGTGGGAGGATAATTGGTATTCTTTATTTATGATATGTTTGTAGGGTATGAAAAATACAGAGGACCAGTGAATAAAGAGACTCTTTCCATAAAAACACATCTTGCATGCATTTGGGAGGAAAGGAGTAAAGAATGGGACTAAAAGGTAAAGGTGTTGTCAGCTGCAAAGGTTGAACCAAAAGGGAAGGCTTTGCGTGAAGAAGTGAACTAGAAGAGTTTTTAATAAATCACAATCAGACAAGAGCAAGAGCAGGAAAGAAGCAAGTAATGATAATGCTAGAGAAGCAAAATCCAAGGCCAGGCATCTGTGTGAAGGACAGGTTCAAATACCAAATTCACCCCGTTAGCATCATTAATGATTGACTTGGCAGCAGTAACAATGAATGAAATTACAGATGCCATGCTATCATCTGCTACTGCATCCAAAACTGAATTAGTGTTTAATTTGTCTAGTGACCTTCAAGAGAACATGCAAGGAAAATTGAGGCTTAGACTCTGTTATTTTCTGGTTTTGATCTTTCTCACCCACACAAATAAAATCACAGTTATGCTTTTATTTGTGTGTGTATATTTTTGTGGATTATAGAAAAAATAATTAATTGATAAAAGCTTGTGAAGATGGACAGAGATCATCTGAGGAGCATGGTTTAGTGATTGATAGGAATGGTTGGATTTGATGATCCAGTGGGTCTTTTCCAACCTAGTGATTCCATGATTCTATGATCTTGACTAAGAATTTTAATGTGTTTCAATTTTTGTATGTGCAAAATGCATAATATGTATAAAGGAATTATTACAACTTATGTATTGTGACTGTGATTTTTTACAGAATGCACAAGCTAAGAAGAGTTGTATGTGTTCCCATGCTTTGCGCTCTATCAGTGTGTCTCTGAGGGGGGAATGAGAGTGAGACAAAGGGAGTGATCACTGAATAAACTGAAGTCGTTACAACTGAGCATTGACGTCTTTCCTTCCCTTAAGTTGTTCATCTACATCTGAGAAGAATTTGTCTCCATCCCTTTGGGTTTTCGCATATTCTTGACATCATCAGATCTTCATTTTCTAACTGCTTTGAAAATAAGGTTGAAATATTTCTAGACGTGAAAACACTGGAACATTCAAATTTATCCCTAAATATGATCCTTAAAATTGCAGTGCAGTTAACTGTTTTATCCGAAGCGGTTAGAACAAACAGTAAAATACTATCTTATTTCCATTCATGGCACATCCGACATGCAATAATCATCAGACATTGCCTGTAGGCTGGTGGATTAAATCTAGGAATAGAAAATTATATATTTCACACGGGTTACAGAGTTATTTTTCATTGATTTAGTTAACCATTTTATTTACAGATTTCTTTTTAACCTAGATTTTCAGTGAGGGGCACAGAGATGTAGAAAATACACTGAGCTTTGTCACTAGCTTTTGTTGTGCTAGTTTTGCAGCGTCAAAGAAGTTTGCTTTGCTAAGATCTTCAGTTCAGGACAAAACAGCACTGTTTCTCTTCATGCTCCTTCCCTGTGTTGTGTGAAGTAATTCTTCTCAACGCGGTGGATTTGCCTGTCTGAAAAAAACATTACATGGGAATGTGTGTTTGATTTTGTTGAGGAGGAAATTCACTTTCCCTGCATAAATCTGAAGCACTGTGATGGTGAAGTACAACTACCAATAGAGAGTGCAAAGAAACCCCTCCCCAGTTATAGCCAAGGTGGAGTCTTAGTCTCTTGATTGCAGGATCTATACAGTCCCAGAGCTTCTTTTCTCTTTGTATGCAATTACCATTGCCTGTTAGGCTAATCATTACCTGCCAGCTGTGGAGACTTGCTCCAGGATTAGCAGGAGGGTAAATTCTGCAAAAATCATTGTCATCATCTGGCTCTTATATTGGCTTGTGTTAAGTCTATAGAAATTTAAGTTCTTAAAGTTGAACTCATGAACAAGCAAAGAAACACAGCATCTTTACTGTTTTAGAGATGAGTGAGATGTGTAAGGTTGGTCTAATATTGTGAGTTGTTCTGACATTGGAACTTACATGATATAAAGTATCTGTACACTCCAGTATTTGTTTATATTTAATTGGATATATAGTTTATTAGATGAGAGGTGCTAAAAGAACTCTCTCTCCAATTTTCCCTAATTATGAACAGGCATATTTGCAAAACCTGACCCACAGACTTTTTTGTCATGTCTACTGTGTCCATATGGAGGAGGGAGGTCAATCAAATTTTTATTTTTATCATGCTTGACTTGGTGCTGATTGAAGCCAAACGATCTGATAGAAACTACACACTTAGAATGTAACATAGAATGTCTTTGTGCAAAATGTATTAAAACACTTTGCAGTGGTAAAGGTTTAAATTCCATAGGCAATGACTGAGGTCACTTTAAAAGTGTAGAAGCCTTCAGGAAAAATAATGACACAGACACATCATCACTGCACGTAGGCTGGGTAAGGATGCTTTTAATATTAAAATTGTGAGATTCTTAGACATCAATGGTTTCTGTAGATTTTGAAGTTGTTATGCAGCAGATCCTTGTTGATTAGTGCCAAGCTTTTCCCAAAGGAGTTCAACGTGAACTTCATCTATGCGTAAAAGCGTGTGCTTTGATCAAAAGACAAAGCATTACTTTTTCATTGAAAAGTCCTTTCTTTTTACAATTTCAAAGATTTCAAGCTGGATTCAAAGAGAGTTATGTTAAAATATCTGAAGAAATTTCTGCTGTTCTACAAACAGAATGATCTTCTGATGGGGTCCTATCCATCAACATCTGTTTCTTTGATCATTTATGCACAGCAGTGTAGCTCATTTTAAGCCAAAGATGAAAATGTGTCAGTTTGCTTAAGCTTGGATTCGTCTCACCTGTTTGTAGCTGTCTGTGCATGAGATGTCCAGGTTAAACTTACCATTAAATGTACCTCTGTGTTCCACCAAGAGAGTTGCACACCTTCATGAGTAATTGATCCAGTCCTTCCTAGGTACCAGTTTTGGAATAAAAGGAATTGCAGCCTTGAGGTTATTTGCCTCCTTGGTTTAGGAGGAGTCTAGAAATATGACTTGAATGATGAACTGCCTGACTTCTAGGTGGTTGAAATTAGGTAGCAACTACCTTAAATGATTAAATGAGCGAAAGTATTGAAGACTGTTTCTTAAGGTTAAAATCCTTATGCCCAACTTTTTTTTTTAGCATACAAAGGTTTATTCACTTAAATATTTTGAGCATGTGTCATTTATCCTTGTTAAAATATCATCCAATCCATTCAATTTATGTCATATGATGGCACTATGAGACAAAGATGTCCTCCTACACTAAGGATCAAACAGAACTTTCTGATGAATTTTTTTCTTTTTTGGGTGTCAGTGGAGAGGAGGCTGGGAAAAATCTTCCCCTGTTATGTGGGCCTACTTGAATGATTAGCTCTTTTTTTAAGTCCTTGAACACACAGATTCACCTAGTAATTAAATGCCTGCTGGTGGAAATTACTATTCAAAGAATACAATAAAAATGATTTTGATTAAATGCTATATCAGCAATGAAATGCAACATTTTATTGGTGAGGAAGAAGCAGCTTATTAAGAAGCACATTAATATTAATGTCGCTTCAGTGGAATCTTAGGGGAAGTATATATTTATTCTTCTGTTCAACAACTTGAGAAATTCTCATTTACAGGTTTGTACTCTGACCTCCTAGTAAATCATTTCAGGTCAGATATTTTTTTACAGAGGACCTATTCCACCTTCTGACCTAGGTCCTGAGAAATGTCACAGTGAATTCACTTGGTGCCTCAGGACAAAATTTGTACCCCAAAATCTTACCCCAGTATAAACTTTCCTTTGGCTTTAGAACTGATGAGCCCTCAAAACTAGTCTGAGACGTTGGTTTTGATTTTTACTTTGTTTAATTCTCCTTCATACTGCTGATGAAGACTTTTAGGGGTAAAATATTTCATCAGGAAATAAAGGAAGTTGCAAGGAACCTCTGGAGGACATAGGGCTCCTCACTGCAAGAAGGATGTTGAGGCTGCGGAGCGTGTCCTAAGAAGAGCAACGAAGCTGGTGAAGGGATTGGAGAACAAGTCTTATGAGGAGCGGTTGGGAAAGCTGGGGTTGTTTAGCCTTGAGAAGAGAAGGCTGAGGAGAGACCTTACTGCTCTTCTACAACTACCTAAAGGAGGTTGTAGAGAGGAATGTACTGGCTTCTTCTCTCAAGTGACAGATGATAGGACAAGGGGGAATGGCTTCAAGCCATGCCAGAGGATGTTCAGACTGGATATCAGGAAAAGAATTTTCACAGAAATTGTCATTTGGCACTGGAACAGGCTGCCCAGGGAGGTGATTTGAGTCACTATCCCGGGAGGTATTTACAAGACAGGTAGACGAGGTGCTCGGGGGCATGGTTTAGTGGCAGGTAGGAATGGTTGGACTCAACAATCCAAGAGATCTTTTCCAACCTGGTGATCTATGATTCTGTGGTTCTAATCCATCCACTGCTGAAAGCAGGGCTAACTTAGATTGTTGTGGAAGAACGTAACTTCAAAGAGAAAAGGAATTCCATGCTTCACGTCTGGAGCTTATTTATGTAGAAATGCTACATAGCTCCTTCTTCCACATTCACTAGAGGTAGCTGCATACCAAGACCATTGTCCAGCAATGTACATGCATAATGTGCATCACATTAGTTATAATTTAATTGTATGTCTTTAACATAGACCACATAATTGCTTTAGCCAATAACTGCAGTGGATTAATTGATCTGAAGGAATGCAATCTTTGTTATTTTATAATTTTATTTTTCATTATCGTTGTTTAATTTTCTGTGTATTTTGCTTCAGATGGATTGAATAATTCTAAGTCTATGAGGAAGAAATCTAGGAAATTTTCATTAGAAAAAATGTACCAAGTATTAATTCCTCCAAATTTTGTTCAAATATGGCAGAATTATATCCTGTAGCTTAGTTCTATAGAACACCTTGTGAAATTCAATCTGATCTAAATTTTCCTCTGAGCAGGTCTGTTCCTTGGCAACAATTCTGTAGTGAGCTGTACTGTCACATGTCCCTTTCCAGAAAGGCACTGTGATATTTATAAATCTATCTAAGAATACAGATAACCCACACAGTAAAGCATATGTCAGGGCATAGCTGTCAGTCCTGTCAACTCGCAGTTCTTTGAAGGTGCCGAAAGGCGCATTGACTCACCAGTGTGTGGCCCTGATGTTATCACTCTGAGCTCTGTAAAGTCTAGTTTGCATTTTACAAATAAATGTCCCTGTGTAAGGCATATATTGAGATTCAGAGATAGCACTGTTGTAGAAGCTGCTACATAATATTAGAGCAGATAACGTCTTACAGAATTTGGTACATTCACTGTGAAAGAATATGGCAGTGTTTAATGAACTAATAGCTAAGATGCTCGATGAGAGGTGACTCCTTCTCCATTCTGAAGAGGATTACGAGAATGGAAGGAAGATGATCCTTACGAAACACAGAGTATCATTCAGTATGTTAGAGTAGGAAGTACTTTATTTATCTGAGAAACAACAGTTCACAGGTGTCCATGTACATTTTTTTAACTGATATAAAAAGTCCTGATCCAGCAGAAGAGTCTTATTGTATTTAAATACTTAGCTGGCTTGGGACATCCATGTGCCTGGAAATATTGCCCTGAGCTCTGTGACCAGCTTTGTACAAGCTATTGAGCAGTTGCCAGTCAGTCACACTTTTAAAGCTTGAAATGCTCCAGGGTGACTGAGTAGGGCACTACTTCTGCCTGTGGTTGCTTTCCAAACTGTGTGACCTACATCCCAGCCGTCCCTCACTTCTTCACATCAGGGTCAGTGTAAAGCAGGCAGTTCTGTGAAAACTGAGTCTTCTGGATGCAGTCAACCTGTGAAGCAATCTAAGCCTTCTCTTTCTAGTACAGGAATATGTTTTTTTCAGAGTGTGAGAACTATTTATTAAGGTCTTTCTCTATGTATGCAGTGGGAAGATCGTGTGCTGCTACCACTCCCATGAATTATCTTCATTGTTCATATTTGAGGAGGAATTGTGAACAACAGACACTTTTCCTGTGCAAAAAAATGATTTCTTTTGGCTCAGGAAATCCCTGAACTAAAAATTACTGATTGCAGAGAGAGAATTTTGGAAATGAGCATGTATTTTTGCCCTGTGTTTATCCGAAGACAGGTTACATGCATCTGTGGTTTAAACTGAAAAATCTGCTTGCACGTTTTACCACTGACTGCTCTTTACTGGAAGACAAAAAGAAGTGTTCCCACAGACTCTTCTGTTCCTACTCTGCTTTTCAGTATTGTCCACAAAGAGCCTTTTCTTTTCAACTCAGAAATCGTTCTTCACTATCATGTCTTTAAGCAGTTTTTCATGCTGTTGCCTATCTTGGATGTCTCCTTTCTTTACTTCTATATTAAGCACAGTTTATGCTGTTTAAAATTTATTGGTAAGCCCTTAAACAAGATTACAGATACTTTTCCACAGCATGATGTACATAAGAAGATTGGAGAATAATTGAAAAAAAAACTAGTTAATTTTCCTTTCAGCGATCATTACAATTTGAATCATTTTTATGTGGTCTAATTAAAAAAGGGGGTATTTTTAAGTCTTGTAGTGCAATGACTCAGTTTCGTCTGAGGGGAAGAGTAGGGTTTAATGTTTTCTCTTGGTTATCAACATGCAGACCTGTATTGGTCAAAATGTTAGATCTGAGGAGGTTCTATAAAATGTTCTTAAGGAGAAAAGTACTACTTCTTGTGCTGTAAAATGGTGTCTTTCTGCTTGCATTTTGATGTCAGGTTTTTATCCTCAAAAATGATGTAAAGAAATGAGACAGAAACAAAAATCCATCTTTCAAGAGTTTCCAAAGAGAAAAAACTCAAGAGCTTTAAATATAAAGACAAATTACTGGATTTGCTTATTGTGAACATACTGATAAACAGAAAAAGCTATTGAGGAATAAATTAGCAATGATGACATTTACTTCAGGCATGCCACTGCATTCCTTTACTCTTTGGACAATATTTGTTTCTCGTCACCATAAAATGAATATAGATGGGCTCTGAGTTTTTAGTGTTGTGTTTGCCTTCATCTCACTTGAAATACATTATGGAAAAGTACACTTTTCAGTATGGTGCCCAAGAAGGCATTGGAGCTATTGAAAGTGATGGTAAAAAAATCAAACTAAACCAAACCAAAACTCAGTATTTTTACCTATTAAAAATAAAGATCTTGCTTTGGCAATGAAGAGATGTAAAGGAGTAACACACAACTTTTCTAAAATTTTATGTCAGTAACTGAATGTTTGTTAAAAAAAAAAAAAAATGAAATTTTGTATGCAGTTCGCAGTATTTTCTTGTTGATCATCCCTGTTCCTGTTTTTTTTTGTCTTTTCTCTCTCAGTCCAGTCTAGACTATCCATTCTCATCGATAACTGCTTCTGGCATGTTTCCTCATAAGAGAATGACCAGAGCATCAGTTCTCCTTATCTTTCTTGTGAACCTACTTTATTTATCACTGTTACATAAAACTGCTATCCTTCCTGTCACTCTGGTGACAGGACTCTTTTCTGCTCCCTGTGCCTTATCCTCTAGGCAATATCTAGGTATTGCTACCTTTTCTTTAAAAATTTTTGGAAGCTTCTTTTCCTTTCCACACAGCTTTATCTTTCGTCTTGTCCTCGATCAATGCAGGCTGCTCTTCTTTTATGCCGCTGACACTCTCATCAGCTTGTCTCCACCTCACTATTGTCACAGTTGCTGCAGAGATCAAATTAATTAATCCTTCTTCTCCCTGTCATTTTCCACTCTTAATCTTTCCACTGCAGCCAGTTCAAATGTTCCTCTCTCTGTCTAAAAGGCCTCTCACAGGTCTCTTGCTCTTTTTCACACCTGCTCCTGTTTCATTCCCCTTTGTGACTTCCAATATTCTACTCTAGAAATGTCTTTTGCTTTTGTCTCTCTCTTCACTGTTCCTTAACAATGAAGGACTGGTATTTTCTGGTTGTTTTCTCTTTGTGATAGTTTCTAAAGAGCCGTCCTTCCATTTTCATGCGATAGTGCCTCTGAAATTTCGGTCTCAGTTGTATGCTGCCCTTTTATCATCAGCCACATAATTAAAGACAGATAAAGAAGTCAGCACAAATGAAGACTATGCATGTTCTTAAACATGCTCAATTCAAATATTAAGATAGTTAATATGTATGCAATAGATATCATACATATATTTAAAGGACATAAATAAATAAATATAGTTATGATAGGCAAATAATGCATCCTAGTTTCAATCTAATGTTCATTTCATATGTTATTAATAATCTTTAATGGTAACTGTCCTTGGAAAGTGTTAATTAGGGCTGCATATACAATATAGCTTGGGAACTATAAGTATATATGTAAAACTGTTATCATTGTTCCGACTCAAATGCTCGAGGTAGATTTTCTTTTGCTGCAGAGTTATTGTAAGAGGTTGATGTACCCCAATTGTTGTCTTGTTGCTAATAGTTTGATCATGTATTTTTTCTTTGTTTTAAAAAAAAAAGCCTTAAACTGTTAGCACAACACTTTTTAACTCAGTGATGAAAAAGCAAGAATAGCTTGTCTGTAGATGAAATAAAATCTTGAAAAGACATTTTTATGAAATACATATTTCACTGAAAAGCAATATATGACCAGTATAATGGTTATTGCTGATATAGGAAGGACACACTAAGGAATTCTTCATGGCAGTAGCATTAGTGATGTAGGCTTTTTCTTGTTGAGAACAGTATAATGAAATGTATGTGGAGCTTTATTGCAAGCCATTCTTGGAGTAATTTTGTCTTGTATCAGGCATCTCTCTGTATGGTTTAAAGAGACTTAATATTAACTTTCTTGCATCCAATGAAAACTTGTTGCTATCTGAACAAGACTTTCTGCTTGTGATGTTCGCTGAGGTCAGATACTGACCTCACTAGTGGGTAGAAGGACTATTTTTGCTCACTTCATGAGTGCAGGAGCACTTTTTTTTTTTTTTTACAGGAAATGAACAGTGGAGTTTAAATGTATGCTGCAGCAAAAGCAGGGAATCTTCATGCCCCAGAATATGACCAAAATAAAATTATTGTAATGAGGTTGCATAGAAGTTCACAGCCAAAGGAAGTTCCTGGGTGCTTCCCAGCCCAATAGAATAGAGTATTTGAAGGATTTCAATAGCTGCCTGACAAACTATATTAAAGTTTTGAAAGCTCAATTAAATCTTAGTGCTGTTTATTGACGGATTTTTTTTGAAAAATCCTAATCTGTAATTGACAGCATTATTGTGACGACTGAAGATTTTATGTTGCTTATGGGAATATTCTAAGTCGCATCTCATTAAATGCAGAACAACACCTTCTTAGGTTACGCCTGGGCTTAGTGTATCGCAGATATAATGCTATACCCATTGCCTGTGACATATGAGAGAGGAAAAAATGAAAAGGCTACTTAGCTGCATGAAGAAAAGTCTTGAACAAATAGAAAGAAGTATAGTCAGAGACATAATGTGGAGTCTCATGTATTTGTAGAACGTCATAGATACCAAGGGTATAAAATGTTTGCATTAGTCTTAACATGAAAAAAAGGCCTTTTATTTGCATTTGAGTAAATATGTATTATGTTATTAAAAAATAAGGATTGACAGACAGAAGCAGCATAATAACTGTCAATTGAGTAAGTCAAAGGACTGATATAGTATTAGTTAACTCACTTATTCAGACCCCATCACACTCTGTTTTAGTAGCTGCTGTATACTTTCTTTAAATTATCTCATGTTTTGATGTTTTACAGTCATCCAGTTGCCATGACCTAGAGTATTCTCACAAGATAAAAATATCTTTTCTTTTTTTTAGTGTTATAAAGTTAACAAGAGAAAAAGACTTTCTTGTTTGTAAAAATTATTTTCTTGGAAAACAAAATTGATTGCTAAAATGAACGCAGAATAAATCTTCTTTGTTTGATTATTGTCTCTTAAAGCAACTTGGATGGTGACTCCAAGCTTTGCAGATCAATTTAATTGGCTCATCTCAGGCAGCTACAGGGAACGATTGCTAGAATAGACACTCATGTTTTTTTTAATTTGCTGGGGATTTATTCCTCCTTATTTTGGAGGGATACAATTATTTTTCACATCATTGATTCCTTAATTTTCAGCATCTTCACCATTACAATATCTCTTAGTTTGACAAAGTGAGGGAGACCATAGACATTGACAAGTTTCGAATAAAAAAATACAATGAAGATGAAAGTACTATATTGATACATTCCACTTTACTACTTTTTCTGCCACTTTGAGAAAATTTAAGTCTTACTTTAAAGCTTTTGTTAGAAGTACTGGCAAAAATAACTCTCTGTAGTGTATCTATTTGTGTAATTTGATAGCTAATTTTGCAGTAATTCTTGGTCATCCCGTCCTATTTTGTTCATAATTCCTATTTTGTCTATTGTAGTCTCCACCAAACATCCACAGAAGAAAAGAGTTTTAGTAAAAATGATAGCCATGGTTTTGTTCTCCTTTTTTGTAACTGCAGCATCTGATTCAAGCTAGAGGAAAGGGAGAGCCTGTTTTCTTCCACTTCATTCTTTCTCCTTTGTTTTTTCTTTCTTTGAAAGGTTGCTGTGACTGGGTTGTGAGTGCTAGTGACATTGCCATGGGTAACACAAGAGGGACAGACTGACATGGATCTCATATTTTTCCAGATGAGGATAGGCATTCACTCAGGATCAGTACTGGCTGGTGTTGTTGGTGTAAGAATGCCGCGTTATTGTCTCTTTGGAAACAATGTCACCCTTGCAAGCAAGTTCGAGTCAGGAAGTCACCCACGCCGCATCAATGTCAGTCCAACCACATACCAGTAAGTCCTCTTTGATTTTTTCATACTGTTTTTGTTTCAGCCGGTTTTGAATTTGATCTTGTAACGTGCTCTGTCCTCAACACATGGACCTCAACAGAAAGTCTGCAGGGCACCCGAACAACTGGGAAGAGGCTTTGCATGGGGCTGTCAATCTTTCGTTTGCCACCAGAATGTGCAAAGAAGTCAGGCAGTGGAGGCAGTGAAGCAGAACAAGAGGGCCAAACATTCTTGCCCAAAGTAATGTGTAATAGAAGAAGTGGGAGGTGCCTCCCATAGTACTGTAATTTCATGCACCATTACAGCTTTTGGCCAAGGATTTGGGTTCCACCTGCTAGACACAGTTTATGGGGAGAATTAACATATTTAATTTTGCCCACAAAGCCAAGCTTTCAAAGAGTTTTTATGCTTTGTTGAAGACAAAATTTCGTATGTAGCATCGTGAAGAGAACTTGATAGAAGCATTTTCTTTTTTGAAGAAATTATGCAAATAGAGAGAAGGCTTGATTAAACCTGGTTAGGAGGAACAACTCCTAAATAAAAAAGATGTTCCTTATTGTTCAAATTTGACAGCTTGACTATTAGAATTTCTGCTACTTGAATTACTACTGATGCACTCACTTTTTTTTTTTGGCAGGAGAGCTCAGTCTTACTTTTTCCAAAATTCTGTGTCTGAAGTAATTTTCTGACAAACACTTTTGCTCTGGATTTTGTGCTGTTTCTCTGCGATGTATCTGTACACAATTGCTCAAACAATACTGCTTTTCTTTCTCTTTTTTTTTCTTATATGGAGCTGTGAATCTTATTCTTGCCTCATACCAGTCTATGTAAATTAAAGTTTTAAATGGAATTTCTTAATCCAAGAATTGAAGCATCTGATATGCTAAAATATAAATCGCTCAGAAATTAAAGTTTAGAAGTAATTAAAACCAGTGAATAAAATTACATTTGTCTGAAGAGTCCATTCACTTGAGATCAGATTTACAGAGCGACGCAAGTGTAGATAATTGACCAAGAGGCAAAAAGCCTGAATAGACTTTTGATCATAAAGTACACAGAAGCAGGTTCATCCAGTTGTCTGGTAATATGCAAGAGAAAAACAGACCCAGCCTGATGTTGAATATAGAAAATCCGTTCATCTAAATGAAAAGATATTCAGTAAACACATAGCAATTTACTGTTTGAAACTTAGTGTCACTTGAAAAGAAATTCTGCTTAGCACCTTCCAGGTACAGTGTTGTCACAGTTGAGCCTCAGTCTGGTCAATTTTGGCAGCTAAAACTGAGCAGCTGGGCTTCCACTCCCGGCACTGCACCTCCAGGGTTGGAAACTAGACTAAAACAGCTTTAACAAAATAGTAACGGTAGTAGTAATAATAATAGACTCTTAGAATCATAGATTTACAGATTCATAGAATAGTTTGGGTTGGAAGAGACCTTAAAGATCATCTAGTTCCATCCCCTCTTCCATGGGACACCTCCCACTAGACCAGGTTGCCCAAGGCCCCATCCAACCTGGTCTTGAACACCTCCAAAGATGGGGCAGCCACAACTTCCCTGGGAAACCTGGGCCAGTGCCTCACAACTCTCATGGTGAAGAAATACTTCCTTGTGTCTAGTCTAAATCTGCCCCTCTCCAGTTTATACCCATTGCCTCTAGTCCTGCCCCACAAGCCTTTGTAAACAGTCCCTCCCCAGCTTTCTCATAGCCCCCTTCAGGTACTGGAAGGTATCTATAATATCTCCTCAGAGCCTTCTCTTCCCCAGGCTTAACAAGCCCAACTCTCACAGCCTGTCCTTGTATGGGAGGTGATCCATCATCGTCATCATCGTCATCATCAAAGAAAATAATAAAAATCATAAAATATGAAATCATGCCCCTACCCCTTGATGACTGTGTGTCACCACAAATGGTGCACAGCACGTCAAGGAAGGGGTCAGCAGCAGGAGAGATCTGGACTCAGGAACTGGATTCAGGAATGCATGGATCCAGGATCAGGGGCAAAAAGATAGATTAGATCCCCACTGGTCCTCAGCCATCACAGAAGGGAGCAAGACCCTCGTGATCTCTTAAGTTTATACTGAGGATACTGTATATGGGATGGAATGCTCTGTTGGTCAGTTTGGGGTCGCCTCTCCTGTTCATCTCTGACTTATGGCATTCCACCAGCTCGAGCATGGCATTGGTTGCTGTATGATTCTATGAATAAGTACAAGCATTGGCCTTTCTACATACCAATGCCCTGTGTAATCACATCCAGAGAGAATCATGTCTGAAAAACATGCAATTAACTTTCACAAAATTAAGTTACTTAGACAAGATTTAGCTGAAGTTAGAAAACTGATTCTACTTTAGCTCAAACCACAACAAATGTTCTAGTGGCTTTTGTTCCAGGCCTTCCAATAGTAGAAACTCTCTCAGACATTGAGAAGTGAACACAAGATTTTTCACAAATTGTTCTGGTTTTGAAAACTTAGGCAGTAGCTGGGCCTTTAGTGATAATTTTACACATATGGAAGTAAGAGATTCCAGCAAAATGCAACCAAATCTCTGTGACAGGGACATGAACTTCTGTTGTACAGGAACAGTTCTTACAAAGGAGTGTTCTGCAGCCTGAAAGATCTTCAAGATATTCTGAAAATGCAGTTCATACTTTTTGAAAAGAAAGATAGTGCTTCACCAATGTGGTTCAGGGTTGTGATTCCACTCAGGCCTGTGGTATTGTTTGAGTTTGTGTCCCTGAGAACAGAAATTGGGAGCTAGGCATTTTCATATTATTTTAAGAAAAATACATTTGGAAATAAAAGCAGTGAGTAGTTGTAGGGCCAGTGATGCCCCAACAACACTCTTTTCTTGGCCAGCTGAAGCCAGTCTCATTTTCAGTGTTGGTTTTGGTTATGGAAGTGCTATGGTGAGACAACAGCTTTGTGGTCATTTTTTAGCAACGTGATGTAGTGGATGTAGACACAGTCAGTTTTTTTCAGGCTCTTGGTCTTCCTAGTATGTATAGGAACTGAGGGGAAAATCCAAAGCCATTGAAATTTAGGACCAACTGTGCTGATTTTTGGCATTAAAATACCAAATTCATAATTTTTGACAGTGTATTTTATGAGCAGCCTACCAATATTTCTAATGAGTGATAATTATTCCTAATAGTAATTTATCATCTGAATTCATATGGAAACAAATGAGGTAGCTTATGTTATCAAGACAGATACCCAGCTGTTTGAGTAACCAACAATTGTCACAGAAGAAGGGCTTGGCAATCCATCAGAAAATAGTGTTCTGATAACCTGTTTGAGAAGCCATTCATTCTTTTTGCCTAATTAATAGGTGTATGTGACCAAGGTTAACTACAGTTTTTATAGTTCTTCAATAGTTAATGGAGAAAGAACCTTTTCTTTCGTTGATTTCTGTCCCTGTAAAAGTAACATTTATGGAAGATTGATGTCGACACTTCACTTCTCTTCTATGATACTTAGGAAGGCGCTGCATATCCTCATTTATTGTATTCATTATATTGTTCAAATTTTGGTTTATACAAAATGATTTTCCTAAAAGAAGTTTACACTGAAGTTAAGTTCTGAATGAGTGCATTTTAAACTCTGATTCAGCAAATCTAAAAATCTTATCATAACATGACTTTTGTTTAGGATATATGTAAATTCATTATACAGATGTTAAAATGTATATCTATGCAAACCCAAAACTGAATAAATAGTTGGCTATCATTAATACTTTACTTGAGTATTACATTCCTATTACATAGTTATTAAAACAGCAAATGCTATAATTAATTTCATATATAATTAGACATGAACATGTGTTTGAAGGTTATTATATGAGAAATATTTTGCATACAGATATATATATCAGACATGAGCCGGCAAGGTGAGCTCACAGCTCAGAAGGCCAAGTGTATCCTAGGCTGCACCAAAAGAAGCGTGGCCAGCAGGGTGAGGGAGGTGATTCTGCCCCTCTATTCATATCTTGTGAGACCTCATCTGGAGTATTGTGCCTAGTTGTGAATCATCACCATAAGAAGATACGGAGCTGTTGGAACAGGTCCAGAGGAGGGCTACAAAGACGATCAGAGGGCTGGAGCACCTTCCATACGAGGACAGGCTGAGAGAGTTGGGCTTGTTCAGCCTGGAGAAGGCTCCAAGGAGGCCTTATATCAACCTTCCAGTACCTGAAGAGATTGACAAGAAAGCTGGGGAGGGACTGTTTACAAAGGCTGGTAGTGATAGGACTAGGGGCAATGGGTATAAACCTGAGAGGGGCAGATTTAGACTAGGCATTAGGAAGAATTTCTTCACTGTGAGAGTGGTGAGGCACTGGCCCAGGTTTCCCAGGGAAGTTGTGGCTGCCTCATCCCTGGAGATGTTCAGGACCAGGTTGGATGGGGCCTTGGGGAACCTGGTCTAGTGGGATATTCCTGCCCGTGGCAGGGGGGGTTGGAAATGGATGATCATTAAGGTCCCTTCCAACCCAAACTATTCTACGATTGTATGATTATGGCACTTATCTTGGGAACTGTGATGTAAAGTGTGTCCACTGTACAGTTGGTGGAGGGTCTTGAGGAAGACAGAGGTGAACAAGCCATGCAGGAAGGTGGAGATGCTGTACTTTGTTCTGGGGAGGCTGATGCTTTTGAGCTGCTCCTGTGGTCAGCGGACAGCAAATGATTAAGCTTGGCAAGCAAGAGGAAGAGTTTGGACAAGGATGAGCTGCATCTCCACTGGGGCCATTTGCTTGCTGCTAGCTGTCTGTTTCCTCTGGAAAAGCTTGGCCTGACTGCATGTCCTGAAGGTGGCTTTTAAGACTGGTATAAAGAGCAGGAGAAAAGACAGACGCCTGAGCACTACAAACTATGTGGTGTGCCAGGCTCCTGCAGCTGAACAAATCTGCTTTCATTTGCTCAGTTTGCTGGGAAGTGGCAACGTGTGCTAGGCACATCCAGCAAGCACTAGTCACAATAGAGGGGTGGTTTCAAAGGTTTACAAACACCATATGAGCAATGTGTACTCAAAAGCCCTTATGGTGGAACCCAGAGTATTAGAGCATGCACATGTAGTAATCATTTACTTCCTTAGCTGTGAAAGTTGGGTTCTCAAGATTGCTTTTTTTCTGTTTCTGAAGAAATTGCTCATTCATATTTCCACAGAAGTTACTACTCCAGGCTGCTAAATGGCTGTTCCTCTCACTATCTTATTCCTCCCTCTGGACTATCTTATTCCTCCCTTTGTGTCCATATCTTGTTTGGGAAGGAACAGAGTAGGTTAGCCCACTTTTCACAGAGGAATCATAAAATATTTGCAGCCATCCTTCCTGCTGAGCCTGGGGGCAAACAGAGGTATTTTTTTTTGTAAGAGCATTAAATAATCTTCACAATGATAAATGCAAAGGTCTGACTTCTCTAAGAGATGGAGAGATAAAGAGGCAAAATGGTTTTCAGAGAAGGAATCATTGTGGAAAGCATGCACTCAGCATAGAAAGCCTTGCAACAAGTAACTCTGTAGTAAATCTTTGTTCATTCTTTTTCTGAATATAGGAACTCACTGATGAACGTGTGACTGTTTCTTCCCAAAATAGTTTGAAATACAATTACCCTATCATTTCATCTATGCAAGAAAGACCTACAGCTTTTAAAACATTCCGCAGGGTTCCCACTAAGTATGATACCAGTATTCATTCACATACAGACCTCCTGACCTTGAAATGCTTCTTGTTTCCACTAGGAAATAACCACATTTGCTGTTTCCATACTGACATCATTCGTTTTTTGAATGAAGGAACTGAAAATGAAAAAAATAAAGGACATAATTTTCAGATATCATCTTTTTTTTTTTTTCGTCTGAAAGCAACAGCATTTCCACTGGGGAAGGGACAGAACAGGAATTGAAACAGGTCTGGGAGCTTTCAGGTTATGAAGGGAAGCTATCAAAATTAATCAGCTACATATCCCTATTTAAGAAATTTTTTCCTCCCCTGAAACATCAATAAAAAAGAGAAGCTGAGGGCAGACCTAGTTCCAAGCAATTATAGGTATGCTTTAGTAGCCTGACCCTCACAATTTAAGCACTGAATTGCAAATTGTATATCCAGCCACTTGAATGGAACCCAGAATTTTTAACCTGTGAATAACCTGCTATGAAAATACCCTTTCAATAGTGCTGTTAAGGGAATTACATAGAAGTGATACAGGAAACAAAGCTGAGATAAATGTTTTTGAATACTTTAAGATTAGTTGTTGCATGCATGTTCCTGAACTGTAGAGGTTTTGTAACTTCAACTTAAACTCTACGACTGTGGGACAATCTAGGGGCATTTTATGCAGAGTTTAAACTGTCCTGAAGGTGAAGGATAGATTGTGCTCTCAAACTTTCAGAACCTGCAGTCTGACTTGCACACTACAAAATGCTCTGTGAATGTTCAGCAAGGTGAGACAACCAGAACTGGGTGCCATAGCCCAAGAAATCTTCCAGACCAGAAGGTTTTACACTGGCTTTTGCTCTAAGCACTGGGGAAATGCAAAAACTGTGTAGCTCAGCCTTGCCCTTGGTGAGGATCTGCATTATTGACAGAAGTATCTTTTGGGGTATTTTATACAATTAATAGGAAGACAAAAACGAAGAAAGAGCTGTGTGTCTGGGCAATGGCCATCAGCTGCTACTGTTTTATTTTTAACATCATGGATGGCTTAAACATAGGAGGGAAGATTCCTGCAGAAACATGTTCTTACTGATAAGCACTGAGGATTAGCAGATATCACTTCTATAGTTTATAAACAAAGCTGTAAGATGTCATTCTCAGCCTGGTAATCCAATATATTTAAGGAATCTGAAGAACCTGTTCTCTAGGAGAATGCTAACAAGAGACTATTTTTATCCCGATTAAAGTCTTTCCAATAGTATTACCATAAGAGCCAGTAAATATTTTTGTTTCTTGAAAGTGAGAATTAAAGTAAGGAGAAAAGAATATGGTCATAAGTAGCTTCCATCAGCATTTGATGAAGGAGGTTTTCTGCTGCGCTTGCTTGGGAGCCGAAATCTTATCGCAGTAGAGGTCAACTAGACAATTTCTGAGGGTGAGAGGCTGATTCAAACAGTCCAGCTATAGACAAGGATATGCTGCCTATCACATGCCGTGGTAGTGTAGCAATTTCCAAAAGACTGATTGGTTAGTCACCTTTCACTCCTGGCACCTTTGATACTCATGGAGAATTTCATTGCAACCAAGTTGCAATTCACAAAACACATGAAAATACAGCTTTAAATTAGTATCTTGCACTTGTGTTCTATTAGGAAAATAGTGTGAAATAGCAACTAAACTCATTTTCACTCCTGAACTGAATCAACGAGCATATATATTTTACAGATTCAGGCTTGTATAACTTTTCCCATAGCTAGGATCTGAGAAGGAAAGTGTTAATTTTTAGCAAGGCCAGATGCTCCATAGGGAATAGTCATTTTGGGGAAGAATGACTGCAGTGAAATCTTACAAATTTAGCTCAGAAAGTTCTTAGTGTTCAAGTGTTGCTTGCAGAAATCTAGTTTTTGGAGCAGCAAAGAGTCATTTCAGTGTATTAAGCCTGTTTTTTAAAATCCAAAATATTTACCTCAAGCTTTGTAGAGATGAAAAGAGAGAAGCTTCTCTGTAAGCACCTCTACAAATTCTCATGCAATTTAGAAAAGATTACAGTGTTTTGAGTGTTTTGATCATAAAATTGACAGTGTGGAAAATAGATTAATGACATTCAAACCACATGCTAAACAAAGACCACCACAGAAGTTCAAAGGAAAAAAACATCTTTGGATTTTTAACCAACTGTTTATTTAAAAGCTGGGAAGTAAATGTCTTCATATTTCAACGAACTCACACGTACTGTCTTAGATAAAACCCTCAAAAGATAGTCAGTAGGGGAAGTGCTGTTACATGTACTGAGAATCCATCAAAATTCTCCTGGCAATAGGATTCATTCATTCATTTGCTTCCCAGAAATCAGCTTTAGAGACATTAAATAAACAGCCTATTACAAAATCCACTGAAGCTAATAAAAATCTTCCCACTGAAGTTTTTGAGCTTCAGAGAAGAATGATTGTTAGAACGAATTAATATCTTGGGAGGGGAAAAGATGAAGGTTGCTTTCACATATCCAACTGTGCTCAGAATTTCCCATTTCCTCAAAACTGCTCTTTTCAATCCTTCAAGGGATTGAGTACCCCAGCTTAATTTACTGGAGACAAATATAAAATATGTGGAGTTATTATCTCTATTTTACAAATCTAACTATTTTCAGGGAAGGTACTTGATAAAGAGGCCCTAAACTTTCAGATGTAACCACACAGAGATTTCTTCACTATGGAAAGAGATGACAAATGGCAAAAGGCAGTATAGTCAGGTCTGTAACGTTGTGCCACTTGTGTGGGCATGCCTGGAGGATGGCTCCTTGGCTTCCATGAGCCTGTATCCTGTTTTGATGCTGAGCAGGTAGCCCAGATTAAACCCATGGGCACTTCTGATGAATACTGTCAGATTTGATTCTGTGTTTTGTTGAAGCTGGATTTTCTGTATTTCATAGAATCATAGAAACATAGAATAGACAGAGTTGAAAGGGATCCTAAAGATCATCTAGTTCCAACCCCCTCTGCCATGCGCAGGGTCACCTCCCACTGGATCAGGCTGCGCAAGACTCCATCCAACCTGGCCTTGAACATCTCCAGGGATGGGGCAGCCACAGCTTCCCTGGGGAACCTGTGCCAGTGCCTCACCACTCTCATCCTTACGTCTAGTCTAAATCTGCCCCTCTCCAGTTTATACCTGTTCCCCCCCATCCCATCACCACAAGCCTTTATGAATAGTCCCTCTACAGCTTTCTTATAGGCCCCTTTCAGGTACTGGAAAGTACCTATAAGATCTCCTCTGAGCCTTCTCTTCTCCAGGCTGACCAAGCCAAATTTTCTCAGCCTGTCCTCGACTTTATGAAATACAATACTACTGAGTACGAGAAGGGCACAGACTGACCACCCTGCTCCTACCTGTGAGAGCTCCCAAGCACTGTCACCTTCATACCTACTTTCCAGCAGGAGATCTGGTGGTAATAAAAATTTTGAAATGTTCATTTCTGAACAACTAGCCAGACTGAGGTGTTTTAAATGAGCTAAAATATATATAATGGATAATAATCACAATGAATTTGGTTCCCTTTCTGGTAGATGACTTTCTGAATGCTGATGTTGATTTTCAGAGAATGTATTTATGTGGGATGTCTCCTCAGTTGATCTCAGTCAGCAGAGCTCCTTGAAGTTGATGACGCTGATTTAATACATTTCATATAAGGATCCTGGCTTAGGATTCTTTCAGATGTTGCATAATATTTTAAACTATTTTTTTATTTGGGACCACATAGGATCAATGTTTCTGGACCATGTTTACAGTTTTTTTAATCGCTCTGATTTGTTTCTTTTCTAGGCTTTTAAAAAAGGAAGAAAACTTTATTTTTATCCCTCGTTCCCGTGAAGAGCTTCCAGAAAACTTTCCAAAGGAAATTCCTGGGATCTGTTACTTCCTCGAGGTCAGAAGTGGTCAGAAGCCACCAAAACCCTCTGTCACATCTGCCAGAGTGAGAAAGGTGTCATACAACATTGGTACCATGTTCCTCCGGGAGACTAGCCTATGAGGCCTGCTGCAGATCAAAGACTCGTCAAAAAAGCACAAGCCCAGAACTGGGTCATGACAGGGGAGTTGGAGGTTCTTTGTATTTCACTGCTTTGTTCTGAACAAGCAGTAAAAGCTCCATGTAATGTCAGGCAATAATCATTTTAAAAGGTGGGTGACTGCTGTCAGCAAACAAAGTGGAGATAGGGAGAAAAAAAAAATGAATGTAATTCTGCTTCCAGAGGATTTCTTTGTAAACTTCAGTCTGAACCCTCTTCGACAAACAAAACCAAACCAAACAAAAAAAAATAATAACAACCCAGCTCTCAAATTAAAGGTTGGTTTTGTTTTGTGCAGAAAGGATGATGGTTCTCTGTAGATTTGCACCAGCTAAGCAGAATTGAGAGTCAGTTCTGGTTATGCATTCCTACATTTAATGTGTTCTTCAGTAAGGTAATGATGTTTTTTAACTTTATGAGCAAACATTTCATACATATACTGTAGACTTATTGTAACATTCCTGGCAGTGGGAATAATAATTCAATATAAATATTGTAGGAATTTTACCTATTTTTATACATAATTCACTTTCTGGATAATTACATTCCACATATTGTAAGCTGAGTGAGCTTAGATAGCTTTTCAGGAGAAGCTACTGTATATTTCATACATTCTGCCTATCAAACCTTATTGTTATACAAGCAGGAAGAAGTCATTTTTTGACTTTTTTGGCAACAAAAATATCAATATTTTACAGTTAAAACCTTTTTGGTAAATCTCTCTACCTGATGTTTATGCTAAAGCTTTAGATGAGCAATGTCTTGCTTTTATCAAAGAATGTTCAGTATTTGTCCTACAGTGCTCTATGTCCAGTCCTTCCAGGACAATGTAAAGAAAATGTAGATGACAAAGAAGCAGAAAAGTTCTGTTCAGTGGAGATTGTTTCCCACTAAATTATTAGCCAAACTGATTTTTGGTAGAACACTTGGACTTCTTAAAAAAAAACTGATCTCGTGAAAACTTATTCTGAGGAATCCCAGTAGACACTGGGACCTCTCTGGATATTGGTTTTCCATGTTTTTACTAATAGGACTTGTGTTCCTACTCCAGTTTGTTTATTGAAAATCCCATCTGTTATTAATGATGCTGAAATTTCCTCTATTGCTGGACTGGCTGAAAGGTCTCCTTCTTTATCTAATGCAGACCAAAAAACAAAAAAAAACACACTAAAAAGGAGAAGGCAATACTTTCCCACATTTAATACAAATGGCAGTTCAAGATTTAGATGAGTCCATGTCTTTTTTTTTTTTAAATAAAAGGCCAGTAGGTTTTTTGTCTTCAATGAAATCAGTTGAAACAAGATATGGATCTGTCCCCTAATAGGCGCAATTTCAGATTACGACTCTCAACAGCACTAGGAAGCATGGGAAGCTCTGTGTTTCTGTAATCCAGACCAGCAATTAGAGTTCTTATGGGTTTAGTCGTCATATCTTGAGGCACCTTTTGAAAAAAATAAATGACTTTCACCACATGTCCAAATTATCCAGTTAGATCTTTCTGTGGATGGAATGACATGACAGTGTTGTATTTCTCCCCTTTGACCAGTAGCTGATGTTAGAGTGGGAACAAGTCAACATGGCACCGCTACCCTGTCCTGAACATGTTTCAGGCTTCCTTCCATGAAGCCTGTCTGGATTAGAAAGGACTGTCTTGAAACTATACAAAATTCAGCATGTGGAAATCGTATGATCACAGGTATGGGGGTTTTCTTGCCTGAAGAGGGTAGATGCATGGGAATTAATCCAGAAACTTACTTAGTGGAAATTCCCTCACTTTCTAGAGGAACACTAATGTTAAAGATTTCTTCCACTGACATTAGAGCATCCTTGGGATAGGAGGAGTTAATCTTTTATCTGCCTTGATAAACACCATCTGCAGCTCTATTGCCTATCTGAAAAAAAAAGACCTAACAAAAACTTTCAGCTGGAGGTTTGCAGAATTTCCATCCAAACTACATATCTGAGAATTTTCTGTGTAGGATGATAGGTTTTAGCCTATAGCCAGCAGTTTGCACATGCACAGGATGTAGCAAGCATTTGGTTTTTTTTTCTCCTGGGAACACCAGTGAGACATGCAAGAATGGAGTAAAGTTCATGTTTCACCACTGGAAGAGTAACACCACTAATAAAGCTGTGGTTCTGATCTTATTCCCTAGTTCCCTGGAGTGAAAATTTCTCAAATAGTACTCAATAGACTGAGATTTCATTCTGACTTCACTGGTACATCCATATTGTTCAGCAGGTGCTGATGTCAGTGTACCAGTCTCTCTGGACAAACCTTTTTTCTAATCTTACCATTCTCACAGAATAGTCCACAGGGAGAACAAACACAGAGCTTCAGACCAAAAGCTCAGTGACCTATCTCTCGCAGTTGTCAGCAAGAAATGTCTAGGTTCATTCCATGCTTGATCTTGGTAGATCTGTGGAAATATTTTTATTGGAAATGATGGATAAATACTAATTCACTAGCAAACTGGAGAAGCAGTTTAAAAATTTTAATTTCCATCCTCATCCTCTCAATTGACTATTTATACCATAAGGAATTTTATAATTGCGCAGATCCATGAAAAAACTGAAAATTGGTGTCAGCATCACCATGGAAACAATGACAGTGTTTGCAAATAAATCATCTAGCCCCCAAACTTAGAGTAGATTTACTGTATAAGAATGTACAGCCTCTGCATTTACAAGCTTGTGTAAAGGTAATGTGTCCAGAACATCAGCACTAATGCCTTGTATTCTGTTATTTGTTTCTGTGTTGACAAGGGTAATAAAAAGGTGTGGACTGTAGGAACATTTTTCTGTCTCAGTGTGAGAAAGTGTAAAGCAAATTTTCAGAACTTTTCAACTTAATAGTTGTGTCTGCTGCCTTTCATATAAGGTTATAAATTTTTTTTTTTTGGGTACCCTTATGAAGTGAAATGAAATTTATTATCAAGGTTGATGCTGTGAAGTCAATTAGATGTCAGTCAGACTCAACATTTCTTTAATAACACTTTCTTTTAGTGATAGGGAAAACTTCCTCATTTATGTGGTGTTGACTTCATGAATAAAAAAGTTCTTAGAGTTTTTAGACCTTAGGATGATGAGGCAGAGAGGTTAGAGGTGCTAATGGATGTAGACATCGCATACTATAGTTGGAATTTTCCTCTAACATTGTCCTTATAAAACAGATGATCTTTTGTTCCTCTGATTAAGAATTTTAATGCCTGTGTTTCTTCACATAGCTGCAAGTAACAACATCTGCTGTCTTTCTGTATGAAACAAATCCACCCTTTCTGAAGACAGAGGGATTTCTAGTGCACGTTGCCTCTACAGATCAAAGGGAGGCTGATGTGAGGACCCTAGCTAGAGGCATCAGTAGCTTTGCTGCAAACTTGTTCTGTGTAGCTTCCCTCTGCTCCAGGCTCAGGGGAACTTGAGACCATGGATTGACCACAGAGGCAGACCCAGTGGCCAGCTTCTTGTGCAAAAGTCAGGAGGGCTGAGTAAACAGAGGCAACTGTCATTCCCCCTAGAGCAATTCTTACAAATCTTATATCAGACTTCTCCACCTGCTCTAACCTCTCCATCACACAGTCTCTTCTGTGATGCATTGCATAGAGGTCAGAAATTCAGGGTAAGAAGGAAATAGTGATGGAGGTGGTAGAATGGTGGGTGAATTTAGTTTTACATGACTAGAAATAACAAAAGCCACTGCCTGAGAAATTTTTGACTAAGTCAGGAATCTCAAAGTGTGGTTTTCTTGCACAATCCCACAGAATATTTCTTTGTTAGTTCCATAGAGCTAGTGGTTGTGGTTTTGGCTTCAGTGCTCATTCCCACATCCAGTTACAGAGCTGAGTCTCTTTTGAAAGGCGCTTTGGAGCCTGGAAACATGCCTCTTCAAACAGAAAACCAAAGGTTTTAAAAGCCTGTAAATCTTCTATGGGAATCGCCTGTTCCGAATGAGAATTCCTTGCAGTTGGGTCAGTAGCAGGTCCTACTGTGGTTCGTGGGTGTGCATGAGCCCTTTCACAATGCTGTGTCTTTCTGTGCTTACAGTGTTCCCTACCACGCTCAGCAGAGGCATCTGGTATTTAACCACCTTTTTTTTTTTCCCGTTTTCTGTTAATATCCCTATTTCATTTTTTTCTCTGCCTAAAGCAAACAGTGCCAAACCGTGATGTGTCACATACATTTAGAAATATCATATCCCTGCACTGAGGCTTGAACTCTGCCAAGCGATTTCACATTGGATATTTCTTCCTCTGAATATGCCCTTGACCCAGATGATTTAAAAATGAAGGAAAAAAAGATATCAGCCAAACTTGCAGTGACTAATTGCAAATGAGTATGGAACCTGCATCGCTTGCTGGGGCAAGTTCAACTGTGGTACAGCTTTCAGATTCTTCAGCTGGAACAAGCACTTGCATGCTTCATGCAAACAGTCCTGCCAAGAAGTCTGTAATCCAACAACAGCATTTAAAACACTTATGGCATTTTTCTGGGTTTTCCTTGTCCAGTCTTGGGCCACTACTTCGCCTCTGCTGAGCGCTCAGTGCTGATTGAGGAGAGCTAATTCCTTGTCCTAATGCAGTCTCAGACCTTCTGGCTTCATCTTCGGGTTCTGGTGATTTTTTGCAAAATGATGCATGTGTAATATTGGAATTGGCAACACGCTTAAATTAACAACAAAAGAAGAAGCATAATAAAGCTTGTCAAACTCCAAAACGGTTGGTTCCCTTCCTTCAAGATACTACATTATTCCTAGCACTTTGCTGAGATTGAAGGTGCCAGTGACAGTAGAGGCTGTGGATGAATTGAAGACACTGAGTGTGCCCAAGACTCGACAGGCAGGAGTTGATCGGCTCCTCCTACTGTTCATAATTCTGTCACCTTGCATTCGATTTCCTGCTCTCTGTCAACTTTCTGCTTTTCAAAAAGCCTTTGCTTTCCTTCCTTTAGCACCCTGTGCGTGACAGAGATCTTATTGTTGTTATTAGCATCTCTTGTTGACGTGGCTGCTATATCTAAAGAATAACTGGAATTAAAGGGCTGATCTTACCCTTTGTGGCAAATACAAAACTGCTACAGTGACACAGCTGATATTCACATCCTTAGAGAGGGAGAAGACTGCAGTGTAAGTTGTAGCTGGTGAACTCAGGTAGAAAAGTCAGTGCATTAACAGTCCACGGCATGTTTTTAACTTTCCCAAGCACCGAATTGATTTGTACAGATCGGAGTTGCTCCTTAACAATGTTATTAATTTGCAATGCATGAGCAACCTTACAACAAAAATCTGCAAACTGTTTAACCTCACATACATGACTGATCTTTGGTGGCTCAGCTATTAATCATGCATGAAAGCAAACAAAAGAGTGAAACTGGGGAATGTAACAATTCGGTCACAGGCCACAGATCATTCACCTCTGCAGATGCTTACTTGTTCCTGTGGCTTAGAAAGGTTGATCTCCAGTTATCTCTGGCACAGGTTCGTATCCCTGTGTCACTATAGCCTCTGAAAAACAGCATGAGGCATCTCAGTCTGCTTCCCTGCAGGCTGGGGTTCACATCAGAGAGGCCAACTCAGTAATTGATGCAAAATGGCAGCTTTGCTGGCAGCCTTGGCAAAAGCATCAGTGCAGGCAGATGTGAAACCAGCTGTTTACTCCTGGGATTTTAGTTTCAGAAGGCAGAGTGAGGTTGAACGTGTTTTATTTTGAACAAAAGGAGAAGACACAAGATTTCAGATAAACAAGTGTCTTCCCTACTTTAGGGCTTTATTGGCTTTAACATTCTGTGAATCAAATGTCTTCTGCAGAGTAGGGGACACAAAAGTGCTTCAGGCACTTGTACCCTCTGTTCTAGATGGAGTGTGAGGCTGCCCACATCTTTGAGCGTGTTTAATTTTCTCCTTGACTTCAGATGACAAACTTACTAAACATCTATACTTTTTAAGGTGGCCAAGATAAGTGAGGTTGATTCCACTGAATTAAGGTCTTTCTAGCACAAGTGCTGTGTCTAAAATATTTATTTGCTGCTTTACAGCATTTCGCATTGGCCAAAATAAATTTAATCAAGCTAAGTGGCAGAGGGATAGATAAGCATATTCCAGGATAAATAAAGATTTGGTACTATGGCCATGGTGGCTGTCAAGAACAGGCTACTGCAGTTCTGGAAATCTTCATTTTGATATCTGAACCCCTTACATATCAGAGCTGGCAATCGCAACTCCTGGATGCCATTAAGACTGTGATTTCAAAAAGCTTTTGAGCTTCGAGCTCCTAGCCCAATTATGCAAAACCTCTGTGCCACCTTCACCTGAAATATATGCCAGAATGCCTACATAAACCTTGTTAATTATCCTGTAGTAAAGATGGTAATAAAACATACACATTTTAAAAGCAGAGAGATAGTTGCCAGGTTATAATTAACATACATTTTTTGTGCTTTTTTTCGATTTGTAGGCCCAACATTAACTTCCCATTAGCAGAAGGTCGAATATTGAGCTGCATGTTTTCTAGATAATTATTCCCCAGCAATACTCTCTAATGACTACTCTCAAAGCAATAAGTAAAGCCATGCTAATCTCTTCTGTATAGATTCTTGTACACCTATCACCTTAACAAACTGCCTTTTAGCAGAAGTGAAATGGCAGAATAACACCCTGTATTCTGTTGTTTGTCCTTTCATCCCCTTCCCCAGGGCAGAAGAGTATGTAGTGGAATCATTTGTTTTTTTGAGGTGTTGTCTTTTTGTTAATTTTCCATATATGTGTGTTCATACTTCAAGTAAGGAAAAGCAAAATCAGAACCATAGGCCAGGATTAGAAAAGAGTTTTAGTTGTAAACAGAGTATTTTAAAGACTCCCCACTGAGTTAAGACTTGTCTCCCATCCTAGAAACAACATTACCTGTAACAGATGTAAGATATATCCCAGAATGATAAATATGAGCAATAAAACAGGCAGGTGTATATAATGGATAGCTTCTGCTTTATACAGAACAGTAAATAGATGCTAAAACTGATTGATACCCAAAGAAGAGGAATATTGTTTCATCCATTTTGGCATTTGTTTATTACCATTATAGCTCTAAGGTGTTATTTTTCCCTTCCCTAATGAGACTGCAACTTACTGTTGAATCAATATTAGATTTTCTGAGCTTACTGCAGAAGAATATGGTTAGCAATAAATAACTATCAAGAGGAGGCTTTTTTAAAGTGAGTCATTGCTTAAGGGAACAGATGACATGGAATAAAGAAAAGTGGTATGGACATATATTTATTTTAAAGGTTTCTGTGGAATTTCTGATTGGTTTAAATCCTTCTGAACATGTAGACTTAAAGCACAGCTGCCTGGTTCAGATTATTTGCATGAGCTAAGAAAGAGGAGGTAAAATTTTCACATCAGGAACATACTTCTCAAACCCCATTTTCTCTGTTTAAACACAACCTCTTTTTGAAGATTGAACCTAATTTTGTTAAATGATCCTGAGGTTCTGAGTGCTGAAATACATTTTGGAAATGTGGGTTATAAAACCATATGATTTATATTCCTTTGAAATGTTGTTCATAATGATGTATGGAAGCAAATTCTAAATATCAAACCAGCACCAAAGGTGCATTTTCCTAGTGCTACCCTGTACTGGATGGTGAAATGTAGAATTGTTTCTAACTGATACAGGTTTTACACCTTTTGTTCAAGGTAATGTTTGCTAATGTGTTTCTGTGAGCATATGAACCTCCTGGTCTTCAGTGTGGATGGGACTGTTACCCACCTTTATAATGTTCTGAGGGATCCTAAGCAGAAAAAACTGCTTGGCCACTTCGTGTCAAGCTGAGTCTATGACCTACTTTTCATTACATCTCTAAGGCAAATCAAGTTCTGCATGCCAGAATTTAAGTGTGTAAGGATTCCTCTGGAATCTTCTCACAGGTCCTGCAAGTGTATAGGTAAGCCAATAGAAATAAAGCATCTGAAGAACGTGAAGTAAGTGTGTGGGAGAGAGAGTTGCCGTACACAAATGTGCTGCTGAGTCTCAGCTTTCATGTATTTGGAAGTCGGGTGATCCAGAAAGTAGTCTGAGTATGATGTAAACTGTAAGACAGTGCTGTACGTAAAGTCATGAACTCTCAAGGTGTTAGGTTGAGTTTTGCAATCCATAATCTTTAAAGTTTTACTGGAATGGCATGAGAAATACAAAATTTTTGGAGGAGGAAAAATTGCATTATATTTTACATAAGAGCTGAATGTCTAGTTGCAGAGAAAAAATGGTGGGGGAAAGAAAGTCTAAAAATTCTAAATGCAAAAGAAGTATGTCCCACTTTTTTGTATAATTTGACCTTTCTGGAAGTAGGACTCAGACTTCCTCTACAAGTTTTGATATTGAATGAAAAACTAGATGTGAAACATAACAAGCGGGGTACTTCGCCAACTGGTAGAAATTTGGAGGTGATAGTAAGAACGCCTTTTAAAAAACATGTAGGAACTCCTTACTTAAATTGTTAGTTCTTTAAAATAAAGTGGGAACTCTTCTGCTTATAGGTAAGTAGTTAAGAAATGCCTCAACTGAAGGAGAGCTTGGAAGACTGTTGTATCATAAGAAAAAGATATGAAGTCTGTGACATAGTCTACAGTTTACACCATTCCTTCAGCAACAGTCCTATATATGGAGTTTTCAAAAGCACATTCAGCCAACAGCTGTTTATAGTTAATTTCAAAGAGAACTGTATTTCACCAAGTAAGTGTTAAGGATGAGATAAATCACTGCCTTAGATGTGTTCTCTCTTTCCCCAGTAACTACAATGTGGAGGTGGAGGACTAATTGAGATTAGCTGCTGTAGTGTAGATGAGATCAATTGCACTGCTGTTATGAAGGAAAGGATGTAATAGGATAGAACAGCAAATACAGGCAAGATCCTGGGTCCAGAGGTGAGTAGGAAGGGCCAGGGCTCCCACTCTGCTGTACTGCTCCTATACTTCTCTCTTCTGATCTGTAGATATCTGTGGTGATTTTTCTTTGCAGTCATGGTTAGGGAGGCCGTGGGAAAACTCTTCTTGGGAAGAAGAAATAGCATGCAGCCCTTCACACTGTGAACTGTCACTCTCTCCAGAGAAAAGGAATTAGAAATAGCATTGTCCTCAAGAGCTGAGAAAACTTGTAGATTTTCCATGTACAGTAAACAGTTTCTATAATTACCGGGAAAACAAAACAAAGACACAAAGTTGTGCAGCGGGGGCATCCCATCTCATGCACACTGCTGTGATAATGAAATCCAAACCCTGTGGAATTGCAGGCACATTATTTTCACTTGCTTTAAAGGTCAACTAAAAAGCTAATTTCCCAAATGGTTTCATAGCTCTGAGGCAACGTAACACTAGTCGTTTCTTCCAACAAATTGCAGTTGTCAAAGAAACTGGATTAGTAGCACATGGGGCTAAAAATAGACATTGTGCACATGTCAGAGAAAGATAAATTCAGTAACAGAGGTAGATCAGAAGGCAGTAACACAAGGTAAACCAAAATACCATAACATCTGGAGAGAAAAGCAGCAAAAAGTTCTTAACTCAAAGCAAATTACCCATGAAATGATAATAAAAATAATCTGATTCAACAACTGGAAGGACGACAGGGTTTAGCTGAGTCTGTTTTATTCACCTTCCAGATCCACCTTGGTTTTGTATCTTTATTAGCTGAATCAGTTCGGCCACAGTCCTTTCAAAGTCATGTGCCTCAAATTAGGCAGTGAAAGTCATTGTGTTATTTGAATACTGAAAAAGAAGCTTCTTGGGTTTAACTTTTTTGTCTTCATTGAGGAGAGGAGGATACTCTATCATTAAATTTATTCAACTGAAAAATTAAACTCCCAAAGCCAATTCTAATAAGAGCTACATTGAAAACAGCTTTCCAAACCTTGGCATATCTTTACTACAAAGCAGATAATTATTTTTCACGACATAAAACGTTTACATTTTACGTGTCTCTTTTATGCTGTGGTTTTGAAAATCAATATTACTACTTACTTGGACTTTAAAAAAAAAAACAAAACCAAACACATTTCTTTATTCTTCGGTCTTCTTCAGTTTTTTATTTCCCATTGCAGAGCAATTCCACTATACTGTGTATGGTCATGAAAAAGCATCAATCCATTGCAGTTAGGGAGCCTCAGCTTGCCTGGTCAAGGTGAAAAGTTCTACAGGTTACAAGCTGGGTCACATCTGAAGTCAGGGCTGACAGTATTTGCGTGCAGTTTGCACTATGACTGTAGTTATGCTTTTTACTTTTATATTCGGAACTAGATCTAAATATATTTCAGGAGTAATTGTCACTACTTCCTTTAGAAATTCATTCTGCAGCACCTGTCTTTTCTGCACACCTTTTGGAAAATCTCTGCATTTCAGATCTGAGGCATTGACAAGTGTGGTGTATAAAAATAAGTTATGTCAGACCATCAAATCACTGTGAAAAATATTTGTAAAGTATGTACAGTGTCTTTTAGATATGTCGTATAAGCTAGAATTCTTTAGCAAATTCTATTCTTGCAAAAGCTTTTGGTCATCGTTTTGAGAGGTAAAGAGTAACCTTGATTTTGGGATTCAATTAGCATTGATACCATTTGTGTGGTATTCACTCTGTGCTGATATTACTGCAGTGTTAATGCTCAGTTGTGAAATAGAAATGTCAGGACAAGCAGCATCAGCAGTGTTCTGCATTGCACATCCTACACGTTATACACTCATTGCATGGCATACTTTGTATTTTATAGAATGTAACATAACAGGTTAAATATGTAGAAAAATAGTTAGGAATGAAAAATACAAAGATATGTGGACACTGCCATGTCTCATAGCAATCTTGAGATGTTATGGATACATTACCACCTACTCTTTGGATTGCTCAGAAGCACATCATGCATGCTTGGCATCCATCCTTGCTTCAGTGTGAGGCATGGTCACCAATATTTCTTTAGTTTTTAAAACTTTATTACATTAGAGCCCAGAGATTAATAAGAGAGGAATTTTTCAGCCAAATAATCTATGAGAATTAATACTGGGGTTTTTTCTGAATATGGTGGGCTCCACTGCTAGGACTGACTTTTCATCTCTTCTTCATTTGATTTTAACCTTTCCCACTTTACTAAAATTCTGCAGTTCCTCTTCACAATATTCTATAGTGTTTTAAAGAGACTGTGTGTAGTTGGTTGTGCAGTCCACAGGTGCAACACGCAAATGTTAAAAGCTGTTTTGAACAACCAACCTGGAGAGTCTGACCAATTTTTCACAGCCACAAATAGTCCCCTTATTCTCTTTGCCACTTTGCTCTGCACCTTCAGCCAGATTTACAGAAAGAACTGAATATTGCCAATTTTTTTTTCTTGTTATTTATAGAATCATAGAATGGCTTGAGTTGGAAGGGACCTTAAAAAACATCTACTTCCACACCCCTGCCATGGGCAGGGACACCTCCCACTAGGTCAGGCTACTCAAGGCCCCATCCAGCCTGGCGTTCAACACCTCCAGGGATGGGGCTTCCACAACTTCTCTGGGAAACCTCTTCCAGTGCCTCACCACCTTCACAGGAAAAAAATGTCTTCCAATATCTCACCTAAATCTCCCCTCTTTCAGCTTAAAACCATAACTCCTCATCCCATCACTTCACTTCCCAGTAAAGAGCGCCTCATCACCTTTCTTGTAGCCCCTTTAAGTACTGAAAGGCTGCTCTAAGGTCTGCCTGGAGCCTTCTCTTCTCTGTGCTGAACAAGTCCAAATCTCTCAGCCTGTTCTTGTATGGGATGTGTTCTAATCCTCTGATCGTCTTCATGACACTCATCTGGACTCTTTCCAATTGATCTATATCTTTCCTGTGTTGAGAACTCCATAACTGAACACAGTACTCCATGTGAAGTCTCACAAGAGCAGAGTATAGAGGCAGAATCACTTCTCTTGACCTGCTGGATACACTGATTCTAATGCAACCCTGTTGGCAACTTATTTCTTTCATTGGGATAAATTAATAATGTTGAGAAACTTTTGAAAACAAGCCAGCATTATCAGCCTGAACTTCACAGCCTGAGTCCATCAAGTCATAGTTTAGTCTCTTCCCAAAGCCTTTGAGAGCAAATTGAACTTTGCATGCCATATCTCTCTTAGAAGAACTGATAACAATTTTCCAGTTGGCTGTCCCTGTGATCCTGACTCCTTCATCTATTGGAAAAACCACAAAATTCATGAAACCATGACTGTAAAGTCTCATACTTCCCATACTTGTTTCAATCTTTCTTCCAGGAGAGTGCTCCAGTTCTGAAATTGGTGATTTATCAGGCAATTCATTCAGGCTAATCTTAGTTTCTTCTGAGGGTAACAGTAGAGGATGATTAATCTTTGATGCCTTAGAGCTGTATCTTTGGACTTTTCCCTTTGATTTCCGTGTTGCCAAAGTAAAATCTAAAAGCTAGCTCCTATCTAAGATGGTTACAAACATCCCTAGTAACAGGGCCAGACATATGCCAATTTATGATATAGGTATAAGTAAATGAACTGGGTTATTGTCAGAAGATGGATGTTCTCCTGAGTTCATGATGCACAGTTTTAGGAGTGGGAATTTTCATTAAGAGTTATGAACCACATACTGGTGGTCCATCATTTACTGAAAGCAGAGCAAAGGGAAGAAGCAGTTCAGCGCAGTGCAGTTTTAACCACAGCTTTATGAATGCTGAGAATTGCTGCTTGTCTTGTTTCAAAGTTCTCTGTTTTGCAAGCTGGATAAAAATATTTGGCATTCCTAAAATGTGAAGACTGACTCCCTTGAAATTTGTACTTCTGTGGAATTGGACCAGTCTCCCTTGGTTGCAAATGCTTTTTGTATAGTTCCTTAACACCATTTTAGTATGTCCTATAAAGCTTCTCTGACGAGTTGGATTTCAATTGTACAAGCATTCTGCACTAAGTAGCAAGATTAAAACCTTACACTATCAACAAAGTATGCTTAGTGCTAAAATAATTTTGGATGTCATTAAATAATACTAGTGCTCTATCAGGGTTTGGAGCACTCTCATATTCATGAACTGAAGCAGTGTATATAAAACTTCTTACAGATATGAGGATAATCTAATTACTGACAATATTTCCATTTTAGTAATATGCAGAGGAGGCAAGGTGGTGTCAATTTAAAGGCTAGGAGATTAATTTTAGTACTCTGTAAGTCTGAATATTATTTTAAAACATCAACCGCAATCTACTGGGAAGAGATGTGGCAGGTTAGAGTTTCTAGTGTGAGCAAGCATGGACGGAAAGTCTCAGCAAAGCAGACAAACCAAGATCTTCCCACAGTGAAACCAAAGGGATAATTGTAAAATTGAGTCTGGTTGCTTGTCCTAGCAAAGGAATCCATCTGCCAACAGAAGCAAAGTCCGTACATGCTGCATTTCAGTTCTTTTATTAGGAATCAGTTGGCAGTCGTAGTGGTCTGGAAGTTACAGTAAGTACCTCTGGTTGAAAATTATTTCAGTTATGATTGCTTCCCCAAACCAACCTAATTTATTACTAACCAAAGACTTGCCTACTTGAAAACAAACAGTAAAGTTTGGCTCTGTCATTTATGTCTTTGACTGCGAGCAGTTGAAGTGCATAATATATATACTAACTGGGCCTGTGTTGTGGCATTAAGCAAGAGTTATTCAAGGCCGCAGCACCAGTATAATACAGCAGAATTCAGTATTAATCCCTCTATGGGAACATAAGTCTATGTAATAAATAGATGTGCCATATGTGTAGACCATGGGAAAATTTGTGTGCAGTGAACTACATATGGTCTTAAAAGCTTTAACATTTGTACCGCTCTTCCTATAACAGAGTGTCTATCTTGATAGCTGTAACCCTTTTCTGAAAAAAAAGTGTAGTCTAAAGTTTATTCTTCTTGTTTTAAAATCAGTGTTTTGTGAGTTACTGTTTACACAGGCCTCCATACGGCAGGGGGTCTTTCTCCATATGTTGCTGGGAAATGGAAAACCAGATGTTATCTGTAAATCTTGCAGGATAGAGAGATCAGTGAATGCCTTTCCTGAATCTCCTCCTGATAATCCACTTCTTTTTCCTAGCAAATGCAAACAGTGCCAATAGCCTGGGCCTACTTTAGAAGAAACAAATCATTTATTAAATGGCCTTGTTCTGTTCAGCTTCTAGTGATACTTCCTAATTTTCTTTCTGCCTCCTTTGAGTGGACTTTGGTGATATGATGCTTGCAAAATGTAATTAAGGGCAGTTTGCCTTTTTTTAACCCTTCCTTTGTCCCAAACCACTGGAGGCCTCAAACAAGAAGAAAAAACTTTACAAAACTCATGCAGGCATGTTGTTGACAGATAGCAGAAGGATAAACTAACCTTCTAAGGTTACTTCAGATCACCTGTTAATGTCATTCCTGGACTGTGTTGTGACTTCACATCTTGCTTTCATGGTATGACCTGCTCTAACGCTGATTGTTATAATAAGGTCCTTTTAATTTGTCCTAATAAATTTTACTTGTTTGTCACCATATTAGAACCATAAGGTACGCTCTGTAAGAAAAGCAATATACAATATACTATACATCTTTTATTTCAATGCCTCTAGTTTTAGGCTAGCATTCATATAAATGTTTATAATCAAAATACAGATTTTATTATTCTTCAAAGGACCGAGCAAAGAAGTTTTGCCTTGTCTAAATACTAACAGTTGTCTAAATACTAGTAATAACATTTCTATTAGACAAATACTCTTTTCTCATGCTTCTAGATAACTCGTGGTGGGCTCCATCATGCTCCGATTCCTCATTAATGCCTTTGAAATGGAAAAATAATGAGCTATTTTAGTGCATGACCTTTGTGCAGTACCTGATTCATAAAGATAAATAGATTCAAAATTTTATTTGAGTTAATAGTGATCAGCAGAAGAACAGAACCCCTTCAAAGTTCAGCTGTGTATGTTCTGAATATCTTGCATTGCCTACCCAGTTTCTCAGTTTCTTGAGTCATTATAACAGACATATTTGATGAAACCTTTTCCGGGGACGTTGGCATCAGCCTTCATCAAAGATGTTCTAATTTCTGCTTCCTGTTTTATCTGGAAGTTTACTGTAAGGGAGAAATTATCTATATTTTTAAAAAAAATAAATCTAATGGGTTTCCTTCAAGTTAATTCTCACTTTATTTGGCCCACTCCCTTGGTAGGTAGCTCAGACTGGTTAATTGTCACATTAGGAACACAATATCCAGAAAATATGTTTCTCCAGAAAAACTCCACTGAAGAACATTTTGTTCCTAATTGTGACAAGGACTGATCTGTTACTTATTTCAGAGCTAAGTCACTGAAGATATCATCAAAGAAGACAAAATAGTAAGACAAATCCAGAAATCTTACAGACAGGAAATGTATGTACTTAGTTAAAAAAAAACAAAAATAACAAAAAACAAACAAAACAAAGTATAACAAGGAAGTTAATAAGTTTTTATTTCCTCATTAATTTTGCTGATACACATAAGAGTTGTTCATAAAATATTTGTTTCTACCCCACAAATGCATTTTCATTCAACTTCAAATTTTTAAAAAGTTACAAATGTGGATAAATGACTGGTAGTCATGGACAGATCTTGATTCTCTAAGCACTATGCAATAGCATAGTAGGAAAAGTACCAGTTCAGTTACACAGCCAGGTGCTCGAGACACCATCCAGACTATATTGATTATTATTCTCTCTTCCTTTGAATGACAAAAAAAAAATAGGTTTAAGGCTGTGTCTTTGGATTATTTGCATGCTCATTTGTCAACACTGCATCTGACAGATGTTGCAAACCTGCCTTCCCATTCTACCACATGAAAGAGTAGCTGCTTCATCCCTTTTGTGATATTGTTTTCTGTCTGTCTGGAATTTTTTGGCATCTCTGCAGCCATCTTAGTAGCTTCAATTGAGCTGCCTGATGTCTGGAAATCCTGGATAAAAGGCCACACTAAACATATGCAGAACAATTCTATATCTTGGGTGAGAAGAGTTTTATATGAGTATGTTGGGTTTACTGTTAGGGGCAGACCAGCTTTGCAAGCGCGCTGGACTCATCTCTTGCTGTAGAGTTGATGTGTACCAGCACAGCACATGTTGACCCGCTGCTCTGCAAACACATGGTCATGCATTTCAGTATGGCAAATACTAAGGAAAAACATGGAAGTTGCTGCATTTGGAATTCCAGATGCTGGCAGGAGTACATGATTGGTACCACTGCCTCTGTGGTTCCATGAAAACTATCTGGAGCAATAAGAAAAGAAGGAAAAAAAGAAAAAGGAGGTGAGGGATGATGTGAGGAAGTGCTCATTTGTCAACTTCATGTTCTCTTAAACCTTCTTTGCCAATGCCACATGTAGCACTAACACCATTCAAATACAGAGGTCAACATTGATCATCCAGTAGGAGTCCTATCTGAGGTTTCATAGGTGAATTCTATACTGAGCAGATATAATACTGCCGCGGATCAGGAGGTCACCATCCTTTTTTATAACCATTGTTTAAAGATTTGTTGCTGAAATGATCAATACCCAAATACCCCAGCAAGCAGGGTTCACTTTCCCTACTTCTTTTGTGAGCTGATATTTGAATGTTATAATGAACCAGGACTGATGTGTAGCAGTCCTGAGCCTTCACAGATAAATCAGATTATTACAGCACAGTCAAAAACTTGGTCAGTACTGCCATGCCAGAAACATAGTGTTCTAAACACTTGCAGACTTCCTACCTCCAGATAATCCTTGCAAAGCAAAACCATACCAATTCTGCTATGGTTAACAGGAGTCCTTCTTTAGGCTAAAAATCTGTAAAGTGCACTGAAAACATATTCCACACTGCCTGCTGTATAAAACCATTGATGGTCTGATTCTGCAAGTGTTATATTTGCTGGGCAACACTCAGTCTGTGAACAGAATCATAGTCAAGCGCGTCGATGTGTAACGCATTCTGTGTACGAACAAGACAGCACTTTCCCCTGACCTGCATTTGGATTTAAAACTTAGTCACACACACCATTTAGGCTGCAGTCCTGCATGTGCTTAGGTGAGCAGGTGACTTAAAAGAGGGTGGGGGCATCCTGCAAAGAGTCCTTTGACCAGGACTTGTGTAACGTTGTGAGCAAGGGTGGCAGGACTGTTGCCGTACCTCATCTGGTGGTTGTGGAAGGGAGCCACACGCCCAGTATCTAACGCAGCATTTCCGATATCTAAGGACTTATTTTTCCACACATTCTACACCCATTCCTATGTGTTTTATGAATCAGGTCTGTGATCAACGTTTTGAACAATTTATTTGCTTCAGTATCATGGGGTTACTATCTCTTTGGTTTGCAATGTAAATAATATTGTACATCTGCTATTTTATGATACAAATGCCATGTGAATCGCTTATTTTTAAAATGTTATAGCTCTGTTATGGTTTATTTACAATGCCATCTCACAGTATAGGGATGATATACGATGTATCTGTGTGGCATGAATTAAATTGCTTATATTTTGCAATGTCAAATATTTTATTTTTGTTTTCTAAAATGCCTATGTTTCATCCTATGCAGTTTCATAAATGTTTTTAAGTGGCTCATTATGTCTGGAAATATTGCTTCCTCTCCAGTGCAGGCATAAGAACCAGTATACCTGATCAAAATCATCAGATATATCATCTAGCAATTTCAGATTAGAAATATGTGTACAAATATGTAAGCATTTATAGTTAATCAGATCATCTACTATATCTTTCTTGCTTTTCATATAATGATACATTTTAATCATTTTGTATACTTTTTATTTGTAATTATTTGTGAGCCATACACAATGTAAATACCATGTTTCATTATGCAAGATTTCTAGGTATTCAAGGTTACAAAAAAAATAAATTTGTATATGAAAAGAAATCGATTGGTAGATGAGAATGACAAAATAAAGTGGTGATGATTATGTTCTATTTATACTGTTCATTTCCAAATTGTCTGTTAAAGAAAAAAAAATTTCTTTTTCCCTCTAATGTCCAACCAGTTATTCACAGTATATTTACATCAATAAATCATGCAAATCTCTATTAAAATTCATGATGAATCATTGAAATTTTCTCTTTTCCTTTTGACAGCTTACCGATGTAGAGCAGAATTAAAATAAAGTAAAACTCAATTCAGTAGAAATAGTCCAAAAAGTCAAAAAGGTATTTGTTGAAAAGAACCCCTTTTCACTCCTAGCTCTCAAACCTTACCTTATATTACAAATCTGAATTAAACAATAAACTAGTGAAATGTGCTATAACAAAATGCTTGATGCTTAAATACACATTGTGTATATCCCTTGATGTGTAAGCTTTGGTTTTCCTGGGCACTGCCACGTTAAAACCTTCCTAAAGCCTTTGTTCTTGATTGAACTTTTGGAGTTTTGAAGTGTAGCTGCTTAAGAAATTGAACAGATTAATCACAGAATCACAGAATCACAGAATAACCAGGTTGGAAGAGACCCACTGGATCGTCGAGTCCAACCATTCCCACCAACCCCTAAATCATGCCCCCAAGTACCTCATCCACCCTCACCTTAAGCACCTCCAGGGACGGTGACTCAACCACCTCCCTGGGCAGACTGTTCCAATGCCTAACGACTCTTTCCGTGAAAAATTTTTTCCTTATCTCAAGCCTAAATCTCCCCTGGTGGATCTTCAGGCCATAATGGAAAGAAAATGTCTGTTTCAGGTGATTCTGTAGCAGCTCATTTCTTCCAGTGTCTGTTCAGTTCTGAGTTCTGTAGAACAACAGATCAGAACCAGATTTCAGTCCTGAAGAAAAGAATTAGAAAACATATGACACTACAATGAAATAATGGCACTAGCGCTTTGCTGCCAACACAAGGAAAAAAGGAAGTTGGCACTTTGTAACATCATCAGCCTTATAAATATTGCTTGTGTTGCCCATTCTTTCATTCCTTCTTCAACTCCTCTCTATCTGCACCTGAGAACATGACTGATTTTCCTCTGCTATTTTTTGCAGAAGACCTTTAACCAGAAATGGTTGCAATATTTTTTTCCGTGAATGTGTTACTGGGAGAAAACGGAAGTTCAGTCCATTCAGAATATTGGAGGAGGAGTTTGGTTCTGACATTTCAGTACTGAATGTGCTTGGTTTTTATGTGGCTAAAGCTAAAGCTAAGGAAGGTCAAACTCATCTTAAAATTTCAGGGATTTTTGCCCTTGCCATAGCTGGCTTTAAGCCTTGTGAACATTTTCCAAGAAAGAATCTGATAATTTGCTTCTTCCTGTCTTTAAAATTATTCCAGTAAGTTTAGATGGGAATTTGAATAACGCTGGTACATGGCAGTCAGTTCTGATCTACAGTAGATCTTGGATATTTGTGTTGACCAGGAAATGACAATAAAGACAATTCTTAGAATCTTTTCAGCTGGGATAGCTACTCTTCTATTAAAATAACACTACATTGAGATCTCTCTTTTGACTACATGAAGGTAAGTAATGTCTTCAGCTTAACATCCATATGCAATCCAGATCATTCCAGCACAGGATACAATAGGAATTTAAAAAGTACAGACAAGGACAACAACAATGAGATTATGAAAACCGTTGCATATATTCCAGAAATTAAATAGGCAAGAATAGCCCAAATTTGAAAAGACATGATTATGATAAAGATCTCTGAATACTATCATAAAAGGGGATAAAGAATTATTATTCTGTATTTCTTACAATGCCAGAATTAGAGGCATTTAATGAGGTTACAGCAGCAAATTAAAAACAAATCATGCAAAAGTAAGTTAATTTTTTTTTCATCAAGTGTTTAATCAAATTGTGGCTCTCAGTGCAAACAGAAAATTTCAGAGACTAAAACAGAAGCAATTGGAAAAGCCAGTAGAGGCTAGATCCATCAGCTGATTTTAAGCAAGTTGAATTACATGCTCTTGTCAGCTTAGGACGCCAGTAATCCTTCATGCAAGAGTCTATGAGAGTGCAAAAGCCAGAGGTCTTATAATATTTTTTTCATGCTCTCCCTTGTGTAGCATTCTTGTGGGTATTGTTGTGGGCAAGTTGTTAAGTAGATGGACCTTTAAAAAAAAATCTGGGGTTATACTTTTATGTGGGAGACACTGGAAAAAGAGAGTTCAAGATGATCTGTAGGGTGAGGGAAGAACAGAATGAAGAGAATCGGGAAGTCATGCCAGCACCAGGAGGAGATAGTGTAATGCACTGGAAATTGTCCACGTATTGTTAATACATGGACTGGACATTAGAGTTGTTCTGGACAAAGAGACGGGTTGTATTTCAGGAGCAAGTATACAAAGTAAGGATTTTAGACTGAAAGAAGATATTGTCTGGAGCAGGCAAAGTCATCTAGTGGTTCTTCATTGGGGAACAAATCAGAAAGAGTAGATTTCTGCTGGTATGACTTGGTGAAAATGAGTTAAATATGATCTTTCACATAATTTTCCTTATTCCTAAGAAAAAAAAGTAACATCTGAGTGAAGGAAATAAATGAAGACCAATGATAAGCCAAGATTAGTGTTGCAGGAAACATTTGAGGGTCTTTCATCATCTTGATGGGGAAAACACTCCATCATCTGTTGACACTGGAGGACAGGCATTGCAGGATGAGATCTGAGAAACTGTTAATAACAGTTTTAAGGAAAAAGGATGCTTTATGTTTTCTTACATAAAATATCCCTCCTTGATTTCAGTACAGAGGGAGAGGAAATTAGATAGCAGTACTGAATAAAGGGACCATTCCTGTAGGAATACACAGACAAATTACTTTCTCCACTCTATATATATGAACATATCACAGACTTTAATTCTGTTACACCAGCCTCCTAAAATGTAGGCATGTGTGAGAAGCACAGGATAAGTGGAATGGAAAGTGAAGGTGAGGACCACTTTTGTTCAACATTTTCATTAAAGACCTTAGTAGAAAGAAGACAAAAAAGTATCTGTTGATGGCACAAAACTGGGAATTGTTATCAAGCTGCAAGAGCCAAATGAAATAAGGAAAGAATGGAGTGGACTTCAGACAACTTAAAACAGAAGTAAGATTAAAGTATAAGTAATGTCTGCTGGCATTAATTGCAAGTATTCCTGTTATAACTCGTAGTTTTGAAATTACAGAAAGAGAAAAAAATTCTAGAAGGGTACTGACTGAGGAGTGTCTGATTATAGTCACTGATATGATATGAAAAATCAAATGTAACAACAAGAGAGATGTTTCTGATAGATACAGGGAAGTAATGTGTCTAACTGGATACAGGATAGCTTGGAATACCGTGTGTAATTCTGATTATTTTCATTTAGGAAATAAATGTATTCCTGGGACTGACTGCAAGGTAAAGCCTAAAGGAAATATAATTATGTGATTAATCTCTTTCTTTTCCAGCAGACCATACATCTTTTAAAGAGCATATATAAAACATTTCAAGTGTGTCTGATGCAACAGCCTTTGAGTAGAGAATATAGTACCATCAAAAATGTTCAAAGTGCTTCCATTGCTTGCTGCTCTGTTAGGCTAAGGAGTCAGAAAGTGATGCAGCTTAAGAATACAGCCAAGAGATAGAAAAGGCTAAATTGCCATCTTGTGTATCTCTTGACAGGTCCAGATTGTGTATTTCTGTACCTTTCTTGTTTTATATCATGATAGAATCAAGAGATGAAGGACCTTCAGTCATTGCCTGTACTCCTGACTTTTCTTAAAAATGTGAGAAATTAAATACCAATATTCGTACAAAGGATCTCAGTTCAGCTTCCCAAATACAGAACTTTTCTGCATTTGAGATGCCCTAGTTCACATCATTTGGCCTCTAGCTCTTAAGTTACCAAAGTAATTCTGTATATCCTGGGCCATAGATACCCATATAGCATCAATATCTTATATGCCATAAAATGACACTGTATTTAGGCAACTGGATTAATTATATGATGCTGAGGTTATCACTGATTTCCCAGACAAAAACATCATACTGTTTGAAGGGAAAACTAACCAGACTAAGTTCAGAGGTGTTCTTTTAATCAGAGTACATGTCTTTTTAGAGGGTACATAAAATAAAGTTTTGCATATTGTCCAGAGAAATATTAGAAGAAGTTTGAATGATATACCTAACATGGTAATATAATTATTTGAGTACTTGTATGAACAAGGAAAACAAAACTGTGACTTGATTTATTTCACTTGACTCTGCAAAAGTCTCTATTTAATCCCATGGAAATAGACAAAATATTATCTAATATGCTTTTTTTCTTCCCATCTCAGTTATTTCTGCTAATAGCGATCCTTTGCTCTGACTGTTATTTCCTGTACAACATACTTTCTTGCAATACTTTCAGAAACTCAGTATACTCCTACAGGGCACAAATTCAGTCAGACTGCTTGTCCCATGGTGGAAGTGGAAGAACAATACTGCTTTGACTTCAGTTATCTGTCTGGAGCTGTCAGGATTTGTTACACTTCACATGACAACAGTGATATTCAGAAACACTTGCAGCAGTACAGAATTCTGCTCTTCAGCCAAAAAGACTCTCCATTATGTTATTGTCAACCTTCAATTCCTTGTCACAGTGTCCTCTTATTGGCAGCTTGTGGCTGGTCATCTCTGAGTTTCATAAACCCTAGATGGGTCTTTGGCAGTGACAGCAGCTTGGAAATGTGTGGGGTAAGAAGTAGACCTGATGTCACACACTGGAGTCATTACAGGGCAGGTCATACAGGTTGTCACAGATATTATTTACCTGTTCCAATACACCTATAAACACTTCTTCCTAGTTTAAGGACTGAATATTCTCTCCTCCCTCTCCTCAGAATCATAGAAAAACCAGGTTGGAAGAGACCCACCAGATCATCGAGTCCAACCATTCCTATCAAACACTAAACCATGCCCCTTAACACCTCGTCCACCCATGCCTTAAACACCTCCAGGGAAGGTGAATCAACCACCTCCCTGGGCAGCCTGTTCCAGTGCCCAATGACCCTCTCCATGAAAAATTTTTTCCTAATGTCCAGCCTAAATCTCCCCTGGTGGAGCTTGAGGCCATTCCCTCTCGTCCTGTCTCCTGTCACTTGGGAGAAGAGGCTAGCACCCTCCTCTCTACAACCTCCTTTCAGGTAGTTATCCCTCTCTCCCTCCCTCCCTCCCTCTTTCCTTCCTTCCTTCCTTCCTTCCTTCCTTCCTTCCTTCCTTCCTTCCTTCCTTCCTTCCTTCCTTCCTTCCTTCCATTACTTTTCTTTCATTTCCTTTCAGGCATTTCCCTTTGGAAATGCTAAGCTGGATGATGAGTTATGATAAAGTGCTTAGCTTCATTTCTCACCTCTCTTTCTTCAGCACTGGATGCATTTATGATTTCTGACTCATAGTCCATTTCTTTCAGGTTTGAAAACAGTAGAGTGTAAGACCAATTTATTTGACTTTTTTTTTCCATAAACATTACTGAGCACTCTGTTATCACAATATCAACAAGATATCTTGTGCTAGATATCCCAGACTTCAATAGATTCCTCACTCAAATTGACCCAGAGCTTCTCCAACTCTCTCACTAACACAAAGAAACATACAGAAATGCTCAATGCATTGGGGAAATTCTCTGAAATTTCACCCTGATCTTTCTTCTCCATTGATAAAAACATCACCATTTGAGGTGTGAGAGCCCAGTTTGGAGTAATAGACACATCTTGCTCCGATCAGTTCTTCCATACTCCAGGTTGCCTCCTTCATTATAAACTTGTGGTCAGCTGGCAGCATTTGTAAAAGGATGTTTCATAGGAACTTCATACATTACACCTGCTATTATGATGAACATGATATTTCCCAATAAGGTCTTTGAATGTGTGTTCAAAACTGAGACTGTCATGTTTTGCATGACATGGACACTTGTATTTTTACTGGTTAGATTGAGCTTTTGTTTTCATAAATATATTGTCAAACTGAGCTATATTTTACTCTTAACAGAATTATTTCCAGATGAGGTATTGTTACAAGTGGTACATAGGTGGTTATGTTCTCCATAGAAGAGTTTTAGGTCTTCATTTATAAAACCTTTCATATACTGAAGCCATAGGCAACATGAATACAAAATATCTCCATTTCAAAGGACTTAGAAAACACTGGGATGACTGAATTCTTTGAGAAGCCTACACAGTAAATCCTGGGTAAGGAATGCAAACATGCAAATGTGTGAAATTTGAAGTTGTGTGTATATGTGTGCATGCGTTATATTAGATAAAAGGCTTGCTTAGTTAGTGATCATATCTATGTGCAAGGCAGTACATAGCTGAGTCATGATGTCTTCCAAGAACTATGCATGAAATCAGGCTTACACTAGAATCTAGAATTGAACTCAAACTAAAATGAGCACAAATCCACCTGAAATAGCAGTCTAAAAAAAAAAGATGGAAGAAGGGAATGCGGTATAAGCTAAGCAAGGTAGGACTTTCTAAGGGCAAAACAAGAAGAGAGATGCTGCTGTTACTTGTAGAAAACTGTTCAGAATTCTATTATCGAGAGGTGCTGAGTTTCTGTTTAAATCATAAAATAATAATATTGCAGTCCATTATACAAATCTGCTGAAAACGCATAAAAAGCAGTAATAATAATAATAATAATAATAATCTTGAATTCCAGGATAAGTGGGGGTTTAAAATGAGTTGAGCATTTGAGATTGTAGTTTATAAGAAGAAGAACATTATCTCTTGATGTCTCTGCTAGCATTCAAGGGAGGAAGATAATTTTTTTCTGCCAGTAAAGAGAAGATTATTGGTAGAATGAGGAAGGATTATTCTTTGCTTTAGGCTCAGATTTATTTTATATTGGAATCAAGCAAAATTCTTCTGTACCTCTGAAAAAGCTATGAATTTCTCAGATACTCCAGAAAATCACAACCTATTCAATTTTAGTTATATGTAGTAGATCAATACCTCCAGGAAGTGTAATAGAGATTAACTCTGAAACTTGGCTGAGTATTTGCTGCAGGTTCCAGGTGCAAAGGAGATTGTGTAAACGTCAGTGGCATAATTGGTGTGTGACACTGGAAGTGTGTGGTAAATCAATATTGTCTTAATTATTTCTTGAGGCAAATATGTAGTAGTCAGAGAGGGATGACATATTTAGCTTTAGCATAATTTATAAAAGCTTATCTAGTTCATTAATAAATGCCTTGTCTGCCAATAGTTAAAATAATATAAATTCTTGAGGTTTTCCCATACTATTAATATGAGCTAGGATATTCCTGATGGAGGCTGCACGATGGGCTTTGGTCAGATCCACAAGTTACCATGCTTAAGTGTTAATATAGCAGAGACCCAGAGAAGTCTTGGCATTAAAGTTCACCATCCCCATACAGTGTCTTAACAGCTACAACCAGGCAGAGGGCACAGGGGTAAGTGCCACTGGTTGCAAAACTCTGTCTCCCCTTCTGTTGGCCACTGGAGTATGTGTTTGTGGCAACCACTGTTCATCATCCCACATAGCATTGTATTAGTGAATGAATTGCAATGGTTTCACAACGTTAGTTTGGAGGAAAAGCCCTCTTTTTGCATCACTTGAAACATTTTCCTCACCACGAATAATATGTCAATATGGGGTGGATGATGCTGCTCCAGCAACTTTGTTAAAGGTTTTTCACCAGACAGTGGGTAACACTAGGTGTGCTTTATTCACAACTCAGAGTTGGGCCATCATCTCAGTGAGTGGCAAAAGCCCACGCAAAATCATGAGATATTCATATATTTTAACTTAGTGTTATATAATAGGTATTTACTTTGAAAAGTTCTTGTTGTTTTTCCATGTGCTCCTAGTTCTTTATTCTTCATTAACTCGGAATTCCACAGAAGTCCACCTGATAATTCATCTCCACTGTCTTGTTTCAGTTCTCCATCAGAAGTGACGCTTCAACAGGTCATGTTCCTCCTCCTGTCATAAAAGTCAATTATCTTCTTTTTTGAGACACATCCATTCTCCTTTAAAATTCAAAAAAACCCCTCAAGCTGTTCCATTAACTTATACCTATACCTAGTCTATGCTTATACTCAAAAATAGGTTGACCTTTTAATCATCAGTTATCATAAAATCTATACCCTATATTCTAAGTCTGACATTTCTTACAGTCTGTTGATTCAGCTCGTCTGGGGCCGTACATGGGACAATTGAACAGTATTCTTGTAGTTGTCATAAAGATTAATTTCCAACATATGTTGTTATCATATTCTCAATACAATACCCTGTTCATCACAATCAGTTATCAATAATATCAAAGTCCTAAGTGGATATATTTATCATATTTTCTCATTTCCCTTAACAAACTTCCACCAAAGACATACATTGTTTTTATTATTATTTAAAAGTTGACTTATTGATTATTTACTGAACAATCAGACCAAGAGAGTTCTTAATTTTTTTTCAATGCAGACTTTTCAGTTTGACACAACTGGCGACCATTTATTCCACAAAGAATGTCTGCCATAGTTAATTCATTTTTACAGTGATGAAAACACAAATATTCTTTCCTTGGCATATTTGGAGAGAAACAAAAAGGTGCAAGCGAAGTACTTGGATGAAATGAGAAAAGAACTAGAGAATGAGGTCCAAAGAGATGTGTCTTCTGGCAGTGAAAAATGTAAGAGTAATGTACCACAAGCCCCGGGGGATAATAGATCAATAAGGTGCAAACCACATCAGTACATGAAAACAAACAAGGGCAATAGAATTTCCGACTCAGTTGCTTTCATAATGGTATTGCAAGTTAGGAGGTGCTGAAGAAGCAATTGATTTAAAGGCTTTGTGTGTGATCTGGAGAGTTTGATGCAGCACTTCATGAAATCCTGTCCCAAGAGCTGCCTTGCATAATGGGAAAATACTCTAACAAAGTAAGGGCCAGAACACAGATTCACTTAGCAGAGGTGCCAGAAGTTTTGGTGCCTTGGGAACAGATCCATTCTTTCCTCTAGGTTTTCCTATAGACCAGCAGAGAAGTTACCTGCTATTGGAACTGTATCTGGGCTCTCTGTAATTCCTTGCCCTGCCTGTTTACCACCTGCTCGTTATCAGGAGGCAGAGAATCACTCCTGCCTGTCTGGGTGGCTGCAGCATCAAGTGGGTGTGTATACAGCCAGGGAAATCACATGCTTTGACATCTTCATTGCACTAGGAGAATCCATATCACTCAGTCTGACCTTCACAAATCCATACAAAAATCCTTATCTAATAATTTTTCATCAAGACCATATTTCTTTTCTCAGCAGAAAATGGCCTGTAGGAATGGTTTAAAGTTACTGGCATGGAGCTCTGCAGGTTCAATTTCATTTTCCAAGAAAGGACTCCCATAAACACGATAATCCAAAACCTGTAGTCCACCAGGAAGATTTCTGCATTATCTTCACTGCAAGATGACACTGGATCTTTGAGAAAAACAAAAAAAAAAATGCAGCCAGTCAGTGGTCAAAGCACAGGGAGTCATGCTCTGATGTGTCAGGTGTTAAAGTGGAACATTAAACTCCACGGAACCAGGGTAAACCCAGGCACAGCCAGAAGCCCTGGTAGGAAAATTATGTTTCAGGCTTTTCTATTGCAAAAACCTAAATTATAAATAATGCAACATTAATACTGTGTACCAGGCACTTTTACATTTATCGTTTAAATAACTTTCCTCAGATATTATTCTGTGGCAATTCATAAAATGACTATGACTCCACCAGCAGCGTGGATGACAACTGTGTCAGTGAGATATAGCTATTGCAGTGCACATTTGCTGTCACCATGGTCTCACAGATAATAAACGTAATTACCTCTATGGTACCAGGCAGTGCTTGTCCTTGCATAAATTATTTTGAATAGTGTGACCTATCCTCATGTGGTATGCTGTGCCACTTTTGTGTGCAGCGACACTATTTCAGCACAGTGTTAACTGTACTGTATCAAAGCCATGGAATTGTTGAATGCACCGCCTAGAAGATTTCAACTGTTTATTGAATTCGGAAGAAGGAAACATTAATTTCTCAGAGCTTCATTTTTTTTCATTAATTTTCCCTGAGTTTCAAGAGGGTCCTTGGGGTTTTGTCTTAGTAATGTCATTTAATATTTTTCATATTCGATGTTGCATAGGCATGCTTATAAAATCTGATTTACACTTCTAGATTTACACATATATCTGATTTACACTTCCACCCCCTCTCCTGGGACAGTCTAGACAGCTTTACAATATTGGTAGACAGGAAAGTATCTCAAAGGCTGCACTTTTCTGTCCAAAGATACTCACATGTTTAACACTCTTAGGCAATAGCCTTGAATCTGGGAGAGTAAGCTCAGTTCTTTGAGACAGCAAGAGTCCTTAGAGAAATAGGGCTGGAGAAACATACTCAGCTGGAACCTGAAGAGCATGGTCTTTCGTACAATGCATAATATCGGCAAGCTGTTACGCAAATGTCAGGTTAGATGATCTCTGGGAACACAGCTGCCTTTAAGAGCATCCTTTCTTCCCTTGTTTCCCTGCTTCCCTCCTCCTCTAGGACCACATGTAATATCTTCCAGAGCTGAGATGCACCCCTATATCCAGTCTTGGGCAAAGCCTGTTTATAGCAACATAATGCTTTGTTTCTGATAAAGGGAAGGTAACAGCATGTGTTTGACTCTTTGTATCTATGCAATATTAAATCTTTGGAAATTCTGCAGTGCTATCTTGCTCATTTTCAATGAGTGACTGATACATCTTTTGATCTCCAGTCTGACAATCATCTATTTCCTATCAGCACCACTGAGCGTGCCGCAAGACTGACTCACCGGTGGCACGAGGCATAGGAAGCTTGTCTTCTGCGTCTGGATGTTGACTGCCTTCCCGAAGATCTGTTACCAGGAGTGTTGGTAGAATTCGATCAGGAAAGTTTGCATGTAACCCATGCCATGCCTCACCGGACACAAGCTCTGTACAGTACACAAACTTAACTAGAGAAAACAGACATCATACTCACCATTGAAGAGCTTCTAAGAAGAGCCCTTTACCTCAAACTGCCTTGTATTCTTCACAGGACATGCTCATGGTTTGTGCTTCTCTAGCAAAATAATTCTTTGTATTCTTCCTCTTATCTCTCATGGGTTTTATACATTTGATTTTTGCTTTCTGAGTCTTTTAATATTATTATAAGAGAATAAGGCTACTCAATAGGCTGCGAAAAGGAAATCTCAGCTCATATAAACAGCCCAGGCTCCTTTGGTTCAGCCTGTGAAATGGCTGTCTGTGTGTTTCATTGAGTGGTCTGTCTTTATTGTTTAAACTGATAAGCAAAATCCTAGCCCTTCAGCAATTATGCAGGTGTGAAGTCATGCCTGAGACACAGAACAAAAGAAACAAGGCAAATAAAAGAGTGGGAACAAATAGTGGCCTATTCTGCAGGGAAATAAATGGCATTTTAAATTGCCGTGAAAACTGTGAGATATTTATTCAATCTTTCTTTGCATCAGCATAAGCAAATATATATTCTCTGACCAGCAGCAGTAGGCTCACAGCTCATAGTGGGGTCACATATTTTCTGAGTTTTATCATGACAGGAAAATTAAAAAATAAACCTGAAGAGAACCTGAGACATCAAAGAATCCTAAGGGGACTAAAACCCATTGTAGTACTGAAATGTGAAATTTGTGCTATAACTTCAGCAATTTCATAGCTTGTGTCTGACAAAAGACTTAGATATTGATCTTAGTCTTTTCTTTGAAGTTCTGGTTACCAAATATATCTACAATTGCAAGAGCTACAGGATTTAACTTGTAAGTCTGAAATAAAAATGAAATTGGCGTTTGCCCTGTAGTTATAACTCTGATAGCAGGGATTTGCCCGTGTGCACTCTCAGTGTACTTATTCACTCATTCCCTGCCAGGGTTTGGGAACCAGCCTGTCTCTGCATCCACGAGACATGGAACTGGTTTGGTTCAGTGGACTGATATGCAACAAAGCACTCGGCTGGTCTCTTACTGGCTTCACTATGAAATGTTTGACCAGTTTTGACAGTTGCTCTCCAGGGGAGGATTTTGACCAGCCCTGCAGATTCCCTCTGGATAGCTGCTGCTGTACATAGACCAACTGATAGACGTGGCTGCTTTGCCTCTGCCTGCTGAGTAACATTCTGGGTGGTGACTCTGGCCTTCCCAGAGATGGCCCAGGGCTGTTCCCACAGCAGAACTGACCAAACTCTACATAAATAAGAGGCCTGTATGGTTAGTAGAAAATGGTTCTGCAGGTGCAGGAATGGTCATACAATAAAAGACTTGTACATAAGATAGGAAAATGTTTTACATAGTTGTAGACAATCAGTAGTAAAAGATCTTGCATCTGTAGGAATGGTCATGTAAGAACATGACCCACCCCACGACTACAGTTTGGGGTGTCTCACCTGATGCAGCTGAAGATGCTGCTGCAATGACCCTTTCAGACTCCCATAACCAATCTTATCTGAGAGTATTATTCCCTTGGAGTTAAATCCAGTTGGAGGCCAGTCACAAGCAATTTTCCCCAGGGCTCAGTGTTGGGTCCAGTTTTCTTCAGTATCTTTATCCATGATCCGGATGAGGGGATCAAGTGCACCTTGAATACTGTGTTCAGCTTTGGGCTCCTCACTACAAGAAAAACATTGAGGCACTGCAATATGTCCAGAGAAGGGCAATGAAGGTCATGAAGGGGCTGGAGAACAAGCCTTATGAGATGCAGCTGGGAGAAATGGGGTTGTTGAGTATAACAAAAAAGAGGCTGAGCGGAGACGTTATCATTGTGTACAACTGCCTGAAAGGAAGTTGTAGCAAGGTGGGTGTTGGTGTCTTCTCCAAAGTGATGGACGATAGGGTGAAAGGAAATGGCCTCAAGTTGTGCCAGGAGAGGTTCCTATTTGACATTAGGAAGAATTTCTTCAGCAAGAGGGATATCAGGCAGTGGCACAAGGTGCCCAGGGTGGTGGTTGATTCACCATCCCTACAGGGAATTAAAAGAGGGGTAGATGAACTGCTCAGGGATATGGTTTAGTAGTGGACAGGTACAGTTGGACTTGATGATCACAAAGGTCTTTTCTAACCAAGTGATTCTGTGACTGTCCTACATAGAGATCTCAATAAATCAATATCTAACATTCTTTGCGACTGTCAATACCACTATGACCAGAACTTTATATCTGCATGTAGAAGACATAAAGTCTTCATGGTGGAGCCCTAAAAATAAATAATGCAACAATCATCTTAAAATACTTCATGACTTTTGCCTTAGTAAACAAGAATTTATACTTTCCTTCCTCACACATTGTTAAGCAATCCTGTTTTACAGCACAGATATAGTTCCCTAGTAAGTTTTACTATAATATATTCTCTGTAATTTCTTCTCACATTAAACTTCACATTATCTTCCCATACAGCTGGGATGAATACATATGCTACTATTCTTTCAGGTCTCAGGAAACTAACACTAGTTTAATGTTTATCACCTCTCTTGCTGAAGAAAGGCTGGAAGCCTTTCTACAGAATCATAGAATACTTTGGGTTGGAAGAGACCTCAAAGATCATCCAGTTCCAAGCCCCCTGCCATGGGCAGGGACACCTCCAACCAGATCAGGCTGCTCAAGGTCCCATCCAACCTGGCCTCGAACACCTCCAGGGATGGGGGCAACCTGTACCAGTGCCTCACTGCTCTCATGGTGGAGAAATTCTTCCTTATGTCTAGTTTAAATCTGCCCCTCTCCAAATTATACTCATTGCGTCTACTCCTATCACTACCAGCTTTTGTAAAAAGTCCCTCTCCAGCTCTCTTGTTGGCTTCTTTCAGGTACTGCAAACAGAAAATAATACAGTAGATATTAGCAGTCATGACACAGATATACACTTATTTTAGATGATTACAGTATTAACACCAATAAACATTGGCAAACTGCACTAACATCTTAGATTTTCACCAGTTAGAACAAAGCTAAAAGAAAAGGTAATTGAATTTAAAAAGACACAATCACATAGGCTTTAATTTAGAAGAAGGAAGAAATAAAAGAGAGAACTAACATGGAATTGACTGTGAAAATTTTCCTATATGATATGGTAGCACAATTTTAATGTACATCCAGTCTTAATAGATGTGAAGGGGTTTTACATGCTTTTCTGGTGAAAAGGGGCTCACAAAACTGATAATGCTGTGCTGCTGCTTCCTCTTCCAATGGGAGAACCAGAGGCACGTCTATGTGTTAGTCCAGGTTATCCAGAGCTGCTGTGGAGAGTCTGTGAGGAATTGCAATGAACTTTGCTGTCTTCAGGAAAGAAAACATTCAAAGCTTTTTTAAGTTTTTCTCTGAAGTGATGAATCTGCTCTCAGCTTTCTGCCCTTTCTCCCGCAGCTCCTTGTGGTTTGGTGAGAAATAGGTCAGTTATCAAATCAACCATGCTGAATCCTGGCAACAAACAGCCAGTAACAGCTTCATCTGTTAGAACAGGAGCTGAACAAGAGATTGAGGGGTGTGGTTATCCTCCTCTACTCATTACTTGTTAGATAACATCTGGATTACTAAAGCCACTGTTAGGTCTCCCTAAGACATAAGACAGACTGAAAAACTGGAGGGAGGTAGCAGAGATGTCGGGGCTGGAGCACTTGCTCTGTAAGGAAAGTCTGAGGTGCTGGATTTGTTCAGTCTGGAGTAAAGATGGCTTTGAGGGGAGCTAACAGCAGTCCCCCTCACTCTGGAGGAGGTCTTTGAGGTGTTGGAGCCAGGCTCTTCACGGTGGTTCAGGGTGGGAGGCTGACAGACAATGAGCATGAAGTGGAACAGGAGAAGGTGAAATTGGATCTGAGGAGACATTTCTTCCCTGTGAGGACAGTCAGGCAGTGGCATGGTCTGCCTAGTGAGGCTGTGCAGTCTCCTCCCTCAGAGGAGGATCCAGGAGGATGAAGCCCTGAGCACCCTGGTCTGACCTCAGAGATGATGCTGCTATGAGCAGGAGGTTGGACCAGAGACACCTGAGGCTTCTCCCAGCATGGATCATCTTGTGATACTGTGGTCCTTTAAGAACTCTAGTTAACCTCTGCACAGTTGCAATCTGTCTACAAGGAACCCTTTTCTCACCCCTTCATTTACCAACCTTTTCTTCTTCTATTCTATTTACCATAAAATCATGGAATCACCAGGTAGGAAAAGTCCTCCTGGATCATCGAGTCCAACAATTCCTAACTGACAGTAAACCATGTCCCTGAGCACCTCGTCTACCCATCTTGGCTCAACCAACTCCCTAAGCAGCCTGTTCCAGTGCCCAATGATCCTTGCAGTGAAATTTTTTTTTGTGATATCCAGCCTGAACCTCCCCTGGAGGGGCTTGAGGCCATCCCCTGTCACTTGGGAGTAAAGGCCAGCACATTCCTCTCTTCAATCTCCTTTCAGGTAGTTGTAGAGAGCAATAAGGTCTCCCCTCAGCCTCCTCTTCTCAAGGCTAAACAATCCCAGTTCTCTCAGCCGCTCCTCATAAGGCCTGTTCTCCAGCTCCCTCACCAGGTTCATCACTCTTCTTAGGACTCCCCCTAGACACTCAACATCCTTCCTGTAGCAAGGGGCCCAGAACTGAACACAGTATTCGAGGTGCGGTCTCACCAGTGCCAAGTACAGAGGGAGAATAACCTCCCTGGACCTGCTGGTCACGCCGTTTCTGATACAAGCCAAGATGCCATTGGCCTTCTTGGCCACCTGGGCACACTGCTGGCTCATGTTCAGTCGGTTGTCAACCAGCACCCCCAGGTCCTTCTCCTGGCAGCTTTCCAGCCAGGCTTCTCCTAGTCTGTACCTCTGCTTAGGGTTGTTGTGCCCCAAGTGCAGGACCCGGCATTTGGCCTTGTTAAACCTCATGCCGTTGGTCTCAGCCCAGCAGTCCAGCCTGTTCAGGTCCCTTTGCAGAGCCTCCCGACCCTCCTCCCAGCTTAGTGTCATCCGCAAACTTGCTGAGGGTGCACTCAATGCCTTCATCCAGGTCATTGATAAAGACATTGAACAGGGCTGGACCCAGCACTGAGCCCTGGGGAACCCCACTTGTCACTGGCCTCCAGCTGGAGTTAACTCCGTTTACCACCACTCTCTGGGCCTGGCCATCCAACCAGTTTTCCACCCAGGAGAGCGTTCACATGTCCAGGCCAGAGGTTGACATTTTCCGTATCAGAATGCTGTGAGAATCTGTGTCAAAGGCTTTACTGAAGTTCAAGAAAACTACGTCCACAGCCTTTGCTTCATCCAGTAAGCAGGTCACCTTGTCATAGAAGGTAATCAGGTTAGTTTGGCAAGACTTGCCTTTCATGAACCTGTGTTGACTGGGCCTGATCACCCGGTTTTCTTGCATGCACTGTATGGTACCACTCAAGATCACCTGTTCCATGACTTTCCCCAGTACTGAGCTCAGACTGACAGGCTTGTAGTTTCCTGGATCCTCCCTGCAACTCTTCTTGTAAATGGGTATAACCTCAGCCAGTCTCCAGTCCAGTGGAACTTCCCCAGTCAGCCAGGACCACTGGAAGATGATAGAACAGGGTTTGGCAAGCATGTCCACCAGCTCCCTCAATATCCTTGGTCTGATCTCATCTGGCCCCATAGACTTGTGAGTGTCTAATTGGCAAGCAAGTCTCTAACCACCTCCTCTTGGATCACGGGAGATTTGTTCTGCTCCTCTAGCTCGCTTGCTGAATTGGAGAGTGGTTAAGGGTGGGCTGAAACCTGAGTTTTATCAATACAGAGAAGGACTCTACTGTAATTTTTTTAACTGTGAGGATATACTTAGAAATTTGTAGATCTTGACGTTCATACAAATACGTTTACTGGTAGGAGGGGAATGACTCATCTCTAGATTTTGAAGATGGAAGTGATGACTGGATTGTTTTTTTGGTGACAGGCTTCTACACCATCTGCAGTGCTGTCTTGTTACTGTGAACAGACCCAAAATGCACTCAGAACAAGTGCTTATGTGAGAAATTCCATTGGCCATGCGGGAATCTCACTAATAGCAGAGAAAAATTCACTTTGTATGAAAAATAAAGCAGCCTGGTACTGAGAGTCTTCTACCTCTTCCTAGAAGTTAGAGACTGGGTTTAGCCTTGGAAACTGAGGATTTGTATTCTTCCTGACATTCTTGCTGGCATTAATTCATGTAACAGTGCAAATTTCATTCAGCCTTGCAGAATCCTTGACCTAAATCACACCTCCATCAATGTATTTGTTTCACATTCTAATTAACTGCTCTAGGGTATGGATTTTATCAGGTTTCATTCTGCCAGCTTTTGGTTTTGTTAGCATATCTCCTTGTACTTACATTGTAAGAGAGAATTTTCTCATCTGCCTTTTCTATCACAGTCTTCTATTTAGTATAGCTATTTCTCATCTCCTCTTATTGATGTCCTTTCTAAAGGAAAAAAATCCAGTCTTTTCAATTTCCCTTTAAATGTTTTTCTATGTTCTTTATAATTACGCACTTCTCTTGATCCTGTTATAATTCTGTGTAATTTTTTTCAAAAAATAGTGGCTGGTATTGTGGAACTAACAACAGAATTGCACTATCTCTGCAGTATTCTTCCCCAGTCCATTTTCTAACACCATCCAACATATCATATGGGGTTTTTTTTCAACACTGTAATGCATTAAGTAGAGGTTCCAGTGATCTGTCTGCAGTGATGTGCAGCTTCTTTTTCTTAGGTGGCAAAACCAACAGGCTTCTAATTCAACTGCTGAAAGAAAAGTAGTTTTGTGGACTTTTTTGTACTTACCACTTCATATTTCACTTGCCTGTATACTGCCTGTTCTGCATTCTGAAGTTCTTCCTCTCATGTTCATGTTCAGAATAGCCTAAATAACTTTATCTTGGTTCAGATTTTGTGAACAGAGTCTGTAGAATCAGGTAGAACTCTCTATATCCTTTGTATCATTCTTCTTCTGTGATAATGCTTTTTTCTTATGCATAGTGAGAGTTCAGTTTTGGTTGTCTGATGCTGGGGATGTTGTATACCTACTAAATCAAGTATAGCTACCTACTTCCTCCAGCTTATATTTTCCACAGATTCAGCCGCAAATAATACAACTCATGGATGGAGAACGGAACAAAGCAAAGCAACTAAATGGATTTCCAGCTCAGTCCCCTGCATTTTCAGCTTGCAGATATTAATTTAAGAGTCATCTATGAAAGCATCTCCATTCCTTCTCCCATCCTGCTACACAAACCTGAGCAAATACTAGATTTCCGTTTGTAAAGGCTTTTAAAAAGTTTGGAATTTTACCTACAGTGAAAAACATACAAAGCAGCCCCATTCAAAGGCATTGCTAGCACACTGTGATATTAATAATTTCAAAGTACTTCTTACAAAGTTGGAAACCACCACCACCACCTCCCCCCCCTCCTTTCTTTAATTGATAGCTGTAGTTTACTCAAAAAAGAAACAGGAATTCGTCAAGGATTTGTGTACAGTTCCTGCTCCATGCACCTAATAGTATGGGAGAGGATTTACTGGCAGATTCCCTTTTCTTCCTTCTCTCATACCCATAGATAAAATACTCATGGGAGCAGAAATGTGTGGTGATGTGGCAGTTTATTGTTTTGATAATGGAACTAGATCAGTGCTGAAAGTAGGACAATGGCATTAATGCAGCATTCCTCTCAGACGAGTAAGCAGGACCCGATAACAAAATGTTGGGATGCCATGGCTTTACTATTTCTCCTATCTATGTTTGTGTGTATAGGGATAACTCCTAAAAGGTATTGTGTGGCACTATGTAACCACCACTGAAAACTGAAGCTCCGGAACTTCAGACTTTGTCTAGTGGTGTTTTTAATTTGTGAATATTGATTAGCATATATTTTAACAGCAAAATAATACGTTGTATTCCTGAAAGAAGTCATAGTTCTTCAGTGTGTTTGTCTTTCATTGTTGTGGCATTGGGCTCATTTACAACACACTCATTCCCTAGCTGTACTGGCCCACAAAACTCATCATTTTTCCTCCTTTCTCCCCCTTGCTTATTGCAGGTCCCTCCTCAAATTGATATAACTGTGTGAGTTGCACTGGTACTTCTTATTCATAGAATCATAGAATCATATGAGCTGATCTCACTCCCAGTTCCCCATCCCCCTGTGCTAATTGGAGGGACGAGACAGAAGATCCAGGAGGGAAGTTGAGCCTGGAAAGAAGACAGAGGGAAGATGCTTACATTTATGTTTTCATTTCTCACTATTCTACTCCACTATTAATTGGCAACAAATGAAATTTTTTTCCCCCCAAGCTGAGTCTGTTTTGCCCATGACAGTAAGGGATTTCCCTGTCTTTATCTTGACTCACCTACTTTTTTCATCTAGTTTCTCCTTCTATCATTTTGAGGAGAGGGAGTAATAGAGCAGCTGGGTGGGTGTCTCATAGGCAGCCAGGGTCAAACCCAACAAATAGCCCCTTTCTCTAACTTCAGTAACCTCAACATCTACCGAGCACATACTTGCCAGTCAGAAGATGTTTTTCACAATATACACTGTCTCCAGTTCATTCAGTGATTATATTCAAATGCAAAATCACTGTGCATAAGCCCTGCCGTAAATAAAGGCGCAATCTTCCATGTATTGTACTTTGCATCAGAATACCCAGTGCCTGGTTTTAGGAATCACAGACCTTTCTTTAGAGACAGTATAAAATGTTTCCAATCATGGACGTACCTCAGGAGGTAAGAGGGCTTTATCTCTCCATATGACTGGAGTGTCATGTGTAGCTGTGTAACAATTTCTGTTTCAAAATTGTGTCTGTCCCAGCAGTCGCCAACCTACAGAAATGACAGAGTGGGATTAGACAACTGAGTCTGTTGGTCAGTCTGAAAGAAACCGAACTTTTGAGGCTCCTGGATGCAACTCTCTTAATGCAAAAGTGCTAGTAAGACTTCACTTTTGTTGTTCAGGCGGATGGATCCCAGCTGAAATCTGCTGCTACTAGACTGACCTGATGATACTCAGTTTAGGATCTTTAGCACCCCCTAGAAGTACCTTTAAAAAGTACTTTTTTTTTTTTATCACCATCACACTATGTAGAAGTTCCAGAGGCAGTGAGGAGGTCAGAAAGCTGGGAATGCTAATTGAGGAAGACAGGAAAGTGTCTTTGCTTTTCTTTAATTTATTTAGACAGGTGACAGAGTTGAAAACATACTTTGAATAACAGATAAATTCAAGCATGGAGAGCTCACCCTCTCATTTGTAGCAGAAGCCCCATCTCTTCCGCCTCAAAATACTATGAATAAGCAATTTGGGATCCAGAGGTTTGCAAATCCTGACTTCTTCCACTGATCTTTTTCTTCATATTCATTTCTTCGTTGCCCTTTGAAAGCCACAAAGCATCCTGGCAGAATCAATTTCCCACCAAGATAACCTGATGTTAGATTAGATCAGCTACAAAGAAGAGTGGTAAAGCAGATGAAATCAAATCATAGAAATCTTCCTGAGAAACAGGCAATGTGTGGTATGAAGTGCAGACAGCTAGCAGAGCAAAAAGGGCATTCAGACTGAGAACAGAACCTGTAAGGCACGTAGAACCTGTGATTGCTACTGAAGCAGTTATGTTATATTATACTGGTACTGAAATAAGAAGATAAAAAAAAAAGAAGAAGCAATAAAACAGCCAAAGCTGACGGCAGTAAGCAGCGAACAGGAAAATCACTTTCTGTGCTGTAAGCTGAGGGAAAACTGAAAGCAAGGCCAGAGAAAGAGGGAAAGAGTTTAGATTAGGTTCCTAGAAAACATTTCTTTCTGAGTGAAATGTTAATGGTGTATAGGATATATGAACTGCCCTGCAATGGCTGTTTGTACTGAAAAAACTGGTGTGTAGATTTTGGGTTGTCAATGGAAAAATAAAAGTTGCTTTTTTTTTCTTTTGCATGCATTACAGCTTCTGAGCCATGGGAAACAAAAGCCTGTTTAATATCATACTTTCTCTGAGAGGAGCAAGTCTCCTGCTATATTGTATAGCAAGTGGGAGACTAGTGGAATGTATAATTACAACAGGGAAGAAATATTGAGATAACTGAGAAGGTTTCCACACATGGCTGGATTTGCCTTTTCTTATCCTCTCGAGGAACTTTAAAACCATAGAGAAGCTCATTTCCCACTTAACACCACGCATTTTATACAGATCTGCTTTGTTGCAGAGAGGCATCTCTCATAATCCCTTTCCTCAGGAATAATTTACCTTCCTATATTAGAGCCCCAAAGTCACTCTGACTCTGATGGTAAGTATTTGGATATATTTAAAGCAGAGATGACATCAGTTAATGAAGAATTTAGGAACTCTACATAATTTTTCCTATTTGGAGGAGAAATCTGGCTTTAGATCTGTACATACTAGGTTTTTAGCATCTTATGACCATCTGTTGGGTGGCACTGTGCCCATTCTCAGACACATAATACGAGTTTCAAGGAGGGACTGGCACCAGCCAAAGAGGAGCTGACAAGGATAGCCTTCACATCAGAAGACAGCCCTGAAAATGAGCTGTGTCGATTAGTACTACACACCTCTGACAATGATTTCTGGTAGGAATTGCTGAGCACTAGTGTGCACCTCCTTCCTTTGCTTTCTGATGATGTCTTCTGCACTAGTTTCTCACTGGTGTTCCACTATGCTGTATTTTTCTCTTGGATATGTTTGCAAACAGCAGGGGAATAGGTGAAAACCTGTTTGGTTCGAAATAAGAAATTTGCAGCCCACTTTGTTTTAATTCTTTGATCTTGAGCTACTTCTCAGTTCCTCCTAAGCCTCCCTACCAAACAAGCCACCTATGGAAATGCTTGCAGTATAAGAGCGTAGAGTTCCGTACATATGGAAAAGCAACCTGATTCCTTAAAACTTGGAAAGAAGAACTAATGAATCATGCTGTTAAAATGTTTTTAGTTGGCGGCCAGTGACAAAGCTGCTTCCTATGTACCTCACACACAGGAGAAATGAGTTGCACACTTGGGAGGCTGCCAGGCTGAGTGTTTACAAGTGAGGAAATGCTAGTGGAGCAAAGCCTGAATTTATTCTAGAATAGAATAATAGAATCATAGAATCACAGAATCATAGAATCACAGAATAGTTTGGGTTGTAAGGGACCTTAAAGATCACCCAGTTCCAACCCCCCTGCCATGAACAGGGACACCTCCCACTCTGTCAGGCTGACCAAGGCTCCATCCAACCTGGCCTTGAACACCTGCAGGGATGGAGCAGCCACAGCTTCTCTGGGCAACCTGTTCCAGTGCCTCATCACTCTCATAGAATAATGTACATGGATCGTTTTGAAAATGGCAAATTCCATGTTGTGGTAGGCAGAGGCTACATTAGCTGAGAAATTATTTTTTCTTTAATAATTAAGGATTATTGATTGTTTATTTAACTTTTGCTCTGAAAGGGTTACTTTGTCTTAATTGACCTTACCTAGACTAGAAAAGTTGTGGGGAAATAAATATTAAAATATTTAGGGTAACAAGAGTGAACTTTTTTTATAGCTCCATTTTTTTTTTTATTGACAAACTATGGACTCAGTTAAAAGAATGGAGATCCCAGTGCTGAAAGGTTTATCTTTCTGAAGATAAGATAGCGTGCCAAAAGCTGACTAACATGAAGCTTGTTCGATGTGTTTATCCTAGTGGTTTGAAGCTTATGTATCTCCTGAGCTGCAAGAACTTCTTTCCTTTGAATTCTAGAATTTTTTCTGCCTTGCTTGAAAATTGTCTGAAAAGTTTCTGGAATGATATGAGTTCTTCCATTACTGGGAGGAACACAGAAGACATACATATAAAGCAGGACACAGTAAAATACCATCTGAATTGTGCTTTCATCATAACATTTATGTTTTCATTGTAGTTATACTTGAGATGGATTTTTTCTGAAGTGTTTCCTCTGAATTTCTGAATAGGGTATGTTCAGATCCAGAAGTATCAGTCAGGAAATCCAAATATGGCTGTGGTTCTTTGATACTGATTTGCTCCATGAGCCCAGGAAAGAAACTCCTTTCAGGGAGTAATTTCTTGACTCACATGTGGCAAACCATAGACTCCAGTAGCCTGATTTATTTTTGAGCAGAGAGACTTCTGCCAGCACATTGACTTCCAAACCTTTGCTATGCCAGATCTTGATCTCGCTGTCCCCTTGTTAAAATCAAAAAATCTAAGTAAATAATTTGATGCTTCACTACAGAATTGTTGCAAGACTTAGTTTAAAAAGTTTATTTAAAGTACGAAATTATTATACCTTTTCTTTTCTTTACTATAAATGAAATTATTCTTCCCAGATGAGCAGCTGCCTCATATACCTACCTCTCATCTCAAAAAATGTGGTATCCCATCATCTGCTTTTATTCACATACCTGTTTATGTTATCTCTCAGTGACAAAAGACTGATGATCAGCATGTATTTTGATGCAGCTGGATGTGACTCAAACAGTAGCCAATAAGTGACAGACCAGGGAAAAGACTGACACTTACTGCCTTGTGTTTTCTTACCAGTCATAAGTACTTAGAGCCTACCAGGCTCATATATTCTACTTTTTGACAAATTAATATTCTTGACTGTTTATGCCTGGTTAATATGCAATGCCTACTGGAGCACTAACAATTTTAGGGAGAAAAGAGAAAAAAAATAATGAGCTGCCAGAACTAACAATGCACTTATGAATTTATAATTGAAAGCATGAAAGGCATCAAAAAGAACTTATCAATTATTTACTAATCATTTCAGCTAGAAAAACAATTATAACAATTTATTGAAGGTTGCTTTAAAGCAGAAATTGCTTTTAAAAAGTGTTTCAGTTGACTCAGAGTAACTTGAAAGAAATTCAAAGCAGTCTTTGCATTACAATTAAGGAAGCAGACACTCTACAGCACAGCAAAAAATCGTAGAATCATAGAATAACCTGGCTGGAAGAGACCCACCGGATCATCGAGTCCAACCATTCCTATCAATCACTAAACCATGCCCCTCAGCACCTCGTCCACCCGTCCCTTAAACACCTCCAGGGAAGGTGACTCACCCACCTACCTCCCTGGGCAGCCTGTTTCAGTGTCCAATGATCCTTTCTGTGAAAATTTTTTTCCTAATGTCCAGCTTAAACCTCCCCTGGCGGAGCTTGAGGCCATTTCCTCTTGCCCTGTCCCGTCACTTGGGAGAATGAACTGTTCTGAATTACTTTAGTAGTTTTTTTTGAAGTATTCTGTGGCTGGATGGGATTTATGCGTGTGGTTTACATGGATGCTTTTGCTGAGATCTAATCTAACTACCCTGGCAGTCAAACCTGTGGCTGAACAACACATAGCTAATACACCGATTACTAGCATCTTGTGGAACTGACAGCTTTGCATCAGGTCCTGATTAGTAGGCACATACAAAAATGGGTAAAACTGGAGAATTAAAAATAAAATAACTACACGAAAAGATGATTTTGCCTTATCAAGTCTGGTAATAGCCTTGAATCTAGAAAATGTTTTCTTCTTCACAGTCTGTTTTCTCCTTCCCCTTCTCCTTTTGCCACAATTCCTTACTGTTCCTCATGACCATCACAAATTGGAGATGTGGGGTTTTTTTGTTTTGAAATGCTTAGATATTATTTTTTTAATGAAGAATTTTAAATGAAACATTGAGCAAACTTCTCATTCACTTCTGTATTTAAGGATAGGATTCAGATAAATTTGCAGACATTTACAGATATGTGACACAATGCCACTCAAGCTAGGGGCCATTTTAGAAAAGCCATTGAAGAAACTTAGAATATTCTAGTTTTGCCATGTAGGAAGGTTGATCTCTCTCTAATTACAATGCAAAGACTGTTGTTACACCTTTAACCTCTGAGCCAGGCATCTAAGCTCCCATTATAATCAAGGGAGATGTAATCAAGTCAGTTAATGGAGTATAGAGAGCTATTTGCCTGATCAAATGTAGGTGTTTGCTTCTAGAGGAGACAAACTGCTCTCTAGAGTCCATATCTGTACTGGCCAGATCTCCACTGGCTATCATCAAAGGTTAAACTTCTATCTTGCCTGCAAATACCTACATTTATGTGCAATATATTTCCAGTCCCTGAATTTGTTAACCAACATGTCCAACATTTATTTCTACTATAGACCTGCTGATATAAAATTGTATAATAATTAGTTTTCCCTGGAGCATAAACCATTTTTATGAGCATAAGTAACGAGTATTTTCGTAAGGTCAGAGATTCCGAAGCAGAGAATGGAAGCTGCCTCATTCAACAATGCTTGTAGACATCAAAGAAGAGTCATAATTTCAGACAGCTATCATGTATATAAATCAGTGCTGTAAGTAGATCTGTGTCTGCAAAATTGAAGAGTCAACAGAAAAAAAGAGGAACAAATCTTATGGGTTTTTTTCATACTTGCCAAATATTATTGACTCTTGGCATTTGTATTTATCTAAACAGACTGTGGTTTTGTGACTTTTTAAAGGTGGCAAGATGTAAATTTGTAGAAATATCCCGTTCTTCTCCTGGCTTTCTCCTTCCACAGGTGAATTAATTATATCCTTACTTGCCAAATTCTTATTTTGATCTTTTCTGCCTTCCAGTTGCCGAGCATTCAATCCACTCTTTTTCCATTTTCCTTTTTGACCTGATTATTAGTGCTCTGTTACTTTTTCTCTTTTTTCTCCCATCGAACCACAGGGCTATTCATGGGCTCAGCTCACTTTGGTTCTCCCAAAAGCAGCAGTATTATCAGTCTTAATGACAGCAGCTATTCCTTGAAGATGAACTTTGCTTATAGCTTTGAGTTCCCCTCCCAGATCTGTGACGCATGTACTTTTCTCTTTTTTTTTTAAGAAAATAAAATATCTCCACTATTTTTTAAAAAATAATGTAGAATGCAGGCACTACCTGCAGAAAACCAATACTTTTTTTTTTTTTTTTAATCTAGGTTGTAATCTTGTGTTTTCAACTCCCTGTTGTAGCAATTCTTCCTTATTGGATTGCAGTCTAATTGTTCCTCACTGGTATAGTGAAATGTGACTCGATAATCATCCTGCTGACATTTCTTTTTTGGCTTTTTATTGAATAATAATGTGAAACATCAGTAATATTGTGCAACACATCTATTACAGTTAAGGACACTTACATATATGACAACAGAAAGTAAAAAAGGTGCAACCTTGTAAAACTCCAAAGAAAATTCCACTGTAATAGATACTTCTGTTCAAATGCCTGGAAAAACAAAGTATTGTATTACACATTTGCAGGAATAACTTTTTCAAGTGTGCTGTTGGAGTTACACTGGAACATTTTCCTAGGTATTACATGTATATGTTATCAGCTTTATGTGTTTATTTTCCAAAGATTTCAGTAAAGTTGATCAGACATGACTGGATTGCTAAGTCCCTAGCAAATGATGACTCCCTGAGTTCAGTTTTTTGCTTAGCTGCATGTAAATATGGGGAAGGATGCCTGCAGCCCTGTGTCTTTCTCTAACAGGAGGAATTGGGACCAGGGGGGATGATATTAAGCTGGCCACCAGGCTAGCCAAGTCTAGCCCCTCTGTAGCTAGCTTGGATGCAATGTCTCCAAGGTGAACGTAAGCTGTAAATCCAAAGGAAACAAACATTAGAAATGAAAAGAAACAAGTTAAGAGTAGTTCAGGTAGCAAAATTCCCTAATTTGTCAATCAAAAATGTACACAATAATTTTTCCAAAAGCAGACATATAGTCTCTGTTTTGAAGGTGGAATCTGTTTTTCTGAACCTTTGCTCATACAGTTAATTTTCACTTGAGTATTACCCCTGGAATCAGTGCAGCTTTTATCAACAATCAGGAGAGCTGGGTTTAGATTTGAAGGCTGCAAGCAGAGCTGATGGTCAAGAAAAGAGAATCACAGAATCATAGAATCACCAGGTTGGAAGAGACCCACCGGATCATTGAGTCCAACCATTCCCGGTATAGCAGTGGTCTCCAGAGCGTGATGAACTTAATATTTACAGACATACCTGAGATAAGTTTTATGCCTCATTATATACTTATGTCCAAGGACACTACTGCATCCTTAGCTAAATCATTCTAAGTTAGCACAGTCTTAGTTAACTTGGTGACCGATTCAGCTTTAACTCAGCTAAGTTCTTCCTCAAAAAATATTTCTGATCCAACCTTTCCTGATTATGTCACAATTTCAGAAAATTATAGGAAATTTGATAGCACTTTTGACAGGAAATGAGAGAAATTAGCAATAGACCATGTTTTATAAAATGTCTTTTGAAGCTTTTTTTGACTAAACTGTTTGTAAGTCTGGAGAGTACTTTTAGTCTTCCTGGTCTAACTGTAGGATTCTGAAGGGAGTTTGTTTCACTTTACAAGGTGTTATCTACGAGACAGTATTTTAGTCAAGCTAAAGGGAGGCCATATAACTACTTGTACATGGTGTTGTATATCAGTTGAGAAAACAGTTAGAAAGTACAGTTTTGGACCCCTCACTAGAAGAAAGACATTGAGGTGTTGGATTGTGTCCAGAGAAAACCAACGACACTGGTGAAGGGGCTGGAGAACAAGTCTTATGAGGAGCAACTGAGGGAGCTGGGGTTGTTTAGACTGGAGAAGAAGAGGCTGAGGGGAGACCTTATTGGAGTCTTCAGCTATGTAAAAGGAGATTATAGAGAGATGGGTGTTGGTCTCTTCTTCCAAGTGACGGCTGATAGGACAAAAGGGAATGGCCTCAAGTTGTACCAGGGGAAGTTTAGATTGGACATTACGAAAAATTTCTTCACAGAAAGGTTTATCAGGCGCTAGCAGAGGCTGCCCAGGAAGGTGGTTGAGTCATCATCTCTGGAGGTGGGTAGATGAGGTGCTTGGGGACGTGATTTAGTAGTAGACATATAGAATTGGACTTGATGATATCTAAGGTCTTTTCCAACCTAAGGATTCTATGATTCTACACATCCAAACCTGCCACCTTACTCCCATTTTATAGCAATTTAAATATGTGCACATCAGTCACACTGTAAGGTTGAAGTCACTCTTCTGTACAACTTTTCTTTCCCTCTGCTTTCCATGTAGTTGCTGTCTCTGACTCTGTGGCAGAAAACAGATTTTAATTGTAGCTGGAAAACTGCATTTATGTTATAGTCACATCCCATGTAACAGAAGAATGGACATAGACTGGGACAGATGGTGCTCTAATTGATGGGTAAGGTTTAGAAGGGAGCGTAACATGGATGATGGTGTGGTGGAAATCAACTACAAACTTCCTGAACAAGAGGTGGTAACCTGGGGCTTGTGTCCACAGACCCTAGTCCTCATGAGGGATTTTAAACACTCCAATATCTGCTGGAGGGAGAACACAACAGGGCACAAGCAATCCAAGAAGTCGTTGGACAATGCTGATGACAACTTCCTGACACAGGTAATCAACGACCCAATGAGAAGAGATCACCTCATGCTTACATCAAGGCAGGACTGGTCGGGAATGTCAAGGTTGGAGGCAGCCTTGGTTACGGTGACCATGAAGAGGGCAGTTAGGGATTCTTAGAGGAAGAAACGTAGAGAGCAAACTCTGGCCTGTTTGGGGATCTCTTTGGAAGAATCCTATGGGATATGACCCTGTGGAGGAGGTGATCCTGAATAGATGTTTGATTTTCAGATTGTTCTCTCCAGGCTCAAGAGTGGTCCATCCCAACACGTACAAAGTCAAGCAAAGGCAGCAGTGGGTCCCTACATGAATAGGCATCTCTTGACAAAGCCCAAAACTGAAAAAGAAAACATACAAGTTGTGGAAGCAGGAAGAGGTGATCCAGAAGGGTTTCAGAGACACTGTTCAAGAGTGCACAGACAAGGTTAGGAAACCCCAAGACCATCTGCAGTTGAAATCGTAAAGGACACACAGGTCAATGAGAAGTTTCTACAAGCACCTCAGGAGTGAAAGGAAGATGAGGGAAAATGCGACCCTGCTGCTGAATGGAGCATAAGATCTGACACCAAAGGACATGGGAAATGCCAAGGTACTGAATGCTTTGTTTGCTCCAGTCTTTACTGATAAAATTTGTCTTCAGGAATCCCAGAGCCCTGAAACCAATGGAGAAGTCTGAAGCAAGAGATCATGTTGAGGAACATTTAAACAAAATTGGACATATATAAGTCACTGAGACCTGATGGGATGCACCCAAAATTGCTCTGGGAGCTGGGTGATGTTGTGAGGCTACTCTGAATTATCTTTGAAAGGGTGTGGTGATCAGGGGAGGTTTGGGGAGGTAGGCAGAAAGCAAATGTCATTCCTACCTAAAAGAAAGACAAGAAGAATAATCCAGTTTACTACAGACTAGTCAGCTTCACCTCAGTCCTGGAGTTACCCTGGAATTTATTTCCTAATATATGAAAGACAGGAAAGTGATTGGGAGTAGGCAGCACAGAGACACGGGAGAAATTAGGCCTTAGCAACATAATCACCTCCTATGGTGAAATTACTAACCTGGTGCATGAGGGGAATGAGGTGGATGTTGTTTGTCTTGACACTAGCAAGGCTCCTGACTATTCCTGTAACATCCTCACAGACCAACTGATTCTGTAATATGTGCGGATAAGACAAATTTTGAGCTTTAGTGAATGGGGTTTTGTTTATGTGCATCTTACTGGATTTTTTCCCACTTAATGATTCCCAGGCTAGGAATAGATGTTACAGTTTTCTCTCCCATCTGATGAAAGGCAAAGGGATTATGCGAGGGTCCCATGTGTCAGCATCCAACAAATTAACTCAAGAAAGCATTCTGATCCCAAATTAGATTGCTTTCCTTGCATTACATTTGCAGATGTAAGGGTCTGGAGCATTCTGGATTTGCCAGCTCTTTTGAGAACTGATTCGTTTGAGAAAATGATTAGTTACACACTTCAGAAACTAAATGTAGGCACCCATCTTTTTAAAGTCTTGCCATGGATTAGGCTTCTACTTATGCTTTATTCTCCTTTCTTTCTTACAGTATTTTAAAACATATGGCTGAAATTATTTTGCCTCTTGCTAAATACGCCATCCAAGCAACTCTGACACTTAAAATGTTAATAATGTGATAGACTTCTATTTGGCAAGTAGGAATATGACATTATGAAACCCTTGGTTTCTAGGATGCTGCTAAGCAAATACAAAGACTTGTCATTTGATGGGAATTTCTGTTTGCCATAACTATGAGAAAATATAAACACATGGGTCAACCTTGTGATAAGTAAGAACAAAATAACAAGTGAAGGATTATTCTGCTTTTCTAGTACTACAGCTGAGATTAGAAAGTGACTGTTGAGACATTTGTTGTCAGGCTGAAGCCAATTACATTTCTGTTCCTGACTGTACTAGGTACTGTGTGGATCAGTATGTGGAGCTACTGAAATTCACTTCTCATAGATTACGTCTTCACAGAATCACTAGGTTGGAAAAGACTTCCTGGATCATCGAGTCAAACCATTCCTCTCAATCACTAAACCATGCCCCTCAGCACCTCATCTACCCATCTTTTAAATACCTCCAGGGAAGTTGAATCAACCACCTCCCTGGGCAGCCTGTTTCAGTGCCCAATGACCCTTTCTGTGAATTTTTTTTCTGATATCCAGTCTGAACCTCCCCTGGCAGAGCTCAAGGCCATTTCCCCTTGTCCTGTCCCCTGTCACTTGGGAGAAGAGCCCAGCACCCTCTTCTCTACAATCTCCTTTTAGGCACTTGTAGGGAGCAATAAGGTCTCCCCTCAGCCTCCTCTTCTCCAGGCTAAACAACCCCAGCTCTCTCAGCCGCTCCTCATAAGGCCTGTTCTCCTGCTTCTTCACCAGCTTTGTTGCTCTTCTCTGGACTCACTCCAGAGCCTCAACATCCTTCTTGTGGTGAGGGGCCCAGAACTGAACACAGGAATAGAGGTGTAGTCTCACCAGTGCTGAGTACAGGGGGAGAATAGCAATATATATATGGTCTTATATCCATCCTCATCTGCTCCCTCTGCAGTATCATCAGGTTCTCTGATACAGTGTTCATATGTAGAAATAAAGGACAGCACAACCTCAGGAACTAAAGATTATCCTGCCTCACTTCAGTAAGCAAGAAAATCATAGACTGAACCCTCCTGGAGGACATTGTTGTGTACATGGAGGACAAGAGGACAATTGATAACAGTTGGCATGGATTTACCAAAGGTAAATCATGCCTAACCAATCTGATTGCCTTATACAAAAAAATAGTTCTATGATCAGGGGATTGCTGTGAAAGCACAAGACCACAGTCTATTCTGCCAGTGGTAATAAAATCAAGGCTCTGATTATTTATTTGGACAAATGTCAACTGAGATAGAGATGAGGCTGCTGAACAGCTTGTTGTCTATTAGGAGATTCTTTTTGTAGCACATCCATATTTCATTATGGAATCTACCTCTTTACAGAACTGACCTGAGGAAGTTCTAGTACTCTTTTTTTTTATTATCTTATTTTTGAGAATAGGAACTGTATGCATCCTTTTGTGAGTAATTGTGAGTTCTTTTGTGTTCTTCAAGAAGGAAATCCTGGCAGCGCAAGAGCAAGCTGTTCCCATGTGCCGGAAAATGAGCCAGCAGGGGAAAAAAAACCAGCCTGGTTGAGCAGAGAGATCTGGGTGGGCATCAAAAAGAGGAATGAGCTTTGGAAGAAGGGGCAGGCATGTTAGGAGGACTATAGGGATGAAGCAAGATCATGCAGAGGAAAAATCAGGAGGACTAGAGCCCAACTAGAACTCAGACTGGCCAATTCTGTGAAAGATACTAAAAAAAATTTCTACAAAAACATCAATAGTGAAAGGAGGACCAGGGAGGTTATCCAGTACTTATTGGATGCAAAGGGAACGACTGTGACAAAGGATGAGGGCAAGGTTGAGGTATTTAATGGGTGTAGTTGGACCTTAAAAATCATTGAGACCCAGCTGTGCTGCCATAGAAAGGATCTCCTACCACTAGACCAGGCTCCTCAAGGCCCCATCCAACCTGGCCTTGAACACTTCTGAGGAGGGGGCAGCCACAACTTCCTTGGGCAACCTGTACCAGTGTTTCACCACCCACGCCATGAAGAGTTTCTTCCTAATGTCTAATCTAAATCTTTTTCCTTCCAAAGTAAAGCCTTTCCTCTTCATTCTGTCACTACATAACTGTGTCTAAAGTCCCTCCCCAGCTTTCTTGTAGTCCCCTTCAGTTACTGGGAGGCTGCTCTATGTTCTCTTCAGAGCCCTTTCTTCTCCTGGCTGAACAACCCCAACTCTCTCAGCCTGTCCTCATAGCAGAGGTTCTTCAGCCCTTTGATCATCTTTTTTGACACCTCTGGACCCGCTCCAAGAGTTCCATATGCTTCTTATGTTAAGGATTCCAGAAATGGACACAATACTCCAGTTGAGGTTGCATGATAGAGGAACAGAGTGGGAGGATCAACTCCCTTGACCTGGTGGCCAGAAGCAGACCTTCCCGTCTTCCTATCTCCTCCTAACATTCCCCAAAAGACTGGACCCTCACCCCTCCAGGTCAAAGACTTGAAAGCAGAGACAAAACATCTCCTCTACTCATCCTCTCTCCTCTTCCTCTTACAATACCTAATTGTGCTGAAATCCAGATACAATCCTTATCTACAATTTCCATTCTCTGTTTAAGTCTTGTGGTTGAGATGTACATATACACTAAACACTTCCAAGACCCATTCCTTCAGGGAGACAGATAGAATGGGATATTTTTTTTTCATAAGCAGATTGAATTGACTCACATGTAATGCTGCTTGAAGTTTTCTTTAGCTCTCAAATGAGAGCAGTGAATTAAGCCTCTGATCTTTGCTCATTACATTAAGTCCATGTGTTCATCAAAACTGGACCAACTAATTTGTCCTTAATTCAATTTAATTTTCCCCCTAGATCTTTCTACAAGATCAATTACTCCGTATTCATTTTATTATTATTTCTAATGAGACTTAATACAAAGGAAATTCTCCTGAAATTAAAATCTCTGCAGCAAAATACTTTCTCGGTGTAATTATTTCATTGGAAATGGATCCATTTGGTCTCACTTTAAAAACTCTTTCATTACTCAGGTATTCACTTTATATCTATACATATATGTATCTAAAATGCCATGAAAATTAAAAAAAAAAACAAAACCAAAAAACAATCTGACCACTGAGAAAAAAAACAGCCAAAGAATAAATGGCTCAAGTAGAGAACAGTGCAATTATCTGAAATGCCAAATGAATAGAATCACAAAGCCTCACCATGCAGTCACGGTTTTCTCATTTGTAGCTTGACAGCCTAGTAATATAAAACTGCCATTATTAATATCAGGGTTTGTACTGAGATGGCAAAGCTTTGTCTGAACTTTCCTTGACTTACCTAGAGTTTGTTTTCATTTAAACACAACAGCAATTTTTCTAATGATCAACTGGTCACATCTAACTTGTTTTACTGTCACATATCTGTGTATGGTACAACTATAGTTTATATATAAATGGTAGGAGCAAGTAGGCATTCTGTGTACTCACAATTGTGACCTAACAATGTTGTGTGGAGAAATTCCTGTCTGTAAGACAGCAGAGACCTGGAAAAACAGATTTTCAGGATGCAGTGGAGAGGATTGCAAGCATGACATGATAAGAGATGAGGTATAGACTCTGTGCTAGACACTCTGTGACTCTAGTGCAATGCGCAGTCTCTCAGCAATGGTTGTTTAAAGAAATATAGATGTAGAGCTGGACAAAACTGAGTTTGAGGAAACAAAGAAGTACCCCACATTTGTAAAATGGACCATATACAGTAAATACAGATGTAACACAGTACTGTAGACAAATTAAGCAAAATAAAGTGTATAAGTGAGCTAACAATGATATGAAAATGCCCCAAGTGGATCCTAGAGTGAATAAGAAAAAATCATCACTCCTTCTGGTGATGGACACAGGATGCTGAGAATTTTCTGAATGAATCCTCTCCATGCTTACCAGACTGAAGCCATCAATCTATGAGTCAGAGGTGCAGTGGCAGCATGACCATAGCACCAGGAAAAAGGATGCTGTATACACACATAGAAATCTGTGGATAAAAATTGCAGCTGGATTATTATTGTTGCTGAGGTTTTTCCTTGTATGATAAGATCCATTTTTTAAAACAAATCTAAGATTTTTCTTTTTTGTTGAAACTTGCAACCTATCTCTTCACTAGTTTATATTAAGACCTCATCTAAACTCTCATCTGCAAAACTAAGAAACTAGATTCAGTGGTCCACAAAGTCTAATCTAGTTCATTGTTCTCCTTTCTTTAATTTAATATAATGTTATGAAAGAATCTTCTAGGTGACGATGATTCATATCACTCAAAGGCTTTTGTGTAGAAAGTGAGTATTAGTCAAACTCATTTGACAAAATCTCAGGATGGTGATGCCATAAGCTCTGAGGCAAACTCAAGGAAACAAAAGGTAGCCTCCCTCAGCCTTAATATCTGCATTTAAATTGCAAATGTTTAGTTATTGCTTTAATGCTGTTTTTAACCACTAGAGTTCCAGGAGAAGCGTATAACTAAATAAAGTGTGCATTTGGAACTAACTTCAGTGCTACAACTGCACTGCCTCTGGGACATGGTCTAGAGAGAACGTTGTCCAGATCTTATCATCCTCCCAAACCCATGAATTCTTCTTGGCACGTGCACCACTAACCCCTCCCTTACCGCAGTGTATAAAGGCAGCTCAAAGTCAAGCTGTCTACAAATCCTAGGTAGCCCTGTGGCATGCATCTTCAGGGCTACGTGAGAAATAACCTTGGGTTGTCTTGTTCACCTGCAGCGACTTGATAGTGTGACGGAGGCAGGTGGGATATCTAGTGGACAGACTGAAGGCAGTAGTCCCAGGCAAACTGCAGAGGAGGGCTTGCTTCTGCCCTAATGCACACTAATGGGTAGTGCAGGCATAAGTTTTCTCTTCTAGGATTTCTCAGGGAACATCTGGGTCCTCAGGCAACGTTTCTGTCCCCATTGCAGCTAAACAGCATCTCTGGACTTTGGCGCATGCTGTGACTGTAGCTGGGTACTAAACAGCTCAAGCCCTGACATCTGCTGTGGCTTGTCAGGAATAGGTTTCACCTTCAACAAAGCTTCTTTATTTCGATTTCAGGAAAGAAGATGAGACGGGGGATGCTTGTGTATACACTTGCTCATTTGCTTTTCTTTGCCCCTTATGGAAATCCTGCAGCAAAAATAGTTTTGGGAAAACAATTGCATCTTTACTTGGATGAAGTCAACATTGTACTTTTAAGTTGGGAAAATGAGAATAATTTTGCTTGTGAGGATGGCATAGAAGAAAGAATGAAAGCCAGCACATTTCCAATGAATGAAGACAATCAGAACTAAACTCCTTGCAAAATAATATGGGAATTGCATCCAACACTTATGTCTGCAGGTATAACAAGTATCACTGAAAGGTGGGACTTGGCAATCCCAAGTACAATTTCCTAGAGGGAATAAACTACTGAAGAACATAACATCTGTACTCTCTGTTGTGACTCATTTATGCAAATCATACTGCCTTTCGTCCAATACTTACCTATTTATTTATCTGTCTGATGTTATCACCTGCCAGCACTCTAGATGGCAGGACTGTCAGCGTGGCTTTTTCCTCTGGTACCTAATACAGTAGCTCTCAATTATCTTGTACAGTAGTTCTTGTTTGACATTACTGGCTACTCATAAAAATAGAAATAGTCACATATTCTTTGAAACAGGAGTTAGAAATCTTGAATAGTAGAACGATTTAATTTTGGCCAGCCACTGAACTGAACACTTTATGCCCTGACAAGTTACGATGTGGTGGTACAAAGGTTCAGACATTAGTTTAAAAAAAGGTACAGAAGCTACAAACATGAGGTACACCAGTATATAAACAACAAAGGCTAAGGCTGGGGCATTTTTTCACTGTTGTTGAGCACTAATTGAGAGACAGAGTTACGTGTTTCATAGGACAAATTCAACATATGAATCATTCCAGGTTATCCATCCTAGGTCACACTGTAATGAGTTACAGGTCTGGAGTAAGAAATAAATTACTGTTTCCTTATGCTGATCAGTGTGACCAGGCCTGAAGGATCAGCGTGAGATACTTAAGAGCTGGTACATGATATTTAGGAAGTAGGTATTGTACAATTTATGTTTCTGTGATAGTGCAGCCTTATGGCTCTGCTCAGAGGCACACCTTTAGCTGTGCCTGTCTCATTCCAGGTCAAATTTCCTCCTGTCATTTGTGGATTATTATATTACACATTCACTGGTATCAAGTCAGAATTTCAGAAGTCTTTTTTAATAGCCAGAAAGCTCTTAGCTTTGCATGTTCTTTTACTTCCACCTGAAAACCAATCTGTTTTCCAGTCCACAGCTCTTCTGATTCTCTGCTTTCTTCTGCCTGCTGTAGATCCTCCCAAGTGGATCCAGTTCTTCAGATAAAATAAACTTGTAGCTTATTTAAAGATCTTGAGATGACTCTTATATTCTCCTTTTCCTTTCCCTGCACTTATCTTAGGGATAAAGTGGAAGGGACTCTGGAATCTAACTCATCATCTCCAGTTCCAAAAATTCAGGCAGAAGTTTCAAGAGGTGGAACTTCAAAGCAAAGAACATTTTCAGTATTTTGAAACAGAAAGCTCCTTGCTAGTCAAGATAGAAGAAAAAAGAAAAAAAAAAATCTTCAGGGCTTCCTGCTCACAATTAATTTTGAGTAAGCTTGAGCTAAAACCATAACTCAAATGACAGGGATCTAATCCCTGAATAGAGCCCCATGATTCACACCACAAATTTAGACTTTGAACTCAACCAGAAAACATTATTGTTTATATGCTAGTGGTAGGTAAACCTTTTCTTCTTTCACTTCAGTTCTTCCTTTGACACTGAAAAGCCTCTAATACAGACATTTGCCAGCTAAAGCAGAGTTATAAAGCTACACTGAACTTACATGATAGGAGGCAGATGGTTTCCTTAGTAACTTCATAATAAATTTTAAAGCAATTTCTCCCCCCTCCAGTACATTTCAGTATAACATTCAAAACTTGCTGGTTGGAAAACTCTGTATTTGTGGCCATTTGAATTGATTAGGTGTAATCAGAAGAAAAAATAATGGTGACCCAAACTGGCTTCAACAAACTCATGCATAGAGGTACCCAGACATAACCTTGAAGCTCCCCTAATCTCCAGTTCTCTGATATTCTCCAATAAAACAGTTCCCGGACTGAAGGGATGACAAACCTCTCTGTCATGTCCTCAGTTGTGCCTAGAGAGGAAGATGCTTCTTACCAGAATTTCAGTTTTGGTCATCTACCTCCTGAAGGTTAAAGATGTTTAAAGGCAGCAGAATTCTTATCACCATCTGTCCCTATAATATGGTGAAAACATTAAAGTAAGCAGGTCCAGAGGAGGACTGCAAGGATGATCAGAGGGCTGGAGCACCTCCCACACAAGGACAGGCTGTGAAAGTCGAGGTTGTTCAGCCTGGAGAAGAGAAGGCTCTGAGGAGACCTTATGGTGACCTTCCAGTACTTCAAGGGGGCCTCCAAGAATGCTGGGGAGGGACTATTTACAAAGGCTTGTAGAGATAGGATGAGGGGCAATGGGTATAAACTGGAGAGGGGCAGATTTAGACTAGACATAAGGAGGAATTTCTTCACTATGAGAGTGGTGAGGCAGTGGCACAGGTTGCCCAGGGAAGTTTTGAGTGCCCCATTTCTGGAGGTATTCAAGGCCATATTTGGACTTGAAGGAACTTTTCATGATTCCAAAATTGCCCATAGAGCCTGGATATAAAATATGCTATGGCTTCTTTTGTTTGTTGGAAAATTTGGAAGCATAGCCACCGTATGAGTTTCATATTAATGTGTCTGTGGGTACATTAGCAAAATGATGCTTGTCCTAATGTTTGATAAGGTCAATAATAAATGCTACATACATAAATGGCATGTGGTATGCTTGCCAATATAAATGAGATCAACAAGGAAACATTCCAATTGAAATGCTGTGCACAATGGTGCATTCAGTATTGATAAAATGATTCTGAAGCCAGAAAATCCTTGGGAAAGACATTTGTGAAGCACTATGGATATTCTTACGTGTAAGTATACAGCTAAACATGATCATGGACATCTATTTCAGTTAAAATTTTTAATTACTAGGAATTAAGCATGTATAATTTAATTTATGCTACAAATATAATAATATTCAAACAAGATTTATTCCTTCCATTTTCACTTGATCAAAAATGTAAACCTGTGTAGTATCAAGCTCTCTTATTTATGCTCAAGTGAGAAATAGTCTGCATGATCCAGTATGGTAATGAAGCCCATAGATAAAGCTCTGCTCTCTGCATAAAGTAACCTTGTAACAAGCTCTCACTGCTAAAAAAGATGTTTATAAACTCTGTAAAATATTCATTCAGAATTTTTTTTGGTGCTTTTCCTCACGATTTCACTCTGTCTCTCAATCAGAGTTCAATGTAATTGCAGTGGAGAAAACAAACATCCAGTAGTGCCAGGTCTGGGATATTGAGCTAAGCTAAACGTGTTTTGAGGTGCTAAAGACAGGATTATTTTTTCCCTTCTGAAGCACAAACAAAAATCACTGGAAACTCTGGGTGCTATCTGCCAACAGCCGAGCATATAGGTGACATATCCAAACATATGCACGCATGTGGCTCTGAAATTTTGATTAATTTGCTTGAGAGAACACTCTCACTTGGAAGACTGAGAGAACAAAATACAAAGCTGCAGTACAAGTTTTAATTTGACTATTCAGTCTAATGTGACATCCAGATGTCACTCTGCTTTTCTTACCTACAGATTTAGATTATTTTACATACTGAGAAAGATATGTACAAATAGGTCTCACAGTCTTGGTTAGCCTGATGCTACCAAGTAAGTGGAATACAAAATTAACTCTGATACAAACTCTTCAGAAGTGAGCTACCTATACCAGCTACTTCTGTTTTGGTATGTTTTAGAGAAAACTTAGTTTTATTTTTCTCTTTCATATAGGAAGATACGATATTAGGACACAGGTATGAGCCAGCAGGTATTTTTAAGAACACTAGAAAGTTACTATTGAATACAAAGGGGTCATCAGTGGAGGTACAGAAGGAAGTGATCAAGCCGGGAATTTATACTGCCCCCGTACTTAGCATTGGTGAGGCCATACCTTGAACACTGTGTTCAGTTTTGGGCCCCTCACTACAAGAAAGACATTGAGGTCCTGGACTGTGTTCAGGGAAGGGCAATGAAGCTGGCAAAGGGGCTGGAGAACAAGCCTTATGAGATGCAGCTCGAGGAACTGGGGTTATTTAGTCTAACAAAAAAGAGGCTCAGGGGAAACCTTATCACTGTCTATAACTACCTGAAAGGAGGTCACAACGAGGTGTCTGTTGGTCTCTTCTCCCAACTAACAGATGATAGGACTTGAGGAAATGACCTCAAGTTGTACTGAGGAGGTTCAGATTGGACATTAGGAAAAATTTCTTCAATAAAAATGTTCTTGTGCACTGGCAGAGGCTGCCTAGCGAGGTGGTTGAATCATCATTCCTGAAGGTATTTAAAATATTGGTAAATGAAGTGCTTAGGGATATGATTTATTAGTGAATAGGTATGGTTGGACATGATCGCAAAGTTTTTTTCCAACCTAGTGATTCTCTAAGACTATGATTCTATGAAATTCTCAATAAGGACTTTGATAGATAGTTAAAAACTTTTCTTTGAAAGGGAATATGAAGAAAAAATGGATGGGAAAAAGGTCAAATTTGACCACCTACTTCATTAATAATAATCAAGTGATTGCACATATAATAATTTGGCTATATATTGTAGGCTTTATTCAAAAGTTTATGCCCTTCTCTAGGGTAAGAGCCCTCTTATCTTACTTTACTTGATGCCTTCTCTTCAGCTCTGCTGTTTTGCTTCTCTAACGTGCAATTTCTATCAAAACACATCTGAAACTCACTTGGACTGATTTACAACAGTATAATTTACATCACTTCTGAATGTTGACCTTACAATTGACAGTATAACAACCATTATTTTTGTTGCCATCGAAGACTGAAACAGAAATGTCCAGAGAAGAGCCTGAGCCTCCACAAACAAAAGGATGAAATCCCAGCCTAGTTCTGCAGTGGAAGAGTCACAGGTTGCACAGTGGCAGTTACACAACATTGGGTAGAAAATTGCATTACGCTAAAAAAAAAAAACTTCAAGAACTATTTGGAGGTATTATTTATTTAAGAGTGAACTCCCTGTTCTCACTGACTGGGAATGGCACCGGTAATGTTAGCAGTGTTTGAATCCCTTCATTAGGCTGACATGGAGCTGCTGGTGGTATTTAACAATGTGCCAAATGTCTACATGTGAAACATGGTTAATCACTACCGACAGTCCATTCACACTTGGATACCCCATCAGGATAACTGCGGTGATATGTTAATATGCTGGTGTCAGTTGGAAATATATACATGTCCTCAAAGGCTGCCTTTTCAGACAGCGCGTCTAAAGGCTCTGTGTATCCTGCAGTGCTGGTGTCCCAAGTCAAACAAATTGGGTGGCATGTCTGAGGTGTCCACAGGTACTCGTCTGCCTGGTAGGGCATACCTAAGTCTCACAGTGACGTGAATGGCTGGATGTGATTCTATTCCTCTCTTGTGAGACCTCATCTGGAGTATTGTGCCCAGTTCTGGAATCCTCAACATAAGAAGGACATAGAGCTGTTGGAATGGATTCAGAGGAGGGCTAGAAAGATAATCATAGGGCTGGAGCACCTTCCATGTGAGGACAGGCTGAGAGAGTTGGGATTGTTCAGCCTGGAGAAGGGAAGTCTCCAAGAAGACCTTATAGCAACCAGTACCTGAAAGGGGCCTACATGAAAAATGAGGAGCTTTTAGAAAGGCTTGTGATAGGACTAGGGGCAATGTGTCTAAACTGGAGAGGGGCAGAATTAGGCTAGACACAAGGAGGAATTTCTTCACTGTGAGAGTGGTGAGGCACTGGAACAAGTTGCCTAGAGAAGTTGTGGATGTCCCATCCCTGGAATTGGATGGGTTCTTGGGCAGCCTGGCTTGGTGGAAGGTGTCCCTGCCCATGGCAGGGGGATTGGAACTAGAAGATCTTTAAGGTCCCTTCCAACCCAAACTCTTCTATGATTCTATGATTCTATGATTCTATGTCTTCAAAGCACATAGTCATAGCTGGGAGCTGGGAAATGTTCTAGGTCTCTCAGATTAGAGTTAGCCCCTGGAGAAGAATGCCTGAAGGAACCTAATGAGGAAAATTAGGATAAGTCTTCAGTAGAAAGCTTGTCTGATTTTAAAATTCTCTTTCTCTCCCTGTCAAAAAAAAATACTCTTTCAAGACCTTAAAGATTTTGCAAGTTATCAAAAGCCAAGCTGAGGCTAGGTAGCAGTGTGGCATGATGGGAAACATTTTGGGAAGCAGATGGATTTGAGGATCACACAGTCTGTGTGGTTTTGTGGGATTTTCACGTGATCTAACAAGCTCTGGTCTGGCCCTGTTAGTTCAGGGCTCACCACTGGCCAGACCACTGAAGTGGGCTCCTTTTATGTTTGAGCTTTATCTGGAAGAACCTGTTTGTGTGCTGTGAGATCACTCCATGGTACAACAAAAGTGGGAACAAAAGACTACTTGCCTCAAGACCACACTCCTGGTCCAAACTGCAGTGCTACTGTAGATGTATGTCAGGTTAGGTGATCTTTCAGAGAGGCTCTCTTGAAGTTTCCTACCTAAGGTAACCTAGAGGAGACTGATTTTTAACAGGTGAGATTTTGAGATGATCAGACTACTTTAAAGCATTCCTGGTGGGACAGTTAAATGTGGATTGTGTCTAAAATCATCAGTCACATACAACAGCCGTGAGTGCAAGCCAAGAGAAATGTAGATATAGGTGAGAAACAATCATTCCTCTTTTGTTCTTATTTTCCATGGAAATCTTGCTCACCAACAACAGTCCATGTAGCTTTCTAGTCAGAGTAATATTTTTCATGAAAACTGAAATTGCATTTTTAATTTTATAAGCCAATGCAGACTTATAGCATAAAGGAATAATATTGATAATAAACTAAAAAGCTATATGTCATTTGCCAGAAAGTTGAATGTTATAATAATAAGCTGCCTGAATATAAAGTAAACACCAGAAAGAAACTGCAACTGCCTGTAGTGAGGAAGAATTAATAAAATGGTCAGTCCCTGCAGGGAAGCATTTGCTAGGTAAAAGGAAGTATTGCACATTTCATCTTGTTGGTAGGCTGTTCCTGATCCACAGATCATTGCAATTTCTTAAGAGGAATGTCTTTTTTATTCTTATGGTTGCCAAGGCACCATAACTACTGCTACTTCTGGAGATACATCTGTTCTGCTTTTGAATGTTTGGGATGGAAACATGGTGGTTAAGTGATGAAGAAGAAGAAAGAGAACCAGGAACAGGCAGGGGAAACACTGAAATAATTTCATCTTTTCTGCTTTATATACCTTTTTGTGGTATACAGGTACAGCAAGATCAGTCTCTATCTTTTCTGAGATTAGCATCTATGATATAGTTTCGTTTCCAGTCCTTTCATATACATTCCTGTTTCGCCTCTTGTTCATGTAAAATTACCATTTCAGATGGACATTTGGTCCTCTGGTTTTATACTCAAGAGTTTAACAGATTTGATCAACGGGACACAATCCTTGCCGTTTACTCCATTTTCAAACAAGGGCTCCTGGTATTCCTTCTGTTGTGAAGGAGTAAGCCCAGGAACTTGGGCAGCCTGGGAGGGGCAACAAGGAAAGTAGCTTTGTAAAGAAGGACCAGGGAGTGCTAGGTTCACCCCAATACAAAGGAGGCATGAAAGTCCAAACTCAGCAATTCTGTGATTCTATGTGACTGTTTCTCTATGGCATTAGCTTTACATAGATGCATTTGTCTATGGTGTTATGTCTCTGTAGACTGGGCAGAACTTTAAAAATTCTAAGAATTATTTTTAAGGAGTCTTAAATAACTTTTGTCTTATTAAGAATTCTCCTGAAAGCTCTTAAATTTTTTTTCAGTGATTAATCAACTCTAGATATGTTCCTGTTAGTTTCAGCAACACATTTCTTAATTTTGCTGTAAAGGAGCATGATTCAGTGCAGACTGCTTCACAAGCTTAAATTGCGTTTCTGATTATTTTTAATTAAGTCTTAAATCAGTTTACCCAGTATTGCACAGAAGAGAACAGTGACATCAAAAAACCTTTCTCTGCTTCAGATATGACTTGCCTCTTGATGATTATATTTTATTATATCTGGCACACTTTGGAAAATAATTTCTTCACTGCTAAGATGCACGTAAACATACCTGGATCACTATCTGGCTGTTGAAAATAGGAGCTTGTCCTTAACAACCTATGAGTCTCTACTGGTTGGAGATGTCTTCATACATTTCCAAAGAGTGCATGGCTTTCAGTTTGAGAGATGTGTTTTTCTATATCTCACTAGACAAGGACAGACAACATTTCTTTTAGAAACTTTGTCCTTCACTAGGTCACCAAATGCAAAGCACAACAGATACTTTCATACCTTAAACATGGCTTTTTTAAGGACTGGAACAGTCCATCAGGTGGCTGGGACCTGACAAGGTGTGAGGTCTCTGCCTTCCTCCAACAATTTATGAAATCAATTGCCTGACCAATAAAATGTACCATTTCTGCCCTGATTCTATCATTATAAGTTACAGTGAGTTGCATTTTACTATCCACATCCTCCACAGGATGAGTGTAGTGAGCATTCCTACTCATTGTAAGTGCTGAGATCTGTATCTAGTATCTAAACAACAAATTTATCAATATTGATGCCATCATCAAATATTTTATAGAACGCTTCCACAGAGAAAGTAAAGAGTGTGTCTTTCTCTTTAAGAATGTAATAAGAATACAAAATCCAGTCCCACACATAGCCCTTTTTTCATATCTAAATAAAGGTTCTTTAGGTTTTTCCATAGCCAGTCTTATACTACATTAAAGGCAAGGATGGAAAACTCTTAGATCTTTTTGGGATTCAGACAAGTCTGAATGGCTTCCAGAAGATAAGTCCAAGAGACTAATAATTCATTCTGCCAGAAGTCTGGAGTAGACCAGGAAAATTTGTTGAAGTTCACACTATATTTGAACATAGAAAAGGCAAAGATCAAATGCCCTGAAAGAGATTGTTGAGGAAATTGTATAGTCATAGGGTAGTAGAGTGCAGTTACAAATTGGACTGTAAATAGAGACAAACAAAAATAGAAATAGGTGGCTAAGGGCCAAGATTGGTGACTGACAGCATGATAGCAGAAAAAATTCAGCCTCGGCAGAGGACACATTATCGGCCTGTGTAAATTGAAAAGTTCATGCACATTACTAGGTTTTGGATGAAATTATTAGTTGTAGCTATAAATATGCATGTATTTATGTATATATACATGCATGCACATGCTTCTATCTGTCGCAGTACTCTGTATTTTTCATGATGCTGCTGCCTTATCCAAAAATCAGTCTTAATTCTGAGTGGTGTTATCATCTTGATTCTGTTTCCAGTTCCTATAAACTTCATCCTTCTAGTCTCAGACTCATTTATAATTACTTCTACCCTGAATGCCAAAGGACAAGGAGAATATCACAGTCATCCAAAGCTTAACAAATGAGTTTGTCTATCTTTTCTCTAGGTTTATTAAATAAGTATCATAGAAATGGGGGGAGGGGTGTTCTCAGCTTCAACAGATCTTTTTTTTTCACAGTTCTCCACTTCCATTAACTGTAAATACATTTTTTTAAATGAATTTGGCTTTGTCCTTCATAGGATTTCAATGTTCCCTAACATGAAAACAAAATGCACTGGATATTATCCATCTTCCTTGCTGTAGCCCTTATGAACACACTAGAACTACATCAAGAATCATTTTGTCTTCTTCTGTCTTCTTAGAAATACAAGTTAATATTTCTCCTCTCCTCTCCTCTCCTCTCCTCTCCTCTCCTCTCCTCTCCTCTCCTCTCCTCTCCTCTCCTCTCCTCTCCTCTCCTCTCCTCTCCTCTCCTCTCCTCTCCTCTCCTCTCCTCTCCTCTCCTCTCCTCTCCTCTCCTCTCCTCTCCTCTCCTCTCCTCTCCTCTCCTCTCCTCTCCTCTCCTCTCCTCTCCTCTCCTCTCCTCTCCTCTCCTCTCCTCTCCTCTCCTCTCCTCTCCTCTCCTCTCCTCGCCTCTCCTCTCCTCTCCTCTCCTCGCCTCTCCTCTCCTCTCCTCGCCTCTCCTCGCCTCTCCTCTCCTCTCCTCTCCTCTCCTCTCCTCTCCTCTCCTCTCCTCTCCTCTCCTCTCCTCTCCTCTCCTCTCCTCTCCTCTCCTCTCCTCTCCTCTCCTCTCCTCTCCTCTCCTCTCCTCTCCTCTCCTCTCCTCTCCTCTCCTCTCCTCTCCTCTCCTCTCCTCTCCTCTCCTCTCCTCTCCTCTCCTCTCCTCTCCTCTCCTCTCCTCTCCTCTCCTCTCCTCTCCTCTCCTCGCCTCGCCTCTCCTCGCCTCTCCTCTCCTCGCCTTGCCTTGATATTCTATTTTATAGATCTCAGCACAAAACGAACTCTCTATTGCATTCACAAATTTCAAAACCCACCGTTTTTAATGTTCAGGGAAATCTCAATGTGATTCAATCAGGTGTTTGAGATAAGACCATATCAGGAAGGTGTTGAAGGACCCCTTCAACAAGTCAAGGTTGGAAGTGAACTCTGGTGTTTGTTTGGCCCAGCCCCCTGGTTGGGACTCTCTTACGAGTTAGCTAATGTTGTACAGAGAAACCTCACAATGACATTGAAATTCTTGGAGTTTGCAGCAAGATTTTGACTGGGGTGACATTTGTCCAATGCTTCAAGTAGAGAGCAACAGTTGTTACTGTCATTGATTTCAGTAAAGAAATAGAATCATAGAACAGTTTGGGTTGGAAGGGACTTTAAAGATCACCCAGTTCCAACCCCCTGTGATGGGTAGGGATACTTCCCACTAGATCAGGCTGCCCAAGGCCCCATCCAACCTGGCCTTGAACACTTCCAGGGATGGGCCATCCACAACTACCCTGGGCAACCTGTTCCAGTTCCTCACCACCCTCATTGTGAAGAAATTTCTCTTTATGTCTAGTCTAAATGAGAACAAACTTGTTTAATCCAAAGTTTGCCAAGCTTCACATGGCACAGTTTGGTTGAAAAAGCAGAGGAGAGGAAGAGCCCCCATGTCAGACTCCTCAGAGGGAGACATTTGCCCTCTGTCCTTACCCAATAAGTATCTTGCTGTAGAAGCCAATGCTGAGCACCCTGTGGATCTCTGAATGCCCATGAAAAACACTACATGCTGTGAGTAATCTTTCCAAGGTTCCAGAGAACCCATGGCTCTTGTAGTGAGGACACAGCCTGGTCTGTGCACACACAACATGAGGTAGGACTATCTGAAATCAAAACAGTGTTTAGGCAACACATTATGGACAAGAGCTTGTCACAACAGCACCTGCAATGAGCCTCAGGTGTTATTTTCATAGAAACCCAAAAATCTATAACTGACCTAGCCTTCATCTGGTGTGGTGTGATGTACCATGGTATGGGGATATGCTAGAATATGTGTTCCTACAGCAGTCAGCCTTGATCTCCCAATGGAGCTCACTACCCTTCTGCAGCTACATTTGCACATTAGCACTTCTGCAATGATTTCACCCCCTCTCACCTGGGAAGGTTTTCTTTAAGGCAAGATCTGCTTTTTGATTTTCCACTTAATTTTATTCACATACCTGTTTCCTTTAATTTCTTGCTTTTCCTCTTCTGTAATTCCTGTCTTCAATTCATTTGGATCCAATTAAACTCAATTATGCCCAGAGTAAAAGGGTTTTTTCTGCAAGCTGATCTTTTCTGGCTTCACTTCAAATCTTACTGGGTTTGTACGTTCACCCATTCATCCACTATTCGAAATAAGGCATCATGCTTTCAAACAGGCTAGTTCCACCAAACAAAAAAACCCAACATGCATTAACTTAAACCACATTAATTAAAGTACAGCAATTGGAAAATCCTAGGGTATTTGTTGTATCTCATTTGTTTATTCACCTTGGTGACATCTCATCAGCTCAAAATGCACTGACAGCAAGAAGGAAAAAAAGTTAGATGTTTGCTAGAACTATTTGGCTTCTATTTTGTTGTAGGTTTTGGTACTGAGGACAGGAAGCATAAAATGGTAGCAGTTGCAGTAAACCATGTACTTGAATGATATAAGAGTAATAACACTGGTTGATGCCAGAGTAATTCACTGATGTATAACAGGCACAAAATTGAAGGCAAAACATAAATAGCATTGGTAGAACCAGATATGTATAGGGTAAGTGAAATAAAGTGTGAGAATTATTCAGGGATTTAATTCTCTCGTTGAGATTTTCCAGAGAATGTGAGAAAAGACAGCAGGGAGAGGGATCTCCGTGCTTGGGTAGAACTGAGGTATCCCCCCCTTTCACAGTCATAAAGGAAAGATATAATGGGGAGGTGCTATGCCAGAGAATTGACAGTCTCTGCACGAAGGATTCAGGTTGGTTAGAAAAAGATGAAATAAAAAAAACTTATTATCTAATTACATCTTATGAACCAACAATATTAACTTCTTCCTCTTATCTACTGTTGAGTGAATTTATGTGCCTGTTGAACTCTCCTGACAAGGAGAATACCCATATCCATATCCGTATCCATCCATTTATATATGTATCTGATATGTGCACTCTCTTCATCTCAGGTGAAATTATTCTTTTGAAGTCTGGGAGGGTCATAGAGATTAGATTCATTTTAATGGCAGGGCTAGAGTACTCTTTACATTTTTAGATACTGCTGATAGAATAGTTCACTAAAAATAAAATCCAAATCAACTTAAGCTCTTTTGTTGTTTTATTCTGTTTCAGTTTATGATGAATTATTATTTACAGAATGTAGCCTATGGAAAGATTTTTTTTTTTTTGATTGGTGACACTCAGTGTAAAAAATGGTCCATGTTAAGCTTCATGAAATTTTTATCCGACCACTCAGAAAAAAAATGACTATCACACCATGAAAAACTATGCACAGAACTCAGTATGCTCAAAAAAGGGATTATTAGAATAATAGGGTTTCATTGCCCGATTAGCTCAAAAACCAGAAAATGCAAATCTGCATTTCCAAGTTTGTTTTTCGTCATTGTCTTTCCTTCATAGATGTCCTGTCAAAATTCTGTAGTTTTGCTCATTGTTAGAAATCTTTGTCAAAATACTGTTTCAGTCAAATCCAAGGTTTTACGTGAAGATAACACTGAAATATTTCAGCAAACAAGTAGGACAATGTTCTAAGAAACACATTTTCCTGTTTGCAGAGCTGTGCAACAGAATGAGTATTAGTCATTATTTCTAATTTATTCATTGCAGTTGGTTATTGTCCAGCTCTATTTAATATCCTAGCAGGATGCCATTCTGTTTTAAAGGCATATGTGTGTTATAGCAACCCTTAATTTATCAGTCTTCTACAATATAAAAGCCCTATTTGTGTTTGGTTAACAAAGTTGTAATCGTGCTGAAGTTTGTAATATTATTGGCTTTCATTGAATGCCTTGTGAGTGACATCTTCTATGATATGTTATCATTAACCTCATTAATGAGTCAGACCGACCTATAGCTTGGAATCGTCTCCTCAGATTTTAAGAGGTGCCATTTTGTTTCAGTTCTACAAACAATGATGAATTTAGCAATAGTGCTGTTTGTGGTTATGCATCTAAAAATGCTCTGCTGAAAACACTGTGAATAGCTGGCTATTCAGAGATTTGAAACGCTTTTTTGGTGTTTTGAGGAATGAAATCTATATCTGAGATTTATCAAAATTTCTTGATTTATGGCCACATTTATTTCAATAAAATACAGTTTAAAACAACTCGTAGTGAGTAACTTAAGAAAATATGGTTCTCACTTAATCTAATTTAAAATATCCTTGTTATTTCCAAGGGCCAGAAAAGCAGATTAAAAATTCTTTTACAGATCATATGAGATATTGTTTATTAAAGCACAGATTAATCACTACTCTGTTGATTAATTAGTTCTGACACATATAATTAAAGCAGAAGATTAAATCATTAACTTCAATCAGTGTGAAAGTACACTTAAAAAGAGCAAATTGTAATGCACAAAGGTTAATAGTCTTATGGTGCATTGCATTTTATAATTTAAAATGTCTCTTACTGGAAAGCATTTCTCTAAAAAGTCATTGCATTTTCTGATATTTCTTACTTCTAAATCCATAAATCACTAAAGCAACATGAAAGGAAAAAATACTTGCAACATAGATAAAATAGGAAGAACAGTTTGACATTATTAAGTATGATCTGATACATATTTGTAGCACATATCTACAATGTCCCGTAGATGCAAACGGGCTGGTATCTGACATTGCTAGTTATTGTACAAACATGAAGGAAAAGGCAGTTTCAAACTCAGCAAAAGGTTTGTGGTATTAATAACTGCATCTCTGTGTGACTGTATCACACTGCAAGGAGAAAAATGTTACACTACCTTAGAAAAAGGTCAGTGCCCCTTAGCCTGGTTAAATGCTTTGCTAGTGAAAAAATGCAGTGATTTTCAGTGAAACGACTGCTTTAGATTATTTCACTCAGTGACAAATCCTAGTGAAGTGGCTTCTGTTTCAACGTGGATGGGAAGAAGCAGCTCCGTTGTCCCTTCCAACCCACATTTCAATGGTGTTACTACATTTCTGTTGGATACTGGTCATCATCTGGATAGTGTGCCATTGACTACTTCACAGATTTAATACTATTCAACTCTGTAGTCTAGATGACTTTCAACCCACCCAAGAATCTGTGTGTCCAATGCACATTTATTTAGTGTCTAGATCATACTCAAAATCTGTTCTATCAAGATCCAAATACCTCCAGGGATGGGAATTCCAGTCTCCCTGGGAACCCCACGATAACATTCAACCACCCCCATTCAGAAGACTGTTTTTTCCTAGTACCTAACTGGAATTTCTCCTGTCACAACCTGTTTCTGTTGTCTTTCTTCCTTCATGCTGAGGAGCCTTCTTTGCACCTTCCCAGTCAGGTGGTTGAAGACAGCAATAAAATACCTCGAGAACCTTGTCTTCCTAAGGCTGAGCAAATCTATTTCTTTCACTCTTTTCTCATATATCATCATTTTCAGTGTTTTGTTCACTTCGATGGTTTTTGCTTGACTCACTCCTGTATGTATGTCTTTCTTGTGCACAGAACCCTAGGTACTGTCTCACAGACACAAAACTGAGAACAATAATCACTTAGTAATACCCCTAACCTGTTGCTGTTCTACTCTTTATTGTCCTGCTCCTTCTCAAAAAAAAGTGCTGATGCACACTGGGTCTAGGTAGAGGTTTTGGCTGTGAAGACTTACACAAAAATGTGTGAGATATCTCAGCCCTCTCCATATCATCCTCTACTGAGTTGTTTTTATAGCCTGTCCTTTTTTCCAAGTCTCTTACTATTTTAATGTTATTGCTTTTATTTTATGAAGAAGGTCTTCTGCCAAATTTTCTGGCTTACTTGTGTTCTCTCAGTAAAGTGTTATATATTTGTTTGTTTAAAATCAGCCAGCTCTTCTGAACACCATTCCTCTGATGGCAGCTTCCCAATGGATTCTGTCTAGCAAAGTCTTAAACAAGCCAAGGTCTGTTTTAAAGAAGTCAGAATCCTACCTTTGCTGCTTATCTTCACAGTTTTCATCTACATCCTGAACTCAGTCACATCATGGTCACTGCAGTGCCAAATTGCTGCCTGTGACTACACTACTCAACAGCTATCCCCATGCTTATGAGCAGTGGTCACGTAGAACATTATCCCTGACTTCCCCTCTACAATTTGCATGATAAAAAGCACAGCAACATCCCAGATTGCTTGCACAGTACTGCATTGCCCTACCAGTAGGGGCTTGAATTGTTGAAATCTACCCTGAGAAACAGAGGCTGCAATTGGGAAACTTCTCCAAGTGGTTTGAGGAAAATCTTCATGCATTTCATCCTTTACATCAGGCACTCTGTAACAGACCCCTGTTCTCAATAGTTATTTGCCTTTTATTCTCGACCCTCAGGCTCCCAGCTGGGAAAGGAAGACATGAATATGCATCTCCTTTGCTGCTGTTTGATACAGAGAAAGGGAGAAAATTTTGAAGGACCAGTGGCCAGGTCTGATAGATATTTATTTTGTTAGAGTTTTTATATGTTAGAGAGGTATTAAATTAGGAGTTAAATTGGGAATTAAATTAGGAATAATTTTTACATATATATATATATATATAAAGGGGCTTATAAAAAACATGGGGATGAACTTTTTAGCAGAACTTGTTGCAATAGCACAAGAGATAATGGTTTTAAACTAAAAATGGAGACACTTAAACTAGAGATCAGGAAGATTATCCTTATGATGTGGATGGTGAAACACTGGAACAGGTTGCCCAGTGTCATTGTAGATGTAGATGCCCAATCCCTGGGAACATTCAAGGTCAGGTTGGATGGGGCTCTGACCAACATAATCTGATTGAAGTTGTCCCTGCTGATTGCCGGGGAGTTGGATTACATGACCTTTAAAGATCCCTCCCAACTCAATCCAACCTTGGGCAGCCTGATTTGGTGAGATGTGTCCCTGCCCATGGTAAGGGGGTTTGGAACTGAGTGATCTTGAAGGTTCTTTCCAAACCAAACCATTCTCTAATTCTATCATTCTATGATTCTATACCTGTGCACCCTGGGGAAGGTGTCAAGGGCCTTCACTTCCTTCTGAACAAGCCTAAGCATTTTATTACTACACCTCTGTAGCAGAGTGCCGTAATGACTACTTAGGCTTGCATAAAAGTTGTGTTTATAATGTGTGAATAAAAAACTAGGCACTGCCTGCCCTGTACCTCAAGTATGGCTTGCACCCATACATACAGCTAGAGTGGCTGCACTGAAAGCATCTCAATGTCATTCAAAATAAATATGCACTGTTGACATCCTTCCCGCTCCTCCTCGGATTTTTGAAATACCAGTATGCTCCAGCCTGTTGTGTGGGGAAATCAGTTCGCTCAGACCAAACCCACGTAAGGCAGAGTGCTAAAGATTTATCAGCACAGAGTCCTAGAATGTGCCTGAGACCAGGACCAGACTTTCTTCTGTTTACTTATATAGACATAGCTAAAGATGCCATTAATCTGTTCAATTATGTCAGTAAAAGGATGAACACAAGTTAATCTGGGAAATCACAGTCATCATTAGCTAGGAAAGATGCTCTTTTTCAATGTGTTAAATTCATATGACATCAAGACTCAAAGAGCAAAAAGGATTACCAGATTTATAATCTCTTCCCTAGATAAAGCAAACCAGATAACAGAAGTTTATTATTGCAGCAGATTTATGTACGTAAACTCTGTGTCTGGAAATTGTGTGTTCAGTACACTCGCAGCTAAAAAAAAAGACTAACCACATTTTGTGCAAGAACAAATTATTATTGGGACAACTCATCAGCCACGGGTAGATGCCTTATTTCAGGTTCTTGATGCACAGTAGCCACTCTTCTGTGATTTCTGGACATTTTTATTTTCAGAACTATGCATTCAGTTAAGTGTCTGATGCCTGAAATCCTAGAAAATGTACAGAAATCCTGAAAAAATGTGCTGGAGATAGTATCAGTGGTAATGATCTGAGGACAAAAGATGCCAGAGTTCTCCCTGCCCTCCAAGTGCAGAGTCACTTGTCTTATTTTGGTAGCAGCTGGATTGTAACAGCAGTTGGTCAAGGGATTGCTGTTGGACCAGAGGTTTGCAATGTCCTTTGGGGCCATCAGGGTGAAAAACAAAGTATTTATCAGCTTTCATAACTAGCAATGGACTCAAAAAGTCAAAAACTCTGTACAATATGTGCAGCATTCACAAAAATCTGAATTTGCATTAGCTATGCAAACAGCAGGAAAAGTCTCAGAGTGGGCCATTTCCCTCACAGCTCTTGAAACAGTCCAGGTGCTTTGAAAGGTGACGGGAATCTTTCCAATCACTTCACAAAAAGCTGAACAGTATCCAGATAGGACAAAATAGGACTCTGTAATTTTTTTTCTACTGAGCATAATTCAGTGAAAAGTGTATGTCAGGAAGGGATAAATCATCTTAATTATTTTCCATATCAGTTTCAAGTAAACAGAGCTTACATGGATATAGAGAAATTATGAGTTAACAATGCAGGAAATAATGGTAAGCTTAAAAAGTAAATTAAAGGAAAGAAATTTGTTTTCTGCACTAAAGAACCTCTGACCTTACCCAGTTTTGTGGTAATTTGAGGATCTTCTCTGAAACACACATCAGTTTCACCACAGAAGTAACCTCTCTGTGGCATATACAGAGACTGATTTAGTTTGAAAAGGCTATGCACTTTGGACAGAAAAGCTGAAACTCCCTCAGCCCTAGCAAGTCACAATACGAATGCTTTAATGGTGACTGGTACTCCTGTGGGAGTTATTATGACTCCTACGTTCCCTTGATAAATTCTGTTCTCAGATATTCCCCGGGCTTTCGTACATTCTGTTGTGGCTGCACTGATAGCGAAGTCACATTCCTCAACTCTAAAAAACCCAAGAAATACGTTGTGTTGTTTCATGAATATTGTCTGGCTTTGCATTGGAGAAGGAAAGGACATAGTACAGCCTTTAGCTTATAATCTTCTGCTTATGAGAACATCTTTTTTATTTGTGTGTTTGAGAAATACACAGCTCATTTCAGAAAGCACATCTTGCACAACCAGCATGACCAGGACAACGAGCTTTCTTTGGCCATACATGGGAAAGAGACATCTTAGTGATAATACACTGTGACCACTGCTACTGAGTCTTTAACTAGACACTGGGTGCATAAAACTCACTTCAGTGAAATATAGATACCTTATTCTAACAGGACTGTCTATAAACACAGTATTTTGCCTATTTAGATGTCTAAGACATCTCTGCTGCCTGTTTCTTCTAAAGTTCTTCTACCCAAAGCCCTGTTCCTCTGCACGCTCAGAAACTTTGCTCTGTTGAGTTGATCCGAAAAAAAAAAATAGATCCTTGTTTTCCTCCTTAGCCAGTCTTGAATTCACAAACTAAGCAACCCTCACCCATGTTTCCTGAGGATCCTGATATTTTATATTTAAATCATACATCAGCATCCTTGGTGCAGTAACCTGTAGTGGCTCTCGATATTGTTAGGGTCTTCCCTGGAAGTACTATTGATGCCCACATGGGTGACCAGCAAGGATTAATAGCCTTAAGGCTGGATAAATAGTCTGTTTCTTCACAACATCACAAATGCAGACACCCAACAAGAAACAAGCATTCTGTGATAACACAGTTGGATGGCAGGTGAACACTTCTATCCTTCACAAAGGGAGGACACTTTCCAACCACTTTCACCTGTTGCTGCTTCTTAGTGCAAATGCTTGGTTGAAGTTTGATGAAACCCAAAGCCTCTCATGTTAGATCTTGTTCCCCCGTCACATCTCAGAGCACTATACCTGTCCCTGCCAGTTTGCAGATGTAGGAGGAACCTTCCCCTGTTGCTAAGTCTCATGTCTCCAGCCTTCTCCATCTCTGTCATCCACTCCTCAATCCAATACAGTTGTCCTGCCTTTGGGTGCAGATTTAGCCTCTTGCCTCCAAAGAGTTTCTGTGCAGATCTCATTAGTCCTGGATGTGGCTAGGCCTGCTCACCTCCTCTGGCAGCTCCTTCATCTGACAAGTCAGCCTTTCAACCACAGCATGCTTCTGGTAGGTAGGACATCATTACTCCCAGCCTCAGGAGCACCAGGTGTTCCCTGTAGCCTGAATCCTGGTTATCCATATCCTCCCCAGGAGCTTCCCCTCTGTTGATGCTCCTGTTACTCCAGGGACACCTTCTACATTTTGTGATGTGGACCATGTCCTCTGGCCCTCTGCTGTTGATCAGCAGCCACGTGCTTTCCTGGGCGGTTTTGGGGACACTTCTACAACCTGTCCTGTTCAAGATGCCACATTCATTAGCTAGATAACCATGCTCCTGAAGAGGTGAGTCCTCATGAAGTTCAACAAAGGGAAATGCACTTAGGGAGAAATAACCCCAAGCAGCAGGGCAGGCTGGCCCAGGTATTTATTTGAATCTAATATTATGTTAGTCAAAGGAATATTCCCTATTTAAAGGAAACAAAGAGCATACTGAAAAAATTAAATTAAAGAAATAAAATGCAGTTGCAAGGCCATTCATCATGGTAGATTGGATGGTCTGAAAAAACCTCAAATGTCACATCAACAATCCTGATGATATCA